>CM028130.1:1231326666-1232805000 GCA_016271365.2 Neoceratodus forsteri
GCCATGGTTTGAGCCAGTTAGTACGCATGAGTTAGCTGGGCCTTTAACTTTTGCACATACTGTAAATAGTTGTCAGCTTGAACCCCATCAGGAGACCCTAAAACACACATCTACCGGTGAGTCGAGCTTCTCTTCCAAACATCAGGCGGTGGGGGAGAACCAGTGGCATCACTTTTGGTGCAGTTATAAGCATGTACCAGGGTGCTAATTTGTTGGCTCCATCTAGGCTTGTCCTTTGGGTGCAGGGTGCCTAGCATATCTAGCAAAGTGCGGTTGAAACGTTCAGGCTGTGGGTCCCCTGGGGTGGTAAGGAGTGGTTCTGGACTTTCGACTCCCCACAGAGAAAGCATCTCTTTGATCAGGCGACTCTCAAAGTCTCTCCTTGATCAGAATGGATTCTTTGTGGAGCCCATAGGAACAAAAAGTTTTCTACAAGTACTTTGGCCACAGTGGATGCTTTCTGGTCTTTGGTGGGGAAAGCTTGGGCATATCTCGTGAAATGGTCAGTGACCACCAGCACATTACTGATATTTCTTTGATCTGACTCCAAACTCAGAAAATCAATACAGACCAGCTCCATGGGTGCACTGGTGGTGATGTTAACAAGGGGGGCAGCCCTCTGGGGCAAAGCTTTCCTCTGTAAGCAGCGACTACAAGTTCGAATGTGTTGCTCCACATCAGCCCCCATCTTAGGCCAATAGAATCTGGATCTCACCAAGTCAAGTGTTCTGTCTATACCAAGGTGCCCCATGTGGTTGTGCAAGGACATCAGTACTGAGTCTGAAAGGCAGTAGGCAGCACTAGTTGTTGTTTGTCTACTTGTCCCCTCTGTCTACTGTTTCTCTGTATAACAGTTTGTTGATCAGTTTCAACTTAGGACCTTCTTTGTATAACAGTGCAGTTCTCAAATCAGTGGGCGTAATTTGGACACATCTTTTCCTGCATAGAGGGCTTCTAAAGCTGCTTTGATCATGGGATGTGGGATTGAGCCCGCAAATACTGTCATTGTCCAGCTGAGGCAGTGCACCAATGTCTATTGCGAAAAGTGGCAATAAGCAGCAGGTATGCAATTCTCAAAGGGTCCCAAGCAATCCACCATGCAGTCCACTCGTCCGTGGACATTGTTCCTCCCTGTCAAACTTCCGGCAGAGTGCCGAATGTCAGGTTCTGCCAATCGGACCCAATCATTCTGGGAAACAGGCCTCCGGGAGAGAGCATCAGCATCTATGTGGTTCAGACCTGCTCGGTATTCGAGAGCATAGTCATATGTAGATAATGCAGAAAGCCACCTATGGCCAGTGGCATCCAACTTAGCTGAGGTCTGCACATAGGTCAAAGGATTATTGTCAGTTTTTACTAGTATTTTAGCCCCATACAAGTACTCATGGAATTGGTCAACAATAGCCCACTTCAAAGCTAGGAACTCTAACTTATGTACAGGATAGTTCTTTTCGGATGGGGTCAGGCTTCTGCTGGCAAAGGCCACTGGTCTCAGGCCATTCTCGTGCTCTTGGTACAACACAGCCCCCAACCCTTGCAAGCTAGCATCAGTGTGCAGGACGTAAGGTTTTCTTGGATCGGCATAGCCAGCACTGGAGCATGGGTAAGTTGATATATGATCTCATGAAAAGCAGTCTCACAATCAGGAGTCAGGCGGTCCAAATACTTCACTCGGATGAAATACACTCTTTCAGTCTTGAGGGACTTGACTTTGGTATTTTTGTGGGTTGGGGATACCCTTGAGTAAGGTTAAGTAAAGGCGGATCACTCTTGAATAGTCCTTGATGAGCGCGATAATAACCACAGAATCCAGGAATCTTTGCAGTTCTTTTAGATTTTGGGCTGTGGCCAGGTGGTCAAGGCCTCAACTTTACTTAGGTCGGTCTCTATTCCCGGTGGATACTACGTGTCCCACATACTTTACTGATGTTTGAAAGAATTGACACTTATCAATGGACAGTTTAAGGCCAAAGTCCTCCAGTCGGTCCAATACCTTAAATAATCTGCTCTCATGTTCCTCCAGTGAGCTGCCAAACACAATAACATCATCTGGGTATACCAGGCACTCTAGTAAGTTCATGTCCCCCACTGCACGCTCCATCAATCGTTCAAAAGTGGCTGGGGCACCTGAAATCCCTTGAGGCATCCTCATGAATTCATAGAAGCCAAGCAGACAGATAAAGGCTGTCTTCTCTCACGGTCCTCTGGGGCCGCCGGGATCTAGTAGTACCACTGCGGAGATCCAACACAGAGAACCACTTGCTCCCGTTTAGGCAGTCCAAAGCATCCTGAATGCCGGGCATTGTGTACTGATCAGGGATAGTCCGCCGGTTTAAGGTGCGATAATCCACACACATCCTTACTATCCCATTCTTTTTCCTCACTACCACAATGGGGGAAGCATAAGGGCTTCTGGATTCTTGTATTACACCAGCAGCTAACATCTCTTGCAGATGCCGTCTCACATCATCTATGTCAGCAGGTGCCAGGCGTCGAGACCTCTCACGAAATGGTCTTTCGTCATGCAGCCGGATATTGTGCTCAGCTCCTTGCACGCATCCACATCCCATTCCTTTAAAGAAAACACCTGGTCTCTCTGGGCAAGCTTCTCACTGATCCTCACTTTCCATTCAGCTGGCAGCGGGGAGTCGCCGAAATCAAACAAGTCAGGCGTTACTCTGTCATTCTTCCTTGAACTCTTGCTGCTGGGTAGCACTGCAGTGTCTGCACAATGCACATTAGCCAGGATGCAACCTCTATTTACTCGAATGTCTCTTTCAGACACATTATGAACTTGGACCATTACCCTTCTGGCATAAGCATGGGCTCTAGCGGGCAAAATACTAGGCTTGACCAGCAGTCCCTCTGGCAATTTTCCATCGCCTGGTGCATCCAACATTAATATTTTATTCTTAACATCCTTTCTGATACGGACCTCTCCCTGTAAGGTACACTGGGCATTTAGGCGCCAGGATCAGAGACTCAGGATCCTTCTTCCATACAATTCCGACCGGTTCCTCTGGTTCTATTTTTCAGCATCTCTCTGTGCCTCATAGGCCTTCTTAATTAAAGCTGGAACTCTTAAAGCTCTACTAGTCTTTGACCCTTTTTCATAACACAACTGTGCCAGCCTTCGAACATATGAGCATTTGTTCCAATCAACAAAGGACACCATCATACAGTCAGTGGGGGGACATACTAAGGCTAGGGTCTCTACTTGTTCGGCCACTCCAGCCACGGAGGTGGGGAAAGACAGCCAAATTCGGATATACCCGGAATAGGGGTAGGCCTTCTCACTTAACCCCGCATACATGCAGTCCTTCTAATGGTTGTAAGGGTATGTCTGACAAATGCTTCTGATACCAATCCTGGAACATAATTGTCACTTGGGAGCCACTGTCTAATACAGCTCTTGTAGACACTCCATTCACCTTTACAGTGGTCTCCATGGAGGGACCCACTATTCTGGACCAGTCTGGAGAGGCGATAGTGGGGGCCTGGGCAACTGACCTTGCCACAAAAGGACGCGAGTTAGCATTTTTGGTGCCCTCACTGGGATCATTTCGTGCACCTCTTAACCACTGATTTGTTCTCCGAAGCTCTCCTTGTAGCCTATATGCAACTTTGTCAGTGTCTTTTGGGGACCAGCATTCCCTTTTCATGTGCCCATCCTTCCCACAATTATAGCAAAACATACTTTCTGGAGTTTGAGCTGGCCGAGGCGCCACACTGGGAGCCAGGGCGGAGGTATTACTAACTGAAATCTTGGTGCCATCTCTGTCTGCGGCGTGATAAGCATTTGGAGACATCTCATCAGTTTCTCCACTTCCATGGTCAAGGAATTGAGTTTGGAGCTGTTATCAGCAGGAGATACATGGGTGGGACCCCACCCCATAGCAGATGCAGTCGGATATAGGTCGGGCCCGTACTTGCAGGCGTGGCCTTCATAAAGGACTGTTTTGAATTCCCAGATCTCTCTCAACAGTTGCCCCATTGTGGCATATCTTTTCCTTGTCAGAGCACTCATTGACTGCCAACCTCTGCCCTGAACTTCCTTGATGGGCCACCCTCAGTCACTTGGTCGTAGCCGCAGCTATTGGTGCAGGTCCCTCCCGAGGTCGCCTTTCTCAACTCCTCAATTCTCTCATTAACTCATCATAGGAGGTGGGGATTCCAGTCGCATTTGCCAGGCGTAACTGAAGCAACAGCAGTTCTGAGAAGGGGCAGACTTAAGGATCCTGTCCAGCCTGGTTTGGTCCGGTTCAATCGCTGGCAAACTACCCTTTCTGAGGCATTCTTGCAACAATTTTTCCAGCCGAGATACCTACACAGACAACAACTCCCTTGGTACTGTTGTGCATTTCTTACTCTCCACCATAGATCCTCATCAGAATCTGGGCTCCCATACACATTCTCCAAGGCCTCAAGATAGGCCTGTGCAGTCACTTCAGGGTTACTGGCCCGTTTGCGCGGATGGTAGCCAGGGCAGGACCTCGAGGCTCCACTAACCCTCTTTCGCTAGCGGCTTCCGAGCATTGCCATTCTAGCACTTGGGGCAACATAGTCTATCCAGGTCTCCAGTCATCCTCCCTTGGCGGGTGGGGAGGGTGCAGAGAAGATCCTCAACCTGTGGAAGAGTCGTGACTAATGGCAGGTGCAGAAATAGGAGTCTGCATTGGTTCAGCCACCATTACGGGTACTGGAGGCGGAGAGGGTGTTGGGGAGAACACCCCAGGTGGCAAGAATAGTTTCTTCAAGTCCTCCACAGTTTTCCCTTCCCCAGCAACCATTTAGCAAATTTCTCCTCAAAGTTTCAGACAGTGGTGGGGCTCATTCCCACGGGTCTTTACTGTACTTAGTTATCACTCTCCAGGCAGTGAGGGCTCCTCTGGGTAATGGTCTGTGGCACTTTGGAGCTATCTATGGGATCCTTAAACTCTACTAGGGCCAGGAAAGCGTGGGTGAGCAGATTAGCATGCCGACCCACCACCACAGGGTTTTGTAAACCTTCCACCTTGGAAAGTACTCCCTGTACAGTGTCCGTATTGATACCCAGGGGATGTCCAGGATAAGCATAGCATTTTGGGGTCAATCTCCTCCCAGTACACCACTCCACCAGCGGTGCACAGCCACTTCTGTCAGGGTACCCATTTTTTTCTTAACAGTGGTTACGTAAATATGGCCACTAGAGGACACACAATCCCAGCGTGAGCCTCCAAGATGTAACCCCTAGATGGCGCTATCCCAGGGGCTACTACCCTGCCTGATTTGCCACTAACAGGTTGAGGGCCTGGATCCAATGGCGGGTGCCTCCACCCAGAGGTCAGGGTTGCAATAGTCAAACTAACTTGGTCACAGCCCTCTGGGACACTGCAACCCCTTTCTTCCCACTAGTGGCCCACACAATATATTCAGAATTACCTTCACAGTATACACTTACCCCAGGACTGGTTCCGCACTGGGACCTCCTGTGAAATAAGATATAGTGCAACAATCACATTACAGTACTTTAACATAGACAAATACCTCAGGCAGTATAACTTTGCTGAAACAAGCAGCTCTGATTTATTTAGGGGGATATAACAAGGACAGGGGGAAATCAGGTTAATTAGCTTATCACTCTACTCATCTACCTATGGCTCTGTGCACAGGCCTATCCCTATTAGTTACTGTCCCTGGGTACCCAAGCCCTAGTGGCTAGTCCAAACCGTGGCAGCTGGTAGGGGCCCTTTCACACAGAGAAAAGAAAAATTAGTTTAAACAGTCAGCAGTACAGCGATTCCATTTGGATTTAATGTGGCAATTCAACAGGGAGCGACCCTGAATTAGTACTCACGACCTCCAAACAAGATAGGGTCCTTCAACATCAGCAGGCCTACTCTTGAGCTCCAAGAGACTCCTCACACATTTATATGGTAAAAAAGAAAGTACTATACCAGGCAGGCTGCTTCTCTATCCCGATCGCAATTACTGCACAATACCCGGGAGAACACACAGCAGATTCAGTTCCTGACAGATCGAGTGCAATTCAGCAATTTCTCCAGTCTTCTACAGGGTGAGCCTGGTTTCTACTCTTCAGATATCCTTTGATTCTCTTCACAGGACGGATTCAGTCCTAACAAGCAGTTACACAAGCTGCAGACGGAACTCTGGACCTTACACATGTTTTTGACTAAAACTGTGCACTGAAGGAGCACAGGGTTCCTTTTCCTTCACTGCCAGAGCTAAACTGAAACTCCAACTGACAAAACGGCACTTCCTTTGAGTTCCTCCCAGTTCTTGACTGGATTGGCTGTCACCACAATAGACTGCTGCTGTTGGTCCAAAAGGCGCAAGCCTAAACTACATCTCCCAGAGTCACTGCCCATACAATCCTCTTGTGGCTGGCTCAGATTATGAGTCCAAGTTCTGATTCGTCCAAGGCACCATTTAAGCTAGCTTACCCCACACTGATTGGTCCAGTTCAGCAGTTCAAAACTAGAATGGGAACTAGGTAAACACAGTTCTGACTGCAAAAAAGCAGGTTAGACAAACTGTATTTTCATTATTACTCTAAATTATTTCTGGCAAACAGTTGCATCTTTCAGATAGGTTCCCTTTGTACCCTAGTGACTGCAAAATGGAGTGAATTAGCAGCAGTTCGAGTGGTACTCAAACAGAGAAACACACAGTCCCCCCATACAAACTAATTATGTCTGCAAGCAGACGGCTCTTAAAGAGACAGTACCAGAGGCTCTAAAAACACTCACTGATAAATGGCTTAAACGCCAAACACCATTCAGGCTTGGAGCATTCAAACAAGCTCCTGGAAGTCTTTTGGGAACCCCCATTTGCAGGGGGGTTACAAAACAATTATGAATTATACCAAATATACAGGATTTAGAAAAACAGTAGCGGTTCAGCTGAAAATATTGGAGAAAACATAGGGGCAACCTTTTTTAATGGAGGTCTCCTTTAATTAAAATCTTTGAAACGATTCTTAAAGTAGAATTAATATGAGGGAATGAGGGCATCACCTTTCAAGCCAGGAGATGAAGGGGCAAACAAACGTGGAATAAGTAACCTCTGAGTGGAAGAACAAGCTGATTCTCACACTGAGTAGGTACTGTGGTGTCAGAACATCAGAACAAAGCTCTAGGGTTCCATGAAATCACACAGTCCACAAGGGTCAGAACCAAGCTTGTTCTTCACCTCTTTTTATAATTCTATCTGAGCATTCTTTTTCTGAAGCGGAATGGGTCAGGAGCAGTGTTTGATGTTTCTGTGTTTTTTTTTTTTCCATCTAGATGAAGTGTCTATTTCGTCTAGATGGGTTATCACTTGTCTGGTTTTTGTTTCACTTTTAAAAGCCACTAGTGTGAGCAGCTCCCACTCACAGGTGCTGCAGATTAGTGTTAAAGTTGTTGTTCTCAACGTTCTAACACTGAGAACATCTTTTCAGGAATACCAAAAGGATGTTCCAGCATGTGTGAGGTCTGCATTCAACATGTTGTGCCGTAACACGACGTGCAGCTTTAAAACAGCCTCTGAACATTTGTCCTTTTTGTAGCTCCGTTGCTTGCTTTATTTGATGTGCCTTTATTTGGTGTTATGCCTTCCTCCACACCTCTCAACCTTATGTCCCCCAAATGTGGAACATTGCCTGTCAAAATGTGGAACAAATGGGCAAAATGTGGGCAGCTTAATCAAATCTTTACCTAAGACACTCAAAACACTGTTAAAATGTTGCATTTATGTTCAGAATGTCTGTTATTAATTGAATAATATATTTTCTGCATCATTTAATATAGATTTTGCTTTAAACTGTTGACTTTCAATGTGGAACAAGTCCTCACAATGTGGAACAGGAAGCTTTGTGAAGTAAAATGAGAGCATTCCTCATAATGGTACAGTTGAGAGTATGCCTTCCTCTGATATGTTGATAGTTCACCGCCCCAGTTGCATCTGTAAATGTGCTTCATATTTATCTCTTTGGGTTTACCTGGCAAAATAATTTTCAGATTAATAAATGAATTAAAAAAAAGTGGCCATTGAATTTTCCTTTGTGCTTTACTCCTAAATTAGGACTAGTCAACAATGAGTAATACTAGCACTATCTCAGGGTTCAAAACCCAATCAGGATAATTAGGAAAAAAAGCAGGCGGTCAGGAGCTCTGGGAGCACTGAAGTGATTGAGTAATCATAGTTAAGAGTAACAGCACAGACTGGATGGACTTTTTATCTTTACCTCTCTTACAGTACCCCCATCTATGTAACAGACTGTGTGCAAAAGAAAAGACTGCAAGCAAATAGAAGGCAATCATTTTTACTGGAATTCGGCATACTCTGGTGAAACAAAATGGCTTCTATTAAAATTCTTGCTCACCATCTGTGAATCATATGTATCACTAACTGGTCCCCATTTAAAAAAAATGTTAAATTAAAAATAGTAAAATGAGGTCTTAAAATGTTTATATAAGATTCCTACATTTATGTACTACTTACATAATTAGATAGTATAGGTTGGCAATGTCCCCACTGTGCAAGTTTAATAATTTTCTGTGCAGCCAGGATGGGGTGGGAAGGAATAATTTTTGGCCATAACAAGGTGGCCAGCCAATCCCTTCTACATTCCTATTGCTGTGACCCACCCCGTAATGATGTGTGCCCAAGAAAAGCATGGGGCGTGCCCCGTTGAAGTCAATGGGGGTAACATTTAGTTATTTTTTCATGCTTATTAATGACTACAGTGAGTTCAATCAAGGCCACCACTTGACTAAGGATGACCTCAGTAATAAAGGGGGAGAAGACATGCAGCGCTAATGTAAAATAAAGGCCGAACTGTGTCCAAATATTGAGTTTGTCAGAGTTTTCCTATGAAAGACTGCTTCAATAGTGCAGTTCTCTGTCTCTGTTCTCATTTAAATATCAAGGCTCTGTTTTGAGGGGGTTCCATTTTAGAAGAAAACATTTTTAATAAGCATTTGGTTACACCTGTACTTTCAGGACACCAGAAAATGCTGATCACACATTCCTTGGTTTGAAAATAACTCCGTACCTCTGGAGCAGACTCTAGAACAATGATTTATTTTCTGATAAACTGCTGACTGAGTTTGCCAGCAGCACGCTATTCAAAGTTTGTTTTTTGCTTCATACACAGAAGCCAAGTGTGCAGTGAAGAGTTAGTACATCATAAGCAGTGTTGGGTAAGTTATATTTTCTATTACTTTCTATTACGTTTGGAAACTTGTTCCAGGAAGCTTTGTGCAGTCACTAGCAAGGATGGAGAAGTACTAGAAAAAGTAATACACCTTACAATTGTAGTTACTTATTTCTAGTAATACAAAAACAATACAAAAATAATAAATAACAGATTAAATTTTTTGAAAGTAATAGGTTAGTTACTAGTTACTTTCAAATAAATGTAATCAGTTACAGTTACGTATTTCTTTTGTACAAAAGACATAAGTAAATGTAACTGTAAGGTGTATTACATCTTCCAGTACTTCTCCATCCTTGCTAGTGACTGCACAGAGCTTTCTGGAACAAGTTTTCAAAAGTAATAGAAAGCAATAGAAAAAGTACCTTACCCAGCACTGAGCATAAGAAGGGTTCAAACTGTGCACACAAAGCCTAAGGCCCTGTCCACACTACCCCTCTGTAATGTTACAGAGTGCCAAAACCGTTACCACAATGGTTTGTGTTTACACCTGTAACGTTACAGAAGGCATTTTCGTAACCGTTGTTGAAACCACATATGAGGTGGTTTCAACAACGGTTATGACACCGCTTACGCCTCGGTAACGTTACCAGGCGTAGTGTGGACGCATGGCACGGTCCCCTAGCGCGCATGACTACGTGTGGGATGGTGCCACGCGATAGCAATCGCCAGCTCGAAGTGTGGACCGGCGGTGCTGGTCCCGTGCGGACACCACGGCAGTGTGGACACACTGCACGCTCCCTGGTTGTAATGATTTCTATCCGTTATGGAGTCTGAGCGGTGCAGTGTGGACGGGGCCTTAGTGAACCACTTACAAGCCCCATAGGTGAGGTGGGTTGATTGGGGGTGGGGTGGAAGTTTTGTTTAAACATTGGCCTCTAATATGACTCAAATGGCCATGTAAACAGCAAATGAGACTATACCTGCAGCAATGCAACTGTGTATTACAAATAAAATGTCCTTTCATTCTATTCCCTGCCATGCATGGGTGGCAAGGAGTCCTTATCATTTGTTTTTTCACTGTTTCAACATACAGTATCAGCATGGACAAGTTTAGTCCGACAGCACAACAAGCATAAGTCATCCGCTGGGGGGGGGAGGGGGAGGACATGGGGCCACATTTGTAAGCCCTGTGTCCACAAGGGCTGCACCAACCCCAGTCTGTGTGGGTGCTATTTTTATCTGTGAACACAGGGCACAGTGAACAAAGTCCCTCCAGTCCATGAGAGGAAAGCTGAGGAACAGTGCATGACTGTTCAACTCAAACTGGACACAGTTGATAATGGCCACCCATTCAAAAGTCTCCAGAATCGATAAATGTACCTATGAAAGGTGTTATAATTACTGGTTAAGTATTTTTGCAACCTGAAAACTGGGCTGTATTTCTCCTTATGTACAGTTGTGTATGTAACCCCTAGATGGCGCTATCCCAGGGGCTACTACCCCTGCCTGATTTGCCACTAACAGGTTGAGGGGCCTGGATCCAATGGCGGGTGCCTCCACCCAGAGGTCAGGGTTTGCAATAGTTAAACTTACTTGGTCACAGCCCTCTGGGACACTGCAACCCCACTTTCTTCCCACTAGTGGCCCACACAATATATCAGAATTACCTTCTAGTATACACTTACCCCCAGGGCTGGTTCAGGCACTGGAACCTCCTGTAAAATAAGATACAGTGCAACATTCACAGTACAATACTTTAACATAGACAAATACCTCAGGCAGTATAACTTTGCTGAAACAAGCAGCTCTGATTTATTTAGGGGAATATAACAAGGACAGGGAAATCAGGTTAATTAGCTTATCACTTTACTCATCTACCTATGGCTCTGTGCAGGCCTATCCCTACCAGTTACTGTCCTAGGTACCCAAGCCCTAGTGGCTGGTCAAACCGTGGCAGCTGGTAGGGGCCTTTCACACAGAGAAAAGAAAAATTAGTTTAAACAGTCAGCAGTACAGTGATTCCATTTGGATTTAATGTGGCAATTCAACAGGGAGCGACCCTGAATTAGTACTCACGACCTCCAAACAAGATAGGGTCCTTCAATGTCAGCAGGGCTACTCTTGAGCTCCACGAGACTCCTCACACATTTATATGGCAAACAGGCAGGCTGCTTCTCTATCCCGATCGCAATTACTGCACAATACCCGGGAGAACACACAGCAGATTCAGTTCCTGACAGACCGAGTGCAATTCAGCAATTTCTCCAGTCTTCTACAGGGTGAGCCTGGTTTCTACTCTTCAGATATCCTTTGATTCTCTTCACAGGACAGATTCAGTCCTAACAAGCAGTTACACAAACTGCAGACCGGAACTCTGGGCCTTACACACGTTTCCGACTAAAACTGCACACTGAAAAGCACAGAGCTCCTTCCTTCTTCACTGCCAGAGCTCAACTGAAACTCCAACAGACAAAACGGGCACTTCCTTTGAGTTCCTCCCAGTTCTTGACTGGATTGGCTGTCACTCACAATGAGACATAGATACATAGATACATAGACAGTGTCGGCAGATAAGGGCCTATGGCCCACCTAGTCTGCCCATTTGAGCTTGTAAGTTCAGTTTGTTTTCCTAGAAGTCAATTTCCCTTACCCTGACCTCTGAGAATTCCTTGATGTCTGTCCCATGCATTCTTAAATCCGTGATTGTTTCAGCCCCCACCACTTCCTCTGGCAGGGTGTTCCACTTGTCCACCACCCGTTCTGTGAAGAAATTCTTTCTCATGTTTCCTCTGAATCGTCCTCCCTCCAACTTCATCCCATGCCCTCTAGTCCTGAAACATCTTTTTCGCTTAAAAATAGTGTTTTCCTGCACCCTGTTCCTCCCTGTAAGATACTTGTATGTCTCTATCATATCCCCTCTCCCTCCTCTCCTCCAGGAGTACATGTTCAGTTCCTTCAACCTGTCTTCATAGGATTTGTGATGCAACCCATGCACCATCTTTGTTGCCCTCCTCTGAACCTTCTCTACCCTGTCTATGTCCTTACGTGGGTATGGTCTCCAGAACTGTACACTGTACTCCAGGTGGGGCCTCACTAGTGTCTTGTATGGCGGAATTATGACCTCCCTTTTCCTGCTGGTGATGCCCCTGCCTATACATCCCAGCATCTTATTTGCTTTACCTGATGCCTTGTCACACTGTTTCCCTACCTGAGGTCATCAGAGATGACAACCCCAAGATCCCTTTCCTGCTTGGTGCATGCTATATCCTCACCCCCAACTGATATATTGTGCCAGGGTTTTGTGCCCATATGCATTATCTTGCACTTCTTTGCATTGAATTTCAACTGCCAAACCCTTGACCATTCTTCAAGTTTCTGCAGGTCCCTTCTCATTCTGTCTACACCCTCTGGTGTGTCTACTCTGTTACAGAGCTTTGTGTCATCAGCGAACAGTGAAATTCTGCCTTCTATATCCTGTGCAATGTCACTGATGAAGATGTTGAATAGGACCGGTCCAGCACTGATCCCTGTGGTACCCCACTGGTCACTCTTCCCTCTGTGGGTGACAGCCATTTACCACCACCCTCTGTGTCCTGCCACCCAGCCAGTTACCTACCCACCACACTACTGTCCTGCCCACCCATATTCCCCAGTTTGTGTAATAGTCTTCTATGTGGCACAGTGTCAAGGCCTTGCTGAAGTCCAGATAGGCCATGTCCACTGCCTCCCTGATCCACCTCCCTAGTCACCCAGTCAAAAATTCAATGAGGTTGGTCTGAGATGACCTCCCCTGGTGAAACCATGCTGCCTTGGGTCCTGTAGTCCATTGACAACCAGATGTTCCACCAATCTCTCCTTCAGTAGTGCTTCCATGATCTTTCCCACTACCGAGGTGAGGCTGACTGGTCTGTAGTTCCCTGCTTCCTCTTTGTTCCCACTTTTGTATAAAGGGGACTACATCTGCTGTCCTCCAGTCTTTGGGTACCTCCCTGTTTCCAGTGATTGGCTGAACAGGATAGCCAGAGGTTCAGCCACCACCTCTCTTAGTTCTTTAAGGACCTGGGTGCACCCATCTGGCCCCATTGCTTTGTCAACTCTTATTACTTCCAGTTCCTGCAGGACCCTTTCTCGTGTAAAGGGACTTGTGTCCATTTCTGCACCATTCTCACCCTTGTACTCCCTTCAGACCCATTACCCCCTCTTCCTTAGTAAAGACTGAGCAGAAATACCTGTTCAATATGTCAGCTTTACTGTTGTCATCCTCCGCTGCTCCCATCCTCCCCTTCAGTCTAACTATCCCTCCCTTTGACCTTCCTTTTCACTTATGTACCTGTAAAGGTTTGTCCCCTTTAACCACTGATTTTGCAATGTGTTCTTCTGTCTGAGCTTTGGCTTCCCTTACTGACTTCCCTGCCTCCTTTGTTTCTCTGGTACTTCTCCCTATCCCTTCTGCCTGTGTCTTTTTGTATTGCCTGAATGCAGTCTTTTTGGCTTTCACTTTCTTTGCTACCTCTTTGGAAAACCATAATGGTGTCCTCTTTCTTTTCCTCTTGCTAACCTGCTTAATGCATAATTCTGTTGTTCTTATAATCCCCATTTTAAATACTGCCCACTGTTCCTCAATCCCTGATTCCTGTCCCATTCCCCTTAATGCCTCTTTCAAGCATCTCCCCATTTTCCCAAAGTCTGCCCCCCTAAAATCCAGGATACGTGTTTTGTGTGGTTTGGTTCTGCTCTTTCTGTGATTTCAAACCACAATGACTGGTGGTCACTGTTACCCAGGTGCTCCCCCACTGTTACCCCCATCACACTGTCCCTGTTTGTGAGCACAAGGTCCAGTATTGCCTTCTGCCGAGTTGGTTCCATGACCAGTTGCTTGAGGAAGGCACCCTGAAGGGAGTCCAGGATAAATCTGCTCCTAGTTGATGCTGCTGCTGGGATTCTCCAGTCCACATCT
This sequence comes from Neoceratodus forsteri, assembly GCA_016271365.2. Taxonomy (NCBI): domain Eukaryota; kingdom Metazoa; phylum Chordata; order Ceratodontiformes; family Ceratodontidae; genus Neoceratodus; species Neoceratodus forsteri. The sequence continues at coordinate 1,231,340,766 of CM028130.1, forward strand.
GGTATATTGCTGACTGCTCCTGTTGGTCCAAAAAGGCGCCGAAGTCTAAACTACATCTCCCAGAGTCACTGCCCATACAATCCTCTTGTGGCTGGCTCAGATTATGAGTCCAAGTTCTGATTCGTCCAAGGCACCATTTTAGAGCTAGCTTACCCCACACTGATTGGTCCAGTTCAGCAGTTCAAAACTAGAATGGGGAACTAGGCAAACACAGTTCTGACTGCAAAGAAAGCAGGTTAGACAAACTGTAATTTCATTATTACTCTAAATGATTTCTGGCAAACAGTTACATCTTTCAGATAGGTTCCCTTTGCACTCCTAGTGACTGCAAAAATGGAGTGAATTGGCAGCAGCTCAGTGGTACTCAATCAAAGAAACACACAGTCCCCATACAAACTAATTATGTCTGCAAGCAGACAGCTCTTAAAACACAGTACCAGAGGTTCTAAAACACTCACTGATAAATGGCTTAAATGCCAAACACCATTCAGGCTTGGAGCATTCAAGCAAGCTCCTGGAAGTCTTTTGGGAACCCCCATTTGCAGGGGGGGTTACATGTATAACAAACAAACAAACAAACAGAAACAGACAATGATGGCAGAAAAAGAGTTGTACTTCTAGTCTGCCCATAACACTCTAGCATACCCAGAGACATTTTGTCCATACGGGATCTTTGTGTACACTATCCTCCCCATTCCTGTTTTACTAACCCCCTGAGTAACTACTAAGCCTTAACTCTGTCCCAACCATGTTTGACACCATTAATGGTTTTGGCACCAACCACTTCTGCTGGCAGGCTGTTCCATGGCTCAACCACTCACTCTGTAAAACAAAACTTTTTCACATCCCTCCTGAACCTCCCCCTTCCCACAAGATTCTACTCGTGACCTTATGTAACCCTTCTGCAAATGGGGGTTCCCAAAAGACTTCCAGGAGCTTGCTTGAATGCTCCAAGCCTGAATGGTGTTTGGCGTTTAAGCCATTTATCAGTGAGGGTTTTTAGAACCTCTGGTACTGTCTCTTTAAGAGCTGTCTGCTTGCAGACATAATTAGTTGTATGGGGACTGTGTGTTTCTTTGATTGAGTACCACTCGAGCTGCTGCCAATTCACTCCATTTTTGCAGTCACTAGGAGTGCAAAGGGAACCTATCTGAAAGATGTAACTGTTTGCCAGAAACCATTTAGAGTAATAATGAAATTACAGTTTGTCTAACCTGCTTTCTTTGCAGTCAGAACTGTGTCTGCCTAGTTCCCCATTCTGGTTTTGAACTGCTGAACTGGACCAATCAGTGTGAGGTAAGCTAGCTCTAAAATGGTGCCTTGGACAAATCAGAACTTGGACTCGTAATCTGAGCCAGCCACAAGAGGATTGTATGGGCAGTGACTCTAGGAGATGTAGTTTAGACTTGGCGCCTTTTGGACCAACAGGAGCAGTCTATTGTGGTGACAGCCAATCCAGTCAAGAACTGGGAGGAACTCAAAGGAAGTGCCAGTTTTGTCTGTTGGAGTTTCAGTTGAGCTCTGGCAGTGAAGAGGAAGGAGCCCTGTGCTTTTCAGTGTGCAGTTTTAGTCAGGAAGCGTGTGTAAGGCCCAGAGTTCGGTCTGCAGCTTGTGTAACTGCTTGTTAGGACTGAATCCATCCTGTGAAGAGAATCAAAGGATATCTGAAGAGTAGAAACCAGGCTCACCCTGTAGAAGACTGGAGAAATTGCTGAATTGCATTCGGTCTGTCAGGAACTGAATCTGCTGTGTGTTCTCCGGTATTGTGCAGTAATTGCGATCGGGATAGAGAAGCAGCCTGCCTGGTATAGTACTTTCTGTTTTACCATATAAATGTGTGAAGAGGCTTGTGTACCTCAAGTGAATCCTGCTGCCATTAAAGGACTTTGCCTGTTACTGTTCACCATATAAATGTGTGAGGAGGCTTGGTTAGCTCAAGTGAATCCTGCTGCCATTAAAGGACTTTTGCCTGTTGCAGTTTGCCATATAAATGTGTGAGAGTCTCGTGGAGCTCAAGAGTAGCCCTGCTGACATTGAAGGACCCTATCTTGTTTGGAGGTCATGAGTACTAATTCAGGTCGCTCCTGTTGAATTGCCACATTGAATCCAAATGGAATCACTGTACTGCTGACTGTTTAAACTAATTTTTCTTTTCTCTGTGGGAAAGGGCCCTACCAGCTACCACGGTTTGGACTAGCCACTAGGGCTTGGGTACCCAGGGACAGTAACTGGTAGGGATAGGCCTAATCACAGAGCCATGAGTAGATGAGTAAAGTGATAAGCTAATTAACCTGATTTCCCCAGTCCTTGTTATATTCCCCCTAAATAAATCAGAGCTGCTTGTTTCAGCAAAGTTATACTGCCTGAGGTATTTGTCTATGTTAAAGTATTGTACTGTGATTGTTGCACTGTATCTTATTTTACAGGAGGTCCCAGTGCCTGAACCAGCCCTGGGGGTAAGTGTATACTGTGAAGGTAATTCTGATATATTGTGTGGGCCACTAGTGGGAAGAAAGGGGGGTTGCAGTGTCCCAGAGGGCTGTGACCAAGTAAGTTTAACTATTGCAAACCCTGACCTCTGGGTGGAGGCACCCGCCATTGGATCCAGGCCCCTCAACCTGTTAGTGGCAAATCAGGCAGGGGTAGTAGCCCCTGGGATAGCGCCATCTAGGGGTTACACTTATGTTCTAGATTTGCTACTCCTATTGAATAATTCCTTGCAGTTCACCTTGTTCATTCCTTTCAGGAACTTGAAGGTCTCTGCCATAGCATTCCTTTCTTGTTTGTCCTCGAGTGAGTACATGTTCAGAGCCCTAAGCTGGTCTTCATTGGATCTGGGCTGCTGGCTCCGAATCATTTTGGCTACCATACGCTGCACTGCCTCCAACCTGTCCTTGTCTTTCCTTAGGTGAGGACTCCAGAACTCATCACAGTACTTTGGGTGTGGTCTCACCAGTGATCTGTGTAAGAATAAGACCTGAAAGGGTGTGGGGTATTGGTGGACTCCTGAACACCCAGGGTGTGATGAGGCTAAATGCATGCGCTCAGGGCCCTTACAGCCAATGGAATTGCTGGTATCCACCAATAGCTTACACCCTGAAGGTTCTTATCATGCTTAGAAATGGTTGGGCAAATTAAAAAAAAAAAACAGTCTCTAAAGCATAAAAGACACAAACAATACAATAAAATATTGCTTAGAAAATGTTAGATGGGGCCTCCATAGATGATTTCTACCTGTCAGTCATCTGTCTTTCTAAACATGAGGTAGAAGGTTTGTTTACTGAGGAACATGATAATACAATATTTTGCCATGTTCCTCTAATAGAATGCTCACTCCCCCTCCCCCCGCAGCATAAATTCAAAAATCTGCGGAATTCCACTGGTATGCACTTGCACAGACACACACAGGCCTCACATGGAACCACAGGCTCAATTTTATCTGGGGCAGGGATAGCAGCAGAGATTGCTCTGTCAAGCTGTTTAAGCTATAAGGGGGATTATTCATGGTCATTAAAGAAACACCAGAAATAAAAAATCTAAATAGTGCTTGATTTAAAAAAAAATGTGTTTACGTGTATAAGAAAGGGATCATGAGAAGAAAGAACATTCCATTAATTGTGTATTTTTTTAATTTAGTATAATTTCATTTTTAGGGTCTTGAGGGATTTTATAGAAGAGTAAAGGTGACACCCATGTTTGTGATGGAGATCAAGAATGAGTGAAGTGGCTCACAATTTCTGTATGTGAGTTGTCCAAATTCCAATCACATGTTGTACCTTTTCCTTTACAAGGGGGTATTAGCACATAAACGTGTGCCAATGGAACGGCAACAGCAATCAGAATACCCTTTTTCCCCCATTTTGAGTGTGCTTTAGTACTTTTTTTCACATCTGAAATAATAAAAGGAGCACTCCTTTTAATAGGAGCGCTCCTTTTAATTACTTGCCCATTTTCTAAAGAGAGGTAGCAATTCTTGTTTTCCTCCTGCCGGCAGAAACCTTCCCAATACATCACAGCATCCTGTTTGCCTTACTGAAGTCATGATGACTCCTAGGTCCCTTTCCTCAGATGTGACATGCAGCCATCCAGTACTCCATTCTTGGCTTCTTGTTCCCACATGCATTACCTTACACTTGTTGGCACTAATTTTAGCTGCCACACTATAGACCACCTCTACAGCCTCTGCATCTCTCTTACTCTCTTCTCTGTCTGCCCTACCACAGAGCTTAGTGTCATCTGTGAAGATACACCTATTACCCTGTATTCCTTCTCATTTGTTGCTGATGAACATTGAAAAGGACTGTACCCAGGACTGATTCCTGTGTGGCATGCCACTGGTGATCTCCTCTCCTTAGATCTGACTCCATTTACCACTACCCTCTGCTGTCTCCCTTCTAGTGAACTTCCAACCCATCTATGTTCTTTTCTGCACTCAGATTCTCTACCTTCTTCAGCAACCTTCTGTGTGGTGTCGAGTCAAATGCCTTGCTGAAGTCGAAATAGAGTAAATCCACTGCACGGCTCTTATCCACTGTCTTAGGTACCCAGTTAAAGGATACTATCACGTTGATCTGCAAAACCTCCCCGCCACAACCCAGTTCTGTTTACTCTCCTGGAGCCTGTTTTTCTCCAGGTAGTCCACTAGGTCCTCTTTGACTAGTGTCTCTATCAGTTTACCCACAATAGAGGTAAGACTAACAAGTCTGCAGTTACCCAGCAGCTGTTTGTCCCCACCTTTGTTTGGTGGAACTATGTCCATTACCTTCCAATCTTTTGCAATCACCCCTGTCTGAAAAGAGCTATTAGACACCCTACCAGGGGTTCAGCTAATTCTGATGCCAGTTTCTTGAGCACCCTTGGGTGCACCCCATACAGCAGCAGTGTCTTATCTGTCTTCATGGCTGCTAGCTCTTTTTCTGACCCTTTCTAGTAAATACATGCTGTCTCATTTTTGGGACCTTCGACAGCTGTAATGCTGCTCTCCAAGCAAAGGCTTGCTGTCCTCCCTAAGTGAATACTGAGCAGAAGTAGTCATTCAGAATAGATGCTTTCTGCTTGTCCTCCTCTGTTACTCTCTCTCCCTCCCTCTGTTAGGCTAACACTTCTCCCACTCATCTTTCCTTTTTCCTTAATATACCTGAAAAACTGTTTTTCCTTGCCCTTGACACCCTCTGTGTTATGCAGTTCTGTCTGCTTTTGCATCTCTGACTGTCCTCTTGGCCTCCCTAGTCCTTATTTGGTACTCTGCCCACCCTCCATCCCCTGCATCTCATTAGACCTGATGAAGGCCTTCTTTTTGGCCCTCACTGCCTCCCCTACCTTTTCAGATAACCGCATTGATCTCGTGTACCTGTTTTTCTAGATAACCATTCTCATGCATGTCTTAGAGCAACAACCACCTGCAGGCTGTCAAAAAAAAAAAAAATCAATTCAGCACAAGTCAAGGACTCCACAGCACCCAGGATTTATGAAACGAATGCCAAATTTATTTGTTTGATAGTACACTAGCAGTGCCGGAGCATTCAGATGAAAGATTTTCACCTTGAAATGCCGTGGTTTTCTGTATGGCATTTGACCGATTTAATTTATGCTTTGTACTTATTTTCTGCACTGTTGGTGAACTATCACGCAAATAAATATGACATTTTGCCTTAATCCTAGGTGCTGTAGAGTCTTTGAGTTGTGCTGGATTGATATTTCTTTGTCGAGCATGCGGTTCTGGCACATGCACACTCAGCTTCTGTGATTCTATCAATGAAAGACATTGGTCTTATTCTCCTGCATTGAACTGTTGTTACGTTTCACTGTGGCAGAAGAGAAGCATGATACAGCTAACTTCTGCCCACTTTAAAACAAGCAGTTATAAAAAATAATACATGAGGAGTAAGATAACTTTTTACACATTCTCACTCTATGGTGCCTTGTTAAACCACAAAGGCTCTGCTTTTATGGTTTAAGTTGCATCATACAGCTCATGTAAATAAAATAAATAAATAAATAATTTCACTACTACTCATGTATATTCCATATATGCCACATTGCTGACAACTTCGTTAAACACAAAGTGATTTTCAACTACAGAACAGGAGTTGTGAAGCCCCTAGACTCCTTTTTGCACAGTATACGGTACCTGGCAATATTATACTTTGCTCAACGCCACAGATTAAGCATTAAATGGGACCAATGTCCCTGACCATTTACTAAGCAAAAAGCAAGAATGTTAGGAGTAAAACCCGTCGTGCTGATTTATACAGTATGTCTTGCTTTACTTTATAATGCTTCCAGTGTTGATGGAACAAGAACATTTTACAGTGGAACCTTTTGATAGTGTGAATTTCCATTTCTAGGGCACTTATCCCAACATCCCAGTCTTTTTCCATTTATTTCAGAGTAGTCTCTCACTCCAGTTATAGTGAAGAAAAGTTCTGTAGTACTCTGTGATAGTGAAAGATTTCTAAGCTGCATACTTTACAACAAATTTACATACCACAACATTTGCATTGCACTTCTGAGGAACTGATACAGATATAGTCTAAACATACATGTTTTAAGCCATGTTTACACAGCCGCAGCATTTTCTTTTCTTTACCGCTCCTTTTCTGCTGCGCTGTGTGCTGCACCAATGTTCGGTTTATACTGCTGGCTCTCACAGCGATGCAGGTCCACACTGCGGGGGAGGGCTGGACATTCTGTGCAGGATGGGTTTGGATGGCGGAAGACAGCTTTATAGTGCATCGAACGCAGAAGAGAGTTTACAGTGCAGTTTAATGCGCCGATCACTACATGTACCCACTCCTGAATCGGAGCCAAAAATAGATCTGGAGCACTCTCTTTTTTTTTTTTTTTACTTTTTATTTATAGCATTTTATGAAATACAGCAGATACTATACTCACATAACACCATCATAAGATGACTTCACATAGACCAGAGAGAAACAAGGTACAGGATCAAACACATATATATCCAATAAAGCAGTATGTGTCCATTAATTTAACCTGGTCCATCAGGTATCACAAAGGCATTAAAGTCCAGCAGGATAATGATGTAGAATAGTCCACTCTCGCCTTCTGATGACTAGAAAGGCATCAGCCAAAATTTCCTGCCTCTCTTGAGGATAGAGAAAAATAGTAAGGGGCTGGAATTCCCATAATGAGACCTCAGGAATGCAAGCAGAAGTTCTGGGCTCAATTAAGTTGAGTAGCACCCTACCTTGAGCACATACCAGATGGCTGGCAGGAAACAGGCTATTTTAAGGAACTTTTAAACATAGTTCACAAATTGAGTGGGCTAATCACACTCCAACCATATGTTGGACTCCAGTATGCCAAGTGTCCTGCAATTACTGCATTCAAGTTATTGTTAGAGCCATAACATGGTAAAATAACTATAATAGGAATAGTACAAAGCAGCATTAACCATACAATTCAAACTATTACCCCCATGGGGTTACAAATAAGTATAATAACCAGAGTATTAAGAAACACTGATCCGCAAATCACTTTTCAGTCATTAGGGTCTAAATCAGAGTCCTCATCATCCCCTCGCTTTTTACTAGAATGTTGATCCTTCAGAAGTCTTGAGGCAAATGCAGCTGGAGCATCCGAGTCCGTAAAGATATGAGACCTGTTCTCATGTCTGATACACAGATGAGCAGGGAATTGAAGTTGGGCAGAAAATCCATTGGTGAGAAGGAGTTTCTTTGTGTCTTGCAGGGCTTTTTTCTTTGTTTGTGTTTAGGACGACATATCCAGGAACAATGCTATCTTACTGCCCTCCCAGATAAGGTCTCCTTTCTGTCTAGTGGCCTGAAGCAGACGAATATGAGCCTCTGGGCTCGACAGTGTCACAATTGCAGTAAGCAGACGCTGTCCTGCAGTGTTTCTGGACCGAGGTCTGATCGGGATAGCAAAGGCCTTGATTATAATGATGCCCGAGTCGGCAGGTAAGAGCGCCAGGTCTTGAAAGATTAGACGTTGCATCACTGCCAAGAGTTCTGTTTTACCTACCAGCCTGGGAGGGAATCCAACTATGTGAATGTTCGCCTGTCGCTGGGCATTCTCCAAGGGCTCTACTTTGGATCGGAGAAAATGTAAGTCCCAGACAAAGGTCGCATCTCTCGCCCTCTGACTATCTGACTCCAACCAGAGCTCCGAGAGGTGAGCAGTATTTGTCTACACCTTACTCTCCAAGTCCGTAAATCGAGCCTCTATTGCCACCAACCTCCGATTGGTATCCTCCCCTGTGGCCTGTATTTTCCCTAGCATGGCCATGATCTGTAGATTTGGGGTATCTGCAGACCTCTCATGAGCTTAGTGTAGACAGCCCCGCTCCCAGAGGTTTTCTAGCCAGTCACCGAGGAAATGAAGGCATCAAGATTATGCGTTGCATGCTTGTCCTTTTTTGGCCCCATATTTGCTGTCCTGGGATGATGAGCAAACAAATGGCACTAGCTGTACAGGATTTAGGATGATTTAAAGTAAGTAAATACTTTATTTACAGATCGGCTCAGTTGCTGCTTTGAAAAGACATCCGCCATGTTGGAAGCTCCACAGCAAACCCCGATCTGGGCGCTCTTAATGCGCTCTGGTAAAGTGTCCACATCATTGTGTTTGCAGCGCATCAACGGGTGCGCACGGGTTGATGTGCTGCAAACACGACGGTGTAAATGGGGCTTTAGATCGTCAGGATAACATGAGTTTGGTTGTGTAGTGTTTAATCGGCCACTTGCCAAGCAGCATTTTGCTATGCCTTTTTGTGTTTAACTACAAATACCATTGCTCAAGTAGCCAAATTGCTAGTGTAGTTCCATCAGCTACAGATCAAAATTCAAGGCTTAGCTAAGAGTTTTGTCATTTGGCTATAAAAGCTACAGGGTTTTAGACTTCCAGTCTAAATATCAGCTGTGTTTTTACTAATGAATTTCCAATATTTTGATTGGATGCATTGTTGTAAGTCTGCTAATATATTTTCTGTCTGAAAAGCAATAACAAAGTTTCATATAAAAAAGACCAGTAATTATAAAATCATCAGCGCTGAGTCCACCAATCAATGCTGAGAATTTCCCTGTTATGACGACTTCTAAGCGGGAAACATACACAGTTTTTCAAATTTGGAACATTCCTTTTTTCAGATGGGGGGGCAACTTTTGCATAAAAATCTCTTTTTAACAAGTCATCAAACCTAGTTTCATGTGACCAGCCTGGTGACGCAGAATGCTGAAGTGCTGCTAGAATGCTTTACTTCATGCCATGCTGGTGACCCAAGTTCGGGAACAAGATCAGGTTGGTGGGGGTGGAGGGCCAGCATTGGGTGAAGCAGCCGCCAGGCAGCTCTCCTCTCTCAGATATTGGCAGTGGGTCAACTTCGCTCTTGGCTGCCATCAGGTGGAGGCCTAGTGGCAGTGCCAATGCACGAGTGGCAGACAGCTGTCAGGGGAGGGGGGAGCCAAGGTTCTGGGGTTCATGTGCACCTCCACTCACATGCACAACCCGCACTACCATGACTCATAGAGACAAAATGGAAATGGGGACCCCAGGGCTAAATTACACCCCGAGACCCACACCACCACCTAGACTCCTTGGCACAATCTGGATATGGACTCTCCAGGGAAACTCTCTCCGGGGGCCCTGCCACTGAGGGGCAAACTGTGGGGACTACTTATGAGGTAAGTCAGGGAGGTGGTTGCCAGCCTCGTGAGGGGTTATGGGGCAGAGCAACCACCTTAGATATAAAACTATATTAAAAAGTTTATTTTATAATAAGTTTATGTGGCAGTTTATGTATGTTTATTTGCAGTGTCAGTGGCTCAGTGGGTAGCAAACTAGTGATTAGCATGGCACAAAACCCTGACGCTTTGTGTCTAACACATAGCCTATCATCATTCCTGAAAGGGTCATGTATTAGACCAAGTGCCACAGTTGTGCCCCGCTTATCACTGAGAGATGCCAAATAAACTGCAAGTCTTTTTCATAATTCAGATTGTATTGACTTTTCATTGAAGTGCAGCTTTTTGTGTGTTCTCATATAGCCTGGCAGTTTTGAGCTTGCACCCCCACTTAGCTACGGCGGAGCACACAGAGCTCAGTGTTTGCTGTTATGAACTGGAGTCTCCTCTTGCATTCTTAGGGCGTTGGGACTGCTTATCTGTGGTTTGCAGTTACTTTGTCCTAAGAATGCCCATGGAGACCCTCCTAAATCGGAAGAGACATCCTGACAGTCCCTATAAAGTTATATACAATAAGCAAGGTGGGACAAATTAGCATGTGGAGCCGGTGGTCAGTTGGCCACTAGCTTTCAAAAATCTTGTAGCCGAACCCAATTTTTTATTGGCTATCATTGTAAGGGTTCTTCTGTTCAGCATTTCTCACGCTATGGGAAAAATCACTTTGAGGGCTGATGGCCAGTTGAGCACTAACATCCAAAATCTGGAAGGCACAGCAAGTTTTTTAGTAGCTGTTGGCCACCTGGCTACCCGATTTGTAGTACCCTGACAATGACCAGACTACCAGAGGCAGGCTTCTGCAATTGCGACGTTTGAGTGGACACACTGGATTTCCCTATTACAGGATTCTGCTGCATTAGGTAAGTTCAGGATCTCCCAAGCTCTGTGTGTGCTGCACTGGCCTCCCTCCCTGGAGTTGGGCCAGTGTTTTTCTTCCTTCTGGGAGCAGGCACGAGGCTGCTCCAAATGAGCAGTTTCTCATAGCATGTCCTATTTAGCATGTTCCATTTAGCATGTCCTATTTAGCATGTTCCATTTAGCATGTCCTATTTAGCATGTCCTATTTAGCATGTTCCATTTAGCATGTTCCATTTAGCATGTCCTGTTTAGCATGTCCTATTTAGCATGTTCTATTTAGCATGTCCTATTTAGCATGTTCTATTTATTTGCTGATCTACACAGCTAATCCTGCTTCTCCTTCCTGATAAAATTCTGACCATGTCAGAGGCCCCTTTTCAAATCTTCTGGTTTTTTTTTCCCATCTTGATGGTTCTTGGTACAAGCTTGTGGTAAGATAGGCGCCATAGCTCAGGGAGACGCTGGAGGAAGCTGGGTGTGGGGAGGGGGGGGGCATGAGTGAAATAAAGAAACATGAAAGGTTTGTCATGAGAAACCTTGCAGTCCTATCATTCAAAAAGAAATTAGAAGTGCTGCAATGGGGCAACCAGCAATGTGGCTTAGTGTTCACTTAGTCTGATGGTAATAGTTCATTTTAAAAGTGAAACTCTTATTAAATCTTGATCTGAAATTAAAAATAACTTTCATTATGTCTAAAAATCATTGCATCTGACTCTGTTTTCTTTTGCATTCCTTTTATTCCACTCCAGTGTCCTTATATGCACTAGCTTTGGTGTTGTGTGTGTGTGTGTGTGTGTGTGTGTGTGTGTGTGTGTTTGTGTGTATGTGTGAGTGTACATGTGTGCGTACATGTAGGTCTATATGAGGTAAAAAACTTCACATTAAAAAATAAATCAAAATACATTCCATGATTCACTCAATTTGAGGCCTAGGATGGGTATTACGATTTCTTAGGATGACTCTCTAAAACAGACCCCAGTTCCTCCCTAATTAATAAGTCTGCTCCAGTCCAGCCTCCTAAGACCCTGCAACAGAAACATCTAGCAGGCTGTCCATTAAAGAGCTAGTAACACCAAAAATAAGCAAAACATTTTATTTATTTTTAAAAGTAGTTGGTTACTTTTATTTCTGAAGTATTTTTTTTGTCTTTTTTCCATTTACTCAGAGGTTTCTACCTGCTAGTATTAGGTGTGATATAAAGAGCAGTACTTTGCGAGACTGACATATCTAGTTCTGGTCCTTTCATATATCATCAACATTATGACTTCACGTAATGTGACATCACAAGTGACCGATCTTGCAGCAGGTAACTGGCTTTTTGGTCAGCTGTGATGTCACAGACAGTGAGGTCATAGGGCTGAAGAAGCATCAAGAGGAACAAGAGCGAGTTACATCAGTCTCCAGGTAGAATGCTGTTCCATACATGACACCATATATTGTCAGGTAGAAAATCTTCTAATTAGCAAACGGGGAGTTAGAAATACTGCCAGCTATAAGGAAATAATAGTTCCCCTACTAGAAGTTAATTGCATGCAGTACACTAGCTTTTAGAGAACTCTGAAGTCAAATGGGAAACATTGCAAAACATACCATATAGACACATTGGAGTAGGGTTGCTCTGGTAATCCATTTTAGTTAGTTAGTTTATTATTGGAAACAACCTTTGAGTACAAACTCTTTACAAAGGTTCCACGTCATGAATACAGAACAGACACTACATACAAGCATTTCTTGACAAAAATAATCAGGTTACAGGCAATTGTTGTACTAGTACATTTGTTCATTAGGCAACACATAAAATTACATTACCAACAAGGGTGTTCTAATAGCAGTTGAAGCCAACATTGCAGCCCCAGTGTGCACTGTCTAGGGTCACAGGTGAAAAGGAGGAAGGTGCTATGAAGGTAGGGAGGGGATGGGGAGGGCAGAGTAGAGGGGTGCTGTAGAATGACTGGGGGGTAGAAGATGCTGAAGTAGGGAGAAAGGAGCAGGGTGCAGAAAGTTGGAGGGAGGAGTAGAGAGTTGGAGAAGATAGGAAGGATGGAGGGACGGAAGAGATGGTGGGGCATCAATGGGTGTACGAGGGAGGGATGGGTAGAGAAGAGAGGAAGCAACAGCAGGGAAGGTGAGGTGTCATCGGGGCAACCAGATGTGTAAAGGGGGGACTGAGCAGAGATCAATAAGTGAGGGGACTGTCTCAAGTTCAAGCAATGACAGATGTTTAAGCTCAGAAGATGCTGCTTAATTTCAGTTTTAAAGGCCCTGAGATTAGCTGTGCTCATTTTAAAAATGTAAAAACGTATAGTTAGGATAATGGGGGATTTTTAGGATAATAGGATTTTAGGATGTTGGTCCTCAAAATCTGATGTCCTAAAACTGCCTCAGATGTTAATTTGGATTTTAGGGTACTGGATCATCCGATACCAGACATACTAAAATCTGAATTCATCGTCCCTTTATTAAAAAAAAAAAAATCCCACCCATCTCCACCCTGGCACAACCCACAAGTCCCTCCCTGACCCAGTTGTTCATTAAATACTCCCTACCCAGCACACCCACTGGCTCCTACATCCCTCTTCCCCATGGCACCCAAATACCTGTTCAATAAAATCTACAACTGGTCCTACTCCTTAGAATTTAGAAATCATGCTCCTATCCATGCTGGAGAATGAGCCTCCCTCCACCCTGAAACAAACCATAAGTCCCTCCCTGACCCTGTTCTTTATTAACTAACCCCCAGCACACCCAGTAGCCCCCACATCCCTCCCCCACATGGCATCCAAATACCTGTTCAATAAAATCTGCAACCGGTTCGACTCTGATGGTCCACAAGTCTTTTCTGCTGGGAGTATTTTATGTTTCTCTGTTTCTTTTTCTCCACTAATTTTCCTTCCTACCTCCCCACCTGACTTTTTTTACTCCTCCTAATTTCCCCTACCCCAACACCACTCAGTTTTCCGCCCCCTTACCCTAAGGTAATTTATTGTGACAAAGACATTATTGTCTGCCTAGGCTCTCTCTCTGCGCTGGAGTATTTGTTGCTAGAGCTGGCTACCACCCTAGTTACTTCCTACCTGGTCTGCTTCTGATGCACATGCATTCAGAGCTAGATGCTATTGACAATGTCACCTTACTGACAGCACATCCTACCCACCCAACTGTTTTAATGCTCCTGCAACTTATCTGTAGGTGCCATTGTTGTAAGTGATTCTGTAACATGCTTGGAAACTGTTAGTGTTAACTCTATGACTATGTAAAAATGTGACTCTGTACTTGAATTGTTGTTTGACATTTTATGAATTATTGTATGTTGATGTATTATCTGTTTGTCCCTGTACACTCTTGACTTGGAACCTTTGTATATGAGTCCCTGGCTCAAAGGTACTGTAATTTCGAGACTTAAATAAATGTTTCTATATCATGTCAATACTACTTTTGTTTTAAAGTTAGTAGTCAGGATTGATCTTTGTTCACTGTCACTCTGTTTCTTTTTTCATATGTAGTTTATACTCCTTGGCTGAAGCAGGCAGGGGGATCCCCTCAGCCCTGCCCACCACCACTGACTCCTACCTCCCAGACTTACCTGTGTACAGTCCAGGCTAACTCCCATGGATTACCCACTGTGGCAGGGTTAGGAAGGGGAAGGATGTCCTCCCCCCGAGACACAATCCAGCATGCCTGTCCAGCATAGCTCCTGGTGGCAGAGCAGATGTGGGATCAGTGTGCAGGGCATCATGCACATCTGCCTCGCCACCATTTTTCTCAATTTTCCCCCAAATCCCATACTGGGGTGTGCACTTCAGTGCACACATGTGGAAAACAGCGCACATTGCAGAGTCCGCAGCACCCACCCTTCTCCACTCCAGGCCAGCGCCGCACAAGACCGCCACCTGGTGGCAGTTGTTCAATGGAAATGGCAGCCCACGCTCAATGGGAGAGTAGAGCAGTCCTCTGGATGCTTAAGCCTCTCCTTGCTCAGGCCAGCCGCCAGCAACCCAACATTGCTCCTGATCCTGTGTCGTCAGCATGTTGGGCAGTAGGACTACTACCATGTCAATGGACCTGTGCAATCACTCTGTTTCTAAATGATGCCCCTCCCTTTAAGTGACCAAGTTTGACACCTGCTGTAACCCAAACTGATAATTATTCTTTTCCCTTGGTTTACCTTTAAGTCCCTTCACACATCCTCAGTCTGTACTGTAAACCTTTTGTTTTGTTTCTGCATATTTTCCGAGGACTGACAGTCTCAGCTCCAGCTGGTATCTCCGGATGAAGGGCAAGTTCAACTGCATTCCTAAAATAAATAAGATGCATAGTTGATATATTTTAGAGGGCCTTCTGAAATATACGGTTCAAGGATAGTTATACTGGTTTTCCAGTGTTACTCCTGGTTAATCTCAACATGTCCACAGAGTATAATTGGCAGGCACTGTGTCATCATCTAAGTATTCACAGAGCTAATTGACACCCAAGAACAGGGTGGATTACATGTACACAGTTACAGCTGTAACTCATAAACTGGCCAGTGCTTTTGCTGTTTACTCTTTGGTAGATTTATTAGTTAACGTTAAAGAAAAAAAGACAAGATTAAAGACGCATGAAATTTGGAGTGTTAAATATGCAAGAAGAAAGTGCTCTTGCTATATTAAGGGTAAACTGTGGACCAGAAGTGATGAAGTTAAACCAGGACTGTCATAGCAGACAACTGATATCTAGGACCAGTAGCAGTTTGGGTGGCACTTGTTGTTTGGCATGCTGCAGTTAAAGGGATGCTCACGAAGCAGGACTACTAATTCCTTCACATGCAGTGTAAATCCCAACACGGAGTGCTAAACCAAGCTTCAGACATGCAGTAAGGTTCTGAAGCTTGCAACCTGCTGAAAAGACAGTTGCTTTTCAGCAAGCTATAGTACATTCAGAGAGCTGCTGGAGTACTGGCAGGACTTAAGCTCAACATAGCACCCACAGTTTGCAAGCACACTGCTAGTTCAGGTACAGTCTCCAACAAGACATCAGCAGAGCAGCAAGAGGGAATGTACTCCAAGTCAGGTCACCAGATGCTTTTCTTCAGTGAACTAAAAGCAGGGTTGTTGGGCTGCTTTACAGTCACATTCATCTGTGGGCCACACATGCAGCAATGCAGCAGGAGGCCTGGCACTTTGTGGGCAAATGCCTCTTTCAAATGAGAAAGAGCGCCAGGAGCAGAGTGCATGCGATGAAGCTGGAGAAAAGTTTAAGAGTGATGTGATGAAGTATTACTTTGGTGAAAGAGTAGTGGACACTGTCATTGAGGCATAGGTCAGGAAGCATAGGAAAACCAGGAGCAGGTATAAAATTCGGAAGCAGCTTTTTATTTTTTCTAATAAAAGTAAAATAAAAAATAAAATTATTCAGTATAACTATCTACAAAGGCAGAACAAACAGAGAAAACAGTCCTTCATCTGAGTGTTTCTTCTCAATTTCAAACCTCAGTCTCCCACTCTGTTTTTAGCAAAAGCATTGCTGCTCTTTTTGTAAGTCTTTGCAACCTCCACTCATTAACAGACATCCTGTTTTTCCCTAAAATATTTTTCTTAGTTTCTTGCAGGCAAAGCAAAACGAACATAGTGACCCAGAACTGACCTCTTGTTTACAGCACTGTAAAAGGTTTAAAATGCATCTCAGGTTAACCCCTCGAGTTCCAAATAGCTTTGCAATTAATCATTTCAACAGTATACTGTCCCTATATACAGTTTTAAATGAAGGGATACAGTTTCAAACAAAGGGATCCCAGTATCACTTACAGCTTTACACAGAGATTCACATATAATTTTTCTATAACTGAAGATATTCAAGGGGGAAGAAAAGATGGGACTAGCAAGGGAAGGCAGAGAGATAGCGAGAGGTGGAGAGTTGTGAGACTATCAGAGTGATCAGTTCCTAGGTCTCACAAGAAAATTTGGTTGTGCAACCTGACAGAGAGGAGACAGAAAAGGAGAGGATAGAACAGACCCTTGCATTTAAACTCTTTCTGCACGACAAATGAGGCAGGGCCTTATTCAATCTTGTCACAGACACCTGGAAAAGACCCAGTGTAAGTGGTGGAGGTGAAAACTTTAGGGGACTTCAAGCATATGTGGGATAGACACAGAGGAATATTAATAAATAGACAGGGAAGAGGGCGGATCACCAGAGACCTGTTAGGGTCTGCAGAGACAGACTAGGCAGGGACCATCTGGGCAAGCTGTACTTTTCCACTGACAAATTCTACAATATGTTTCTATGTTCTGTGCGTCTATGTCACAAGTAGAGGATTGAGAAGTCAGGTGAACCCAAGCTGCCACAGCAGAGGAAAGTCTAACAGAGAGTGATCCTGTTTTCACTTTTCATGTTAATATGCTTAGTTAAAATTAAAAAGGGGATTGGGGACTAAATATAGATGCTATAAGAAATATACGCTGAAATGTATTTAAAAATCATTTTGTTTTTAAAAGTTCCCATAAGATGTCATTGGCTCTTTAAGGGAGCAAGTCACTCAAAATGGCAATTTTATTTCTGTATGCATTTGTTTTGGATAAAACATCTTGTTTAAGCAATAAGGCATGATAGGGTGTGCATTGTGCTGGGATGATGGCATGCCTTGGGTGAGCTGAAGCATAAGGCCAAATGTGGAGTGCTTCCACCACCTGATAAGTACCATATATCATTATGTGGGTGCCACAGTTAGAGCGATGAGAAAAGGCCGTGAGTGACAGGGGCATGCTGGATTTTGCAGCACCCTGCACTCACGACCATTTCTGCTGCCAACACTGTTCTCCTCCAGTCCACTTATAACCAAACCCAGTGTATGGGCGTGGTAGTTGCGGGTGACATGTTTCTGGTGCCCTAATTTACAGTGACCAGATTCATGTCACCGCAACATGGGTGAACTGATAAGTGCTGTTATTCCAGCACAAAGCCTGGAGTGCCTTACTGTGATCATGAAATGGGTCTATTAGGATTAGTAAAGTATTTTTTTAAATGTAATGTAAATAAGTAAAAACTGAAAAAAAAAGGCACAAAAATGAAGAAAATAAAAAAGTTGTCTAATTGAAGCACTGTAATTCTACTGTTTGGCCATTAGATGGTAGATGTTGCATTGTTTTTTAAATGCAAGTAAGAGAACTGAGGTGTATTGATACAACTGTTCCTGCTAAATGTAAACAGGTCAGTGATATCACACATTTTTTCCAGTGCTGTTGTGCTGGTAAATTAGCACTGTGTTACGCCTTCTTCAACTAATCAGTTTTCTGGATTTTTTTATATCTATTTTATACAGAAATGGTTTGGATGAGTTCAGAACCTATGTCATTTTCTGCAAAACAACCTTATCAGAATGTTGTTTTTTTTCAGGTTCTCATAATGTTTAAATCCTTTTGGAACTTAATATACTTCTCCAGGCTGGCCTGTCAATGCAGCAGTAAAGCTGCTACTCACAATGCCAATAGCCCAGGTTCTGGGCCAAGCCTGGGTCATCAGGGGCCAGCCAAGGAGGGAGGGTTGCTGCCTCTGCTGCAGTACTACCAGATGGGGGACCACATCTGGTATTTCAGCAGCGGTACTACAGAGGGAGGGGTGGATGCTGACAGGTATCTGTGCTGCCATGTTTTTTGAAGTCCCCATCATGCTAACATCCACAGGGGCTGTGAGTATAAACACAGAGAAACACCCTGATGTGAAGCAGGATGATGGGGTACACTCAGGCCCTGGCCTTTCTGATCAGTTACCCTTCCTTGGACGTCCTCATCTAGGAGGGCCAACACCTTGCCTGGTGTGGCCAGCCAGGTAAGTCCTGCCTTGGGGAGGTGAGCCAGAGGGTTGGAAAGGGGTAAGCACTGGAGATTGTCAGTACAGAGCTGGGTGGTAGCCTCTAGAAGGGGACAGCACAACTGTGAAGGAGGCATGAACTATAAATTAAAAAAATATACAATACATCTATCTATCTATATATATGTATCATACATATAGGGCTGGATATTCAAACTGCGCCATTCTGAGGCACAAGCCCTTGCGCTGCGCAAAATAGTTGCGCAGGGGTGTGGCAGGCGATATTGAAGGGATTGCACTATTGAGCAGCTCGCTGAATATCACCCCACCACAACCACTATGCATGGCGCAGTGGAACTGCGCCACCGCAAGTTGTCAGAGTGAAGCATTCAACTTGCGGTGGCCAAGTACCATTGCGCCATGCGCAAAATCACGATATTCAAAAGGTGACATGCAAATGGGGCCATAATTCATGCAAGGCACAGGGGGCCATTTGCATCTGATTATGGCCCCATTTGCATGCCATTAGCATGTAGGTGTGCTGATCCCCGAGGACTTGCGCCTGGCGCCCTGCCAGGCAGCAGCCGTCGGGGACCGACGCACCCTGTAGCCCGATCGCGGGCAGCAATGTGGCTCCCCCACCTCCTCCCGTACATCTCCCTTGTGGTCCAGTGGACGAAATGCCCGATCGCGGGCAGAATGTAAATGGAACCCCCCGAACATGTCCCTAGTGCCCGATCGCGGGCAGTAAGTAAAGTGCCCCCCCACCCCGAACATCTCCCTGGTGGTCCAGTGGACCGAAATGCCCGATCGCGGGCAGAATGTAAATGGAACCCCGAACATGTCCCTAGTGCCCGATCGCGGGCAGTAAGTAAAGTGCCCCCCCACCCCGAACATCTCCCTGGTGGTCCAGTGGACCGTAATGCCCGATCGAGGGCAGAATGTAAATTGACCCCCCAAACATCTCCCTGGTGGCTAGTGTCGCCCCACCCACTGCCTGCAGCCCACCACCCCTCGGCGGCGGCGGGCGGCAGCATCCACCGCCTGCCGCCCGCCCATCGCCGACTGACTGCCGGTGAGACTCCTGCCGCCATTGGTGCAGAGCAGAGCCAATGGGCGTGCAGCCACCGTACATGACAGTCGAATTTGTGAATGATTCGAAATCTGGACTGTCGCTCTCTGACTATGAGCTACGCCCGTGGCTGTTGCTCCTGCGCAATAAGCGTGCACGGACGATCAGCTCGGCGGCGACGGCCGGTGGGATGCTGCCGCCCGCCCGGCTGCCGAGAGGCGGGGTGGTGGGGCTCTTGGGTGGGGTGGGGGGGACACTAGCCACCAGGGAGATGTTTGGGGGTCAATTTACATTCTGCCCGCGATCGGGCATTACGTCCACTGGACCACCAGGGAGATGTTCGAGTGGGGGCACTTTACTTACTGCCCGCGATCGGGCACTAGGGACATGTTCGGGGTTCACTTTACTTTCTGCCCGCATTGGTCATTTCGTCCACTGGACCACCAGGGATGTGAACGGGAGGGGGGGGCCACATTGATGCCCATGATCGGGCTGGTGGGGGGGGAGTACACTATGCCCGTGATCGGGCTGGGGGGGCACAGGGACTGAGTTGGGGGCCAGCTACAGGTGGTAGCTGCTGTGTTGCGCCCTGCAATACAGCAGCTTACCTGTGGGTGGCCCTCGACTTAAGCCTTTTTTTTTTGGCTCAAGGTCCTGCAGGCTCAGGTTGGGGGTTGCGCCTGCACAACTCTGCATAGCCCGGCTGAATATCGGGCTGTGCAGTTTATGCATGGTTCCTCCCCCTCCTGTTGAGCATGCATTCATTTGCATTGCGCTGTTGCTCAGCCTGTTTTCAGTGGCGCAACTGCCTCCTGCTGAATATCGCAGAATGGCGCAATGTAGGACTTGTGCATGCGCAACCCTTTTGAATATCTGGCCCACAGTATATTGGCACGGTAGTGCCAGTATAGTTAGAGTTGCCTGACCACTTCTATGTTAAACCCAAATGTGTGCACTTTAATAATTTTCAACCATATGACCGATGTGCCCCAAATTTGTCATGTGCCATCTGGTACCACATATCTCTGGATCTGGCAAGTTTTGTTTCAGTAAGTGGTGCAGTTGTGGAGCTGCGAGTGCCACAAATGTGAAATTTACCATTTAGGTGCAAATTCTTTGCTCGTCTGTAAGTCTGAAATGGTTTGGGGTTTTGGTCTGAAATTGTTAGGGTATAGGGGGTCTGAGTCACTGAAGTGCCTTTTGAAGGTTTGGTGAAAAAATATTAAGCCGTTCAAAAGTTATCAAACTTTAAAGTTTTCCATTATAACCTATGGGGAAAAAATATATGTGCGGCTCAAAAGCACTTTTTGCTTTCGCAAAAGCACTTTTTACTGCTGCAAATGGGTTCAGTGTCATGCTGCTGCCATCCTGTTTTCAGTTAGCGAAAGGTAAAACCACTGTAATTCAAAAAATAGTGCCCCTTTGTAAACACCAACAGTTGTGTTTACCTAATCGGGGCCCGAGGAACATGATCCTGATGTTATTTTTTTAAAACAGTGACCAGAAATATTTTTTTAGAATTTGGCCATTGGTAGTGTTGCAAATTTATGGCACTATTTTGCAAAACAGCCACAAATGTGTGGCTGTTTCCTACAACTAACAGCAGCGTTGTGGGAAAACTGTCGCAAATTTGTGCCACTTTTCATAAAAACTACTGCAAATATGTGACACTACTACAATAAAAACAAAACAAAAAAAACAGCCCCTGTAAAAGCCAAAAACAATACTGGTAATTTTTTAACAATAAAATGCCAGAGTCGGATTCCTCAGACACCGTCTAGGTAAACACCTGTTGGTGTTTACCCAATAAAAGGATATTTTATCCTTTTATTGCTTCCAAGGGGGCCAAGGCATGTTTTGGAAAAAAAATTTTCTGCTGACATCAGGGTGCCAAATCCCAGTCTTGGTGGTAGAGGCCCCCCCCAATGTGGGACACCGGTGAGTGCATTCCCAGTGTCCCCAGTTATGTCCTACCCCCTCTGTACTGTGGGATACTAGTGAGCCCACACTCCAGTGTCCTAAAATATTGTTTAATATTTTTTTTTTAATGTTTTTGCCGACATTGGGATGTCCAATCTCTATGTCGGCACTAGACCCCCCCCCCTCGACAGTGTAGGACCACTGGGGAGCCCACTCTGTGTCCTGAAATATTGTTTGATGTAAATGTTTTTTTAATGCTTTTGTCAACATCAGGATGTCCAATCCCTGTGTCAGCACTACAGTACCCCGACAGTGTGGGACACTGAGAAGCCACTTCAGTGTCCCCAGTTATGTCCTCCCACCCTGTACTGTTGTACATTGGGAGCCCACCCTCAGTGTCCAGAAATACTCCTAAAGATGTATCTGTGAAAAAGAAAACAGTCCCCATCTTTTTTCCTAAGAAAAAGAAAACTGTCACTCATCATCTCCCCATCCCGTTTCCCATCCCAACCCTCCCACTGAGCAACCCCACCTCACAACCCCCGCCCTATCCTACTACTGGAGATCATCGGCTGTCATCTTCTATGAACGGGACATGTTTGCACTCTTCAAAGCTGAACAACGAACTGAAGAATCAAGGTAAGTGCCGTATAATGGATATCAATGGCGTTTTGAACTTATGTTGATATCACGCATATTTTATGGTATTTTAGCCACATTTTCAACATGGGCTTTTGGGACCCACCTCATGAACACTGTCACTGTTGTTTTGTTAATCGGACCAGTTAGGTGATTCTGCGGGTCACTGCGGAATCACCTTTCAGGACCTAGTAATGAAATGACAGTGCTAGTGTTCATGAGGTGGAGTCCCAAAAAGCCCATGTTGAAAATCTAGTGCAAAAATACCAAAAAACGCCTGAGGTATGTGCAATCATTGAAATTTTTCTACACACGCTTATAACTTTGGCAATTTTTAATATTTTCACTCCAAATTTTCAGCATTGCCGTTTTTCCACACCACCTCATGAACAGTATAGCTGTCATTTTTCACATCCTGCCCAAAACATGTTTTTGCACCTGTGGCACAGAATGGCATGGTCACTATGAGAAATCACCTTTCGGGACTGATGAACAAATGACAGTGCCAGTGTTCATGAGGTGGAGTTCCAAAAAGGGCATGTTGAAAATTTGGTGAAAAAATTCCTAAAAATGCCCGAGTTACGTACCTCTGTTGAATTTATTCTATGTGTGCACGAAACTTTGGTACTTTTCAATATTTTGCCACCAAATTTTCAACATAGCCATTTTTCCACACTGACTCATGAACAGTACAGCTGTCATTTTTCAAATCCTATGGCGCAGAATGGCATTGCACTTGTGCATAATTACGTTTTGCCTTGCATTTCACAATTCCTCTGTACCGGGGTGCATGCGTTGGGGTAATAAGATGGCTATGCTGGCAATTTGGTCACTGTTGTTTGACACATGGAAGGAGCCATGCGCTTCCACACCTACATTCATATGTGCTTCCATGGAGAGAGATTGGAGCACAGGGTCCACCACAGTAAAATAAGGATACTATTATACTAACTCAAAAAGTAAGGAAATTCATTGCAAAAAAACTTAATGTATCAGTTAGGGTTCCTATTACAGGAACAAAAGTATGGAAATTCAATGGTATGGTTCCAGATCCTTCTACCTCACCCTGCCCCCCCAACCCTTCACACCTAACGCATTGAGGTGTACTTTGGGGTCATCAGACCTAACTCTTACCCCATCCTCCTATATTATACCATCTCAGCTTCCTTACATTGAATGGAGTGAGAGTTGGGCCCGATGACCCCAAGGCACACCCCAATGCCTGTTGGCATGTGTAGGGTGGTGGTGGTGGTAGTAGAGGTTGGGAACCCTAACACCTAATTTCCATACTTTTGTTGCTGTAACAGGAACACTAACTGATGGATTAACTGAGTTTTTGCAATGAATATATATATATATATATACATACACACATATATACATAAACAAACACACACACACACACACATATATATATATATATATATATATATATATATATATATATATATATATATACACTCCCCAACAGGTATTTAATAGGAAGGCTAGTGGGGGAGGGAGTAGAAAATAGCTGGAGGCATATTGTGCCACTCATGGTTTCTTATAGTCCAGCAGTTCACCCACCAAATGATATCAGCAACAACAGGTTCTATAGTATTTTGTAGCAATTAAGCTATTGAGTCCAATGAAATTACCACTGATGTTCCCTGCTGCTCTGAAAAAGCACGAGAACAATGTGAAACTTCGGTGGTGATTTTGGAGAGATCTTTTCCTTTGCTGGTAACTGTTTGCCATTTTTAACTTTGTTGGATTCAATAATTTAGTTGCTGCAACACTTCAGAACCTGTTGTTGGAGACGTCTTTCAGTGAGTGAGCTGCTGGACTTTAAAAAACTCTGCGACTTTGCATTATTAAGGTCTGGCACCACTTTCACTTGGGAGCTGCCTTGTTTTGGATTGTAGTGTTGTACGCTCCAGGCTGTAGTTATAATCCTTCCCTTCACAGACAGTAGTTTAAGGGTGGAGAATGATGATGAAAACAGGTTTTGTTCTTTAAACTACAAGGTTCTGAAAGTTCTGAACCTCAGAACTCTTTTTGGTTCTCCCATCCCTACCAGTAGTCAGGGAAACCACAACTGCAGCTTTCTGCCAGTAGATACACAGGCGAGCAGTTCTCTCCACAGCTGACATCAATTCCACCCCATGGTTTAGGTACATGAACGCTGCGTGGCCCGCCCCTCCCTGGGAGCTGAGCCCCATCGCATCCTCAGTGTGCTTTGCATCCTGCCGGTGGCATGTAATGACATTTTGGAGTTGTGGGCACAGGCATTGGTTTATGGTTTAAAGAGCAGGTACCTACTGTCAGGCACCCAGCTCCCCTCAAACATATATAATTGCTCAGCTGTTGAGGGGCATTAAAAATTCTATGCGCTTCCCTCTGGTTAAAAAGTTATAGCACCCCAAAGTTGCACCCCGATAAAAACAAAGCCTTGTCTGACACGCCTCCTTTTGTGATGTCAGAAAATGAAGGCTGCTTGTGTGTGCTCCATAGATCTATATTGGTGCCATTTGTCAGTGCCATTTAGTACTATTTAGAGTTGCCACTTGGAACAATGAAAGTGACCGCTCCAATAAACAGGGACTGTTACTCCAGCGGCTGCTTTGATATTTCTACATGGCACCTTTAAATAGTACTAAACCCCATAGACATATCACATACATACAGGGTAATGACATGCACCCTCAATATTCATCTTCTGACATCACAAAAAGAGGCGTGTCAGACAAGGCTATGTTTTCATGGGGGTGCAGCTTTGGGGTGCTATAACTGTTTAACCAGAGGGAAGTGCATAGGATTTTTAATGCCCCTCAACAGTAGAGCAGATCTACTTTATATATGTTTGAGGGGAGTTGGTGCCTGATAGTAGGTACTGCTCTTTTAATGTGTGCAGCAACTGTACTGGTTCCCACTGCTATAATAGTTGTTCAGTTTCTGGAGGCCCCAAAGTTCTTTTTTGTTCACAAGCTATCTACTGTAACCCCAAATGTTCAAAGGAATGACTTTTTGTTTCTTAATTCCAGCTCTCCTTGCAGGATCTTTTTTTCAAGAAAATGGAATAGTATTTACACTGGAGAGAAACTACCTTGATGTTTAAAATTGGTGTCTTTTTACTGTATTTAAATTATATATTTCTGACAGTGCATGGTAAATATGACAGACAGTGTAGCCGAATTAAAGCATTCTAAATACTATTTTCTCACATTATAATAAAATAATTATATTTTCCTGAGAAAAATAATTTGGTGTGATTTTTCTAAAGAACCACAATATGTGCCCCTGCCTGTAGCCCTGGTAAATGCATTCGCAGGCATGGCAGTCTGTCTGTCTGACTCTTTCTTGTTTGCCGCTGTGGATTTTCAAAAAACGCACTTCTGTCAGTCAAGCCCTCCATAATCATTGGGGTGAAAACTGGAATCATTTCACTGTGTCACCATGACACTGGCTGCTTCACACTTGACTTTTTGTCAGATTAAATCAGAGCTTGCTTGCGCCACTGTGTGTGACACTTTACTCAGAGTGCGCTTCCTCCCCCTTCTGTTGTGGGGTTTCAATTAGGGATGAGTGAAAGTTAAAAAGCCTGTGCTTAAATCAGTTTGGTTCAGTTCCCAAAAAAGTTCAAGTGCTCAGCTGGGTCTGTGAAGTGCTAATAATTATTTTTTTCCTTTTTTCCATGTGTGTGGCTGTTGTTTTGCTGATGCTGGTCCTGCTCCTCTGTTCTATGCCAGGACATAATTAAAAACAAGAATTGATTTTCTGAATGTACTATTTACTGGCAGTATATTTTTCGAATACAATTTTTAAATATTTGTAAATAATCAATATGCAAATACACCCTAATTAACCAGTCTGCATTCGGAGACACAGAACCCAAACTCTTATTGTGCAAACCGTGCTTGAAGCGATGCTCCAAAAGAGGGTGCCCAACCCCTAAACTGGCAAATAGCAAAAGCAAAAACCAAAGTTCCCAGAGCACTCCACTGGGAGGTAGTTGACAATTAGCCCTCCAGATATACAAGCCCATATCAGGCACCCTAACAAAGCTTGTGAGAGCCTGGCGCCAGGATGACTTGGTGGTAGTCATCACAGTGCATTTGAGTGAAGCCCGGCAATAATAACAGGTTAATTTAACCTGCTTTCCTTGTCTTTTCAAGTTTGTCTGAGTTCTAGTATATTCTGAGATCTGGAAGACTACTAGGACCCATCTCTCAGTGGAGTGCTGTGTGAACTTTTATTTTTGCTGCTGTCTTAGACAGTATTTTTAGTAAAAAGGGTTAATTTTTGGTTCTGAACTTTGAAGCCAGCCTAGTTTGGGATGGGATCTGTTTATCCCCAAGTTGTTTAACCCATTCTTCATTTCAGTCTTTTGCAGAGCTGTACAGTCCATTTACACAAACAATAAACACTTCCCTCTGGTGGCCCCTCACTTAAAGGAACAGAAAGAAGGCATGAGACTGGGGGAGATTAAGGAATCCTTAGGGGTTCAGCACAGAGAAAAAGGGTGAGAGAAAGAGCGATGAGAGGCTGAACATATTTACCTACTATAACTTGCTTAAAGTCATACAGTAAGAGGAGGTGGTGAGATTCAAACCTAGATCTTCAGTTTCATAGCTCTGTACTTTAATCACGGAACTGCACTGGCTTACATGACTGTGCGATGATGACCCTCCATTTTATTCAGTTGTCTTGATCCCTTCTATTTATCGGGCGCTTATCAGGAGAAACCTGACTTAGCCAGATAGAGATTTACAATTCTGCATGTGTGTCACTTTTCCAGCATGTTATAATGAATAATACTTCTTTACCTTAGCAAGTCAAGTTTGCCCTTCCTGTTCTATATGTAGGTGCAATTCAAAACCCACCTTATGTTGCCGGCCCTGTTGGCTCAGTGGTAGCACCACTGCTCGTGATGTCAGTGACCTGAGTTCAAAAACAAGCTTGAGTGATTGAGGGCTGGCCATGGGAGGGAGGACTGAGTGTCCTAGACTAGAGGATGCGTTCCTCCTTCTGGGGAAGGAGGATGCACTCCCTGCTGCTCTACTGCCACCTGGGTGACTACAGTGGGCAGTACACAAGCATGGGGGTGCATGTGCACATTTGGGGATCCTTGCATACCCATGACGAGAGGAAGTTGGACAAATCAGAAAAAATGGATATGCCCTGGAGCAAGCAGGAGGAGCCTGGGTGTGCCTGGGCCCTGCCCCTCCACCACTAGCCACCCTCACTTGACGAGGTTTCCCCATCTAACCCCACCCCAATGCTCAAAGTAGGAGGTGTGTGTCAGGCATGTCAGGGCCCCACGTTGAGGAAACAGTTCACAGAGTTAAAAGGCAAGGGATTATGTGTTGGGGACATAGGAGGACAGGGCTGAGTCCCAACTGGGGGGTAGGGTGCGCATCAAAGCTGTAAGTTAAAAAAATACCTACTTTGTGCTATCACTGCCAATCCAAATGCAAAACTGAATGAGAGTCTAAAGAAAAAGGTGTTAATATTTCTGTCTTTTTATTTTCCTGTTTAATCCTAAACTTGTAAAATTCTAGCCCAGCTCTTGAAGGTGTAAAGAGCTTAGATTTAACAGCCCTTTACTGAGTCAGTTGCTTCCATCTGTAAATCCCATTATAATGTCAGGCTGGAAGAAGAGGGGGGAACTGCAAAGATGCCATTAAGCATTTGTCTTGGAGGTGGTACTTTCAGAAATGAAACATCAAAAGGAGTTTGTGCTGAACAGATTCAATGTGACAGGACACAGCACAGGCTAATCAAGGAGGCAGTTCCATGGAGAGAACATCTTACTGAGGAAGTACATCAGTCTACCTGAAGGGCCACTTATCATAGCACTGAGCCTCCTATGTAAAGCTATTCTTGTTTTAGGTTTATTTTATTATTTACCTCAGATTGTCTGTTAATAAGGCAAAGTATTTCATTTTCAGTGGGGTCCTGCTTTTATCCATTTTTACTGCTGGGTGGACTGAGGCACTGAGAAGTTACATGACTTGTTCAGGTTTACACAGTGAGTAACTGGCATTGGTGGGTTTTGAACTTGGATATCCTGATTCCCAAGCCTATGATTTAGCCAGTCGACCCTCTTGCTGCTTCGTAGCCTCACATGTGCTTTCTATTTATGTTTTTTCTTGGTGACCACTTTGTGGCATGTCACATAGATGAATGGATAATGGAGCTGGGGGGGGGGGGCTCAATTTTATAGCCAGCAGGGACAGCTGATGCATTTTGAACTCTTCTGGTAGGGAAGGCAGTGTGGCCAAGGGATTAAAACACTGAGCTATGAGCAGGATATCTGAGATTCGAATCCCACAATAGCCACTGGTTCACTGCATGACCTTCAGCCGGTCACCTGACCAAAGTGGTCACCAAACTGTAAAACTGGGCAGAAGCAGAACCCCTCTGTAAACAAGATGTTGTATCTTATTTTGGGCTATTCTGAGTAAATACATTAGGGGAAAAAAGCTGGTTCTTCTTCATTCATACCCAAGATGCATATTTTTCAGCAGTGATAACACTAGGAATTAAGAATTTTATTTGTTTGTAAGTTTTTTCACCAATAAGGATACACTAAGATATAACAACTCATTTCCAGGTGTGTGTGTGTGTGTGTGTGGGTAGGTGGGTGGGTGTGGGGGTTGACAAGGGGGACTGTTGGCCAGGACATCAGTGAGAATACCTAATCTTACCATACGTGCCATGGGAACTTTAATTTCCAGTTGTTGTCTAGAGCTCTAACTTCCACCTGGACAGCCACCAAAGATTGGTAGAAGTAACCTTGGTTTAACATCTCATCTGAAGCATCATACCACAACAGTGCACCCTCCCTGTACTGCAAATTGATGTAAAAAAACTATCCCAGGCCATAAGATACTCCTGTGTTAAATTATATGCAGACGATTCAGTCCTATTAACCCCTACCAAATGTCCCGAAGCAGCTGAAAAATTACTACAGCTGGATTTTAAAGGAAAATACAGGAAACTACTAAAGTGGCAGCAGTTGCTGCAGAAATGCCTGATTAGGGCTTTTAGCATTAAAGTAAACATTTTTAATACCTGTTTTACCTGTTATTTAATCTGCAAAGACCTGCATAGACCTTCATGTTGGCCGAGCTGCCCACGGTTATCTCGTGCACACCAGGCAGTTTCCAGCATGCAGGGTATGCTATTGAGGGCTACCACCTCTGCTTTTTATTGATAGCCCTCATTAGCATACCCTGTGCGCCAGAAGCCACGTGGTGCGCATGAGCTGACTGTGGGTGGCTCAGTCAACATAACAGTTGGCATGGGTCTTTGGAGATTAAATAACGCATTAAACAGGTACTGAAAATTTTACCTTAATGCTTAAAGCCCTAATTGGGCATTTCTGCAGCAAATACAGTGATTTTTATAGTATCCTGTGTTTTTCATTAACAATCTACAACATTGGTTTGTTAAAAAAACTTTTTTTTGTACACCAAAAAAAAGAAGTCAATGATATTTGGGACCACTCAAACATTAAACACATAGGGTGGGTTATTCAGACTGCGCCAGGCAGGGGCGCAAGCCTGGGTGCAGCGCAACTGGGTTGAGCGAGGGCAATGTCCAGGTGATATTCAACGGTGCTGCACCATGGCTCAGCACCTTTGAATATGACACTGGGGCGCCCACACTGTGCACGGTGCAGTGGCACTGTGCCAGCGCAAGTGGCAGGTAAGGAGCAGGGGGATGCACCAGCGCAAGTGCGGGTGCACTAGGCGCAGCAACCGTGCTGTTGAGCACTGAGCATGCAAATGAGGCCATAATGCATGCAAGGCGCAAAGGGGCCATTGGCATGTCACTATGGCCCCATTTGCATGTGGTGCGCCGATCTCCATCGACTTGCACTTGGCACCCTGCCAGGTTGCAGCTGTCGGGGACCGACGCCCCATGCCCCACGGTGGGCAATGTGCCCCATCACCCGATCACGAGCATAATAGAATTATATCCCTGGTGGTCCAGTGAACCCTACCCCATCGCCTCGATCGTGGGCTAATAAAGGTAATTCCTGGTGGTCCAGTGGACTCTACCCCATCGCCCGATCATGGGCATAATAAGAATACATCCCTGGTGGTCAAGTGCACCTGCTTCCCTGTCCGATCGCAGGCATGTGAATGAATAAATTCCCTGGTGGTCCAGTGGCCCCTGCCCGATCGCCGCACATGAATAAATAAATTCCTGGGGTCCAGTGGACGATCCTCTGCCGCTCACGGGCATATGAATAAATAAATACCCTGGTGGTCCAATGGACTCGATCCTCTGCCCGATCGCGGGCTTATAAATAAATAAATTTCCTGGTGGTCCAGTGAACCTGATCCCTGCACAATCATGGGCATATGAATTAAAAATTCCCTAGTGGTCAGCGGTAACCCCCTCCCCATCCATCCACTGAGACCCGCCACCCAGCCCCCAGTCAGCGTGACAGCAGCTCCCACCGCAAGCCTTGACGCATGCCAACTGACAGCAAACGGTATGGCAGTACGCCTATTGGTCCGCTGTATGGGCCAATGGGCATGCAGACCGTATCTGTACTCACAGTCCTGAACTGTAAATGAACTCACATTTGGGACTGCGTGGTACAGTACAGTCTGCCATATTCAACCTTAATCGGACCAATAGGGCGACAGCCGAAAGTGTACGCCGTCAGTCAGTGGGTAGCCAGGTGGCTTGTGGGTGGGGAGCTGCCGCCTGCTGCTGACTGGGGTGGGGCTGGGTGGCGGGTCTCAGTGGGCAGGTGGGGGGGTACCACTGGACCACCAGGGATGTATTTTCACTACACCCATGATCGGGCAATGGTGTAGGGTCCACTGGACCACCAGGGATATTATTTTTCAATGACTGCGATCGGGCGGGGGAGTCCACTGGACCACCAGGGATATTATTATTCTATGCCCGCGATCGGGCGAGGGGGAGGCACGACACCCGGCCTGTGTCTGGGGAGGTCAGGTGGCCACCCACAGCAGGCGGCTGCCATGTTGCACCCGGCAATATGGCAGCCCACCTGAGGGTGTCCCCTGACATGCTCCTGTTTTTTACAGGCACATCTTTGTGCCCCCCTGTGCGGCGCAAGGAGGGTTTGTGCCTGCATATGTGCTGCACATCCCGGGCTGAATATCGGGATGTGCCACATATGCATGGGCACGCCCCCCACACTTGCGCTGCATACGTTACTGGTGCACCCCCAGGCATCAGAAATTGCACAGAGCAACAAACCCTCTGAATATCGTGGTTAAGACAGTGGTTGCGAGGGCTAACACTGTTGTGCCCTGCAACCCCTTCGAATATCCCACCCCATCTAAACAAGCTTAAATTTTATGCTTTGAATAATAATACATTAAAAACAAATATGGTTTAGTTATAGACTGTATGGAGCTGGTTGAAAGCTATAAATACTTAGGATTTGGGGTAGATCTGTCCCGGAAATTCAGTACCCATAGCTAACCTTTGAAATAAATCAGCTAGTGGACTTGGGGCATTAAGGATGCCTCAAGTATTGCCTCAGATTTTATGATAGCAGGTGTTTGATAGCCATGCATATCTGATTTTCACTCATAATTTTCATTCATGCACAATGGAAGCCTGGTGGACAGATTAACCAATGCACCTGTATAAACTGGATCAGGTATATCATTAACGCATCATTTGTTCAGGCTGTCTGTATGAAACTCATTACTGCCCTGTACTAGATGAACAAGGCTAGCTACCAGTCTCTCTCTTTCTTAGACAGAACAACAGTAACTTACTGTTCTCTATAAATGTGTTAATCAGAATCCGAAAATATTTAACCAATCCTGAAAGCAATACGATGCCCAATATAACCAAAGGGATGTGAAATTTAGAGCCTAGATATTCCCAGGGTAAAGTCCCACTATGGTCTCTTAACATTTGCCTGTGCTGCTGGCAGATCTTGGAACAAGCTCGCTATTGAAACCTGGAACACTGGAACTGTGAAGGCCTTTGTTAATGCTTTAGTTGCACTGCTGACTTACAGATGTCCTTTGTTGCAGAACCTCATTTACTGTACATGTAAACACACCATTCTTAATACAGGCTTATTATATTGTATATTTAAGTGATAACATTCAGTTAGCAGGGTATGCAAAGGAATAACAGGCTGATGTGGTGGAATAAACACCTAAGGCTGAGCGGAGGCATTTAATTAAACACAGAAGTAGGTTACTCCAAGTATAGTCAAGCTAACTGAATGTTATTACTATTATATGACTAGGAGTAGTGAAATCAGGATTTTAGAAGTTTTCTGGGATTTGAAATGGAAGATGAGTTTTCTTCTCTGTTCTTTGTGGACTAGATGTCGATAAAGTACTGTGGGAGTATCTTAAATGTGGATTAACTATTGTGGGCACGTATGAAGTAAGTAATAACCTATAACTGCATATACATTATAGGATTTTAATATATAGATCATGATTTTAATACTGTGCTAAAGCATACAATTTTTTTCGGTAATAGTATCACTCCCGGAGTGATAATACCACAATTCGAGAGTGATAATACTATTGTTCAGGTCCTGTAATAGTATCGTTCAGGACCTGAACGATAGTATTATCAGGGGAAATCAACAGCGCAAGCATACAACTGCCAAAATCATTCATGGTGCCAAACATCAATCAAACATTGTCCCTCACAACGTAGCTATTCATTGGCCATTTTCTGTCTGTGGGGACAAAACACCTTCAGAAATATGGCGGCAGTGTCTAGCTTACTGAGAACATACACTATTCATGTTACTTGTTTTTTTGGTTTACAACAATATCGCAAAAGGATTTATGTGGCAGATCTTCACCTTCTCCAAGAAGGTAAAAGGTAAGAATAAAAGAAAATTGTTAGTTTGTGCCAGTGGGTGGCAGGGATGGGTGGAAGAAAGACACACAGACTGAGAGAAACCGCGGCGGTCAGCTAGGACTCAGATAGTTCTTTGCTAAACAGCCTACTGCCCATAGCAAAAATAAATGGACAAAAAAATCTTGCATCCATATATTAAAAAAATAAAGGATAGCTCACTGGATATTACCAGTGAGATACCATCTCGAGTTCTGGACACTGTAACCTCTCGAGCTTTGCTCTCAGGTTTCTACGTGTCCAGAACCTCTCGATGGTATTACTCACCAGTAATATCCTTTGAGCTACACTTTATTCTGTTTTTAATTAATGCATGCCCCAGGGGTGCAGTACAGCACAAGGCTGAAGGCTAAGTGTCCTTATACCCCTGGGAAGTGCATTGAACTTCTCTGATGCACACCCTGTAGGAGCTTATTACACATATAAAATGGCTCTAAGCAGATCTATTGAGTAGGAAAATGGGATTCGGCACCTCACCATGCATTTATAAAGATTTAATGCATGGTCTGGTGATGTCTCTCAGCCAATTACATTTCTAGATGTTTTCTTGTCATTTTATAGATGTGAATAATCTATCATGAGTGTCTTTAAATGTGGATAAACTACCATGGGCATGTCTAAAATGTGTATTTTCGACTAAGGAAGGCTGTAGTAGTTTCTGGGGTATTAAACGACAGTTTTCCTCTAGTCTGATTGGCTTACTATTGATACCTGTGTAGGAGGCTGCAAGGTTCCCAACAATTCTAGGACAGGCCAGAAGAATCTGGAAGGAGAGGCAGGAAGCTTACTCAGTGACCAAGATGCAAGAGGTTTTTTTACCAGGGACAATAAAAACAAGAGAACTGTTTTCTACAGTGCTACAGGATAATAAAAGAAACAACAAAACAATACGATTAGGACCAACAATTGGTCAAACCAAGAACAGGGGTTAACCCCTTTGAGTCCAAGTCCTGTGTACACTTGGCTGAGATGGTGACACTGCAGATGAACCAAGCTTGGGCTTTTCTATGTGTTGACTGATCAGCAGGTGGGCATTGACCCCACAAAGCGCTTGTTACAAACAGGCCATAGCTGGGTGTCCTGTGGATGAACAACACACAAAGGGGAACACTGTTAGCTGGACGAGGAAGGTGGTGGTCCTTTCTGGCTCTGAACAAGAAGCTGAAGACTTCTGGTTGGCTGATGGTTTTCTGGGCGATCCGCAGCAGTGACCACTGGCAGGTTCCCGGCACCCAGGTGACCTCTCACCAAGACCTCTGGTGGTACAATCTTCGGGCAGCCTTTATGGAGCGACATGGGCACACGCACACTTACGGATGGTCAGCAAAATAAGAAAAGGGCAAGCATGACGTTAACTGTGGTCCCTCAAGCTTGAGCCGGGCCAGCTCCTAAGCTGACTCACTACTGGATACCTTGCTTGTGGCTCTCTACTACTTACCATCACAGGGCTGATGCTGCAACACTTGTGGTGGGACTTTTTCACAGGCTGATGTCACTAGAGGTGGTTCTGATGTAGATGGTGAATGGGCTGGGGACCTCCCTGGGTCAGCGTCAGGCTGTCCTGAGCTGCTCCCTGGGCAACAAAGCGGCTTCGGCATCCAGTACACCAAGGCTCTGTTTGATAACACAGTTCAGCAGCAAGCAAACAATTAAGTTTCTAGCAGACAGTTCTGTTCTTGTAGGAAATACAGTCTCAGGGGTGCTAGGCAGGCAACAGTGCAGTTCGGTTTGGGTGCTGGGCCACTTAGGCCATAGGATCATCCCTCCTAATGACTATCAAGGAAGGCTGCCCAGCCTCACCCACTAATCAATATATCAAGGACCTGGCCACTGGGTCCACACTGCCCAGCCTCCACCTCTTGGGGCTTTTGAGTCGCGACACTCCTCTCCTTTAGTCTGGGGACAAGCTGCTGACCAGCTCAGAATGTTCATCTCCTGGAGACACTCTAGGCAAAACAAAGGAGGACAAAAAAAAAATGCTGTCTCTCTCTCTCCCCGGGATGCTTGGCCCTACCCCTGCTAATACCTCTCCCCCTCAGGGAGCTCACTGTGCCCCCTTGTCCTCACTAGGGTGCTGGCCCTTTAATTTTCATCTGGGCACTTTACCAGTGTTCCTGGAGCTCTCCTGTATCCCACTTTGCCTGCTTCCCCTTTTTGTGCTTTTGGACTCCAGCCCTTAAACTCCTTTGCCCTCCCTGCCCAGCACCTATGGCCTTGAGGTTAAACAGGATCGGGCACTTGGCCCACTCACAGCCACAGCCCAGAACTAGCACTGCTGGGGGTCAAGAAACCTGACTGGGAGCTCACGCTCACCCAGCTTTTCTCTGGCATGCAAGGCTTCAGGGCGGAACCACATGGTCCCAGGCATGTTTTCTGCCTGGACCAATTTCCTGATGCACCTCTTGGTCTGGCCAGCAGATGCTTCCCTCCATGCCACATGGGCTCTGGGAGAAGGAGACAGTTCGCGATCTGGGAGCCACTCTCCCACCCGATCAACCTTGCCACTGCTGCTGCTGCCATCACCAAACACCCCAGGACTAAAGAGGGAGGGAGGAGCTGGAAGAGCTATGGACACACTGCAGGCCAGGTACTTTCTCTTTGTCTGTGCTCCTCATGTCCTCCATCCTCCACGTCTAGCCACCGACTCCCCTGAGAACCACCACCCAGGCTGTCTTGTAGGGCAGGGGAGGTCCTGGCTTCCAGCCAGCGGATTGGCCACTAGCAGACCAACAGGTAGGGTCTCCTGCCCATGGCCACCCTTTCCAGCTCCAAACGGCATGAAATGAACAAAAGGGACTGGGTGGGGTATGTGAGATGGGGGCGGACTAGCGAGAGAGACCAAAGAGAAAAAAAGTGTCCACTTTGGGGAAAGGGTCCCCGTTTCTTTGTTGTGCCCCCTAACTTTGGGCAGATAAGAGGCTGGAAGGTGAGGGGGAATGAGGAAAAGGAAAAAACCCTAACTTTGGGGTACTACACCTGTCATTACTATATTGATTGTAAACTCATTCAGTATTACTCTAATTTTTCACAGGTACACTTGGACCAGTATGCAAAGTTGTTATTCAAGCAGGAAAATTCAGTGAATGGAATAATAACGTTACAGTGATCATAATCCTTTATCAATATTTCAATAAATTAAACTACTGTACTACAGTGTTAGTATTGAGTATGAGACCAAGTTCCTGGTGTGGGACTAGAACCTATGACCGTACGATTTTCTGGCCTCAGAGGCAAGCATGCAACCTACCCAGGCACTGACATCAGCACTGAATGATGGCAGCACAGGCAGGGAACAGATGCCTTGTGACTAGGCATGCAGGTGCAACCCCCATCTGGATTATGCTGGCAACTGTGTGTCATTGTTAGGGCACTACTTGGGCAGGTTTTACTGGGGGCATGAACCCTGTCGTGTCCTGGGGTGTCACTTATTTTTCCACCTCCCATGAGTGGTGCCACTGAGCTGGTTCCTTTAGCTAGATTGGCTGTACTGTGACTCCATGTACTGTAGCTAGCAACACTGCAGTGGTCAACAGGCGAGTAATACAATCCTTCTGCCAGGAGAAGCATTGCTGATTACTGCCAAGGCCTCGGATATCTCCTGATTTTCTGTGGGAAAATGCAATTAACTGGCATTTGTTTTGCTTGCTGCAAACATAACAGCACTGATTGATAAATCTGGCCAGCGAGTAACGCTGAGTCACTAACTGGTAGCACCTGATGTTGTCGCTCAGGAACAGTGAACTGTTATCACCATCAGCGATGACCATACTCACAGTTGTTGAGTTATTCCGCAGAGTTTCCACTTTAGTGTTGATGTAGTCGCTGTGTTGCCAGGGCTACAAAGCCCACAAGAAGAAATTTAAAAAAATGATTTTAAACAGGGCTATGATGTCTGAATGATATGCAATTCCCTAAGACTTTTTCTTATCATTTAACTTTTGTAAATGACCTTTTGTGAACCCAGTGGGTTCTGTATTGGATTGGAGATCCTTGTTCCTGCAACAGTCCTGTGCTATGGAGGGATTCTAAATAAGTGATAGACTTTGGTTGAGGAGAGCCACCAGGGTAGACGTACAGTGACACTACAAGTTGATGGGAGTTGTGATCTTTACTGACCCCTTGCCTTTTCTGTAGGTTTTGATGTTGCCTTTGGGGAAGGGGTAGCTTTAGTTTGGAGTTTTAATATTAGCATTTTTCTGCTGTATGCTCCTCATTCTCCTGGTCAATCAAGTCTTTAATGTCACCATAATTTGGTAAAACAGTGGTACAGCATTCAGTGAACACAACCATGAGACAGGGAGAAAGGGTATGAAAGAGCTGCATTTGTGGGGTAACAAAATTGTCACTCCCTCTCTTGAGACTAAGGCAGAGGGATAGAAGGAGGTTTTGCAGTTTAAAAGAAACAAGAAGAGCGTGTTGCTTGAAGTAAGGGATCCTGAGCAGTCCACGTAACATACATATGAGCACGTTCCCACTGTGTGATCTTAAGCAACTCGTTTAAGCTCCTTGTATGCCAGCCTTCCTAGCTCTAAAGCTGGGCTGAAGCAGGAACCCCACTGGAAATCAAATACTGAATCTCAGTCAGGCAGTCATTAGTAAATAAACTGTAGAATGGAATGCCTCACACACCATAACCAAATGCCATTGCTAAACCTTCCTTCAAAACCTGAGACGTGTATCATATCTTTTATTTTACAAGGAGTTAATTGCAATATTAGCTTGCTACTCAAAACAGGAACGCTGAAAAGGCATTTTGAAAAAAAATTATCTGCACATTTGCGTAATCTGATTTGCGTTACGTTCGAATCATCTGCCAGTCAGGCCAAAAGACTTATTCTGGTGCATAATATTATGAGTGTGCTGCTGTTCAACTCATTATAACAGACGATTAACCCGTTTTGATGGTAGTTTCTTAAAGTGATTTTCACAGAACCATGTAAAATGACACTTTCAGAACTTGAACCACGTAGAAAAGACTTGCGGAGGGAAGAATGGGTTTCCTGGCAGACCACAATGCAGCCAGAGGACATTGTACTTGCTCTGTTAGCTAACAGGTGACTGCCGCCCTTAGTTGAGCCTCCTTGTTCCTTCAGGGTTGCAGGGCTCTGTTGTAAATGGGATCAGAGTGTGGTACAGGGGATCTACCTGGAATGTTGGTACTGGGACACCATCATATCCGCTGCCTGACATTTGCAACTTGCTGTATTGACTCACGGTTTGCATTTTGTGTGACCTTGCAGGAATCAGTTAAATACCATTTCTTTAAAAAAAAAAAAGTCCACAGTTTGCAAGGTGGGTAGGAAATAAATATGATCCTGTTCATTTATTCTGCATGCTAAGTATTTGTCTAGTTTGGATAATGTACTGTATTCTTTGCAAAATGTCTGTACATTAATGTTTGTATTTTCACCATTTGTTACTCATTTTCTTTTCACTGTACACTCTGTACCTGGGTTGCACCTGGAAACGAGCTTCAGCTCAGTGTGCCTTTCCCGGTCATCAAATTTTAAATACAAAAAAATAACATAAATGTGATTTTATATAGCACCTTTCATGCACACTGCATCTCAAAGCACTTTACAATTCATGAACAGTTGCCGCAATCATTAGCTGACCGCAGGGGGGTTAAAACAGCAGTATTTGTTAGTCAGGAAAAGCAATTCATCATAGTTTATTTTTAGCAAAACTATATTTCTGACATCCTTAGCCTTATCATCAGTGTATTTTTAATTTCCTCAGAATTGTGTAATAGCTTTTATAACTAATTTTATAATTAATGACTCAAGTCATTAAAGATGGCCACCACTCACTATTTTGAAATATCTATTCCATTGAGGTTACCTTTTAAATGTAATTACAAGATCATCCTATGCCTGTATTTATTTATTTAGTTTTGTTTACCAGGTACACACTAGACAAAATATTGCCTGTTTTCAGGCATGACCCAGGAGGTTACAGAAACAAATGGTACAACAGAACAAGCAAACATTACATTATTATTTAGATGGTTTCTACCACATGTTTCTGATGGTAAGCAGCACACCAAGATATTATATTTTTTATGGTGGGTGTGGCATGGGTTCAGAAACATTAAAAACATCAAAATCCCATAACTTAGTTAAGGAAGGAAAAAATGTAAAGAAAAATTGATTTATTGATGTTTTGCCAGAGATAAGTTATGCTGGAAAAAAACCCTACATGGTGGCTAACAAATATTGCTGCTTTAAATGAGATTGTGGGAGGTTATGGAATGCTGTTGGAGGATAAGTGCAGAGACCAAAAAGTAAGTGTGTGTGTTGTGTGTGTGTGTGTGTGGGGGGGGTTGGTTAAACACAGGGAAGTTAAGTGTTCTGCTCAAGGTCATGCAGTGAGTGAGTGATAGGATTCAAACCATGGCTTCAGGGTTGCAGCTGTACTCTCCAACCATTAGGCTATACTGCCCCTATTGGATTTCCAGATAATTAGATTGCTTGTCCCAACACTGAGGAAAGGTAAATGGGTGAAATTAAAGACTGAATGTAAACACACTGCTTGATCTATTGCCAACAAAGGCCTTTATGATTAGTGAAGGAGTAGCTCACGTGGCATAGCAGTTAGCTGCATTGCCATACTGTAGCCCAGGGAGCTCAGAAGAGAACTGCCTGAACACCACAGCAACCACCTTGACTTAGCAATATAATTAGTACAAAAATGGCTTGCAATTCTGGTAGGAGCTAGGCTATCAGAATGATGCTGCCATTTCGCCTGACTGTTGTCGCATCTGTTGGTGGGGAGTGATGTTGTCGGAATGCAATCAGAGTTTCAATAATGATACTTGGCAGAGGGGAGCAGAGCTGTTGTTGACCTTCTCAATCTAATGTAATTTCATTTGTGAACAGGCCACTGGTCACACCGCTGCAGTGATGCTCACTGCCTTTGCAAAGAATATCTGATGGTTCTGGCATCCATGCAGTTGGCAGAGGCGAGAGGAGGGGAGTGTTAACTGATAGAATGAATGTCTGACAGAGCTGTTGACCCCTATAAATAAGTCCCTCATGAAAAGAAGATTTGTCACCTGGGAAAACAAAACTAGGGGGGTTGGGGATCCTGTGCTGTGACAGTTCTTGCAGGCTTTGTACATGTATGTGCTTCTCTGTAACTGCAGCTGGTGTGCGTCTGTTTCCTAGGCAACAGTCTTGCATGATTAGTCTGAACGCAATCTCTGATATGTCAGGAAACAAATGCTATTGCAGGGAAATATCTGGTGCTGCAAGCCATCGGTGTGACACTTGAAGCAAGTGGGAAACTATTTACAAAATATTATAAATAAAGATTAGTTTTTGTTTTCCTTCAGCAACTTCCCATCATAGTTTGGCATTCTTTGTTTCGGGGGGAAGGAGTTATAATCCAGTAGGGATGTACACTAACATCTGCTTTTAGTGGTGTCTTTCTTCTACACAGTAGATATGTGAGCAGACAGAGAAACAATGGGCCATACTATTTGCCCAAAGCCACACTGTAAATCAGTGGATAAAGTTTTTATTCATTTTAGTTATTTGAAATTTCCCCAGCTGGGATAATGCCATGAGATGCAGAGTCCTGTGCACCACCTACAAGATTGCTTTGCAATATTCAGAGCTCTGCATGGAGCAGGCCCTGCCTGTGACGTTAGCCTGATAATGCTCCCAGCTGGCTCTCCTTTCCATGCAGGTATTACTGTTGGCTGTCCCGAGGTCATGCTTGAAGCAGTCTGGGGATAGAACATTTTAAGTGGCAGCTCTGACTGAATGGAACTCCTTTCCTTTTAAGGAGTTCCCCTCAGTGGAGGCATTTAAAGGGGCCTGGAAAGCTATCTGTTCGACCAAGCTTTTGGTACTGATTTATGACCTTATGGAAGGGTGCCCCCGATTTTATATGTATTTATAATTTTATTCATTCTGGCATTTTATTGTTTATTTTATTCTGTCTGCTAAGTGATGTATTTACATGAAGCACCCTGAGCCCTTTGGACAGGATGCTCTAAAAATAAAATTGTCTTTCCTTATTTTCAGTGGGGGAGGGGGGTTCCCAGGGATGGCAATAACTTGTAGCAGCATAAATTAGCACCGTAGTAAACAGTCATACAATATACAGTATAAGGCAAAAAATACAATGCAAAAGCAATTACAATGCAAACCCTCATTCAGTACTGAGACAGCACAGGTGGAATAGCAACAATAATGAGTAAGGGTTAGAGTAGATTTCGTCATGTGCTGCAACACTTTGAGGGGAACAAAGGACCAAAACAGATACAAGGGCTTCCCAGATGGTGGGAGAGACCGGTTTCAGAAACTTTTAGGCAGGAGCTTTTCTAAGTTGGGGAGGAAGTAAGTAAAGGAGGTGGGATTCAAACCAGGGCTCTCCTGGGTCAGTGTACTATGGTCTGAGCAGCTAGGCCATGCCGCCTTATTTGGTTACTCTTTTACCCAAGATTTGTGCATTGACCAAATCAAAAGCAGTACTGCTTATTAAACTGCTGCCCTAGCAGGCAGCACTCATTTGGATTTGGAAACTTCAGAAATATTGGCAAAAGAGTAACAAAATAAGGTGGGTGGGTTACATTTTTACAGTTTTTGTCGTTTTCTCATGTACGGGCTTTTGCTTCATTAGTAACTCACTGTTAGCTCATCCGATGGCACTGCAGCAGTGCTGCTGCTTGTTAGGCTGGTAACCTGGGTTTGGGAACAGGAACGGGCTGCCAGAGGGCCAGCGGGGGAGGGGGGGAGGAGGAGACTGAGCATCCAGTCATACACTCGCTTCTGGGCTGGGTGAGGGTCTGGGGCCTACTGCATGAGTGCCCCCTAGCATTCCTATGGCAAGGGAGGGGTGATTGGCCAGCCTCCACATGCCTGTTGTATGCACTCTTTGGAGGTGCATTGCACCTCCATTCAGGAAGAATGTTCAGGCAAAAACATGGCTTTCAGCAGAATGATGTCCAACTACTGCAGGCTCCACACCAATGACTGTGCTTGTCTCTGCAACCAAGCTAGGTCCAGACACCTGTGGGCTTAGATCTACCAAAGGCTGCACCATGGGGGTTCTCATGGAGGCAAGGTAAGTCCCAGACAAGGCAGGTGATGGGACTGAGCTCATGGTGCAAGGGTCCAAGCAGGAATATATACTGTAGCGTAAATAACAAAAAAGGAAGTGTACTGTTAACTCTGTGAACTGTCCAAAAATGTTCTCAGGAGGTAGCACCTTATTTCCTTTATATTTTGTAACTTTGCTATCTCCCCATTCCCCAGCCCCTACCCAGTTGGGGTAACCGGTACTCAAAGTCATAAATAAATAAATAAACCTTGCTGCGCCCTTCCTGCCGCTGGGAATGCAGGTGAGCGGCTGCCTTCACAGCTGGTGATACCATCGCTACTATTTCTCTTGGTTGAGTGGCAGGTGGTGGTAAGTGAGGGCAGACCATCCATAACCTCCCTGTCTGTGAGCCAAGCTCCTTCCTATCTGTGACACGCCCATCAGCCCCCATCAGATTTGATGCTGGATTCCATGGCCTACATGCAAACCTGATCTCCCAGCCAGCAGTTTCTTTGATAAAAGGCCTTCAGTTAGGGTTACAATACAATAAGGTTATTGTTTCCCTTATTGTCTCTTTTATAAGCTATATTATTAGTAGAGCTATGCTTTTGTCATGGGAGCATTTAACCATGATCCAAACAACAAAAGTCTGAAATAGTAAAGTCATGAGAAGTCATGGCTCCATTGTGTGTTACATAAACCACCTTTCTTGTAACATATTTTTACGCAAACACGACAGCAAAGATTTAAAAATTGCATTGTTAGTGGCAGGAGGCTGCATATTGGG
The DNA here is from genome assembly GCA_016271365.2 of Neoceratodus forsteri. Classification (NCBI taxonomy): domain Eukaryota; kingdom Metazoa; phylum Chordata; order Ceratodontiformes; family Ceratodontidae; genus Neoceratodus; species Neoceratodus forsteri. The sequence continues at coordinate 1,231,383,475 of CM028130.1, forward strand.
TGGCCATCTCTGAGACTAAGGCATGTGTGTAAGCCTCAGAATCACACACTAGGGCAGACTGGAGGCCAAGTGCATTGCGGAGGCACAAAATTACAGTTCTGTCATTTTCAAAAGTTAAAAATAATGGTGTTTTCTTGGAAATGCTACAAATCATGGTGCAGACCAGCCCAGTGGCATGGCAGTAAGCTACCGCCTGTCACGCAAGCAATCTGGCTTTGGGAATGGACCTGGGTCATAGTGCAGTCAGTGGAGGTATAAGATGGAGCATCCTAGGAACATGTCTTCTGTCTTGGAGAGAGGGGGTTCTGGTGTCCCACTATCAGTCAGCCACCTGACTGAGGCCAGGTCATAGCACAGCAGATTTGCCCAGCAGTGGGAGGGCAACCCTGCAGTGCTGTCACAGGCATGCCAGAAGAAAACACTTGACTGGTTTGATGACTCCTTGACCCTCCACAGAATCCACACCATGGACTGGGTAGGGCTCTGGGAAACTGGATTGTGCTCTGAGGGCAGGACAGTCCTCCTCCTACTAGCCCCACCACAAGGAGGTTATCCATGGGGGACTCACTTGGAGCCATTTAAGTCCCAGGAATGGTGTATGATGAGGCTAGGGGCTAGTGAGATGAAAGACATGATAAAAAAATATCATAGCGTTGTCATGGAAAATGCCAGAATTGTGGAGTTTTTTTATACAAATAACAAACATCATGGTATCCAAGACTTACATGAGTTGCATGACAAAGGCCCAGCCCTAATTATTAGTGTATCTATTCCCTATCTTTTCACATGTGTTGTAGGCAAGTATTTTAAACTGTGACCAGAGGAATCATTGTCTATGGTCAGTAAGAAACAAAAAGAGAAGCTTTTTTGCTGGTTAAAGATAATACCTTGTAGGTACATAGGTATTATCTTTGCCACAAAAGGTTCTTTTGTTCTCTCTGTTTACTGTGTGCTAACACAACACAACCTTACCTTATTACAAGATGGCACCAGTATGATTGATACACTAGCTCAGCCTGTGGTAGACTTATTGTAAAATTTTAAGGAATGTAACAGAGAAAAATTCTTTGACAGGGTTCAAACAATTGGTCCTCCCTTCTCCATGGTAACAGCACTACCAGTCAGCTAAAGCGGAACCCACCAATAGCTACACAATAGACCTCTGCTGCAAGCACCATTGCTGCAGTCACTATTGCAGGGCAGCAAATGCTTGACTTTCTCACTCTGACTGCTTTCTCATGCACCAGAGTTCAGTCCATCAACAGGTTAGGACAGATACATGGACTCTTGCATAACCTGGAGGATTATATGCAGTGGAGAGGAGGCTTGGGTTATTCTTCTTTTCTTATCTTAAATAACCTAACAAATAGGAGAGAAGATGCCTTGTGACCATGGCAACCAATGGGAGACTTGTTGTGTATGTGAAAAGCAGTTTGCAAATATCAGCACCAGCCAGGTGTGATAAGAGATGCTGCAGTGACAGAGTCCTATAATGCAGAGGAATAGTAACATCAATTGCCCTCAAATGGCAAGAAGCTCAAAGCATGAGAGAAAAAATTGAAGTACCCAACTGATGGGAAATTTACCTTTAGCTGAGTAGTGAAAGTAACTGTCTCTGGGACTCAGGGTCCTAGGATTGAGTCACGTATGGATTATAGGTGAGTCTGAAGCAAGAGTTCTAGGTGAGTCTGCTGCATGTGTTCTGGATGAGTCTACAGCCATGGGTTCTAGGTGAGTCCCAGCCTGGATTCTAAGTAAGTCTGTAGTTTGGGTCCTAGCTGAGTCTGCAGCCTGGGATCTAGGCAAAATGCAGCCTGAGGTCTAGATGAGACCCAGCCTGAGTTTAGGTGAGTCTGCAGCATAGGTTTTAGTTGAATCTGCAGCCTGAATTCTTGGTGAGTCCCTGCTTAGGTTCTAGGTGAGTCAGCATGTGTTCTGGGTGAACCCTAACCTGTGTTCTAGGTTAGTCAGCAGCATGGGGGTTCTAGGTGAATCTACAGCCTGGATTCTAAGTGAGTCTGCAGCATGGGTTCTAGGTGAGTCTACCATCTGGGCTCTTGATGGGTCTGCAGCCTGGATTCTAAGTGAGTCTGCAGCATGGGTTCTAGGTGAGTCTACCATCTGGGTTCTTGACGGGTCTGCAGAGGTTCTGTGTGAGTCCGCAGCCTGGATTCCAGGTGAGATTGCTGCCTGTGCTCTAGGTGAGTCTGAAGTCTGGGTTCTATGTGAGTCTGCAGCATGGGTTCTAGGCAAGTCTGCAGCATGCATTCTAGGTGAGTGTGAGCACAAGGTTCTAGGTGAGTCTGCAGTATGGGTTCCAGTGAGTCTGCAGCAGGGTTCTGGATGAGTCTACAGCATATGTTTTAGCTGAGACTGCACCATGGATCCTAGGTGACTTCTTTGCATGGGTTCTATGTGGGTCTGCAGACTGGGTACTAGAGGATTCTGCAGCATAGGTTCTAAGTGAGACTGCAGCCTGGGTTCTACATGAGTTTGCAGTCTGGTTTCCAGGTGAGTCTGCAGCATGGGTTCTATGTAAGTTTACAGCACGGGTTCTAGGTGAGTCTCCAGCATGGGTTCTAAGTGAGAATGTAGCCTGTATTCTACGTGAGTCTGCAGCATATGTTCTAAATGATCTACAGTATGAGTTCTAGGTAAGTCTGCAGCCTGGCTTCTAGGTAACTTGCAGCATGGGTTCTAGGTGACACTGTGCCTGGATTCTGGGTGAGTCTGCAGCATGAGTTATAGGTGAGACTGCAGCATGGATTCCAGGGAAGTCAGCAGCATGGATTCTAGGTGAGTTCTAGGTGAATCTGCAGCCTGGGCTATAGGTGAGTCTGCAGCATAGTTTCTAGGTGAGACTGCATCCTGGGTTATAGGTAAAACTGCAGCCTAGTTTCTAATTGAGTTTGCAACATAGGTTTTAGGTGATGTGTAGCATGGGTTCTAGGTGAGTCTGCAGGCATGGTTCTAGGTGGGCCTGCTGCATGGATTCTGTGTGCGTCTATAGAATGCGATTTAGGTGAGTCTGCAGCATGAGTTCTAGCTGAGTCTGCTGCATGGGTTTTATGTGAGTCTGTGGTACAGGTTCTAGGTGAGTCTGCATCCTGGATTCTAGGTGAGTCTGCAGCATGGGTTCTAGGTGAGTCTGTATCCTGGATTCTAGGAGAATCTGCATTGAGTCTGTAGCCTGGATTCTAGGTGAGTCTGCAGCATGGGTTCTAGGTGAGACTTCAACCTTGGCTTTAGGTGAGACTGCTGCATGGGTGGGTTTTAGGTTAGTGTAACAGAGGGGGCAGACATAACAGCACTATTGAAAATGACAAGATAATCATCTCAGTGGGTCCTGTGTATTTTAATAAAGCAGGAGAATGGAGGCAATAGATAAATCCTGGGAGAAGACAACAGGGCAAAGCCATGTAAACAGGTAAATGTGGAGCAGGTATGATGACATAATATCAGCATGTGGGTAGACTACATCTACAATAGGGTTAAAGAGGGAGTCTGGACAAAATGTTTAGCTTCAATAAATTCAGATTTAGTATCAGCATATCTCCAATCAACCTCATGCCAAACATAAGATCCTTAAGTCACTTTGATTAAAAGTTATAAGCCAGTTTGTGATCCTAATTTTACTGCCTGTTGAAACATTGCCAGTTTAACTGAAGTGCTACAGATGATGTCATAACCTGAACTCACAACCTAGTTCTCCCCGCAAGCAACCCTATAGGACCTATTTACCCCACAGTACATAAAACTGTGGTTGTAGTAAACATTTGAAAAAGGAAAGCTGACACTGGGTGGGTATGAACATGCATTTCCAGAGTGTGCAGATGCAAGGCACTTAAGAATGTGAGGTTGGGGGAGCTGGAATGCACTGACTAATACAGTCTTAGAATGTCAAGGTTGTGTGGAATTTTTAGAATACTGCAGGGATGAGATTTCAGAATGCTACCAGGCTGCAATTTTGGAATGCAGCAATGACTCAATCTTAGACAATAGCCGGGACATACAGTTTCAGACTGTGGCAAGAAGGTACAGTTTCAGAATGTGGCTGGAACACACAATTTTAGTATGTGATGGGGACATCTAGTTTTGGAATGTGTCTAACAAATGCAATTTCCCAGTGTGGCAGGGATGCATAGTTTGGGAATGTGGTGAGGACAAGCATTTCTGGAATGAGATGGGGCTGCACAATTTTGGAATGTAGCGGTGACACAATTTCAGAACGTGGCAGAACTACACAATTTGGGAATGTTTTCAGAATATGGTGGGGGCGTGCGTTTTTAGAATGTGGCAGTGACTCGGGCTGGGAGAACTTGGTGAAGTTCTGACCTGTATTAAATAAGAACTGGAACACGGTAAAGTTCTGATTTGTTCTGATTAGTTCTGATTTATTGACAAATATTTGAAAAAATGCATAAAAGTGGCCAAAGTCGGTCACATTTGACACAGAGGCCCAAAGGAAATAATTTAATGGATCATTTGTATAAAAATTAATGTAAAACTGCTAAATAAAAAAGTAGCCACTCACTACTAGACCCTTCATGGCTGGCCTGTAATGGAGACAGAGAGAGAGAGAGAGAGAGAGAGTGCAAATACCTATATCATTAGTATTCTAACCTGTAAAACAACCAAGATCCTCTAACTAACATGATGTCCTTCTGATGACTCCCACCCACACCCACAGGCCAGGGACAAATTTATTGTCGTGACTGTGCACAACACACAGACAACACAGCAGTCCACCATCACTTCCTTCCAAGATTACCTGATTCCTACAGTACAGTTACTGTTAAGTGACCAAATTCAGCAACTGTAACATGTGCCTCAGAATTTGAATTGGAGGTGCAGACACATCTGGTTCATAGCCGTACGCAGCACAGTCCACACTGGGGGTTGGTTAATGCTTATGCATAATGTAACACGATATACTGTAAAACTAATGATAATAAGGAGGAATAATGGGGAATGAGTGATGATGATGACACTTGTGTGTATGGTACTTGTACTTTACTTGTGTTGTACTGTAAACAGCCTGCTACAAGTCACAAAGTCAGATTATGCCCTGGGCCACCCACAGCCAGCAGCACAGGTGCATCAACTTGTATGTTGTTTGTCCGAACACTATTATTTTTTAGTACATGAAATCGTAAATGAACACTAACAAGTGATCATGATTCGTGATTGGATGGCACAAGTCAAAGATTTATTTGCCACCCTGCTGCCTTGCCCAGTACACATAGCCACACTAAAGCGAGGAAAAAGTTTAATTTAGGATTTCTGGGACTGTTACATTTATCATGGGCCCCTGCAGTCTGTCTCTCCCTCTGGATGAGATTGTGAATGAATTTTAACAAGTGTTTATGATTCATGATTGGATGGCACAAGTCAAAGATTTATTTTGCCACATTGCTGCCTTTGCTCTGTACACACAGCCACACTGAAGGGAAAAAAATGGACAATTTATGTAACTGTAAAATTTTTCTTGGACACCCCAGTAGTCTCTTCTTCTCTCGTCTGGATCAGGAATGGCACAAGTCAAAGATTTTGCAAGCCTGCCCTTTCTCATACACAGTCATTTACACTGTTTGAGGCCAAGAAAAGAAAAAAACTTTCATTTGGGATTTTCTATAGCTGCTAAATCTCTCTTTGGCCCCCAGTAGTCTCTCCCTCTCTCCTCTGGATCTGGAATGGCAGAAGTCAAAGATTTTGCCTGCCTGCCCTTTTTCATGTACACAGCTACACTGTCTGAGGCCAAGAAAAGAAAAAAACTTTCATTTGGGACTTTCTGTAAATGTAAAATCTCTCGGGCCCCCAGTAGTCTCTCTCTCTCTCTCTCCTCTGGATCTGGAATGGCACAAGTCAAAGATTTTGCCAGCCTGCCTTGCTCATACATACAGTCACACAGTACTGCCACACTGCCTTAGTTTGCAATTTGCATCCCCCTGACAGCCAAACCACCACTATCTCCCCAGTCCTAAGTCCCAACTCCCCGACCCTCCTTCACCCACCTCTGATGATCAATTTGTCTTCCCTCCTTTCTCTCACTCTCCCTAATTTCTTCTCTTCCCTTCCCTCTGGCTCATATATTTCTGGCATTTTTTTGTGTTTTTTGGGGGTTTTGGTGATTTTGTTTGGTGACTTTCTCTACTGGTTGACTGGCTCTGCTGAGCACAGCTCCTGCTCCTCCAGTCCTCCTTGCTTGTTTGGGGGCGTTGCGCACTCCGCATGGTTATATACCATGAGTGCGTCACATGACCTTCTGTTGCCTGACTGGATGTTGCCAGTCACCTGTACATACTGATGGCATCCCCATGGCAACAGACAACAAAATTAATGAAATGGCATCTCCACTGACCCAGAACCGGACTTCTACAATGAAGTCCGTATTTATCTGGGTCTGTGGATTGTGGATTCGGATCTCCCACGGAGCAGTTCGCCCAGCCTTAACAGTGACATCCAATTTTGGAATGTGGCAGGGATGCACAGTGTTGGAATAGGGTTGGGACAATCATCTTTGGAATGTAGTAGGGCCGCACTTTGTCAGATTGTGATGGGGAAATGTAATGAGGGAATCTTGCGAGGATGTAAAATTTTGGAATGTGGCTGGATGCACAATTTTGGAATGTGATGGTGACAGACAATTTTTGGAATATGTTGATGCCACAATTTTGTATTGCAGCATTGACACACAACTTTGGGATGTAGCAAGGACATGAAAGTTTGGAATGTGGCAATGATGCGCACTTCTGAAATATGGCAGGATGCACAGTGTCAGAATGTGGCGGGATGGAATTTTGAAATGTGGTGAGTTTGTACAATTCTAGAGTGTTTCAGGGATGAGTAATTGCAGATTGAAATGGTGTGTCCCATCATATTCTGATAGTGTGCACCCCACTATATTTTGAAATTGTCAGTCTCTGCCAAATGCCTAGACGTGAATCCCTGTCACATTCTGAGACTGCATGTCCGTGACACATTTTAAGATTGCACATTCCTGCCACATTCTGAGATTGCATGTCCCGCCCTAGTAAGGCCTTCGGAACCGTTCCACATAGAAGACTGGTGAGCAAGCGGAGAAACCTGGGAGTGGGTCCTAAAATATAAAGATGGGTAGAGAGCAGGCTGGACAACAGGAGTCAAAGAGTGGTGATATATGGCATCCACTCTGGAGAGGGCAAAGTGACCCGTGGGGTGCCACAAGGATCGGTACTAGGCCCAGTCCTCTTCAATGTCTTTATAAGCGACATTGTAGAAGGACTGGAAGGGAAGGTATGCCTTGACTTCAACAAAGCTTTCGATACTGTTCCACATAGAAGATTGATTAATAAACTGGGTAGGCTCAGGCTGGGTCAGAAGTTGGTCAACTGGGTGGCAAACTGGTTGGCGGGCAGAAAACAGAGAGTGGTGGTAAACGGTATACAGTCAGAAGAGATGCAAGTCACAAGTAGGGTACCTCAGGGATCAGTCCTCTTCAATATCTTCATCAGGGACATTGCAGATGGACTGGAGGGTAAGGTTTGTCTGTTTGCAGATGACACGAAGATCTGCAACAGAGTAGATGATTCAGAATGGGGGGGGCAGAATGAGAAGAGATCTGGATAAACTGGCAAAATGGTCAGAAGAGTGGCAACTGGGGTTTAACGCAAAGAAGTGCAAGATCATGCACATAGGGAAGAGAAACCCTGAAGCCACCTATAGGTTGGGAGGGGAGTTGCTGGCAATCACAAGGGAAGAAAGAGACTTGGGCATCATCATCATCACAGATGACCTGAAATTATCCAAGAAGACCACTAAAGCAGTAGTTAAGGCTAGAGAGATGTTGGGGTGTATTAGTAGGGGTATCACAAGTCATAAGAGGGAGGTAATAATCCCTCTTTACAAGACACTGGTTAGGCCCCATCTGGAGTACTGCATGCAGTACTGGAGGCCGCACCTGCACAAGGACATTAACAAAATGGAGGCAGTCCAGAGAAGGGTAACCAAAATGGTGCAGGGACTGCATCAGAAAACATATGAGGACAGATTAATGGAGCTCAATATGTATACCCTAGAGCAAAGGAGGGAAAGAGGTGATATGATCGAAACATTCAAACATCTTAAGGGCATTAACAAGGTGAAAGAGTCTAACATGTTTCAATATAAGAAAAATAGCAGGACAAGAAGACACAGCATGAGATTAGAGGGAGGCTGATTAAGGGGGAATGTGAGGAAGTTATTTTTCACAGAAAGGGTGTGGATGCATGGAACGGCCTACCTCAGAAAGTGGTGGATAGGAATACAGTGCAAGGCTTCAAACAGGCATGGGACAAGCATAAGGAGCAATAAAGATGAGTATGAATAGATAGGCCATTGACAGACTACAGGCCTATGACACATTCATAAGGTAGAAAAATGGGCAGACTGGATGGGCCTTATGGGTCCTTATCTGCCATCAACTTCTATGCTTCTATGTTTCATGGATAACACAAAAATCTGCAACAGAGTAGACACATGAGGGTAGGCGTGGAAAGAATGAAAGAAGATCTAAAAAGCTGGAGGAATATTCACGGGTTTGCAACTGTGCTTCAACATAAAAGTGTAAAAATCATGCACTTGGGGCATAGAAACCCAGGGCAACATATCAACCGGGAAGGCAAGTACTAGCAGTCACAAAATAGAAAAGGGACCTGGGGGTAATCATTTCTGATGACCTTAATGTAGCTAAACGTGTGACAGGGCAGTGTGACAGGCTTGCTGCATGCTCAGAAGCATAGGCAGGGGTATCGCCAGCAGAAAGAGGAAGGTAATAATACCCCTGTATAGATCACTAGTGAGACCCCTCCTCGAGTACTGTGTCCAGTTCTGGAGGCCCCACCTTTGAAAGGACATAGGGTAGAGTCGGTAGAAAGGAGGGCAACTGAAATGGTGCAGGATCTGCATCAGAAGCCCTATGGGGAAAGGCTAAAGGAATTAAATATGCACTCACTAGAAGAAAGGAGGGAAAGGGGGATATGATAGAAACATTCAAATACCTCACAGGTAAAAACAAGGTACAGGAAGGGAGCATTTTCCAGAGGAAAAAGATGCTCAAGGACAGGGGTCACACTATGATGCTGGGGGTAAGAGAAAATGTGAGGAAGAATTCTCTTAATGGAAAGGGTGGTAGATGCTTGGAACAGCCTCCCAACAGAGGTGGCTAGGGTTAAAATTATTACAGGATTCAAGAAAGTATGGGATAGATACAAGGAATCTTAGAAGAAGGCAAGGGGTTGCAAAGCGGAGACCGAGTAGGGTCTGTGGTGGCACTGTAGGTAGGGAAAATAGGGCAGACTAGATGGGCCAAGAGGTCCTTATCTGCCAACATTGTCTATATTTCTATGTACCCAACATTCTGACATTGTGCACAACCTTGACATTCCATAGCTATGTCCAGCACAGCATTCCAAGACTACCACCCTGCTACATCTAAAGTATGGTACTATGCATATGCACATTCTGGTACTGCATGCACTGCATCTGACCAGGTCATGTTTTTTTTCATTAAATGATTACTGCAGTTACAGTTTCTTAAACTTTAGAGAAATAAATCCTATAAGGTTGCTAACAGGGAGGACTGGAAAGTGAGTTATGGTTATGACATCACCAGCAGTTCTTCATTAGAACTGGCTTTTTTGAACAGACAGTGAAATCAGGGATACAAAATGGCTTGTAACTTCTAAATGATGTAACACAGATATCTAATTTTTGATATGAGGCTTACTGAGGGTAAGCTGATTCTAATTCTGAAATGTAACATTTTGGCTGGATGACCTCTTTAAAGTGCAACTTAAAGTGTTCATGGTAAAATTGGCTGGATTCCTTTCTTGCACACTGGGAACCTGTATACCATCGATGTATAGCACTGAATAACAAACCTCCATCCCATGTGACCAAGACTTAAAGTCCAAATTCTGAGATACATCAATGTGTAGGGTACTATATAAAACCCAATTCTGTTCTGCTCAGATGTTTATTCTTTACATTTTTGAACATTGTTCACCCATAAAAGCACTGACGGTTGTATGAACATATGGATATACGACGAAGCCATCAGAATAAGGCCATGAGGTCTAGCTAGTCTGCTCATAATGCACGATCCTTAGCATAAACTATTGACCCTGCCCTCCCAATCCTTCCTTCTCCTCCACTGACCCTTATTTTCCCCTTAACTCTATCCCGACCTCTCTTGGATCTGCCTACTGTTTTCAGTGAAACCACCACCTTCGGAAGACAAGTACCTTCCAATCTGCCACTACCCTTTCAGTGAAGAAGTGCCTCCTAACCCCCTTCCCAGTATGAACCTGCATCCCCTCACATTTTGATTCCCACTCAGCTTGCAGAGACCTTCTTTGTCCATCCTATTTATTTCAAATATTTGAAGGTTTCAGTCATGTCCCTCTCTCTCTCTCTCCCCTCTCCTCCAGAGAGTACATGTTCAATGCCCTCAACCTCTCCTCATATGACCTACCTTGTTGGCCCATGACCATCTTTATTGCCCTTCTCTGGACCATCTTCAGCAGTTTTATGTCCGTTTTAAGGTCTGGGCACCAGTACTGAACACTATTCTCCATATTTGGTCTCACTAGTGACCTGTACAGGGGCAGTATTACTTCCTCTCGCCTGCTGCTAACCCCTCTGGCAATGTAACCTAACATTTTATTTGTCTTTGCTGCTGCTTTCCTACATTGCATGGATTGTTTTGAGTCACTGGTAATCATCACTCCCAGGTCCCTCTCCTTCTCTGATGCAGGTATAGGGACCCCTGCCCGATTGTACTCAGTCCTTGGGTTCTTGGCTCCAATATGTGTAACTCTTCATGTCTTTGCATTGAAACCAAGCTGCCAAATCCTAGGCCACCTCTTTTGCTTTTTCAGATCTTCCTTTAGGCCTTGTGTCCCTTCAGCTGCGTCCACCTTACCACAGATCTTAGTGTCATCTGCAAATGGACAAATTTTGCCCTTACTGTCATCCCCAGTATTATTGATAAGATATTAAACAACACTGGTCTCAGCACTGAGCCCTGTGGGACCCCACTGGTGACCTTACTGGTACTGGAGAGTTTACCTCCCAGTACCACACTCTAGGTTCTGTCCCTCAGTCAGTTTTCCACCCACCTGGTCAACTTTTCGCCAACCCCTAGATCTGCCAACTTCCTGACCAGCTTCTTATAGGGTACAGAGTCAAAGGCCTTGCTGAAGTCCAGGTAAAGGATGTCCGCCACCTGGGTCATGTCCACTGTTTCAGTGACCCAGTCAAAAAGTAAATCAGAGTTGTTTGACATTACATTCCTCCTGTAAACCCATGTTCCCTGTCATGGTGTAGACCCTTTTCATCCATATGGTTTACTAACTTTTCTTTACCTATGGTCTCTGTGACAGGGTTGTATAAAACCCTGCCCATTTTGTATACAGAGATAGTTAAAGGCATGGAGCTATTTTCTGTCCTCTTATTCTGTCACTTGTGTATCTCTTGTCTGTCTGATTGCACAATCAAATTGTCTTTGTGACACCTTGGAACTGGCCAGTCCAGTGGTCTCTCAGTTTCTATCTGTTGTCTCCCATCCTCTACTTGTAGTTTCTGTTCTTTTTTTCACCCCTTGTTTCTCTACGGGTACAATCTGTATGTGAATCATTATTTGAAACTAAGATCCTTGGTTTGCAAATATATGTATAGTTATATTGTTGAAATGAATTGCAGAAAGCTGTTTGGAGTTTGTTAGCCAAGACGGCAGCTGGAACACAAGGGTGTTGACCTTGAGAAAACCTTTGACCTTCCACAAGCTTGTTTGCAGAGCTGTCAGTAGGGGAAACCAGCTCTAACCAGAATGTGTTAGTTGGCTGCACCTGTTGAAAAGACTGGATGTACTGGTCACAAGAAAGAAATTGACAACGTTTGGTACATTGTGTGAAAACAGGAGATGTAGTTTAATGAGAAATGGGTACAGAATTTAATTGCCAGATGAAGACATCTTATCAAAAGGGAATGATTATTATTTAGGGAGTTAGAGAGAGAGAGAGAGAGAAGAGATTTAGATTTAGCGATACCCTCAGATGAAGGACTTTGTTTTGTTTGAACTGCCTGTATAAGAGCTATCCTGCACAATTTTATGTATTTTATTTTATTGTTATTGATAATAATGAAACACTACTTGTGAATTTTATGACTTCTCCTGGTTTGGCTATGTTTCCTGACTTGTGCCTCGATGAACGTCTCCATCAGCTGGCACACAAATTAGGTCTGATTAACTAGTCTGTAGTTCCCTGGCTCATCCCTTGGGCTGCCCTCATGGAGGAGCCCCACATGTGCCTTTCTTCCCTCATGGAGTACTACGTCCGACACCAGTGAACTATTGAACACATCAATCAAGGGATCTGCAAGTTCCTCCGCCAGCTCCCTCAGTACTGTTGGGTGTATGCCATCTGGGCCTGGAGATTTATCTATCTTCAGTGCTAGTAACCCTTTTTTCACCCTGTTCACCTCTATCAAAATATATGTTACTCCTGCCACCCCCTTTCCTCTCCTCTCCTTCACCCTAGTGGCACTGGTTCGTCTCTCTTTCTCTGGTGAAGATGAAACAGAAGTACTTATTTAATACCTCTGCTTTGCTCTCATTCTCTTCCACCAACCCATCCCCTTTCCTGAGCCTAACAATTCTATCTTTCTTGTTCTTTTCTAACTAATATAGTGAAAAAGGTCCTTTACCATTTTTAATTCCCTCAGCTAACTGCAGTTCCTTTTGGGCTTTAGCCCACTGGACTACTTTACCTGCTAAGTTAGCCATCTTCAGGTAATCCTCCCTGTCTTCCTCCCTCTGGGTCTTCCTGAATTTCCTGTAGGCTGACTTAATTTTCCTTACTGCCTGGGTGACCTTGGTGTTAAATTAGCTGGGAGTTTGGGCCCTCAAGTTCTTTTTGAGCCTTAGCACTCCCTTGTTGAAGTCATTATTCCTCCTTGATGACAGCCCATCTTTGGTCCACCTTCATTTCTGCTCAAATGTTTGCCAGGTGATTCCTTAGCAGTTCACCCATCCTTCTGAAGTTTGCTTTTCTAAAATCCAGGCTTTTAGTCTTAGTGGTGCAGTTTCCCTGCCCATATCTAACCTGTACCACACTGTGCGATGATCACTCCCACCCAGGGGTTTCTTGACCTTAATATCCTGGATGTGGTCCCCATTTCTCAGCACCAGATCAAGGCTTGCCCCCTTCCTGGTAGGTACTGTGATGCTGTGATTCAGAAACCCACTATGCAGTACATCTAGAATCTTCTGACTCCTGGTGCAAGTTACAGAGTATGAGTGGGGTTAGCACTTAGTTCAGTGAGCTTGGATGTGGGTCCATACTCAGATTTCTTATAGTTACTGGCAAGCAGCAGGAAGATTAGATAATATGGACCCTAAGTCCCTTCTGTCACCGTAACAATATTACCATGTTGCAATTGCAATTATTTCATTTATTGTACTGTATTTATTTATATATGCATAAATTTTGGCTGAGAAAGACACACTGAGCTGAAGCTTGTTTCCAGATTTAACCCAGAAGCACAGGGAGGTTAAGTGACTTACTTGGGGTCACACAGTATGTAAATGGATTTCCACATTCACAGCTCAATGCTGGCTGCAACCTGTAGGCTACTCTGCCTCTAAGCCTTTTTCAAGCTTAGCACATGCAGTGTAGGTTTGCTCAAATGTGACCATCTGCATTATTTTTGTTATGGCCGCAGAGGTTGTTAGAGCCCCAGTTAAAAGTGCAATTGAACTGACTAGTTTGTACTTTTTTAACAGTGTGTAACTGCCCTTAGGTTTTCAGGCTTCAGGTTTTCTGGTACAGTGATTCCACACAGCAAAGGTAAAGCCAACTGTCAATGGGGTCTATTCACTAATGGGCGAGAATTACGCACAAAACATGCATAATCTGCCCGTGCAGCTCCGTAGCCATGCACAGGCATGCACCAGCTAGCATTCATGACCGCTGGCTACCTGTCCATGTGCCCACCCCATCAGCATGCAGCTGCACAGTGGAGGATTGTGGCAATGCAGGGGGTTGAGCATGGGACGTTGGTGGGTATCCAATAGGATTCCTAGCCTGGGTCCCATAATGGATTCTCATCCACACATGGGCAGGGAGTCCTGGGACAGCATGCACTGTTCAGTGAATATACAATATGCATTTTGTCGAATGGGCACCCCAGTCCTCCCAGATGGCCTGGCATGCTGTGGCAGCTGTGTGAGGGGATCCCATGGCTGCCACATACCGTTGTTGACTTGTGGGGGCATAAAAGGTTACACCAGGATCCTTCCTTGCATACATTCTGCAGCCCCCAAAGGTGCACAGTGTCATTGTGTATAGGCATAATGTGGGTATGCCCCTTGGCACGTCCCCGGCCTGCCTCTGGCACATAGCTGCAAAGCAGCTGGGGGATCCAGCACACAGGGTGCTAGCATGCCCATGCATGAATGCCACAGGGGGTGCGCAGATTACTGCTGCGTGGCATTCAGTAGTAGGAATGCCTATGCGCTGCCCTCATGTGGCACGTAAGCATTTGTGAATAGACCCCAATATCCCTTGACCTATAGTAGATCAAAGGTTAAGCTACTGTTGTCCACGTTATCTTTACCAGTTTTTAGTCACTTTTCAAATTTGATAAAAGGATACCTTAAGTGATTCTGCCACCCTTAATATTTGAAACCAAAATAATATGAAGTTGCCTTTTACCGTAGAGGTCAAATATGATATTTATAGCCTGCCCAGTGGTGCTGAGAGTTGAAGTGCTGGATGCCATGCCTCGTGCTTCGCTGACAACCCGGGCTCAGGAGCTAGCTCTGGTTGCTGGGGTCGGCAGGGGAGGGAGATGACTGAGCATCCAACGAGTTGCTCTCTTCTCCCGGGGAGGGAGGGGTGGTCATCCCACTCCTTGACTACCTCTAGGTGGAGGTCAAGGGGCAGCACTGGAGTTAGGGAGGCACAGAGCGTGGCTGTGTGGCATGCCTACATCTCGACGCATGCGTATTAATGGCCGCGAAAGGAAAGGATGGAAAAAGGGAGGCAACTGCAGGCTAAGTGACACCCTGCCTGCCAACCAGCATTCTGTTCCACTCCTGGATAGCTGGAAGCCCCAATCTGGATAATGAGCCCTGGGTGGGGGGAGGATGGCCCTCCCCTTCCTGGCCCCACCACGGGGGGAAATCCATGGGGGACATGGGGCTCAGCAGCATCGGGGAGCAGTGGGTGGACATAGGTGGCAGAGCAGAGGTGAAAGTACCTGCCTACAGTTGCCTGGAGGGGAGAAAATACATATGAAAAAAAAATACAATATTTATATGGTCTATGCTTTTCAGCCTATTGCTATATTTTGAATATTCGTAAATATATAGCTTCTGGGATTCCACATACAAATATTGTGAAAACTAATGACTTTGACTTTTACAGTAACAGTCTACTCAGGGCTCTTAGTTGACCTCCAGGGGTTCAGGGCCCCCAAAACAAAACAAAACAGGAGTCCCCAGCCAAAATCCTGGGCGTCCTGCTGGTTTGTCTGGCACCAGTGCAGCATCATGCTTACTGTGCAAGAGAGTACCAGACTGCAGACTGCATGTTCCCGAGTGCCGGCCGTGCATCCCAGTGATTCACCACACAGACAGAGCTGGAATCTCAACCAGCTGCTGGCATGTAAAGGACGTGGGGCCCCATGTCCTTTAAGAGTTCTAATATGATTACATTTTCTCTCTTTTCTTCACCCATTTAACCAGTTAATTTGGAACCAGATACATTCATGCTATTTGTGATTTTACATGAAAGAAATTTAAAAGGCAAGGATTTTAATCTGTGAACTCTACAGTAAAAGTCAAAAACTTGCTTTTGTATTGCTCATTTCTTTACAACTGATATACTGTTTATCTTTTTACCTTTGTCCCTTCCTAGTTTAAACGTCTGCCTTGTTTACTGCAGTTATTAATTGATCACAGTAGAGATGTAGTTTAAAGAATCCCTCCTTTCATTGCCTGCTTTAACTCTTCTTCACAATAGCATCAGTTGCTTTGGCTGCATTGCCTACTACAGGGACATGCCCAGTGCAAGCTACAGGCATGCTGCGCTTCATTACAGGGCAGCTGCTTTCTGTGTGGCCCACAGAGCCATGTTCTAGGCAAGCTATAGGCATGCTGTGGTGTGTGACTGGGCAGCTGCTTTGTGTATGGTTATAGGCCATTCACAAAGCATGGTATATCCTTTGTGGGAGTCAGGGGTTGGGTGTTTCCAGTTGCAAAGCACGCTATGGACCCCAGCCATTCGCCATGCATGCTATAAACCTGTGGCACTGTGTGACAAGTCCAGTGCAGGACATTCATGAAGTATGTTATTTCCTTTGGCAGGTGTCATGGGTTCGATGCTTTGGGAATGGCCCCCAGTGTCAGTAACTAAGCATGCTATAGGTCTGGGGCAATACATGACAGGACAGATACTTCACGATTGTCCCAGAAAGCCATTCACAAAGCATGCTGTACATTGGGTAGTTATGGAATGGTGCACTGGGAATGGTAAGCACGGCATTTCCCAAAGCACAGTGTAGGCCAGAGGTACTATGACATGTCATGCTTTATTTATCTTCTTTAAAAGTTACCAAATTGAAAAACTACAGTAATGCATCAGGGTTCATGCAAAAAGCAACAAAAGTAAGGCAGTATGATGTTGCAGTACAAAGTCTCCCGAGCTGTGGTGAATCTGTAAGCCTGTGTTTGTTGGGGTTTGAACTATCATTATTTTCAGCATTAGCATTGGCCTAACTTCAGCACTGCCTGTCCAGGCACAGATAATACTGTCACACACCAAGGCCTGGAGTGAAGGTGCTGAAGTAAGGGCAATGTCAGCGCTATTGCATGATCATTCAAACAGTAGAAACACAACTACACAAATTCACCAAGGCTCAGGGGACTTAATACCTCAGATCATAATTTATTTCCTTACTTTTGTCATTTTGTGCAAGAAATTTAACAGATGTATTAATACACATTTTGCAAAATCTCTTTCTGTCCTGCTATATATATATATATATATATATATACACACACACTATATATATCTATATCAGATATGGCCTGACTTAAAATATAATTTTTATCTATTGGTCTGTTGATACTGTATCTTATAGTGGCAAGAGTCCGTTTAAGCAGCTGGCCTTTAGGAGAACTTTAACAAATCATAATATTTAGACACAGTCCAGCTTGTATTTCACATTAGTGTTGTATTTCTCCTCCCCATTATCTATTATTGAGGTAATTTGCATGAAAACAAGATCATCGCTTTTGAAGAGTTCATCTATTCGTGTTCCTTTCTCCCTACCTGAGGTCAGAATGCGCGACAGCGACATCACAGTTACTCCCCATGGCAACAGATTGTGATGTCACAGCAGAGGCTTATGCCTTGAAGTAGGTAAGCATAGAATCAGATGCACTCTAAGGGATAAAGATCATGTATTCATGCACATTTCCTCAGTAATAAATCACGGGGAAGAAATCTATAAACTATATATGGAATCAAAGCTGAATTTTGCCTAATTACAATGTTTTTTAAATTTTTCTTTGAGGCATCAGCAGCTCTTTAAATTCAGTAAAAAAAAACATTCAGAAAGATGCTCCATATAGTTGAATGGAGCATACACCCATGCTCTCCCTCTTGGGATACCACAAAATGTGTTAGAGTGGGCGCAGAGCCAGAGATGAGGAAGTGCAAGAGATTGCATGGCTGGCCCCGGGTAAATTCGATCCTTCCCTTCCTCAGGGGTTTTAACATTTTTAAAACAACGAGAGAGGAACTCCCATGCAGGTAAGGGAACTTCCTCTTTCTTGTTTGGAGCATCAAAAAAGTTGCTCTTTTACACATTCCAGCTGTAAAATAAGGTAGATATAGGGTGCCTTTGAAGACAAGATGTTGGATTACAACTGGGCTGTCCAGAGAAAATAAACTAAAACACATAGGAATTTGTTTCTTGCCATAACTGGCTACCCTGAAAACACCTGTTAGCTCAGGGCTGCTAAATATTGTGCTCTGATCTTTTCAGCTCATCAGTAGACTCGTTCACACGGCATCGATGCCATGTTGATCAGTGAGGCCATGCTTGCTGAAATGCTGTGGATCAGCATTCAGACGGCATGGCCAGGGGAGCGCTGTAAAGGCTTCCATCAAAGTTCCAGTGATTCGAGGAGGGTTCCGACCGGGAAGGGGGCATGGGTGTGAATCGGGCTCCCCATGACAGCAGCCAAAGATTGGGGATGGGTCTTCCAACCCAAGTTCAGCTAAACTTTTTTTCTGGGTCTGTGAACAAAGCTGAACTCAGGGAAGTGTTTTTTATTGTAAACCGAGGGGTTAAAAAGTAACAGAAACACAGTCTCACAGTTGAGCCATAACACTGGCCATGCACTTATGCATATATATATATATATATATATATATATAGCAAAACAAAATAGTTATATTAAATGCACGCTGAAAATAGAAAATGGAGTTAAAAATCTACATTTTGACTGTAGATCTTCTTCAGGAAATATCTAAAAGAGAAAAAAAAAGTTAGTGAAGAGGGTAGGTAAAATAAGGGATATATATGTGGGGAAAGAAGAAAGGGGAAGGCTCAGGGAGAAGTGATAAAAAGCAAGATTAAGACAGAATGCTGGATCTAAAGGTTTTGGTTCTGGCCTATAATAAGGCCATTACCTCTGCTCTGGATTCCATTGCAGCATTCTGTGTGCATCCTCTCTCCTTAGCCCTCAGTCCCTAAGGTTCGATGGGACAGAGGGAGATGCAGCGTTGGGGACTCAGGTTAGAGAGATGTTGGCGGAAATCCTGCTTGAATGCCGACCATCTTAGACTGCTAGAGCATTATCAACTCTATCAGTCAGCAATTACCCATATGAAGGCAGTATTCCTGTCTGGGGAAATTGCAGCTGCACAGAACCGACCGGCTCAGCTCTTTCGAACCGTGGACAGACTGTGCAACCCAGCCTGTCTACAGGTTCGTAGAGCCTTTTCACAATTGTAGTGTGAAGAGTTTGCTGGTTCTTTGCAGATAAGGTGGAGGACATCAGGGCGGAGACCCGTGCAACACTCTCTATGGGAAGAGCTGTGGACCAGTCCTTGGTCGCTTTCCCTCCACGTTCCTGGAATCTCTTCAAAAGGCTGGAAATCGAAGATGTTGTGAGGATTGTCTAAGGTATGCACACTACATGCTGTAGTTTAGATCCGGGCCCTACCGCCCTGATTATGGGCTGTGGGGAGATTATCATCCTGGTTCTAGCGAGGATAGTCTGGTGCTCCCTGAGGAAGGCTGTGGTGACACCAGTGTTGAAGAAGGTTTCTTTGGACCCGACTTCCTCGAAAACTACAGACCTATCTCAAACCTTCCCTTTGTTGGGAAGGTAATTGAGAAAGTGGTGGCTACTCAGTTGGATAACCATTTGACCATCCATAGCATCTACGATCCTCTCCAATCCGGTTTTAGAAAGAGGCATAGCACCGAGATTGCACTGGTTCAGGTGCTCAATGATCTCTTGATGGTGAGAGACCAGAAAAAATGGTCCATTTTGGTCCTGTTGGATCTGTCATCAGCATTTGACACTGTAGACCATGGGGTACTGCTTGAGCACTTGAGAATCATCTGTGGGCTTTCAGGTTTGGTCCACAGATGGTTTACGTCTTTCCTCACTGGTAGAACTCAGAGAGTGGTGTCGGGGATGTTTTCCTCCGACCCTATCTCTCTGTCTTGTGGGTGCCTCAGGGCTCAGTGCTGTCCCCCATGCAGTTCATGATGTACATGCTTCCTCGGAGACATTGAAGACAGTATGGGCTGGAGTTTCATTGTTACGCCGATGATACCGGCTCTACCTGTCTTTTGCACCTGACCAGAATGGAGCACTCTCAGTGTTTAATAACTGCCTCGATGAAATCCAAGGATGGATGAGGTCCAGCTGGCTGAAGCTGAATTCTGGAAAGGCGGAGGTGATGGTCGTGGATCCTGGTGGCGGATAGGGGTGGGGACAAACCATCCTCAGGTTTATTCTTGAGGGCTGTTGAGCTCCCTATCTCTGAACAGGTGCGCGACCTAGGGGTAATTCTTGACGACCAGCTGACACTGCGTGCGCAAGTGTCGGCTGTCGTTAAGTTATCCTTTTGTCACCTTAGGAATATCGCTAGGATCAAGCACCTTATTCCGTCCGGATACCTACCTACTTTGATCCACGCCCTCGTGACCTCGCGCTTGGACTACTGCAATTCCCTTTACTTTGGGCTTCCAGGGGTTGATATCCACCGCTTGCAGCTGGTGCAGAATTCCGCAGCCCGGTTGTTAACTGGGATGCCTTGTTCCTCCCATATTACCCCGGTGCTCCGGGGCCTGCACTGGCTGCCGGTTCAGTGACGGATCTCCTTTAAAGTCAGTTTGCTGACTTACAAAGCCCTGCACAGTTTGGGCCCTGACTACCTAAAAGAACTTCCGGTCCCTTACATCCCAGAGCGACTGCTCCACTCAGCCAATGAGGGGTTGCTAGAGATTCTGAGGGTAGTTTTGAAATCTTCCGGTGCCCGGGCCTTTGTATTCGCGGCACCGACCCTCTGGAATTCTCTACTCCGTTGGATTAGAGAGTGCACGATGGTGGGGGGCTTTAAACAAGCATTGAAATCCTTTCTGTGGAGGAAAGCATTTGGGGATGATACTGAACTGATCTGATTTTATTATTTATTATGATGTTGATATTATTTATTCTACTGATTTTTATTATGATGTGTTATTTGGATGTATTTTATAGACTGTTCTGCGCCTTGATTTTTTGGAAGGCGCATTAAAAATAAAGATTATTATATTATTATCTGTGAAACAAAAGGGTGATGATGAGAAAGACAAGGCATAATAGGAGAAAATGAGCTGGATAGTCCCAGGTGGGACTAATTAACAGGGTCTAGTAAGAAGACTGAAAGGTGACAAATGTGGGGGAAGGAGACAGAGATGGAGACAAATTATGAAAATGAAAAGAAATTAAATGTGTACAGATACAAACAGACTTTAGGGAAAACAAGGGCTGAAAGATGTCAGTGGAAAATAAGTCTATCATTTAAACGAGAGGGCTGCTGGGAGCCAAGGCTGATGATCATCTTGGTTTCCATGTTTTTTCTATGGTCAGAATCCCAGAAGCCCTGCTGAAGGACACAAACAGAAAGGTCATTGGCACTGTGGTCCCTGGAAATAAAGTGGGGTACAATGGGTTTATTAGTGTCTCCATCCCTGACTGCCCTGTAATGTTCCCTGAAATGGTCAGCAAGGAGTCTACCAGTCTCTTCGATGTAAATAGCTGCACACTTCCTGCAAAGAATACAATATACCACATTAGAGGAGGTACAGGAGAACTCCTTGGTGTTATGAAAAACACCTGTGGGACCCTGAATTTCAGTCACACTGGAAATAAATTTGCAGGTGTAGCAGCGAGTTCTGTTGCAAGGTTTGATACCCGATAGAGAGGAACTGTTGGGAGTAGGTAGGCTGCTTTTTAACAGGAGATTTCACAGGTTGGGTGGCCACTGGTAGGAGGCAATAGGTGGTTCTGTAAAGGAAGCCACAATGACTGGGTCAGTCTGCAAAATAGGAAAGGTACTGGTGATGATCCTGTGAAGAGAAGGTGTGTTCTGATGAAAAGGAAGCACTAGTGGAATTCGTTGTTGTTCTTGCCTGACAGTGTCCTTCCTGCAGGGGCTGAGGTTATGGGGCATGTTACTGTCCTGGGAGAGTGCTCTGTCCACTGTGCTTTTAGGGTATCCCCTGTTGATTAAAAAAAAAAAATATGCATTATTTGGACCTGTTCAGCAAAATCATCTTCTTCACAGCATAACCTGCAAAGTCTAAGAAACTGAATAAGGCAAGCCATTCTTGACATGTTTAGAATGGAAGGAGTTGTGAAGGAGGAAACTGTGAGAGTCAGTGGGTTTATAGTAAACTGATGTCTTCAGTCCAGTGTTCTGTACAGACAATTGGATATCCAAAAAAGGCAGTGTAGAAGAGGATACTTCAAAAGTGTACTGAAGGGAAGGATGAGCCCTGGTAAATTTGTCGAGGAAGACTTAAGAGGGTCTCCCTGGAGCAGGAGGTGGCCCCCACACAATCATCTATGTAGCATTTGTAGAGTTCAGGCACAGTCCCTGTGAATGAGAGAAAAAACTGTTCCTCCACCCAGCCCACAAATAGATTAGCAAAGCTGGGACCCATCTTGGTGCCCATGGCCACTCCGCTGGTCTGCTGGAAAAAACTGTTATGAAAAGAAAAAGCACTGAGTTTCAGAACAAGTTCTGCCAGATGAGTTAGTGTTGTGTGTGTGTGGGTGGCTGCTGGACTTCCTGCTTATTCAGGAAATGCTGCAAAGCTGTCAAGCCATCATCGTGGGGATCATTGTATGAAGAGATTTGATGTCCATGGTGAATATGAGCTGATGAGAGCCACTGAATCTGAACCTGTCAAATAACTGGAGAGCATGGTTAGTATCTTTAACGTAGGAGGGCAGGGACTCAACGAATGGTCTCATGAGGCTATCCAAAATGTGGAGATGTGGTACAGGAGCAGGCAGACACAATAGGATGGCTAGGGGGTACCAGTTTTGTGGATTTTGGGAAGGAGATAAAACCTGGATGTCCGGGAATGCTGAGCGAGTCTTTGGCAGAAGCAGGGAGCTCTTTGTTTCCAATAGCCGAGGTGACAGTGATGGTGACCTCAGTCTGATAGTCAGCAGTGGGGTCCTGAGGAAGGAAGAGTAAAACCTGGTGTCAGAGAGTTGCTGTGTGTCTTCAGTGATGTATAGCTCCTCTTACTAGACCACAACAGCACTTCCCTTATCAGCTGGTTTAATAACAATGTCATCCCTCCATTGCAGAGATCTGAGGGCTGCAAGCTCACCAGTTGTCAGATTGGAGTGGTTGTGCCTGCAATGGAACTTGAAGTTAGTGGTGTTTTCCATGCATTGGTTAACAAAATAATCAACAGTAGCAAAACGTCCTGGAGGGGGTGTCTATGCACTACGTTGGGGACTGATATAATTGATGGTTCTGGTGATACTGTCATCTGCGGGAAGAGGAGTCTCATTAGAAAAATGATCTGTAAGGTATACTCTGTGATAGAAACACTGCAGATCTACTTGAACCTGGGGTGCATCAAGATATCTGGGTGTAGGCACAAAAGAGAGACCTTTGCTAAGGAGAGATCGTCATCTTGTGTCAGGGGGCGGTCTGGAGGAATACAGAATACTAAATTGTTAGGTTGTGTCTGACTCAACGGCTCATGTTGGTTGCTGATCTGCTGGGTGAGATACTGGAGTTTGACAGATTTGGTATCCTTGCAAAACCGAATGAGAATGGAGTTAAGTTGTTGGATGCAGTGTTTAATAAAAGGAAGGTTATGTGGAGCTGTTTGCTGCAGGAAATCCTTCTGCCTTTAGATGGTTTTGTCCACAGAGATCACCAGTTTCTTGATGGGAGAATGGTGTTAGTGATGAGTTTTCTAGAGAAGGTTTTCAAAAGCTTATTAGTGGAGGAGACTTGTATCTCAGACCCAAATGAACAAGGATGGAATTTCAAACAGAAACCTTTAGGAATAATACCCAGGTGGCTGCATATGGAAAGAAACTGTAAGTGACTGCAGAGTTTAGTCTTAGAGCAAATGGCAGAAAATAATTCAAGAGAAGACTTAGAAATATAAGAAGGGAATGCAGACATAGATGAAATGAAGGAGCATCGTAGAGAATTCAGAAGAGATTTCAGAGTAGGCATAGTGGATCACAGCAAGTGTAGTACACAAAATGTAAATTGTAAATAACTGTAAATGTAATATGTAAATATACACACGCATGCTCAGTCTCATGGCTCGACTCTGAGCCCATGTTTTTTTCACTTTTTAGCCATTGGTTTACAATAAAAAAACACTTCCCCAAGTTCAGCTATGTTTACAGACCCAGAAAAAAAGTTTAGCTGAACTCAGGTCGAAAAAAGTCCAGTAAATACCGCATTGACAAGCACAAGTGCAGGCTGGGTAAAGCCTGTAACAGTGTTGTGGGTGGTGTGAGTGGTTCACATGGCAAAGTAAAATGCCGCAAAACCCCCACACACTGTGCGATGCCTGGAAAAGAGGGATCGTGGCCACAATGAAATGGAACTCAAAACAGTCTAACTGCGGCGTTCAGAGGTGCACAGCAGCAATGATCTCGCTGCTGTGCACCTCCAATAACACCGCAGAATTGGCCGTGTGAATATGCCCAATAGTAATTGGAGGATGGTTCTGTAAAACACTGGCCTTCCGTTTAAACTGAAGTCCTTTGCCAGTGTGGAGACATCTCTCGAATCAAGGGGCTTTGCAGGGTGTACTACAGCTGTTTCCATCTTGAGGGGGCCCAGAGAGACCAAGACTCTAAATATTCAAAGGCATGAGAACACCTGGAGCCTTGACAAGGTGCAAAAGCATGTTCCCCTCTACTTTGACTGGTGTACTACATATTAAAAATGAACTCAATATTGATGGCCAGCACATCAAAGAGCTGAATGGATCATGTAGTGAATTCAGCCTTGCATTTAATTGCTACACAAGCATATATGGACTTTAACCTTAAATTTAACCTTCTTACAGGACTAGCACATATATTTTCAGTTTACTATGAAACTTTAATTCCTCTTTGCTTAGGATTAAGGCCCTTTTTGGAAATGCACTCAGGGGACCCTAACTGTTAAAAAACAGAAACATATATATACAAATATATATGTAGCTCTTATCTGTCTGTGTGTTTGTCTGTGTTAAAACCAGAAACAAACACACACACACACACACACACATGCACACATAGATACATATATCTATCTATATATATATACATATACACACACACACACACATATATATATATATATATTGCTATAACTTCATGCAGCTCCTGTGAGGTATAAATTGACAAACATCAGTGGTTTTTGTTCCAGTCTGGGGATCTGGAGTGATACTTTAGGTCCACAGTGGCAAAATGCCCTCACTGTAGGTGCTGATGGTTGAAGCTGTCAGTGCATGGAACATGGTTCTATTTTCAGAACCACCATCTCACTCCTCGCCAGCTGCAGCACAGCATTAACGTCCTGCCCCATACAAAATTACTTTCCCTAAATCCTCAGTTTTGCATTGTAAACTGCTTAAAAAATGATTTCATTTGCACAAATTCTCACCTCAAATACTTTCTCATTAAATTACTGTTTCATTCCATGTCCATATAGCACCCATCTCAGTGATTACACTGAACCTAACCAGCACTCTACTAGATGTAACACCAGGCATCTCACTCACTCTCCCACCAGCTCAAGAGACCTTCTTCCAGCACTCCAGTAGACTGCGTCCTTGTCTCTGCCGAAAACGCACACTCACTAGACACCAGTACGGAAATGGGCTAACACATTGATGCATACATTAGCTTCATATGCGTCTTATGAAAATAAAACTTGGGCATCTGGAATCGTTGTTGTACAACAAAACTGAGAAACATAAGTTCAAGTTCAAGTTCAAGTTTATTGCAGGAAAGACTCCGTTGAGCAAGCTCATTCACAAGGAGGTCCTGAGGCACATACACATACAGTTCGCAATTACATAGACAGGAGATATAAAATGTAGAACAACAAAGAAAAAATATATAATACAAGAGGTATACACAATAGAAGTCCTTATGTTATATATGCAGTACATTCCAGCTTTAACCTTGCCCAAAATTATGCAACACATTTCAGCTTAATAAGTAGAGGGCCAGTTGGTACCTAGGAAGTTGACTTGGTGTTGGGGGCCTAGTAGCACCTACATAAATAAACAGAATTAAATGAAAGCAGTAGGGGCATTGCATAAATGGAATATATCATGTCCCCAACGGAAATATATCAATATTTTTCACTCGTGCAATTTGACCTTTGATATCACTCAGGGCAAAGCTACTTGTGATGTCATAAGGTCAAACTGCACTGTGGAAAATATCAGAGATATTTCTGTTGGGGCCATGGTATATCTTATACGTTTGTCTGTCAGTCTGTCTATCTATCTGTCTATCTGTCTGTCTAGGATATGCCATGGGCTGCATGAAAATAAATTATCTATTTTTTTTTTGCCATGCCCACAGGAGCTCAGCCCCTGCTTCCCAGACCCTGCCCCCAGCCCTCCCCGGGACTTACCTAAGTGATAGTCCTCCTGGGCTTGACCCCCAAAATGGGTCTGCTGAGCAGGTGCTTCCCCCAACAGACAACCGAATCAGGTTCCCGGTGGACCCCCGCAAATGGTATACCTCCCTGGCTTGCACCCCAAGGTGGGGCCACGGGGTTGGGTCAGTCCCAATGGAACCCTAAGCTAGGTCGCCACTGAGTGCCATGGGCAGGCGGGGTGGGAGTGGTGGATCAGGGTGTCATTAATGGGGCTGGCATTTTTCTGCTGCTGAATCCCCATGGGAGGTGTGGCATGCAATGACGTAATGGTACAAGGTGCCAATATCTGACATACCTCCCCTACTGTCCAGGCTCTGGCAGTTGCTCCCCCCGGCCTCCACGGAGGTCAGTCAGTGCCAGATGCTTGTACCCCTCCCCTGGAGGATACATAGACAGTGTCAGCAGATAGGGCCTGTGGCCCACCCAGTTGCCATTTGAGCTTGTAAGTTCAGTTTATGTTTTCCTAGAAGTCTGTTGCCCCTTACCCCTGACCTCCAGAATTCCTTTATGTCTATCCCATGCATTCTTAAATCCTGTGATTGTTTCAGCCCCCACCACTTCCTCTGGCAGGGTGTTCCACTTGTCCACCACCCGTTCTGTGAAGAAATTCTTCCTCAAGTTTCCTCTGAATCGTCCTCCCTCCAACTTCATCCCATGCCCTCTAGTCCTGGAACATCTTTTTCGCTTAAAAATAGTGTATTCCTGCACCCTGTTCCTCCCTGTAAGATACTTGTATGTCTCTATCATACCCCCTCTCTCCCTTCTCGCCTCCAGGGAGTTCATATTCAGTTCCTTCAACGTGTCCTCATAGGACTTGTGATGCAATCCATGTACCATCTTTATTGCCCTCCTCTGAACCTTTTCTACCCTGTCTATGTCCTTACGTAGGTAAGGTCTCCAGAACTGTACACTGTACTCCAGGTGGGGCCTCACTAGTGTCTTGTATAGTGGAATTATGACCTCCCTTTTCCTGCTGGTGATGCCCCTGCCTATGCATCCCAGCATCCTATTTGCTTTACCTGCTGCCTTGTATGCTATAACAGTCCATCGGATGTTCAATCCTCCTCCCCCTGGCCGGCCCTCTGACTCCTCGGGTCTGTTCCTGAACCCGGGGTTCTGGTGTCGCAAAAGAAATTATCTATTTTGAATGGCAAGTTATGATCTCTATTGACCTTATGTCACAAGTAGTGAAGTCATGAATGAGGTCTATAGAGATCATACTTAGCCGTTCAAAATAAATCATTTATTTTCATGCAGCCTATTGCATGTGCCATTTAAACAATACCTGGAGCTGATGGGTTTGATGTTAATGATTCTTGTGCCACTTGTTACTGGCAGGCCTGGACAGGACATTAGGAATAAAGGAAGATTCTGCTGAGAGCGTTTTGGAGCAGGAGTGGAAATATCCAATGTTCTCTGAGCTGGAGTGGAAATAAATTATTTATTTTCACTCCATCTTCCTAGTGAAAATAAATGCAATTACAGTATTTGCCACTGGCATTGTATAAATATATATATATATATATATATATATATATATGTATTATATATATTATTATATATATATATATATATATATAATGGTATCACTAAAGTGCTACCATAGTTAGGGTTGAGGAGCCATTTGCATGTTAAACCTAAAATTTTGCACCTTAATAACTTTACAACCGTTCAATGGATTTGCCTGAAATTTGAAATACATGATCAAGAACCATACATCTTGGGATCTGCCAACTTTCGTACTGTTCGGATGTATTGCTGCGGAGTTATTAAGCATGATCTGCGCACACGTTTACGCTTTTTTGAATTCTTTGCTCGTCCCTACAGGTAGCACGGTTTGCGTGACCAGTCCAAAAACTTCAGGGAACGTGCGGCCAAGGTCCCCGATGTGCCTTTTGAAGATTTTGTGAAAAATATTAAGCGGTTCAAAAGTTATTCAAAAACAATTTCCCATTATAAGTCAATGGGAAAAGTTAACAAAAGTTTGACACTTTTGTAAATGCACTTTTCAGTGTACGCAAATGGCCTAGTAATGTGCCATAAATCTGCCATTTTGTTTTCAGTTGGTGATCAGAAAAATGCTTGGCATTTAAAATTGGGACCCTCTGGGGACACAATTCTTTGCGTTTACCTAGTCTAGCCCTGAGGATGCTAGGCATCTCCTTATTTTGGGGTTAAACACCCCAGAAATATGTTTTTAAAATTTTTGGAAAAAGTAGTGTCACAAAGTAGTGTCGCACTCATGACACTTTCGCAAATCACAACACTACTTTGCGACACTATGCCCAAAATAACAGGAATTCTTTGCCACCCTGCTGCAAATGAAAGGTTTGTTCTTTTGGGCTGAATTTGGAAGGATGGCAGCCAACATCTCACAGATGTGCCTTTTGGTGGCTTGGTGACAAAATATTGCATGGATGCAAAGTTACGATACTCCAAAGTTGACACTTTTTCCCATAGATTAACATTGTGGCGTCCGCTGCATGACAGGAATTCTTTGCCACCCTGCTGCAAAATAACGGTTTGGTCTTTTACACTGAAGTTTGGAGGGAAGAAAGCCAACATCCCACAGATGTGCCTTTTGGTGGTTTGGTGAAAAATAATTACAGGGTGGCAAAGTTATGGCACTCTGAACTTCTCTTTTTTTCCCATAGGATAACATTACAGCGTTCACCGTGCCTTTCAGGGCCCGTATCTCGGAAACGGTGCGAGATACTGACTTTTCATCAGAAAAGTGCTTAGCCCCCTAATGGGGGATAAGTATAAAACTAGCCAGGAAAGTCATAAATCATATGACTTTTAAATTTTTTTTCTACGTCATACGGTTCCTGAGATATAGCAATTTAGTATTCCAACTCCTCATTTTCTGCTCCAAGACCCATTATTATGCATACATTCTTTGTACTCACTGTCTTTCTCTGTGCAGCTTTTGGGAAAACCAGCCTGCGCTACATTACTGTTACCCTTACTGCCTCCACTTGTGGTTCCGCACTCCATTTCACTCTACTGCCTCCTGCCTTCATACGCCAACATGTGCTACCCTTTGTGCTTTTGATTTGCGCTTGCATTATTTTTACCATTTCTGTCTACAGTACTGTTTCTCTTTCTGTTTCACTTTTGCGTCACCATGCGCATTACCATTTTACGTTCG
Organism: Neoceratodus forsteri; assembly: GCA_016271365.2. Taxonomy (NCBI): domain Eukaryota; kingdom Metazoa; phylum Chordata; order Ceratodontiformes; family Ceratodontidae; genus Neoceratodus; species Neoceratodus forsteri. The sequence continues at coordinate 1,231,412,878 of CM028130.1, forward strand.
TGGGCTATGTGGTACTATTGACAAGACATCACCATGGGCCCTGAGCCCTCAAGGCCCCGCCGCCACATTACATTCACTATTTCTCCTTATTCTCAAAAGGAAGGGAAATTAGAGGCAAAAAAAACTGTTTAATGCATCAGTTAGGGTTGTTCCACAGCGACAAAAGTGAGGAAATTCGATGTTAGGGTTGAAACCCCCCTTGCACTGCTCCAGCACAACCCCCCAACCGGCATCGGGGTGTGCATTGGGGTCTTCAGTCCTAACTCTCACCCCATTCTCCTATTCCTCAGCTTCTTTCCACATGTGACTACGTGGGCCAAGTGGTCCTTATCTACCAAGTTTTATGTTTCTATGTCTCCATCTGCAGCTGTAGATATCAAGAAAATCCTGCTGTTCTCATACAGAGAATGGCTCCTCTCACTAAGCTGGGCACTCTGCATTTTGGGGTGCTCAGAAAAGTTATTTCTGGGTGTTTTTTGTAAAAGCGAAATACCAGAACCTAGCTAAACAGGTCCAATTTGGCTAGGTTCAGGTGTTTGTTCTTTTAAATAAATTATTTTATGTATTTTCCATGATTTTTTTAGTTTACGGAAAAAATCAAGATGGTGAACCATCATGACCTGAAAAACTTTTTGGGGGGGGTTGTGACAAGTAAGTAAAGCTTTCATGACCCCATTTTTCATGTCCTATCAGGGTTTTCCAAAACCCTACTGAGCATGCTCAGAAAAATTTAAATCCTTATATCTCTGGAAATGTTTAATATTTTTCACGGAACCTTCAAAAGCATTACCTTGGCACAGGCTGCTACTACCCTGAGCGTTTTGAAGAACAGATCCATTCCATGTAGGCTGTAAGTGATCCCTCCTTCATCCCCCTTTTATCCACCACTCTGCTTACCACCAGTGCGTGCTGTCCCATTTTCCAAAAAATGTATCTTTCCTTTAACCACCAATTTCTATTATCCACCAACATTTAGGATGTATGGAGGTTGGCAGATAAAAGAGCACTGTATAAGAAAAAATGTAGACAATTTAAAAATAACATATGCGGATCTCAGAAAGCGCACAAGCTGCCATCACAAAACTTTCCAAAGATTAAGACCTTGCCTTTTAGACAACACATGCCAAATTTGGGGCAGTTTCATGTAATACCACCAGACCTTTTAAGGTACAAAGTAGGGGTTTAACATAGAAATTCTCTGTCAACCTTAACTATACTGGCACTATCATGCCGGTATAATATGTATTGTGTATATATCTATATCTATGTCTGTATCTATACATATATCTATGTGGTTAAGGGCACTGAGCTGCAAACCTGGAGACCTGGGTTTGAATCAGCCCTCTTGCATACTTTATGAACCATAGCAACTCACTTAATTTCCTTGTGCTCCCAGGTCATACCTGGAAACAAGCTCCAACTTAGCATGCCTTTCCTGATTAAACAATTTCCTTTCCTTTTCTATATCTATAGCTATCTATCTAGATATAGAGTAATGCATATGCAGGTGTGTGATATGAGGTTTTCACACACCTAAGGTGTGTGACAATCTTTATATAATTTTCACACACCAAGGGTGTATGAAAAAACTCATTTCCCACACCTGCATATGTTTTTTATAACTGGTACAGAACTGATGCAGAGCTCGTTAAATTACTCTGAAATCACATATCGCAGAGACCAGTTTGGATTTATTTAACTTTTTATCTACCTAACAAGAGTAACAGTTATAACAAGCATTTATTTGGTAGAGCTGAAATGGTTTCTGATAATAAAATCCGTTGCAGGAATTTACAACAGTTGCCCTGAGTTCAGTGATCCATGCAATCCAGTGATCAGATTTAAAATCAAGCAATTGCAGTTCATCGTAGCAAGGAGTTCTTAGAACTAAAAGAAAAAAAAACCTGCTAACTCATGCAATAATTAAAAAAAAACACTGCAGCGTTTGCTCTCGGTTTTGTCACATTACTCTGGTGGCTGCTCTGCTCTGGGTCATTTCGGTTGCCATGTGAACCAGAGGTGAGTTCAGGAAAGCTGGAAAACATTAAGGGATCAGGGTAAAGTACACCGTCAGATAGTATGTTTTGCCAGTGGAATTATGCATTTTTTTTTACATCTGCCTTATATTTCTAGAATAACCTTGCACTGCATAATTTGATTTTGCTAACTTTAAAAAATACCTTTATTCAGAATCTGAGTCGTACATCACACATGCCCGCTTCCTCTTTACAGTCGTTTGATTCTATATGTTTATCGATATTCCCTGGTGGAAGACACACTTTGACCCAAACAGTTTTTGCATGCTGCATGCTTTTCCATCCATTGAAAGGTTGCCAATATCTTGCTGCTAGCTGCTGGAAACATGAGGATTTGGGCTCATGGCTATTGGAATCACAGCTGAGGGTAACCACCAAAGTCTGGGCAACTTGGTTAAAAACATTTGAAATGTGCCTCTGTTTTTTTTCACTCAACACTGAGTAGTTATTACAGTAATACTTTATAAATTATTGTGCCCTGATATCTGCTACACTTCAGTGGGCATTATATCTGCATCAATATGTTTTTCAATACTCATTTTACAGGTACTGTGGTTAGTTATGCATTTCTCTTCTGGGATCTGTGCTGGCAGTTTCATTTTGTGTATCATTTTCCTCAGTTTGTTCATGCCAGTTCTCATATTCCTGTACCACAAGGATGTACCGCACTTGCGATTAGTTTTTGGGGCCAGGTAAACTGGCGCCTCACTTGTGAGCATGCTGGCTGGGCGATCATCTTTGTAAATCTGGTATGCCAGGAGTTTTTTTTTGGTGGGGGGCTATTCCAATTATACTGTTCTTTAGTGCGCGAGGGCAGAATGCATGCAGATGTGAAAAACAAGAAGTTCAACAGCGATACTGGTTCTTTAATGAAATTGTCTCACTGCTATACAGATCGCTTATATCCTCATCTGACAGGGTTTGGCTTTTAATGGCCTGCTACTGTTTCCAAACTTTTTAAAGAACTTTTGCTTAGCTTTTATGTTTTTTTTTTGTTTCAACAAAATCTGTTTCTGACCCTTGGAAAATTGATATACTGTACTTGTGTGTTTGAAGGTGCTGATCAATACTGGCAATCATGCCCCTTATACTACTGGGTTCATACACAGACCTCGCTGCTCTTTTTTTTGTACACAAAATATGAAATTGGCAATTAATTTATCCAGTTCAGTAGGAGAAATAGTGTACAGAACGGTTATCTTCTGTGTGTGCTAGATAGCTTTGAAAAAGATGGAGGTCGCTTACAGTTTTTCTGGTTGTGTTGTGGTTTTGCTTGTCTACTATAAACTGCTCTCTTTCACTTTCTGATAAAGGGTTAAATCGGTTTGCCATTTTTTAAAAAATATACTCGGTTACTGAGCTTTCATACATTAAATGAGTTTGACTACTGCACATAAACAGTCACTTTCTGGTTGCCCTTATGAATTATGATGTGAGAGACTGTCTCATGCAGTTTGACAGCTTACAAGCTGATGGACTTGTACACAGTGGGTCATGAGGCTGCAAACACCGTAATAACTTGGAGAACATCTGAGCAGGTTGTTATGGCATTTGAAACATTGCTTTTATGGGTTGATAACGGGGTCACCAGTTATTTTATATATATATATATATATATATATATATATATATATATATATATATATATATATCTTTATAGAGGATATCACATGGGACTCTAGCATGTAAGCTTTTATATTTTATATATTTTACCAAACCAGCAAAGGGCACATTTGTGGGGCAAGCCCTTTGTACCCTGAAAATTTGAGCCCAAAATCAACAACCGTTTGTGAACTGCAGAGTGACAAAGAAACAGCTGTCTTAAAATTCCTTTTTCACAAGTTGCGAAAAAGAATCCTTATCTACGGTTCTTTTTTCACAATCTGTGGAAAAAGATAATCCTTTTTTACAAATTGCGAAGAAAATCCTTTTCCACAGTTCTTTTTTCACAATTTACGGTAAAAGAAAATCCTTTTTCACAAATTGTGTTTTTTCCCCATGGTTTATGAAAAAGGATTTCCGCATGTTAAAAAAACGCAATTCTAAGTGACGTATCAAAAAACTAACCCCAGAATCAGATTGTACGGGTCCCAATTAGGTAAAAACAACTGTTGTTGTCTACTAAACCCGTGTATTTTTTAAGCTATTTAATTATGTTCTCACTGCTAACTGAAAACAAGATTGCGGCAGCATGGCAAAGGATTCTGCATTTGCGGCAAAGCATTCTGTGTTTGTGGCAAAGGATTCCACATTTTTGCTAAAGAATCCTTTGTAGAGCTGGACATCTATCTGCTCCCATTGGAAATAATAGGAAACTTTGAAATTAATAACTTTTGAAAGGATTAATATTGTTTCACCAAACCTTCAAAAGCACCCTTATGACCCAAGACCTATATAACCCTAACATATTCAGACCAAAATTCCACACCGTTTTCACCCAGTGACATGACAACAAATTTTAACAAAAATGGTAAATTTCAAATTTTGACACCCCCATATCTCCACACTCACACATCTGACCAGAACAAAATTTTCCACATCAAAGATCCATGATCCCTGATGGTGCATGCAAAATTCTATGCAAACGCTTGAACAGTTGCAGTTATTAAAGTGCAACATTTTGTGTTTAACATAGAAGTGACTGCTCAGCCCTAACTATAGTTGCACTACTGCACCACTAGAATCTCTCTCTCTCTTTCTCTATATATATATATATATATATATATATATATACACACACAATAGGGGTGAGTGGTAAATGAGTGAGATAAAACAGTGTATCATCCACTGCAGTGTGATATTTTTACCCTCTGCTCTACTGTGATGATATCAGCCATTTACACACACAGGTCACAAAAGGTCACTGATATCATCACCCTAGGCAGCTTTCCCCTCAGCATGCAAATGCAGAACTACCTGAGAGATCTCACTGCTGCCTACAGCTAACTCAGTGAGCATTACAAAACACACCTATCCCCCCCCAACTTCCAGCTCATTACTGTGATGCTCTCAACTTGATGCAGCCAGAATTCCAAACAGCACAACTTCACAGAACAGTCTAAACTACTGCCTGCAGCTAACTCAACTACCACTGAAACACACTCTCACTTGTTCCTCAAACTCTGATTCTCACCCATTACAATTACTGTGACAATCTCAACTTCACTGCAGCCAGAATCCTAAAGAGCACAATTTCACAAAACACTCTGCACTCTGCCTGCAGCTATCTTAATTACCACTGAAAACAGTATCAGCTGTTCTGACACTCTGCGTCTCAGCTCATTACAATTACTGTGATGCTCTTAGCTTCACTGCAGCCACACTGCTAAACAACACAGCTTCACAAAAGTATGTTTTTTATCACTTCTGCTTAAAACTAACTCATTTAGCATTGCAAAACACACTTATGTGTCTCTCAGAGTTTATAACACTGCCAGCCCATTCAGAAAAGCTCACACACAGAATGAGCAAACACATAAACAAGAAAAGAACACAAGACAGCATAACAAAACTTCTGAAACTCTTGGCCCTATTGTATATATCGAATACATAATGGGCAGATCGTGTCCTATGGCAAATATTGTCACTCCTGCAGAGTGAGCTCTGGATATCTCACAAGTGCCGACACCGTGAGATATCCAGAGCTCACTCTGCAGGAGTGACAATATTTGCCATATCACACTCATGCCCATCATGTATCCCCTATATATATATATATATATATATATAGATAATTGATATATATATATATATATATATATATATATATATATTGCATAAGAAGGGCAACCAAGTACTTACCCCTTCTGCTGCTTGCTGCAGTTTGTGGAACAGACAAAAGGACTCCAAACTGAGTCTCAAGGTGTAAAAAAACGCCTTTATTTAATTTCCAACATCCAGGAAAAAAACAGCAATGAGGCAGACAGCGAGTTAGTCATGCTCCCACAACAGCTTTTCACATGTCACATTGCACATTCCCTCAAGGTATCATCCCCACAACCTGCACCTCATTGTATGCCCATAGTGATTATGAATCGATTATTTAGGGCTGATCCCACAGCACAGTTATAAAACATATGTGATAGTGGCTGGTGCTATAAATATAATAAATAGGCAGACATGTATTAAAAGATCTCCTGAGATGCTGCAGACTACCCGCAGTTAATGGGTGCTAAGTAACTGCACTTTCTGAGTGTAGTGAATGTTATAAATAGTAGAGCCGGCTGTGTAATTAATTAATATACCCTTGCTGCTGGCTGATAAAGGAAATTCAGTTATTATTCCTCCAGTTAGTCTATATAAAATTCTAAATCAAACACCAAACACAAATGTAATTTTCCTAGGGGCATAAACAGCAGGTCCGAACAGATGTAACAGTTTTGCAGATCAATGTAAAATGGGTGGTCAGCCCCAGAAAATGATCAGGTGGTCTCTTTAATGGTTGAACAATTGGTACCAAAACATTATAATTAATGCAGTAATGGATTATAATGATACATAATTGAGATCGACTAGTAGATATACAGTAAATGTTTACATATTGACATAACATGTGTGGTCAAAGAGACTGAGGGGAGGCATGCATAGGCATGCACAAATTGTTCTGGGATGAGATTTCAAGAATGGAGTAATGTAAAATTGGCAAAGGTAAATAGGTAAGCTATTTTGTCATAGGGATCAGAGAACTGAAAGAACAGACACTAAGAGAAGCAAGGAAAATAAGGAATAATGTAAGAAAGGAGACTGAGGTTGAATCACATGACTTAGTGGGAGAATAGGGCGGGATTAAAAGATAACAACCACCTAGCCAGCCATTCCTCTAACCCTGCCAATGGAAGCAAAGCCACTTGGCAGTATCCGGCAGTCCTCCACAGCTGACGTCATGGCCAGGGATGAGTCACAAGAGAGTCAGTGGACAGTACTGCATCTTGTAGCTTTTAAAACTTCTGTTATACTGTGGCCAGTCCTACTGTATTCTTGAGGCTATGTACAGGTTGTGTGAACGCACACCACTGTGTGTTATTGCAGCTATATGTCTGTCTGTCTGACTGTCTATCTATCTAATTAATATATATATATAGAGGAGATATGACACAATTACTAGTTTTCACTTTTTTTTATTAGGGCTATCAAAAAGCTATAGTAGACCAGGGCTTATTTTTGGTTTGCATGAGCATTACTTTACCTGTACATGTAAAAGTCCCATTAGGTGCTCTTGTTCCAGTCTCATTAGGTTTCCTTTTACTTCCATAGACCTGCCTTCTTGGCTGGAAACTGCAGTAGGCATTTTGCACCAGATCAAATGGGCTCATAAATCAAATCTTCTCTGCATGCTTCCAGAAATGCTTCATTATAAACCTTACAAAATGACTTTCAGATCCCATTAGTAGATGTAGAAACTGTCTCTCACATTGTTTTAAATTAAGCAACGGAGCCCAAAGACTTATTATTTTCTTACTAAAGACTACTGCTGCAGCAAAGCTATAAAATGCATGCCAGAAAAACAGAAACTGATCTTACCCTTTGAGGGCAAGACGGATGGTTCCTATTGACTTTGGCGGTGCTATTTAATTTTTGAGTTTTCTAACTGCTGTTAAACAGATGTAGGTGGGCATCACAACTGAAAAAATAAGTTTGGTTAAAGTTTTTTTCTGCTAGCCAGGAAAATGTTTGAAATATAATAATCAGATGCTGTTCAAATGGTTCCATGTTAAAATTGTGACTAAAAGCACCAACTGTCATAATCACGCTGTTTTTCAGTGATCGCGAAATAGCGAGCAGCAATAATAGTGCAATACATAAATAGCAACTACGTAAGAATAGCGCTCAGTGCTGTAAGTGACTTGATAGCATACACTTACAGGCAGGTTGAGATGATTTTTTCTGATCGCTCATCGAACTGCACCATTTCCCTTGTTGCTCAGTTTAATGCAACACTTCCTGTTGCTAGTCTGCTCTTTTCCCATAATGCATCTTGTGGCCCAATGATTATGGTGCACAGGTGAAAAGTTTTTATTAGTTGTTGTGTTTGCAGCATTCTACTCATTCAGCATGACATCTGCAGAAGGAGTGGAGGTCGAAGTCGTGACAAGCCAGAAAGGCAAACCCCTAGCACTCTTTGCTGGCTTCCTGTACCCGGAAGACAAGGAAAAAGCCGGTAAGGTATACTGGCGGTGTGTAGATGTGCATAGATTTTGCTGTCTTGCTCGCATTCATACTGTGGATGGCAAAGTCACTGCACAGATAAAGGAACACACACATGTTGTTGATGTTGGTGAAGTTGGGGTCAGGAAAGTGATGGCATGCGTCAGAGAGCAAGCAAGAGGTGGTGTGAAAAGTACTTCTCAGGTTGTTGTGCAATGCACAGCAACTGCACCACAGTCTGTTGCAGGTTGCTTGTCTGATGTACATCTGATTAAAAGAACTGTACAAAGAATATGGCAAGTGGAGCGTGGGTGCCCTGCAATGCCAAGCACTGTAGAAGTATTGGTTATTCCGCATGAATTCACTGTAACTGATTCCGGTGAGATGTTCCTGATTTTTGACAGTGGGAAGGAGTAGGACAGAATTTTAATGTTTGCAACTCAAGTGAATCTTAGATTCCTGCTGGATTGCACAGACTGGATGATGGACGGTACTTTCAAGTCCTGTTCTACACTCTTTGATCAGCTGTACACACTTCATGGAGTGAAGTCTGGCACTGTTGTTACTGCTGTGTACGTCCTAATGTGCTCTCGTAAGACAAATTCTTATGGCAGGGTATTTGCACAACTTAAACCACTGTGCCCTAACCTTGCACTTAACAGTGCAATATTAGACTTTGAAAAGTCTGTATGGAAGGCATTTACAGAAGCCTTTCCAACTGCAGATGTTCGTGGGTGCTTTTTCCACTTAGCACAATGTGTATTGCGCAAAATTCAAAAACAACCACTGGTGCACGATAAATGCTGTGCAGATCCTGACTTCGCTGTATGTTAGAATGTTGTTTTCACTTGCCTTTGTGCCACCAGATGATGCATTGAATGCTTTTGATGACTTGCATGAATTTGAGTTTTTCAAGCTCACAAAGAGCTTCTGATGCAAGTAATGGATTACTTTGAAACTTCATGGGTTGGTAGGCCTCGGGGTAGATTAGGACGCAGGAGGGCTGCATTTCCACCACACCAATGGAACTGCCATAGTGCTACTACCCTTGGAATCGCTCACACAAATAACGTGGTCAAAGGATGGCACCAAGGATTTAATATTCGGTTAGGTGCATGTCACCTGAGTTTATTGAAACTCATTCAGCACCTCAAGGAGGAGCAAAGGCTTACAGAAATAAAACTGGAGCAGATATTTTCAGGAACCTATGCTGCAACAACAACAAACAAAAAAAATACAAGGACAATGGCGGATTGTTCCATTGTTGCATCATATGAATCACCGAGCAGATATGATTATCTCAGGGACTGGCTTACAATTTTCAGTTTCAGGTGTGAGTGCACCTGAGAAGCACCTCCCATGATTAGCTTTTTGTTTTCTGATTGGGCTTGTTTATTGTTTTATGATTCAGCTGTTTTCTTTCATTTGTTTTCTTTCCAATAAAATCTTTTATTTTAATTAGCATTTTTGTTAAGATTTGGTTGATTGGGTTGATTTTTTTATTTCCTTAAAGTCACTGTTTTGACATGCTCCAAAGCCATTTGCTCCTCTGACAGGCAAATTGCCATCGCTAGTATTGCTAGTTCTATTTTGTGCTATTTTGACATGCTCCGTGATTTAATAGCCGTCGCTATTATTGCAAGACACACTGACATCTGGAGGTTGCTATTTTACCTATCGCTATTATTTCCTGGTTGCAATTGTGGCAGCCGCTATTTTGAAGTTGTGCTTTTTCAGTCACAGTTTTGTAGTCACGATTATCACAGGTAACCATTCAAATTACAGTAAATTTCTCCTGTTTTAACAGCCTCTGTCTATAACATTGTAGTGTTTTGCAGTAGATTCGATCATGATGTCACAGACAGCGAACTGTGACTTCATAGGTTGTTCAGAGAATTGTGATTTCATTGGATGTTAAAGCAGAAGAACCACCATATACAGATCCTTTTTTATGCAGAAATCCTTATTAATAAATAATGAGGGAGATAAATTCAGAAATGAAGGAAATCTAAACTGACCTATGAAATGGATTGCCAAAATCCTCAAATCTGATTGACCGACACCACTTTCAGCCAGGATGATATATCAGTACATGTATACATAATAATCCTGATCTGAAAGTAGGTCCTGTCATCAATCAACAAAATCAAGATGGATTCATTTCATAATCCCAATAATACACTCCAGCATGTGAATATCATCAGATGTCATCCCTTCTTAGGTGGCTGAAGTCATTTGGCCTATGGCCTCATGTCTCACAATGCACCTGAAGCAGGATGTTATCCCATATTGTGCACCTTGTTATGTATTACATAGAGGATAATGTATGGGGAAGTGTGTGATACAAGAATTTAATGAACAGCGGTGTGGGATGCTACATAAACACTGAGGCCCTGAGGGTTTAAAGCATCCACACGAGTCTTACGATTAAATCCGAGTTGACTATACTGTACTTTCCCCATATTTTATTTTATGTGTAACCCTAGATGGCGCTATCCGGGGCTACTACCCTGCCTGATTTGCCACTAACAGGTTGAGGGCCTGGATCCAATGGCGGGTGCCTCCACCCAGAGGTCAGGGTTTGCAATAGTCAAACTTACTTGGTCACAGCCCTCTGGGACACTGCAACCCCCCTTTCTTCCCACTAGTGGCCCACACAATATACCAGAATTACCTTCACAGTATACACTTACCCCAGGACTAGTTCCGGCACTGGGACCTCCTGTGAAATAAGATACAGTGCAACAATCACAGTACAGTACTTTAACATAGACAAATACCTCAGGCAGTATAACTTTGCTGAAACAAGCAGCTCTGATTTATTTAGGGGATATAACAAGGACAGGGAAATCAGGTTAATTAGCTTATCACTTTACTATCTACCTATAGCTCTGTGCAGGCCTATCCCTACCAGTTACTGCCCCGGGTACCCAAGCCCTAGTGGCTAGTCAAACCGTGGCAGCTGGTGAGGGCCCTTTCACAGTGAAAAGAAAAATTAGTTTAAACAGTCAGCGTACAGTGATTCCATTTGGATTTAATGTGGCAATTCAACAGGGAGGCGACCCTGAATTAGTACTCACGACCTCCAAACAAGATAGGGTCCTTCAACGTCAGCAGGGCTACTCTTGAGCTCCACGAGACTCTTCACACATTTATATGGTAAAAAAGAAAGTACTATACCAGGCAGGCTGCTTCTCTATCCCGATCGCAATTACTGCACACCGGGAGAACACACAGCAGATTCAGTTCCTGACAGACCGAGTGCAATTCAACAATTTCTCCAGTCTTCTACAGGGTGGCGTGGTTTCTACTCTTCAGAGATCCTTTGATTCTTTTCACATGACGGATTCAGTCCTAACAAGCAGTTACACAAGCTGCAGACCGGAACTCTGGGCCTTACACGTTTTTGACTGAAACTGTGCACTGAAGGAGCACAGGGTTTCTTTCCCTTCACTGCCAGATCTAAACTGAAACTCCAACAGACAAAACCGGGCACTTCCTTTGAGTTCCTCCCAGTTCTTGACTGGATTGGCTGTCACTCACAATAGACTGCTGCTGTTGGTCCAAAAAGCAAGTCTAAACTACATCTCCCAGAGTCACTGCCCACACAATCCTCTTGTGGCTGGCTCAGATTATGAGTCCAAGTTCTGATTCGTCCAAGGCACCATTTTAGAGCTAGCTTACCCACACTGATTGGTCCAGTTCAGCAGTTCAAAACTAGAATGGGAACTAGGCAAACACAGTTCTGACTGCAAAGAAAGCAGGTTAGACAAACTGTAATTTCATTATTACTCTAAATGGTTTCTGGCAAACAGTTACATCTTTCAGACAGGTTCCCTTTGCACTCTAGTGACTGCAAAATGGAGTGAATTGGCAGCAGCTGTGGTACTCAATCAAAGAAACACAGTCCCCATACAAACTAATTATGTCTGCAAGCAGACAGCTCTTAAAGACAGTACCAGAGGTTGTAAAACACTCACTGATAAATGGCTTAAGCATGCAAACACCATTCAGGCTTGGAGCATTCAAGCAAGCTCCTGGAAGTCTTTTGGGAACCCCCATTTGCAGAGGGGTTACATATGTAATTGCTGATCAGCAGTTTTTTCCCAGCCAGACTTCTGAGGTCACGATTTATTTTAGTGCTTCTGAACTGTCATTGTTTGTCAAACAGTGCACACACACTCACTCACTCTGTCTCTGCCTCTGCCTCCCTACTTCCCCTTTTGTTAGCCTTTTTTTATTTGTTGCTGTTTCTGCATTTGTTTATTTTTTTTTACTTACAGATTGAAGTTGGGATTCACCCAAGTTACCCAAGGAACCGTTGTGCCTTGCACTGGCTCTGTCTGATGCGGATGAAGTGCAGGATCAACCGGATAAATTGCTATTTTAAATGCAGAGGTAGATACGAGTAAAATAAAAAAAAATGCAAATTACAAAGAGACGTGTTTGGTGGGTGCTGGTGGCAGCTCCTCGGTAACTAGGAGATGGAGCCGCCATGTTTTCGAAATTTTTAAACCCGCCCACATAGAGAGCAGAGAGCCAGTGAGGGAGTGCGAAGTTGTGACAGACACAGCACGTGAATGCGTAATAACCAGCGGGTTATTACGCAAATATCAACTTGTCATCCCATTGAAAAATTGATGACTGGTAATTATATATACAATAATTAACCCTTTGTTGAGAATGAGCAGATTCTCAATGCTCAGTTAGTTTGGTGACATCAGGGGCACAAGAGCAAAGCTTGAGTGCCTTCCTGATGTCGTTGAACTAATGAGGCATTGAAAACCTGGCGAGTTCTCAATGAAGAAGGGTTATGTTATTTTTGTGATGCAATTTTAGCCTGTTTTTCAACTTCAACTGCTAGATTCAGATGGGAGTGCATTACCAAGGTTCAAACTGCCCATTTTGAATCGGCACGCAATTCTCTGCTACTATGACAGCTCAGCTCGTGCTTCCAAAGCACAACTGGAGAGCATGGTTGTAATTGGTCTAGGGAGAAAACTTGTTCGTCACATTCCTAAATGTTAAGAAGAGCAAGTTCTACATTCTGAAATGTGAAGAACAAGGTTTTAAAAACACTAAAAAAACAGGCTGAAAGAGTATTATTGCTTATCTGTATCTAAATATAATATTTAAAAAGGATGCAAGCAACCCTTTTTGCATCATATTTCTAGTTCAAAACCCACATTTTATGACTGCTCACCTTCTGTACAATTCATTGGTGTTGCAAGTTGTTTTATCCATCTCCTTTCTTAGTAGAGCTGAAATGCATGCTAACGGTGTAATTGTATCCAGCCTTGTTTTGTTTCAGATCCTTAATCTACTCGCATTGCTTACTTCCTGAACATTAGATACATCCACCAGACAGTGCGGCCACTCATGATGCAGTAGTCTCCTCACCTCCCAGTGTATCATGTGTGACTGGGCTGTGTTAGGGGTGTTCCCAAGTCCAGGTAAAATGCAGTGGGAGTGGATCAAGGACTGTAAACAAGCACATTTTTGTGCGGTAACACCAGTATTGTGGGCAGTCTGTTTCTCACTTTAAAAAAAAAAGAATCAATCTGATCAGCTATATCAGCAAATTCTACAGAATGTGACCAATCATAACATGTTTTTAAACTAGTGATAGAATGAAGCCTAAGTGGGTTAACAGTGTCCTTTTTTTCTGAGTAAAAAAATCATTTAAGCGGATAAATGTGCCTCAACTAAACAGCCACTAACCACAACAGTGTCTCCTATGGCCCCGTCCACACTGCACCGCTCAGACCTAGTAATGGATAGAAACTGTTACAACTGGGGAAGCGGTGCAGTGTTATCCCTACGCGGTGTCCGTTCTGAGGACCCGGCACTGCAGTCCACACTTGAGGTGGGTGACCGTTACCGTGGAACCCGATCCCACAATGCAGCTTGCGCTGCGCTAGGGGACTGGTGCCACGCATCCACACTACGCCTGGTAATGTTACCGAGGCATAACCGGTTTCATAACCGTTGTTGAAACCACCTCATATGTGGTTTCAACAATGGTTACGAAGATGCCTTCTGTAACGTTACAGGTGTAAATGCAAATCGTTGCAGTAACGGTTTGGGCACTCTGTAAGGTTACAGAGGGGTAGTGTGGACAGGGCCTATGTGACGCTGACTGATCAGAATATCAACACTCACTTCCTCAGCAGTTAATGGTGAGCAGAAATCATTCCATGTTAGAAGATGGTGATCATGGCATCTTATAACAGCAGTTTATGTTAGCTGAAAAAAAAAATCTGTATTATTAAGTGCTCTTGTCTCAAAAAAGTTTTCTGCTTGTAAGGAATCCTGGCATTATTCCACCCCCAAAAAAAAAAAAAAGTTGCAGAACAATGTTTGTTGTTAATAATTTAAAGGCTGTCTGTGGTTCAGCAGGACAGCAGGTGACTTGCACCCCACCCCGATTGAGCGATAATTATCAGCACATGTGCTAGAGTTGCTTGGACATTGTTTGTGCTGCTGCTTACAGTACCTGCAGCATGTCCTGCATTCTGCTATCCTGGCTTGTGCTGACTTAAGCTGCCACTGGCTTTTCATGGCTTCTGCAGTTTTCATTTTGTACTCATTGTTTGACTACCCTGTTAGGTCAGGTGCCTCTTCCTCAGTGTCTCTCCTGCCTGACTGTTATTTGCTGTCCTCTGGTTGCCATCACTGTTTCCCTGCCAGTTTGTTGGACAGCTGCTATCACTGCTCCAGCTCCTCCTCTAACTGCTTATATTTGTAGGTTTGCTGTGCCTATTTATGCCCTGTTGTTGGCTGCTGCCTGCTATCCCAAGTGACCCTACTGCCTAGAGGACCATGTGCTTTTCTTGCTAGTTACCTTTTGCTGGGGCAACCTCTGCTGGCCTTCCTCATTGCTTCCCCTACTACTCCTTTTGTTGATGTCCTACAGTCTGCTGTGGCCGTGCTTTGCCCTTCTGAAAGTTTGGGCCCTTCAGTCCACTGCTTCTCCTCATGGCTTACACAGTCCATGCTAGCATGCCCTCCAGCCTGCCCAGGCAGTTGCCCAGCTGCCCAGCTCCTCAGTGCTCAACACTTATACCAAGCTGCCATACCTTCATCCCTATCATATTTGCATACTTTAGACAATTGCTTCCAAAACTGCTAGGAACATATCCCCAACCCAGGCATATGCCCCAAAGACCATCATCAATGGCCACGCACTGGCAGCATTTATTATTTATTTAACCAGGTATAGCACACTAAGCTGAAAACTTTTTACAGGAGCAACCTGGGAGCACAAGGAGGTTAAGTGACTTGCTCAGGGTCACACAGTATGCAAGTGGAAGCTGTGGGATTCAAACCCAGGTCTGGTCTGCTGGATGTCACCAGATTTGCAGCTCAGAGCCTTAGACCACTGCACTATACTGCCTCCCTAGTTTGAAGTTTGAAGTGTCCCACTGTCCTGGGGGGACAAAGACTGCCACACTGACAGAAATGTTCAAATAACTCCGAGATAGACCAAGAGACATCAGCAGCACTCATGGCAATGTTTTAAGTGTTTCTCTTTCATGAGGGTAGCCAAGGCAATGCTTGCTGCACTGTTGGCAACTTTAAAGTAACCCCCAGCTCTTCAGGGTGAACCAGGAGATATCCACCACATCAGCGGCAGTGCACCAAGTATCCCTCTCTCCTGATGGGACCAAGACAAGGCTGGCCATACCACTGCAACTTTCAAGTGTCTCTTTCTTGTGAGGATCAGGAGATGCCTACCATACTGATGGCAGTATTTAATGTATTCTTCTTCCTGGCCTGACCCCCAGTCCCCAAAAAGTACCTTGTAAAAATCATTGCACCTTGACCCCATATCCATGATTTGGAAGGCAGCAGTAGTCCATTAATTCTTCTGCCACAAAGCACATATTCATTACAGCCTGCTTCTGTACATATGACCGGGAAGGAAGAGGTAGATTGGTTTGCATCAGTTATGATGCACAGCAGACTGACTGGTTGAGTCTTCTGAGCATCATTAACAACGCAAACCATTCAGCCTTCTCCTTCCTGGTTATATGTAATGCACTGTAATGAATGGGTGCTTTGTGGCAGGGTAATGACTCCAGCAAGTCTAAACTAACTGGCTCCTGCTCCCTGCAGTCGATCGGGGGGGCTATGACAAAGTACTTTTCCTACTGGGAAGTCTGCTGGAAGGGTTTAAATATAAATCATGCTGTTGATCACTGTCACAATGTCAGGACCTGATCTGTTTTTTAATATTAAATCTTGCCAGTTTGGGGAATGGGTGTGGGCAAGGTAAGAGATTACTGTGGTGCAGAAGGGTGGCCTGTGCTTCCATGACTGAGTTACATACAAATTTGGCAGGGATATTCTTAGCAGGCAGGGTTAGACAAAGGGGCATTCAAAGAAATCCACCAGTGAATGTGTCATGTTCTGGTTTCCACTTCTGTGCTTGTCAAATTGTACTGTTCTGTTCCCAAAAAGCCATGTTGGCTGACATCGAGCAGCCTTAAAATAGTAGCAGTAACCCCATACAAAAGACACACAGCTAGCGCTGCTGCTGCCTCCTTTTTATACTGAAGGAGATCCCTTACCCTGGTCAGACAGGTATTTTTAGACTGCTACAGACAGCTAGAGGGAGACCAGGTTGAGTGAGATTTTATTTAGCAGGGAGCATGCAAAAATGGTAGGAGATATGGGCCAGCAATGTGTTTACAGCAACAGCACACACAGAAACTAAGCCATGCACATGGCATGCATAAAGTAATTAGAAAAACAAAAAGAAATGTGCGTGTTGTTTTATTTACTGGCCTGAGACAGAACACGACTTCAGTGCAAAAACACAAAAGCAATTATTACACTGGAAGGGCAGTGGCAACAAAACCAAGTTTCAAAGAAATATGTAAATACATACATAGGCGTTGACGACAGAAAAAGGCTCTTGGCCCATCCAATTTGCCCATTCTACTTAACTTTTCTGCCTTTCCCTAGTAGCAGTCCTCTCCTTTGTTACTGTCCCCTCTTTTCTGACTAAACCCACATGCCTTTCCGCGCTGCTTGAAGTTGCTGATTGATTTGGCATGTACCATTTCCTCTGGTAGCTCATTCCATTTGTCCACCACCATTTCCACGAAAAAGTGCTTACAGTTGTCCTTTTTGGATCACCCTCCGCCAGCTTTGGTGAATTCCTCTCATCCCTGTGTTTGAACTCAAGCGTTCCTTAGCATCCACTCTATTTATCCCATGTAAGGACTTTTGTTTTAATCATGTTGCCCTTCCCTCTTCTCAAGAGTGTACATGTTGAAATGCTGCAGCCTCTCCTCATACATCATTTCCCTAGACCACTGACCATCTTAGTTGCCCTGTGCTGTACTGCCTCCACCTTTCTGCAGACTCCTCAGGTATGGGCTCCAGTACCTTGGGACAGTATTCCAGGTGCAGCCTCATTAGTGACCAGTGCAGAAGGAGGATCACCTCCTGACCTCTTCTGCTTATCCCCCTCCCTATGCATCCCAGAATTCTGTTTGTTTTGCTCACAGCCCTGTTGCAATGTGCAGATATTTTGTGGTCTCTGATATTATCACCCCTGAACCATTTTCTTCTGTAGTGCTCTTCATTACCACCCCACCCATTTCATATTGCACCTTTGTGCTCCTTTTCCCAATATGCATTACTTTACATTTTTTAGCATTTAATTCAGCTGCCAGATCTTTGATCAGCTCTCCAACCTGGCCAGATCCTCCCTTAATTCCCTTCTCCATTCCTCCATGTCTACCCTTGCGCAGATCTTTGTGTCATCTGCAAAGAGGCAGATATTACCCTTGATACTTTCACCTATGTCACAGATGAATATATTGAAGAGGACCGGTCCTAGTACCAACCCCCTGAGGTACCCCGCTTTTCACCTCCACTACTTCTGAAAACTCCTCATTGACTACCACTTTTGTGTTCTGCCCCTCAGCCAGCTTTCTACCTAGTGTGCCATTTTTCCCTCTACCCCAAGGTCCCAAATCTTCTTGACCAGACTCATATGGAGAACAGAGTCAAAGGCATTGCTGAAGTCTAGGCATACTATATCAACTGCCTGCCCCTTGTCTTCTGCTGTGGTTATCCTCTTGAAGAACTCAACCAGGTTCATCTGACAATATCTTCAACTTGTGAATTTACACTGTCTGGCATCCTTTAGTCTGTTCTCTTCCAGTAAGCCCACCAGATCCTCCCTAAGAAGAGACTCCATAATTTTCCCTACTGTAGATGTCAAGCTGACTGCCCTATAGTTCCCTGGCTCATCCCTCTTCCCACTCCTGTGAGCAGGACCACATCTACAGTTCTCAAGTCCCTAGGATCCACACTCCTTGTCTAACAAGCAATTGAAAATGACTGCTTGTAGCCCTGCTATAACCCCCGCTACCTCTTCTAGCTTCCTCGGGTGCAAGCCTTCAGGTCCCACAGACTTATCTACTTTCACCCTTGCTAGCTCTTCCAATACCTTTTCTACATTATCTGGACAGTTCCCCCAGAATCTTTCCTCCCCCCATCCTAACCCCACATTCTGGCAGTGACCTGCCTTTTCCTTAGTAAATACTGAACAAAAATAGTTGTTCAGTATATCTGCCTTCCCCTTGTCCCCTTCCTCTTCCTATACCCCCATGACCTTGTGCTTCTCCCAGATGTACCAGAAGAATGTCTTATCCCTTTCTTTACCCCCATTGCCGATTGGAACTCTGTCTCAGCTTTGGCTTCCTTACATTCCTTGTGGTTTCTCTTGTTGCTCCAGATACTTTATCTTGTCTTTCTCCTTTTGAACACCCTTATACTTGAAAATGCCCTCCTTGTGGCACTACTACCTGCTTTACATTGGCTATGAACCACCCTGGCCCTAAGCCCTTTCTTCTTTAGATGCCTTTGAAATTGAGCTGTCTGCCACATCTAACATTGCCTTTTAAATGCTACCCACTTTTCTTCTGTGCCTCTACCTTCACTATGTCCTTCATGCTTTTCTCTGATTTTTCCTTCATGTTGCTAAGTCCACTTGTTTGAAGTTCCATACCCTTATTCATTTGCCCCTTTGCGGTTCTCACCCAGACCTCCAACTGTAGTGTGCTGTTATCACAGGATCCAAGTGGTTCCAGAACTGCTATATTCTGAATTATTTCACTGTTGGTAAGCACCAAATCCAGCAGGGCATCCTCCCTTGTTGGATCCTGAAATGATTGCTCTAGGAATGCCTCCTGGCAGACATCCACCAGAATCTGAACCTACTACTAACAGTGACTGCATCTTTCCAGTCCACATCCAGCATCTTGAAATCTCCAACTACCAACACTTCCCCTAGACTGGTCATCCTCATAACCCACTACTTCCAATAACTCTGTATAAAGTCCGAACTATCCATTGCTTAACCTCATACAAAATGTCCGCCCAGATGAAAATGAGAAAAGTGCCTCTCCCAATTCTCTGTCTGTCCCTTGATACTAGCCTGGTGGCCTGTAGACCACCCTCATCCTGATTTGTTTTTCCTTCCCTGTTGCTGCTAGTATCCACAGTATTTCCAATTCATCCAACCTCCCCTAGGTTATTTATTTCTGTTGCTTCAGTTACCTCCTTAACATAGATTCCTCCTTCTCCTTCTCCTTCCCTGTCCTTTACCTCTCCTTTCTGAATAGCATATAGCCTGGTATGGTGATGTCCCATTCATGGTTCGAGGCTGCCCATGTCTGTTACTGCCACCAGGTCAAGTCACGCCTCCATGACCAGTGCCTGAAGTTCTGGCCTTTTGTTGTCCAGACTCCTTGTGTTGGCACAAATAATTTTCCAGCATTTCCCCCTAATTCTCCCTTTTCCCTGAGTTTGCAAGATCCTGCTGAGATTTCAGTGGGGGAGGTCAGGAGAAATATCAAATTACACATACCCTACAAATCAGAATATCACAGGAAGCATATACATATCACTATAAATGAAAGTAAGGCTGGTTCGACTTTAAGCAGGATTGAATGGAGTCAAAAGACTTCACAAACAGTCTACAAATGCTGATATCAGCAAACAGACACTTGTTTTGCCCATGTTAGGACTCATCAGTGTGCCCTAACCGTTAGGTGAGCTAAGGAGAGGAAGAAACCTGTATTGTGATTTCATATATTTGGGCCATAGTAAGGCCAAACTACAATAGAAATTTTAAAACACAAGAACTTCAGTGTAAAAGCACCAAAACAAGTGGTGCCCTGAATGGGTACTGGCAACAAAGCCAGATTTAAAGGAAATGTCAAATTATACCCACACCATTAATGCAAAGCATGATGGGAAGTATATGCATGGGGAGTTGCATATACTTCCCATGATGCTTTGCATTACTTTATACTTCCCATGATGCTTTGCATTAGTGGGGCATGTGGAATATGGCATACTATGTAAGTTCTTATATGCAGTCTCAATGGGGGATATCCTTTGGTAGACAAAGTTAGGCGGAGGCACACACAAATGTAGTCCATGGGGGAAAGGTACATTTTCCACTGTCTTCCTATCAGACCCCTACTTTTTGTGACCCAAGTAAGCCTGTGCTACATCAAGTAGTCTTAAAAATAAATCTCCCCATTCGAGACTACATTAGCTTTTCTTCAGAGAGACACAGCTTAATGGTCTTTAAAATTACTCCATTGTAATTGTGTTTTATTGTTTTTCATACCCTGTGCAAACAAGTTGCCTTGATCTCCAATGCATGTTATACCTAAAGTTCTGCACCATGACTTTTTTGCCTAGCATATTATTTAATGTTACATTTATATGTAAAGTCCCATAGCAACAGTGCCTCCTAGAAAAATGTTCTGCTTGTAATCCTACAATTACTACCCTGTCTGAATATTCTAAAGATCATGAGCCATTGTTACTGAGGAAGTATTGTGCTATAGTGACTAACCTGACACATTCCTATTTATTAGTGATCTATTTAGTCTTAGCTGTCTCCAGTCATTGCGCATCCTATGGAGTACTGGAGTGCAGGGGTTGGGATTGACTCTATAATATTGCCACTATCCCCTCCCCACTATCAAGGGGATACTGCAGATTGTCAGGTCATAAGGATGCCTTGGAATCCATTCTAGGCCAGAGGCTCAGCTGAGCTTCACCCACTGGCCCTCCATCCCACGTCAGGGGTACAGACAGTCCATCAGAATCATACACCCCACCCACACAGTGGCTGGTGATAGAGGGCAACAGTAGGCAGACCATTTCTGTGCAACAGAAGTATGAAGTGCCCACTTTCAGAATCAGAAACATAATACTTTCCAGACTGCAGTGTAAAGCTACATACAGAATAGGTGTAATGCTTCATGTCTTAGATATAGGATAGTATATGGAAACCATACACATCAAGACTATTCCTCCCAGTGGATACCTTGACAGATGACCTCCGAGAAGCAGCTTGAGAGGTCCCTCAGTCGACATGGTATCCACAAGGAAGGGAGTAGCCGAGTTGTGTGTGTTTCCCATACATTATTCTATATAGTGCATGATGGGATGTGATGTCTACAGCTGTCATGTAAAATACAGAAAAACATCATAAGTACACTTTTGTAAGTTTCAAGTCTGCTCTGCTGACCACACTTGAACAACAACTGCCTGCTGGCCAGCACATGCACGGAACTCTACGCTAGCCACTGACAAATCACAAACACTGATTGAGTCACTTGTATTATGATGTCCTCACTAATGCAGAATGAAAAGTTGTTCTGCAATAGTGAGGATATCCTAATACAACAGAATGACTTTCTGTGGTGTATGGCTTTCCATACACTATCGCATTCCACCATACACTATATTGTGATTCCACTAAGTAAATTATTTAAACAAAGACAACATACTAATGTTGAGTAGCAAGTATTAACTGCAAGTCTGCCTGGCTAAGCTCTTGCCTTGAGACTGCCACAAAATTAAAATGTGTTCAGTTTATCTCATAACATAACCTGGGTACAAAGGGTCAACTTTAGTAAGTCTTCGATGTCTGCTGTGGATCAATCATATGTGATGTGGTAGAAAAAAATACTGTGCAGTAAGGGCAAACAGGTGGAAACCCTTCTGGTAGAAAAGTCTGACCATCCATTTCCTTATCTGTTCACCATGCACATGCAAACACAGTGAACATATTGCTATAGTAGTGCCTTTTGGTGGGTGTGACACTGTCTGTCCAATGCAGAGCAGTGTTTTAGGGGTGAGTCAGTGGCACACCAATCATCAGTGAGGCTGATCATGATTGAGTTTGGGCTTGCTGGGTGGATATGGCACAAACTTAAAAAGAAACAGCTGACCCAATCATGGGTCAGCTCTTCTCTTTTATCTATGCCACCCGGCAAGCAAAGCTAATCCTGTCATGGTCAGCCTGGAATGACTGGAATGTCTGCCAGCTGTAAGAGGAAATTGTCCATTGTCCATTGATGTCTGTTACTAGCAGCCCTGTGACTATCCCTGCACCTGACCCTCCCTGCCAGCACCCCTCCCACAAACATAACACTGGCACTGAGGTGCCCTGTCTCCTAGTGTCACCACCTCGTAAGTGAAGCCCCTGCAGTCCACTACTGTGCCGCTCCCAATGTGCGGTCACATCTCCTTCACTGCTCTTTTTGTTTGTTTTGGCCCCATGACTGTCCCACACACTGACCCTCCTCTCAGCCTCTCCAAACATAACATTGACACTGGGGCACCCAGTCCCCACTGTCACCACCTCATAAGTGAAATCCACGTGGTCCATTACCATGCCTCTCCCAATGCAGTCATATCTCCTTTGCTTGCATTTTCTTTTTTACAATCACTTACCCAACTCTCCTTCTGAGCACCAACCACTCCACAGCCCTCCAGCAAACATATCAGTTACACTGGGGGTGCCCAGTTACCCAGTGTCACTATCAGAAATAAAGAAATCCTTGACCATCTTTTTTTTGTCTTTGTAATAAACCCTGTGAAAAGAAAAATGTCCATTGATGTTTGTTGTGGCGTTACTGTCCACCACCCTGACCCTCCTACTCAGCACCACCACTCCCTTACTTACCCACGGGAAGTCAAGCGCCGTAATCTTCTGTGGACACAGTCCGTTTCACTCTTCAAAGCCGGACCGTGAACTGAGGAAACAGGTATACGTTCAATGTATTTCAATGGGGATTTGAACTTAGTGGCATAACTTGACCATTGTTGCATATTTTTGCCCCAAATTTTCAACATGTCTTTTCGGGACCCCACCTCATGAACACTTCCAGAGACATTACGCAACTCTGTCTCAAAAGGTGATTTTGTGGTCCTTGCGTGAAATCACCTTTTGGGCAGGAGCTGAACATTTTTCTCTGCCCTGGTTCATAAGGCAGGGTCATAAGGAGACTATGTTGAAAATTTGGTCAAAATATTAAAAACAAGAAAGTTATGAACCTACATTGAATTTTGAGAGCTGAGCTTGTAACTTTGGTAATTTTCAATATTTTATCCCCAAATTTACAACATAGCCATTTCCTTACAGCATCTGATGAATGTGACAACTGTCATTTTCCAAATCCTGTCCAAAATGTGTTTTATAACTAAAGGTGATTTTACAGTCCTACGAAAATCATCTTTCCAGCAAGAGTTTAACATGTTCTGTGCTCTTGTTCATGAGGCAGGGTCAGAAGAATGCTTTGTTGAAAATTTGGTATAAAAATATTAAAAACACAAAGTTAAAAGCCTACATTGAATTTTGTGAATGTAGGCTCATGACTGGTAATTTTCAATACTTTTACCCCAAATTTATAACATAGCCATTTCTTTACAGCACCTCATGAATGTGACAGCTGTCATTTTTCAAATCCTGGCCAAAATGGGTTTTTACATCCTGAAAGGTGATTTTGAGGGCCCTGCGTGAAATCACTTTTCTTGTAGGAGTTCAAAATTTTCTGTGCCCTTGTTCATGAGGCGGGTTCATATGAAGGTTATGTTGAAAATTTGGTGTAAAAATATTGAAAAAACAACAGTGTAATGAGCCCATGTCGAGTTTTGCAAACACAGGCTCATAACTTTGGTCATTTTCAAAATTTTTGTCCCAAATATTCAACATACATACATACTTACATAATGGGATCAGCAGATAAGGACCTGTGTGGCCCACCTAGTCTGCCCAGTATCAACCACCTCTACTAAGTTTCCCCTTCCCCCAAACCTAACCTGTTCCCCTTGTTCTCCCAGGATTCCCATGTGCCTATCCCATGCATGCTTGAAACCCGTGACCATTTCTGCCACAACTACCTCTTCCAGCAGGTGGTTACAAGTATCTACCACCTTCTCCATGAAATAGTACTTCCTCAAGTTACCCTTAAAACTGCCCACCCTCCAGCTTCATACTGTGTCTCCTAGTTGCTGAACATCCTTTCATTCGAAATATGCTCCCCTTTGCCATCCTGTTTATACCTTTTAGATATTTGAACATCTTGATCATATCCCCCCCGTCTCTCCTATCCTCCAGTGTGTACATATCCAGATCCCTCAGCCATTCCTTGTATGCCTTCCCCTGCATCCCCTGAATAATCAGAGTAACCCTCCTCTGGACTGCTTCCACCCTCTCTATATTCTCTTCATCTGTGGTCTCAGGTTGTACACAGAACTCCAGATGAGGTCTGACCAAAGCCATATACAGGGGCATGATGACTTCCCTCCTTATACTAGCAGTGCCTCAACTTATACATCCCAACATTCTGCTTGCCCTCCCCACCATGGCCTGGCACTGATTTGCCACCTTCAGCTCAGATGAGATGATAAAACCTAAGTCCCTCTCTTGTTCCACAACTGTTATTCCCACCCCATTAATTTCATACTTTGCTCTCGAATTTCCATGTCTCATATGCATAATTTTGCATTTTCCTGCATTGAAGTCAAGCTTTCAAACCTTGGACCACATCTCTAGTCTATTAAGGTCATACCTCATTTTTTCAACCCTCCTTGGCACATCCACTCTATTACATAACTTGGTATGATCAGTGAACAAACACACCCTCCCCTTCAGACCTTCAGCAGTGTCTTTAATAAAAATGTTGAAAAATACTGGTCCCAGTACAGACCCCTGCTGCACCCTGCTCATGACCCTCCTTTTCAGAGAGCATCCTGTTTACTGTCACCTTTTGGGTTCTACCCAAGAGCCAGTTCCCCACCCACTTTGTTTGGCTGGACCCACTCTAGACTACCCATCTTGTTTAAATAATCTTTTTGAGGAACAGTGTCGAAAACCTTTCTGAAATCCAGATAGGCCATGTCCACTGCCCTCCCTGTTCCACCACTCCTGTCATCCAGTTGAAGAAACCCAATAAATTCATCTGACAGGATCTCCCTCTAACAAACTCATGCTGCCTGTGATCAACCAACCTCTTCCCTTCCAGGTAGTCCACCAGTCTTTCCTTTAGGAGAGCCTTCATGAGTCCCAACCACTGATGTCATACTCACTGACCTGTAATTTCCCACCTCTGCTCTGTCCCCTCCCTTATGAAGCGGTACTACGTTTGCCCTCCTCCAGTCATCTGGAACCTCTCCTGTTTTTAGCGATAAAGTGAACAGTTCCACCAACGGTTCTGCTAATTCTTTCCTGAGCTCTTTCAGGATTCTGGGGTGCACCTCATCCGGACCCATGGCCTTATTTACCCAAAGACTGCCTAGCTCTCTTAAAACCCTTTCCACTGTGAAGGGTGAGCTATCAATCCCTCACCCCCCATGTTCCATCTCAAGCCCCTATCCTCTTACTCGCTGGCGAACACTGAACAAAATACCTGTTCAGTATATTTGTCTTTAGTCCATCCTCCTCTACACGCTCCCACCTCCTCTTCTCTCAATCTTGTTATCCCTGTTTTATTTTTCCTTTGCTCTCTACATATCTAAAGAATGCCTTATCCCTTCCCTGATTTTACTAACAATATTTAATTCGACTGCACTTTAGCCTTCTGACAGCCTTCCACTTCCTCTGTAAGTCCAGATATCGTTCCTATTCCTCCCACTCTGCATATTCTTGTAGATTAAGATAGCCATTTCTTTACAACACCTAATGAATGTGACAGCTGTAATTTTTAAATCCTGCTCAAAGCGTGTTTTGTATCCGAAAGTGATTTTGCAGTCTGTGTGAAATCACCTTTCAGACAGGAGTGAAAATTTTCTCTGCACTTGTTCATGAGATTGGGTCATAAGAATGCAATGTTGACAATTTGGGGCAACATATTAGAACATAAAATTATGAGCCTGCATTGAAATTTACAAATGTAGGCTCTAACTTTAGTATCATAACCCACACAGTGCACCATAACGCATCTAGTACCACAGGGCTTCTATACTAGTGGCAAACATCCAGCATTGACAAATGCTTGTTCCTTTGCCATAGCTGCTTAGTATAGAATTTTGGACCAATAAAAGAAGTTTGAAGGAATAAAACTGTTAGACCTTACCCAACTGGTCAGTGAATAAATGGTTAACCAATTAAGTAATAATATTTGAGGCTAACATAGTTAAGAAAAATTATTCTGTTTTAGTCAATGCCAATAGTTGACTGGTTTAGACTAACAGAACATCCCTGGTTTGGTTTAGTTTATTTATTCTCCTCCATCACTTTCTCAGGCATGCCAATGAAAGTTAGGAAGTGTGGATATGGTTAAGGAAATATAAGATGGAATTATGAGATTAGAGGCATTCGATGTTGCAGTACTATGCTGGAAATCTGCAATAACATCATTAAACATAGTAAGGTGGGACTAAAAATCACTCTGAGTAGAAAATGTTTTTTTGTTTAGTTTTTTTTTTCAAACATTTGTAACATTTGTCTAAATTTAAAACTGTTTAAAATGTCAACATGTATATAGAGAATACTGGATAGGCAACCATGCACAACCAGCCTGTGCTGCCACAGAGGAGATCTGATTACATCAGACCTCGAGAGCAAAGCTTGAAATGTCTGATGTAATCAGAATCTGAGAGGCAGCTCAGGCTGGTTGAACTTCAATGCCATCCAGCATTTTAATAGTGTGTTTTTTTTTCTTTTGAGTTGGGGAAAATTATTGCGGCTGTGCTCATTAGTGTCATTCTTCTCTCTTCCCACTACATTTGTTGCCTCACAATTCCTCCCTCAAGCTGTCATGTCTGATGTGAACTGATTTATTGTTTTTATGGGTCTTCCGGTTGTTTTCGGTGTTCAGTAAACCACTGACTCTTGTCTCAGATAACGTTATAACCATCACTGCAGTTCTCTTTCCTTTTCAAGAGCTTCATGTTCTAAGGGGATACAACAGTTGAGAGAGGAGATACAGGTGACTTACTGATGGATTTCTAATTAGCTGGAAAATCATTGTACTACAGAAGGGTACAACAACATACCATGACCTTTGAACTGTGGTTCATCAATATTTCAGCAGATATAGAAATCTGTTCTGAGCAAGGGCCAACTATACACTATAAGATGCATTAACATAATGTATGTTTTTTTAATATAACTACGTACATGTATGACATAATTATAAAGGCTGTTGTTTCCATACTAGCTAAACCTGGAGATGCATACTATTCAACATTTGAAAGGTATGAATCTCAACTTACCAGGACTGTACAGTGTATGCAATCTAAACTGAACAGTTTGGGAAAGACTAGCCTCTAGTTTCACTTTGATGATGTTAATGTATTTCAAAGACATCATCAAATAATGTCTGCATGCTTATGTTAGAAATATAAATGCGTTGACCTATTTAATATGCATTGACATACTGAAATTGCATCTACATGATTTACATTGGTTGATACATTCAGTAATGTAATATAAGCACATTGAAATAATTCATTTGGAAGGAACTTTTCTACAAAAGGAGAACGGCACCCTTTTTTCGGTTTAAAACTTAGTTCACTGATAGCATCATAAGATGGAATACTTAGTTTTACTATTGCTGCAGCTGTAGGTCACATTAGTTCAGCTCTGTTTTCTAGTTTATACAAAGATCATTATAACATACCAGTAAACTTTGGTGTTCCATATTATACTAAAACTAGCTTAATTTAACTAGCACTTCTTGTATATAGTTTATACCAAGACTATTTTAATTTAGATCAGTAAATGTTCATGTTCTACATTTATACAAAGGCAGATCTAGTTTAACTAGAACTTCACTCATCTATCTGATACCCATGTTAGTAGTTTATACCAACAGAGATTACTATTCTGCATTTAAAGTAATACACATCTAGCTCAACTAGAACTTTAATTTGATAGTTTATAACAGGAATATTCTAGTTTATATCAGTAGACTTCAAAGTTTGGCATTATTCTGAAACTTATCGGGTTAAACTAGAACTTATCTAGTTCATAGCAAGACTATGGTGGTTTATACCAAAAGACTTAACAATTCTGCATTTATAGTAAAGTTGGATTAGTTTAACCAGAACCTTTCTTATCTAGTTCATGCCATGGCTATCATAGTTTACATTAGTAGACTTTCCTGCCCTGCATTCATATTAAGACTGGCATACTTAAACTAGAATTATATCTTGTCTATACCAGTTTAGTTCTAATCTTTTATTGATCAGCTTAAGTCTAAAAGATGGTCATTACAAAATGTTTGGATAAAATCCATGAACTTAAAGTACATATGCTCTTATACCAGTATTATACATTATTGAAACTCCTATACTAACTGTGTCAGAGCAGCTGAAGCAAATTACTTCAACTCAAACTTCCAGAAAAACCTTATGACCCGGCCAAATTCTGGAAGGTGATGCAGTCCTGATCCTCCTCTAATCCTACTCCCCTGTTCTGTTAGGATGGTTCACCTATCTCCCTGCTCCCAGGTTGCATCATACTTTAACAAAGTCTTCACAATTTGTGTCCTTCCTCCTTCTTCACAGCCCTCTAATCCCCAGCACCCATCTACCTCCTATCTACCTTCTCCTGCCTCTGCTTTGCCTCTCTCCTATTTCTCCCTGGAGATCCTGCATGCTCTTTCCTCCTCCCTCAGCCTCTCCAAGGTCTGAGCCAGGATGTGTTAGACTCTAATCTACTCCGCCTTTCTGCCCTGCTATTGCTGTCCCTCACCCACCTACAAAACTTTATTTGTCCTGCAGGTCTGTTCCTCAGTCCTGGAAGTATGCCAAGGTTCCCCCTCTTCACAAAGATGGTGACCCTGCCAACTTTCTCCCTTTCTCCCTACTCTTGCCAAGCTGCAAGAGAAGATTGTCTACACTCAGATTTTGGACTTCCTCTATTCCTCCAACTTCCTCTCTTCATTCCAGTCTGATTTCCGGAAAAAACACTGCACCATTTCTTTGCTCTTAAGTGTCACTGATTATCCTTAAGGTGATGGACCAGAATCACATCGCTTCTGCCATTTTCATTGACCTTGCAAAGACCTTTGACATGATTCCACTCCTCACTTCTGGATAAGCTAAGAGGTGCAGGTCTCTCTGCTCCAGCTGTCAACTGGTTTAGATCTACCTCACTGACCACCTCCAGTCGGTCCAGATTGGTTATGCCTTGTCCCTGCTCTCAATACAGTCTGAGATTCCCTAAGGCTTTATGCTGAGGGCCATCTTATTCTTGAACTTCTTTAATCACCTCCCCTCAGTTTGTCTTAGCTCCCATATCCATATATATACAGATGATACTGTACTTTTTGCTTCAAATGAATTGATCTCTGCCCTGGAGAAATCACTTCAGCATGACTTCAATAATGTCCAGTGCTGGTTCCAATCCACCATCTTTGGATCAGTGCCAGGAAGACAGTGTCCATGAACTTTGGCTCAAGCCAGAAGATTGCAAGGCCCCTCTTGTAGTCCTTTCTAACTTGGATGGCACTCTTCTTGAAGCCATTCCCAACTTCAAGTACCTAGGTGTATGGCTGGATGGAAGGTTTGACTTCTCCAGCTGTATCAATGCCATCCACAGAAAGCTCTGTCCAAAATTTGGTGCCCTGTACTGCAACAAAGATTGCCTACCACTCCCAGTCGGCAAGAAAATTGTAACCAAGATGGTGGTTCTGGTGTTGATTATGCAGATGTAGTCTGTGGCCCCACCCTATCTCCTCTCTCCCGAGGCTGGATGCTGTCTGCAATGCCTTTGCCATTTTGCCTCCTGACGCCCTCCCTCGCATCACCACCGCCTTTACACTAACCTCTTGATTCAACCGTGTCTCCCACCACCTCATTCACTGTGCTTCATTTCTTTCAGAATGCCGGTTTTCATCTTTCCCTCCTTATCTCACCTATCTCCTTTCTTTTCTGCCTCCTACACTCTTCGTTCTTGGGACTTTCACACCTTCTCCATTCTCTACTCCAACTCTGCTGCTGGGCAGTCTGCTTTCCCCATACATCTTCCCCCATCATGGAACAATCTGTCCCACATACTTCATCTATCCTCCAATTATTCACTTAAGCATCAGCTCGTACTCCTCTTCGCTCCCTCTTGCTCTTGCCATGGCTAATATGTCCCATGTCCCCTTGCCTCCCTTGGTTTGTTTGTGACCTCTGTGTACCTTTACCTAATTTATACTCACGACCTGAAAGCCTACTCTGGTTCTGGTAATTCCTAAATATCTTTGCTTCATTCTTTCCTGACTGCACAACAATTGTTGTTTACTGTATTTGTTGCCAGTGCAACCTCTCTGCATGTTCTGTTAGCCCACTGTTTATATTGCCATGAATTGCTCATTTGTCTGCTCTTTTTACTGTGTGTTTTGTCTGTACCTGCCTACTGTTTATTTTGACATTTGGTCATTTGTTTTGACTGTGCACTGTTTTGTTCATATTTGACTGCACTTTTCACTTAATGTATTTGCCTCCTTGTACCCTCTCCTGGATTGCATCTGGAAATGAGCCTTGGCTGTGTGTTCCTTTCCCAGTTACCAATTTACAGTAAATTAATATATAGAAACAAGATGAAACAAGATGATCTCATTAATCATAAGGAAAAGAATAAAGAGCAATATGAATGATATACTCCATACATACAATCTATAATCTATATCAATACAAAGGCCATGTTAAACACATATCAGTTGTAAGAGCACCACACATTATTAGTAATTTTACGTCAGAATCATGTGCCTCTAAAGTCAGCTGAGAATTTATTTCAACCAAGAACAATGGTAACTGGTAAGATGGTATTTTTATGATTTACAGAAAAATATCCAAACCTTACCACTAATATCTGGGACAAAAAATAAACAACATGAATTTATATTGCAGCTACAAAATGTAGTTACATAATATCAGTCATGACTGTTGCAGTTTGCTGCTAATAATTTAGATGGAAACGCTGAAAGCTATACCTAGTGACTGTGTTCCTCACGATCTGGGTCAGTAAAACTGTAAAGTTAGGGCTCAAACTCATGAATTAGTTTATTACTTGCAGACTAGTCACTAAATCTAGAGGATACCATATATACTTCTCCATGTCTTTTTGTTTCTGTAGTAGAATTAATTTACTTTTAAATAGCTTGCTGTAAATGTCAATAATATCTATATCAGCATCTACGAAAAAAAAAGAAATGTCAGGCCAGTTTTTTGCAATATACTTTCTAAGTGAGGAAGCCAAGCAAGAGTGAAACCTGGGCTTTTGATGTATTAAGTCTCTGAGTATGCCAGCCTAGGAAGATGAGACATGCTTATAATGCTAAGCTAGTAGCTAAAAACAAGAGATTCAGCTAATAGTGTTAGACTCAGCTGGCATAATTCAGCTCTTTTTGCATAAGCCAGGAAACTAAATGGTTCCCCTCAAAATAATCCTTAGGAAATATACATACTTTTTTCCTAATACCATACCTTAGTTTCACTTGTTGACCACACTTCTGATCCATATAATGTCCCTGCTACCAATTTTGCATTGGGCGCCAATAGAGCAGAATGCACTGAGTGACCCCCATATGCTTTATTAAATCTGATTAATCCTAACAACTCTTGCTGCATTTTGTTGGCTGTTACCATACCATGAGATTTCCAGTTAATATTCAACAAACAGTACCACTCCAAGGTACATGTAAGAGTTTATAATTTCTATTTTCTGTCAGTTAATTTAAGCAGCAAATCTAAAATGATACTGTTTGGCTCAAGAAACAAAATTAAACAGAGCTCAAATTATATCAAATTGTTGGTGCTGATTGTTATATTTAAAACACCTAGAAGTAACATTGGATCAAAGCTTTGACTTTCTGGATCACATCTCAAGTAAGCATTAAGCCATGACGAAGGTGGCATCTAATGGGGAATTAATACATGGTTGGGAGGGTTGTGGCACGAGGCCGAAGGCTGAGTGCCTACAACGGCCCAACCATGCATTAGTTCCCCATTAGATGTCACCTTCTGAGTGGCTTAATGCTCTTGTAATATGGTTTTGCAAAAGTTATGCTTACTATAAGTGTTCTTTTTATACTGTGAACCAAATAATACACAAACATTTTCTTCTGTTTTACATTTTACTGCACTTTCTGGAACTTACAGACAGTTTCATTTATATTGTGATGTTGTCAAGACATCAGGAAACATGCTAAACACAAACTGTTTCTAAACATTAATTTTTGAAAATTCTGCGAATGTGCATGGCTATTATTGTCATACCCTGCATAGGATGTCCACGATATGCTCATTTTTGGGTTTCGGTATCTGCCATTGAAACTATTTTGCATATTGTCTGACCTTTCATTTCTGTGTAGCACGTCGGTCCGATCTCGTTCCCTGCCATGTTTCATAAGTTCCTTTCCGTTCCACGTTAGTGTGTTTTTTAACTCATTTTGATGTATTTGGGGTGATCCGACTTGGTTTTCCCATATTGTAATGAAAATTAACCATGCCAAGCACCGTGAATGACTGGAAATTAACAGGAGAAAATATTTCTAGCTGCAGTGCCTCTTGACTGGCTTCTGCTCGGAACTGCTTTACTGCTACCTCCACTGTTGTGCTGCATGTCACTGCTTGTTTTGCCTCAGATTCCTGTACATTTTCTGTCACTCCTGTCAATATTCTGGCTTTTGGTATTTCACTTTGTATACTCAGGGTCTTTTACTCTTACTTTTTGGTGTTAGCATGCGTTGTGTTTATAGCGATAGTCACGGCATTTGGGTGGATGGGTGGGAAAGACAGGTACCATTCCAACACAGTATAATGCCATTTACTCCTGCACTGCTTTTTATGTTTGCTTGCGCATGTGCAAGAAACATAGTGCCATCATCGGAGATTTCAGAGGTGTGTCACCTCCTCCTCCAATTCAGTCAGTGTGTTGGCAGGCGCGGCCCCTGTAAAACAATGCACTCTGGAGCTGTCTATGACAAGCTCCAAAATGCAGTGGCATACAGTTCAAAGGAGGAGCTAACGCTTGAGTGAGCAGCAATATGATATCGCCTGCTCATCGCAGCTCCCCCCACAGAAACACACACCGCAGCACGCATGAGCGTGCTAGCCCCGCATGCACACACTGAATAGCCGACGGGTGCCCAACTCGCTCGGCTGTGCTGCTGCCCTCCTGCCTCCCCAAGCCTGGAAATGCCATGCTGGGTGCCCACCCCAGCGTGGCAAGTATGATCTAGCCGACGGGGTGCCCAATCCCCATCGGTTCCACTGTCTCAACCCCCGGAGACCTTAGTGCCACGCTGGGAGAGCCCACCCAGCTTAGCAATCTATACTTTGGCCACGGGGTGGCCAATCCCCGCCGGCTGAACGGCCCCCAACTGTTCCTTGTGCCACGCTGGGAGCCCACCCCAGCGTGGCAAATGTCCTCGGCCGCTTTTTTTTAACCTGTAAAGAAAAACGTCCCACGCGCATCTCCCAGCCCCTCCCACAACCTGCACCACCCACTGCGCACTCCAGCCTCCCCACACCCCACCCCATCACTTACCTCCGGACCTCGGCGCGACGATCTTCGGTGGACCGGGAACACGTCTGCACTCTTCAAAGCCGACCGCGAACTGAGGAAATGCCGGTAAGCTGTATAATGGGCTAGATAGGGGGTTTCAACTGTTGCATATCTCAGGATTTTTGGGAATTTTTGCACTAAACTTAACATGGGGTCTTTCATGACGATGTCACTGTCATGGTGTTATTCGCTTTCCAAAGGGTGATTTCGCGCGTAAATCACCCTTCGGCCTGAATAATGCCATGACAGTGACATCATTCATGAGAAGGGGTCCCAAAACCCCATGTTGAAAATTTAGTGCCAAAATTCCAAAAAATGACTGTTTTATGAGCGTGCGTTGTGCAGTTTCTATGCAGGCTTGTAAGGTCACGAATTTTCAATATTTTCACTCCAAATTTTCAACATTGCCATTTTACCACACCTTCTTATGAGTAGTACAGCTGTCATTTTTCACATCTGACCCAAAATGTGTTTCCGCCCATGTAGCACACAATGGCACAGTCGGTGTGCGAAATCAATGTATGGGATAAATTAAGAAAATCACAGTGACACTGTTCATGAGCAAAGGTCTTAAATGGCTATGTTGAAAATTGGTTAAAAATTCCAAAACATGACTGTTTTACGAAGCGCGTTGTACAGTTCCCACGCACGTCAGAAGTCTGCGGAATTTTCAATATTTTCACCCAGATTTTCAACATTGCCATTTTACCACACCTTCTATGAGTACACAGCTGTCATTTTCACATCTCACCAAAACGCGTTTCCGCTTTCATGAAGCATTATGGCTTAGTCGGCGCATGTAAATCAATATACGGGATAAATTAAGAAAATCACAGTGACACTGTTCATGAGCAGAGGTCTAAAATGACTATGTTGAAAATTTGGTGAAAAAAATTCGTAATGACTGTGTTACGAGCGCGGTGTTGCACAGTTCCTATGCATGCTCGTAGTTTGCAAATTTAATATTTTCATCTAGATTTTCAACATTGCCATTTTATTACACTTCCTTATGAACAGTACAGCTGCAATTTTAATATGTTGCCCAAAATGTGTTTTCAAGACATGTAGCGCATAATGTTGCTGTTGGTGTGCTAAAGCAATGTTTAGGATAGATTAAGAAAATCACAGTTACACTGTTCATGAGCAGAGGTCTTAAAATAGCTATGTTGAAAATTTGGTGACAAAAGTCCATAAAATGACTGTGTTACAAGTGAGCATTGCCCAGTTTCCACGCACCTCGCTAGTTCATGACTTTGTAATATTTTCAGTCCAGATTTTCACCAGTGCCATTTTCCACACTTCCTTATGAACAGTACAGCTGTCATTTTCACAACATGGCAGAAGTGTGTTTCACACTTTCAGCGCAGAGATGCGGCGCTGTGGGAAATCATTGTTCGGCACAGATAAAGGAAATCACAGTGACACTGTTCATGATCGGAGGCACCAAAATGCCTGAGTTGACAATCTGCTGTAAAAATCCCCAACCTAATTATATACGGGTGTGCTGTACAGTTTCTATGTACGCGTGACTTCACCATTTTTTTTATATTTTACTACAGATTTGCAACATTGCCATTTTTTACACCTCCCCATGAACAGTACAGCTGTCATTTTTTACATCCTGTTTGGAATGTTTTTGCACCTGTGGTGCTAAATGCCGTAGTCACTGTGCATAAGCAGCTTTCGGCTAACAAACTGATATTCCCCCTGTTCATGAGGTGGGGTCACAAAAAACATGTTGAAAATTTGGAGTGAAAATACCAACGAATGCCTGAGGTATTAGGGTTTCCAACCATAACGCCCAACCCTGTAGAGAATGACAGGCATCAGGGTGTGACTTGGGATTCTTGCCTGTGATGCTCATACCATTCCACACCCTGCAGTCAGTGAGAGGCATCAAGGTATGCCTTGCACTCTTGACCCCAAACTTCACCTCATTCTCCTATATCGCACCCATCTCACCATATTTCCTAATGAAATGGGAGTGCGCATAAGCCCAAAGACCCCAAGGAACACCGTGACACTTGTCAGTGTCTACAGGGTAGGGTGTGGGTGAAATGGCGAGTCAAGTGCTTGACAACCCAAACGATACCCCAATGCCTGTCACTCTCTGCAGGGTGGTGGTGGGGTTGGCTTCAGTTCAATACTTCACTGCCATTCCTATTACGCAACTCTGTAACTTCTACACTACCACTGCCAATGCCAGCAAGCAAACATTCGGCATTGACAAATGCTTGTTTTACTCTGTGGCTCACTATGGTACTTCACTTTGAGGACGGCATTATTGCAAAATGAATGCTGTCTCCAAAGTATGCCATGTGATTGGTTTTGTCCACTCATCACTCTTGTTTTAGTCTTAGACGTCTTTGCCATGTTACAAGATCTGTTAAAACTATAAACAGCAAACTTGAAATGGCTTACAAAGTAAGGAATAACCAGACTGATAAAGCTTGCCTCTCTATTGCCCAAGGGGTATAAATACCAACACTAGTGTATGGCTTTCTAACCTTTCACATAACCTTGCCTGGTAAACTTGTCAAATTGGATATTCTTTACTACTATATATGCCATTTTGTTCTAAGTGCATATTACACAATGGCAAGAGAGAATGCTGGCCCCTGATTGGTCAGTCTGGGGCTGGACCCGTGATGCTATCCCAGCATAACATCACAGATCTAGTCCCGGCACAAACATGACCACATCAAATGTTAAAAGAATCACTCCACTCTCTACACACAACTTTCCCACACCTGCCTGCCATGAAGTTTCCCAGTACTTCTGATTTAAAAGAAGAAAATAAATCCTCCCCTCCATAGTGAAAGACTAGTAAAACACATCTGTCTTACTTGCTCACCGAACAGTTTCAACACATTCCCCTCATGTGCTCATCATAAACTGAAAAAAAGTAAAAGTCAAGCTGTCAGCACGATCGGTCTCATTCCTGATCAACGACTTACTTCACTGACCCCGGTCGGCAGAGCATAACAGTACCCTGCTCATGACATTTACAGATGTGGCTTTTATTTTACAGCACCTTTAACTTAGAAAAGAAAGAAAGAAATCTAAATGAAGCCAGACATTCCTATAATGTCATCACTGCCATCAGCTTCACTTGCTAGCTCTCCACACCAGCTCCCAAGCTGACTGACTGAGGTGACCCCACGCTTCAATGATTGGCTTCACTTTTCAACTTTCCCCACTTGCCCTGAACTGACTGAGCTCACTGCATGCTTCTCTTCCTTACTACGCACTGTTTTCTCTTCAGTTCAAACACTTTCTTTCTTCTCTCGGTAAAAATTAAAGCAGCTGTACCGGGAGAACAATATCATGCCTAAATACCACTACCATGTTCCAGTTGGGGGCAGTGGCTTCACAAGGACACATGCAGCTTCTGCTTCATAGTGAACAGAACAGGCAAGGAAGAAATGGA
Source organism: Neoceratodus forsteri (assembly GCA_016271365.2). Taxonomy (NCBI): domain Eukaryota; kingdom Metazoa; phylum Chordata; order Ceratodontiformes; family Ceratodontidae; genus Neoceratodus; species Neoceratodus forsteri. The sequence continues at coordinate 1,231,450,325 of CM028130.1, forward strand.
AAGAGATACAGAAACATGCTGAGAAATGTATGGAGGGGGGCACAGGGGCTACTGGGACATAGAACAAGTGTGCACATAATTGATAGAAGGTGTAAGATGGAGAGCACTGGAGGGTGAGAGCCACAATAATGGTAGGAGCTTTACCTAGTGGCCAAGATAAGCAGAACTACTTTTCTTCTCAGTATTCTTACACATTGAAAAAAATATAAAAAAAATGATTTTAAATGGCTTTTTTCTTTCTTTCTCTTTTACAAACAAGCCATTCTATAATAGGAATAATGCACTCCGGGTGTGTGTCGTGCTGGGATAACGTCACTTCTAGGGTGTTGGACACACTTGGCCTGTGGCCTCATGCCCAACCACCTGAAGCGTGACATTATCCTAGCACGACACACACCCTGTTGTGTATTATTCCTTTACTGAATGGCCCATCACTGTACTCAGATATTTGATGGCTATCACCTGCTGCAACTAGATTTAATTCTCTGGGTTGTTTTCTATTTTTAGTTCTGAAAATCTGAACCCCCGCATCCCTGTATGGTCTTTTAAGTCCTTCCACTTGCACTTATGTCTTGAGATCCAATGACAAACTTATACTCCAAGTACCTAGGGTATCAACAAACATGGGCCAGAAGCCCTCTGTTATGCTGCACCTTAATTTTGGCATCTGCTGCCAACAAATATCAAAGAATCACCTTCTCTAATGTGCTTTAAAACAAAGCTCAGAATGTTACGATCCCCCCCATGTACCTGCAACTGAACAAACAGTAAATGGCAATCTATTGTATGTTATATATTGTGTATCATATATACTATACAGGTGAAACCTGAAAATAGGCATTTTGTCTAGTGCTCATACCCAAGCAACACAACTTAAATAAATACATTTTTGGAACGAGTCAGAGAATACTGTGGCACACTGATAAGTGTAACCCCCAGGTGGTGCTATCCCAAGGGCTACTACTCCTGCCTGCTGGACTACCAGCTGGTTGAGGGGCCTAGGTTCTACGGCGGGTGCCTCCACCCAGAGGTCAGGGTTTGCAATGGTTGGTCGAGTTTGGTCACAGCCCTCTGGGACACTGAGACTCCCTTCTAATCCCTCTAATGATCCACACAATACACAGGAATTACAGTACCAATACCCCACATGTACACACGGTTCAATCATAAGGTACCACTTACCCTCGAGACCGATTCTGAAGTTCGTCTCGGAAGACCCCCTGTAAAATAAGGTTGATCAACATACACAAACCAATGCAATGCCTGCTGTATAGGTACTGACACTCCAGACAGTTTAAAGTCAATAACATTAAATCTGGTTTATTTAAGGTGAATGGAACACAGGAGGGGGAGATCAAGCTGATTGTCAGAATTAAATCACAGTACTGTGCACTCATATAGGGTATTAGTAGTCACACTCTGGGTACCCAGGTTGGGGGGTGGCTAGCCAGATCCGTTGCTCGGGTTGGCCAGCAGGTGCCAATGGATAGGGCCCTGTAGGGAATAGATATGCACAACACCCAATTGTAATCCGAAGCCGGATGGCTCAGTCCTTGAGGAAAATGAAATAAAGAAAATCAGATGAAACACTAGTGATTGTTAACAGGTCTCAGGGGGGTGCCCAGATTTGTACTCACACTACCCCATGCTGAGAAACTCATGCAGATGGCTGTTCTGGATCACCAGACAAGCAAGGCAGGGAGATTAGATTCTACTGGCCAGGCCCAACTGCTTTGACTAGCAGATGGATTTAGTCCGATTACATTCAGTTCAGCTTTCAGCTTACACTGCATGGTGACAAGAGAACCGGAATAGCTATTCTTCACGAGCATTCAACACATTTATATATAAAGGAAATTACTATACCAGGCAGCTGCTGCTAGGTCCTAATCGCACTTACTGCAAATACCCAGGAGTTCACAAAGCAGTTTCAGTTCCTGACAGACCGCGATTCAGCAATTTCTCCAGTTTTCTACAGGGTGAGCGCCTGGTTTCCACTTTTTCAGCCTTCCTTCCTTCCTTTCAGTCACCTCGGATTCAGTCCGATTCGAGTTTGCAATGGCAACAGACTGACTTCAGGCCTCTCACATGCTTCCAACACAAAACTATACAACGCAGAAGCACAGAGCTCCTTCTCTCCTCACGGTCACAACTGATGTGATCTCCCAGTCGCAGGGCAGAGCATTCTCCTCAGGCGCCACCCACTCCAGTTGGTGGACTCAGCTGTCAATCACTCCAAAGCTCTTTCAGTTGGTGCAAAAATGTGCCAAGGTCGAAAACTTCACTTCCCAGAATTACTAGCTATACCGTCCTGTTGTAAGCCAGCTCCCAGGAGAGTCCGAATTCTGGTTGGTCCAAACAGTCTCCATTTTATAGCTCCCCTTATTCCACTGGTCCAGCACAGCAGTTTAGGTCCAGAATGGAGGGGCAACACACACAGAGTCCCAGCTGTAGAAAAAAGCAGGTTAGACAAACTACAATATTACTACTGCCTTAAATGTTTACAGGGAAACAGCTATATCTTTCAAAGGGGCTACCTTTGCGCCTTCAGCGACCGCCAAATGAAGCGATTACCCCGCAGTTCATGCGGGATTCGAGCAGGGAAACACCAGCACCCCTGGAAAAGCATCAATTATGTCTGCAAGCAGACAGCTCTTAAAGAGACAGTATGTGGAGGCTCTACCAGCACTCACAGTGCCATTATAACGACTTAAACGCCGAACACCAGCAGGCAAGGGAAACACTTAAGCAAGCTCCTGGGAGGCTTTTTAGGAACCCCCATTTGTGGGGGGGGGGGTTACACAAGCATACCTTCAGTCAATAAAAAAAACTTGCTATGTGATCTAGGGCTGTGTGAATCTTATGAGTGCTTAATAGCTGCTGCCATGGTTGCACGTATCCATTCCCTTTTACTACCAGTATCTCATTTAATGGTATGCAAAGTACTTCGTGACAGTACGCATGAAAGGTGCAGTAAAGAAAACATTCTGCTCTGTTTTAGGTTAGTCTGCATAAGACCTGTAGAATGTTGGTGTTCTACTTTTCACTAAGGCTGTTCAAGATACTGAAAGCAGCATTTCATTGTTTAGATTTGCACTAAAGCTTGTCTTGTTTAAACCAGTAGAACTGGTATTTTAGTTTACTGATATAACAATTTCTACGAACACTGCTCTGGTATCTATCGGTATGTATAACTAATATTATAAAAAGGGTCTCAGAAATGCTGCAATCTGATTGCCTGTTAGGATTCCAACAGCCTCACATTAATCCATGTTGTACTGTCATGTACAGCCTGATCACCATGGCAATGGATTCTTCCTGTCAGCATTCCATCCTCTAGCACTGCTGAATGTGTGGAATGATGCATTCTGATTTTGAACCAGCATTCTTAAACGGTTGGTGGAAGAACTACTTTATTAAAAATCTCCCTTTAAATGAGGAAAACAATCAAAAAGTACACTTTTAACAAATATTTTTGGAATCGTTTTTTTATGATAGCAATAAGGCACTCCCAGGAGTTAGATTAACAGTCAGTTAATCACCCTCTAGGAGCAATATGGCACTAAGCTATGCCTCTTACCACATTACACCCCAAGGGGGTGATTAACGGACTGTTAATCTAACCCCTGGTCATGCCTTATTGCTTAATAGTGTATGCTAGCAGAATTGTGCTCTGTCCAGCAGCAGAGACTTCCTCTGAGTAGCTGATGCTAGCAGCATGCTCTTCAATACTTCAAAGGGTAAATAAGATAATTTTCTAGATAAAAAGAGGATGAGAAGAGGGGACACAGGAAAGGGTATTGATGGAACCAAAAAGCTTTAAAGGGAAACAGCACACTTCAGCCCTCTCCAGTCATTAGCCCCCAACTACTGCTTTTAGTTAGTAAACACATCTTCTGTTTACCTGGAAATATTGTTTAAGGAATATTAGTATGTTGTGGAACCTCTGATCTATAGGAACAGCATCTGCCATTACTCAGCATGCATTGACCACATGAAGCAGGCTGGTGCACACAAAATGGCCGTGGTCATTCTTGTTTTTTGGTGGTTAAGGAGCATTCTGATTCACCTTTAAAACTATATCGCCAAGTAAATGAATGATGTGTGTACTAACTATAAACCCTAGACAGGGGATCGCTAATGGCTGGGGAGGTGACCTGCTAGTATGCAGTTTTCATTTCAGAACAGAAAGCATATTTTAAAAGGGTGCCACTTTTAGGTTTTCATCCCCAGCAGATTAAGGAGGGTTGAAAATGTTGGTTTCATGAAAAATGTGCAGGCATCCCACAAAATTCAAAAACAGTAGGAAATTATGTAGATCAGTACATTCAGAACTAGTGACACAGCTGCACAGCCTTCAGACTGCCTGGCATTAAAGTTTTATTCTGCTATAAAACTGAACAGCAGGGCAGCAGAGTGTGCCCTTGATGAAATACTCTCATAAGGAGTTGATGCCTTATGTCACCAAAGTCAAGAGGAATGGCTAGAGTGGTGAGAGGTTCCCAGGGAGCTGACAGACTGCCCCAGTTTTTACAGTTTTAACAAAGAGTTCTTGCACTGACATAGACCTGGGAAAAAGGCTCCTACACAGATGAAAGGGCCCACTGGTGATAAATGAACCTGTCATTAGCGACTGGCTTCTCCAGACTGTACTAGTTCAGGAGGCCTAGGCCAGGGTAGGCCTCAGCTGGCACTACACTTCTGTTAAAGGAAAACTCTTAAGTATAGTTCTTACCTCCTATAGATCTCAAATGAAATCAACAAACATAAAGGCTTGGGGGGTTATGTATGACAGAAAGTCAGTATTTGACTATTGTGAAGCTAGTGTGCATGAAATAATTAGCCATTTAGTAGAGTGCACAAGGGTCTCATCTATGTAATTTCAGTGCCAGTGGCTCAGTAGGTAGCATGCCCGCCTCTAGGGCTGGAAGATTGGGGGTTCTAGCCCCACACCAGGTACTTGGAGTAATACCCATAACTGACACTGTAGTGCAGTATGAGGAGGGGTGCTGCATTGATGAGGTGCCACCCTTCGGATGAGATGTTAAACCAAGGTCCCTTCTGCCCATCTTCAGTCACTGTCCAGGTGGAAGTTAAAGATCCCATGACATTTACTGAAGAAAAGTAGGGGAGTTTGCCTGGTTGCATAGCTTGCATTCCCCCATCAGTAAACAGGTCCATGTTACCCTCCCCCAGGATGCACCTGAAAACAAGTTATCATAGCTTAGTGTGCATTTCCTGGTCAAAAATTACAAATATATATTTAACACATTTTAATATAGACTAGAATTTGCATTTTATTCATACATGCTGTCCACAAATACTTTACAAAGCAGTAAGTTAGGCCCAGATGAGTAAGTTCAGGAACTATATTTGATGAATGTGCATTAGCTCTTATGCTAACTAATACCACACTGACAGCAATATTACATTAGAATCTGTGTTACTGAGAGAAGGGAATGTTGGCCAGGACACTGGTGACAGCTCCCCCTCTGTTTTAAAAAGCGCCATGGTATCTTTCACTTCACTACTTCATTCTGTTCCTCAAAGCTGGTGACATTGAGCTCTACCCCGGACCTCCTCTTTCCTCACTCCCTCCCCAGTGACCTTCCCAAAGGTCTACAGGTGGCTCACATTAATATTCAAAGTCTCTTGCCTATAATTGACCTGCTCCAACCCCATATGATCTCCCTCCACCCTGATGTCCATATGGTCTCAGAATCTTAGCTTTCCCCTAAAATCCCCAACTCTGTCATCACCATTCCTGGCTACGCCATCTCACATCAAGACCATGTTAAAAAGGGTGGTGGTATCGCCATCTACATTTCCTCTTCCATTCAGTCTATCCCAGTGCCCTCAATCACCTCCCCTACTGCTTATGAGCTCCTCATACTTAAACTCTCCTTCCCTTTCTCCATTCCTATCTTTGTGGCAGGTGTCTAGTGTTGCCCATCTCTGTCCCTACCTGCCATAACTCTAGATCCCAGAATCATTTGTCGTCCCCAAAACCCTCCAAAATTTATTCAAATCAGGTCCTTCAAGTCAACTGATCTATCCTCATTGCATTCTGATCTGCTTTCCACTGACTGGTCCCCTATCTCCAGTAACATCAATCAAGCCCTCCAATATTTCCACACTAAATTCTTACAAATCTGAGATCAGCATGCCCCGCTCCAGAAAACTAGGGTCAGAGGTTCTCACCTCTCCTGGATCTCATCTGAACTTATGGCCTGCCTCCATGCATGTGACATGGCTTGGATGCCCTACAAGTCCACTGGCACACTGGTAAGTCTTAACAAGTACCGTTCCTTGAGGAATACTTGTACTAGGACTACTAGGCTAGTTAAGGCTGAGTTCTTTTCCTCATCTTTCCAGAAAAACTTAAATCAGCCCTCTAAGTTCTGGAAAGTCATCCATGCCCTCTTCTCCCTCTCTATCCAGTCCCCCCCTTTTGGTCTTCAAGGTGGGTGACTCCACTATTTCCGAACCCCTTTCTGCCACTTCTACTTTCAACTCCTACTTCACCACTTGTACTTCCTTTTTCTGCTGTCTGCCTTCCTCACCTCCCCCTACATCCCCATTGACCCCACCAACACTTCCCTTCTCGTTGTAGCCAGTTACTCCATCTTCTTCTCTAAAGGCCCTCTTGGCGCTAAACCCTCAGAAAGGTGGGAGCTATGATGGGCTTGACCATAAGCTCCTGCACCTCTCTGCACCTGCCATTGCCATTCCCATCTCCTCCCTTCTCAACTTTTCATTCTCCCTTGCCTCAGTCCCGGACTCCTGGAAACATGCAACAGTCATCCCTCTCCCTAAAGGTGGTGTCTCCTCCTCTCCTGGCAACGTCCACCCTATATCCCTTCTTCCTACCCTATCTAAACTACGAGAACACATTGTTCTTTCTCAACTCTTCCTCTACCTTGATTCCTCCTTCTTTACCCCCTTTTAGTCTGGCTTTTGCAAAGTTCATTCCACCACCTCTTCTCTCCTCAGGCTCACTGACTCCATCCTTACTGGTATGGATCATGGCCACCACACTGCCACCATCTTTGTCAATTTAGCAAACGTTTTCAACACTGTCTCCCACATTCTTCTCATTGATAAACTCAAGACAGCAGGTCTCTCAGATTCAGCAACTAATTGGTTCAGCTCCTATCTGGTAGGTAGGTCTCAATCTGTGAAAATTGGAGATACTTTGTCCACCTCCCTAACTATCCATAGTGGAGTACTCCAAGGCTCTGTCCTAGGCCGGTTGATTTTCTCCATATTCCTCAATGACCTTCTCTCAGCCTGTTCGTCTGCCTCCATCCATATGTATACAGATGACACAGTCTTGTTTGCATCTGGGTCTTCTTCCTCAGAGTTATCATCCAGGCTTCAACTTGATTTTGACACTATCCTGAACTGTTTCCGCTCAAATCAATTAACACTAAATGCTAAAAAAAAAACTGTCTCCATGTGCTTTGGCACTAGGCAGAGGCTTTCTAGGCTATCCTCCATTCCCACCTTCCACATCCTTTATGGGGTTACAATCGTTGATGTACCCTTCTTTAAATACCTTGGCGTCTGGCTTGACAGGCACCTTGGCTTCTCTCAGCAAATAGACACGATTCATAAAAAACCCCACCCCATGCTTGGTGCCCTTTATAGGAACAAAAGCGGTATCCCTTTACCTGCTCACTGGGAAATAATTTCAAAGATGATACTTCCCAGCTTTGATTATGGTGACATAGTTTACGGTGCTGCACCCAAATCCACTTTGGCCAGACTGGATCCCCTCTTCCACTCCTTCTGCTGGTTTGCCTTGTCCTGTCCTTCCCATACTCATCACTGTTCTCTGTACTCTGATCTTTCCCTCACCTCCTTGGTAGATCGCCACCTAACCCACTGTGCCTCCTTCATCTCTAAATTCTGGCAGTCCTCCCTCCCCCCTTATCTCAATTATCTTCACTCCCCTTTGCCTCCTTCCTCCTGCTTTCTTTGTAACTCAAGCTGTCACTCCCTAATGCTCCCTTCTTGCACATCCCTTGTGGGACAGAATGCCTTCTCTTACCACTTTCCTAAAATCTAGAAATCTCTTTCCCTTACAATTCACTCTGCCTCCTCCAAATGCTCTCTTTCCTTGTTACTCCAAGCCCATACATCTCCCACCTGCTATTGCCCTTAGTCCAGTGTCTTGCCCCCTTTCTCTTTCCCCATCTACTACCAGTCCCCAAGCTACTGTACTACAAATACTAAATGTTTCAACCTCCGCACTCTTCCTCTTCCTTTTCCCCTCCTTTTCCCTCCCCCTCCTTCCACTACCTTCTTTCCTTCAACCGTTTTCCTCCCTATCTCCCCATCACTACTACCTCCAATCTATTCACATTATCTTTCATCCTCTCCCTCCTCCCCTCTCTCTGTCTCTCTTTTTTTCCTCCTCCATTCCTATCTATCTTTCTTGTTTAGCAATTTGCCATTTACATTACTGTATATACTGTACATAGCTGTGCCTTTTGCTTATCAGATTACTGTGCTTTGCTTATACTGTGTATTTATTCCCACCCTGTTCCCCCAGAACACATCTGGAAACAAGCTTTATGGCTCAGTGGTAAATCTCTTTCAATAAATAAATAAATAGGGTGACAACCAGAGAAGGGCAGAGAAGACCTTGGTTTTACATCTCATCCAAGGATGGCACATTCAACACTACAGCACCAACCTAGTGCTGCGGTGCAGTGCCAGATATTCACCAAAATGCCTGATGTGATTATATTGTTTTCTGCCACTAGAGGGTACAGCAGCACTATATGAAAGAGAGTGGAGCTGAAGCCAGTGTTAAGTTGGATTGTTGAATACTTGAATAAACTTGTTGCGTGTCAGTCCTTTGACATGCAATTGATATTCTGATTTTAGCCAGAATACATGACACCTGGTGTGGTACTTGAACCTACAACCATCCTATTCTCCTGGGTCTGTGGCAATATTGGTACCAACTGAGCCCCTGACACTGCAATTTTGGATTTTCTGTCCAACTCCTTTGCTGTATTCAGGTCTGAACTATGATTGTTTCAACCTCAATGCATAGCATCAACTGCCAAGCTCTCTTGGGCACCAAACTGGATCCAGTGTTGCAAATAAGAAAGCAAAGACACTGATCAGAATCTGGTTTACACTTTGTGTCAGTAGACACCTTGTGAAATAATATAAAGTCAGGCATGTCATAGTATTTTAGCATCTCAAAGTGGACCTACTCAGTGTAGTGTCTCATTTCCCAATTCTTCTCCTCTGCAGTAGGGCATAGAACCAGTTCTCATAAAATCTAAATGACTGGTTAACTGAGTTAAACAGATTTTATCTAAGACCCACTATAGTGGATTGAGTTCAAAAGAAGATAAAACCAATTTAAATTGTATGTACTAAGTGGTGAGCTGAGTGTTTTTATTTTTTCTTACAAGGTCATATTATAATACTTATTGTTATTAGATGGATTTCTGTAAACATGGTATTCTCCAGGGGCTTCAGTTGGGGCTTTATATCCTGAATTCCCATTCACATTGATATCGGCCATTGTATGGACGATTGACTTTTTCAAAGAGATAACGAGTGGTTAGCCAGAGTGTACATTTCAGATCAAAGCTATTGAAAGCATCTGTCCCAGATGCACTGGCCCTTTGATCCTCTTCACAAATTTAAAGTATGGCGCCAGTTCTCAGACTGGGATTGGAACACAAGCTGAAGGAAAAGGGTTAAACATCAACCCAGCAGGGCCAAAGATTTTTTCTGCTATTGATGAGTGGCTTAGTCTACAGTAGCTGATATTTAGGCCTGTAGCCACTACCACATTTAGCATGTTGATGAGCACTGGTGCTTTTGTGCCAGTCTCTCCTGACAGGAGTTGCTGCAGTCTGGACGTACTATACGGTATGATGGCCCTGTAAGTTGCTTAAGTGCTTTTCATCCTGTTTTTATACGGTTTATTATGGAATAGTTGGAGGTTGGTGCAGAGATTGCTGTCTCCTTATATAATGCCCGAGTTTGTTGATTGTTTAGTGTGTATGTGTAATTGTGTGTTAAATTTATAAAATTTTAATAAACAGGAAGTTAAAAAAAAAGAAAAGTAAAAAGAGGAGAATGCACTGTTGGGATACGAAAAGCCTATATCATTGTTTTAGGTATTACTCAGCTTTCTCAAGAATAGGTGTGTGGTAGGCCTGTTTCACTGCAAGGCTCATTCCTCATTTCCTCTTCAGTCCACTTCAACAATACCAACAATTCTCCTCTCTTAGTCTTGATGTACTAGTCCCATTAGAAAGCAAGTATGTGATAAATAAATATACATACCAAGATATATATATATATATATATATACATATATAGAGAGAGAGAGTGAGAAAAGAGAGAGAGAGAGAGAGAGGCAGTGCTACGTGAGGATGGCCTGCACTACCTTGTTAGAGTGCCCCTTCTTTTCAGATTTGTCAGATTTCATCTGCAGACATACATGCACATTACAAACCCTTAGGGATTCTCAAAATAAAATGCAGCTATTTATATTTCCGAAGAAGATGCAAGCCACTGCATGATATTCATAAGCAGAGGGATTATGTAGACACAGTTTTGTGATAAATTATTAACATCAAATAATTGCTTAGTTGGCCAACACATTGTATTTTGAGTCATCGATGGCAATTCAATGTCAAAGGTATATTTACAGGTCATCTGTCATGTTTTACAGACAAGTAACTGAAAATATTTTCAAAAATACCCATTGATGTTTATAAAAGACTGGCATTAGTTTCTTTTTAGTCAAACAACAAAGAAAATACCAACTATTACACCTCTTCTTGTTTATTTGAAGAACCATAACCAGTTCTTTTTTTCTTTACAGCTGAAGCTGACTCGGACGTATTTGCCACCAACTCTCTCCAGCGCAAGAAGAAAGGACTCCTGCGGCCAGTTCATCACAAGTCAAAGCCTCACATCTTGATTGGCATGCCTCAAGATTTCAGACAAATTTCCTCCATTATTGATGTGGACATCCTTCCTGAGACACACCGAAGAGTGCGGCTTCACAAACATGGTTCGGACAAACCTCTGGGATTCTACATTCGGGATGGTGTCAGTGTGCGTGTGACACCCCAAGGAGTGGAGAAAGTCCCTGGAGTGTTCATCTCTCGCCTGGTCAAAGGAGGCCTAGCTGAAAGCACAGGCCTTCTTGCAGTAAATGATGAAATCCTGGAAGTAAATGGAATTGATGTTGCAGGGAAGTCACTTGACCAGGTGACGGACATGATGGTCGCCAACAGTCACAACCTGATCATCACTGTGAAACCAGCCAACCAGAGAAACAATGTCATCCGCAGCAGTAAGGCCTCAGGTAGCTCAGGAATGTCAACAGACAGCACCCCCAGCCAACAGACCCCAAGCCCAGCCTCGCATTACATCAGTAATTACAGCACAGCGGAAGGGGAGAGTGATGATGAGGGGGACATCATCATTGAAAATGACAGTGTGCCACAGTACATTCCCACTAGTGTAAATCACAGTTATGTTAATGGTGAACTGGAAAAAAGGATCCAGCAAAACCTAGCATTGCACAGCTCATTATTGGAGAGTAAAGGCTCTTTACATTCACTGAACACTCACAACGGAAGTCCCAGCAAAATGAGCACAAGCCAGGAAAACATGCGAGAAGATGGCACAGTCATAACACTCTAGACTACCCTCAGAACATTCCTATTTTTTTTTTATATTACAATAGGGCAGTTAAAGTAATATTCTATTTTTCTCAGGCATTAGTTTTCAGATGATACTTTAACAGAAGAGTCTTACAGTTTAATGCTTCAGTGACTAATTTAACAGCTATCAATATCCAAGGTTTTTACTTTAACACTATAATTGGAAATCATCAGGCCAAAGAAATATCAGCCATGCAAGATTAATTACATCAGTGTTAGAGGACTGCATAAAACTGTATTTCCTGACACAAAGCAGTTTATAATTTAATCCAAAAGCAGTTAGTCATGACACATTAATCATCACATCAGTATGAAGGACTCAGAAATGTCTGATTTTGTTTTCTCAAAAAACATTCATTCTTTTCATTACCTCTTCTAAGTACTGTGATTATATTGTTGTAAATATTCCAGCCCTGTTAGAAAGTTTAATTTTGTACATTTTAAGTAATACCAAGAAGTTATTTCTATACTTCTTTTTGCCTTTATATTTCTGTTTTGTGTGTTTCTGTGTAAATATAGAGCACTGGGAGAAAAACAAATTGAGACTAGCAGCATTAACAGCAGTCCTCGGACCAAATTTTACTTTAGATGAAACATCCTTTCTGTAAAACTAACTTTGCCTTTTTAAGTCACACTGTCACTTTAGTCTGGTTGCATTTTAAGTGGGCCCAGTTCTTAAAAGAAGTCAGTGGTTGTCTGCATATCATACCTCTGTATGTACTATGGATTTCGGATGACCATGGTGCTGTGTGCAGAACTGTGGAGTGGGTAGAATGACAACAGAGAAATGCTTCTGTGCAAAGGCTTTCTTCTCCATATGCAAAATGCATTGACCTTTCAGTTGATCAGTAACTACTATCAGTTAGAAACTGCTCAACTAAGCAGGATTCCTCCTGTAAAACTAAAAGGTTTATATTGAATTCAATTAAAGGCTTTTATCTAATCAGTATAAATAATGGCTAATCAAAGCACCTGTTATTTTTATCTGATGTCTGTAGATTTACTGAAGGGGTAGTCCCTTCCTCAAGAAGGTACTCATTTACTTAAATAGAAATTCCATCTCCTGTCCCCGTTAATTCAAAATGACCACCCCCCCCCCACACACACACACTAATCACGTACTACAGGTCCATACTCTGCATCTTAAGATTATAGCTTTTTAGAGTTATGGCTTTTGTGTATAGATCTGAAGGGGGAGGGGCACTGATTCATGAACCAGCACACGTAGTGAACACAGTGCAACAGAGGCTAATATTAGAACATGAAACACCAAACCTCATTTTGAGCAGGTGGCCTGGGTTTGATCTTCTACCTGTTATCTAAAAGATAAAGACTACTAAAGTTCTTAGTCCAGGCAATTGAGTATCATACTTCTACCCTGGCACAGCAGCTGTGGTACGCTGATTAATACAGGGGCTATGGCTGGAACATTTTAAAAAGGATTTGTAAAACCCAAATAGATTAGCCCCAGATGGTGCATCAGGTAGTGCATCAAGCTCCTGCACCAGCAACCTGGGTTCAGAGAAGTGGACCTGAGAGCTGGTCACATAACCAAGGGGACTAGGGTAGAACTGCCACTCTGTAGCACTCCCAGTAGGGGAGGATGACATTTGGGTTCTGCCACCACAGCGAACCCCTGCAGTGGGCCAGGGAGCTTGTTTCCTCCACAGGGGTTCTGTGTGTGTAAACATAGAAACATAGACTTTGACGGCAGATAAGGACCACTTGGCCCACCCAGTCTGCCCATTTCCCTGCCTACTGGATAAGCTGCAGATTCTAATTAACCAACAGCCCAGCATCAGAGGGAGGTGGGTGGGACTTAAGGGGATGGAGAGGAAAACCCCCAAATTCATGTCCTTTGGCCACCTGTATGATGGACACCAGTACTCTCAGCCCCGCTCTGTGTGGATCTCCACTGGTCTGACAGTGGGGGGGGAGTGGCTGATGGGGCTGAGGGGTTATTGGGAGGTCATGGGCAGAAGGGTGTGAATATCAACCAAAGGTACAAAAACCTGGTTTGTTTCCATTGAAATCTAAATGGAAAATATTATTTTTGATTCCACAACAGCAATCCTACCTCCAAAATTCCAGTAAAAGTTGTATGTTTCTCTTCATCTTATAGAATTAGCACAATAAGAATTATAAAGATAGACAGACAGACAGACAGACAGGCAACATAGACATATTTTGGTGGTTCAGCCCAGCTTCCAGAATGGACTTTCCAAGCCACTTTCTATCCCTCTTCTCCTACAGTGTGTGTATGTTACCCAGCTTCCTTTTGCAACAGTGGCTGTGGTGTGGGCCAGAATCCAATGAGCTGTATACTACGTTGGCAGAGTCTTAGGGCAGATACTACTAAAAGTGCCTTGAAAGGGCCTGAAGGCAGGTACCATCAAGACATTTTTGGCTATGTGTCAGTTAGGCACCACTACACAGGTTTACAAGATATGAGGGCAGATACTGCTACAGTAGGCTACAGCATGGTCTCAGGGATGGAAATTAGCATACACAGCCTGTTCCCTGTGCAAGTGAAACAGGCTAGTGCATGTAGTTTTCTCCTCTGCTTGCACTATGGTGCATGCAAACTTCAAAAGCTGCACAGACTATGTTATATTGAAAGTGTCGCCACATGGGGCCCACTTCTGTATTTGGCCGCCAGAGCTCGGGATTGATCAAGAGGTGGTTGCATGGTGCCAGGCTGGGGGCTGGACATTAGAGCACAGGCGATAATCCCACCACCCCATGCCTGTCAACTTAGCCAGGAGCACAGCACACAGGTAAGATGTTCAGTCTCATGCTCTGAGTGACAGGGGAGGGCTGGGTGGGTGTGGGGCATGCTACTATGGATGGGGGGCAGGTGGGTTGGTGGATTTAATCTAGCAGTTCAAGTTGGGATCAGCCCACCCCAGACCTAAAGAGCACAGGAATTGGAGCCAGATGGTGATTGACAGCAGATGGAGGAGATGAGTCAATGAATCACCTGTACAGAATGGTGGGGAGGGGTGCCTAGGGTGGAGAGAAAAGAGAGATTGTGTATCCATGATCACTGAATAATCAGGAAGACTATTAGTAGTCCACCCAGAATGCTTGCCTATAACTTGCATAGCATGTAGTCATTAAACCATGTGGTGTGTTTTCCTGTAACACACATAGGTCACTGATCTGGCAAAACACTTATGCAAGTATAGGCAACATATGCAGTTTCCTGTTGACCATGGCGGAAACAGATATCTGAGCACACAGTCAGAGTACTAAATCATCAAGTTTCTATCCTAAAGAAAAAAAACACTTAAAATAAGCATCAATACCATTTTTCAATTATCTGTTATCATTTTTTGACCAGTGTTGGTAGCTTTTTTGGTACACGTACCATGGTGCAAGTACTTAAAAAAAAGTTAGTTTCTTCCCTTGCGTGGTCTGTGGGCTGGTACCACTAAGCAGGCTCCACTCTGTTAATACAGTCACCGAGACCATTCTTATGGTTGTAAATGGGGTTTCACATGCATTCTTAGGGTATGAGAAATGCAAACCAAAGATAGGTGGTTTTGCTTGCCTAAGAATATAAGTGAAACCATTCCTACAGGCATAAAAATGGCCTCTGTGGCTCCAATAATATAATATTGATCAAAATTGATCACTAATAAATTAAAAAAAAAAACAATCCCGTACATGTCCATTTCCAGGGCAGCTACACATCACACACTCTGCACAGAATAAGAGTGTCTTATGCGCAGAGGAAAGAAGCGCTCCAACTGGTCCGGAGCACTCACTCAGTCTATAATGGTGTCTGAAAGTAGGTGTTACTTAATAGGCTTCAGCAGGATCTGAAGATAGATACCTCTAAACAGATCAGCATGGTCTGAATATAGGTACAGTACCACTAAGCAAGCTTTGGCAGGCTCTGAAGACAGGTACCATTAAACCGTCTTCATCAGAGTGCGAAGACAAGTACTGTACTACTAAACAGGCTTTGTCAGAGTCTGAAGACAGGCATCATTAAACCATCTTGATGTGGAACCTTTGTAAAAGAGCCTTGGCTCAAAGGTACTTTGTAATCCTAGAATAAATAAATAAATAAATCTTCAGCAGGGTTAGAGGAAAGGTACTACTAAATAGACTTTAGCAGGATCTGAGGACAGGTACCATTTAACAGACTAGCATGGTCTGAAGACAGGTGCCACTAAACAGCTTCAGCAGAATCTGAAGACAGGTGCCACTAAGTAGGCTTTGACTGGGTCTGAAGACAGATACCATTAAACCACCTTCATCAGAGTTTGAAGACAGGTGCTACTAAACAGGCTTTGGTATGGTCTGAGACTAGGTACTACTAAACAGGCTTCAGAAGGGTCTGTGTGCAGGCCCCACTAAACAATCTTAAGCAGGACTTGAGGGAAGGTACCACTAAACTGGCTTCAGCAGGGTCTGGAGGAAGATACCGGTAAATAGGCTCTGGCAAGGTCTGAGATACTACTAAATGGGCATCAGCTTGGTCTCGGGATAGACAACACTAAACAGATTTAGGCAGTGTCTAAAGACAGGTACCAATGAGCAGGCTTCAGCAGGAGCTGAGGGAGGGTTCCACTAAATAGGTTTCAGTAGGTTCTGAGGGCAAGTACCACTAAATAAGCTTTGGCAAGGTCTCGGGTACTACTAAATGGGCATTAGTATGGTCTGAGGACAGACAACACTAAACAGATTTTAGGCAGAGTCTGAGGACAGGTATCATTAAACAGGCTTCAGCGGTGTCTGAGGGTAGGTACTACTAAATAAGCTTCATCAGGGTCTGAGTACTGATACTGCTAAGCAGACATTGGCATGGTCAGAAGATAGATACTTCTACAAAGAATTTAAGAGTCTGAAGACACACTGACAGACTTTGGCAGGGTTAGAAGACAGGTACCACCAAACAGGCTTAGGCAGGGTCTGAGGGCAGGTACCACTAAACAGAATACAGCAGGGTTGAGGGCAGGTACTACTAAATAGGCTTCAGCAGGATTTGAAGGCAGGGACTACTAAACAGACATCGTCAAGGTTTAAGGACAGGCTTCACTAAACAGACATTGGCAGTGTGTGAAGACAGGTACCCCCTAAAAGATTTGGCAGTTTTAAGGCAGGTATTACTGAATAGGCTTTGGCATGCTCTGAGGACAGGCACCACAAACCATGCTCTGGAAGCACCTGAAGCTACAAAGGATTCAACATAAAGATTGATCACCTATTTTGTGTGCTGTAATTTTTTTTCGTACCTTAGTGCACATCCCCACCACCTGCTGATTCACTGGCCATATGTTGCACACCTGGGTGCTTGCATACTAAGGGGATAAACAGTACAGCAGCCCATACCAAGGCAGGTGACTGAGAATCTGCTGGACCTTTCAATCCCTATGGTGGAAATCCCAAGATCCAGACAGTAATCTGGTTCCCCCACAAGGCAGCAGAAAGTGCTGCTAAACCTCCTGTACTTTAGGGATGGCCACTGCTAAAGCATTTCATGTTAAGTGCCCCCCCAACTGTGGGGAGCCCATCCATTGAACAGACATTTTTTAATGTTCTGCTTCTAGCATCCCATACTTGACCTGGGATCCTTCTTTTGTCTCCATCAACGTCCCTTTCTCACCCTTGGAATCTCTGGGGACTGACATCCCTTCTTGCCTTCATTGACTCCTAACTCTGACCCCTGAACCAGTAACCCTTGGCTTCTCCCCCAAAGGTGGGACCTCGAAGTGGGACTAGGCATCTGAGGACATTCTTCACTCAACTGAACGGTGGATGAGAGAGAGATGTTAGTGAGGAGAAGGCGGGCCAGAAAGCCCAGGTGGATGTGGTGAGATGAGAGGGACTTTATCTGTCCCAGGTCTGGCCTTTCACCCCTTACCCCTACCACAGGGTGTGCTTCTGTGGAGCAACCTGGCATTTCATCTGTCAAGGCCATCAGAGAGGCAGATGCGCTCCAATTCTCATTTGCAATGCCCATGTCTGCCTCGGTCTGTGTGTGTGATGTCCGTGTCACAAGCTATGGAAATGGGTGTGTGCCAATGTAAGGAGGCTCTTTAAGGAACCACTCATTCCTTCTTGCATGATACTCCCTATCTCGAGGCCAACAGGGGGTGGTCATGTGGCATAAAGAGGCGCATCCCCTACCTGAGGCAGGAGCTGTCAAATACGGATGCTGGAACCCACCTTGCTGGTCAGCACCAAATGTCCCAGGCTCAGGGTGCAAAGCCAGGTTGCCTGGATGGCAAAATGTAGTGCTACCACTGAAACTGCCAGCCCTCATGAACAGCTGTTTTCTTAAAGCAAAACTGCATTAATTGACCCCAAAAAGGATATCCTGCTGATTAGTTACTTTAGGTTTCAAGTCTCTTTTGTTAATTAATTAATTACTGCTTTTGATCTACTTGCAATTTTTAAACAGGAAAGTCACACAGCCACACACTGAGATGTGACACCTTGTTTCCAGGTATGTCCTGCGGGTGGGTTATATAAACATATTTTTTTGATGAGGGAATACCTCCCAGGATACTGGGGAAAATGCCCAAATCTTATATAAGGCCATTGGATCTTCATCTTCTACCTGGATAGCCACCAGAGATGGGCAGAAGGGACCTTGGTTTAAAATCTCATCCAAAGAATTTAAATAAATAAGCACACTATAACTTGACAGAGAAAGCACTGCCTGTCACCATAATCACAGGCCTATGGTGCACTTCCACCGCTCACTCTATGTAAATGTGCTTTGACAGGTTTCTGATCTTGTTTGGCAGAGCCTATTTTCATAGTATGAGTGGCAGAAGTGGGCTCGGGATCCGAAAAATGAAGGAGGGCCATGCTGTGTCTTATCAAAACAGGGAACACTTTATTGAAATCAGCATTAACTAGGTACAACAACAAAATCTTTTAGCCTACAATGACACCATTATCATCAGGGTATCCTTTTTCTGGAGGGGGGTTGGAGGGAGGTTTTCAACTTGCGCAGTATTCCTGTAAGCCCTTTCATACTGCTTCAGTAAATTTTTACATAATTCTGAAATTAGATGAGCTAAGAAATCCTTTTCAAACTAATTCATTGGCTATATTCAAGCAAATGGACCAGAGTCACATACCCCACCCTCCCAAAACTGATCAAGTCTATAAATTATTTTTAGACTTTTTATTCACTTTCGTTCCTTTGACACCTCCACTATGATGTAAGTAATAGGCTGATAGAATGATTCCTGTGCCCCACCCCCACCCACCCAGGCTGTATGATATTGAAATTACTGTGAAATCATTGTTTTACCTTATCCTCAGGATTGGGGTTATTATGGCAGGAGGAGGAGCAGAACGGGGAAATGCTTGAAAACAAAACACACAAATAGACAAGCCTGGAAAAGACAGGCATGTATGTAGGGGTGGAGAGGTCTTATAGGGGCTCTGATTCTGCAGTTTGCTAGTTATAGTGGAGATTTAATTAATTGTAGGCTGTTGTACAGCAGCACATACACTGAAGGGAAAATACACTTATGTTTACATTTTTTAGTACAATTTTTGATTTGGACACGTGTAAAGTGAAGTCTGTTTAATGGCACTATAGATTGTTTTGGCTATTTCTTTTGGCATTATCCTAATTTTTTCTTATTTAGAATCCTTTGATAAAGCTGTTTTTTTTCCCCTAATATTAATTGTTTAATTACCTATGCATTCCGTACCTAGTGACATTACTTTGCTGAAGCCTACAATGAAACTTTCCACACAGGTCTTCCACTCAAATGAGGTCACTATGTTTGGAACATTTGAAGTAATTAAAAAAAATGAATATCGAGCAGGAAAAATACATTAAAAGGGAACCCTATATAATTAAAAAAATAGCACCATTTCCAAAAAACAAACACACAAAATAATACTGTAATACACGGGGGCTATTAAACATACATCACTCATGCCCAAATATACAGATATACAAAACATATAAACTACAGTGTTTATGTTCCCTTCAAAGTATAGAATGTGGTGGAAATGGAACACACAACAATGGCAAATATAGTAGTTACATTTCAAGAATAAACCACTGAGCATGTTAGAGCTACAGTACTCTGCAAAATGTTATCGTTTGACATAATTCCATGGTATATTTTCGAACACCACTGCCCTCTGTTGTACAACACATACAGTCTTATCTCAGCTATTATTTGGCTTTATGTTTACAAGCTACAAGCTCTAATTATATCAATGACAGCACTGAGCTAATATATTTTTTGCATGTTCAGTCTTCCTCTAATCTCAAAAGACCCACATTGAAAGCCTGCAGGCCCCTGACATTATATTTAGCAGAATATTTTATTTTTAACCTTAATTAAGAAACCATTCTTAATTTGATGCAAAGTGCCAAGGGACAAGTTGGCATCCGAAAGCGTCAAGTAATGGACTTTAGTTCTAGTGTTTTAAAAAAAAATCTTTGATTAATAATTAAATATCTTTTTTGCACTAATGATTGAAGATTGCCTGAGAAAGATAAAAGGTACTTTTAAGTGCTCTTTTCTCAATCTTTGTTGCTGGAACTGTAATTGTCATTAATGGTATGAAGGTATCATGTAAAATGGCTTGTTTTTATGCACACAAGAAACCCTGCTGGCTTGGACTGTGTTTGTATTGTCGGAACTGTTCCTTTTTGTAAGCAAACCAGAGCAGTATATGTACAGTATTTCACCACACAGATTCACTTCAGTCACTGATTCTTTTTTTTAACTTGACCGCTTAATTTTTATTGAATGTAAAAGCTGTTTTGTCACATTCCTTGTGTTAACAAAGCTTGGTTTATACAGTAGTATGACTTGGCTTATACCACATATTATGCAAAAATCTGGTTTTGTTGACACTTGGAAGCAGGATAAAAGAAGGTGACTGAGATGGGAAAAGCAGCATCTCATTGCCTCATAATTTTAAATATCATTATTTCCACCACCACTTCTGCAAAAAGAATAAAAAGATAATGATGTTAGGGAATGTTATTGAGGTCCAGCATTTTAGCCAAATGAACTGGAGCCAACATTGCATTTGAGGACATATCTCAGTCATTATTAGATGAAATCAGAATGTACCCAGGACCCTGGTGTTAAGATGCATTATAAATCATAAACCTCAGGAATCATGATCTGATCAGCCAAACATTAGTCCATGTGTCATGGAACTCATGATCTGACTGATAAAAACTGGTCTGTACTCTGTAGTCTCCCAGAAACCACTTCACTGCATTGCAAATGCATATATAGCCTATACTCTGTCTTAATGGACCTATAATAGCAGTTGCCTCAGGCCCACGGCTTACCATACCAGTCAGTAATTCATGGTAAGGCCCAGTGTGTCCGATGAATGGCTCATTGTTGTACACAAACCCCCTTTTTTACTGTATTGTGACCATTGTTTCAACCCCACAGTTTTCATTTAAAAATGGTGCTGCTTGAGTACTTGTGTAGTGGGAATACTAAGCTTCACAGTGTGACTATGCACTAACTGTGCACTCACACGGTTTAAACAAGCCCTGCCAGGTACACTAGCAGAATATCCGGTGCACACTGCTATGATCCTTTATGGTAGTGACACTAGTGTAAAACACAATACACAAGGATAAGCAAAGAAGTGCCATATCCATGGGCGGAAATGACACTGAAAGGTGAACCAGTATTAAAAACACAGAGTTACTTTGCAGTGTGGGCTGCTAATGATTTTAGTAACTTTCATATACTTTCTGGTTTAAACATTTTGATGCTGTAATCACCTCAGTGCTCTAGAAAAAAGTAAATGTATGGCATGTAATGCAGTATCTTTTTCTGAAATACAGCACCTTGGGGCTAGTATCTTTGCAACAATAAATGAGGGGCCTCAAGTGCTGCTGAACTGACTTACGGAACAATCAAAGAGCACAAGAGGTGCAATATATATTGAGAGGGAGCGTGTTTATTACAAAACAGTCTCCTGTGTGATGTAGGATTCAGCTCTGTAATGAAAAATGTTGATATCAATTCAGAAGGCAACAAGGGAGCAGTGAAAGACTTTCATCCTTATGGGATTCATTTCACCTCAAGAAGCCCATGTCTGTGAGTTTAGTATAGTTGGCAGATTTTACTTGCCTGATATTTGGGGAAAGCTGATGAGGCATCGAGTCATCCCATAAGTGGGAGACAGAAACAAAATAGCCACTTGTTCTGATTTCAAGTAAGTAGATGCACATTGGTGTCTGTAAGTATTGTGTCAAGAAAACTGCACAATGGGGCATTTGGTTCTATTCGATGTGCCTGTTGCTCAAATTGTTCACGTAAAAGCCTGTGTAATTGATTTGATCATCATGTAAATTTGTAAGTTGACTCGTTTTCTAAGGGCTTCCCATCATCACCGAATCAGTGAATGAGGGCAATAAACTGAAATTATTCTTTCACCTGGCAAGCAACGAGTGATCTTGATTAAAAACCTTTATGAGAATGTCCATGCATTTAACTATATATGTAACCCAAATCTCAAGAACCACAGGGATCATCTGTACTGAATGAGAAATAATATACTTTTAATGTTTGCTGGTATAGCTTACTGGATATAGAATAGCAGTTTTCCAATATTTAAAAATGAGATGGCACAACTTGGTGGAAAATGTACAAACAAAACGTGGTTCATTCTCTATCGATGAACAGATTTAAACTGACCATGTAGGGGCTATCAGTCAAACCTGATTTATATTTCTGCAGTATGCAAATTAGGAATCACAGCCTAATGACACCCTCTAGTTACCTGTGGATTTAAAGGGAATTATTTCCACTTGCAATGTGTGTGTTTGTTAAAAAAAAGCAGACTGTAGTTTCATTTCATGCAGATGGGTTTTCTTTGCTGTTCCCTTTTGTCATAAAAACTCTACACTTCATTTTATTTCTAAATAAAGGACCAAGAGCCTCATTCTGCATCTTAAAGATATGTCAGCCTGTATAGGCAATGGCAATTTTCAAACCAAGTAAAACGTTTCACATATTGTTCTCTGACAACATCATGCCATGGTTCCGAAGGTTTTTATTCAAAATGCCTCATAAATGAATTGGACTCTCACCTCACAAATTGTACTTTGTTGGGGGGGGAGTGGAGATATTTCTCTTGCCATAGTATGAGCTTCTTTAGTGAGGTGAAAAAGGGTCATGCTTATGGGCATATCCACTGCTCTCTGTGACCATTTGTGCTCTGCAGAATTTCAAAAGTCCGACAGAATGCAATTCTGCAGAATCTTGGAAAATTCCACAGAGTTCCACTGGACGTAGAATTCTGAAATTCCAAAGGTGGAATGTGAACCTTAGATTAATAATTTGCAGTTTACATAAACCACACATTATGTTCATGCAAACCATAGTAAAATTAAGATATGGTGTATGTTATCCACAAAAAATGGAGCTTTGGCTTAAATAAAAAGACTTTTGGAATCTCACTGAATTTATTTATAAATTCTAAAAAAAAAAAAAAAAAGATTCAGAAGTGGTATTCCCATTCTGTCAGAATTCCATGAATGGAATTTCACATTCCACACAGCTTCAGTGCCCTTATTTTGTGGATGAAAGTTTCAAAAAATGTAACATATGTAAGCAATAATCTACAGCCGTGTGCATGGTTTACTGAATCAATGCATGTCACAGGTGCACTGGGAGGTATAAGGCATAGCGAACTGCAATTAAGCACCCTGAGAAGGATAATAATTCAGAACCATGCATGCTCTGAAGTGGGTTATTTTGCTTATAAAATGGGTTACTACAGTTAAAAAGAAAGTATTACTAAATGGATGACATTTTTTTATTGAATGTAAAAGTGGATCTGCATTATTGTGTGCTTGTGTGAAGCTGCTGCATGTGATGGGATTCCTCCCATCACAGTACAAGACTGCTCTCAACCATTTTATAAGGAAAACCTTTTTTATTTGTACTGCTAAACTGTGCATTAAAATGAAACACTAAATCTGCACACCCATGACAGCACAACCTTGTCAACCCAGCAGCTGCAGCAACTTGAATGCTGCCTCAGCAGAAGCTTGTAGGTACATGACTGGTACGGATCAAACAGCAGGGCAATTCTGATGGGAATGACATAATTTAGTAACTTGTAGTATGTTTCCCAAGTGAAATATGTGTGATGGCTGTTAATTAAATGTTGAACATATAATCTTGAAGTGTACTTTTACTGTGATACACTTCAGTCTAACTCCATCTATGAAGTACTAAAAAAGTGTCTGTATGTTTTTATACATCTTGTTGCTGTTGACACAGTTTTATATTTCAGATTGATTTTTACAGAACAAATACTTTTTGGCCAGCAGGGTTTAAAGCAAGACAAATTAATTTTATATTTTTTATTTACATGCTTATTTTTTTTAAATCGTGTGCCCATGAGTAACACAGAAAGCATGGTTTTTATATCTACACTTCCAGCGTAGCACAATATTATGATATATTTTTATCTACTTTTGCCATCCATGAAAAATTTGTCAATGTAAATTCTAGTAATTTTGACTTTTTTTATTAGAAATATAACTTTACTTTGTCTGGCTTGATAAAGGGATAAATATTCTCAATTCCATAATTTTAAATATCATGGTTTACTATGTATACATTATATCTGTACAAAACTGAGAGAAGAGAGACATTTATCTAACTGGGTGATTTTGTATATGAGAACATTTTATATAAGGACAGTATTTTTCTTACTCTTGTACTTTTTGTATGTTGAGATCCCTGTATGCTCTTGGAATCCTGTACCACTGATCTGCTGAAAATCAAGGAAGTATTGTATTTATAATATTTAAAAGATAAAGGGTTCTAGGTGTACAATACTGTGAAAGTTACATATTGTAAGCTGATTATAAATAAATATATATATATTGGCAAATAAAAATGCTGCATAAACCGGCTTGCCTCCCAGTTTTCCTTCTGTTATAATTTTACTTGATACACTATTGAGTTTAAACAGACCCTAATGTCATAAGGGAAAAATAATGAATCATCATTTTTAGACACGTGTTCTAATGTTTCACACATTCTCTACAGTCATTTACAAACAACTATGCATTTATCATGAAATCAGGATCATCGTCCCCTAGACTTATCTGCTCTGGCTGCTTGCCTTCACCTGGCAGGGGAGTAACTAGGCCATAGCCTGAAAGTCTAGGCCTTCATTTGTATTAAAACATTTTGGCCAGAAATGCCCTAACTCAGCTGGCCATGGATAGCAACTTGCCATGCAGAGCATGCACCGATGCTTGGTCCTTCAGGTTTTGAAATCCTGGCTATCCTCCTGCCTGGCATCACAATCCTCTGCATTTAACATCACAACCTAATGCTGTGGAAATGATTAGGATATTACGAGCTGAGGACTGCAAAGTCAGCTGTAGGCAAACAGCCATAGCAGGTGAAATCTATGAGTACCATGATGACGTTAAAGCAGCACTGTTAGCAATGAACATTTCATCTTACACTTTTTTATTCTATTTTAGATTGCCCCTTATCTCCAATCTTGTATAATACCCTTTTGTCCCATTTTGAGTTTGCTTTAGCACTTACATTTGAAATATTAAGGTAGTGCTCCTGGGAACTGGATGGCTCAGTGGATTGGTGGTGGGTCAAAGAATCTTTCACCTTCAGGTCACGGGTTCAAATCCAGCACAGATCGGCAGTGGTCAAAAGCCAATATCAACTGAGGGCTGTTCAGTGGCCTACGTGAAATGAGTTGTGGTGGTCTCAGTCCAGTTCCCAGTGGGCAGGTGTCCACATCACAAAACCACCAACACAATTGGCACTAACTGGCACCCTTGTTGGCAGTCTCACATGAGAGGCCAAGGATTGAATGGGCATGGAATCTGAACTACCCTCTCGCCTGCACAGTGGTCCCTCCAAGACAGGGTTGAGGTACATTGGCAGGGCAGTGTGGGGGAGCCTGCACTGTGATCACCTGCGCTGTACCTGTCATGTGGATAAATGGAGGACTTGAGGTTCTAGTGCTGTCAATCCAGCACCTTGCATGAGCATCAAATTCACACACAGGAAAAAAAAAGATTACTCTTAAAAAGGAGTGCTTCTTTTCAGTTGTGTACCTAGGAAAATAACACTTGTGAGCCAGAATCTTTTGGTGTCTCATTGTAGACATGCCCATATTTTTACCCAGACCCTGTGTACATCCTGTATTGAACTTAAAGACCTGCATAATGAGAGCAAAATATACAGCAGTACTTAGTTATCAAACAGAACACACCATTCATATAAAAACACAAGTACTGGTGGATATCAGACAGCAGAAGCAACATAAATCAATGGTCAGAGGCCAGAATGCTGTCCCTCTCCAATCAACTTGGCAGCAGTGGCTTACTTGCACTAGTGGAGCTGGCTATCTAACAAAGTAATATTTGCTACCCCTCATACCTGCAAATAGTAGCTGTTTTACTCTAATCTCAGCTTTTAAAGAGAACATTTCAATTTTTTTTAAAGAAAGGGCTACCCCTTTAAAAAATTCTAGATCCACTCCTGCTTACATGTCACATGCATTTCTACACCCGTGCTCCTTTTAATATGGCTATCTCCAGGTTTTCATCAGTATTCTCTGTTTATTTTGAACCCCATTGTTTAATGTCACTTTTCTGATGACAAAAATGATGTAGCAAGTAGCAGACATTGATCGCTGACCTTCAGGGACACTAGGTGTATGAAAACAGCTGAGAACACTGATAAAAACCTGGTGTGAGCCATATTAAAAGAAATACTCCTTTTAATATTTTAAATAATGAAAGCTCTAAAAGCAGTCAAAATCAGGAAAGAATGCTAACATACAATGCAGAAGCTAAGGGCAGTCTACAATGGAATAAAAAGTATAGGTGAAACCTTTTCTCTACAACATGCACTGTTTCTTTAATGCGCATAAGGGGAGAGGGAAAGAGGAAGGGATTTATTTAGCTTTTGTTGATCAGGTAGGTGCGTTAGGCAATAACCCTGTCTATTTTCAAGCTCGACCCGAGAGGGTACAATACTCAGTTGACATTTAGGTACAGTGATAAAGTACAAATAATGCATTACAATACAGTATATGATACAGACAATTGGTATCCACGCAGGGATGGTCCGGAGGAAAAAACAGCAGAACTTACATATAGTATTATCGATCCTTGCAGGCAATAACGAGCAGGTGATGACATTAGGCTACAAACATTCAACATTTCAGAGAATCAATGAAACTAGATATAAAGAGAGGAGGCAAGAGGGCTAGTTACATTCACAGGTATCAAGTGCTTTTAGGTGGGAAAAAAATGCAGTTTTGAAGGAGGAGTGAGATTGGGGGCCCCTTCAGACAGGGAGGGAGAGAGTTCCAGAGTTTAGGGGTGAAGTGGGCAAAGGCCTGCTCACCCATTTTTGTAGAGCAGTGTGGGACAGAGAGCAGGGTGGAGATTGATGATCTCAACAGGTGGGAGTGAGACACCGGGGTGAGCACTGCCCCAATGCTTTCGGGATGGGGGAGTCTTGTCATAGAGTCAATGAAGCAACCCAGTGAGTATGTGCGCAGGGCAGAGGGGGACAGCCATTGAAGGCTGGCATACAGAAGACAGTGGTGAGTGACTCTGGATGTCGATAGGGCAAATCTGCATATGTTGTTGTAGGTAGTATCCCATTTACGAAGAATTCCAGCGTTAGAGTGGGATAAAGTAGGGAGGGCGTATTGTAGCCTAGGGAGCAGGACACCTCTTGCCACCGAGATCCTGGCTGCAGGAGTAAGGGAGTGATGCACTTGATAAGCGGCACCTATCTTGATGTTTACAGATTTGCATATCTCGTTTATATGTGATGAGAAGTTAAGAGTGGGATCAAGCGTCACACCCAAGTATTTAAAAGAGTCAGTGGACTGGATGGTAGAGCCATCACAGCTGTGCACACAAAACTTGGGGGTCACAGTATGGACTTTTCTTGCTGACCCAAAGAGCATAGCCTGGGTCTTAGGCAGATTAAGGATTAGTGAAACCAACAAAACTCTGAGGTGCTCAACTTCACTAAATGTGAAGTATTTTAACCTGGTGCCACTTCGGAAACAGAGAATACATGTATCAGCCAAAACGCTTAAACAAGCAGTCCGAATGCACAGACCCCAAAAGAAGTTAAATAATAGACCACTATGTGGCACGGCTCACCGTATCTTCAAATTTTATTGTGGTCACAACTCGTTGTACAAACAGCAGACACACGGAGTGCGGCGGCGACTTACTGGACAGAAAATAAACACTTTAAACACCACATTAGTGCATAAACATAAGAGTGAGCATTTAAAATGACCGGGTCAAGCCGAGCAGAGACCAGCTCGCGTGCGTGATGACGCACGGAGAAACAGCTGACGTTTCGGCTGACGCCTTCCTCAGAGCTGATTGGTCAGTGGACACACCAAACATTTAAAGTGAACTCATAAATATTAAAATTCCGGATAACCAATTAAAAACAACTGCTCATAAATATTCATATCTGCCCCCGATTTCACTATAAATAACTCTGTAACAGTAACTCCTCATTTAAACCTTTCGGTTGAAGTGTATCTAATTTATAAATCCAGAAACATTCCCTCTGATCAAGCTTTTTTGCTAAATTTCCACCACGAATTCCAAATTTTATTTTTTCAATACCTATAAATTTTAAATTGGCCGGTGAACCATTGCCTGCAGATGCAAAGTGTCGTGCCATTGCATTGGTCATCACATTGTTTCTAATTGCCGATTTGTGCTCACTTATCCTTTCTCTCAACTGGCGTTTAGTTTGCCCTACATAATTTAAACCACATGGGCATGTTAACATATATATTATGCCAGTGCTCTTACAATTAATAAATTCACTTATTTCAAACTTCTGATTAGTATGTGGGTGCAAAAAATACTTACTGTTATAAGTATTATTGCACTGTGCACAATTACCACATTTATAATTTCCTTTCGGAAAATTTGGAATCCAAGTTGCCCTCGATCTATCCAAATGCTGCACACTGTGCACCAGCATATCTTTTAAATTATTCCCCCTCCTATATGTGATTTTAGGCTTCTTGTAGATATCTTTCCTAAAGACAGGATCACCTTGCAGTACTTTCCAATGTTTCCTAACCGCATTTGAAATTTCGTATGCTTGATTAGAGAACTCTGTACTGAAATAGATACATCCCTGAACATCTCCAATTTCATTCTTTGGTTTTAACAATTCATTCCTATCAGTCATAACAGCTCTTTCTATCCCTTTATAAATGCAATCAGTTCCATAACCTCGTGCTTTAAAACGCCCTGCAGTCTCTTGAACATTCTTTTAAACATATTGTCATTACTGCAAATTGCTTTAAACGCATCTATTTGCCCACTAGGAATATTCTCCTTCAAACTTCTAGGATGACTGCTTTCAAAATGCAATAATGTGTTTTTACTCATAGGCTTCCTATACAATGTAGTTCCTAATTTTGTCCATCCTTATATATCATTAAATCCAAAATGGCACCTCCACAAAATCAGCTGCATAGTAAAATGTAGATTGGTGTCAAAAGTATTTAACAAATTGACAAATTCTCGTAGAGCTGCTAGATCGGATTTCAAATGAAAAACAATCATCAATATATCGCTTTCAAGATCGGACAAACTTTTGAAACTGTCACATTTATACAAATAAGTAATTTCCACTGCCCAACATACAAGCAGGCTATGCTGGTGCAACGTGGTACCCATCGCAGTACACTTCTGTTGTTTGTAAAATTGATCTTTATACATAAAATAATTCGATGCTAGAACCATATTAGCCATATCAGTAATCAGGCCCAAATCTGAAATCACATCTGGTTGTAATGTCGCAAAGAACTCAATCGCTCGAATCCCCCCATCATGTGGTACATTCGAATATAAACTTTCTATATCTAAAGTCACTAACCACTCATCAGAGTTAATCACCATATTCTGAATATGTCTGATCATGTCACCACTGTCCAAAATAAAAGAAGACAAATTTTAACAAGTGGTTTTAAATAGCAGTCAACCAATTGAGAAAAGGTTCCATTGATGACCCAATGTTGAAACAATGGGTCTAATTTGGTGGTCTTTGTGCATCTTTATGGATTTTTGGTAGTAAATAAATTACTGGTCTTATTGGTACTGCCACTTTTAAAAAATCAACTTCATGCTTGCTCAAACGTCCATTTGCTTCACACAATTTAATGAATTCCTCAGCTTGCAATTTGATCTCATTTGTTGGATCATAAGTTAATTTTTGATAGTATACTATATTATTTAGCTGTCGAAACATTTCATCTTCATATTCCTTCACATCCCAGAGCACAATTGCTCCACCTTTATCAGCTGGCTTTATAATGATATTCGTATCTTCTTTTAATGTCTTTAAAGCAAGATGTTCTTGAAAAGTCAAATTATACTTTACTTCTTTCTCTCTTTTAATATTAACTCTATATCATGATCGACTAAAGCAGAGAATGTATTCACAACATGATGGTTAGATATTGGGGACAGAAACTGCTTTTCTTTTTGAGCTGCTTTGTCAAATTATTCTCACTCATTTTATTTTCTTGCTGAATCACACCAGCATTATCATTATTTGATTGTACTTCCTTATTTTCAAAAAACATTTTAAATGAAGTTGTCTGTATAGTTTGAACAAATCAATTCGAGTTTGGAAGGGATTTACATTTCTACTGGGTACAAAAGATAAACCTTTTTGCAAAACAGAAACCTCATGAATAGTAAGTTGTCTCGTGGTGAGATTTATGATTGCCATTTGTTCTGCCTGTTCGAACGCCTGGTGGGCCGAATATTGCCATCTCCCTCTGCTTCTCCTGCGCCCTCCTCGCCTCTTCCACGTCCCTTCTGATCTTATGTTTTCTGTATGGGGTACATGGGGTCCTGGAGTATCCCTGGAAAATTGAGGTCGAAAATCCTGCCTCTGCTGGGCCAAATTGATTTTACCAGTCTCACTTTCAGGAGATGATACTAAACCATCAACATTTAAATTAGTAACATTCTTCCTATACAGGAATGGTTCACTGACGGCTTTTTGCTTTGCCAATTATAAACTTGCCCACGTAGTAATCCTCTCATCTCTCTCATGTTTTTGCAATTTATATTCTTTCAATTCCACTGATATTTCAAAATACTGATATGAATTTTCTCAAACATAACTTGGGTTTCTGCATGGGAAAACCAGATTTGAAATCATTCTCCATTTTTTAATCTGTTCTTCAACAGCTGTGATATCTCTCCTTGCCTTCTTTATTAGGGCTAAAATTAAATCATTTGAAGCCTTGTTCAAAATTGGCTCCCAGTCCTGCATTAGTAGCTTGTCATCCAAACCATATGCTGGTGGCTTCTGAATACGTAGCCCCCTCGGGATCCTTTTATCTCGCCAATATTGTGACAGGGAAAATGCATGCAACTGATATCTTATAAGTTTTTTCTTCAACCCTTCCAACTCAATGCCATCTGGTTTTAAAATAGCTGTACTTGTACTGGGTGTAGGGGGATAATAGAACTTCACACGCTGCCCGGTCAAAAATTATCTCAGCCCCTTCAGCATCAGAAAAGCTTAATAATGCCATTTGTGTAGATGGGCTTTCCATAAATGCTCCACCATCTAAGCCACTCGCCATAATTCCACTTTTGTATTTCAAGGGGAATGCCTCCGCTGAACACGCTTGCAAAGGTCAAAACAGGTCAACGAGCCAACCTCGCACACATGCGGTCCTCTGAGTAACCGCGTTTCAAATTGTGAAACCAACAAAACTCTGAGGTGCTCAACTTCACTAAATGTGAAGTATTTTAACCTGGTGCCACTTCGGAAACAGAGAATACATGTATCACAAAGCGGCAAACAAGCAGTCCGAATACAGACCCCAAAGAAGTTAAATAATAGACCACTATGTGCACGACTTACCGTATCTTCAAATTTTATTGTGGTCACAACTCGTTGTACAAACAGCAGACTACCAGGTGCGGCGACTTACTGGACAGAAAATAAACACTTTAAACACCCATTAGTGCATAAACATAAGAGTGAGCATTTAAAATGACCCGGGTCAAGCCGAGCAGAGACCAGCTACATGCGTGATAGCCTTGCGGAGAAACAACTAGCGTTTGACTGGCGCCTTCCTCAGAGCTGATTGGTCAGTGGACACAAACATTTAAAGTGAACTCATAAATATTAAAATTCCGGATAACCAATTAAAAACAACCGCTCATAAATATTCATATCTGCCCCCGATTTCACTATAAATAACTCTGTAACAGTAACTCCTCATTTAAACCTTTCGGTTGAAGTGTATCTAATTATAAATCCAGAAACATTCCCTCTGATCAAGCTTTTTTGCTAAATTTCCACCACGAATTCCAAATTTTATTTTTTCAATACCTATAAATTTTAAATTGGCCGGTGAACCATGGCCTGCAGATGCAAAGTGTCGTGCCATTGCATTGGTCATCACATTGTTTCTAATTGCCGATTTGTGCTCACTTATCCTTTCTCTCAACTGGCGTTTAGTTTGCCCTACATAATTTAAACCACATGGGCATGTTAACATATATATTACGCCAGTGCTCTTACAATTAATAAATTCACTTATTTCAAACTTCTGATTAGTATGTGGGTGCAAAAAATACTTACTGTTATAAGTATTATTGCACTGTGCACAATTACCACATTTATAATTTCCTTTCGGAAAATTTGGAATCCAAGTTGCCCTCGACCTATCCAAATGCTGCACACTGTGCACCAGCATATCTTTTAAATTATTCCCCCTCCTATATGTGATTTTAGGCTTCTTGTAGATATCTTTCCTAAAGACAGGATCACCTTGCAGTACTTTCCAATGTTTCCTAACCGCATTTGAAATTTTGTATGCTTGATTAGAGAACTCTGTACTGAAATAGATACATCCCTGAACATCTCCAATTTCATTCTTTGGTTTTAACAATTCATTCCTATCAGTCATAACAGCTCTTTCTATCCCTTTATAAATGCAATCAGTTCCATAACCAGGGGCGTTTTAAAGCACGAGGTTATGGAACTGGTTGCATTTATAAAGGGAAAGTACTGCAAGGTGATCCTGTCTTTAGGAAAGATATCTACAAGAAGCCTAAAATCACATATAGGAGGGGGAATAATTTAAAAGATATGCTGGTGCACAGTGTGCAGCATTTGGATAGGTCGAGGGCAACTTGGATTCCAAATTTTCCGAAAGGAAATTATAAATGTGGTAATTGTGCACAGTGCAATAATACTTATAACAGTAAGTATTTTTTGCACCCACATACTAATCAGAAGTTTGAAATAAGTGAATTTATTAATTGTAAGAGCACTGGCGTAATATATATGTTAACATGCCCATGTGGTTTAAATTATGTAGGGCAAACTAAACGCCAGTTGAGAGAAAGGATAAGTGAGCACAAATCGGCAATTAGAAACAATGTGATGACCAATGCAATGGCACTACACTTTGCATCTGCAGGCCATGGTTCACCGCCAATTTAAAATTTATAGGTATTGAAAAAATAAAATTTGGAATTCGTGGTGGAAATTTAGCAAAAAAGCTTGATCAGAGGGAATGTTTCTGGATTTATAAATTAGATACACGTCAACCGAAAGGTTTAAATGAGGAGTTACTGTTACAGAGTTATTTATAGTGAAATCGGGGGCAGATATGAATATTTATGAGCGGTTGTTTTTAATTGGTTATCCGGAATTTTAATATTTATGAGTTCACTTTAAATGTTTGTGTGTCCACTGACCAATCAGCTCTGAGGAAGGCGCCAGTCGAAACGCTGCTGTTTCTCCGCGGCGCTTATCACGCACGCGAGCTGGTCTCTGCTCGGGCTTGACCCGGTCATTTTAAATGCTCACCTTATGTTTATGCACTAACGTGGTGTTTAAAGTGTTTATTTTCTGTCCAGTAAGTCGCCGCCGCACTCCGTGTGTCTGCTGTTTGTACAACGAGTTGTGACCACAATAAAATTTGAAGATACGGTAAGCCGTGCCACATAGTGGTCTATTATTTAACTTCTTTTGGGGTCTGTGCATTCGGACTGCTTGTTTAAGCGTTTTGGCTGATAGATTAAGGATTAGGCCATCATTTAGGAGCCAGGCTTGAATAATTTGAAATGCAGATGACAGGTTTGTATTGATGTCATCCAGTGACCTTGCAGTTGAGTAGAGCACCAGGTCATCAGCATACATGATGGAGTGACAGTGTGTAAAGGTAGTGGGACAATTATTGTCAAAAATGGAAAAGAGCAAGTGCCCTAGAATGGATCCTTGTGGGAAGCAGCAGAAGATGGGAGCCGAAGATGATAGTACTTTGTTGAACAAGACGGATTGGGTCCGGTTTGAAAGGTAACTGCTGATCCAGGATGTGGTGGAACCAGAGGCACCAAGAGAATGTAGTTTGTGCACAAGTAGAGGATGATTAACCAGATCAAAAACTTTGGTAAGATCTATAAACACTGCACCGGTAAGTAGTCCTTTGTCCATACTGGACTTAATATCGCTAGTGAATTGGGTTAGAGCCGTTGTGGTACTGTGACCAGGCCTAAAACCGTGTTGAGCTGGAGACTGGAGATTGAATTTTAGTAGATGGGCAGAGATTTGATGGTGAATGAGTTTTTTCAGTGACTTGCTAAGAGCTGGTAGAAGAGCAATCTGGTGATAGTTGAACAAAATTTTAGGGTCGCCCTTCTTGAAGACAGGAATTACCCTGGCAATTTCCAGGCCAAAGGCACCATTGCAGTACTGATGGATAGATTAAAAAGTCGAGTAACAGGAGTGGCAAGGTGAGAGGCACCAAGCTGGAGGATCCTGGGTTCAATGCCATCTAGTCCTGTGCTGCCATGGACAGGGATGGAACTCTGTAACCTAAGAACGTCCAGGTGAGAGATGGGAGAAAGCTCAAATGTGGGAGGGGTATATGAAAAAGAAGAGGAAGGGCAGTGGGATCCACAGGAGGGGACCTGGGAGCAATTAGGAATATCGATGGAAAGCAGGTTGAAAGCATTAACAATGGTCCTAGGGTTGTTACAGATGGAGTCATTTAGTAACAAGTCTTTGGGGGTCAACGGCTTAGTGTTCCCTAATATTTCACTAATCTGATTCCAGTATTTCCTGGGGTCAGCGGCTGATGACTGAAAAAGTCCATGGTAGTAATCACTCTTTGTAGCCCAGATTGACCGCTTGCAGGTATTTCACAAAGCCCAGTGCTGAGCAAGGTCAACCAAATCGGAGGAGGACTTCCATTAAGACCATAGCTTGTCACGCTGTTTGAACAATTGCAGGAGAGGACGTTTCAACCATTTGGTAACCTGCCCTCCGACCCTGTGTGTAGAGTATGGTATGTGCTTATGCTGTAGGGCAAGTAAGGTCATATTAAAGAAGTCAGTGGCAAGGTTGATGTCATTAGTGGTAAATAGAGGAGACCAGTCGGTATGTTTTAGATCCCATAAGAACTCAGCAGTATAAAGTAGGGCAAAGTTAGCAAACAATAGAACCTTGTGTGGATTTGAGAAAGGGGAGGTGTTACACACACAGAAGACTGGGCAGTGGTCACTTATTGAGTCAGATAGGACCCCAGCAGTGGAATAGCAATCCATCCTATTAGTTAGAATCCAGTCAATTATAGTACGGCTGTGGTCATTCAGTGGTACCCGGGTAGGGGAAGAGATGAGTTGGGAGAAGTTGGCCTTGCTAATGGTAGAGGCAAGGGAGGAAGAGTACGGCCTAAGCCAGTCAAGGTTAAAATCATTTAGACAGACTACCTCATGATTTTTGGTCAAGCCAGGGATAAGCCCTATGATTTCCTCAAGGCCAGGCTTACTATTGCGTGGGGTATATACACTCCAAATATGTGCAGTTTCTTGGCTCTGCCGAGAAGTAATATTGCATGTAAGGCCTCGCAGTTGATAAGAGGAGGGGTAGGATGTAGAGTGACATCCAGGTGAGTCTTGTAATACAGTGCTAGTCCACTCCCTCTTTTGGTGGAGAGACTGTCAACACGGTGCATGAAATAGCCCAGTAGCGCACAGTTTAGGTCAGAGATGGAAGGCTTCAACCAGGTCTCTGATAGCACAAGAATATCTGGATTATTAACCTGGGCCCATGCTTCCAGTTCAAAGAGATTGGTCATAAGGCTGCGGATGTTAATGTGGGCAATGGTCAAGCCAGAAGGCTGAGGTAACCAATGGGTAGCACTGGGCTGATTTTGGAGAAGACTGGCTTGAGGGCCCAGGTTGGATTCTATGTCCCCGGTAAGAGTAAGGAATAATGTGGTAATCCAAAGCATGACAAGTGCAATGGCACAGGAGACAGTTGCTGTAGAGGTAAGCTTCTTCTTAACGAAGAGCGTCAAGAGTGACCTCATGAGTTTAAGGCTAAGCTACCCAGGTGGAGTAGTTGTGGGGGTACACACAGCTAGCAGGTTAGAGCATCTGAAGTCATTGTAAGACGCACCCGACAGGGGGGTTGGGGTACACGAGAGAAGTGATAGATAGCTGAGGGCAAGTAATGTGGTAAGCAAGGATACTAAGCAAAACAGAGCATCCTTGGCCCTCATGATGTAAGGGAAAAAGAGACGTCACCTAATGAGAAGTGGGAGTAGGCAGAAAGGGGGAGAAGACAGAGGTAGGGAAGGGAGCCAGAGTAATGGTGATTAGGACAGTCTCAAGAAAAGGGGGGAGGGTAGGACTAGGTTAGATAGAAAGGATGGGTAGAAGGGATGATGCAGGGTAAAGAAGGGACACTTGGAAGAGAAACTCTGGTTGAGAATGGATAAACCAGAGATTTTCAGAGTGGAAGAAGATAGCGCAATAGTCAGCAATTGGACCTGTTGCAGGACTACAGACAAAAGGACTAGAAATAAACGATAGGGAATGACACCACCTTGTGGTGAAGTAGTATAACTTGCTAGTGATAGCAGAGGTAAGGGGGGAAGAGAGTCAAAAAGGGAATAGGGCAAACGAGGGTCAGGGGTCAAGATGGAAAATGGTCTCCTTGATTGCCAGGAGTCTGGCAAACAAGTCAGCAGACCTACAGGGACTGATGGCAG
Source organism: Neoceratodus forsteri (assembly GCA_016271365.2). Taxonomy (NCBI): domain Eukaryota; kingdom Metazoa; phylum Chordata; order Ceratodontiformes; family Ceratodontidae; genus Neoceratodus; species Neoceratodus forsteri. The sequence goes on from CM028130.1 coordinate 1,231,487,122, forward strand.
AAGGGGAGGTAGACATAGCTGCCATCACAGAGACATGGGCATCCCAGTACCATGGCTGGGACCTTGAGATCCCAGGGTACCAATTTCATAGAAAGGATGGGGGGGAGTAGTGTTGTACATAAGGGAAGGCTTAATGTGCACCAGGGAGGAGGGGGAGGAGGGAGCAACCAAAGCCCTATGGGTAGTGCTACAGAACACAGCTGGGAAGAAGATTCGGGTTGGGGTAGTGTACAGACCACCACCATAGGGCATAGAGCTGGATAGGGAGCTGGGGAACTGATCAGGCTGGCTGGAGGGAGAAGGAACACTTTTATACTAGGAGACTTCAATCTGCCTGGTGTTGACTGGGGCACCCCAGTGACCTCCTGTTGCAGGGAACAGGTTCTCCTGGATGCCATCCAGGAGTGTTTCCTGACACATGGAGTCACAGAACCAACAAGAGAGGAGGCCATACCAGACCTGGTGCTGTAGGATGGGGTGCATGTCCAGGGAGTTGAAGTGAGGGATCCCCTTTCAGGCAGTGACCACCACACAGTGTGGTTTCACAGTAACATGGGGAAGGATGTAGCCAAGACTAAAATGAAAGTGGTGGATTTCAGAAAGGCAGACTTCACTAGGATGAGTAGCATACTGAAGGATCACCTGGCAAAGCTCAGGCCGCAGATGGATGCAAAGCAGAAATGGGCCATCGTCAAGCAGGGGTTAATAGAGGCCACCAACACCTGCATGAATAGTTGTAAAATGAACTCCAGATGTTGGAGACCCAGCTGGTATAGCAGGAGGGTGGCTGAGAAGGTGAAAGAAAAGTGGGAGGCCTTCTTGAAGTACAAGCATACCTTGAGGGATGAAGGCAGAGAGGTTTACGCAGAGAAATCTTGGGAGGCAGGGAGAAAGATCCGGGCAGCCAAGGCTGAGAAAGAACTAAGACTGGAACAAGGGATTAAGGAAGGAGAGAAGGATTTCTTCCAATACATTAGGGACAAAAGAAGCAGAAGGGATGGGATTGCCAGGATAAAGAGGGATGGAGGATGGGCAGAAAAGGGGGAAGATCAAGCGGAGGCTTTAAATGTATACTTTTGCTCTGTCTTCACAGAGGAAGTGGAAGGGCTGACACCACAGGGGAGCCCAGGGGGTGGATTATGAAGGGGAGTTTGGGGTGGACAGAGTCTTAAGGGGGCTAAGTGAACTGCGGGTGGACAAAGCACCAAGACCAGATGGTTTACACCCAAGGGTCCTGAAGGAGTTGGTGGGGGTACTAGCAGCCCCGCTGATGGACCCATTTAACACCTCACTGGAGGAGGAGCATGTACTGCAGGACTGGAGAACAGCTCATGTGGTTCTACTTCACAAGACCAGTCCCAGGGACGAGCTGGGTAACTACAGGCTGGGTAGCCTGACCTCCATAGTAGGGAAAATAATGGAGACCACTGTAAAGGAAAGGCTGGTATCTTTCCTTGAGGAAAATGTTCTGCAAGACAACAGGCAGCATGGGTTTATCAGGGGGAGGTCTTGTCATACCAACATTATTAACTTATTCGACTTGGCTACGAGATCGTTGGACAGGGGACAGTGGATGTCCTGTACCTGGACTTCAGCAAGGCGATTGATTCAGTGCTGCATGGCAGGTTGATCAGCAAGCTGTGGGACCTGGGAATAGGGGACAAACTGGTGCAGTGGGTAAAGAACTGGCTGCAGGCTAGGAATCAGAGAGTGGTGGTAGGGGGTGAACTATCCAAACCTCAGCCTGTAACCAGCAGAGTCCCACAGGGATCAGTACTGGGACTTGTGTTATTCAACATCTTTATTGGAGACATAGCAGAGGGGGGCAAAAGTAAGATCTGCCTCTTTGTGGATGATATCAAGCTCTGTGGGATGGTGGACACAGTGGAGGGGAGACAGGAATTAGGCGAGGATCTGACTAGGCTGGAGAAATGGTGGGTCATCTGGCAGTTGGGTTTCAATGCCAAGAAATGCAAGGTCATATACCTGGGGGCCAAGAACCCAGGGGCCAGCTACTGGCTGGGGGGAGTACCAGTAGCAGTCTCAGAGGAGGAAAAGGGCTTTGGAGTGATGGTGAGAGATGACATGAAACACTCAGCACAGTGTCACAAGGCAGCAGCCAAAGCAAATAAAATGCTGGACTGCATCGCCAGGGGAATATCCTCTAGGAGGGAGGAAGTCATTCTGCCACTGTACAAGTCACTGGTGAGGCCACACCTGGAATACTATGTGCAGTTCTGGTGCCCATATCTGAAAAAGGATATCAAACTACTGGAGATGGTCCAGAGGAGGGTGACCGGGATGATACAGGGTATGGGAGACAAAACAATGAAGAGAGGCTGAGACAGCTCAACATGCACTCCCTGGAGGATGGGGGGGGGTACATGATTGAGTCCTTCACGTACCTTAAGGGAATAAACAGGTAAGATCGGAGGGCATCTTTAACTTAAGGAAGGAGGATACAACAAGGGGGCACAGCCTGAAGCTAGTCGGGGGGTAGATTTAGGAAGGAAATGAGAAGGCACTTTTTCACTGAAAGGGTGGTGTTGGGTGAAATAAGTTGCCAGAAGAGGGGGTTGTGGTAAATACAGTAGCTAGTTTCAAGGGGTGAGGCAGGGTGAAGAGGAAAATTAGGGCAGGAGGAGGTGTTCCTGGGATGGGGAAGGAGAGGGAACTAGGGAGGGTAGTCGACTGAAGGGGAGTGGGTGGGGGCATCTCCAGAGAACTAAGAGCTGCACACTTGAGCAGACTTGATAGACCATTATGGCTTGTTCTGCCGCAAATTCGTATGTTTGTATAGTCTTTATACATAGGTGGTGCTAATTAAAGAAAATATATGAAATATGCTAGTTTTTCCCATGACAATTTTTTTTTTAATCACATAGCAATGCCCTTGCAGCTGCATGGTTAGTGTGTATTTGTGTGTGTGTGTGTGTGTGTGTGTGTGTGGGTGGGGGGCTGATTTTTTTTTTTGTTCAATTTATTTTCCCAGGAATGACAGCTCAGCTTAACTGCAACATCTTGGGTTTGATTCTCATAACTAGTCTAAGTATTTAGACCAGTGTTTTCAAATGAGGCCACGTTAGCTACATGTGGTCATCAGCACACTTCTGTGTAGCCACAGAGCTCTTTTAGGCTCCAATTAAAAATATGACTAAACTCAAAATTTCTTAACTTTAAATATGACATATACATTCCACTGAGAATACACATCAGGTACCTGATTTTTTGTATTTTATGTGAAAAGAGATGTATCATAGAATATTTAATGGAAAAACAAAGAGTAGAACCACCAATATGTTATGGTGGCCACACTTTTAGACCACCAGGATTTGGGACTGGAGATCCTCTGATTTAGATGCATCTTGTCCATGGGATGCATCTGACCCTGTTTTTCTTTTCTTTCTTTTAATCCAGGTTTTTATCCTCTGGTCCCTCTGGCCTGCCACCTCTGGACTGCACCTCCCCCCTCAGCCCTGTCACCTGTCTTCTCCTGGGCTTACAGGGCCACCACTTATGCAGAACCATGCATTAGTGTGAGAGCCTGCAGGGGGGTGCTGGTGTCTCCTCTGGTGGACCTGGGCTTCTTTTTTCAAGTTTGTTCCCCTAAGGGAGCTGGCATGCAGTGTCATACACAAGCATGCTGAGGCGTTCAATGTGCTGGCATCCAGAGGTGTCCCTGCCCTGTTGCGCTGATCCAGGCTATGATACCACCAGCCTCCGCTAGGTAGTGATAGCAGTAGGGGATACAGATTCCCACTCACCCCAAAAGAGAAGAGTAATCCTGGGAATGCTCAATCTCCCCCAGCTGGTCTCCAATAACCTGGGTTCATTCCTGAATTCGGGTCATTAGTGTCACAAGTAATAACGCTACCATTGCATCACCGAGATTAAACCTGCTTTTCAAACAGCTGCCATTTTTGCCAAAGCTGTCTGTGTCTTGCAACAGTTTGTGTCCAACACTGGGTGCAAGCAACTACAAACTAAATATGTTAAACTAAGGTAAAATTGGTCCAGCGCGATTGAAAATCCCAGTTTTTGAAAATAGGTACCTTGCTGCATCTGAGACTGAGTGCAAAGGAGACTTGCATCCAGAAATATAGTTTGAACTTCTAACTCCTCCATCATCTTCTCTTCAGTGCAGCCCAGCCTATACTAGATTTTACAGTAGGAGTGGCTGCAGCATGGAACACATCCCAGGATCACAGGGAGGTTAGGTGAGTTGCTATGGGATACAAAATACATGTGTGGTAGTTGTGAGTTTCAAACCAAAGTCTACTGAGTCTCCAGATTCACAGTTTGGCACTTTAACCCTCTAGCCTATACTGCCTCACGAACGAATGTTTTAAGAGTGACTTGCCCAAGTTCACACAGTGGACAGATTCAAGTCCTTGATCTTCTATGTCAGAGCCCAGCACTCCAACCAGTAAATCATACTGCCCTCCCACCAGATTAAAATCCTCTGGGGGTCACATTGATTGATTGGTCTACCTATTTATTTATTGACCGGGTAAGTACACTGGTCCAAGGGACCTTTTCAGGAGTGACCACGGGCCGCTGGCCCATCCACACAGTGGTAGCGCTATTGCTCACAACACTGGTGGCTTGCATTTGAGAATGAGTACAGTTTGTCTGGGGAGGGAGGGTTGCAAGTTCTGCTGCCCTACTGCCACTTGGGTGACCACAGGTGGCAGTGCAGTTGGAGTGGCAAGGGGGGGGACACAGGCTGGTGCCATGCTAAGTATAGTCGCATGCATGTGCATGTGCACACGTGCTGCCTGCATCATGAGGGATGGGACCAAAAAAGTGGAATGCCCCAGTAAGGCAGGATGAATACCAACTCCCTGCAGGTCCTGCACTGGAGACATGGCTCTACCCTAATCTGGGACCTGGTCCATGAAGTGCGAGGTCGAGCCTTGCCCCCTGCTGAAAAGGTGAGACAAGTGGAAGACAGAGCTGGAAAGTAAGCCCACCAGAAGTCAGGTGATGGGGCTGGGAAGCCAGTATAATGGAGAGCCTGGCTGGTGAAGGTGGGGAAAAAAGGAATCATCTGGGCTTAGGTAAACATAGAAAAGGTTGGAGAAAAGAGATGCATGGTTATAAACCAGCTGGGAAATACAGTTTCAAAAGTAACTTCAAGTAGACGTAAAAATTAAGCAATGAAAACTGAATGCAAGTTTAATAAAGTGACACAAAAACAAAAGTTAAACAATTGTTTTGTAAGAATGCAGTACTGGTGCTTATATAGCATAGAGAGTAGAAGCAGTGCTAAAAAAAACACATATAAACAAACAAGACAGTAGCTAGTATCCTAAGCTGCACTACTGCTCGGGCTGCACTCAATATTTGACCCAGATGCTGTGATTTAAAGAAGGGGTGGAAGGGGCAGTTCTATGTCCCACCAGAAGGATGTTCCAGGGGGATGGGCCAGCAGATGAGAAAGCCATTTTGCCCATGTTAGCATTTAACCATAGTACTTTAAGCAGAGGGTCTCCAGCCACATGGATTTGTTTTGTGCTTTAGAATTAGGAATAAGATCCCAGTAGAAGCTTTAGACACAATAGGACTTTTTATTTTTAACATTGTGGGTTCATTTTACTCAGTCCACATGGGAGGCTGATGAAGGTGGGCAATCTGGGGTAGGGGATAAGTCTCGTGATAAACTGGTTGAGAGTGAGGACCCAGAGGGTGGTCTAAATGGAGAACCCTCAAGGGAAAGGCAAGTCATCAGTGGGGTGCCCAGGGATTGGTTTTAGGACCAGTTCACTGTAACATATTTATTTGTGACACAGAGTAGAGTGTCAGGGAAAGCTATGCCTCTTTACAGACAACATGAGGTTCTAAAGAAGAGTGGACACTGAGGAGGGGATGAGAGCCAGAAAAAGATCTAGAAAATCTGGAGAGGTGGGCGTGGCAGCTAAAATTTAACAAGCATAAGTGCAGTGTAATGCACATAGGAGCCTATAACCATAAAAAGGGCATAGAATGAATGGAGTGGTAGTAGAGCATGTCAGAGAAAAGGGACTGGAGGGGTGATAATAATGGAAAAGATGAAGGCATTGGCACAATGCAGCAGGGCACCGGTGGGCAAGGAAAACTTGAATGCTGGGGTGCATAGGGAGAGGGATCCCCAGCAGAATAAGAGAAGTAATATGGCCCTGGTACCCTGGTTAGCTGGCTCTCCCTCAGTTGGAGCACTGAATGGAGCTTTTGAACCCACACTTGAGAAGGGTCAGGGGCAGGTTGGAGGTGGTGCAGAGATGAGCCACCAAAATGACATATGGGCAACAGGAGAGGTCCTATGAGAAGCGCTTGGAGGATCTAAACATACCTAGTTGGAGAACAGGAGAAAAAAGGGCAAAATGATTGGGATGTTTTAAGTATATTTATTGATTGACTGATTGATTCAGTGATTCAATCATTTTCACTCATTCATTCGGTCAGTTAGTTCATTATTGTGTTAGGAAGACCTTTGAAATCAAAAGCCAATCAAGAGCCCTTTGCAGTGGTGTCCAAGTGAAGCGAGTTACATACAACATCAAACCATTACAAATAACAAGCATCATGTTACAAGTTACATAGGCACTGGAAGAGAACAGTATTCATATTATAATCATCATCTGCAGAGAGCATCTATATGAGTCAAGATTACCAAGGCATGAAAGCAACATGATTCATGATACAAAGACAAGTGCCACTATGTGTGAAATCTTTGACTAACATCAACTAAGCACAATTACAGTGATGGTTCTGGTAAAAGTAGGCAGTGGCTTGGGCCTTGAATGGGAAGAAAGTGGGGAGAGCAGGAACTATCAGGGGTAGTGAGTTCCATGCTTTGACAGCTCTGGGTACAAATGAACCCTGGCCAAGTGTCATCTTCCTGTGGGGCAGGAGCAATCCATTGTCCCCCATGGAGAAAGGACCATAGTTGTTGCTAATCTGTGAAAAGTGGTTGCGAACACCCATGGACAGTTGACTGAGTAGGGCTCTTTTGCATAGGAGAGCTGCGCTGAAGGTAGCTCAGAGTCGGAAAGTAGGCTAATTGGAGGAGATTTAGCGGTCACATCAGTGGGAGTCTGGTCTTAGGTTGAGCACGAATCTGCAGGAACAAATAAAGGCAGAACAAATTGTTTCAAAGACAGAGTTGTTAGCGGCAGAATAAATTACCGTTTCATAATTAGTAACCAAAATTATGAGGGTGGAGACTAGCTGTTTTTAACCTCAGTGGTAAGGTTGTGCCTGTTTCTGTAGAGCAAGCCAAGCCATTGATGGATGTTTTTGACTAAGAAGTAGGCATGTGGGGAGACAGACAGGGCAGGGTCCAAAAGCATACCCAGATATTTAAAGGCCTGGACTTGTTCTATAGGGTCATCAGTTGGGGTAGAGATGTGCAACTTGGCGCAGCCATTCAGAGCACGGGTGCTCCCAAACAGTAGAGATTTGCTTGTTGTTGTTTTTTCAGTTGATGACCAGTTCCAGTTGCAGACCCTGTTGAAGTTAGAGTGCAGGCTCTTTCTGAGTGCCTCCAGATTGCGGTGGTTATTTACAGAAGGAGTGGTGACAAAACAAAACAAGCTTCTGCAGGAGGTCATCGGGGCCGAAACAGTGGGTGGATTCAAAGGGAGATGAGACAGGCACATGAGAATATGGCATAAGTATGCAAACTGGGGGGGGGGGAACTTACAAGGGCATATTCCTAAAATTAGACTGGCATAGCCAGCCTGGATGGGCAGCAAGGCCTTTATCTGCCATTATTTTCCATGTTTCCATTTAAAAAACAATGTGCACTGTGTGGTATTTTGACAAAAACGTGCAAAATATTTTGGTGGGTAAAGTTGCTCACTAGTTAGAAAAAGGATGTGCAGAGAAGAGTACCTGTACCGGCTATGGGAAACTATCCACTGTCCCTTATTATCTTTCAGTGCTGAAACATAGGAATATTATAAGGCTGGTCAAGGGGAAATGGATTTTTTGTGACACTATTACATTATGTTAGAAAGGGACCAAAAATCAGACCATTGTAAAGAAGAATTACCTGTAGCTGACTGACTTGTGCAGTTGAAGAGCGCCTGACGCCATTGGGTAAATTCTGAAAAAATGTAAGACTTAGATGCCATTCAATTTGTTTTTCAAATATTTTCTATAATTCTTTCCAACTTTTTATTTCTAAGGCCAGTTGCTAAAACAAAGATCACTGTCCCCTAGATTTTATCTGTTTTACTGCTTGTTTACACCTGACATCATGATCTTCTATTTATGACAGGTAAGGCAAGGAGCAAGGCAAGGCAAAATTTATTTAAAGACTCCCAATCCCGGAGGCTCTGGGTGCTGCACAAATAAATAAACACATCTTCAGAAATAGATCAATAAACACAGAGATAATTAAAAACATAAGATAGTATCGCGACATATAAACATTACTCATAAACAATACATCAGATATGAATTAACAAAAACTACAAACAAATCAGATCAATAAATTAATAATTTAATCCAGAAATACCTGAGCAAATAGGAGGGCCTTTAGGAGGGCCTTGAATACCTCCAAAGTAGGGGCCCCCTTAACCCCAAGGGGCAGCAAATTCCACAGGGCGGGGGCAGTGACACTAAAAGCCCTGTCACCAGCCAATTTCAGCCTCATCTGGGGAATCGCTAGGGGGCCTCCACAGGAGGAATGGAGGAGATGAACAGAGATAGCAGGTACAAGAAGGTCTAACAGATAACCAGGGCCCTGACTGTGTAGGGCCTTATAGGTGAGAAGACCCACCTTAAAGAGGATCCTCCACCAGACCGGCAGCCAGTGCAGCTCACACAACACTGGTGTAAGATGGCAAAATTTTGGCTGCCCAGTAAGTAACCGGGCAGCTGCATTCTGCACAAGCTGCTGTCTGCAGAGAGATCCTCCCATGACCCTGAGGTAGAGTGCATTACAGTAGTCAAGCCTTGATGTAACTAAGGCATGTATCAAAGTGGGAAGGTCCAGAGGCAGAGCAAGGGGCTTTATTCTGGTGAAATTTTGGTTATGGAAAAAACAAGAGTAGACGGTGGAGGATATCTGAGCCTCCATAGTCAAACTCCTATCCAGAATGACATCAAGAAATTGCATCCTAGAGGAGGTCTTCAATGAAACAGATCCCAGAACAAGTCCAGTCTCTGATTCAGAGGCCATCCTATCATGTACTCTGTTCGACTCCACCACCAATACCTCCGTCTTATCGGGGTTCAGTCACAGCCAGTTAGAGGCCATCCAGTCTTTAATCTCAACAAGGCAGCTGTTCAGCACATCTACCACGTTGGATGTTCCTGGGGCAAAGGAAAAGTATAGCTGGGTATCATCAGCGTAGCAATGAAAACTCAAGCCATACTTCCTGATGAGCCCTCCCAGGTGTAGCATGTACACTGTGAACAACATTGGTTAAAAAGGACTCAGACCAGCTGATGACAGTGCCAGTGAGTCTGCAAAGTTCTCTAAGGCAGTCAAGCAACACACATTGGTCCACAATGTCAAATGCTGAGGAGAGATCAAGGAGAACAAGAATTGTCTTATCTTCTCAATCTCTAGTCCTGAGGACATCATTCAGCACCCAAACAAGCATGGTTTCTGTGCTATGCCTCGCCCAAAACCTCGACTGGAAATGTTCGTACAACTCATGAGTCACGAAGTGCTCCTCCAACTAAAGCGCCACTACCTTCTCCACAACCTTCGCCAAGAAGGGAAGATTAGAGATAGGCTGGTAATTTGCCCTGACCTCTGGGTCCAACGATGGTTTCTTTAAGAGTGGTCTCATCAACGCTTCCTTCAAGGCATCAGGTAAAACCCCCTCAGATAAGGAGCACTGACAATCAGAGTAAACACAGGACCAACGGTGTTGATGCATCTCATCAAGAAACGCATTGGCACCGGATCCAGTTCACATAAGGTGTTCTTCAGATTGGTCACCACCCCAATGACCTCACTTACCTCCACTGGGCTGAACTCCCCCCAACCAGGCGGAGTGCACTCAGAACACTTCTGGTTACCACTGCCAGCTGTAACATTGCTGACTGGAGAAACTCCCTGCCAGATACCGGACAGTCTGTCCGAGAAGAACCAAGCAAACTTTTTGCATTCAGCAATAGAAAAAACCTTCTTTGGCTGTAGACAAGCAGGACGAAGTAGCCTGTCTACAGTCCAAAAAAGTATAGCTGGTCGGTTCTTCCTGGCAGCAATCTCCCTGGACAGGAACACTGCCTTCTTACGGTTGATTGCCCCCTGGTATGCATTATAATGCACACGCAGGGCCAGTTTGTCCTCCTCCAGGCCGGACTTTCTCCAGCAGTGCTCTAACCTAATCATCTCCACAGTGACAAGTTTTGATGTCACAAGCAAAAGACTGTGATATTGGGTGTAGACTGGCAGACAGAAAACTGTAGAACTTTTTATTCTCATGCAAGTTATATTTAGCATATGGCACTAATTGGCCACAATTGCACAAATTTATTTTCACACTACAAATAGCTCCTAATTTATGCCAATTGAAAATATGCAATTTTGTCCAATTAGCACAATTTTATAGAAAGGCAAAGAGTTGTGACTTCAGAGCTCCTTAGCGGTGCAGAAAAAACAACTTAACCGTACACACACACTTGCCTACTTGCTCTTGAGGAGGAAAACCATCCCACTGCTAGGGAACGTTAAAAAAATCAATATTTTTATTTTCAAAATGTGGTAGCACTCCCACGGACACACACGTCAATGTTTCAAGCCAGCAAACTCTTTATCAAGACTTAAGCACCAGTTTATTTTTGCGTAATTATCACTTAAGTGTACCGGTATATAGCTATAATTACTTCACGTCAAATATAACCTGTTCTACAGTAGAAAGGGTTAGAGATCCTGCCTGAAAAGGAAAATTAATTTTAAGAGGACACACAGGACTAAAGGGTGGCATGAACTATGTGTAAAATACTATATTAAAAATATATCTACTTATCTGATAGCTATAGAGTGATGTCCAACCAGGGGCTAGATTCACAAAAAAATCACAAAGCACAGTGCAAATGTTTGCGTTGTGTTTCACGATTGCCCAGGTGCTAGAGGTTGCTATTCACAGTCAGATAATGCACCTATGCTATCTTACTGTGAATAGGGCCAGAATGAAGCAGCTCTATCCCCCTTACCACTACCTGTAACTCCACTAGTGCTGCCCTGACATGCATGCCAGAGAATGGCTCTGCAATGAATAGTGCAGGTGTGCTATTCAGAATTTACAAAAGCAGCCATATGAATGAGCCCATTGGGTATGCAAGCGCACTATGTGGCTATTTGCATGCCCATTATGGGACCATCTACATGGGCTGCAGTGGAATTTAACATGCCCCCCTCGCCGATTGCCGGCCCAAGAAAAAAAAAGAATAGTCCCTGGTGCCAGAGGTCCCCGCCCCCCTTCACCGATCTCCAGCCCAAGGAAAAAAAGAATAATCCCTGGCCCCCAATCACTGATCGCTGGCTCAAGAAAGAAAAAATAGTCTCTCATGCCAGTGAGCCCCCCAATGATCGTTGATCGGCTGGCCCGTGAATATAATGGTATTCTCCCTGGTACTAGTGGCCCCTCCTCCACTGTGAACTCCGATCACCGGCCCGAGTACAAAAACATTCTCCCTGGTGCTAAAGGTCACCCATCCTCTGCAATCACTGATCACCGACCCAAGTAGAGAAAAAGAAGTCTCCCTGGGTCCAGTTTCCTTCCCCCCAACCGCACCCATGCCCAATGGACAAGTACTATTCCCTGGTGTCCAGTGATCCCTCCCAACACCCATTCCCCAATCCCCAGTAAAATAAATGAAACCCTTCCCTGGCATCTAGCAGACACCTCCTATCCCAATCCCTGTAAAATAAACTAAGTCCTTCCTGGCATCTAGATGTTCCCACCCCAGCAGGTAGGTGCCCCCACCCTCATTCCCCCATCCCAAACCTGGAGCAATGACTGGCACAACCCTTTTCTCACCACTGTGGCAGCCACCAACTGAGCTGTCAAGGAGCGTGTACTGTATACAGTATGCACTCTTTGACAGCTCAGTCGGTGTCTGACTGTGGTGGTGAGAGGAGGGCTGTGCTGGTCGGGTTTGGGATGGGGGGATCAGGGTAGTGGGGCACTACCTGCCAGGGTTGGGGGGTGAGGTCCACTAGATAACAGGGAAGGGGTGGTTGTTTAGTTTACAGCAGTTTTTGGATAGGGAGGGGGGACCGCTAGACACCAGGGAATGGGTTTCATTTATTTTACAGGGGCTCGGACAGCAGGAGGAGAGGGACCAATGGACACTAGGGAATAGTACTTGTCCATCAGGCATGGGTGCAGGTGGGGGAGGGAAACTTGACCAGGGAGATTTCTTTTTTTCTACTTGGGCCAGTGATTGGCAGTCATGGGGAGGAGGGATGACCACTAGCACCAGGGAGAATGTTTTTGCACTTGGGCCAGCAATCGGAGATCAGGGGGGGGGGGGGACCTCTAGCACCAGGGGAATGCTGTTAAGAGCTGGAAATCGCCGATCATGGGGAGGGCACTAGCACCAGGGTGACTATTTGGGGCCAGCAATCAGTGGGGGGCCACTAGCACCAGGGAAGAATTATGTGTTACATTTAGGTGGTGGATGGGGGGCACTAGCATCAGGAAGAATTTACTGGCCCAGCGATTGGTGGGTGGGGCACTGCAGTATCTCTGCCAGCTACTAGGGATTAAAGCAAGTTCTCAGTCACTGGTATTTGCAAAGGGACCACACAAAAGACCTTTGCGTGGAACAAGTGCTTTGTGAATCAGACAGTGCCGATATGCAGGTCCCTTCCACTCATTTGAATTGCGCCCCCTCCCACCACACACATACTTTGCCCTGGCACAAACCCAGATTGAGAGCACAAACCTGGCTTCTGTGAATACCAAATCGGCACAAAACCCAGTTTGTTCATGCAAAACCAGGTTTGCGTCAAGGCAATGTTTTGTAAATCTAGCCCCAGACCTGTAAAATAAAAAAAAAAAAATATTAAATTACTATAAATAAAGCTTTCTAGAGAAATCATTTTTTTAAAGCAGACACAAAAAAAAGAAACTATGAAAGGAGAGAATATTTGGACTAAAATTGTTGAGATGTTTAAAGTTAACATGAAAGGTAAGCAACGTGTGGTAGTAGGGTGGCAGCAAAAATATTACACAACAGTTTACAAATATACAATTCGAGTCTCTAGGTTCACAGTTTTGTGCTCTAACCACTAGGCCACACTACTTGCTTCTTTCTTGTTATTTCTGTCCCCTTTACTTGGGTAACTGCTCCTCTGACTCATGCAGGGAATCCCACCATGGATCCTGTGTTCTGAAGGCAGAAGGTCTAACCGGTCAGCTAAATGGAATGATCTCCTACAGAGGAAATTACAGAGCTCCTTTGCTTCATACATGCTATCCCATAGACCAGCACTAGATGGCTGTATTGGTTTTGACTGTTATTTGTACTTCTCACCACAAGATGGCACTGCTATACACCACCTGCCTTTTTCTTATGTATAACACTTCTGCCTACCCCTCCACCCACCCCCGAGGTCACACAAGTAAATGGTGATATTGGATTGAACCTGGATTCCAGTTTAACAAGTTTGTGCTATAACTAGAGCCCCATGAAATTTTATTTTTACAATTTTATTTTTATTTTCTGGAATTTCCTGTTATTTCTTTTATTCATTGAAAATGCAGTTTTTTTCTTGTTATCACATTTACATTCATAAAATACCTCAGAAATGACCTTATACACACTAGAAATCACATTCCTAGTATATTACATTGTATTAAGCAGCATTATGCTATGGTCTTGAAAGGTTTTATGAAACAGACAGTTCCGATGCCACTTCCTTGCGGACCGTCCCTGTGGCAACAACGGTGCCTAAACAACAACTGCCGTAAACATTTATTTAGTTTTTGCCAAAAAAAAGGCTTGTTTTTGTTTTATTTCTTTTTATGCCTTAAATTTCTTGTTATTTCCTATTTAAGAAAAACAGGGGTCTCTAGTTATAAACCCTAGGCCAGACACATTGCCTGACTCTTTCAGCTGTGCCCCAGGGATCACACGGTACATGTCAGCTGTAGCATTCAGACTTGGGTTTCCATGTTCACTGTTCTGTGCTCTAACAATTACGTCATGCAGCCTGCCTTCTTCTGCCTCAATCCCCCTGGACACACAATAAGTGTTGGTAGTGGGACTCAAATTTTGCCCCTCTTGGCTCACTGCTTAAATGCTTTGATTCTTTGGTCAAACTTTGTCCTCTGCTTGCATCTTATATTTTTGCCCCCACCCTTTTGGTAACACAATAAGTCGCAGTTGTAAGATTGAAACCTGGGTTTCAAGGTTCACAGCTCAAATACTAAGCCAAGCTGCCTGCTTCTTATAGTTCTTCCCACACCCACTCATTGAGTAATTAGTTGTCATATGATTCAGAACTGCTATCTCATCTCCAGGGTTAGGGAGAGGTTCGCCAACAGCTAAAATGCTTGCCTCCTTTTACTCAGACAAGCCAAAGTCAAAAAGTGAGTAAGTGGCAGCAGTGAGATTCAAACCTAGATCTTAAGATTTACAACTCATAGATACATAGATACATAGACAGTGTCGGCAGATAAGGGCCTATGGCCCACCCAGTCTGCCCATTTGAGCTTGTAAGTTCAGTTTATGTTTTCCTAGAAGTCTGTTGCCCCTTGCCCCTGACCTCCAGAATTCCTTTATGTCTATCCCATGCATTCTTAAATCCCGTGATTGTTTCAGCCCCCACCAATTCCTCTGGCAGGGTGTTCCACTTGTCCACCACCCATTCTGTGAAGAAATTCTTCCTCACGTTTCCTCTGAATCATCCTCTCCAACTTCATCCCATGCCCTCTAGTCCTGGAACATCTTTTTGCTTAAAATAGTGTATTCTGCACCCTGTTCCTCCTGTAAGATACTTGTATGTCTCTATCATATCCCTCTCTCCTCCTCTCCTCCAGGGAGTACATGTTCAGTTCCTTCAACCTGTCTTCATAGGACTTGTGATGCAATCCATGCACCATCTTTGTTGCCCTCCTCTGAACCTTCTCTACCCTGTCTACGTCCTTACGTAGGTAAGGTCTCCAGAACTGTACACTGTACTCCAGGTGGGGCCCCACTAGTGTCTTGTATAGTGGAATTATGACCTCCCTTTTCCTGCTGGTGATGCCCCTGCCTATGCATCCCAGCATCCTATTTGCTTTACCTGCTGCCTTGTCACACTGTTTCCCTACCTTGAGGTCATCAGACATGATAACCCCAAGATCCCTTTCCTGCTTGGTGCATGCTATATCCTCAAGCAGAGGACAGCTCTGGTCATTTAACACTAGAACAAGCTAAATGCTTCTCTTTTACTACTCCATCCATTGTCACACATTAAGTGGCTGCTCTGGGATTCAACACTGGTCCCCTGGGTCAAAGCTCTGTACTTGGATACATAAGTGCCTGCCTCCTTTCACTCTGCAGCCCCCCCAACTGAGAATGCACACAGATCCCAATGTGTGCACATTCACACAGACCCCAGTGCAAGTACACACAAACCCTGATGCGTACTTGCCCACACACAAAGACACCCCAGTGCATGAAAGTTCAAACACAGGCCCACAGGCCCTGATACGTGTACATGGACACACACTCAAGCCCTGACAAATGCATGCACACAAAGGCCCCAATGCATGCACATGCACTCACACACACACACACACACATGCATAATGCAATTAGGCCCTGATGCATGTGTGCACACAAAGACTCTGATGAATGCAAAGGCACAAGACCCGATGCACACAGAGGCCCCCAGAGCTCATACACATAATTACATGAGATCCTGTCCCTGACACATTCAGACACATTCGCAGGCCTTGCTGCTTGCACGCACATTTAGGTCCCAGTGCACACATACACACCCAGTCCCAACATTTACCCTTACATCTTAGACCCTGATGATTATACACAATCTAGGATGCAGATGCATGCACACCCACTCAGACCCTGACTCATCCTCATGCATAATCAGACTTTCAACCTGGTGCATGCACACACAGAGATCTTGAGATATGCATGCAACAGAGACCCTAGTGCATGCCTGCATAGAGACTCTGATGTATGTGTGCACAGAGAAACTGATGTATGCCTGTACAGAGGCTCTGACACATGCCTGCACAGAGACCTTGATGGATAACTGCTCGGAGATCCTGTCACATGTGCACAAAGAGACCTTGATGTATGCCTGTACAGAGACCCTGATGTATGCCTGCATACAGATCCTGATGCATGCGGGTGCAAAAACCCTGATGCATGTGTATACACACACATACACACACACCAGTGCACACACGCACACACACACCCTGATGTGCACACAGATATCCTGACCTGCCCATGCACACACTGATTATGATACACGGACATACACTCCAACATGCACAGATACCAAAATGTGAGCACACAAACAGACACTAACACATATGCATAAACAAACGCAGGCCCCAATTCATACTCATGGACCCTGACTTTCTTGTATGCACACACAGCCTGACACATGTATGCAACCACATCACACTGCCACCCTCGAACTTGCATCACAGCACACACACAAGACCCAACTGCGCACGCGTACACATACTGTCGACTTTGACATGCATATACATACAGACCTTGATGCCCACACCAACACAGACCCTGACATGCACAAACTATACTACACATCACTATATACCTGCAGACACCACTGCATATACAATTTTCTTTGTTTTTGGTATTCTAGCTCAAGATAATGCATCACTATTAGTTTTGCCTGGGCCTCATCTTTACCTCCTTGCCAGAAGTCAAGAAAGTGAGGTGCACATCCAGATTCTGTCAGCCAAATCCTTCCCCCCCTTCCAAGCCAGCACAACAGTACTGGGGGAGCATCTTTTTTAGGTCCAATGCTCACCCCATCAGCAGCAGCTGTGACAGTGAGGAAGCAATCCCAGAAGGCAATGTGATGACGTCTTGCCACCTGCTAGCAGCAGCCAAGATAGTTTGGTGAAGAAATGTTCAGATCTTCATCACACCGCCAGCAGTGACCAGAACATTAGTGGGGAATCACAATGTTAAGGCAGATGGCCTGACTTTTTCACCCTTTAGCAGCAGAATAAGCAAGGGGCACCATTTCCTGGTCTGATATTTGCCTCTGCAGCAGCAGCCAGGGCAACTGGGGCTTTGACCAGAAACTTCACTATCTCTTCATCCCCAAGCAGCAGCAATAACAGACATCATGAGTCAGTGGCCCAATTTGGCTCCCCCCCCTTGTGGATAACTCACAGTTGGGAGCAATGGCTCTGTATTGCAGCCAATCCAGCGTGGACAAGGATTGGGTGGTGGAGGGAGCAAATAGCAGGAGAACAGAGGGTAAAGATTAATAAAACTGGCCCCAGGGTTAGGTCAGGGGAGGGAGCATTTAGCCCGAAGGTAAGGTTCAGAAAAAAGCTGCCCC
Organism: Neoceratodus forsteri; assembly: GCA_016271365.2. Taxonomy (NCBI): domain Eukaryota; kingdom Metazoa; phylum Chordata; order Ceratodontiformes; family Ceratodontidae; genus Neoceratodus; species Neoceratodus forsteri. The sequence continues at coordinate 1,231,504,634 of CM028130.1, forward strand.
AGGAATGGGGATGGGGTGGAATTTCAGTGAGAGGGTCAAGTTATGAAAAATTGGCACTGGGGACAGGAATTGCACAGGGAGAAAGCATGCAGAGAGTGGGTAAAGTTAAGTAAAACTGGAGGCAGGGAATGGTTGGGGGTTGGGGGCCTGCAGCGGGAGGGTAAAAATCAATAAATATATCACTGAAGATGGGAATTTGACATGGGAGAGAGCATACAGCAGGAGGGTAAAGTTATAAAAAAAACAGCATCAGTGATGTGGACTTGGAGAGAAAGGGAGTGTGCAGTGGGAGGGTAAAGTACAGTAAAACCAACACCGGGAACAGGGATTGGGCAGGGGAAGGAACATGCAGTGGGAGGGTACAGAAAAGGGAAATCCACAAATCCTTAACACTGGCACCAGGGACAAAGACTGGGTGGAAGAGGGAATGCACAATGGGAGGGTAAAGAACAAAGAAAATAGCACTACATGGTTGGGCAGGGGACAGAGCATGCGGCAGGAGGGTAAAGTTGTGAAAAATCAGCACCTTGGACGGGGATTGGGCAGGGGAGGAAGCATGCAGTGGAAGAGTAAGTAAAGTAATCAGGGCGAGGGAGTTACAGCAGCAGAGTCAGCATGCCTCGCTATGGCAGCAGTGCAGCCAGTGCTTGTGCAGCACTGGCCTCAGCTATCCCAGGGCCCTGTGCAAACCTTCTTGCCAGGACCCCATATAAGAAGTTCTGAAGTCCCCAAGGAACATCCTTATCCCTACCATGGCCTTCCTATATCTTCATTTTCAGCTAGTTTTGTGTCAGTTTTGTACTTTACCTAAATTAGAACATAGAGGACCAAAAAGAAAGGAGGCCAACTGGACAGCTGAAGCTTTCTGGGGCCCCTCTGCTCTTGGGGCCCTGTGTGAAAACACAGTTTACAGCATGCTAAGGCTGGCTCTGGCTTCTGAGGTCAGACAAACAAGCACAAGTGATGCTAAAGAGCACTGGGAGCAGATCAGGCATGCTCCTGAGGTCACCACGCACAGTGACAGTGATCAGTACACTTTTGGAAAAATGAGGTGTGGATGCATCATTCTACCACCACTGACTTGCAGGCGACACTTTGCCAAGTACAACCAGGAAGCGAACGTGAAGAAAACTTTTAAATTGTTATAGCTTACAAGCAAAGTTTTTAATTTCTTATTTAATGTTAAATTATTCCATATGATTTTTCTTGACTAAATCTCATCATTTAATAGCACAATATGCAGCATAAGATGTTTTCAAATGGTGGTGACTACTTTCTGCATTCAGTTTTCAGGAAAACTCCCTGAAAGTGGTAACAATAGTACCTGTGTTCCACACAGGCTAAAATGTATTAAAAATGTTTTTTAAAAAGTCATTGGAAAAATGTATATAGATACGTTTCACTCTATATTTATACATGAATATTCTGGAACATGTACCATTGACACCAAGCTTTCATTTACAAAAACTTACTTTCTAGCTCGAATGTTTCCATAGTTAACCCTCCCAGAAGTAATTACATTTAAAAAAGCATAACTTAGGAATTGTTTGGACTAGGAATCTAATTTTTTTTAACAAAAGTTTCTGATGAGTGCTACATGATGGAGTAATGCTGATACACTTGATATGTATCAATACACATTACAACATGTCAATGCATGTACTGACATAATGCATAGTTACACACCCACAGTATGCATGTGTCATAACACATATTGTAACATGGCATTAATGAGAGAGGTGAAATGGGCAGCAGCGATTGCTGCAACGGCATCACGGGACCCAAATCGGAGCGGGGATTAATCCAGGGTATATGCCGTGCCCGCCAAGGTAGTACTAAAAGCAGCCAGACCCCCAGCTTAGCAGCACTGGGTACTCATGGTGAGTGAGTGCAAGAGCAGCAAGACAGCCACACTCAGAGGCAGACTAGGCACCGGAGGATGGAAACGCGGAGCGGGGACCAGAACCAGTGGCAGGCAGAGGTGAGAGGTAGCAGAGCGCTAGGTAGAGATAGCATACAGGGTAGTGGCATGTGATTCTCAATAACAGGAGGCGTCGTGATGGAGGAGTGGGTGGATGAGCAGTGGCCCGGGGCAGGAGCACGCGGCAGCGAGGGACAAGGAGCAGTGACTGGATCAGTGAGGGAGCCCAGACAGAGCACCAGTAGCCAGTGGCACGACGAGATAGGGGCAGCAGCACATTGTAGCCAGGAGAGCATGCAGCTGGGATATGTGGTCCGGGGCAGGGTGGTATCGGAGCAGGCAGATGTCCGGATCATGCAAGTTGAGTTGGCTGGGGGCACGGAAAGCAGCAGAGGGGAAGAGAGAGGGGTATGGGGCGTGCAGTGCCAGAGCAGGGGGACCACCAAGAGGGGCTTCAGAGAGATGGCCACAGACAGCCAGATGAGGAGGCACCACTATCTGTCGCCTGCCAACTGGACACACTGGAGCGCAGCAAGGTTGAGCGGAACACTGAGAAAGCCACCGCATGGGCATGCAGTGTCTTCTCAGACTGGCTCGAGGAGAACAGCATGACCATGGACATTGCGATGGTGACAATGGCAGAGCTTGCAGAGACACTGAGGGAGTTCTATGGGAGCGTGCGAGTGGAGGGGGGAGAGGAATACAGCATCAGCTCCCTGGTGGGCATAAGGGCTGGGTTGAACCACTACATAAATGGCATGGAAGTCAGAAGACACATGGACATAATGACAGACACAGAATTCAGAACTGCCAACAATGTGTTTCTGGCAGTACTGAAGAGGTATTGGCGTGCTGGGAAGGATGTGGCTGCCCACTTCCTCATGATAAGCCTGGAAGACCTGTGGAGAATTCGAGACAATGACACCCTGAACCCCCGCACAGCCTATGGTTTGTTCAGGCGTGTCTGGTTTGAGATACAGCTGGGCTTAGCAAGGAGAGGGCGAGAGGGACTGAGACAGCTCACCCAGTTGTTGTTTGTCCTGGACAGAGATGCAGGAAGCCACGAGTTCCTGGCACTGGGGTTCAATGAGGCCACCAAGAACCACAGCTGCGTGATGGAGACCAACAGGCAGAGCCTCCATGGAGTCCTGTACTCGCAGCCCGACAGCGCCTTCTGCCCAGTAGTGCTTTATAAGGACTATGTGAGCAGATGCCCAGAGGGGGCCCCAGCCTTCTACCTGCACCCCATCCATCTGCCACAGGAAGAGCTTGACAAGCAGCAGGTGTGGTTCTCCAGACAGCCGATGGGCAGAAACTATCTCGGAGATATGATGGCCCAAATCTCCGAGGATGCCCAGCTGTCCAGGAGGTATACCAACCACAGTGTGCACAGCACTGCATTGCAGATGCTCACATAGGCTGGTCTCACATCGAGAGAAATAATGTCGGTGACAGGGTACAGATGTGAGACCAGCCTCCACAACTACTGGTCCCCGAGTGTCACTGACCAGCAGAAGTGGTCACGCATCCTCTCTGCGACTGACACCCAGAGCTGCAGCATTACAGAGAGCCAAGACAGGGACCGAGTATGCCCAGCAAGCCCACCCGTGCATGAGACTGGAGAGGGGGTCTCCAGATGGAGAGATCTGTTGCATGGGAGAGCATCAGGAGTCACAGTGCAGGACACTATGTGGAGCCTGTCCAGACCTGAACCCCCGCAGAGGATCACCAGATGTCCAAGGCGCAGACAGACCACGCTGCAGAACAGAGTCACGCCGATCCATCAGGGGACCTGCTGAGAGCACCCAATGTGTGGCGCACCTACGAGCCGGCGGGCTTCCACTGCTATAACTTCACCATGCATGGCACGGTCAATTTCAACTACGGTGCAGGGCAACCGGAAATGGAGAGTAGAAGTAGCTGGGCGCAGGAAGGGACCCCATGGGACAGCCAGCAGCAGCACACCCAGCCGAGGTGGGAGACGCCAGCGTCAGACCAGTCAGTGAGAGGCAGGAGGAAGTGAGCACTGGCAGTATGCAAATCCTGACCCGACCCCTCATCACGGCCATTGAGTACTGTACTGGAGACCTCCAGTGGCGGGTATGACGGTAATACCCACACAGAAGTGCAAATGTTTGGGACACTGATGTCGGCGGCACTGAGTTCTGTAGTTGCAGGTAGTGCAACAAGTGACCACATAACTATGTAAATAATGTTGTGTTCCGTTTTTTCAAAGTGCAGTAAAAGTTGTGTACCATAGCAGCGCCTCCAAGTTTTATGTTCCGTATCACACAGTGGGCAGTCTCCTGTCGCCACCACTGACCCGCGGCCCATGTTACAAGCACATTAAGCCACTCTGGCGGTGGCATCTGTCGATTGATGCATGGTGGCAGCGTTCGCCGCCTCCGGCCTCAGGCCACAACCCCACACAACCATGCATCAATCCAGCATTAGAAGCCACCTTCGTTGAGGCTTAATGCTTACTTGCTGTATATCAGGTGTATCAACATGATTCCATCACGTTGTGGTGACACCAAGCTTTCATGTTTTAAAAAAATACATTCTTAGCCCTAAATGATCTAAAGTTATCACCTCTAAAAGTAATTACATTTAGAAACACATAACATGGGAACCATTAAAGCTAGGCATCTATTTTTTTAATGAAAGTGTAGAGTCAATGCTACGTGTTTAATAATATCAGTATGTATCAATGTACATCAGAACATGCTGATATACATTTCACCCCATGATGGTTTTGAAAGAAAAATGTAGTTAGCATTGTTTAAAAAAACCACACAATTGGGGAAAAAATGTATAATGATACATTCTGATGCTCAGTGATATACTGAGACATGTAGCACTGACTCCAAGCATTCATTACAAATAAAAGTTCCTAGCCCTAATGGCTCCAAAGATATCACTTCTCAAAGTAATTACTGTTAGAAAGGTTCAGACGCTTTGACCAGTGAGCCTGTAGCTTAATGGTTAGAGCGCTGGAACGGCATACCAGAGATCTGAGGTTCGAATCCCAGTAGGCCACACTTTTCCTTTCTCATTTCCATCCTTGATTTAAAAATATGTATACCTTGCAGGGGTTAAACTGCACTGAGAGAAAGTGGTATTTCTAACATTGGTTCCTAGTTGCATAATTGCGCAACACTAGAGAAAGGAATGTGTGTGGCTGTAAGGAAATTCCTCAGACGCTTTGACCAGTGAGCCTGTAGCTTAATGGTTAGAGCGCTGGAACGCGCATACCAGAGATCTGAGGTTCAATCCCAGTAGGCCACACTTTTCCTTTCTCATTTCCATCCTTGATTTAAAATATGTATACCTTGCAGGGTTAAACTGCACTGAGAGAAAGTGGTATTTCTAACATTGGTTCCTAGTTGCATAATTCACAACACTAGAGAAGGAATGTGTGTGTGGCTGTAAGGAAATTCCTCAGACGCTTTGACCAGTGAGCCTGTAGCTTAATGGTTAGGCGCTGGAACAGCATACCAGAGATCTGAGGTCTTCGAATCCAGTAGGCCACACTTTTCCTTTCTCATTTCCATCCTTGATTTAAAAATATGTATACCTTGCAGGGGTTAAACTGCACTGAGAGAAAGTGGTATTTCTAACATTGGTTCCTAGTTGCATAATTGCGCAACACTAGAGAAAGGAATGTGTGTGGCTGTAAGGAAATTCTCAGACGCTTTGACCAGTGAGCCTGTAGCTTAATGGTTAGAGTGCTGGAACGGCATACCAGAGATCTGAGGTTCGAATCCCAGTAGGCCACACTTTTCCTTTCTCATTTCCATCCTTGATTTAAAAATATGTATACCTTGCAGGGGTTAAACTGCACTGAGAGAAAGTGGTATTTCTAACATTGTTAGAAAGGTGTAACTTTTGAACAATTAGGGCAAGGAATTTCATTTTTTTTTAATGAAAGAGGTAATTAACTACACTGCAACTACTGTAACTACATTGTAACTGCACTGTAACTAGTTTGCAGTTACATGTAACTACTATGTAGTTGTTAACTAGATTCACATTTGCGTGTTGTGTACTTACATACAATTTGCATGACGTAACTACACTGTAACTGCACTTTAACTGCTGTGCAGTTACATGTAACTACTATGTAGTTTTTAACTAGTTTCACATTTGTATGTTGTGTACTTATACAATTTGCATACAGTAATAGTTACATGTGCAGACTCTACTGTCTCCCTTTCAACACAAATCAGTTCATTCTGGCAAGTGTAACTACACATTTAATAGCTGTTGCAAAGTGTAACAGAAACTCTGTCATGCAACTATCACTGCATCTCTTCCGGCATTATGTAATTTGTTCTTACCAGGGCAACTACACATGTAATAGCTATTGCAAACTGTAACAGCAAATCTATTGTGTAACTACTATGTTACTAATTTTGGCATTATTAAATTGGTTCTTACAAGTGTAACTACATATGAATGCAGGTCTTGTGCACTGTTTCAACAGTGTATGTCTATCTGACATTTAATTAAAAGGTAATCACACAGAAAAATGTAAAAGTGTAATCAGAATGGTAACTAAAATATGATTACAGTATAACTTCAGTCTGCTACACTTAAATACACGAACTGGCAACTCTTTAGATGATGTTGTTCCATGTCCATGCAAGATCTGGGCATTATTCTTGACAAAGGACTGACACTTAAATTTCAGGTGTCATCAGTTGTCAAGACTGCCTTTTACAATCTGAGGAATATCGCCCGGATTAAGCACCCCGTTCCACTGGAGGATCTTCCAGCTTTGGTCCATGCCTTCGTGACCTCTCACCTTGACTACTCTAACTCTCTGTACCTAGGGCTACCGGGGGTGGATATCTGCTGCTTGTAGCTGGTGCGAAATGCGGCAGCTAGGCTGTTGAGTGGGCTACCTCGAGTTTGCCATGTCACGCCTGTGTTGCACGGCTGCCTGTTCAGTGGCGGATCACCTTCAAGGTTGGCTTGCTAACCTAAAAGGCCCTACACGGACATGGATCGTGCTATCTGCAGGAGCTTCTTCACCCCTACTGCCCCCCACCCACTCCGCTCCACTGACAAGGGATTACTAGAGATTCCCAGGGTTCCTTTGAAGACCTCTGGGCCTGAGAGTTTGAATTTGCGGCCCCCACCCTATGGAATTTTCTTCCTCATCGGATAAGAGTGCCTGATGGTGGAGAATTTTAAATCTGCTTTAAAAGCATATTTGTTTAATCTTGTTTTCTCTGATTTTGAATAAGTTTGTAGCTGATATTTATTAAGTATTTATGGTTTTTAGCTGTGGTTTTATGATTTTGTGTGCAAGCGCTATGGTTCCTGTGAGAATAATGCTTTTTATAAATAAAGTTTGCTTGCTTGCTTGTATGCATGTCCAGTTTTTCATGAACTTACTGGTTAATAAACATGCAGTCTAATATTGTGAATTGATATATAACTGTACACAAAAATATTTCATTTGCATAATGATTAACTGGCATTATAATAATATTGTGGATAAGAGATAATGGTACTGTTTTCACAGTTAATGCTTAGGTAACATGTATTTGCAGGTGTGCACATTTACATTTACCATATGTCAGTACTGTAGCTGTGATGTAAGTTCTCATTCAGAAATCAGTCCCTCGTGAATGTATAGCTTACTAAACATGCAATCTAGTATTGGACCCTATTCACATAGGCAGTAGGGAATGTGTCAAATGTGCATACTCAGGCCTGGCAATCAGCAGCCATCCAATCAGATGGACTGCCCACCAGCAGACCGGATCCTGCATTCTGTGTGGAGTGGGGAATTGTGGGATATGGCTGGTCCTCCCAGTACTGCTGTTTTCTATTAAGGGGACCTACAGTACTGCCCCATTAGGAATGCCTATGGGGGGTTTTGAGGGGCTAAGATCCAGTTTGTAGGACAAAATGTTTGAAATGTAATAGTTCAAGTGTTGCCTTCTTGGCACAGGTTATGAAGTGGATCACTCTAACTGGAAAATGGGATACCACCTCTCTGAACAGCAGATGGAGAATGACTCTTGTGCTACAAAGTGTTTTACATGTCACAGTAAAGTGTATTTTCAAGCAAAGGACATTATCTGTCCATAAAGAGTTTCTGTCTCTGAGGAGAAACAGTAAAGTGTGTTTCATTTAAAGGATGTGAGTTGTCCCTAAAGAATTTCTGCCTTTGAGCAAAAAATGTGCTTTTGGTGAACCCAAGTTCTGAGAGGACATTCTCTGTCCTGACTCTGATCCCAGAAGTGTTATGTACAAAGAGACTTTTGCTTCATTGCTAATTCAGGGACCCAATGGACTTTGTGTATGGTACTCTGGATTTAGTACCCATTGTACTGTCTGCACTTCCAGGCCCCAGTGGGGCAACACATTTGTTCGGTTAGCATCTTGTGACAGAATAAAACCTACTACTGGACACTATATAAAGGAAAGGACATTCCTTTGCGCTTGTTATATTTTACTGGTGCCCCATCATGATTGCATAGTTTCCCCACTGCAATGGCCCACCTCAGTTCTCAAGTTAAATATACATATCATGTACCCCTAGGCCAAACAGGTGAAAACCCTAGTGGGGAGAGCGCTTCACAAAGGAAGTATGTTTAGAAAGATGTAACTTTGGAAATATTAGGGCTAGGAGTTTGACTTTTTTTTTAATTAAAGCTTATAATGAATACTATACAATGAAGACATGTTGCTACATTTTAACATATACGGATGTGCATTAAAACATGTTAGTACACGTTCTGATATATATTGCTGTGTGAATGTGTCATAATGAGGATCAGTAAAAGGCAAATGTTCAACATGACTCCATCACGGTGCACTGACTCCATGATTTCATTAAAAAAAAAATTGGCTTTTAGGGGGACATATTCAGAGCTGGCCGGTTGCGATGAGTCATGCAGAACAGCTGCACCAGCCAGCTCTGTTGGGATACTCAAACAGCATGTGCAATCGTGTCTGATTGTGCATACTGTTTGACTATCTGACCCTGGATGCGCCAACTAGAGCAGTCACCCAGTTGGTCTGACACAGTGCAAGGGATGGGGCTGACTACCATCAATGGGAATCTGGATGTGCCACAACCCCACGGGCAATATGTCAGCATCAGTGACTGAGCAGGTAGCACACTCACCTCTAAGGATGGGAGATCAGAAAGCTGTGGGTTCTATCCCCACTCCAGACACTTGGGTTAATATCCCAATACTGACACTGTAGTGCAGCATGAGGAGGTGCTGCACTCCTGAGGTGCCATCTTTCTGATGAGACGTTAAACCGAGGTCCCATCTGCCTATTCTGGTGGTGGTTCAGGTGGATGTTAAAGATCCCATGGCACTTCTCGAAAAGAATAAGGGAATTTCCCCAGTGCCCTGGCTAAATTCCCCCCATTCACAAAAAAATACCACCAACAGCTTTATCTGGGTCAAGGTCAGTTGGTATTCATCTGTATCCCTCTTCCCCGGGTCGTGCCTGAAAATAGGCAGAATTTGTCTAGTGTACTTACCTGGTCAATAAAACTAAATAAATAAACAAAATAAAATATGTGTCAGCCACTGCGATCGGGTATGGGGCAGGGGGGTCCACAGGTCATCCTGGACTTCTATGGGCCATGCACCTTTCCACCATGTGCGCCCAGTGAATGGGATGGGAGAGTAGTTGGCACATGGCAGCCGGGGCTGGCAGGCTGTGGTGCACCTGGATGCACTTCCATGGCCTGTCTGTGGGTGGCCGGCCATGTTAGGCCAGGTTTTCTTTGCCTATCTGTGCGCTGCACTGTACTGGCCTTTGAGGGGTGCATTGCCACCTAATATGCCGCTGTGCGGCATATGCATGGGAATTCCCCCTCAGCCTGTGTGGCATACATTTACTTGAGACCGGGCACATTCCCATGTGGGTGGTGCATTGCGCCCTTTTGAATATTGCGCTCTGCACAATGCTTGGGTTATGTGACACATCTCCCTTTTTGGCAGAGATGCGCCTTGCATCCCCTTTGAATATGGGGGCCTTAGTTCTACTGCAGCCAAAGGAAGCCCTTATCAAAAATCTTCTTTTGAAAGGTGTTAATTTGGGATTGTTAGGGCTAGAAACTTCATATTTTGTTTTTTTTTAAATGAAAGTTTGGAGTCAGAGCTACATGCCTTAGCCATACTGATGAACTTACATGTATCCATTTGATTTATATATATATATATATATTTATGCAACAGGCATCAGGATAAAAACCGCTGCATAAACACATTTATTTAACACACTGTACAAAAAAATCACCATGACGTAATCACTATGAGAATAACTTGAAGTTATTCCCATAGTGATTATGTCACAGCCCATTTATCTGTACAGTGACTACGTCACTACCCCCCTGCCAGCTCTACCTTCGCCCATTGTACCACAAAACAGAACTGCACAACTTCAGTTACCCCCACACCACTCCCAAAATACAAGGAACTAACAAATTTCTGTACACTTATTATTTTCCCCCTGCATTACAAATGTTTTTTTTTCCCCAACACACCTCATAAAGCCACTTCTAACAGGAATTACCACCCTTGTACCCTGCTCCCTCTCCACCGCTCACTGTTTACCTCATCAGACATGTTGCATCCTTCAAGCTCACCCCACCAGCTGCACACCAACAGCATTTCCTTCACCACTTTCAAACTTCCCAAATAACATTTCTCTCTCCATTTCCTTCCATTTGCACACAAAACCATACCTTCTCTACTCTGCAGCAGCGTGTAAGAACCACCTTCTCCTGCTTGAACAGTATCTTTCTGTACGCCATACCAGAGTGTTACAAACAGCTCCTCCTACTCAAATGGCAACACTTCCTCTCCATTTTCCACAAAATCAAAAATGTCTTTTTTAAGCAAAAAACAAGAAAAGAAAAGAAACAAATGTCAGGGAAATGAACTACCTGCGCAACACCTACATGGCCACTCTCACTAGCTACCACTTAGTGCATCCGCCATTTTTTCCAGTTTTTTTTTGAAACCTTCACACTCCACCAATCACCGAAGATGTTGCCGCATCATTAGCATAGCATGAACAAAGCATACGGAAAGCAGAAAGGGGTGGTTAGAAAAACCGTAAACACAAAAAAATACAAAAGTTCCAACACGATGTAAAAAAAACTGCTGCCATAACAATAAATAAATAAATAAATGCCTGTTGTATAAATTAAATATGCGGGGGCACCTGTGGGATAAAGCAGTTATTTGTACAGTAGCCTGTGCCCTCTTGTAAACCTCACTCATGGCTTCGCCACTCGTGAGGTCACAGGCTACTGTAAAAATAACTGCTTTATCCCACAGGTGCTTCCCATATCCCCTTATATATATATATATATATATATATATACACATATATATAAAATAAAAATATATTATGATTATTGGTGACCCCCTTTATTGATCAGATAATGAGCTCCCATCAGATGCCATAATGACTGAGCATGATGTCATGCCCAGTTAGTATGACGTTTTCTAATGGTCACACTTTAGACTGGGAAAGACCCTCTCTTTCCAGATGCTCAGTGCTACCTTTCACTCATGCTGTCACCATTTCACTTACTAGCCCCAGTCTAACTATCTCACTGTCAAGTAAAACACTTTCTCCCATCAATTCAGAAGTGTCAGCAGCAGCAGCAGCAGGTGAGAGTGTTTTACTCTCATTTTCAGCTCACCTCCTGGGGTTGATTTGTGTAGGTGGAGCTCTTTGCTCTACCTCTCCCACATCACTGACAGAGCAATAGTTCAGCAGCGGTGGATGAGAGGGGAGACCAAGTGCAAATAAAATCACATGGGGTCAAAACATATAAATAAAAAACTAAGTAAGCTCCATAGTCAAATTGAATGTTCTGTTAATATTCTGTTAAAGAGATTGAAATTCCTTTTTTTACACACCCGTGGTGTGTGATGACCTCAGAAACCTCTGGAGCTTTGTTCTCAAGGTTTATGGGTCAAATCCATAACACACAGTCATCTATGCATTATTCTCTAATGCATATTGATACTCAAACATGTATCAATATGGCATAGTCATATAGTGCTCACTCCAAACTTTCATTAAAAAAAATGAAGTTCCTAGCTTCAACAGTTGATAAAATATTATAATGATTTAACAGTAATGTTTAAAATGTTATTGGTCACTGCATTAGAAGATGCTAGCAGTATTCCGTAAAGGAGTACCATACCCTTTTTCTAGTTTCAAATAAGTGGCCACTTCCTTTTCAGCCCAGGACCACTTAAACTACAATGACTTTCAGTATCAAGACCTAATCCTCAGTAGAAATCTTTGTGTATTTCTGTGTTAAATATTTTTATTTTATTTAAAGATTTGGTGCCCAATATTTAGAGGGTTTGCACCAGCAAAATGGCCTTCGTGTGTCTAAAACAGGCTTTTGCACATGCTTCTCATTTGCTAGCCATGTGAGTGATCACAAACTGACTTTGCACCCACTAACAAGAGATGTGGGTGGAGTCATAAATATTGGTGTAAATTACATTTCTAGAGGTTTTCAAGAGTCCCAAATGAGGACTTGATTAAGGAATAAGGAGTGCTGAAGCCACTCTGCACAGTAACATGACAGTTACAAAATCATATACTGTGCATGGCCAAGTAAAATATGTATGTACCCAAATATAACCTCATAGACACTGCCAGTTGGGACACAAGGTGGTATGCAGAACTGCTGAATTACTCCAGTCAGAGTTGTATGCCCATGTTAAGGGGTACACAGTTTGAATATAGACACACATCCAAGCTAATTAGCCAGAATGCCACCCCTACGTCATGCTCCCACTCTCTCTCCCCCACACAGGCACACCTGTCTAGTCTTGTTTTCAAAGCCTGGACAGTGCTACTGTAGCTACTGCAATCTCTCCAGGTAGGCTGCTGCACATGTTAACCACACTAGATGCTAAATAATGTTTTCTAATGTTCCCCTTATCCTGCTCTCCCTCTCAGTTTGAGTGCATTTCTTCTTGTTCTGTTTATACTCATTAGCTCAAACATACTTTATACAACACCCTGTCTATTCCCTTTAGTATTTAGAACATAGTGACCATGTCCCCTCTAAGTCATCTCTATCTATCTGCTGAAAAATCTGAGTATAGTAAGAATGTTTACTTTCTTACAGGATTTACACTTCCAAACTCTTTTGGTAGCTCTTGCCTTCTAAGTTGTTAATCAGTTTGCTAGCCTTGTAATGAACCCTCAATCTCTTCAATGTTCTATGGTGAGCAGAACTGAATACAGCACTCCACATAAAGTCTAACCAAGACCTTGTGAAGGTAAAGGATCTCATTCCTTGACCTGTCCTCACCCCACCTCGTAAAATGAGGAAGAGAAATCCTGTACCATGATTGAAGGGAATGATTCATAGGATATCATGATAATACAGACTAATGCTTCCCAACATTGTGTTTGCTGTCTTGACTGCAGCAGCATATTCTCTGCATGGTTTTGGATTTCTGTCTGAAATTACTCCAGATCCATGTCCTCGATTGTGGTGTCTACTGTTGATCCAAATGGGGTATATGTGTGACCCAGACTCCTTGCCCTTAGGTGTAGTTCCTTACTTTACATACCCCCACATTAAGGCTAAGCCTCTTATTCTTGGCCCACACCCACAACTTGTGCAGGTTCCTCTGAAGTACCTCCCCCGACTGTGTCCACTCTCTATATAAATTGTGCATCATCACCAAACATCAGCACCCTGCTTCTGACCCTTACTCCAGGTCATAAATCAATATGTTAAAGAGCAATGTATTGGCACTGACCCCTAGGGTACTCCATTCAGAATATCTCTCCCACTGTCTGCTTCCTTCCTATCAGTCAATAGGTTATCTACTTCCTGAACACTTCGTGGACTCCATATGATGCTACCTTCATTATGTTTTCCATGCAGTACAGTGTCATGGTATTCTGGAAGTCTGGACAGACAGCATCCATCAGCCAGCTCTTCTCCACATCCCTAGTTATCTCCTCGAGGAAGGCAATTAGGTTGGTTGGCGGAATCTTCCTTTAGTGAATCCATGTTGTGTGCTAGAGAACAGCCCATTCTCTACCTTGTGCTGTAACACCATATGTTTTATAATTGACTCAAACACTTTGCAAAGAACCAAGTTCTGGTTCAGAGATCTGCTGTTACTGGGGTCAGACTATATCCCTCAATACAACATGGGATGATGTTGGTCACTTTTCAGTCATTTGACAATATCCTCATCTGTAAGAAGTCAATAAAGACATCAGCTAAGGGCACAGTAAGCATGGAATAGTACAAATCCCACAACTGATCTATGTGAGCAGCATTGACTACAGCAATGTTGGCCTACCCACATCTGATCTGGTGAGCAGCGTTAAATAAAGCAAAGTTGGTCTACCCCACATCTGATCTGCATGATCATCACAGAATGGTGCAAAGATGGCCTTCCCCACATCTGATCTGCATGAGCAGCAATGCAGCCACATCTGATCTGCCTGACCAGTGATGAACAGAGCAAAGTAAGTCTGCCCCATATCTGATCCGCAGGAGCTGTTCTGAACAGGGCAGAGTTAATCTGCCCCAAATTCAATCTGCATGAGCTGTGTTAAACAGGGCAAAGTTAGTCTGCCCCACATCTGATCTGCATGAGCTGTTTTGAACAGGGCAGGGTTAATCTGCCCCACATCTGATCTGCATGAGCTGTTTTGAACAGGGCAGGGTTAATCTGCCCCACATCTGATCTGCATGAGCTGTACCAAAGAGAGCAAAGTTAGTCTGCTCCACCTCTGATTTGCAGGAGCAGCATTGCATAGAGCAAAGTTGTCCTGCAACACAGCCAATCTGCAGGAGCAGTTTTAAACAGAGTAATGCTGGTCTGCCCCACATTTGATCTGCATGAGCAGCACTGTGTACAGCAAAGTTGACATGCCCCACATTTGATTTGCATGAGCAGCACTGTGTACAGCAAAGCTGATATGCCCCACATTTGATCTGCATAAGCAGCACTGTGTACAGCAAAGGTGACATGCCTAACATTTGATCTGCATAAGCAGCACTGTGTACAGCAAAGTTGACATGCCTAACATTTGATCTGCATAAGCAGCACTGTATACAGCAAAGCTGACATGCCTAACATTTGATCTGCATAAGCAGCACTGTGTACAGCAAAGTTGACATGCCTAACATCTGATCTGCATAAGCAGCACTGTGTACAGCAACGCTGACATGCCTAACATTTGATCTGTATATGCAGCACTGTATACAGCAAAGCTGACACACCCCACATCTGATCTGCATAAGCAGCACTGTGTACAGCAAAGTTGACATGCCCCACATTTGATCTACATGAGCAGCACTGTGTACAGCAAAGCTGATATGCCTAACATTTGATCTGCATAAGCAGCACTGTATACAGCAAAGCTGACACACCCCACATCTGATCTGCATAAGCAGCACTGTGCACAGCAAAGCTGACATGCCCCACATTTGATCTGCATGAGCAGCACTGTGTACAGCAAAGCTGACATGCCTAACATTTGATCTGCATAAGCAGCACTGTGTACAGCAAAGCTGACATGCCCCACATCTGATCTGCATAAGCAGCACCGTGTACAGCAAAGCTGACATGCCTAACTTTTGATCTGCATGAGCAGCACTGTGTTAAGCAAAGCTGACATGCCCCACATTTGATCTGCATGAGCAGCACTGTGTACAGCAAAGTTGACATGCCTAACATTTGATCTGCATGAGCAGCACTGTGTACAGCAAAGTTGACATGCCCACATTTGATCTGCATGAGCAGCACTGTGTACAGCAAAGCTGACATGCCCCACATTTGATCTGCATGAGCAGCACTGTGTACAGCAAAGCTGACATGCCCCACATTTGATCTGCATGAGCAGCACTGTGTACAGCAAAGTTGACATGCCTAACATTTGATCTGCATGAGCAGCACTGTGTACGGCAAAGCTGACATGCCCCACATTTGATCTGCATGAGCAGCACTGCGTACAGCAAAGCTGACATGCCCCGCATTTGATCTGCATGAGCAGCACTGCGTACAGCAAAGCTGACATGCCCCGCATCTGATCTGCATGAGCAGCACTGCGTACAGCAAAGCTGATGTGCCCCACATTTAACCTGCATGAGCAGCACTGCATACAGCAAAGCTGACATGCCCCGCATCTGATCTGCATGAGCAGCACTGCATACAGCAAAGCTGACGTGCCCCACATTTAACCTGCATGAGCAGCACTGCGTACAGCAAAGCTGACATGCCCCGCATTTGATCTGCATGAGCAGCACTGCGTACAGCAAAGCTGACATGCCCCGCATTTGATCTGCATGAGCAGCACTGCGTACAGCAAAGCTGACATGCCCCGCATTTGATCTGCACGAGCAGCACTGCGTACAGCAAAGCTGACATGCCCCGCATTTGATCTGCATGAGCAGCACTGCGTACAGCAAAGCTGACATGCTCCGCATTTGATCTGCATGAGCAGCATCATACAGAGAGAAGTTGATCTGCCCTACATCTGATCTGCATGATCAGTGCTGAGTACAGCAAAGATGACACACTCCACATCTGATCTATCTGAGTGGCAGTCAACAGTGCAAAGTTGATCTTCCCCACAACCGATCTGTATGCAAGCAGTGTTAAAAAGAGCAAAGCTGGCCTGTCCCATATCTGATCTGCATAAACAGCACTGAGTATGCTAAGCTGGCCCACCCCACATCTGATCTGCATGAGCAGCACTGAACAGTGCAAAGTTGACCTGTCCCACAGCTGACCTGCACAGACAGCACTAAGCAGTGCAAAACTGGCCCATCCCACATGTGATCAAAAAGAAAAATAGATGCTATAGTAAACATTTAAAAAACTCTGCCAGAAACAACAAAAACATCATTAAAAAAAGCACAAAAGGACTATAAAAAAGAAATCAGAAAGGCCAAGAAACAAGCAGAGCTAAATTTGGCTCAAACAGCTAGAAAAGATATCTATAAATCATTTTACGCTTACATAAATTCTCTCAAATAAACACAAAGTAAAGCTGGACCTCTAACACATGAAAATCATACAATATCATTTGATTCAGAAATGGCAACATTATTCAATAATTACTTCTGTAATGTCTACAGGCCTAAATCCAATATACCAAACATAACAAAAAAGATAATAGTAAACTCAATAGAAATTAAACAGGAGGAAATAAAACATATTCATAACCTAAAACCTAATGCAGCTCCAGGCCTAGATAGAATTTTTGTATGTATGATATAAATTATGTCAGAACATATTTTACTCCCACTAAAAGTCCTTTTTGAAACATCAATTAATACTGGAAAAATCCCAGAAGACTGGAAGATGGCCCATGTTGTTCCCATTTACAAAATGGGTGACAAAGCCAATGTCAGCAACTACCGAACTATCAGTTTGACAAGTGTGGTAGGAAAAATCCTTGAAGGTCTGGTTAAGGAAAAACTAATCTCAGGAATATATCTAAATGACCCTCACCAGCACGGCTTTAAAAAGGGTAGTTGTACTGCTAATCTCGTCTGTTTTTATGAAAATATAAGTAGGGTGTTGGATGATGGGATCCCATGTGATATTATTTATTTAGACTTTAGTAAGGCTTTTGACCTTACCCCAGATTGGGCATCAATAAAACAATTAAAAACTATACAGGCTGATTCTACCATCATTAATTGGATTATTGGATGGCTATCAAACAAAGAACAACGGGTGTCCATAAATAGTCATTTATCAGATACTGGAGAAGTTAGGAGCACAGTTCCTCAGGGATCAGTGTTGGGGCACATTCTATTCCAAATATTTATTTCAGATCTCACTAAAAATCTAAACTGCTGGGTAACAAAATATGCCAACGATACCAAAATCGGAGGACCATGTGCAACATCCACAAAAACAAATTATCTACAACAAGCTTTAGATAGTATATCTATTTGGGTCCAATAATGGCACATGAAGTTTAATCTAGATAAACGTTAAATGATGCATATCAGTAAGAACAAAAAAAAGGCAACATATTCTTTATGTGGGATCCCCCTAACCTCAAGTGCTGTGGAAAGAGATCTGGGCATTGTGGTATCCAATACCGTTGGAACTGATGAACAAAAACAAGTTGCAATAACAAGATGTAATAACATTATATGGTTCAGTAAAAGATACGTTACAACAAGGGACAAATCAGTTCCAGTCCCGTTATACTGTGCCTATGTTAGACTCCAACTGGAATACACTTCTCAAATATGGTTTCCCTATAGAAAAATAGAAAGAGATCAAATTGAAAAGGTACAGAGGAAGTACATAAAATCCATTACTGGAATGAGAGACTTAGACTATACAGACAGGTTATCCCAACTGAATCTAATGTCCATGGAAACAAGAAGGATGCATTCTGATTTACTGTTTAAGTACGAAGTAATGATGTGATCTTAATATCTCCATTAAACCTGATAATAAAAACAGTAGGGATCACGCACTCCAGATAAAGGGAAACAGGTTTAAGCACATTCAAAGAAAGTATTTTTTTACTACCAGGATTGCCAACCCCTGGAATTCCCTACCTGAAAACATTACAGTGAGTAAAACAAAAACTAAATTCAAATCTAGACTGGACAGTTACATTGCATCATTAGCTGTCATATACTATTTCAGGGATTATCATCCCTTGGTGCATATATGGGCTATGTATCATACAGACCACGGTATGAACCTCAGTATGTGATCTGCACATGCAGCACTGAACAGTGTAAAACTGGCCTACCCATCACTTGGTCTGTGTGAGTAGAGGCACTGCATGCATGTTAAGAGGAGAGGCAGAAAACAATCGCATTTCAATATGATAGAAAGGGAGAAGAATAAAACAATAGGAAAGCTAGAAACAAAAGAAAATCAAAAAAAATCAAAACCATTCTACAGGAGAGACAGGAAGATAACAACACCAACAGAAAAACAAACAAACAAAAAACAATTAGAAAGTTTTTCCCAACTATTGAGAATCCAAAAATACCAGAAAAACAACCAAGATTTTGAAAATGTTGACATGGGGGGTTTATCTCCATCTAATACAGATCATGAAAAAGCGCATGAAGGCAATACAGTAAATTTGATCACACAGATTCAACAAGAGACACTGACAAATATAATGGCATTATTTAGTCTATTAAACATATCTGATAGTAGTTCCAAATACTATTTCTGACCATTTAAACCAAGAAGTAAGCAACATTTCAGTGGACTATGAGTTAGTTAACTTCCAACCACACTATTCAAATATACTGTTAAAGCTTTATCACACCCATCAATGGCAAACATTGTATTACTAGAAGCAATGACAGTGATAACATCAACTGTAGACTCTTTTAAAAGCTCAATAATTGAAAAACTGGGTGAATCATAACAAATAATAATAGACATACAAACTGAGTCACAGAATAAAATGCTAACCTTCTCTACTCCAGAAACCCAGCAACACCAATTAACAAACAGAAAAAAAACAAAAAGGCATAAAAAAAGAAAAGGGAAAAGAATAAAAACAGTAATACAATACAACATCAGGGAAACAAATATTGACGTAAATCAAAATGCTGGCACAATTAAGAAAGGAAAATAATCTGAAGATGAGAATTACCACGGATCCTCCTCCTCCTTAGGAAAAAAAGCAAATTACTGAGGAAAAGGAGATGAGTAATAACATCTCTAAAAATAGTAATCTCAAGTATAATAGTGATAAGGGGGAATTTAGAGAGACAAATAAAGTTAGGCAAATGAATAATACAATAGAATAACTTTGAACATCAAAGCCTAGACACTGATACATGTACTAGAAATGAAGACAGAAGAAGCCAAATAACTTAAGATCACAGCTGATGAAACTATTCAGAGGATTAAAGGAGTATATTTCCTTACAGAAATATAGATGTGCTGTGTACATGCAGAATGCATGCCACATGCTTAATTGTGTAATGTTTGCATACGGTTCGTTTACACTAAGTGAACATTTGCGAACCAGGTCTAAAAGGCAAACCAGATTTGCATGCTGCAAGCTTCACATGTGCACAGCAGGTAAGCTGGTGTGGACATCTTCTGAAATTTACATCAAGTTCATGTGTTGCATGCTTGACATGAGTGCAGCAGTTAAGCTAGTGTGAATATCATTTAAACATCACATCAGGTTCACATGCTGCATGCTTGTCTTGTGTGCAGCAGCTAAGCTGGTGAAAATCTCATCTAAAAAACACATCAGTTTCTATTTTTAATTGCTAGCAATTAGTCATTAAAATACATTTTTATTTGAATTCCCATAAAAATTAGGTAAACTCATTAATTCTGATCCTTTTGCAAGTTGTTTAATGGCTTTTGATTTTTGTCATTAAATTGTCATTAATCTGTTAAGTATTGTTTGCTTATTGCAATAAATGCCTAGGATATAATCAGCCAACATCCCCCATTTCAGATGTATGAAGAGGGGCCTCTGTGTTGTGAACCGAAACCTTTTTTGTTTTGGACCATGCAAATTCCTCATGCATATTTAGTGCTTCAAATGTGTGTTTCTCCGTGACTGTTTTATCTCATTTACTTTCCCTTTGTCATTCTGTGCTGAGAGTATACACTATGGCCATGCTCAGCACTCTTTGTGCTGAGTAGGGTCTTGGAAGCGTGCACTGTACCTCACATTTTGTCACTGAAATAAGGGACAATGAGGGACAGTAACCCACATGATGATCAGTACACATCATGAAACATGGAGACATAGTACCTCAGAACACAGTGGAAACCATTGTATTAGCACCTGAGAATGAATTTCTACCACTAAGCAGGGGTTCCATTTAGGTAGGGCAGAGGGGCGCAGTTGTGCCCCCCCCCAATTGTGCCTAGGTTGTTTTTATGGTGTGGCAGTAATGGCTCTAGATTTAGATTTAATCTTTTGCACAGTAAGTGCCCACCTGGCCTGTGTGTGCTCACGCTGCAGGTACTCTCCAGACCTGACTGTGTCTGTACTGTGTTGTCCACTGTCTCCACTTATTAGCGGCAGCACAATTACATGTAATGCGGATGAGCTCCAGCCAAGAAAGAGTGCATGAGCCTTGCAAGTGCAACACTGTCTTTCCAACCACAGAGTAGACAGGCTGAACACTACAACTTGCAGGAGTCAGTGAACACTAAACTCTCAATAGCAGTTTTGTGGCAGCATATTTTTGTTGTTCTACTCTTAGTGAGTCTCCATCTACTGTGGTGGCTGAAGAGGCAGTGGGTGAGCTAGAAGCTAACTCAAGACTAGGTTACCTATTTACTCTACTAGGCTCGCCTTGCAAAAAAAAACAGCACAGATCCCGTGGCAGCAAACTAGGCTTAGCAGCAGTAGTGGCAGTGGTGCAGGTGCCTTCATAGACCTTGATCAGTGTAGTGTGGCAGCAGCCACAGCAGCAACCAAGCAAGAAGGAAAAAATCCAGGTTGGGTGGATTCATATGGTGAGGTGACTTGGTCACGGACCACATTGGGGACCTGTGATGGTCAGTTCTAGCATCCAGCTTCTGGTGAAGAAGAGAGGGGGAGTGGACTAAAATGTGGGCTGGTGGCACACTATGCCAGATTGCAGGTTTGGGCCATATGGCTGGGTAAGTAAAACTAAATAATTTTTTTTTACTGGAGGATTGGGGAAGGTGGAAGGACTGAAATACTGATGTGTTTTTCACATTTCTTCACCTTTGGGTGGCTTCATGACCCATAGAGGATGGGTATTGAATGGAATGGAGTCAGGGAGAAAAATCAGGACAAAGTTCCTTTTTTGGGGGGAAGGGGCTGAACCTCAGCCAGGAAAAAAATTGGTTAGTACCTGGGTGGGTTTAAGCCCAAATCTGATGCACTGCTCTGGGGTATATACAGATAAATCTTATATATTTGAATTTTTCCTGATTTTCATAACACATTTCAGTCAAACCAAATAAGTTGTACCTTTTAGAGATGTTACAGACATTCTAGAGCTGTCCCTTGCATTCACATACAGTAAAGAGGAATGGCATGCACAGACTATTGGAGCCCCACTATAGTCAGACTTATGCCCCTCCTCAGTGAAGCTGACTTCCACATCCCCACACTCAGGCACATTATGACAAAGGGCAAAGAAGACTGCAGGGGTGTGTATCTATTGACATGAATGGGGAAGGTTACATATATTTTATACATTATTACGGAAGAGTTGGAGATTAATGAAGGCCACCGCTCGACTAACAAGGGCCTTGTTAGTAGAACAGTGGCCTTCATTATTCTCCAACTCACCATCATAATGTATAAAATAGTAATAGAAAATAACTCCATTCATTTCAAGGGGATACACCCCAGCACTCTGACCCATGGACATCATCTGTTAAAGACTCATGCCTCTGGCTCCCTAGTACTCAAGTAAGACTTTCTACTTATATCTATACTTGGTGGGTTGTATGTAGCAGCATGGCCATACCTGCTACAGTGTGTGCATGGGGAGGGGGAGAATGGCCATGTAGGTGGGTGTGTGTGTCAAGTTATTGCTACGTTTGTGTTTGCACTTAAAGTCTGTTTGCATGTAAGCATTCAAAACTATGGAGAAAAAATAGTAGGAGTACAGGCCGGGCAGAAGTAATTAAGTGGTTTTGTGGGTAAGTTTGTGTATTGGGGTGGGAAATCATGTGTTTCCATTGGTAAGTGTGCTACAGTTCAACTGTGAAAATGAGATGAGGGAGAGAAGAAAACTGAAAAGCATACACTGGCTACAGGCATGCTGCGTGCATGCAGATGTATTCAGATACAGTATGTATTGAAGTACAAGTGAGCCGTATGTGGGCAGACAGTATGGCTTAGTGGTTAAAGGCACTGAACTGCAAGCCAGGAGACTTGGAGGCATGAAGACCTGCGTTTGAATCTCATCAACTCCCACTTGTCTATGGTATAATCCTGAGCAAGTCACTTAACTTTTACGTGTGCAGCTACCAGTGACCACTCGCTTTTTTGCACGCATGCCACATGCATGCAGTCTTTCCCAATTCAACATAAAAATCATGGTTTCCACACTTGCTTGCTACACGCATGTCATATGCATGCAGTCAGTACCAATTTAACATTTAAATCATACTTGCAGCACGCATATCACTTGGGAAGTTTTATGTGTGCAGCATGAAAACATTTCATACAATTATTTCTGTAAGGGTTGTAAACAAAAGAGTCATTAATGGAGATAATACAGTTTGTATTTGAATTTGGAATTAACAAGGTAAAAGAAAAAAAACTAACAATATACAGATACACGGAAGATAAGCTACTAGTGTATGTGTTAGTTTCGCGTATCGAATTTGCAAAACAAATATGGTTCAAACAAAAAAGGTTCTCCAGCTGAGCTTTGAGATAGCCTTAACGGTTACATGGCGGTCCATTGATAGAATAATATTTAACCAAAGACAACTGAGGTCAAACGGGAATACTATGTATTTCAGTATGCCTTGGTATCTTTATTTATATATTTATTGAAGAGTTTCACCAGAAAAGCACAATGAACAACAAATTGCTTATTTGCATCTAATACTAAACACAATAACTTGGCAGCAGGACAAATGGATAATAATGTCATTCTATCAGTATTTGGTATGGAAATATTGTGGAATGAGGACACTCAGGGCCAGAAATTCAGAGTTCAGTGCCGGGTGCAAAGCCATTGTGCTGGACTAGTGCCGAACTTGTGCCCAGCTGCAATGTTGAAATGTACCGTTAGCGCAGGCACTAGGTGTTAGCACTGACGCTAAATCAAAATGAATGCAGGGGAGGGACAGAGGGGAGGGGCCCTGAATGCCGGTGCACCAGCATATTCAAAAGCAGAGCACCGTGCTACAGGCATTTGTGCGACCTGTAGTGCAGTGCTAGTTACTGCCGAAGAAAAGCTGTTTTTAATGTAGCGTTAATAGCGGCGGTACCCTCCCAGCATGTATCCCTGTGCCCTGTAGAAAAGTCTTATCTCCCTGGTAGTCTAGTGGTCCCCCCCTCCCAGCACATATCCTGACCTCTGCTCCCCGTAGAATTTAATAATTACTCTGGTAGTCTAGTGGTGCCCCTCACCATCCAGCACATTACCCGACCCCAGTTACACATTTAAAATAGTATTTATCCTGGTAGTCTAGTGGTGCCCCCCACCCTCCAGCACATTTCCTGACCCCCGATCCCCATAATATAACATATATCCCTGGCAGTTTAGCAGTCCCCTCCAGCAGTGCCACCCCCGCACATCCCACCCATCAGCCACGAATCAAGCCAGTGACTGGCTCAGCCCTCCTCACACCACCATGGCCAGCCACCGACTGAGGAATGAATGAGCTGTACTGCAATGAATGAATACCAGGATAAATACTATTTTAAACATGTAATGGTGGTCAGGAAACATGCTGGGCGGTAGGGGGACCACTAGACTACCAGGATAAATACTATTTTAAACATGTAACAGGGGTCAGTAATTATGCTGGGCGGGGCCACTAGACTACCAGGATAAATACTATATTTAACATGTAACGGGGGTTGGGTAACATGCTGGGGGGGACCACTAGACTACCAGGGTGTGCAACAGGCACGCATGGCAACAGGGACCATGACGGCTGGGCGGACAGCCCGGCCCAGTCAGTCTGCCCAGGTCCCTAATGTATGGATATGCAGCACGCCCTATGTAGCCTACAGCATATGTCCCCCCACCCACACCAGGCGTGCCTTATGCTTGTCCCATGCATTTGTGGGTCCCTCCACTGTGTTCCACCAACACCCGCCGTAGGGTGCCTATGTTGTTGGGGGGGCATCTACAAGGGCACATATGGCCAGTGGACATGTGTGTGTCTATCTCCCTCTCTCTATATATACAGTATATATATATTTATATACATATATATATGTGTGTGTGTGTGTGTGTGTCTACCAGTTGTAGATCTAGTTATGTGTCATATAGTTATCACTCTCTCCCTGTCTCTCTCTCTCTCTCTCTCTCTCTCCCTATGTTTGTTCCTTGTGTTGTACAGCTTGCAGTGCTTCATGGGCAGGATGTCTGCCCTGTTTGTGTCTGCTAGCACACAGTTCCTGCTGCTTCCAGCCTGTACTTCCCTGCCAACCAACAGGGGATGCTGTGGGCATGCCTTGGCCTGCTGCATCCAGCCTGTACTACCATTTCAACCAATAGGTGGTGCTGTGTGCTCCATGCAGTAGCACTGGGCAAACTGTGTGGTAATGTATGCTAAGCAGCAGTTAATGAGATGTAAATGTACCTGTTTGCCCACAGATTACCTAAGTAGGCTCATTTGCATGGGAGCTCTGAATATAGCTCCCATTTGCCCCAGGCTAACCAGTTTGCACCGGACTAAGGCGTTAGTACTGTGTAATCAGGTTAGCATGGGAAAACTTCACATCAGCATAGCACAGTTCTGCAGTGTATGGCTTACATTGTTGTTTGCAGTAGATGTGTGATAACTCTGTGCAGTTGCACACAATGCTTTCCACCTGCAACACTGGCTTTCTCCAGGGTCTAATGGGCTGCAGTGGCAGTGTGCACTTCCCTGTTGCTATATTCAGTGCTGTCTTATTCCTGGGCTATTTTTGCCCTGCACTCCTGGCCCGGTTTGCCCGGCTTCCTTTGCTTGCTATATTCAGCTGGTTTTGCTCCGGGCTATTCCTTTTGAATATAGCTTGCTTTTTACTCCGGGCTACGTTTGCCTGCTGGGCAGTGCTACTTTAGCCACGGAGCACAGTTTTGAATATCTGGCCCTCAGACTTTAACAACTGCTGTATGTTTCTTATTGTCTAACATATTTAAAATCAAAATTTGGAACTGGGGGGTGGTTAGGTCAATCAGATTGCACACAGAATAAGATAGTGACTAAATAGATTTAATTATAAGGGATGACAGATTAGCACAGGAAAGTCTTGACACTCCCCCAAAATTGGACTGCTTGGGTATGTTAATAGTGGATAGCATAGTTTAAAAACAGCACCCTCAAATAAATGTAATATAATTGACTCAGTTATATACCTGGGGCTCTCCAGACAAATTTAATGGACAACTTGAAACACTTACACTCTCAACATAATTTTCTTTCATGGAATATAGCTGGACTTCAAGAAAAAATGTCAGATTCAGAATGGACAACTTATGTATCTCATTTTTTAATATGTTTTCAAGAAACCTGGACTTCTGAATTTATAAACATTAATGGATAGGATGCGGTCCTTGCCCCTGATGTTAAGTATAAGAAATTCAGCCATCAAATAGGTGGTTTGATAACTTACGTTAAAATAAAACCTGGTCTTAGAATCTTGGAAAACGTATTACTTTATCCTGATTATATGATTATTCATCTTCAATGAAATTATTCCACAATTCTTGTTGTTGATGCATACATACCACCTAAAGGGTCAGAACAATTTAATGCAAATCTGGGGGCTAATTTAAATTCCAGATTTCTGCTGCATCAATTAAATTTTCTAAGGTGTCCATACTGATAGTGGGAGACTGTAATACATGAACTGCTAACTATGACAATCTAGGAAACTTTGAAATTGTACCAATGTGATAAATATTTATCATAAAAAAGTACAGTTATGACCACTAATGAAAATGGTAAGTTGCTGAGTGAATTTATAAATGATAACACACTTGTTACATTGTATGGGAGCTTAAGGAGGGATGCAACAGGAGAAGCATCATATTTTGGGCAAAATGGACAATGCACTATTGATTTTGTTTTGGTACAGCAACCTACATATTGAAATGAGAAGAGAACATGATGATGCTCCTTTAGCACTATCAGTAAATACAAAGCAAGAATTTAATATATTGGATAGCCTAGTAGTACTAGTTTCTTTACAAGTTTCATAGGTTTCATAGATTCATTCAAGTTAAGCAGGCACTGCTTGTAACAGCTCGCTCATGAAAAGGAATAACCCATAATCTTTTTCCTATCTCAGTATTCATCCAATCTACTTTTAAAGATTTCCATACTTACACTACCCACCAATTATGCTGGTGTGGAGTTCCAAATGCCCACCACCGTCTGATTAAACCATGATGCTCTTTTCCTGGTACGACTTCTTTTCTTTCAGCTGCAAAATGTGTGTGCTATTATTGTAAATAATCGCTCTATAGCTCAGGTCTAAACATTCTTACAAATCATTGTTCATGAATGCCTTATACACCAAGGAAAGATCACCTCTCATTCTTCTGTATTCCAGCGAGTACAGACCCAGGTTCTTCAGTCTGTCTTCATAACTGAGGGTCTTAATTGTTGTAATCATTTTTGTTGTTCTACACCACACTCCCTCCAGAGTTTTTATCTCCATTTTAGTAACAGAAGACAAGAACTGCATGCAGTAATCCAAACACAGTCTCATCAATTTATTTTATTTACTTGTTTAGTTTTTGGTAACCAGGTAGGTGCACTAGACACAGAAGTGACTATTTTCAGACACGGCCCGGGAGGTCACAACATAGGGAGGTACTGGTACACAGGTACAAGGCAAGATACAGTGTTAAACATATACAACATAGTAATTACAAGGCAGGATACAGTGTCAAAATTACAACATAGGAATTACAGGAGGAGTGGATAACAGCTTTCACAGTATCAGTCTCATGGCACAGTAAGAATATTATACAAGCATATGGTAAGTGCACATGTTTACAGTGAGGGTAGAATACAAATTAAAGTACAGAAGTGCCAAGGAGTAAAGTTTGGATCAAGTATGTCATACAATTTATGGTCCTCCTTGACAGCTGGCTCCCTCCTTCTATCAGCCCCTCAGCCCTGTCACTCGATATCAACTAGTTTATTCACCTCCTGGCTCAGAGGTATCTAGTTGGCCGGACGCAGAGCCTGAAGGGGACCAATATGGTCCTGCCAGTCATCCCTGTTATTTCCTGGTTTTCTGCCCTCTCTGTTGCTGGGGCATGACACATCAGCAGTGTATGTGGAGGCATATGTATGCTGAGGAGTCCCACAGCACCCTCCCTTCAATGGTGTCCCTGACCAGTTCTGCCCTCAGGCCTCCACCTGGAGGCAGTTATTTAGTAGGGAAGCCAGGTAACGCTCCCTGGGAGAGGAGAGCTGTCCTCTGGATGCTCAATCCTCTCCCTCCCCAGCCATCCCCCAGTGGCCTGCTTGCACCACGAACACAGATCACCAGCATAGCAGGAGGTAAGGCATCGATGCCTCAGCCCTCCACGCCACTGGGCTGGCTAACAATATCACATTTCTGTGCCTGCTCCTGATGTTCCTTCTTATACTTCCTAAAATTTAGTTTGCTCATTTATCTATAGTATAACAATATTTTTTTGTTTCCATAGTATTGGAAATTAACATTCCCAAATCCTTCCCACCCTTAGTTTCTCTCAGTTCTCCTCCCCATTGAGTATCTTTGATTTATATTGTTTCTCCCAAGGTGCATTGCTGCACACTTTTCTATACTTCGTTCCAGCCCATTATCTACTGCCCATTGCTCTACTAACTCTATTGTCTTTTGCACTTGTCCTACCTCAGTTGTGGTATCTACAGCCCTTCCTAATTTAATGTCATCGGAACATTTAGTTACCCATATATCCTCCCTTGTTGTCACAGAGGAAACATACAGTTTAAATAAACAAGGACCTAATACAGACCCCTGTGGTGCCCCACTTTTGACCTATATCCATCCTGGCAAGTAACCTCTTATCCTCACTCTCTGTTTTCTATTTGCAAGCCATGAATCTATCTATTTAATCAGTGTACCATTAAGTCCCATATTGTGTAATACTTGTACTATTCAATCATGAGGAACCTTGTCAAAGGCTTTACTCAGGTCCAAAAAATACCAAATCCACAGATCTACCCTCGTCCCCTCGTCCAATGCTCTATGGACCTTATTATAAAATTCTAGCATGTTCATCAGTGTTGATCTCCCTGCTGTGAACCTGTGCTGGGTTTCATCTACTAAACCCTGATCATTAATAAAATGCTCTATCACGTCCTTGACTACTTCCTCCAATACCTTTCCCAGGACACATGTCAAACTGACTGGTCTATAATTTTTACCGTCCTTCCTTGATCCCTTCTCATAGATAGGAACCACGACAGCCTCCCTTCATGAGGATACCACTGACCTTGAATCCACTGATTCCTGAAAAATCCTTTTAACTGGTTCAGCCAGCTCATCTGCCATTTCCTTGATTACTCTTGGATGTATACCATCAGGACCCTGAGATTTATTTGGGTTTTTCTTTCAAAGTATATCCCTTCTATCACAATTATTTAGATGTATTTTTGTTGTCTACTAATTACTCAGTTTGATGGGCTGAGTATTAAATTTCTCATTAAAGACAGAGCTAAAGTAATCATTAAGCAGATTTTCTACCTGTAGTTCATCTGTTACTAATTTTCCATTGGTATCCTCCAGTGGTCCCACCTGTGCTCTACTGCCCTTCATATTGTTAATATACTTACAAAAAGACTTGTAATTGTCCTTGGTTCTAGTTACTAAGTTTTTTTTCAAAGTTTGCCTTCACATGTCTAATATCTGATTTGCAGGATCTTACTAATGTTTTGCATTTCGACCACTCTGACAAAATTCTTGATTTTTTAGCGATGACGTATGCCTGGTTCCTTTTTTTATTTATTATATCTCTAGTCTTCCATGGGTTTCTATTCCTTGTCTTTGTATATTTTTTTCAGGAACATGGTTTTCTATTAGCTCATTTAATTTGTTTATCATTTTCTGCCACATTTCTTCACGTGATGAATTCTTGAACTCACTATCCCAGTCCCAATCCCACATCTCGTTGTGCACTGCCTCAAAATTTGCTTTGGTAAAGCATTTTTCTTTGCTCAGCCCTGTTAGGTCCCAGAACTTTACATCTATGAAGAATTTGACCATCATATGGTTGCTTGTTCCTAGTGGAGGTTCGACTGAACAAATGGATACTGACTCTCCCATGTTATTAGGTTTACTAGGTTTTTAAGTCATACGGGGGCACCTTGGCACATCGTGAATTGTACTTGTATTTTGAGTAGGATGTCTCATCCAGTGCTCATTTGAATCATTCCAAAGAACTGATATCTGCAATTTCCTGAGGGAGTTTATTTCATATTTTAATTGTTCTAACAGTGTAAACGTTATCTCTTAAATTTGTTCTGGCTCTTGACACCACTAGTTTCTTATCATAGGATCTCATATTCTCCCTTGTTCTACTAAATTCTAGTTCACATTCTTTTGTAAGTTTGTTAAATTGGAGGATTTTAAAGAGTAAGAGAAGGTCACCCCCTCTGTTTCCTAAAGTGTAAGATATGCAACCCTCCCTTAATCTTGTGTCATATGGCATGTTAGCCACACTAGGAATACATTTTGTTGTAGACCTCTGGACTCATTCTATCTGAATTATATCTTTAATGAGGTAGGGAGACCAAATCTGAGTGTCGTAGTCCAGAAGGGGTGTACATAACTTTTGAAAAGGGGAACAATAAGCTGTTCAGTTTTACATATAAAGATGCACTTGATTTTATTTACCGTGCCCCTGGCCTTCCTGGTGACTGTTCTACACTGGTCAGATGAGGTTAGTTGGTGTTTATAAGGATTCTGAGATCAAGTTCAGTAGTAGAGGTTTTAAGTATTTTCTGATTTAGGATATAGGCATAATTAGGGTTATTGTGTCCAGAATGCAGAACTGCACAGTTTTCTGAATTTAGGGACATACCATTTTTCTCAGCCCAGTTTTCAATTTTACCCAAATTGCTAATGAGGGTTAGATGTTTCTGGAGTGAGTTTACCTTCCCCCCTCCAGCTTAACATTGTCAGCAAATTTTATAAGTTTACTAAGCAATAGGTCGAGGATTTTTGTTTCCCTAGTTGGTGTCATCACATATTGGTCCAATCTGATGTTATCTATGTTCTCCAGAAATTCCTTCTTAAGTTTAGAGGTACCTTCCCATGTTGTCCAGTAAATATTCAGCATATTAAAATCACCCAACAGGACAATATTATCCTGTGGGTCTAGTTTTCCTATGAATTTTAACATTTCAGTATTTAATTACTCATCCTGTGATGGTGGTCTGTATATTACCCCCAATAAAATCTTATTTCCTTTCTTAGGGAGTATCTTCACCCATACGTGTTATAACTGTTTGCCATCCTCCCACTCCAGCTTCTCTACCAAGATGTCTACTGCTATATAAATTACCACCACTCCACCACTTCTGTTAGAGTGTTCCTTACTAAAATGCTTATAGCCACATGTACCTCTATTCCAATCATCATCATTTGTCCACCATGTTTCTGTGACTTCACAAATCTGTATTTTTCCCTTAGATAAATAATATTCTAATTCCTCTTTTTTATTTCTTAAACTTTGTGCTTTAATCAGTACACCCTTACAAACTGCGTCAGTGTTGGTTGCATTTTCTGCCTTGGCCATTTTATTCTATTTTCCACATCAGCATGTTTATTTTTGCCCCCAACCCCTTGCATCCTGTTCATTAGTTTAAAACACCACCAATCTGTTTCCTAATCCTTGCAACCAATATCCTAGAACCGTTTCTGTTTAAGTGCAGTCCATCCATACAGAACATATCTTGGTTGCAAAATGTCTCCAATTCTGTAGAAAAATAAAGTTTTCCCTGAAATACCATCTTTTAATCTACCCATTTAGATACTGAATATCTCTTGTTCTTGATATGCCTGCTCTGGGGACTGGTAACATTTCTGATACTACGATTTTGCATCTCTTATTTGTCAGTTTTTGTCCTAGTTCTTCAAAATCCCTTTGTATATCAGTTAGCCTCCTATGCCCAACATCATTTGTGCCTATGTGTTACACTGTAATTGGTGACACTGAGCCCTCAAGGTATCCATCTATATTTTCCAGAAGGTCCTTACCATTTGCCCCAGAGAGTGAGGCCACCATGCATTACTTCTTCCTTCCTCTACAAATGATGAAGTCTGTATACTTAAGAATAGAATCCCTGAGAACTACTGTCCCATACTGAATCTCTTTTTCTATATCACTGTCTTGATTCTTTATCCCTGGGAGCAAGGGCTGTATCCATTTGTGAAGAAGTTACAGGTCTATGTGTCAGTATCCTTTCAGTGACTAATATACCTCTATTCCATTATTCAGTTCTATATCTTCTAGAGCAGGAATTGTTGATGGTGTTGTTTGTACTTGTTTTTGGACCTGTGTACTCTCTTCATAACTTTCCATAACTGTGTCACCTTTATTGTTGTCCATATTGCTTCCACCTTCCATTTCCTCATTTTCCCTTTCTCTTTCTGATCTAGTGAGGTCACTCTGTCCCAAGATAGTAAATCTGTTTCTTAGTTCAATGGGTACTTCCCCCAATTATCTCCCCCTCCTCCTCTTAGGCCTTCCTTGCACCAAACTCCAGTTGTCATCTAGGATATCTAAATCATTTGTTCTTCTCTTTCTCTTCTTCCCTATTTCCTCATTATCCATATTGTCCACTCTTTCTAAAATCTCATTGTAACCTTGATACTGAGTTATCAATAAATTTTTCTAAAGTAAAAATTTCATTATGTACTTGCATTCTTTGTCTCAGTTCGTCAATTTCAGTTTTCAACACTTCAATCCGAGTGCAATTACTGCATTTAATTTCTCCTTCAACCTCCCCTTTTGCATACATTTCACATGTAACACACTGAGTAAATGTCACCTCCATATTTTATTAATTTTTTTTAAAGGTAAACAAAAGTTAAAGGTAATAAAAGACTAACATTGGAAGGCATAGTTAATGAAAAAAGTGAATGGTATCTTATATAACAGTGAGTCAATTAAATATCCTAAATAACATACTGAAAGAGACCAATTCAAAAAAATCATAGCTACTCGTGGGTGGAAAAATTGAGTGCTTTCATTCCAGTCTTTATGTACAAAAGAAAAATGAAGAAACAAATAACAACATTACATAGTTTAATCATACTTACAAAAAGGCAACAGAGGAATTAGTTAAATTAATAAGAGGGACAAGAGGAATTCTTCTAGAACAAATTTTAATCATCTAAATAGGCAAATAAATCATTATGTTTCTCTTCTTAAGAGGGAGAAACACAATTCGGAGAGACCCCATTTCGAACAAAATGTATTAAGCTATAAACTTGAATGATAAGAGAATGTTTTGGTCATTAGTAGCAAAGGGTACTCATGCACTACAGCCATGTTTGACAGTCTAGATCCCAGAGAAGACTTGGGTCTTATACTTAAAAAAAAATCAGCATGAATATTTTCAGGAAAATAAGTGGATTTGTAATTTAAACTTGAATTTATCATGCAAACCATTGAATATTTTGACGGGAGAAGTAGAAGAGGCCATTCTCTCATTCGCTGCTGGTAAGGCCCCTGGCCAGATACTATGCCAATAGAACTATACAAAAATACTTTTAAATATATGGGTTCTATTTTATCTAACATTTTAAATAAATGCTTAAAGTGGAAAGTTACACTGGAAACTTGGAAGAAAAAAATAATTGTTCTGATTCATAAAAAAGGCTCAGTATATAACCCACATAATTTCAAACCTATTAGCCTCTTAGATGTTATATCATAGTTTTGCTAAAATTTTAATGGATAGACTCTCTAGATAGCTGGAATACAATAATATTATCTTACAGTTCAAAGCAGGATTTAGGGTGAGGTTTTCAATGATTGATCATCTTATTGTTTTCACATACCTACTTGAAAAATATTGAAATGAAAGAAAAATGAATATTTATGTCATCTTTGTGGACTTTTCTGCAGCTTTTGATTTCTCAAACATATTTTTTGTTGCAAAAAAATGATAGATCTTAGAATAGAACCAAAATTGATCTTTTTTGGAGTCATAAAAAAAACCTTTTAACATGGAACAGAGAAAGTTAAAATAGTAAATGAATATGTCTATTTAGGGGTAACACTTGCTAATAATGGAAAATGGTCAAAATATATATATGATTCAGAGTAATAAAAGGAGACATATAACGAAGGCTTTACTATAGTTCAATCAAAAAATATGGAGGTACTGTAAATCATTAAATGAAGCATGAGTTGCTGGGGGAAATGAAAATATATCTGGTTCTACTACATGGGGCAGAAATTTGGGGGTCATTTGACCAAAAAGAGCTTGAAATCCTATTGTCATCATATTATAAAGCTTTGTTAAGAGTACCTCAATATACATAAACAGCTGTTGTAAGATCAGAATTAGGAAGAATAGTATTATTCTTGAAAGTAAAACTAAATGTTATTTTGTACATTTTCATTGGAATGTCTGTTAGGAAAAAACTACTTAAATTGATTTGATGTTCATTCAAAGTATTTAAAATCTTTGATATACTACATAGAAAACATAAATTCAAAACATTTATGCCAGAATGTCATGAGAAATATCAACATCTCAATGTCATTTAGGAAACTGATTAAGATAAAACTATACCAAGAAGCCCAAATTAACAACATTTATCTGGTAAGAAAATCCAAAGGAACCTCATGATATAGAGTTAATAAAACAACACATGCTTTGTAAGCTTATTTTATATTGCCATTAACACCAGAAACTAAATTATCACATTAGCAAGGTTGGACTTTTCTTCCTTTGAAAATCCTGCAAAATTGGTATAATAAGAATACCCACTTTTTGGTACAATATTTAATATGCCAATGTAAGTTGGGCTTTGAGGAAATTATTTTTCATATTATTATCCAGTGTCCTTTACACAGTAAGTGGAGAGAATGTTTTCTCAGTAATAAGTGTAAAATATATGCAAATCTGTTATATGATATTCTTATTCTTCTTCTTCACCCTGCAACTGTTTTGGAAGCAAAAGCTATTGAAAATTTACAATGCACTCATAAGAAAAAGATCCAAATATAATGATGTAAACAAATTGGATAGACTCATTGAATAAGACATTCTTGGCTCTTAGAGCATTTTCCTTGTATAGAGACTATTAACTGAGTCCCCTGGGAATAGGTCACAAGCTCATTTGTTTCGTTTAATTAAATTACATGCTTAAATTTATAATAAGCATTTTCTAATGTCTCCTCATTTGAGCTACCCAATAGATACTTGAATGTATATAATGAAAAGTCTGTTGTTAAAAGTATTCCATTAATGAAAATTTGGCACTACGTAAAATCCATGGACATGAGATAGAAAACTTATGAACTGGTTGGCCCGGTGGCACTGAGGGTTGAGGTGCTGGATGCCACACCTCACGCCGCACCGGCAACCCGGGTTCGGGAATGGACTCAGGATGCCGGGGGCTGGCAGGGAGAAAGAAGGATTGAGCATCCTGTGACAGCTCTCCTTCCTTTGGAGTGGTTGTGGGACATGCACCATGCTGCAGTGACACCCAGCGGAGGCTGGGTGTTTGGCAAGCTGCGGGCATCTACGGGGGGTGGAGAGCCGGTGAACGTCTACACATCAGTGCGTTGATGTCATCACAAGTCCGACTCTTCAGGGGTCAAAATTGGAAAAATCAAGGATCTCTCCACCTCTATGAAGCCCTCCCGGGCTTCAATTAGCCTCTGTCACCGGATCCCCCAACTAGATACTGGTTCCGCGGGCTGGGATAGGGGACCAGTTCCATGGCCCCGCCCTTCGGGGGGAAAGCCGGGGGTGACTGAGGGATCACGGTAATAGGCAGACGGCGGAAGACCAGGGCTAAAATCTGGTGGAGAGCCCTGCAAAAAAAAGAAAAATAAACTTATGAGGTCTACAGAATTGTAATATATAAGCTATATAGGAGATAAAATGTCACTGTGACCTTATGTAATATAAATTATTGTACTGTGAAAGTGCATTTTTTGCCTACTACATTTTTCTTTTTATGTAATGTTTTATAATTACTGTTTATATAACTGGCAAACAAATGGAATAGCTTACGGCATTCCATATGTTACAATGCTGTAACACCATAGAGGGGTTTCATGACATCATACATCTTGAGAGAGAAGCTCGAGAGGTACCTGATGTCATGGAACTCCGAGATTGTGTTACAGGTGCCAAAATGTATGGATCTCCATCTCCATATGTTACTTTTTGTAATATATAGTTTCGGTATCATCAGGAGTGAATGCAACTTTTGTATGTTACTCTCACTGCCACAGCCTCACTTTATGTTTGTCAGTTTCTCTCTCTCTCTCTCTCTTTGTGGTACCATGGCAAGAACACATGCACGCACCATAAGTTAGCTAAAAAAACATCAGTAGTCAGGGAGACATCCAGTAGGAAGGTTCAGCTGCACCACATTCATGAGTGAATGCGAATGACTAGCAACAAGAATAACACTAGGCAAAGGACACAAGAGTCTGCAGATGATGACAGTATACATCCGTCCCCCCCCCCACTGCACACAAATGGGTCTTTAGTCCTTCTGCCGCTACTTCCAGGAGATAAGTCCTTCACATGAGACCCTGGCCACAGAAGATTTCAAAACTGACTGGAACGCAAAATCCAACCTAGCACAAAAGGACCAAATCAGAAACTTATACCTGACCCATGCTGTAAATGAATGCACCAAGTCAAACTACTGATCTGGCACTAGTAGCTTAACAGACTGGGTCCTCACCACTCACCCAGAGAGAGTCAACAATCTCAAATTTCTCCCAGACGTCCTGAGTGACCACTCACCGGTCCTCTGCGAATGGTCAGCAAAGTATGCCAAACCTCCTCCCAAGCTTATAAATAGCAGGATACTCCAGAAAAGTGGACTAGATGCTTTAAAACATCACCTAGTCTCTGCTGATTGGAGCTTCCTGGACTGAATCCCTGATGTAGACCTTGCACTGGACTTCTTCATTAATGAATTCAATATAGCCACAGACAAGTATGCACCATATAAAAAGCAAATGATTCATGGAAACACATCAGAATGGGTTACACCCCAGGTGCAGAATCTAATGAGACATAGGGACCACCTTTGCAGCAGGGCCAGAGCCATAGGGACCCCGCAGGATTATCAGAACTATAGAGCTACCAGGAAAAATGCACAAAAGAAATAAGACTAGCCAAGGCACACTATTATAAAACACAACAGTCACAAAGTTGGGGGGATAGCAGAAAGTTCTGGAACTCCATAAAGGAAGTCCTAGGGAGGAAAGATAAATCCTCTCCTACTGTAATCACCCAAAACAATGCCAGTATAACAGATCCCATTGAAATAGTAAATTTTTATTTTATTTATTGAGTAATTGCTCATTTACAAAGAATCCTCATCATAAACGGAGGGGGAGAATACATGAGTTTGGGAGTCAATAGCAGCTAAATAGGCATTGTCAAAATCATCATAATGTGATCAGTAGCAATCAATAACATTGGTAATAGCAACACAACATAGGTAACAAAGGCAAAAGCAACACATAACCAGAGCATGGGTATAGGGTACATGGGGATACAGTACACACAGCAGGGCAGACAATAAGATGCATAAGTCAAGTTTGGTACTAGTTGGAGAAAATCAGAGACTGAAGCTATACAGCAGCTTGTAGAGAGGAACAGGAGATGTGGCTGAACATCATTCCTGATACCTAAATTGGTTACTAGGCTACAACTAGGGAAGTAAGCATAGCCATGGTAAACTGTCGGGGTAGTGGGAACTAATCAGGAATAGGTATAGGTAGCAGAAGAGGAATCAGAGGAGGAGAATGGAGGTTAGGCTTGTGGGTAGGGAGGACATGGAATAGGGAGGCAAGAGCTAACAGAGAGTAGGTGAGGGGAATGTGGGGGTTGCATGGTAGGTTGGCTGGTAGGACAGGTGTAGAGCAGGGAGCTTCTGGCCAATTTGTAGAGTGAAAGATGAACCTTGGCAGGCCCTGGGTTCTGGAGTCAGGTAACAGCTGGGTTAAGAGTGGTGGTAGCAGCAAACCAGGTGGGGAGATAATCTTTATTCAACATCTATTCAATAAATCATGCACTGACCTGAGCCACATCCTGGCCAATCTGGACTCCATAACCTGACCCCCCCTTCTCTTGGATGAGCCCAGTCACGCTCCTACTACCTTACCCCGCTCAAACTTCTATTTTAAATCTGTCTCGGCATCAACTACCCTCCGCTAGGTAAAACGAGTACTAGGCAAAACAAGGATGGGTAGCAACTCTATTGATATGAAGCTACTAGCCTCTGTGACTGAAATATTAGTCTTCCCAATAGTCAAGCTCTTTAATCACTCACTTCCATATGCAGTTTCTAAGCATCTGGAAAACAGCACTTGTAACCCCTGTGCATAAAGGGAGAACTAAAACTGCCATTGCAAACTAACTACCCATTTCAATTCTCTCCCCACTATCCAAAAGCACTAGAGAAGATAGTAGCTGAGCAGCTGATAACCTACCTTAGGCAGAATAACATACAATACAAGCAACAGCGCGGATTCAGAAAACAACATAGTACCATCACCGCTTTAATAGAGTACACCAACTTCACACATTAGGCCCTCAATAATAGCCAACTGTTGGGATCCATCTTTATAGACTTAACAAAGACCTTTGACCTTGTTAACCATTCCCTTCTCCTTAACAAGCTTTCCAGGTTAGGACTGTCCATGGACACCATTACCTGGCTCAAAGACTACCTGACCGGATTCTCCCAGAGGGTAAAAATAAATGGGACTGTGTCTAACTCATGTCCTATCACTGTGGAGTACCCAGGGCTCAATCCTTGGACCCCTATATTTCAGTATGTTCATGAATGACCTTCCCCTGGCATGTCTAAACTCACAGATCCTCCTCTACTTGGATGATGCAGTGATCTACACCTGAAGCAGAAGCCAACAAGAATTGATGATTAACCTTCAGAGCAGCTTCTTGGCCCTGGAGCAATGGTTCTCCCACAATATGTTACTACTGAATTACAAGAAAACCAAAACCATGCTGGTCACATGCCACCAAAATAAGAAAAAGCTACAACCCTATCCTATCCTCAGCAGAGAAGGTAAAACCCTGGAACAGATCAACACTTTCAAATATCTAGGTGTCTGCCTAGATGACAATCTCTCTTTTGCACACCACATCGATCAAGCTGTAACAATGGTAAATGAAAAACTGGGCACCCTCTATAGACACAAACCATATATGACTGAGGAGGCTCGACGTCTAGCAATCACCTCCTCAGTCCTCCCTGTGATAGACTACTGGCTAGTGGTCTACGGGGCAGCCAGAGTCTCTATTCTTCACAAGGTAAAGGTTGCCCTTGAAGAGTAGCTGATGCCTTCAGGATAATTTAGGCAAAACATACTGTTTAGATACAGTTCAGTTTATATTTCACATTAATTCTGTATTTTTCCTCCCCATTATTTATTACTGAGTCCATTTACATAAAAACAGGATCTCTGCTCCTGAAGAGTTCATCTATTCCTGTTGCTTTCTCCCCACCTGAGGTCATAATACACTGCTTGTGACATCACAGTTACTCCCATAACAACAGATTATGATGTCACTACAGAGGATTATGACAGGAAGTAGAGAGTAAGCTATAGAGACAGATGGACTCTAACAGATAAAGATCATGTATTTGTGCACATTTCCCCTGTAATAAAAGATGGGGAGGAAAAATCTATAGAATATATTTGGAATGCAAGCTGAATTGTACCCAATTATTATGTTTTTCAAAGTTTTCTTTGAGGCATCAGCAGCTCTTTAACAAAGTGTATGCCTAGTCCTTGGTGTGACAGACTGGTGCACACCTGCAACCTCTACATCAATACAGGTTGACTACCTCTTGACCTATGTATCAAGTACCAAATGAGCCTACTTGCAAAAAAGAACCTTTCTGGTCTCTCCTCCCCTCTCTTAACTCACTTATCTGACCAGTTTGTCACAAATGCTCCACCCGGAGTGCCCTCAGGACAACCCTTCAAGTACCTTTTTGTAGGGCCAACCTGGCAAAGTGCCCCTTCTTTGTTAAATCACTGGCATGGCTAAATGAGCTCCCAACCTCTGTACTGGACCTGCCCACACATGCTCATTTTAAATCTGTCTTGAGAAAGTGCTTTATGTAGAAAATAACCTGCAACTGCACTTCAATACCTATCATGACCCCCCTTATGGGACTACAAAATCCAACTCCCCCCTTCTCCCCCATCCCTCCCCCAACTCCTGACCCTTTCTCCTCCCCTCCTTTTCTCTCCTATGTTCCTGACTACCCTGACAATGCTACCTGGTAGCAGCTGTTTATTTGTTTCTAGACCGAATGATGGCCATTTTTGGTGAAATGCTTGTCCAAATCATTGTGTTGTTTGAATCTCTTGTAATTAATGCTCTGTAATGTACAACATTGAACCTTTGTAAATGAGCCCCGGCTTAAAGGTGTATCTCCAAATCACTAATAAATAATAAATAAATAAATAAAATTCATGAAGGGCAGTTGCCTGGTTGCCACCTTGACCCAGTTCTTCTCATGGATAAGACAGATTTTTATTTAGTTATTGGCACAAAAAAAATGAAATAAACACTGATTTTGAAACTAAGAAGGACTACTGACTTCATGCAAGTGTTTTCAGTGAGTATGACTCTTACTGCTCATCCCCACACACACACTTATTTCTAGATCACGGTTGGGATTCCCTTGCTGCTGTTTGACAAGTGATGTATGCACTACTGTTTGTAAAGTTCTCTCATAACAGAATTGATCTGATGTCAGATTGATGCTATTATGGTTTAGAACCTTGCAGAACACTACTATTATGAGTGCTCATCCAGTGTGATTCTAACGGGAATGAGACTGAAATCACATATTACAAATAAATATCTATTATTACAGTTGTACTTTACTGTCAAAAGCCATAAAATGTAGTGTTGTTCTTCTAAAGGATAATCATTGTTCTTTCTAATTTGAAGTGACTATAGGCAGACCTTATCCACAGTGATGTAAGTCCCCCCCCCCCAAAACTAACTACTTTCTGTGGCCCTGAGGACTGTAACCCTGTCAGGGGGGACCAGAGTGGGAGCCGAGACAGGAGTAGTAGAGAAGAAATCTTTGGTGACTCCTGCACAAGCACAAGCAGTGGCTTCACACTGTACATCAAAGGCAGCTCCACAGCTGCTGATTGAGTGACTGTGGCTCATGATGAAGGCATGGATCCCCCACAAACTGCTCTGACCACACCAGACACTAGTGCAATCCTACGCAACACTATTAAGGAAATTAAAATTGTTCAAGAGCAAAAGCCCTTGAAAAAGAGGAACTTCCGGGGATTGAGAAGTACTGTCATTTTCTTCACTCCTGATGTTCCACTGCCCCAGCAACTGGAGTCAGGGGTTGCAACTAGGGATGGGTGAGCCTCAAAAGGTTCAGAAGTTCTAAAAGGTTCTAATAAGGCTCAAAAGGTTTGGATAGTTGTCCAAGACTTATGCAAATCTTTAAGAACATTTGTGCTACAGTATTAGGGCAACTGTTGTAGTTATCCGTGGACCCTCTCCCTAGTCCTGATTGATCCCCCTGTCATAAAATGAAGTATTACAATATTCCCTGGTGTCAAGTGGACCCCCAACCTGGCAGGTACTGCTTCCCCCACCCCACTCCAGAGTGGGCAACCAGCACAGCCCTCCTCTCTCCACCACAGCCGGCTGCCCGCCTGACTGAGCTGACAATGAACGAGCACATACCCTGCAAAGGAAGCCAGAAGGCTTATGGTATACAGAAGAACTTAATTAATTCAGCCACTGTGTGGTTAATCATTCCTAGAGTGACAGACATCCAGCACTGCTGAGAGTGATTGACAGCTCCACAGACCAGTCAAGAGCTGGATTTCCCCAGTGAACAGCAAGGGCTGATCCACAACTTTTGTGTGTGGCTGCTAGGAGTCAGATTGAAGTTAACTGCAGCTGACAGATAAAGGAGCTAAATCATAGGCCTGGCAGAGCCAAGCAGAATTTCTGCACAGTAATAGTAGAGGTGATTCTGTGATTGCACAGTGTAGGCCTGAGAGACTTAAAGCAAGAAGCCAGGAGAGGTGTGGGAGTTTAAGCCTCACTGCAGTCCACCTCCACTTTGCTGCACTGCAGTATTAGTTTTGTAACAATACAGCTATGTGTCTTGGGAGCCACCTAGGCAGCACCACTGCCTGGCACTGGTTATGGCAGTGCCCAAAGGGGTTGGATACCAGGCTATGGTTTAGTGGTCTGACATGACCAGGCTCCGCAGACTGAAGCTGCACCTGTAAATTCAGAGGGAGAGCTCATATGCTAGATGTGGAGATGAGAAAAGAACTGACTGAGCCTGTGAAGAGCCATTTACATGTCACCACAGAGATCTGCATAAAAAAAGAAGCCAAATTACCAAATTAGCCAGAGAAGGGACGCTTCACTGCTGATCCACGTGAGCAATGTTGAATAAAACAAAGTTGGTCCACCCTATAACTGATCTGTATGAGCATCATTGAATACGGCAACACTGATCTGCCCTACATCTGATTTGTTTGACCAGTGTTAAATAGAGCAAAACTACCCTTTCTTACATCTGATCTGCATGACCATCAATGATTAGAGCAAAGTTAATCTGACCCACATCTGATTTGTGTGAACACCGTTGTGCAGCACAAAGTTGGTCTGCCCCACTTCTGATGTGTGTGAACACCATTGAACAGTGCAAAGCTGGCCTGCCCCACATCTGATTTGTGTGAACACCGTTAAACAACACAAAGTTGGACTGCCCCACTTCTGATATGTGTGAACACCATTGAACAGTGCAAAGTTGGCCTGCCCCACATCTGATTTGTGTGAACACCGTTGTACAGCACAAAGTTGGCCTGCCCCACTTCTGATATGTGTGAACACCATTGAACAGTGCAAAGTTGGCCTGCCTCACATCTGATGTGTGTGAACACCATTGAACAGTGCAAAGTTGGCCTGCCCCACATCTGATTTGTGTGAACACCATTGTACAGCACAAAGCTGGCCTGCCCA
The DNA here is from genome assembly GCA_016271365.2 of Neoceratodus forsteri. Taxonomy (NCBI): domain Eukaryota; kingdom Metazoa; phylum Chordata; order Ceratodontiformes; family Ceratodontidae; genus Neoceratodus; species Neoceratodus forsteri. Next base: position 1,231,547,492 of record CM028130.1, read on the forward strand.
ACATCTCAGCTGTGTGACCACCATTAAATAGAGCAGGCTGATCTGCCCTAGCAGTGCTGAATGGAGAAAAGCTATCTGCCCAACATCTGAACTGTGTGAGCAGTGTTATACAGAGCGAAGTTGATCTGCTTCAGCAGTGGTGAATAGAGCAAAGCTGATCTGCCCCATATCTGATCTGCATGAACAGTGCAGAATACAGCAAAGCTGGTCCACTCTACATCTGATCTGACCAGGTGGCACTGAATAGTGCAAAGTTCATCAGCCCCACAACAGAGCTGTTCAATAAGTGTTTAACAGAGCAACATTGGCTTGTCTCACATCTGATCTGCACAAACAGCACTGAATAGTGCTAGACATTTTATTAATAGTCCAACAGGCAGAACTGAATGCTGAGTGCTAGCTGAGCACTGGCTGGATTTTTGTTACAATGTTCAAGATTTAAAACAGGTATGCTATCATTGCTCTATTACAGCTGCCAGTTTCTTTATACTTACTGAAGTGGCCACTTCGGTCTCTCCAGAACATTGATTGGAACATTGGTCTCCCTTTTCCTTCTTCCCTTTTTAACTCATGCAGCACAGTGCACGACATCCCAAGTGAATGCCTTTAGTCCCATATCAAGAGGGGCACAAGGGCAAAGATGGAGATGGGCTCGGAGCAGAGGCAGAACAGAGGCATGCAGCAGAGGAGTGGCGTCACGGTGGAAGGCTGAATTTGGAAGTCGGAACTTTGGGAATCAAGGAAGAAGGGTTGGAGGAAATTCAGGGGACTGTGGAGAAATAGAGCCTTGTGACCTGCTCTTGTGATTGCAACCTGAATATAGTGGTTGGTGAACAGTGACTGAGAGAGTAAAATATTTGACAGAGTCAGGACACCCAAATGAAAACTCTGTGAACATTCAAGTTATATTTGTAACATCTGGCAAATACTTATTTTCAGTGGTTTCATTGGAAACTGTAACAAAGCTGACTCAGCAAAGAGATATGGTGGTAGTAATGGGCAACGGAAAGGATGGAGGGAATCTTTCTCTTTTGCAAAAACGGGAGATGACTAGATCACTGGGACAGAGATCACTTGTGGAAGGTATAATACTAGACAAACAGGGACGTTAAGGACAAGGGGAAAAACAAGTGGGAGAAAATAAACAGGAATCGGTAACACTTAATATCCTTTCTACCACAGAATATCAGTGGGAACCATTCCCCAGTTCTACATTAAAACCAGGAAACACTGTGGATTCATTAGGAAAATCCCCTATTCTAATATCTGACAATAACGAAGACTCATGAAAAGAAAAAAGACAGGGGGAGGAGCTTGAGTATGTGTCAGATAATGAGAATCTATATTCAGATTTGGTGAAAGAATACCTCAAACCATTTACACCTAGATTAATAAAAGCTTTAACTTATCAATATATGACAAATATCTATTTAAAGGAGTAATACACTCTCATATCTTGCAAATGTTATTGGTTTCCTTGTCAACAAGTAACTCTTTTCCTGTAGCTGTTGGGGATACATGTGTTTGCTTTAGTTTGTTTTCACTGTTCACACCAGCCCCTGTAACTAGCCTGGGGTTTCCATTTTCTGGTTGCTGAAATCTCATTGTGCCTGAATGCTGCACTAACATATGAGATAGTTTAGAAAACACAGGAGCACACAGAAGCAGTCGAGTTGGTGCTGAGAAGGGCTTGCCAGCCCGAAACTTGAATAATTACCAGGAAATTCAGTACTCAGGAACCACGCATCTCATTGTTGGGATCTGCCCCCTGAGGAAGGCCCGGTGTGGGGTTGAAATGCTGCGGTAGTAGGACGTGTGTTTGTAGGCTACCTAGTCACAATAAATTTTCGAATCACAACTTTACTTTGTCTTGCATGGTTCCTGAGTGCTGAGTTTCCTGGTAACTAACATATGAGAACATGATGTGCCAGCACCCTTTAGACTCCACAGTTTTCCTGTCTGCTTAGTTAGAATTTAACAAAGCAAGCTGCAGCAAGGTGTGCAACCTATTTTCACCTTCGGTTAGCTTTACAAACTGTCAGATGTAATGCAAGTTTTTTCTTTTAAACTGCATTCTATCCATGTTTCTAGAGAGTTTTTCTCAGGTTATGTGCACTTTCAACTCAGAGATACATGATGCAAATGGGTGCTGTGGCATCAAGTTCTCATATGCTAATGCAGCTCTCAGGACAATGAGATTTCAACAAGAAAATGAAGACCCCCTAGGCTAGTTGCAGGGGCCATGTGAACAGTGAAAATAATCCAAAGCAAACACATGCAGTATATCCCCAGCTGCTACACAAAAAGAGTTGTCTGTTGACAAGAAAACAAAGAACATTTACAATACTGTATATTCCTTTAATAGGACCACCTTACATTTTTGGGGATGAAATTACAATATTAAAAGTCTCTTTAACACAGCAGGAAGCTTTGGTCAGGAATACATAGAGGGAAACGGTGAAAGCTGAATTGGGCCCAACATATGACTCTGTGAACCTTTTAAACAAAACTGACATAATGGACTCTTCCAGTCTGGGTGTGGAAGATCAAGATCCACAAATAGCAAACTGGGGTAAGATTTTTCAAAGTAATAAAAAAAGAGGTAAAAGGATAAACACTAGGAGAGGGAAAAAGAAAAAGAGTTCCAAACAAAGGAAGCTGAAACACATTAATAGTAATAACAACAGAAAAAATCGTAAGAAAAATGAAAGGACCAGCCCACAGGTGCAGCGATAGTGCTACTGCCTATGGCACAACAACCCTTGTTTGGGAACAAGCACAGTGCTTCAGAGGGTCAGCCAGGGGGAGGTAGGAGGAGCATCCCATGGACAGCTTTCCTCCTCTGGGGGGATTGTGGCTTCCCAGCATGCCAGTGACACCAAGTGGAGACTGGGTGTGCAAAAGCTGAGACCACCATTCGGTGGACAGAGGTGACGGCGGAATCTGCAGGTCATGTGCGGGACATGCCACAACCCACGCTGACATCATTGCACATCCATGCCTCCTGGGGGACCCTAAGGGAAAAGCTCTTGGGCTGGTCACTCCATAAAGCCCCTGGGCCTCCACCCGAATGATGCCACAGGCGTAAGCCTTGGCTGGGGCCTCAGGTGGATCTTGGTCTCTCCCCTCAGGGACCCCATTACAGCAGGCAAGCTACAGGCCTCCCAGACCGGACAGCCTGGGGGGGATGCTGTGTGGTAGGGTCCAGGCATTGAAGAAGGGTACATACCCTGCCAGTAGACCAAGAGATACAAAGAACTGAAAAAAAAAGGAAAATTAAAGGGAAAGTGACATGAAAGAGCGACATGAACCACAACAGGTACCTCAGGTTACAAAAGGGAAAGAAAATAACAGGTTCAGTTTCCACCTTAATTTTTTGGATCCTTGAGAAGAGGTAGCATGAGTAAATCAAATAAAAAGTACAAAACTAATAAAAAAATGTGTTAAAGAAAAAAGAAAATAGATACTGTAATAGCATCAGTAGAAGGAGAGAAGCTTAAAGAATAGTAAATAATGAATCAACAGATCACCCAGGTCCTAGTTATCCAGATGAAGAAATGTTAGAAATAGCAAGCAAGTTGAAAATAACAAGGAGTTTGGAGTCAGAGAAAATAAAGTCAACAAGGTGGAGAAAGGGATATGGCTAGCTGGCAATGCAGCCATATTGAAAGTAAGTGGCATATAAGAATTGTAATGAGGACAGTAAAATGGTTTGCAGCTAAATGAAGCTGCCCCTAGAAATAGAAATAGAACTACTGTACAAATGCCCAATGGCTTTAGGAGGAGGAGAGCAGTGCTAGACTGTGCAGGGGGACTGAGGGAAAAAAACGCATTGTCTTTCAACCATTTTCATTAAGTCTAACCTGTTTTCTGGCTGCAGTTTGTTTTCCCAGGCACAGGAAGAGGGAATGAAGCCATTTTGGTGGAGGGGGAGAAACAGAGATCACATGATCAAGAACAGCCAAGCAAAGCAGGAAGTTCCTGGCTGTATAAAATTGTGCAATTTTTTTTTCTGGTTTCTGGGTTATTTGGGTGGAGGAGAGCAGCAATAGACTGTGTAGGGGGACTGAGGAAAAAATGCATGGTCTTTCAGCCATTTTCATTAAGTTTAACCTGTTTTCTAGATCCAGTTTGTTTTCCCAGGCACCAGAAGAGGAAACAGAGCCATTTGGATGGCGGGAAGAAATGGAGACCACATGGTCAAGAATGACCAATCAGAGAAGAGCAGGATGCTCCTGTTCCATTATAAATGAACTCCGTCCAGTGTGTCCCAGGCATACTTGCGTCCAAGACATACTTGTGTCCCAGTGAGTGAGTGTAACAGTGAAGAAGTGGAACAGGTGTAAGACTGGCCTCTTAGGTGTCATCAGGCATCAACAGGCATGCAGGGAACTCTGCCAGTCCAGTAAGGTAATGTAGACTACCTATGTACTGGTTGCTGCCTGTATAAAATGGTGTACTGTCAATGGGATGGAGAAACGATGGTGTAGGGTAGGGAGGATAAGACCTACAAAGGTCAAGCTAAGGGCAACTAAAACACAGTAGTGTGGGAATAGAGGCAATACCCCATCTTTTTTTTTTAACTCTATTTATTCTCCTCTCGATGGCAGGGATGTACCCTTATTCCCCTATTGTGCCCTGTGCATGGACCCTCAACACTTTCCTGATCCAGCCTCTGACACAGCTGCAGGGATGGGGAGGACCGTGGCTTACCCCGCCTCGGGAGAGAATGGGGAGGAGACCAAGATCACCTTTGAGCCCCCACCCTGACTTTGGCTGACCATTATTTGGCTCAGAGGTAGTGGGAGTCCATCACGGGCTTCACTGTGCACACTCGAGGGGGGGATTCTATGTATATCCTTGGAGGCGCAGACATGCAATGACATCAGTGCATGATGGGCATGCTCCCATGCCTGCCCGCAGGACATCCACCGATGCCTCCAACCAGATCTTGGCATTCCCTGGCAGCAGTGCCACCAGTCTCCACCAGGAGGCATTGATTGCTGGGCATCTGTATCCCCACCCACTCCAGGAGAGGAGAGGAGAGCAGTCCTCCAGATTCTTAATCCTCTCCTTCCCCGGCCAACCCCCAACAACCCGAGCTGGCTCCCATACTCGGGTTGCCAGCGTGGCGCAAGGTAAGGCATCCAGCGCTTCAGCCCTCCACGCCACTAAGCTAGCCTTGGCAACACCCTATTTAGGGCAGGGGTATAAAGTGAGTATAGGAGGCTAGTTATCCTAAGTCACCAAAGGACCAAAAAAGGGAACTGAAGGAAAACCCTATATACGGTAAGGAGTCGAACACAGACTCAGAAAGGGAAAGTTAAAGGGAAGTCAAGAGGGTGGATAGTGATAAGGGAAACCTATAGACAAGTGAAAGGCAGGGAAGCAAAAAGTCAGAAGGATAAACAAATCATCAGCCAAGGAAATGGTGTAGTGTAATTGGTACGTGGTCACAATCTTCAGAGACATGCTCTAGAGACTGAGGTGTTGCTCTCAGAGCTGAAAGCAGAGGTCACTGGACTTTGGACAGAACTGGCACAAGTACAAGGCATCATCTGCCTCACCCAGGAGCCATTTAGTTTTCCACTGCTCCCTCAAAGGATGTCAGCAAGGAAGCAGAGCAGCTGGACCTTGGTGTGCTCTGGGGAGGGGGGAGGGAGAGATGAGGGTGAGCATCTCCAGACCTTACCACTGCACAATTCCTTTGCCATTCTGGCAGGACTGGGAAGCTAAGAGGAGGCACCCGAGGCAGGAGTAAGAAAGGAGGTGATGTTCCTCAAGGGAGCAGGCCCCAATGAGGGTGGGAGAGTCCCCTGGCTAAGGAGAACACAGTTGCTGGTGGGGAACTCCATGGTCAAGAGGATTGATTTGGGGGCACAGAGAGGAAGGAAGAGACAGGGTAGTATAGTGCATTCCAGGTGCTTCAGTGGGGAGGACTGGAGGGCAGCTGTTAGAGATCACCAGGGAAGAGAGGGTAGAGAGGGAGCTACATGCTGTTCACACAGGACAAACAAGCTTGCAAGGGAAGCTGTAGCGGTAGTGCAGGATAAGTTTAAGGAGCTTGGGAGGGGCCTGAAGCAGGTAGCTCATACAGTGGCCTTCAATAAGGTGCTACCTGGCAGCTATTGACTTTGAACAACTAGTAGCTAACCCCATGTGTACCAGCTATTGCTCCAGGGACCTGTACCTTACTGGACTGGGTGCTTACGAACTATCCAGATCAGATCACCAGTACAGACGTCCCCTCAGACGCAATAAGTGACCATTCCCCTATCCTCTGTACATGGTCAAGAAAGTCGCCAAGATTCCCTGCAAAGGAGATTACATCATGTATCTTAAGAAAGGGGCAACTGGGGCCACTAAGAGAACATTTTGGACAGCTAAATAGGTCTGCTATCTATTTGGCAGTCAGTGTCGATGCTGCTCTATACTTCTTCATAAAGTTGTTCAATGCAGTATGTGACATCTTTGCCCTGATCCCCAAACAGAAGGTTAAAGGACCCCAAAAATCATGGATAACTCCCTCTTTCATTGCCCAAATGTGTGCTCAGGATAATCTCTGGCAAAAAGCAAAAAGCACAGGTTCTCCTCGTGAGATTCAAAACTATAAGATGGCATGCAACTTTTGTACCCAGGCCATTCGCCAGGCGAACAGACAATACTTTAGGTCTGAGCTTGACAACTCTTGGGGTGATGGCCATAAATTCTGGGCAAATATCAAAGCCCTCACAGGGAACCCCAATAAATCACCACCTACTATGCTTAGCATTAACGGGGAGTTAACCAAGGACCCAAGACCATTGCAGATATGTTCAACAAGGCCTTTACAGACCTCAGTGAGGTCCCCCCCCCACCTACCTAAGCCCACTTAGCAATCAATCAATCAATCTTTATTTTACCAGGCAAAACACCACTGAGGAAGAATCATTTGCAAGATGGACCTGGGTAAGGTACTAGTGGTTAATACATTTAGAAAAATGTACATAAAAGATCACAAGGTCATCAGAACAATGCAATACATAGTACACGAAGTAACAAATGGCAACATTTCATGTGTAGTTAATACTCAGTACAGATCAACAAGTTATATATACAGTATTTACAGAATCCAGGTGATATGCAGGAATAAATAGACAGAGGGATAAGGGTGGAAGAAGAAGGCCATAAGTAGCCAGGGGAGGTAAGGGAAGGAGGATATTACTAGCAGGGGTGGGAAAAAACAAAGGAGGGCAGTACTTAGGGGGGTTGGTCAGTGGTTGGAGGACAAATACACTCAATGGAAGCAATTACATGTCTCCTTGAAAACACTTAGGAACAGGGATTTGAAGTAAGACAGTTTTATGGGGACTGTTAGCTTCAAATTTTTTTTGCATATGTAACCCCTAGATGGCGCTATCCCAGGGGCTACTACCCCTGCCTGATTTGCCACTAACAGGTTGAGGGGCCTGGATCCAATGGCGGGTGCCTCCACCCAGAGGTCAGGGTTTGCAATAGTTAAACTTACTTGGTCACAGCCCTCTGGGACACTGCAACCCCCCTTTCTTCCCACTGGTGGCCCACACAATATATCAGAATTACCTTCACCATATACACTTACCCCCAGGACTAGTTCTGGCACTGGGACCTCCTGTGGAATAAGATACAGTGCAACAATCACAGTACAGTACTTTAACATAGACAAATACCTCAGGCAGCATAACTTTGTCCAAACAAGCAGCTCTGATTTATTTAGGGGGATATAACAAGGACAGGGGGAAATCAGGTTAATTAGCTTATCACTTTACTATCTACCTATGGCTCTGTGCACAGGCCTATCCCTACCAGTTACTGTCCCTGGGTACCCAAGCCCTAGTGGCTAGTCCAAACCGTGGCAGATGGTAGGGGCCCTTTCACACAGAGAAAAGGAAAATTAAACAGTCAGCAGTACAGTAATTCCATTTGGATTTAATGTGGCAATTCAACAGGGAGCGACCCCGAATTAGTACTCACGACCTCCAAACAAGATAGGGTCCTTCAATGTCAGCAGGGCTACTCTTGAGCTCCAAGAGACTCCTCACACATTTATATGGTAAAAAAAAGAAAGTACTATACCAGGCAGGCTGCTTCTCTATCCCGATCGCAATTACTGCACAATACCCGGGAGAACACACAGCAGATTCAGTTCCTGACAGACCGAGTGCAATTCAACAATTTCTCCAGTCTTCTACAGGGTGAGCCTGGTTTCTACTCTTCAGAGATCCTTTGATTCTTTTCACAGGACGGATTCAGTCCTAACAAGCAGTTACACAAGCTGCAGACCGGAACTCTGGGCCTTGCACACGTTTTTTGACTGAAACTGTGCACTGAAGGAGCACAGGGTTTCTTTCCCCTTCACTTCCAGATCTCAAACTGAAACTCCAACAGACAAAACCGGGCACTTCCTTTGAGTTCCTCCCAGTTCTTGACTGGATTGGCTGTCACTCACAATAGACTGCTGCTGTTGGTCCAAAAAGACGCCTAAGTCTAAACTACATCTCCCAGAGTCACTGCCCATGCAATCCTCTTGTGGCTGGCTCAGATTATGAGTCCAAGTTCTGATTCGTCCAAGGCACCATTTTAGAGCTAGCTTACCCTACACTGATTGGTCCAGTTCAGCAGTTCAAAACCAGAATGGGAACTAGGCAAACACAGTTCTGACTGCAAAGAAAGCAAGTTAGACAAACTGTATTTTCATTATTACTCTAAATTATTTCTGGCAAACAGTTACATCTTTCAGATAGGTTCCTTTGTACTCCTAGTGACTGCAAAAATGGAGTGAATTGGCAGCAGTTCGAGTGGTACTCAAACAGAGAAACACACAGTCCCCCCATATAAACTAATTATGTCTGCAAGCAGACAGCTCTTAAAGAGACAGTACCAGAGGCTCTAAAAACACTCACTGATAAATGGCTTAAATGCCAAACACCATTCAGGCTTGGAGCATTCAAGCAAGCTCCTGGAAGTCTTTTGGGAACCCCCATTTGCAGAGGGGTTACACATAGTATTCCAAATGATAGCGAGGACATGGCTTATGATTGCTGCACCAAAATGCGTCTGGACTTCAGGGACTATCAGAGAAATGTGGGAAAGGCTTCTTAGGGAGTAGTGTCCAGCAGCTGTGACAGGCAGACAGTCAGAAATATACTGTGGGAGTTTATTAATAATGGCTCTGTAGGTCCAGAAGGTAGCATTTTTGTGGTGTCGGAAACTGAGAGCGCTCCACCCTATGCTGATATATAGCGAGCAATGGTGGGTTGAATATGAAGCTCCAGTAATAAATCTAAGTGCGTGATGGTACGGGTTGTCAAGTTTGGACAAGGCAAAGCTCATGCCATGTCCATAAAGGAAGTCGGCATAATCAAACAGCGGCATAAAAGTGGTTTGGACCAGCCTAGTTTTAACTTCGATTGTAAGGAGATTTTTAAGCCGGTAAAAGATGCTAAGCCTCTGTTTTAATTTTTTTGAGAGCTCATCAATATGGTCCACAAAGGATAGTTTGTGGTCTATCCAAAGACCCAGGTATTTGAATTTTGTTATGAATTCCAGGGACTCACCTAGGAGTGTGGTTACCTGTGGTACCATACTAGGATTAGAAGGTTTAGAGTTGTTGACCGAAGGCAAAAAGAGCATGGCCTTCATTTTCTTGGCATTGAGTAGTAACTTTAAATGCAAAATATTTCTCTGTTAGATGTTGAAGTCCATTTGGAGAGCCTTACAAGCAAGCTCAGGGGGTGGCTCTATCAATGTACAGTCAATGTACAGCAATGTCCAATAGAGTCTACCAGGCCCTTCCCCTTCAAGTACTTCCCCCCCCCTTCTACCTTCGAATCATCTCAAAAGCTGAAGCTAAAAAAGTTCTGCTGAAAGCACTAGGAAAACCCAGACACAGCAGGGACAGCCTCGACCTGAGGCTCATAACCCTCACCATTAATGCAATTCTGGCTTCCCTAACAAGAATCCTTAACCTTTCCCTAACTATCAGTCAATTTCCAAATATCTGGAAATCAGCAGTGGTCACCCGTTTCTAAAAAATGGCGACAAGACAATACACTCTGATTATCGGCTGATTTCAATATTGTTCCCAATTTCTAAGGCCTTAGAAAGAATTATACATAGAATAATGGATAGGTTAGTATCCATTACCAGGGAATAATACCATCTAGAGGTTCTGGACACAGGAACCTCGAGAGCGAAATCACCTTCCACAAGCTTGCCAAGACCACATTCTCCTCTACACGGATGACGCTGTAATTTATTCAAACCATCCGGACATCACAACACTAGAAAAAGTATGCAAAGTAATTTCACTCTAGTTGAGGACTGGTAATGGACACTAAGCTGTCCATTATTTTTTTTAATATATGGATCCTTTTTTTTTTTTGCACATTCTGTGATGGTCACTCACTTCAGTGAAGAAGTTTCTCAGTTCCAGATGAGCGCCACACTGTCTGACTCCGTCTCCCACCCGCTGCACTGTCGCGCTTTGTCTCTGCCCTTGGTACACTCATTTTTCAGAAAATTGTATGCAGTCCTACCTTTTGTTTTTCGGTACCACAGGATGAACCAGATAATTCTCTTTTTGTACAGGAATAAAGGAGAAATACTGATGGCACCCGAGGACACAGTACAGTGACACTAAGCAAGACACGGCCGCCACGTTTTTCAAAATGTTCTGCCCGCCCACAGAGGGAAAGTGTCCAATGATGGACCACGCTGTTTGAGTGGCACTTCCAACATAGCCAGGCATCGAAGACTGCTACACTTGCCCTTTTCAGTTTCAGTGGTAATAGTATCGTTCAGAGCACCGAACGATAGTATTATGGGCTCTGAACGATACTATTATCACTTTTGAACTGTGCTATTATCACTGGTGACTGATAGTATTACCACTTGCTGTCCGGTACTATTACCAGGATTTTTTTGTATGCTTTAGTGTAGTATTAAATTGCATATCCATATATTAAATATAAGTTAATTGATCACCTTAATAAATATCAACTCCAATGCACAGAGCAACACGGGTTCAGGAAATGTCACAGCACCACTACAGCACTGGTAGAGTTCACAGGGTTTATCCATGGCTCCCTTAATTGAGGGCACTTAGTGGGGGCTTCCTTTATTGACCTCACTAAGGCCTTCGATACAGTGAATCATGAACTCCTGCTAGCCCAATTAGGTGATGCCACCATATCCGCGACATCACTGTGTTGGTTTTGGAGCTACCCTTCTGGTCATGTCCAGCAAGTGAAAATTGGCAATACCCTTTCTGACAGCCAAAGTGTCAGCACAGGGGTACCTCGGGGTCCATCCTGGGCCCATTCTTGTTTAGTCTCTTTCTAAATCACCTTCCACAAGCTTGCCAAGACCACATTCTCCTCTACACGGATGACGCTGTAATTTATTCAAACCATCCGGACATCACAACACTAGAAAAAGCATGCAAAGTAATTTCACTCTAGTTGAGGACTGGTTTATATGCTTGTGTTTACTGCTCAGCTACAAGAAAATGAAAACCATGATGTTTATCTCTATGCATAGCAGATACAAATCGACCAAACTTGTCATTCGCAACAAACAAAATGACACTCTCAACATGGTTAATAAGTTCAAATATCTAGGGGTTACGCTGGACAGCTCCCTTTCATACTCGCTCCATATAGACCTTGTTTCAAAGTCAGCTAATAGAAAGTTAGGGCAACTGTACAGGCATAGGCACTGCTTAACAGAAGAAGCACTCAAACTTGCCTTAACAAGTTATGTCGTCTCCATTATAGATTACAGGCTTGTCGTATGCTGTGCAACCTCCGACTTGCCCCTAAAAAGAATCGACCTGACTCTTAATAAAGCCTGTAGGCTCTTTTTGGGTGCTCTATGCCTAACCCACACTTGCAATCTATACTCTTTCATAGGCTTGCTTGATCTAGATAGCAGAATTAGTTACCAGCTCAGTCTCCTGGCTAAAAAGATCACCCTTGGCATGACCCCCCCCGGGGTCCAGAATATGATAACACCCACTGCACCATCTAGACTGACTCAGGGAACACATACTAACCCCAATAGGGTGCCATTCCACTGCGCTTGCCTAGGACAGTGGTCCTTTGGATACCGTGCCCGTCACCTGCTAAACTCCCTATCTAGCGACCTTCATGCTGAAACAAGGATTGATCCATTCAAATCTAAGCTTTGTACCCACCTCACTAGTCATATGACGTGTACCTGCTCCTTATAGCAAACTTTTGTGACTGAGACCCTACAGTGACCCATCGCTGCACCTAATCTCCTCCTACGTCTGCTATCTGCACTTTAATCCCCACCCCAGCAATCGTCTGTTACCTGCACTTTACTCCTTTCTCTTATCAATCTGTCCCCGCTCTCTTCTACGTAACCATAAAACCCCTCATCTCCACACTGCTTTCATCCCAAAGTTATATCCAAACTGCCTAACCCCCACAACTCCATCCCCCCCCTCACCCTCAGGTCTTCTGTTTCCTATCCCTTTATTACTACTTATCCCAACTACCGCAACAACAGGAACCGGTCCGGACAGTTCCCTGCTTCCTTTCACCCAATCTCCTCCTAACATTCTCTGGAATTCCTCTTGCTTTTGTTTTATCAGTTGTCATTTTATGCATTTTTATGTAATTATTATCCAGTCAAAGTTTTTGTCTGAATCTTGTATTCATGCTAATTCCACTAATGTAACCTGTTTGTAAGCAATGTATGAAACTTGTGTGCATCGTATATATTTTTTGTCTGATTGACGTGGAACTTCTGTAAAAGAGCTCTTAGCTCAAAGGTTTGTAATCTGAGACTTGAATAAATAAATAAAAACCTGTGCACAGTTGGGGGAAAGCTAGAGAACTCTGCACCAGGTCCTTCAATGAGTGGTTGAAGGCATGATGCAGGGAGGTGGGCTTTGGCTACATCAGAGACTGGGGTCACACCTGTGGGGATGGAGGCCTGTATAAGGGAGATAGCCTCCATACATTCCTGGAGGGGACAGCAGTCCTGGGTGAAAAGTTTAAATGCTACTTTGATGAGCATTTAAACTAGCAAAGGGGGACAGGAATACTGAGGGAGGCAGAGATTGCACCCCCCAAGAGACTAGCGCAACAGGGAAGGTTAAGGCAGGGAGAAGAAATTCCCAAGAGATTGATGGAAGCAAAGAGAAGGACAGGGCAGGCAAGTCTAGAGAAGGAACTTCAGTTGGAAGAGAGTGGAAGGAGGGAAGGCAAGAAGACAACATAACAGGGGAGGGCAGGTCTGGAGTAACAGATCAGGCTTTGGAGGAAGCAGAAGAGGTAGGCAGGTTAGAGGAAGGGAGGGAAAAAGAGAATGGAGAGCCATATGTACCAATGCAAGGAGTCTGAGAAACAAAATTCCTGACCTTGAGGCAATCACTGCGGAAGCAGACCTGGACCTGTTGGCCATGATGGAATCATGGTGCACAGACAACCACAGCTGGGCAGTGGCCATCCCAGGTTACACCAAGTTCCAGAAGGACAGATCAGGGAGAAAAGGTGGAGGGATTGTTTTATATGTGAAGGAGGGTATAAGGGCCACTGAGATACAAGGGCAACAGGTGGACAATGAAGGGCTGGAGGTACTATGGGTCAGCCCAGAGACAGGGTCAGGGGCCATTATTCACATAGCAGTGGTGTACAGGCCTCTGACACGGGAGGGGGGGGGATTTAAACAGAGCTCTAGGGAAAGCCATTACCAAAACAGCCAGCAAAGGGCAAGCTTTGATAATGGAGAAGTTTAATCTGCTGGACGTAGATTGGGACATTCTCACTGCAGCTACAACAAGAGACAGGGCCATCCTCAACTCCATAAAAGGGGCTTTTCTCAGGCAGCTGGTTTGGAACCTACTAAGTACAAGGCAGTGCTGGACCTGGTACTTAAAAACAGAGACAGCATTGCTGACATCACAGTGGGTAGTCTCCTAGGTACAAGTGATCAACATACTGTGTGGTTTGGCATACCAATAGAACAGGAAAAAAACACACTAAGATGAGGGTTCTGGACATCAGAAGGGCAGATTTTAAAGAAATGGGAATCTATCTCACAGAATGCCTCGGGGGGGGCAGAAGGAGAGTGAAGATTCAGTGGAGAAAGATTAAGGAGGCTATAACCAGGCAACAGCATGCTGTCTGAAGGAAGCGAGCAAGGAAAAGAGAAGGAAGAGGCAGTTTGGTTCAGTAAGGAGATGGCAAAGGCAGTGAAGGAGAAGAAACATCATTTAGAAAGCACTGTACATGGAGACCCAGAAAAATGAAGACTGGGAGGTGTATCTGGCAAAAAAAGGGAGGCAGGAAGGAGGCTGAGGGTAGCTAAAGCACTAACAGAGGACAGGGTAGCTAAGGAGGCCAAAAAAAGGGACAATACCTTCTTCATGTATATGGGAGAAAAGAGGAAGACAAGAGGAAGCAGAAATACTAAACAATTACTTCTGCTTGGTCTTCATGGAGGAGGGTGTGGGGGGATGGACCAGCATGCTGCAGTAAATGCCAGGGAGAGGGGGGAATGGACACAAATCCATTCTCAGTGGAGAGGGTCTGAAAGGGATTGGAAGTCTTAAAGGAGAATAAGACAAAGGGCCCAGCTGGGATTCATTCAAGGGTCCAAAAGGAACTGAACACTGTGCTGGCCACCCCTCTGGCAGCACTTTGTAACACCTCAGTGGAGATGAGGGAAATTCCAGAGGACTGGAGGAAGGCCACTGTGGTTCCGCTACACAAAAGCAGCAGTAGGGAGGATGTTAGCAACTACAGGCCAGTCAGTCTCACATATTTGGTGGGTAAGTTAATGGAGACACTACTGAATAAGAGGATTGTGGAGCATCTGGAGGCAAAAGGGCTGCAGGACCACTGGCAGCATGGTTTCACAGGGGGCACTCCTGTCAAACTAATTTCATAGATTTCATTGACTAGGTTAGCAGGGAGGTGCATCAAGGGTGAGCAGCGGACAAAGCCCATCTGGATTTCAGTAAGGATTTCAACACTGTGCTGCACAGGAGGCTAGTTAAGAAACTAAGCAGTGGGGGAGAAAGTGACAAGTTAGGCATCAAAATGGTTAAGGAATAGGAGGCAAAGGGTGGTGGTAAATGGTAGCCACTTAGGTGACAGGAGAATGATTAGTGGGGTGCCACATGGTTCAGTGCTGGGACCGGTCCTCTTCAATGTCTTCATAAGGAACATTGCAGAGGAGCTTGAGGGGGAAGGTGTGTGCCTTTGTAGATGATACAAAAATTTGTAACAGGGTTGACACTCATGAAGGGGTGGCGAGAATGCAAAAGGATCTGAGGAAACTAGAGGAGTGGTCTAGGGGGTGGCAACTGGGTTTTTTGCCCAAATGTGCAAGGTTATTATGCACTTAGGCTGCAGAATCCAGATGCTGTGTATAAGATGGAGAGAGTGGAGCTTATAGTCAACAAGCAAGAAAGAGATCCGAGGTCATCATATCTGATGACCTCAAAGTAGCTGGGCCGTGTGACAAATCAGTGGGAAAAGCTAACAGGATGCTGGGGTGCATTGGGAGAGGGATTTTTAGTAGAACGAGGGAGGTGGTGCTGCCATTGTATCACTCTCTGGTGAGGACCAACCTGCAGTACTGTGTCCAGTTCTGGAGACTTCACCTCTGCAAGGACATTGAAAAGGTAGAGTTGGTACAGAGGCACAAGAAGCCATACAAGGAAAGGCTGCAGGAACTCAACATGTGCTCCCTGGGAAGAGAAGATAGTGAGAGGGGACATGACTGAAACCTACAAGTACTTCACAGAAGCGAACCAGGTGCAAGTGGAGGGTCTATTTCAGAGAAAGGAAGTCACTAGAACTAGGAGGCATGCAAGGAAGCTAAGAGGGGGAGTTTTAGGAGAGATGTGCGGAAATATGTCTTCATGAAAAGGGTGGTGGATGACTGGAACAGCCTGCCAGTGGAGGTAGTGGGGGCAATGACTGCTGGGAGCTTCAGGTATGTGTAGGATAGGCACAGGGGCATACTAAGTAGATGAATTGGGGAAGGGAGGACACCTATGACCAGCTAGGGTTTGTGGTGACAGACTAGGCAGGAACAAGGGGCAGACTGAATGGGCCTTCATGTCCTTTTCTGCCAACAAAAATGTATGTTTTTATGTTTCTATGAATAATGTGATGCATGTACAAAGGAGCAGAGTAGAAGAGCATGGCCCAGTATGCATAATATTTAACTCCTTGGAGATCACAAGTTGGATTTGGGATAACAGATATAAAGTTAGAATGTTGGGGATACAAACAGATAAACATGTCCTGATAAAATATCGGGTTCTGCATGTGAAAACCCATAGTACTTCTGGCCAGTTTATTCAGCCTAAGAACCTTGAAAATTTGCTTAATAGTGCCACCAAAGAGGAAAAATACAAGAAAAAGAGCATTGTTTTAGTGTTATTGACAATGCATGGGCTAGAGTACAGCAAAGATGAAAATTTAAAAACATCAATGTCCACAGTTTGTTATTTACCAGGGAAGGTGATGGAAGTCAAACTGGGGAAGGGTGGAGTCCAGTGGGTATGGAGAGAACCAGGTTTGACAAGAAGTGGGTTGGTTACAATTGCAGTTAGGGATGAATTATTTGCAACAGATATTTTGAGGGAAGCATACTACCTAGATAGACTGAGCATCCTACTGTTGGACACAAATGATGGGCTAATAGATACTATAAGAACAAATGAGTGGGAAGCTCTGAAGGGCAATGGGGAACCAGCTGAGGAAGTTATAGCTGATATACCGTATTTCACCATTTCAAAGCTGCAGTTTCTATTGCATTTTTCTGTTTTGAATTGTGGCTTCTAAACAGGGGTGGCTGCTAATCCGGGTGGCTTTAATTGATAAGTCCCAACTGTCTGCCATCCCATATTGATAATAGCTCTTTCCTTGTGTTTATTTTTAGCTACTAGAATCTTGTTTAGCTTTTCTGTCTTGAACTTTCATTGTCGTCTGTTGTTTCCCTAGCAGTGACTTGATGTCAGAACTCCAGTAGGTGTTGAGTGTGCTCCCAACATAAGACACAGCCACAGTTGCCATGCATGTGGGCTGAAGCTAACTTTTTTTTTTATAATAAAACCTCTGCTCCACTCTCTGCTAAGTCAATGTCAGTAAGTCAGAGAAGTCACATACTAATCTGCCTGTACTAGCTAAAGTGCAATACAGTAGTAGTTCTACTAATTTAAGTGCAGAAGAAAAGGGATGATGTCAGTTGGAGCTCAAATGGATACTGACCACACAGTCCAATCTGAGAATGCCAACTGGAAAGAAAGCAACTTGTCTCCTTCAAAAGTGTTCCTGTTTGTGTTAAAATGTTATTTCCAAGTGTTTCCAAATTGCCAATGTGAATACTGCTGACCACTTTTCAAGTAAGGAACCTGAATGGCAGTTGAAATTCAATGCAAAGAAGTGCAAGATAATGCATATGGGGCACAAAAACCCTGGCTCAATATATCAGTTGGGGGGGTGAGGATATAGCATGCACCAAGCAGGAAAGAGATCTTGGGGTTATCATCTCTGATGACCTCAAGGTAGGGAAACAGTGTGACAAGGCAGCAGGTAAAGCAAATAGGATGCTGGGATGTATAGGCAGGGGCATCACCAGCAGGAAAAGGGAGGTCATAATTCCACCATACAAGACACTAGTGAGGCCCCACCTGGAGTACAGTGTACAGTTCTGGAGACCATACCTCCAAGGACATAGACAGGGTAGAGAAGGTTCAGAGGAGGGCAACAAAGATGGTGCGTGGATTGCATCACAAGTCCTATGAAGACAGGTTGAAGGAACTGAACATGTACTCCCTGGAGGAGAGGAGGGAGAGAGGGGATATGATAGAGACATACAAGTATCTTACAGGGAGGAACAGGGTGCAGGAAAACACTATTTTTAAGCGAAAAAGATGTTCCAGGACTAGAGGGCATGGGATGAAGTTGGAGGAGGGACGATTCAGAGGAAACATGAGAAAGAATTTCTTCACAGAACGGGTGGTGGACAAGTGGAACACCCTGCCAGAGGAAGTGGTGGGGGCTGAAACAATCACGGGATTTAAGAATGCATGGGATAGACATAAAGGAATTCTGGAGGTCAGGGGTAAGGGGCAACAGACTTCTAGGAAAACAAACTGAACTTACAAGCTCAAATGGGCAGACTGGGTGGGCCATAGGCCCTTATCTGCCGACACTGTCTATGTATCTATGTATGTATCTATGAATGATAATGAGTTCTGTGAGAGTGGTCTCGGTGGGTCTTGGTGGCGGGTCTGCATTTTCAGTGTCTGAGTCAGCCTGCATGGTTCTGTTCAGATACTTTACTTGTTTTCTTTCCAGTCCAGGGCTATCAGAGTTACTGGTATTCAAGTTACCGATATTAGAGTTACTGGTATTAGAGTGCTTCAGAGTGCTAGCTGTCCTAACTGGGATGCCGATTTTATCTTTTTAAAGCAACTCCCCTTTAGAAGCTGCTGCTACAAATTGGGGCATCGTTTATTAGTAAACTTTTTCTTGGATGTGGCTTTTATTTGAAGGTGGCTTCTAAACAAGGGTGGCTTCAAAATGGTGAAATATGGTAAACAACCCAAGAATTGAAGGTCAGGAAACAGATAATCTGTCATCAATCTCAGAAATTTTAAGTAGAATGGAAAGAGATATTCAGTTAACAAATAGATTCAAACCATTACAGCAACTTAATAATAACCGACAAATTATTTATTTATTATTTATTTAGCTTTTATTGACCAGGTAAGTACACTAGACAAGACAATTGCCTATTTTCAGGTACGACCGGGAGAATACAGGAATTACAGATTTAAGTACAAAGGACAACTTGATACAGATAGAAACAGGTTACAGGTCAGGTAAGGCATATCTTATACAGTATATACACAGTAGAACTACACATGTAGAAATTAAGAGCAGTACAATAAGTACAAATTGAGATGCAGCAGATACAACACTATATACAACTTAAGGCCCCAGGAAGTGGGTTATGGTACATTAAAAACCCAGCAATCAACCCATACATGTCAGAACACATCCAAGAGAAATGAGTGCAGTGAAGGATCAGGCGAGATCATGGGGGTTTGGGACAACCACACGCCGAGGAGAGTTTGAGATAGTTCCATAGGGAGAATTGAAGGTGCACATGTGAGTGGGAGGAGTGAACCTGGGCAGGAAATGAGTTCCACAGTCCGGGAGCACACGCGGCAAAATCTCTATCCCCCATTAGAGTCTGGGTAGCAGGGTCTTAAGGATAGTGGGACCCAGAGACCTGAGCAAACAGGCTGAGGAGGCAGCTGGGACAAGGAATTTTGCAAGCCCAGGAGGGGTTCCAGTACCAAGGACCTTGCCCATGAAACACCCAAGGACGAAGTCTATATGAATTGATGGGGAGAGCCAATTCAGCTTGCTATATAGGTCACAATGATGGGTGAGACGAGGGGCAGCCAGAGCAAAATGGCAGACATTATTGTAGGCAGTAGAACACTTAGAAAGGTGAGCTTTGGAGGAGCGAGCAAACAAAAGGAGCCCGTAGCAAAGCAAAGGGAGGAACACACCTCTGGCAAGAGCAAGACGGGCAGCAGGGGTAAGGTTGCTCTTAGCTCTGTATGCCAGACCCAGTTTGCAGTTGACAGTCTTACATACATACATTCTGAATGTGGCGGCCAAGGTCAAGCTGCAGGTCAAGTGTCACCCCAAGGTATTTAAAGTTGTCAGTAACAAGGATCGGGACACCGTCAGTACCAGTAGTGCTTAAAGGAGCAGGAGAGGCCTTAATCTTGGCCTGGGACCCAAAGAGCATGGCCTGGGTTTTCTTAAGATTAAGAACCAACTTATGGGACGAAATCCAGGACTGAATGTTCTCAAGGTTCTCACTCAGGTGGCGATTAATGACCCATATATCTGGAGAATGAGTGAGGATGATCAGGTCATCCGCATAGAGGATGGGCCTACAATGGACAGAGACGGAGGTGAGTTGGTTAACAAAAATGGAGAAGAGCAGGGGCTCCAGGACAGAGCCTTGGGGGACACCCATGGTTACAAAAGTAGAGCCCAAGAGCTCCTTGCCATATTTGACAAGCTGCTTTCTGTCATGTAGATAGTTGGAGAACCAATGGAGCACACCAGGTGATAGACCATAGGACCTAAGCTGAGTGCAGAGCATGGCATGATCAACAAGATCAAAGGTCTTGGAGAGATCTATAAAGATTGCCCCAGAGAGTTTGCCCTGGTCCATAGCCGCCCTGATCCAGGATGAGACTGTGACAAGGGCAGAGGATGTGCTGTGCCCTTTCCAAAAGCCATGCTGCACAGGTGACAGTAAGTCATGTGACTGAAAATAATCTGAGAGTTGCCCTGCCACAACTTTCTCAAGGAGTTTGCTGACCGCTGACAGAATGGCTATCGGACGGTAGTTTTCAATCAGTTTGGGGTTCTCCTGTTTAAGGATAGGGACCACCCTGGCAACCTTCCATATGTCTGGGATAGCCCCCGATGACAGGGACAGATTGAAAATATGGGCCACTGGAGAGGCAATACGAGAGGCACCAAGACAGAGGAGCTTCAGTTCCGAACCATCATGGCCAGCACTGGAGAAGGGGGAGAGGCCAAAGAACAATCTCTGCACCTCTTGTACCATCACAGGCTTAAAATGAAAGAGCAGATGGGGTAGTGGAAGGGCAGAGACCTGTTCACAGTTATCACCTCCACTGGGGAGGGGAATGATGAGGTGAAAGCAGATAGGTCAGAGAAATACAGGTTAAATGTATTTGAGATGGTTAGCGAGTTGTTGCAGCTAGCACCATGTATAAGCATATCAGAGGCCTCACCACTCAAGGAACCACTTACTATGTTCTTAATGTTCCTCCAGAACCTCCTGGGGTCCCTAGCTGAGCTCAGCAGCACAGTTTTGCAGAACTCGCTTTTGGCAGCCCTTATTGCTTTCTTGCACTCATTTCTGATTCTCCTGTACTGCTGAAATACAGCCTGATCCAACGTGCCTTGAAATTTGCCCAACACTTGTCCCTAGACTTCATAAGGGCTAAGAGGCTTCCATGTAATCACTTTGTAGCCGATCCCCTGACCCTCCATCTGATGAGGGGGGGGGCATGCTTATCCTGCAGAGCCCAGAAAGTGCTGAGGAAGTGAGTGGCAGTAGATGAGGAGTCCTGGGAATTCCATACTACAGACCAGTCAGTGTGCTGGAGATCAAATTGAAAGGAGCCAAGATCAAACCCGGAGAAGTCCGTGACCTGTATGATCTTATGCAGAATTTTCAGGAAGGGGATCTTCCACACACAGTACATGGAAGAGTGGTTAGAGATGGAGTTGGGAAGGATGTCCGAAGAGCTGATCCCTCTCAGGTCTGTTTGTCAGAACCTAATCCAGAAGAGAGCTCACACCTCCACTGGGAGAGCACGTGGTAGGGTCCTTGATGAGCTGCGACAGGGAGAGACCAGCAAGTAACAGCTCAAAAGCTTTAGTGTTACTACCAAGCCAGTTTAGGTTAAGATCACCCAGAATCATTAACACATTATGCCGGGTCATGGAACCAACGGTATCAAGGAGGACAGACAGCCCCTCTATGCCCCCCATAGGAGGATTGTAGGTAAATATAATATGTAGCTTTTTGGTCATCCCAAGCAACAATATCATATGTAATAACTCACAGGGGAACTGCAATGGCTGTTGACAGGGTAAAGCTGACAGGTTGAGGTAGTAGACCAGGATGCCACCCCCCTCCCTCTTTTTCCCCAGACGATCCTGCCTCACGAGTTCATAGTCAGGAAGGGCACATGTGGAATTTGGAGTTGAGGGTTTAAGCCAAGTTTCAGTTATGCCAAGGATGTCAGGCCTGTGGTAGGGGACCCAAGCAAGAAGTTCCGCCAAGTTGGGCAGGATGCTGAGAATACTGAGATGAGCTATTTTCAGCCCTTTGACAGCCGACCAGCCCACAGCTGAGGGGGAGGCTTGGCAGGGCGGACCAGGGTTAAGCTCAATGTCACCCGTGAGCACTAGGGTCACCAATAGAAGCCGAAGGAGATGCCTTAAGGGAGGGGAGCCATCTCTGACAGGTGGCTTGCAGCCATAACGCCTGACCACCTGGGCTGGGCACAGGAAGCACCTGAGGTCAAGACAGCAAAGAACCCGCGTGGGGCATCTGCCTCCAGCTATAAGGTTGCAGAAGGTGAAGTTGGACTCCTCTGGCTGGGTACGAGTGCCCCACGGTTCCCCTACAGAAGGAGCACCAACACCAATAAACCAGGGGATGCTAAGGATAGTGAGAAGACCAAAGGTGAAGGAACACAGAAGTGGAAGGGGCAACATTTTTGTAAAAGAATGCTCAATGGTTATTGATCTTGAGGACCTTGAAAATGTCTACACTTCAACCCCAGAACTAAATAAGGGCATGGATTTAGATCATGAAAGGGGTAGTTTTCTATCCTGGAACATAGCAGTAGCTAATAAATTCTTCAGAGACAAGGAGTTTAAAATTTCCTATTGCAGCATGTAATAATTTTGCTACAAGAAACCTGAGCAATATCTGATTTGTGGCTAGAGTGACATGATTGTATATCTAGCAATGCACCAAAAAGGGCAGAAAAAGGGGAGACCAGTGGGTTGACAGGCAGTATTAATATAAACTGTAAAAGATCTATATATAAAAGAAAGAATTATCATAATAGAAAATAACATTTTATTAATGAGATCATGGCAAGAAACAGACTACTTGGCAGGAAATTGCTTCATCCCTCCCCGAAACACTGCATATTATGATGAGGCACTATGGAAGAACATTATAAATGAATTGAAAACTGTTTTGTTGTTAGTATCAGACACATAAATCCTACTCATGGGAGAGTTAATGGAAGGTTAGGAGAACTGGCTAATTATAGAGACCTGACTTTGTTTCTATCCAGAAACGTAAGGCACTTGACAAAATTCTAAACAGACATGGAAGAAAAATGGTGGACCTGCCAAAACATAATGGCCCTTGTATTTTAAATGAGGCAATAAATGGAGATATACCGGCACAGTATACTTTCACTTCAAGCAGAGGAATGAGCACAGTAGACTATTCCCTGTGCTATCATTGGCAATTTTTTGAGCTGACTACTTTACAAGTATCCAAAAGATTTGAAAGTGATTACTTCACTCTACAGTTATATAAACAATTGCTCACAAGATCAAATGGGTTAAGACGTAAAGCATTAATAAACCCTGGAATAAAGATCAGAAATAAAAAAAATATATATTTAAATAATAAAGTGCAAAGATTACTGGTATCCATGCTACAAGGACAAGAAAGTCAGAATATTGTAAATGAGATCCACCAAGATATGAATGTGGATTATATAAATGGGTAGTTCCATAAAATCGACAGGGTTCTTCTTCCATTTTTGTATAAAGATGTGTTTGTAAAGAAGAATGAGGGCTGTTTCAACCGAACATGTAAAAAATGCAAAGCGGAATTATTATCTATTGTGAAATATGTTAAAAATAAATCCATCAAGACCCGAAAGAACCTATTTAAACAGGGCTAGGAAATTGTATAAGAATATCCATGAGAATTTGACGACAGAATATCAAAAGAAGCTTTGGGAAGAAATAAAAGCAGTTACAGGAGAAAGGGATTAAAATAAATGTGGCTAATGGTTGCAAAGGGATCAAGTATTTATGCAAATAACATAAATGCTAAGACTGCACCATTAAATCAGATAAAATACCATGAGAATATTTTTTTCAGTAAAGTTGAGCAGAACCACCCACTGATACCTATAGACATAATATCAGATAATGATGAGCCAGTATGTACAACACCAGAAGAAACTGAAGAGACAATCAAAGATACCAAAAGCATTGAAGCTCCAGGGATAGATAATGTACCACCCTATATTTTTAAGATCAAAAAAGAATGATGAAGTAAACACTTGTGTATTCTATTTAATAAAGGTATTATAACTAATACATTCCCAGACTCTTGGAAGGGGCCTATAATTATCCCAATTTTTAAGAAAGACTACCTGGCCAGTCCTATAAATTATAGGCCAATTAGCATAACCGATTGTTGTACCAAGCTATTCTCTAAGGTCATATTAATAAACTTAACAAATGGTTAGACACTAAACAGATGATAAATCAATTTTAGGCAGGATTTAGGGTTAATTAGCCACTGTGGATCAACGTTTCACCCTTAGCCATTTAACTGAAAAATATTACATTACAAAGAAAATTAATTTACATCTGGCATTCATTAACTGTAAGGGTGCTTTCGACTCGGTTTCCAGGAAATTATTATGTAGCAAGCTGATAAAGTCTAATATGAGCAAACCATTAATCAGAATTATACAGAATTTATATCTAGATAGTTGGTCAGTTGTCAGATTTGACCTTAAAGGCATTCTTACAGATCCATTTAAAACAAACTTAGTTGTAAGCAAGGATGCTTATTATCACCTTTATTATTTAACTTGTTTGTGAAGGATTTATCAGCTAGTTCAGGCGTAAGTAATGGTCATTCTCCAAACATAAGGGGCACAACTGTGCTAGCATCATTATATGCCAATGATTTGGTTATACTTTTAGTTTCGCCCATTGGTCTACAAGGAAACTTCATTTGTTGGAAGCATACTGTTTGAAATCATCCCTACAAATTAACAGAGATAAAAACAAGGTAATGGCATATGGAAAGAAGACATTCAGTAATGGATGGTATATAGCAGAACAGAGATTAGAAGAACTTAAAACCTTCTTGTATTTAGGTCTATACTTTAATAAAAACACAAAATGGAATGCACATAAACAATAAATCTTACCCAGTACTTCAGGTCCCAAAACTGACCCCAGCTGAGATAGCAAGGGTGGAACTCAGATGAATCAGAATTCAAGAAATAGCCAATCTAAGAATGTTGGCATACTGGATTAAAATTATGCATCATACCAATTATAGATTAACTAAACAATGCCTTTTAGAACACGCATTTGTCAATGCCGAATGTTATCTTGCTGACATTGGCATTGGTAGCGCAGGAGTTGAACAGATGCATAATAGGAAAGGCGGTGAAGTATGAAAGTGACGTCAAACCCCACATCACCCTACAGAGAGTGACAGGCACCGAGGTGTGCCTCTGGGCATCAACCATAATGTTCATGGCATTTCAGCTCACCCTGCCCTGCAGTGCAACAAATATCACATTGTGCCTTGGGGTCCTCGGGCCTTACGCTCACCCCATTCGGCCATAACGCTCATGGCATTTTACCTCACCCTATCCTGCAGACACTGACAAGTGCTGAGGTATGCCTTGGGGTGTTCGGCTTTACAGTCACCCCATTTCATAAGGACATACGCTGGAATGGGTGCAGCATAGGAGAATGGGGTGAACTGTGGGGCCGAAGAGTCCAAGGCACACCTCGATGATTGTCAGTGGCTTGAGGGTGGAGGGGGGATGGTATGGGGTGAGCATGAAGGCTGGCAATGCTAAGACACACCCCTGATGCCTGTCAGTCTGTACAGGCTGGGATGTTATGGTTAGAAACCCTAATGCCCCAGCCGTTTGTTGGTATTTGCACTACAAATTTGCAACACGGCATTTTTGTGAACCCCACCTCATGAAAGTGTTTGAGACCTCTGCTCATGAATAGTGGCACTGTGATTTTTTTAATCTGTCCCGAACGTTGATTTCTCACAGCGACCATGCCATTCTGTGCCAGATGTGGGAAAACACCATTCAGGCAGGATGTGCAATGCACACTCAGAACAGTCATTTAGTGGAATTATTTCACCAAATTTTCAACATAGGCATTTTGGGACCTCTGCTCATGAACACTGTCACTATGATTTTCTTCATCTGTCCTGATCGTTGATTTCCCACAGCGACCACGTCATAGTGCGTCACTTGTGTGAAAGCACATTTCAGGTAGGATCTGAAAAATGACAGCTATACTGTTCATAAGGATGTGTGCAAAATTGACAATGTTGAAAATGTTGAGTGAAAATATTACAAATTGTCAAAGTTACCAGTGCGCGTGGAAACTGCGCAACGCACGCTTGTGACATAGTTATTTTATGGACTCTTGTCACCAAATTTTCAACATAGGCATTTTAGGATCCCTGCTCATGAACAGTATTGCTATGATTTTCATAATCTGTCCCAAACACTGATTTCCCACAGTGACCGCGCTATTCTGCGCCAGTAGTGCGAAAACACATTTTGGCCAGGATGTGAAAAATGACAGCTGCACTGTTCCTAAGGAGGTGTGGAAAAATGCCAATGTTGAAAATCTGGAGTGAGAATATTACAAATTGGTGAAGTTACGAATGCACATGGAAACTGCGCAATGCATGCTCTTAACACAGTCATTTTTTGGAATTTTTTCACCAAATTTGCAGCATAGGTTTTTTGGGAGGCCACCTCATGAACAGCAACACTGTCATTTTGTTATTCAGTCCTGAAATGTGATTCTGTGCAGTGACTGCAAAATCACCTTTTGCGACTGAACAACGCCATGACAGTGACTGAATTCATGAGGAGGAGTCCCAAAAACCCCATGTTGAAAATTTGGTAGCAAAAGTCAAAAAAATGGCCGAGATATCCACACAAGTTGAAAAAAAACCATTTATGCCATTATACAGCTTACCGGCATTTCTTCAGTTCATGGTCGGCTTTGAAGAGTGCAGATGTGTTCCTGATCCACCAAAGATCGTTGCGCTGGCCTCTGGAGGTAAGGATGGGGTGAGGGGGTGTGGGGAGGCAGGGTGCGCAGAGGGTGGGTGCAGGTTGGGAAGGGGCCGCCGGACTCGACGACAGACCATTTTCTGTTTTACAGGGTAAACAAAAGCAAAAAAACATTGAAACATAGAAGTTGACGGCAGATAAGGACCGCAAGGCCCATCCAGTCTGCCCATTTCTTTTTCTACCTTATAAATGTGCCATCGGCCTTTGCTCTGTCAGTGGCCTATCTATTCATACTCATTTCTATTGCTCCCTTATGCCTATCCCATGCCTGTTTGAAGCCCTGCACTGTATTCATAGCCACCACTTCTTGAGGTAGGCATATCCATGCATCCACCCCTTTTCTGTGAAAAAGAATTTCCTACATTCCCCTTAATCAGCCCTCTAATCTCATGCTGTGTCCTCTTGTCCTGCTATTTTTCTTATATTTAAACATGTTAGACTCTTTCACCTTGTTAATGCCCTTAAGGTGTTTGAATGCCTCGATCATATCACCCTCTCCCTCCTTTGCTCAAGGGTATACATATTGAGCTCTGTTAATCTGTCCTCATATGTCTTCTGATGCAGTCCCTGCACCATTTTGGTTGCCCTTCTGACTGCCTCAATTTGGTTAATGTCCTTGTGAAGGTGTGGCCTCCAATACTGCACGCAGTACTCCAGATGGGGCCTAACCAGGGTATTGTAAAGAGGGATTATTACCTCCCTCTTACGACTTGTGATACCCCTACTAATACACCCTAACACCCCCCTAGCCTTACCTACTGCTTTAGAGGTCTGCTTGGATGATTTCAGGTCATCAGTGATGATGATGCCCAAGTCTCTTTCTTCCTTTGTGACTTCTAGCAACTCCCCTCCCAGCCTTTAGGTGGCTTCAGGGTTTCTCTTCCCTATGTGCATGATCTTGCACTTCTTTGCATTAAATCCCAGTTGCCACTCTTCTGACCATTTTGCTAGTTTATCCAGATCTCTTCTCATTCTGCCCACCTCATCTGGATCATCTACTCTGTTGCAGATCTTGGTGTCATCTGTAAACAGACAAGCCTTACCCTCTAGTCCATCTGCAAGGTCACTAATGAAGATGTTGAAGTGGACTGGCCCCAGGACTGATCCCTGAGGTACCCCACTTGTGACTTGCATCTCTTCTGACTGTATACCATTTGCCACCACTTTCTGTTTTCTGCCTGTCAACCAGTTTGCCACCCAGTTGACCAACTTCTGACCCACCCCGAGCCTACCCAGCTTATTTATCAATCTTCTATGTGGAACAGTGTCAAAAACTTTGCTGAAGTCAAGGTAGGCGACATCAACTGCTCCCCCTTGGTCCACCACTCTGGTTACCCAGTCAAAGAAATCTATGAGATTAGTTTGACAGGACCTTCCTTTTGTAAACCCATGCTGTCTTGGATCCTGTGCCCCTATGGATTCCAGGTGTTGCACTGTCCTTTCCTTAAGGAGTGCCTCCATAATCTTGCCCACTACTGAGGTAATACTGACTGGTCTGCAGTTCCCTGCCTCTTCCCTGCTACCACTCTTGTGGAGCGGGATCACATGAGCCCTTCTCCCGTCTTCTGGGACCTCTTCTGTGCTCAGAGACTTGCTAAACAGTTCTGCTAATGGCTCTGCTAGTTCCACCTTTAACTCCTTAAGTACCCTGGGATGTATGCCATCAGGTCCCATTGCCTTATCCACCCTGAGCTTAGCAAGCTCTTATAAGACCCTTTCTTTTGTGAAGGGAGTAGTGCTCACCTCCCTCCCCCCTGTGTCAATGGTGCTGAGCTGTGGGCCCTGCCCTACCTTCTCTTCAGTAAATACTGAGCAAAAGTATCTATTTAGGATAGATGCTTTTACATGGTCCTCCTCCTCACATGCTCCCTTTTCTCCATTAAGCTTAGCAATACCCCCTCTGGACTTTCTCCTTTCACTAATGTATCTATAGAAAGTCTTGTCACCTTCTTTTACTGTTCGTGCTAGTGTTTCTTCAGTTTGGGACTTTGCCTGCCTTACTGCCTTCCCTGCTTCCCTTAGGGCAGTTTGGTATGCCTCCCTATCTTCATCCCTCTGTGTTCCCTTATATTTCCTGAAGGCCAGCCTTTTGGCTCTGACCTTTTCTGCTACTGTATTTGAGAACCAAAGTGGTTTCCTTCTTCTTCTGCACTTCCTTTTCTGTCTAACACTATGGGATGTTGCTTCAAGTATTGCATCCTTAATGCTTGCCCACTTTGCCTGTACCCCCTCACCTGTGTTTCTTTTTGCCAGGGCTAGCTTAACTCTGTTGGCCATCTTATCAAAGTCAGCTCCTCTGAAGTCCCATATTTTTGCCTTGGAATGGGATGATTTAGATTTAGTAGCCAAATTGAACCATACCATGTGATGGTCACTGGCCCCCAGGTGACCTTCTACCTGGAGAGCTGTGATCCCTTCCCTGTTAGTCAGTACTAGATCTAGGATAGCCCTGTCTCTTGTGGGTTGTTGTACCAGTTGTTTGAGGCCCTCCCCCTGCAGGGAATCCACTATGTGTCTAGTTCTGGCAGATGTTCCTGCTGGTATTGACCAATCTGTACCCGGCATGTTGAAGTCTCCCATTATCAGAACCTCCCCTTTAGCTGTCATGTTTTGTATATCCTCTAACATTAATGTGTCTATGTCCTCCCCCTGGTCTGGGGGCCTATAGACAACCCCAGTTCTTATGGCTGTCCCATTTCCTGTTTCCAGGGTGACCCACAGTTCTTCTGGCTCCTAATGTGTATTCTGAATTTCTGTAGCTTTGATGTTTTCATTGACATACAGGGCCACTCCTCCCCCTTTTGCACCTCGGTCTCTTCTGAACAATACATAACCAGGTACTGAAGTCTCCAAGTGTGGTTACTGGTAAACCACGTCTCACTAATTGCTACTATGTCCAGTTTAGCCTCTGACATTATTGCCTGCAGGTCTGGGATCTTATTTCCCAGGCTGTGAGCATTTGTGTACATGATTTTCCATTGGCAGATTTTGGTGTGTTAGTGTTGTTGGGTGAGGTTTGGCATTACCCTGTGCACCGTATGGGAGACAAACCTTTTTTCTTACCTGGTGATGCAAATGAACTGCAAACATGCTGAATCCCTGTTTGACCACTAGCTGAGGGGGGAGGGGTGTTCTTCCCATTCGATGTATGGGGTGCTGCACCCCTCTCCCCATTTGCTAGTTTAAATATTCTGCAAAGATGTCAAACTTCTGTCCCAATGCACTGACTCCCTCCTTAGTCAGATGCAGTCCATCAAATTTAAAGAACTTTCGCTCCCAGAACTGTTGCCAGTTCCCTACAAATCTGTGTCCTTTTTCCTGGCACCAGCCCTGAGCCACGTGTTTAGCTCCCCTATCTCCCCTTCTCGACCTTCCATCCATCTGCCCCCCAGAGTGGCAGGATCTCAGAGAAGGAGATGCGGATGAAATGGATGATAGTTTGTCACCCAGCCTGGTCAGGTGTTCCTTGATCTCACAACTGACCAGCTGGCGAGATCATTAGTCCCTATGTGTACTAGGACATCAATGTTTTCCTGCTTTGTGAACAATTTTAGAATGCGGTCAGTGTCTCTCCATGCTGATGTACCTGGGAGACATCTGACCATTACCCTGGCTGGAGATGGGTATCAACTCCCCGAATCATGGAGTCTCCTATGATCAAAGTTTTTGATTTCCTTTTTGCTTTTTTTTTTGGTTCCTGATTTGGGTGAGTTTTGTTGTGCTAGCTCCTGTGCTGCAGTGTCCTGCTCTGCAGTGTCTTCTGCCTCTTTGTTTGATTTCAGAGATAGAGGCAGATACCAGTTGTAGTGTTTATATGGTTTTGGAGGTAATATGTTGGAGAGCAGAGAGTGATGGGGCACCGATTTGCCCCCTAACCACCTGCCAACCTCCTGGTCCAACTACCCTCTGCGGTCAAGGTTTTCTGTTGGATGCTGGAGAAATGGCGGTGGTTCTTATAACGTATTTCCTCTTGAATATGAAATTTGAGGCATGCAATCTCTGCCCATGCTGCCTGGAGTTGAGCCCTAAGATCTCCAATGGCCCAGCATGTAGGACAGTGTCCTAAATCCTGTAAGACTGTCCTTCTGAAAATTGTTCCACAGACCCTGCAGTTAATGATTTCCATTCCAGCTAAGTTGCTGGGTTTATAATCTAGTCAGAGTAATTAGAAGGAAAAAAATGCAAGTAATGGTTTGATTGTGTTTTGTTTTTGTTTAACTTGTTATAACACGTTAAATTACTAGTGCCCCTGTAAATGAGCTCACCTTGTGGATGCCCCACTGATCCGCCCCTTCCTGCTCTGCCACAGAAAATGTCACAACTGTGGTACCTATAAAAAGGAGTGTGTGTGGGGTGGTTGGGATGGGGGTGGGTGGCTGGGCCCTTCCCCTGCTGAAAAAGAAGAACCACGGACGAAAGAACAAAGGTAAGAGCAGAAACAATCAGTCAACAACAAATGCAGTAACCCTGAAAGCTTATCCTAATGTTAGATAAAACTGTAAAACCTGTAAAGCACCACCTGTAATAATTTCAGAGAAGATATATGCTGTAAGAAACACTTTGCAGCAGAGAAAAATAAAGCAATGAAATGTTAGCAACAAACAGTAGCAATCCCTGTGAGTACAAAATAAAAACAACACCACACAGTAAATCTGCTTAGCCAAAAGAAGTCTTAATCCTTTTCCCTTGCTCTGGTAAGGTTCTCTACTCTGCCTTTCAAGCAGTCTTGGAAGGAAAGAGCTCAGGTGAAGCTAGGTGCCTTGGTCAGCACACCAAGGCTTCTACCATTGCAGGATTTTTTTTTCTACAGGGGCATTTGGCATGCTAGGGTGGGCTCCCAGCATGCCACCTGAGTGTTTTTTTGGGAGGGCTATAGCCAATGAGGGACTGGGCACCCCACCGGCCATACAGAGGTGGGGTGGGTTGCATGAGCTGAGGGGGATTAGGCACCCCCTCGGCACGATGAAATGGGGGTGCATTATGCCGACAGAGATCGGCACCCCTAATGGTGAGTGAGGCGGGTCACATGTGTTAGGGAATTGGGCACCCCTGGCACACAAGAAATGGGGTACATTATGCTGATGGGGATTGGGCACCCATTGACAAATTAATTTAGGAGGGGCATGCTGACAGGGGGATTGGGCACCCGTCCAGCTTTCACAGGGACTGTAAAAGGTGGTGGCTGTCCCTTGGCTTCTCTGGGGGCTGTAAGAAGCTGACAGGGAAGCTGCTGCCATGTTGCTTGACCAGAGAAGGCAAGCAGTAGTTGGCTGCTGCAATCAGGGACCATTCCGTGGTGCTCCCTGATTGCAGCGGCTAATTTCTTTCAAGGTGGTGGCACGTTTTTTCAACTGCTGTAATAGACAGCGTGCTATGCTATTGGCGCCACAGAGCCAGGCCTCAAAAAGCAGTGGTGCCATTGGCTGCAGCAGGACCACACCTCCGAAATCCGCTTCTCCACTGAAGCAGCCACAATATGTTGTCTGTGCGTGCAAGACAACATAACAATATCCATAGCATAAACAAGGACAGCCCACCCCCATGGTTAAAGAATGTACAAAGTTTACTACAGTACATCAATACAATACATCTATGGGCAGACTAGCAAAAACAAATAGAGAAAACAAAAGCCTATGTTAAGTTACTGAAAACAAAAATATGGGATATCCCAAAAACAAAAGGTACAGAAAGAATAAACATGTTAAAAAACTGTGTCTGGTATTGTAAAAAAATACATAGATTGAAACCATACTTAAAGTTATTAACAGATAAAGAAGACAGAACAGTGATTTATCATTATAGACTAGAATTGTTTCTGGTCCAAGACAATTAAGAAAAGATATAATAAAGAACAGAAACGTTAGAAAAAGATGTGTCATGCCTGTGCAAACAAGAAAGGATAGGAAACCTTACACATCTATTTTTAACCTGTTCAAACCATTCAGATGGGAGGAAAAGGTGGCTAGCAACTTACATTAATCATCAATATCCATGGGATGGAGAAGTAATATATGCTTTTATGAACCCAGCTATTGACTTTGTTGCATGGGGTGTTGTTGCTTTCCTTAAAGGAATAGAATTAAAAAAGGAAAAAAGAATGACCTAGAGGGATGAATGAGAAGTACGTTTTTTAGGATATTGGCCCATCAGTGTTTGAATATATAAACATTAGGGGTTACTGGCGAGATACACTGACATAATATGTAGGTAACTAGGCCTGAACCCTGCAGGTTCCAGTTTAAACTCTGTTGTAATAACAGAGGTAGCTAAAACGTATTAACATTTATCCTTCTATTGTAAAAACTAAGCTGGATAGTTAATTACCTCATAGGTATTATTCTTTGATTTGTATATAAAAAACTCTGATAATGTTCCATTAAGGAGTTAAAAATGTTGTGCAACAATGGGATTATGATTTATGGTGTATCATAAAACCAAATGAAAAACATAATAGCATTTTATAATGTGTATGATTATTTTAAAGGATTGCCTTAAAAATGTATTTATGACTGTATTTATGATTGTATTTAATTAAAATTTCAAATGGTAAAGTAGTTTTATGTATGTGTGTGAGAGGATATTTAAAATTGTATGATTGGTTTGTGTATTGTGATGACTAACACAAGTTGAACAACAAAGAGAATGATGATTATGCTGAATAGTGCTAAATTGGCCTGCCCCACATCTGATCTGCACAAGCAGCACTGAACAGTGCAGCGTTGGTCCATCCCACATGTAGGCTCCATTAGCAGCACTGAAAAGTGCAGCGTTGGTCCATCCCACATGTAAGCTCCATTAGCAGCACTGAACAGTGCAGCGTTGGTCCATCCCACATGTAGGCTCCATTAGCAGCACTGAACAGTGCAGCGTTGGTCCATCCCACATGTAGGCTCCATTAGCAGCACTGAACGGTGCAGCATTAGTCCATCCACATGTAAGCTCCATGAGCAGCACTGACACCAGTGCAGCGTTGAGTCCATCCACATGTAAGCTCCATGCGCAGCACTGAACAGTGCAGAGTTGGTCCATCCCACATGTAGGCTCCATTAGCAGCACTGAACAGTGCAGCGTTGGTCCATCGCACATGTCGGCTCCATTAGCAGCACTGAACAGTGCAGCGTCGGTCCATCCCACATGTAGGCTCCATTAGCAGCACTGAACAGTGCAGCGTTGGTCCATCCCACATGTCAGCTCCATTAGCAGCACTGAACAGTGCAGCGTTGGTCCATCCCACATGTAAGCTGCATTAGCAGCACTGAACAGTGCAGCGTTGGTCCATCCCACATGTCAACTCCATTAGCAGCACTGAACAGTGCAGAGTTGGTCCACCCCACATGTCAGCTCCATTAGCAGCACTGAACAGTGCAAAGTTGACCTGTCCCACATCTGAGCTGCACGAGCAGCACTGAACAGTGCAGGGTCGACCTGTTCTGCATCTGTCTGACATGATCAGGCTCCACAGGCTGAAGCTGCACCTATAAATTCAGACAGAGAGATTGTATTCTACATGTAGAGAGGAGAAAAGGGCTGACTGAGCCTGAGGAGAGCCATTTTGCACATTATCATAGAGATCTGCATCAAAAGATAAGCCAAATTAGCCAGAGAACGAACCCACCACTGTTGACCTATCTGGGCAGCATTCAATAAAGTAAAGTTGATCCCACGACATCTGATCTGCATGAGCAGCATATACTAGAGCAAAGCTGGCCTTCCCCATATCTGATTCATGTGACCAGTGTTCAATAATGCAAAGCTGATGTGCCACGGCAGTGCTGAATAGATCAAAGCTGGCCTGCTTCACATCTGAGCTGCGTGAGTAGCATTAAATAGAGCAAAGTTAGTCTGATAGCTTAAGGTGCTAACCATGGGCCTGCCAGAGCCAAGCAGAATTCCTGTACAGAAATACAGGGGGTGACTGTGTCTTTGCACAGCATAGACCTGAGAGACTTAAAGCAAGAAGTCAGGAGAGGTGTTTGTGAGGGTACGACGCCCTGCAATTCCTCTCCAGACAGTCAGAGATACTTTGTTGAATTACAGCATTAATTTTGTAACTGCATAGCTATGCATCACAGGGGCCACCAAGGTAGCACCAGTGCCCAGCACTGGTGGTAGCAGTGCACAAAGGAGATGGATGCTAGGATGTGGTTTAGTGGTCTGACATAGTTGGGATTCACAGACTGCACCTGTAAATTCAGAGGGCGAGATCATGTGGAGAGGAGAAAAAGACTGACTGAACCTGTGGAGAGACATTTTGCAAGTCATCACAGAGGTCTGCAGCAAGACAGAAGCCAAATTAACCAGAGAAGGGACCCACCACTGCTGATCAGTGTGAGCAGCATTCAATAAACCAAAGTTGGTCCACCACTCATCTGATCTGCATGAGCATCATTGAATAGTGCAAAGCTGACCTGCCCCACATCTAATCTACATGAGTGGCACTGAACAGAGCAAAGCTGGCCTGCCCCACATCTAATCTACATGAGTGGCACTGAATAGTGCAAAGCTGGCCTGCCCCACATCTAATCTACATGAGTGGCACTGAATAGTGCAAAGCTGGCCTGCCCACATCTAATCTACATGAGTGGCACTGAATAGAGCAAAGCTGGCCTGCCCCACATCTAATCTACATGAGTGGCACTGAATAGTGCAAAGCTGGCCTGCCCCACATCTAATCTACAGGAGTGGCACTGGATAGTGCAAAGCTGGCCCGCCCCACATCTAATCTACAGGAGTGGCACTTGATAGTGCAAAACTGGTCTGCCCCACATCTAATCTACAGGAATGGCACTGAATAGAGCAAAACTGGTCTGCCCCACATCTAATCTACAGGAGTGGCACTGAATAGAGCAAAGCTAGCCTGCCCCACATCTAATCTACAGGAGTGGCACTGAATAGTGCACAGCTTGCCTGCCCCACATCTAATCTACAGGAGTGGCACTGGATAGTGCAAAACTGGCCTGCCCCACATCTAATCTACATGAGTGGCACTGAATAGAGCAAAACTGACTTACCCCACATCTAATCTACATGAGTGGCACTGAATAGTGCAAAGCTGGGCTGTCCCACATCTAATCTACAGGAGTGGCACTGAATAGTGCAAAACTGGCCTGCCCCACATCTAATCTACATGAGTGGCACTGAATAGTGCAAAACTGGCCTGCCCCACATCTAATCTACATGAGTGGCACTGAATAGAGCAAAGCTGGCCTGCCCCACATCTAATCTACAGGAGTGGCATGGAACAGAGCAAAGCTGACCTACCCCACATCTAATCTACATGAGTGACACTGGATAGTGCAAAGCTGACCTACCCCACATCTAATCTACATGAGTGGCACTGAACAGAGCAAAGCTGGCCTGCCCCACATCTAATCCACATGAGTGGCACTGAATAGTGCAAAGCTGGCCTGCCCCACATCTAATCTACATGAGTGGCACTGAATAGTGCAAAGCTGGCCTGCCCCACATCTAATCTACATGAGTGGCACTGAATAGTGCAAAGCTGGCCTGCCCCACATCTAATCTTCATGAGTGGCACTGAATAGAGCAAAGCTGGCCTGCCCCACATCTAATCTACATGAGTGGCACTGAATAGAGCAAAGCTGGCCTGCCCCACATCTAATCTACATGGGTGGCACTGAATAGTGCAAAGCTGGCCTGCCCCACATCTAATCTACAGGAGTGGCACTGGATAGTGCAAAACTGGCCTGCCCCACATCTAATCTACAGGAGTGGCACTGAATAGAGCAAAGCTGGCCTGCCCCACTTCTAATCTACAGGGTGGCACTTGATAGTGCAAAGCTGGTCTGCCCCACATCTAATCTACAGGAGTGGCACTGAATAGAGCAAAGCTGGCCTGCCCCACATCTAATCTACAGGAGTGGCACTGAATAGAGCAAAGCTAGCCTGCCCCACATCTAATCTACAGGAGTGGCACTGAATAGTGCACAGCTGGCCTGCCCCACATCTAATCTACAGGAGTGGCACTGGATAGTGCAAAACTGGCCTGCCCCACATCTAATCTACATGAGTGGCACTGAATAGAGCAAAACTGACTTACCCTACATCTAATCTACAGGAGTGGCACTGAATAGTGCAAAGCTGGGCTGTCCCACATCTAATCTACAGGAGTGGCACTGAATAGTGCAAAACTGGCCTGCCCCACATCTAATCTACATGAGTGGCACTGAATAGAGCAAAGCTGGCCTGCCCCACATCTAATCTACAGGAGTGGCATGGAACAGAGCAAAGCTGACCTACCCCACGTCTAATCTACATGAGTGGCACTGGATAGTGCAAAGCTGACCTACCCCACATCTAATCTACATGAGTGGCACTGAACAGAGCAAAGCTGGCCTGCCCCACATCTAATCTACATGAGTGGCATGGAACAGAGCAAAGCTGACCTACCCCACATCTAATCTACATGAGTGGCACTGGATAGTGCAAAGCTGACCTACCCCATATCTAATCTACATGAGTGGCATTGAACAGAGCAAAGCTGGCCTGCCCCACATCTAATCTACATGAGTGGCACTGAATAGAGCAAAGCTAGCCTGCCCCACATCTAATCTACGTGGGTGGCACTGAATAGTGCAAAGCTGACCTGCCCCACATGCGGAAAACAAAATTGTCAAGCACACAATGCCTGAAAATGTTTCCAGTTTGCAGGCCATGGAGAGTAAGATGAAAATATGGCCCTGGGAGTGGAATGTCACTTCCTATTTTGTCTTTTAGTAGGAAATGTTATATTTTTCTCTTGTATTTCTTCATTTAATTATCTTAATGTTTACATGCAAGGGTGAAGCACAAGAGGGTCCCCAGAACAGGAACTGCAGCAGCAGAAGTGGTATACACATTGCAAAGTTCCGCACTTTATTACATTGATGCTAATCCATTGTGGGGAAGTGCCATTAAAAGGGGAGGTAGACTACAAAAGGCAGCATGGCTGTGGGGTGCATCAAGGAAAAGTCAAGACTTTTTCCAGGCTCAGGCCTTGTACATTTTGTGATTATTTAAACATTTTTACGACACAGGATTGCCTTGTAAATAGGGACTTTTTGAACCCTAATGGCAAATTTATCTGTATAAATAAAATTTTACTACTACTACTACTACTTGCCAAAGGTTTCTGAGAAAGGTTTCTCTAGACTATCTGGATCCAAAAACTATTACCGTTTATCTTCAGTATATCTTGAAAGATTTCATTTATTTGTTAACCCAGTAGGTGCACTTATCTGATAGACCTTTTTTCAGATATGAGCCATTCCCAGAACGGCAGTTCACAACTTAAGAACTGGAACATGTGGTACAACATCACTTAGAATAGCATTATGTATAAGATATTGGTATCAATTTGAGCATTAATACATATTGGGATAATTATCAGGATATATAAGCCAAAGGTAACAAGCTGGGCAATAAAACCTCATGCCTAAGACACACTTCAGTAGCTCACTTTGCACTGTATTCTATTTAATAAAGAGGGGAAGGGATTAATATACCTAAGCATGAGTTAGTATACAGAACTATATTCATGTAATACAGTTACACACAGCGCTGGACAAGTAATCTGTGAATTGCGGTTTATAGTTGAGAATGAGAAGGGCAGAGCATAGGCCACCAGGGATTACTGTAAAAAACACAGAATGCAATATGTTTAATGTGAATCCCTTGATACCATTTCATCCAATAACAAAAGTAGTTTAGTGCATGCACTTGCTCACCAAGTGCTTAGAGCTGCAGTTTTGCAGATGATTCACGACTTTTTTCCTATCATTTCTTTGCTGGACGGTCAATGCTACAGCACTCAAACAAAGTGGGGCTTGTAGTGTCCTGCAAAAAATAATAATGAATTCTACAGACAGTTGTTTTCTCATGGAAGGTCAGAAGCAGCAGCGACAGGTCATGTGATAACTGTGACCCACAGATAATAAAAATGTGATTCTTGGGACAGGCACAAAGGAAGCTTTGTAAGTATTAACCTCGCCCCTTCCAATCATGCATAAACTGTTATTGTACTGGGTATAAGGTGCCCACACACTGCCATCAACTGTTTCTGAAGCTAATGATGTGGTTAGCCCTTTGCTCAAGTTGATGTGAACTGAACTAGTAAAAGGATGATCCTACAGCACAAGAATGAGGGTTAAGATTGTTTTTTTCAGAACCTCTATGACTATCTTATGATACTGATGTCATTAATGTTTTCAAAAGCTCCACTCTTATCAAAAGGAAAGGTTTGCATCATCGTATAATAAATTTAGCATCTTTAACTTCATGTATCCATTAGCTCTCTAGTTTGCTATGAAGATCCCAATTCAGTACACAATACATCATTTAACATAATGAACATTGCTGCTTCTAGAAGGCAGCCCTGCAGCTTCCCTTTAACCCAGGCTGTCCAGAATGGAACATTTGCCAGTTTACACAGT
Organism: Neoceratodus forsteri; assembly: GCA_016271365.2. Classification (NCBI taxonomy): domain Eukaryota; kingdom Metazoa; phylum Chordata; order Ceratodontiformes; family Ceratodontidae; genus Neoceratodus; species Neoceratodus forsteri. The sequence continues at coordinate 1,231,586,696 of CM028130.1, forward strand.
CAGTGCTTACAATGGACAAAACATAAAGTGCTATTAGTGCCAAAAATCTCAATCAGAAAATTGTATTGTTTTTAAAAAGCAGACAGCTGTTACTTGTTACTTTTTATTTCTGAAGTGTTTTTATTTTTATTTCTGCTCATAGAAACAGAATCTGTCAGCATGTAAGGACCATACAGCCCACCTACTCTGCCCATTTCCCTACTCACTGCTGCAGCCCCAGATCCTATTTGATCTGCAGCTCTCCTGTTCTGCACATCTCCAGGGTGCCCTTATGCCTATCCCATGTACTCTTGAACTCCAGGCTTGAACCCCCTTATTGTTTTTGCACCCACCACTTCTGCTGGAAGGCTGTTCCATGGCTCCACTACCCTTTCAGTGAAAAAGTACTTCCTAACTTTACTCCTGAGCCATCCACCCTTCAGCCTCATATCATGTCCCCTTCTTCTTGTGCAGCGTTTTCTCTGAAACATGCTTTCCACCAGTACCCTGTTTATTCCCCTAAGGTACTTGAAAGCCTCTATCCTCTCTCTCCTCTCCCTTTTCTCCTCCAATGAATAGATATTAAGGTCCTTAAGTCTTTCCTCGTAGGGCTTCTGGCGCAATCCGTGCACCATCTTCGTTGCCCTTCTCTGGATTGCCTCTGTTTTGTCAATGCCCTTCTAAAGATGTGGTATCCAAAACTGGACACAGTACTCCAGCTGAGGCCTCACTAATGATCTGTACAGTGGCATCACCACCTCTTTCCTCCTGCTTGTTATGCCCCTCCCTGTGCACCCCAACATTCTATTTGCTCTGCCCACTGCCTTTCCACACTGTTTGGTTACCTTCAGGTCATCAGATATGATAACCCCTAGGTCTGTCTCCTGACTTGTGTTGGCCAGAATTTCCTCACCCATCCTGTATTCCCTTGGATTCCTGTGACCCAGGTGCATGATCCTGCACTTTTTAGAAACATAGAAACATAGACTTTGACGGCAGATAAGGACCACTTAGCCCACCTAGTCTGCCCATTTCCCTAACTATTGGATAAGCTGCAGATTCTAGTTTACCAACAGCCTACTTCCTCCTACCCCCTACTATAATTGCCTTATGTTTGTCCCATGCATTCTTGAATTCCCCCACTGCATCCACCACTTTTTCCATGAAAAAAATATTTCTTCAGGTTACCCCTGAGCCATCCCACCCCATCTTTGAATTGTGCCCCCTTGTTCTTGCGCATCTCTTTTTCTGAAAGATGTTACCTCCTTGGACTTTATTTATTCCCTTGAGGTACTTGAATGTTTCTATCATGTTCCTCCCATCCCTCCTTTCTTCAAGGGTATACATATTAAGCTCTCTTAGTCTCTCTTCATATGGCTTCTGATGCAGACCCTGCACCATTTTAGTTGCCCTCCTCTGGACTGCCTCTATCCTGTCTATGTCCTTGTGGAGATGGGGCCTCCAAAACTGCACACAGTACTCCAGATGGGGTCTCACCAACTGTCTGTACAGAGGGATAACAACATCCTGTTTTCTACTTGTGATGCCTCTCCCTATGCATCCCAGTATCACCCCAGCTCTCCTTACTGCCTTTTCACATTGCTTGCCTACCTTAAGGTCATCTGATATGATTACCCCATGTCCTTTTCCATTTTTGTTGTTGTTAGTACCTCCCCCCATTGTGTACTCTTCACCTGGGTTTAGTTTCCCAGGTGCATTACTTTGCACTTCTTTGCATTGAGTCTCAACTGTCAGATACCAACCACTCCTCTAATAGGCTTAGGTCCTTTCTAATTTTTTCCACCCCCTCTGGTGTGTTCACTCTGTTGCAGATCTTGGTGTCATCTGTGAAGAGGCACACCTTTCCCTCCAGATGCTCTGCAATGTTGCTAATGAAGACATTGAATAGAACTGGTCCCAGCACCGACCCCCTGTGGCACCCTGCTGGTCACCTCCCTGTCCTCAGATTTCATGTCATTTACCACCACCCTCTGAGCCCTGGCCCTTAGCCAGTTCCCAATCCACTTTACCACCGTAGGATCCACTCTTAGGCTCCCCAATTTATTTAGCAATCTGTGCGGGACAGTGTCGAAGGCCTTGCTGAAATCCAGGTGGGCTACATCCACTGCCCCTCCCTGATCTACCACCCTGGTTTTCCAGTCAAAGAAATCTATAAGATTAGTCTGACAGGACCTTCCCATTAAGAATCCATGCTGCCTTAGATCCTGTGCCCAGCTATCCTCCAGAAACTTCACAATTCTCTCCTTCAGTAAGGACTCCACTAGTTTCCCTGCTGCTGAGGTCAGGTTTACAGGCCCGTAATCACCTGCCTCCACTTTGCTTCCACTCTTGTGGAGAGGGACCACATCTGCCCTCCTCCAGTCCTCAGGTACCTCCCCCATCTCTAGTGATGTGTTGAAAAGGGCAACTAGTGGTTCCACCAGTACTTCACTGAGTTCCTTTAGTACTCTGGAATGGGGCCCATTGCTTTATCTGCTTTTATTTTCCCTGAGTTCTTCTAGGACTCTTTCCACCGTGAATGGGCTGGTGTCTACCTCCCTCCCTGAATACCACTCTTAATGAGTCTCATTCTCTCACCCTACCCTTCCCTGGTGAATACTGAGCAAAGGTACTTGTTCAGTATCTCGGCCTTTTCTAGGTCATCTTCCACCCTTTCTCCTCCTTCCTTCTTCAGCCTAACAACCCCATTTCTGATTTTTTTTCCTCCCGCGAAAGTATCTGAAGAAGGTCTTGTGGCCTTTATTAATAGCCTGGGCTATACCTTCCTCTGTCTGTGCATTAGCCCTTCTAACTATTTTCCAAGATTCCACCTGCTTCTCCAGATATTGTTCTCTGTCCTCATCCTTTTGTGTTTCCTTGTATCTTCTGAAGGCTCTTTTCTTTTCCTGTACTTTCTTGACCACTACCTTCGAGAACCACAATGACCTTTTCTTTCTTCATTTGAAGGTTTTCTACATAGGAGTATTAGGTTATATACTAAAAACAAAACTTTACTTGGATGCTGACAAATCTAGTTCAGTTCCCTTTACATACCTCATCAGCATCGTGACCTCACTCATAGTAACATCGCGGGGGACCAGTCTTGCAAAGGTGAGAGGCTCTTCTCAGTCAGTTGTAATGTCTAATAAACGAGGTCATAATGCTAAATGAGGTATGAAGTAGAATAGAACTAGTCAGAACAGTCTCCAGGTAAAGTATTGTTCCATACATCACAGGTAATAGTAGTAGTATCAGCTGTGAAATTTCCTAATTAGAAAAAAGAGAAAGAACAATAAGCTTAAATTACTAAAAAGTAGCGTGACTATTTTAAAAGTAAATATTAATTTCAGGCAGAGTACTGTATGTTAATACTTCCTAGGATACCACTCTTACAGTTATAAGAGTGGTCCCACACACATTCATAGGGCCTGAGAATCATAAACTGAAGGAGAGCAGTTCTGAAACTCTAAACATGTGAGACCACTCTTACCACCATAACAGTGGTCTCCAAGATTGTATAAATATATTACTGATCGAAGATGTTCAATTATATACTAAAAATTTTAACACCCTCCTCAAATGAGCCTATTTCCAGGGCACCTATGCATGAGACACTGTTTACAGAATAAGAATGTCTTGCACACAAAAGAAAAGGGTGCACTGATTGGTCAGAAGTGCCCCCTTGCTCTATAGTAACTATTTAATGTGAAGAAAAATGATGCATGACTAACCTTAGAGGTTTGAGATCAGATTCGCCAAGATCCATGTTTCTTAAAACAGACAAGCACCTGCTTCAGCACAGGAGGACCAGCCACATTGTATTCTACATAAGGCATTATGAAGAAGACTTTTTGCAGGCCTATTCAGTGGACGTTTTTAGCAACTTGTAAGCATAATTTTACTGCAATTGGACAAAACAGCTGCAAATATTCCCACCATTTATTTTTTTAAGTAACTACTTTTTCCATTTAATATTTAATTAAATAAAACAAAAGGAGATGACTACTAACCCCTGTTTAATGGACTACAGTACAGCGTTTGAACTGAACTTCAAAAACATTACAGCATTTTGGCTAATTGTCACCTGCCTGTTTAATGGACTACAGTACAGTGTTTGAGCAGAACTTCAAAAACATTACGGCATTTTGGCTAATTGTCACCTAAGTCATTTATTTATTAATTTCAAAAGTTTTACCAGGAAAGACGTACTGAGCTGGTATCTTGTTTCCTGATGCATCCAGGAAGAAGGGGAAAAGAAGAGAAAGAAGAGAACAGATCCAAAGTAGAATGTGCAAAAATAATGCAATATTATGGAAATAAGTGTAACAAATTAAACAAATTACAAGAAAATGTTTCAAGAATAAAATTGTCATACAGTTAATTACCATACAGTAAAATTCGGAAACAGACAAAAGAACATTAAACAGTGAGCAACAAAACAATAGTACGAGGAGCAGGGAGTAGTGATTGATGAACTCGGGGAGAGGGGCTAAGATAGTGTCAGTGTAAAGCGAAAGGCAGGTGACAGAAATCCTACCAAATATCAGTAACAACTCTAGGAGTGAATAGAGAAACCATGGAGGAGAGATTTCAAAGCAGGAAGGGAAGGAGCACAGCGAGTGGAAGGGAAAGAGAGCCTCATATTTTAGGGAAGCAGGATGAGAAGGCAGCTTGGCCAGCAAGAGAACAAAAGCAAAGGTTGCAAAGGGAGTAAAAGTAAAAAGAGAAATGTCAAAACTTGTACCCAAACCTTAAAAAGTGTAATTTTTGCTTTAGAGTCTGTGGAAGTGTATACAATTTAGCTACTTGAACAATGTTATTTTTTGCTTAATATAGGAATGCTTAGTAAAATATTACTTTGTTGGTTAGCAGTTTAAGCACTAGTGGAGATATATGAAGAATATGAAATGGACTGCACCGGATCATATTTATCTTCACCTGTGATGATAAGGCCCATAACTCATGAGTGGTAAAGCCACAAGTGTATTATGAGGACTTATCCTTATTAGTGAGGATTAATGTGATTCTCCCAGTGCAAGCCATTACATATGCTGTTTGTACAATGAGATTTATAAATGCATATTTTTTAAATAAACTCTTTAAAGCAGCAATACTAGTTAACAAAAATATCATCCTACCTTTTTAGCAGTATTGTATTCCTGATGACCTCAGATTCTTCACTAGGGTATTTAAAATTCATTCAGTTATATAGAACTTTTGCATTTTGTGTGGATCTACAGTAAAGATGACAACCGCTTTTAAAATTCTCCACCCCAGAGGCCACACTTTGCACCCACCCTGTTCATAATGCAGGAATGTCAGGGTGTTGCCAGTATGTTATTGATGGGCAGCAGTACAGCTCCACCCTCATCTGCTTACATCTATGATGGTGGACCTGGAAAAGCAGCAAGAACTTTTAAGAACTTCAAAATGCTCCATCTTGCCTCAGGAATGAAATAAAGCAAAAAGGAAATCAGATATATTGATGTTCTGGTTTGCCCTAACTGCCAACTAAATGATTAAAATTTTTATTAATTAGTTCTGCTGCTTTAATGAAGATTTAACTGTTTCTGCTACAGTTCAGCCATTGAAAGCATTGCAACCAGATGGCCCTTATGATGTTATCAAGCATTGGCAAAGTTGTTCTCTCATTGGTTAAGAATGGCCCGATAGTGCTACCCAGTGGAGTGACTCCCTACGTGGTGGCACCTTATGAACAGCACAAGAGGTTGCGCACCTTCTTGGGAATCATCCCCACTCCCACAGGAGAAGACAATTACGAAAGCTGGATGAGTCAAGTGCACAAATGGTGCTAGTGTGGAGGTGTTCAGATGAGGAGAAGTGCAAAAAGATTGTGGAGAGCTTGAGGGGTATGGTGTTGGATATAATTCGGTCATTGACAGCTAGCCAGCCTACATGTACTGCAGATGACCACTTGGCTATATTGAAGAGTACCTTTGGGACTATGAAAAAAGAAGGTGGCCATTATTTTTCAGTGGGGCACCATGCAATGAGAAGGAAAGAAGTAGTCCCTGTATATTACCAGGGTAGAGGCAGTGATCAGGAAGATTGCTAAGACTGGAGGGCTCACCTCAGGGCAGATTGTCCAGATGAGAGTAGATCAGATTCTGAGAGGTGCTGTACACTCCCAGCTAACTCTGATATCCCTCTGGTTGAGAGAATGATGAATAGACCCCCCAACCTTTAAGCAGCTGCTTTATAAGACAAAGGAGAAGGAAGCTCAAGAAGACATTGCTGACTCCCTGCAGGTGCCCAAGGCAACAGTTGTAGCCCTGCGGCCCAAGTAGCCAGCCACATGAAGCCGAACACCTCACTTGATCTGGAAGCTGCACTCCGAGAGATCAGGGAGCATATAAAGATGCTGCAAGTGTCACAAGAATCTCAATCACAACTCAGTATGGCCAATTTTCAAGAAATCAAGGAGTGCGTAAGGGCTCTACAAAAGGCTCAGGAGTCCCACCCACTGGCAAGCAACATGATGTGTGAGCAAGGGCTCAAGATGACTCCCATTGCTGCTACAAGGGTGAGGCCCTGGCTGTCCACTGTGAACAAGAAGGGCCTGCTTTGTTGTAGGTGTGGAGAGGGTGGGCACCTAAGGCGGGGATGTGTTCGTGCAGAAAATCCAGAGTTAGTGGAAGAGAAAAAGAGCTAAAGGGACCAGGGAAATGACTGTGGAGCCCCCGTGAGGGAGTGACCTGGGTCTCCAAAACTGAAAAGCTCCATCAAATGGACAGAACTGAGGATCCCACCAGAGAGCAAGGTGACATCAGACTTGACTGGGCCCCATACTGATGTAGAAGTTTTGATTGAAGGGGTTCTGTGTTTTGCATTCTTGGAAATTGGGTTGTAAGTCACTATAATCCACAAGACTTTTTATGACCACCACCTGAAGCACCTGCGGTATGGGGGATAGGAGACTCAAGTTGCTTCTATGATGGCTATTCTATTGTGCAGATTACATTCATCTCGAAGGATCCAGATGAACCACATAAAACTGGGACCATGACACTGATCTGCCCAGAGTCCAAGGGAATGAATGATATGTCTGTATTGACTGGGACACACATGAATGTTGGGCAGGCTGGCTAAACTTTGTCAAGAGAAAGGCGGCGTGGACAACCTGCTAAACCCCTCCATCAAAGCTGTGGTGAAGAGAGTCAGCCTGTCCTTAGATGCTACAGAACCAGAGCCTTAATTGCTGGATGAGCCAATAGGTGTGGTTCAGAGGGCAGACTGAAAAGAACTGATCCTGCATCCTAATTCCGAGTGTAGAGTGGTGGGCATTGCAGAATTTGCCCAGCAGCCTGAGGACCCGCCTTTATTATTGATCCTTTATTATTGATGCCCCACCAAATGACAGTTTGCCAGAAGGGTTAATGGTGCAGCAAGGGGTAACAGGAATCATAGGAATCACAGGAAAGGAAGCAAATTGGATAGCATTAGGCATAATGCCTTCTTTGACTCTATACTTGTCTTTCTCTTCCCCACCCCTCCATGGGTTTGTCAGATTCCTTTTTTTTTTTAAGACATGGTTGTACTGTGCACCACATTGGTTGGTAATCTATACCATTCTGACACAACTCTCTGGTTGAACTAGTTTCCCCTTGCACTTTTACTATATGTTTCCCCTCTTAGCTGTAAACCATGCCCACTGATATCCCTACTTAAGTCTTTAAACACCAATCCCATACAATCTCTCAAGTCAGGGTTATTCAGAGCCTTATAAACCATATATAAATCACCTCTTATTCTCCTATATTGTAAGGAAAACATATTCAGCTCTTTCAATATTTCCTCATAGGCCAGAATCTTTATTCTATATACATGTCTCGTAGCCCTTCTCAGGATCCTCGCCAGATAATTTCATGATATCTCCCCTTGTCTGTGGTGCCCAGAACTGCCCACAGTACTCAACACAAGGTCTCACAGGGAAGCATACAGGGGCATCAGCACCTCACTTTCCCTGCTATTTATATTCCTATAGATACAACTCAGGATTTTGTTACTCCTTTTGACAATTTCCCAACAGTGGCTATTAAATTTCAACTTATTGTTTACTATGATTCATAAATTCCTCTCTGTTTCTGTGGCTAACAATTGAGTTCCACTTAGATGGTACTTGGCTTTGATATTGCTAGACCCAAAATGCATCACCTTACATTTGGCCACATTGAACCAGAGTTTTTTCAGCTGCCCACCTCAATATATCATTTAATTCAGACTGGAAGTTCTTTCCATCATTTTCATTATTAACTATGGCCCCAATTTTAAAATCATCAGCAACTTTGCTGATCCAAACCTTATGTGTAGTTTTCAAGGTTGATACAAACAAATTGAAGAGAACTGGTCCTAGGACCTACCCCTGGGGATCCCCAGTCATGACCTCTGCCCATTTTGATAGATAACCTCTTAGGCAAACCCTCTGCTTCCTGTTCTCAGCCATGAATTTATCCAACCTATTACATTTTCATTTACCACCAGTTGTTTTAGCTTATTTACCAAATTGGGGTGGGAGACTGTATTAAATGCTTTTGCAAAATCTAAATACACCACATCCACTGGTGTATTTGATCCATTGTATCACTTATAGGTTTGAAAAAGTGCATCAAATTTGGTCAAACATGACCTAGATCTCCTAAAACCATGCTGTTCTGGATCATTTTGCCCAGTCCCCTCTATGTACAGTTCAAGGCTTTCCTTTATTACTGCTTCCAAGACCTTGCCTAAAATAGCTTTCAGGCTTTCCGGACAGTAGCTCCCGGAATAGGATCTATCCCCCTTTTTGTAAATTGGTGTGATGTGTGCTAATTTCCATTCTTCTACTACCCTACCCTCATCTAGGGATTGCTGGAAAATCTCAATTAATGGGTTCACACTATGGCATCTGCTACTTCCCCCAAAAATCTCAGGCGTAGCCCATCTGGGCAGGGTACTTTATTGTAATGTCACCCCCAGAGATCCCCCAGGATAGATTTGTAATGGTGAGGGTAAAGAATGAATCAGAGAAGACTATAACCATTCAAAAGGTCTGAGTGCTGGCACATATCTTCAGAATGGATAGTGTCACTGGGATACACCTGTGGATAGTCAAAGACACGGAGATAGATCCAGCATCTTTCAATTTCGGGGACTCACCCATCCCTGACAGCTACAGATGGAGCCTGATCCAGAACCTAGCAAAGAGGCACAAAGTATTTTTGCTCCATGAGTGGAATGTAAGGTGTGTCTGAGGGGAAGAACATCATATCTACCTCCGAGATGACTGCTCTTTCAGAGAGAGATCCCAAAGACTGGCCCCAGGAGACATCGAGGATGTCTGGTGGTATATGCAAGAGTTATTGGTAGAAGGCATAATCAAGCCCCCCTGATGAAGAGGGTGATCCCTCAAAGCATTGGGGAACTTATGTCCACTAAAAAAATTTAATTTACTTTTTGGAGCTATTTTAGTGATAGCATCTTTCTCATTTGTTTGTGAATACTTTGCCTGCTTATACGCTGATCCTCAGTACAACCAGTCAGTGCGTTGGTTCATGCCTGTGATAATCAAGGAGGCCCAGAGCCTCTACACATCCCCTATTGTTGTGGCATGCAAAAAGAATGGTGCAGTAAGGATGCGCATCAATTATCAAACTTTAAATAAAAAGACCATCCCTGACCAATACACAGTGCCTCGGCTGGAAGGCCCTCTGGCCAGCCTGCCAGGGAGTAAATGGTTCTTAGTGCTGGATCTCCAGAGTGGCTACTATCAGATCCCCATGGTGGAAGAAGACAAGGAGAAGACAGCCTTTATCTGCCCCTTTGGGTTCTACCAGTTTGAACATATTGCTTTGAAACTAAATACAGCTCCAGCTGATAGGAGTGTGCACAAAGCAACAGAACAATCTAACAAAAAAGTTCCAGCACTACTCCAGGTTCTTATCAATTAAACAGATAAATGTTTATTTCATACACAGGACCACGACAGCAATGACTGACCCATTACCCTCTACTGGTTTCGCACAGACAGGTGCGTCATCAAGAGGTGACAAGCCGATAAGGTTACAACATTTAAATACAGATAACCTTAAAGATACAACACCCCATTTACCAGAGTGTAATTAAAAAATATCAAAGAACATCATCAAATCAGTATGAATAAAGGCTTAAATCAAATCAAGACTGTAAGGCCTTATCTTTTAGACATAAAAAAATAAAAATAATGGTCACTTATTCATTGAGACACCCTCACTGTGATCTTAGTTTCACACTAAACAGTGATATATTCTTCTATGAAATCATTAAAAACATATCTTTTTTCACGTTAGGCTTAAGAAAGCCCAAAGAAGGAACAAAAGGTTTCTATAGTTGTATTCATACAGAGCAGGGAAAAAAACTGTTGAATATATAATAACATTCTAAACAGTAAATATCAAGGAAAAATAAAATGAAAAATCAAACCCAAGGGACTGATACAGTCAGTTCTCATGAGCCCTGGCATAGCTGCTGAGCTATATTTCCAGGTGCTTAAGGTACCCAGGTATTCAAAAAACATCATCGGTAAAGAAGGAACAATAAGAAGCTGTTACTCCTATGTAGCTTATGGTTATCAACAACTTTAGTTCTAAAAAAGCATACTTTATATTAGGTGCCATTATAGTTATGCAAGATGGGGTAAAGAGATTCATTTGACATATATAATTCTTAATGTCAATTTATTTATTTCTCTTTTTAATGCAAGCCATTAATTCCATCTTATCATCAAGACCAGGTGGTGTCATAGCCCCCAGTGTGTAAATCCAAAAGGATTCTCTGTATGCTAATTTGTTTTTCAAATCTCCACCTCTAGGGTCTAATTTGACATTTTCTATGGCACAGAATTTAAACCTATGCACCCCTGTTCTAACATTTTTCACATGTTGGGCTAGTGTATTCTCGGGGTCTTCTCCCACCACAGCTCGATTATGCTCTCCAATTCACATTTTGAATGATCATGAGGTCTGTCCCACATAAAATGCTCCACATGTGCAAGTGGCCAAATAAATCACATTCTCTGTGGAACAGGTAAAAAAAATCCTGCATTTTGTATGTTTGCATGCTATTACATGTACTGAATGTGTCCGTTCTCAGTAAATCAGAACAAAACTTGCATGTACCATAGGGAACGTTGCCATGTGGAAGTGGTGGCAACCAAGCGCCATGCTCTACAGTTTCACTGGCCACTTTAGGGTGATAGCTACTAACAAGAATGTCCTTCAGAGTTTTACCTCTGCGGTACACAATCTGTTTTTTTTCCCTCTATTATATGTTTCTTGAGGAGTGGCTCATTGTGCAAGATATTCCAATTCTGAAAGACAACATTACAAATGCTACCAGACTGTCTTGTATAGTTTGTACCAAACCGCATGCACTTGCTTTTCTCTTTAGGGGCCCTCCCATGTAGGAGTCTGTCCCTTGGGGTGTCAAGTACCTCTTCCAATGCATTTTGGATGAGACCATGGTTATAACCTCTGTCTCTGAATCGTGTATACATATCCATACCATGAACCAAAAAATCTACATCAGATGAACAATTTCTGCTTGCTGTTAACATGTGGGTCCTGTGAATATTCTCTATCATATGTCTAGGATGACAACCAGTGGAATGCAGTAGTGCATTGCGGTCAGTTTCCTTCCTAAACAAAGTGGTGTTTAAAGTTCCATCTTGTTGCTTGTTAATCAAAAGATCAAAGAAGGAAACTGATATTAAACTGCTTTGTCTGGAGAACCTAAGGTTCTCATTACTGTCCTCCAGATACTGCACAAAATCTCCTCGCTCCTCTAGTGTTCCTTTTCATACTAAGAATATGTCGTCAATAAAGCAACGCCAGATGTCAATCCTATCATAGAAAGTATTGTTCTGGACATCATAGACTGTTGTTGTCTCCCATAGTCCCTGATAGAGGTTGACATAATTGGGTGCAAAGTTAGCCCTCATAGCCATCCCCTTCAACTGGAGATAATGTTCCCCCTGAAACATAAAGCTGTTTTTATTTAGCACATACTCAGCACATATCTGCAGAAACTATTTTTCCTGATGCTTGACACCTGATTCTAATGACAACCAATAGTCCAGGGCTCCTAGTCCTGCCTCATGTGGTAAGTTAGTATACAGGGATGTAACGTCCATTGAGACTAAATACCAATCTTCCTCAATTTGCGTGTCTCCTAAGACACTAAGCATTTGAGTGGTGTCTTTTACATAAGATCTCAAAGTAGGGATATAACTTCTTATGTGTGCATCTACATACATGGACAGTGGTTCCATTAAGGAGCCAATTCTGGCCACTACTGGATGCCCTGGAGGGTTTTTGCTATCTTTATGAATTTTGGGCAAAATATATATACTCACTCTAATGGGGTGTTCTACAGTTAGGTATCTTAGTTCCTGTATTGAGATGACCCCACTGAGCATTGCCTCATTTAGGAATACATCAATTTCTTTTTTGTATTTGGACACAGGGTCACATTTGAGCTTCAGATAGAAGTTTCTATCAGAGAGCTATCTCACAATCTCACCAGAGTATTGTTTCTCTGACATTACAACTATTGAGCCACCTTGATCTGCTGATTTTATAACCAAATATTTACTATTTTCAAGCTCTCTAAATGCATTAGACTCCTCAGAGCTAATATTAATAAATCTAGCTTTCTCATTTTCAGATTGCAGGGCCCTAAAATCTCATTCACACACTCTTTCAAAAATTCTCACAACATCATTTTCCTGAGGCATAAAAGTGGATGGAGGACAAAAATGTCTTACCTCCCCCGTGGGGGTGGGGGTCCCAGATGTAGTGCCACGACACATACTTGATTTGGCAAAATGTATTTTCAGGTTTAAATCCCTGGTAAATCTGCACAAGTCCAGATGTAATTCAAATGGGTTTATGTTCTGTGTAGTTACAAAACTTAGTCCTTTTGTAGTATCTCCAATTGGGATGCTGTAAGGGATGTCTCTGAGATGTTAATCACTATGTCTTCTTTCTGGCTGAAATGCTTCTCCTGCCCCGCACCCTGCCTCCAATATTTTTGACCACCTCGTCTCATGGATTTTCATATTCCTGTAGTGTTCAATGTCTTTGGCCTTTCCCCTGGTTGGTTGGATGTCCCTGAGTCTGGAATGTCACTATTCTCTGTCCTGGTGGTGCATATGGTTCCAGATCCTCGCGAAAATAAAAATGGGAATCTTCTGGTTCAGATTCACTGTTAGACGTATAGGTTGGTGAATTCTTCCTGTTCCTTAAGATGGATCTGTGGGTGTGATAGGAATTTTGCTCACATGGTCGAGGATATCGTCCCCTTCTCTTTGGTCCTGATTTTCTGGGTTGTCCTGATGACTTATTCCAGTCAAAAACTCTATTAAAAAAGTAATCCTTCCGATACCTCTCAAATTTGTAGTTTATCTTTCTTGATTTTGTTATCTGCCCTTTGTGCGTTCTCCTTTAATTTCTTTCCAAATGTACCAAATTCAGGATTATCTTTATACTCCAATACTGTAGCTTCTTCAACTTCAATATTCCCCTTTACCTCTTCTTGTTGTACTATGTAATCTCAAATAATGGTCTGCATTAAAGCATCCGTCCCTATCTGCTGTGAATTTCACCAGTCTTTTATAAAGATATCCCGTTCCCATCCATATCCCAGGTTCTTAATAGCTCTTAACCCTCTGGGAGAATGTTTCACTTTTAACTATGCTTCTAGAGTTATCTTACCCCAATAGTGTCTTCTGCCCCTAATAATCACTCTTTTGAGTGAAGTAAATTTAGATTTAATGTTTGGTAGTACCTCTTGTGTTTGACCCTGCTCATTCGGAGTAGCAGCAGTAGTATTTCCTTCTGTTGTGGTGGTAAATAAATCCTGTTCCCCTGCTTCCATAAAGACTCGTGAAGAAAAAGATCCAGAAGTTGCTCCCGGGTTGATGTCCCTAAATTAAGTAGTGGACATCACTGGTTAATATACCACAGGTTTATAAAGAATCTGCGGTAGAAAAAACAGGGCTGTAATACAAAATATAAACTGAAGCTGTAACGAGTTTGCCACGTGGGTATGTAGTCAAATTTCTCGACCTTGTGTCCAAAACAAACACATACAGTCAATAACAGGAAAAAGACAATCACAGTATGGCAAAAATACTTGCTTGTAATCTCCCAGCTTCTTTCCCCATTCCTCAGCTTCAACCATGAAACGAGTGGATATATGAGGTGTCTCCTTGAGTTTCCTCATAGTGAGTTTGTGTAGCAAGAACCCTAGTGAGTGAGTATACAAAAGAATGAACTGTTGTGAAACTAAATACAGCTCCAGCTGATCGGGGTGTGCATGAAGCAACAGAACAATCTAACAAAAAAGTTCCAGCACTATTCCAGGTTCCTAGCAATTAAACACATAAAAAGTTTATTTCATACATAGGACGCCGACAGCAATGACTGACCCATTACCCTCTACTGGTTTCACACAGACAGGTGCGTCATCAGGAGGTGACAAGCCAATAAGGTTACAACATTTAAATACAGATTACCTTAAAGATACAACACCCCATTTACCAGAGTGTAATTAAAAATATCAAAGAACATCATCAAATCAGTATGAGTACAGCCTTAAATCAAATCAAGACTATAAGGTCCTATCTTTTAGACATAAAAAATAATAATAATGGTCACTGATTCATTGAGACATCCTCACTGTGATCTTAATGTCATACTAAACAGTGATATATTCTTTTATGAAATCGTTAAAAACATATCTTTTTTCATGTTAGGCTTAAGAAAGTTGTAACCTTATTGGCTTGTCATCTCCTGATGACACACCTGTCTGTGCAAAACTGGTAGAGGGTTACGGGTCAGTCATTGCTGTCAGCGTCCTATGTATGAAATACATTTTTATGTGTTTAATTGCTAAGAACCAGGAGTAGTGCTGGAACTTTTTTGTCAGTTTGAACATATGCCTAAAAGGATCTCTGGAGTACCTGCCACATTCCAAAGACTAATGGAAAAGGCAGTGGGGACATGAAGCTGCTAGAAGTTATCATCTACCTGGATGACCTGATCATTTCTAGCGGAACACTGGAAGAGTATGAAACCTGTTTAATGAAGGTATTGGACCAGCTGGAGGAATTTGGATTAAAAGTCTCCACTGACAAGTGCCAGTTTTGTCAGTCTTCAGTAAAATGCAGTACATGGGGCACATTGTCTCAGCAAATGGAGTGCAGACTGACCCAGCCAAGGTCAAAGCCCTCATCACCTGACCCAGGCCGCACAACTTAAAGGCTTTCCAATACTTCCTTGGTCTCTGTGGGTATTACCAGTGGTTTGTGAAGGACTATTCTATGGTAGTGCAGCCACTGAATGACTTGACCCAAGGTTATCTGTTAACACCAAGAAGTGCAAGGTGCTGCACCTGGAGCGTAGGCCAAGTGTACAACCTAGGAAGGGACACACTGCAGGTTTCAAGTGGGGAAAGGGATCGGGGGGTTGTGGTGGATGCCAAAATGAATAATTCTGAGCGATGTAGGAGGGCAGCGGGCAAGACAAACAAAATGCTGGGCTGCATCGCCAGGGGATTATCTCAAGAAGCAGGGAAGTGATTCTACCGCTGTACAAAATTGCCTGGTTAGACCACACCTTGAATACTGTGTGCAATTTTGGCATCCACACTTAAAGAAAGACATTGCACTCCTGGAGCGGGTTTAGAGGAGGGCAACCAGGATGATATGGGGTCTGGGGGATAGGTCATATGAGGAGAGACTAGAGGAGCTCAGAGTGTTCTCACTGGAGGAGAAGAGAGACAGGGGGATATGACTGAGTTCTTCAAGTATCTAAAAGGGGTAAATGAGGTAAGCATAAATGGGGTCTTTCAGAGGAAGGTGGGAGGGGCCACCAGGGGGGCACAGTTGGAGGCTGGGAGTCTCGGGGGGGGGAGAGAAGGAGGCGATACTTTACTGAGACGTGGTGGAACCATAGAATGCATTGCCCGAGGAGCTGGTGGAGATATCTATGGTGGAAGAGTTCAAGAGAGGCTGGGACAGGTACAGGAGGAGGGTGAAGCTGAGGAATGTCATCTCTTGGGTGGGAAACTCTGGTGGGGGACAGGGGTATCATGGGGGGGCCAGGAGGGTGGTAACAGTACCCATTTAGGGTACTGACTCGCGAGCCGACTCAATACACCATTAGGCCTACTCTGCTGACACTTCAGTATGTTAGTACCAACAAGAAAAAGAAAAGCTGGTCCAAAAGATAAAGTCCACAAAAAAAACATCTTAAAATAAATGAACCCTTCAGTGACAGGTGGACGCTGGAGTGTGAGGCTGCTTTCAAGTAAATCAAGAGATGGTGTGAAGCACCTGTCTTGGCATTTGTGGATTCCAACAAGCCATACATCCTCCACACTGATGCCTGCTTGAACCGGTTAGTGGCAGTGCTTTACCAAGAACACCCAGAAGGACTCCGGCCGGTTGAGTTCTCGAGTTGTAGCCTGTCAGCATCGGAAAAGCACTACAATGTACATAAACTTGAATTTCTGGCTTTGAAGTAGGCAGTGAGAGAAATTCCACGATTACCTGTATGGTGTTCCCTTCATTGTCTGGACTGATAATAACCCCCCAACCTATGCAAACACCATAGCCAAGCTAGATGCTGCAGGACACATATGGTTATCCACACTGTCCATGTACAGTGGTGTCCCAGGATGAAACACACTTTTACAGCACTCTGCAGTATGCTGCAGCAGACCCACTGAATAAGGCAATGTAATTTCAATGGCAATTAGTCCCCTTTGTCATGCTGGAAACCATGGCATTCACTTCATCCTGGCAGTGTCACATTTTCCTGGATGACAAAGGGGACTAATTACCATTAGAATTATATTGCTTTATTAAGTAGGTCTTTTGCAGCATTCTGCAAAGTGCTGCAAAAACTCTGCAGAATTGCATTTCATCCTGGGGGATGCCACTGTATGACTATACTTTGGAGTACAGAAGCAGCAAGACCAACATAGATGCCGACGCCCCTGTCATGGCACCCACATACAGACCAGCCTGACTGGAATGTATAGATTTCCAGTGCAACAGTTAAAGTTCTGTGATCTTAGTTTACAGCACCAGAGGAAGCCTCCCCAGCAAACCCAGACAGAGGAATCAGCATGCTGGGTGCTTCACCAGTTGCTATTCCTGAGGCTTACTTACCAAACTGGACCTATCTTCTCTCCCCCAACCAAGCAAACCAGAGCTTCAATGGACCCAGATGGAGGACCATGCCTTCTGTGACATCATTCAAGCTCTAGAGAAAGGGCTCACCGCAGAACAGTTGCACAGCTCTTATCCTGATGCTAAACTAATGCTAAGAGAATGGAGTAAGTTGGCCCTAAAAGACGGACTGTTAATTCATAAGATGAAAGATAGTGACGACCTTGCCTGCTGAAAGACCAAGTTGGTCCTGCTTTGAAGTACCGCAAAGCAGTCCTGACGTCCCTCCATGACGAAATGGGTCACCTGGGCTATGAACAGACATTAGACCTCTCAAAAGCACGATTCTACTGGCCCAGAATGAAAAGGGATATAGAAAAGCACTGCAGATCCTGCTTGCATTGTATCAAAAGAATGACACTCCCCAAAAGAGCTGCCCCTCTGATCAATATACAAACCATGGCCCGCTTGAACTTGTATGCATGGACTTCCTGTCGCTAGAGCCTAACTGAAAGAATAAATAACATTCTTGTTATCACTGACCACTACACCTGGTATGCTCAGGCCTATACAACTAAAGACCAAAAATTCAGCACAGTTGTAAAATCCTGCAACAGTTTGTGAATCACTACAGCATTCCACAAAGAATCCACTCAGGTCAGGGGCGAGATTTCAAAAGTCGGTTGGTCATAGAATTTCTAGCAGCATATGGAATAAAGAAATCACACACAACACCATACCATCCCCGGGGCACCCTCAGCCTGAATGCTTTAATAGAACTTTGCTTAACATGTTGGGTACCCTGGATCCAGCAGACAAAGTGAATTGGAGTCAAAAAGTCAGTTATCTTGTACATGCCTACAATTGTACCAAGAACGACGTCATGCAGAGATCTCCCTTTTACCTTATGTTTGGCCGTGAAACCAGATTGCCGGTCGACCTAAGTTTTGGCGTTTCCCCTGATGGCACATCAGAAGAGTCATATCTTGAATACACATGAAAGCTGAGAGAACAGTTGCTTAAAGCAAGCTTAACAACTGGCAGTAGAGGCAGCAGTTAAGTCCAGCCAAGGTAATAAACAGAGATATGACAAGAGGGTGAGACACTAAGTGTTACAAATGGGACAGCATATTTTGCTAAGAAATCTCGATATATAAGGCAAACACAAAATTCAAGACCGGCGGGCACCTGAAGTCTACCTTGTAGTGGAGCAATTGCCAGATCTACCAGTGTAAAAAATTCAACAAGAACAAGGGAGAGGTTTGGAAAAGACTGTATACAGAACTCACCTACTCCTCATTCATGAGATTGTACCAGACCCTATTGCTAACAATGAGACTACTGCAGCGAGAAGATGCAAAACAAGGAGCCAGACTGTGCAAATGCAAAAAGAAAATATTGGTCCATCCAGACCTACTGAAAAGGTCTACATTGAACCTGAATACTGGTCCAACCGGGCCTTCCGAGCGGCTTGCATCAGATCCCGCTTCAAATGACTCAGACTCTTCTGATGATGATGAAGGTATTTAATTTTGAGACTGTGTGCTGGAAACAAGTCAAGGGTTGAATCAATGGCAAATGGACTGTCGAAATTCTCAGCCCTCCACTAGTACTGCCCCCATTGACTCTGTGCAATTGTTCATCCCAAATGCTGTCCCTTTTATCCCTGAGAGGAGGCCCAGTGTCCAAGTGCCCAAGCAAGTAATGGACATTGGTATGGACAATGCAATAGACTTGGCCTGTGGTGAGCAAGTTCAGTCAACAAGTAAATGCAGTGAGATGACCTGCAACAAGGATACCTTAAGAGTTATCACTTAAGCTGTTAACCAGCGGTTGCAGACTAATTAAGAATAAAATTATTATTTTTTTATATATATAGTTTAATCATGAGTACAGCACAGCAAAACAAAAGAGGGATGTCTGAAACCTAGTAGGGGATTTTCCAAACAAGACATCCCTCCTAGCATACTGGATAAGATTCTCCCACAGGAGCTAGGCTCCTGGGTGGGCTCCATTGACAATGTTGGAGCTAACAGAAAAGGAAATTCTGTAGTGTTCCACATTGTCAGTAGGTAATCAAAACAACTGGGATCTAAGAAGCAGTACCCAGAAAAAAAACAGGAGGGGGAAAGAACATTATCCCATACGCCAGAAACAGAGAAATTACTTACGAACTGCTGCCTGTAACTCTCAGTGACCAAAACCGTGTCAGCAGAACTCTGAACATCCAAAGTGTAATGCTTTGTGAAAATGTGGACGTAAGACCTTGTAGCTACCTTGCATAGCTCTAAAACCGATGCTTCATCTCTCTCCACCCAGGAAGTCGCCATTGCACTGGTGTAGTGGATCTTGATGAGAGCTGGAGGCCTCTTCTTTTTTGTGACACAGGCCTTATCAACACAGAGCCACACCCACCTAGCTAGGGTGACCTTAGAGGCTCTTGACACTGCTTGGCTACTCCAAAACAACAAATAGACTATCTAACTTCTGAAAGCCAGTTGTCTATTTAAAGTAGATCCTAACAACCTGTCGCAAATCCAACTTATACAATTCCTTCTCTTTGGGATGAGAAGGTTGTGGGCAGAAGGATGGAAGGCATATTTCCTGGTTCACCTGGAAAGCCATGGGCACTTTGGGAATGAAGACAGGATCGTCCCATGTACCACTTTGTTTTTATGCATAATAAGGTATGGCTCCTTGTGAGACAAGGCCTGGAGATCACCAACTCCCCTGGCTGAACACATGGCCACTAAGAAACACACCTTGTAGGATAACACATCCATCAATATGGATGATAGCAGCTTGAAAAGCTCCTTACAGAGAGCATTCAAAACCAGATTAAGATTCCATGGGGAAACCAAGGATCGAAACACCGGTCAGCACCTGCCAACCGCATGAAAAAAACAAATAACCTCTCTATTAATTCCCAGGGAAAACTCCAAGGATACTACAAGAGTGGAACCTGAACTCTCAGCCTGCTCAATGATGGCCCCTTCCCACGCCTTCCTGTAGGAAATCCCAAATCCATGGAATTGAGGTCTTGGAAGGTTTAAAATCCTTCCCTCTGGTCCAGGATGAAAAGATAGTCCATACTTGACCTTAAGCTGCAGATGTAGAAATTTTTCTGGCAGCCATCAAGGTTTTAACCACTTTTTTGGAAAAACTTAGATTTAGAAGCTTCTCCTTTTAGGAGCTAGGCCCTGAGCTGCATAACTCCTGGATTTGGGTGGAGAATGGGACCCTGTAACCGAAGGTCTCTTCTCACCAGAAGACAGAAGGGAACTGGCTGAACTAGATTTACCAGATCCAAGAACCACATTCCTCTCGGCCACTCTGAAGCTATTAGAAGGAAGCTTCTTCTTCAATGTCTTATTTTTTTGTAAGATCCTTGGAAGAAGAGGCAGTGGGGGAAAAGCACACGCTGAAGGACCACTCTTGAGAGAGAGTGTCCACTGCCTCTGCCTGTGGACATTGAAAAGTGACTGAAGAATATTTGGATCTGAGCATTGTGGCTGGATGCAAACAGATCGATCTGAGGTTGACCAAACCGGTTGCAAAGGAGTTTGAAAACCTCCGGGTTCAACCTCCCCTCCACAGGGTGAGCATTTTTGCAACTGAGCCAGTCAGCCTGAAGGTTCAACTCCCCTGCAAGGTGTACTGCCAATAGACTGGTGGCCTCTCGAAACATCTCCATGCTTGTGCTACCTTAATGTTTACAAACACCATGCTTAGCAGCATGGTTGAACCGAAGTGGAGCTAGGTGGACCGCCTCCATCTCCCTAACATCGATGTGGAGATGTTGTCTAGGTTGACTAAGTTCTCTGAGTGGGAAGCTGGCTCTGGCCTGCCCCCCATCTGTGCAAACTGACATCTGTTGTGAGAATTAACTCTAGGGAAGTTCCAGTGGAATCCTTGCTCAGATCCTGCACATCCACTGACCAACTCAGGAGTGATGAAGCTGAGGGTGAAGGGAAACCAGACTGTGTGTGGGGTGGTGGGTGCTGAATGGGGGGTCAGGGTGGGGTGGGGTGGGGATGGCAGCAGACAATGAGGGATGTTTTCTTTATTTCAGGGTAAAACACATAAAAGATATCGGGATATTTCTTTTCATTTCCAGGTCTCTGACACTGGGGATTGGGCACTGCAGTGTCGGCTTCTTAACTGGGAACAGGCACCCCAGTGTCCCAGATTGTTGGGTGGGGGGGGTTAACTGCACCACACCAAGTACTGGGCACCCTGGTGCTGTTAGACTGACCTGGCTAGAGGAGGGTGGATCAGAAACAAAACGAACGGGGGAATGAACCAGCACCAGAGGTGGATACCCTGATGTCGGAATTATTACAGTTTATATATATGTAGCCCCCCCTTCCCATTTGTCTAGGGGCCAGATGTTCCAGGGAAGGGTGTCCCAGATATTAAAAACTTTCCCAGCACTTCTCTGTACAAAGTTCATGGGAATAAATACTTCTTACCTTGAGACATCTTCTGATATGAGACTCAAGGACCCAGGCGATGGATTGATTCACCCCAGAGGCCTGTCAGTGGAGGACCACAGAATTCATCTTCAGGTACCAGCTTCTTTCCCCCACCAGTCCTGAGAGTGAGAGGGCATAGGAAAAATGGGCTGATGTAAGACCCCTTGGGAGAAACTCACGGAAACTGCTAAAAACTAAGGAGTGGAATTTCATTAACATCCTTATAATTAAATTAAACACTGAATTCCAGATTTTCTCTCAAACAAATCAGGTTTTATTCTCCTGAGCCTACAATGATTATCAGTGCTCAGGGGTCCCAATTGCTTAAGAAAATAAGACTGCACAGTTCCATGGGGCTAAACTTTTTACAAGGACTTTCTGAGAGAGACACATTTTTTCGGGCAGTACTTTAGTCAGAGAAAGATTTTCTACTGGCACATATCTACATCAGCAGCTCTTCACTCAGGACAAAGACCTTTTCTGAATACCAGGAATGTGAAGCTCCAAATATCTCTCTAGCACTGGTAGGCACCTACACGTTGAGCTTCATCTGCTATACAATGGGCTGTCTGCAAGCTATTCCAAAGGTGCTCCTCACATTCCTTTCTCTCGAGCACTCTCCAAGCAGAGAAGCAATGAGCTCCTCCAAGCCACCCCCTTAACTAATCCATACCAGACAGGGTACTTACCTGAAGCTTGCTAATTCCTCGGCTGTCTCTCATCACACCTCAAACTCAGCCCCAAATCCTTGTGCCCAGACCCACCTGGTCCATGAACTTCTCTGTCTCTTGGCTCTCACTCTCTCTCTCATCTGGCCTCCGACTGCTTCACCAAGTTGTCATCCCAACAGCAGTCACAATGGCACCCTTTATTTAACTTCTTCTCTGTGTTGCCCGAGCTGTGCAAACAAGGAGGAGATGGCCAATAAGGCCTCAGGTAAAGGTCTTGATATCTCTCCAAGGACCCGCCCGGCCTATTTCAGAGCCTCAGGCCCTGCCCCTCCATGCAGGCCCATTTAGAGAAAAAGCCTCCCCAACATCCATCTCCTTCACTCCCAGGCCACCCTGCCAAGTGGGTATGGACTGTAACTGCTCTCACCAGCCCTGAATCTTTGCAGAGGCCCTGCCACAGCCCACTGCAGCCCCGACAACCCTGGAGACCATTCCACAAACACAGGGCCTAAAACCACCCCGGGGTCCTACTCTACCTCACCCTCCTTACTCCCTGGCTGCCCTCACCAACCAGCCCCCCCACAGGGCTCGGACCCAGGCGACCGCAGACTATCTCATGATGACCTCCCTTGGATGCCCACCCAGTGACCCTGCACATCACCGCTGGAAACTGCCGACCACCGCCCTACTCTGTGCCCGCCAGTCTCTCTCCCCAGTTTTCCTTGATCTCTCCTGTGTGTGTGTGTGTGTGTGTATATATATATATAAATATATTATATATATGTATATCCCTGCAATCTGCTGCCACCAGGTGGCAGCCAGCAGAAATTACTTCCCCAGAGCACTAAAAAAACTAAAACTCTGGAGAAGGGCAAGCGGGGACCCTAAAAGTGAGCAGTAAGTCCCCTCAAAATGAGGGAGGCTTACATATATTTAGCTGGCACTGGAGGATTGGGCAACCCAGCTCAAATAAAGTAGGCAGATCATGCAGCTCATGGACCCAGTGGCTGAAAAGCAAACTCGCCCACACTCACAGCACATTCAGCAATGGCGGGGTTATGCATTGACACGTAGCCCCATCCTTGCTGAGTGACCACACAAAAGCATCACATGCACACATGGAAACAGCTCTGCTCCCTGCCACATGAGCACATTCTTGTAATATGATTACATAATTTAATGTGATTGTAAAAATTCAGTTATCCTTAGAACGCTGATCTTTTTAAACTGCGCATGCTCGGAAACGGAACAGTTTCTCTAAAATATTTTAAAAACTACTTAACTTTAGGAGATAAAACCACAAAAGCACACACCTTGGTCCAAACTCTATAAAATCTGCAAGTTTCAGGTTTTAGATCCTCCCAGTCTTTTAATTATAGGTGAGCAAAAGAAAGGTCTTAATTGATGTAATTTTTTAGTTCTGTGCTCCTCTGTAACTTTGCAGATGGTGAACCAATGGCCACAAAATTGTCAGAATCCAGAGATCCTGGCACAATCTCTTTGCTTTCCAAATTTCAAGTAAATCAGTTGAACAGGGGCAAAGTTATTAAGGTGCATAAAATGGGGTTTAGCATTAGAGTGCCTACTCAACCTTAATATACAGGCATGTCCTCACCCATATAATAGCTAATGGGCTGCAGAGGAATTACACATTTATACCCACACAAGAGTGGTAGGAACTTCATAAATGCAATGCTACTAACCAAGATGAAGCACTTTTATCACAGTTTATGCCAGTGATATCTTGCAGGATACTGCAGGAATGCAATGTATTTCAATGGCAATTACTCCAATATGTCATGCAAGAAAGTGTGACATCTTTATCAGAGTGTTTTTTCCTGGTGGGTAGCACTGTAACCCATGGCTTCACCATTTGTAAGTTATAGGTCTTACCATTCATTTTAGGATTAATGATACAGCTCCAGGAATGACTTAATTCTAATAGACCTGATGGGTAGTTAAATGAATTATTCAGTGAAAGGATTTGTGAAGTAATACATTTGGATACTGCTGGACGCTATGCTCTATCATAGTATCATGGTAATGTGTCAGCAGAAAAGGACCATCCTGGTCCATCCAGTCTGCCCATCTCCCCCTTCCCTACTTCTCACTGGTGCACAATGAGCCTATCCTCTGTCCTCTAAGCAACCCCATATGTCTAGCCCATGCTCTCTTGAATCCTTCCACTGTTTTGACAACTACCATCTCCTCAGGTAATCTGTTCCAGGGTTCAACCACCCCCTCAGTGAAATAACACCCCCTTACATTACCCTTAAATCTTTCTCCTTCCAATCTTAAAATATGACCTCTTGTTTTGGCTCCGACTTTCCTTTTAAATAGACTTCCTTCCTTCACTTTATTTATCCCCTTCATGTACTTGAATGTCTCTATCATGTCTTCTCTCTCTCTTATAAACTCCAACGGATACAGATTTAATTCTCTCAATCTTGTCTCATATGGTTTTCCTTGCATACCCTGCACCATCTTTGTTGCCTTTCTCCGAACCTTTTCTATTACATCTATGTCATTTCTTAAATGAGGCCTCCAGAACTGTACCCCATACTCCAGGTGCGGTCTAACCATGGTCTTATATAATGGCATCAGCACCTCCCTCTTCCTACTAGTTATGCCCCTTCCTATGCACACCATCATTCTATTAGCTTTGCCGACCGCCTTACTACATTGGTCACTTACCCTCACGATGTTTGATATTATAATCCCCAAATCCCTTTCCTGTTCTGTTTGCTTTATCTGCTCTCCCCCCAGTGAGTATTTGGCCAGTCGATTTTTATGCCCTATATGCATCACCACACATTTCTTTGTATTGAACTTCAGTTGCCATGTTTCTGACCATTTTTCTAGTATACTCAAATCCCTCCTCGTGGCCTCAACCCCTCCTTCAGTGTTGACCCTATTCCATAGCTTTGCATCATCTGCAAACAGAGACATTTTCCCTTCAGGTCCCTCTGATATATCGCTAATATATATGTTAAAAAGGATTGGTCCTAGTACAGACCCTTGAGGAATCCCGCTCGTAACCTTCCTTACCCCAGAATGTACACCATTTACCACCACCCTCTGACTTCTATCCTTCAGTCAGTTTTCCACCCATCTAGTTATTTTCTGTCCCACCCCCAGGCTCTCTGTCTTAGTTACCAGCCTGCGGTGAGGGACAGAGTCAAAGACTTCACTGAAGTCCTGGTAGGCAACATCAACTACCCCTCCTTGATCAACCACCTTCGTTACCCCATCAAAAAATTCTATCAGATTTGTTTGGCAAGATCTCCCACTAGTGAATCCATGTTGCTTTTCATCTAATAGTTTGTTGTCCATTAAGTATTTTGCCACTCTTTCCTTTATTAGCACCTCCATCACCTTGCCCACCACTGATGTGAGGCTGACAGCTCTGTAATTCCCTACCTCCTCCTTGCAGCCTCCCTTGTGCAGTGGTACTACATCTGCCATCCTCCAGTCACTCGGAACACACCGTGTATCTAGGAACAAGTTAAATAACTTCGCTAAATGTGTTGCTAACTCATCCTTCAACTCCCTAAGAACCCTTGGATGCAAACCATCTGGCCCCATTGCTTTGTCTGCCTTTAATTTTTCAAGTTCTTCCTTAACTCTTTCCTCACTTATTGGGCTTTGAGCCACCCCCACATTCATCTCCTCCCTTCTTCTTTAACTCAGGTCATTTTCCATCCCCTTCCACTGTGAATACAGAGCAAAAATAACTATTTAAAACCTCAACTTTCTCACAGTACCCCTCAACCTTAGTTCCCCTCCCCCCTCAAACTCACAATCCTCTGTCTTTTCCCGCACATATCTAAAAAAAGTTTTATCCCCTCATTTGACATGTTTAGCAAGATTCTCTTCTGTTTCTGCTTTTGCTCTCCTAATCAATTTCCCCTGCCTGTCTCAGTTTCTCCTTATAATTTACTCTATCACACTCTAAGTTTTCTTATATCTTCTGAAAGCTATCCTTCTATCTCTTATTGCCCTTACAACCTCCCTATTAAACCAAAGAGGCCACCTTCTTTTCTTGTTTTTTCCTACCCTCCTTATGCATAGTTCAGTTGCTATTAGAGTGGATATTTAAATTATTTAGAGTCAGACTACTGTTAAAGGTGCCCCACCAGTTCCCCAGCCTTGGTACTACACCACAAACTGCTTTTTAAAACACTGTCTGGCCCCCTCCCCATGGCAGTGGGCTCCTTAGCACCTGACCTCCAGGAGTTTGAAAATTATCTATCTGTCCGTCTGTCTGTCTCTTCCTACATAGCTATCATCTTATCTACCTTTCTATTATCTATGTATCATTATCTATCTATGATCTATCTATCTGTCTATCTGTGATCTATCTATCTATCATATATCTCACTAGGTACCTAGCTATATATCTAGCTAGCTAGCAGTACACAGAAAATTATGTCAGATGAAGGCCTAGCAGCCCACCTAGTCTGCCCAAGTCTGTCTAATTTTGGGACTGTGCCTATCATGGTTAGGCATCTTTTTCCCTGAAAAATAAAAATGTGCTTTATTTCCCCAAATTGCATACTAAGTCTGAATCACATATAAATTAATCAACTGTGACATCAATAATATACTAACCAATTATGACATCACCAGCAGACAGCTTTTTTTAAGTTCTTACCTCTGTTTCCATAAGCATAGTTTCATAAGTAACAGGCTTTCTCAGAAGGTTGAATGTACCTCTCCCAACCCTTTTCACAGTGGGACCTTTTCAAAAAACAGCAAAACCAGGCACTTCCAATGCCCCCATCCATTTTTGGCAGCAGGACCTTTCATAAAGCTGGGTAATACTGATTAGTTGTACTGTACCCTCCCCATCCCTTTTTTCACAGCAGGACCTTTTCATAAAACAAAGCAAAGCCATTGGAGTTCACCCCCCATCTGCAAGACAGACTTTCCAAAATCAGTTTTTTCTTTCCCATGAAGCTTTTTCTACCTGTGGTCGGATGGGCAGCTCTTCAGTCCTGTCCCCATATCTTGCAGTCGGGTGTCTGCCTCCTCTGAGTTCTCAGTACAGTTCGCTCTGCAGATTCCTCCCATGGTGGAGCTAGGAGACTGAGCATTGTTCCACCCCCCCCCCAGACACATGCATCCAGAGGTCCTTGGCTGGTGAAGTAAGCTACAGGGAGACGGGCATCAATTCATGGAGCCCGTCCTCCCATTTTCCATTTTCTGCCCATCCCCACTGCAGGGACATACATGCTGCAGAAGTCCTGCAGCTCCCTCCCTTCTATGTCGCTGTCTGTCCCGTTCAACCACAGTCCTCCAAGTGGTGGCTATCACATGATGGAGTCAGCAGCCTCTCTCCCTCAGAACAGGAGAACAATCCTTCAGATTCTCAATCCTCTTCTGCCCTGGCTGCCCTCCCCCCCCTTGAGACCTGAGTCTGTTCCCGAACCCTGGTGACTGGCGTGGGAAAAGGCAATGCACATGTGGCACCTCTGCCCTCTATGCCACCAGGTCCACTGCTCAAAAAACACTTTTAAAACAGTTTGAACTTACATCCTAAAAAGGTATACTTCAGAAACTACAAACTTTCCAAGAAATAGCTTTTTAAAATAGTTTACAGTCACTTCAAAAAAAGACAATTTATAAATGCAAGTTTTTTTTGGGGGGGGAGGGTATGTCCCTCCTTACTCCACCACTTGACAACTGACTGAGCATCGGCAGTCCACTGGAATTATGGGTGTGTAACCTGGGTATGTGCTGTGCCTCCACCCAGAGAATGTGACTAAGTGGGTTAGCTGCTAATGGGATACAATCCTCTAGGAAGCTGCACCTACCCACCTTCCCTTTAGAGTACCCTCCCCTTACAGTACAATACAGAATAAAGATCAGCCAATAATGATACCAGGGTAGCAGGAACAACATAGATTTATTACGACTCCAAAACCCCTTCAGCAGAAAATCATTAGGTATGCAATGCTGTAGCTGACCAGCCTTGGTTAGGCACCCAACTTAGGCAGGGCAAGTAAACAGTAAATGTTGCTGTTTAGGCAAACCCGATTTGCAACAGTGGCAAAACAGGATACTGGTATCTGCCGTTAACTAGGCCAAACTAGGCGTAGCTCCATCCTTTATTAGCTGTTATAGTAGCCATCAAACCTCCTGTACTGAAGGCTGCTACACACACCAACCTGTACCAAGATGTTGCTACTAGATGCAATGGGAGCTCCTGTACCCAATGTTGAATCATTGCAGGCCTGTAGATGCTGCCATGGGTTGGCCAGCATTGGTGCACTAATTTTAACATACTAACATACTAAAATGCCAGCAGAATAGGCCTAACGGTCTCTCGAGTCTGCTCGATTTTCAGCACCCGCACTGAGGGCCGATTTTGGTGTCCCCCCTCCCCCTTGGGTTATACTGTCCCCAGTCCCAGATGTTCCACCTGTATTGGGCCTGGTCAGATTTATTCTCCTCCAGTCTCCACCTCTACCAGCTCCCTGGTCAGTACATTCCATGGCTCCACCACCCTTTCAGTGAAATAACATCTCCTCCTCCTCCTCTCCCCTCTGAGCCTGCCCCCTTCCAGCTTACACCCGTGACCTCTTGTTGCCCCACCCTCCTTCCTTTGGAGCACCCTGACTGGGCCTCCTTTATTGATCCTTTTCATGTGCTTAAAGATCTCTATCATGTACCCCCTGTCCCTTCTCTCCTCCAGGGTGTACATGTTGAGCTTCTTGAGTACCTTGAACACAGCGAGTATATTTTACCCAAAACTCCACGGGCCATGTAGTTACTTAATGGCTGTCCAACCTCTAAGTGCAAAGAATTTGTAATCCAAACTCAAAAAACCAAAATTGTAATCCAAACCAGGAAACACATACACAGTTTTCAGGGTCACACTCACAGTTCCTAAGTACTGCTATCCAGGGCTGAACTTTCCACTGGGCTCAGTTAATACCAGGCTGAGACCTATAGTTCCATTTCAGGTGAATCCGACATCTCAACCGTCAATGACTGAAGAGTCACTGAATTCTGAGTCTGTACTTTTCCACTGTGGGCTATTCATTGATCTTCAGACATTGTCTCACACAGGCCAGCACACATATGGTGCTTGAACACCATTCTTGTAGACACAATGTCTGAGACATACCTCTCAACCTTTTGTCCCCCAAATGTGGAATATTGCCTGTCAAAATGTGGAACAAATGGGCAAAATGTGGAACACTTAGTCAACTCTTTACATAAGAAGCTCAAAACACTGTTAAAATGTTGCATTTATATTCAGAAGTCTATTATTAATTCAATAATCTATTTTTTGCATCATTTACTATGGATTTTTGCTTTAAAATGTTGACTTTGAATGTGGAACAAGTCCTCACAATGTGGAACAGGGAGCTTTTGTGACGTAAAATGGGGAACGTTCCTCGTAATGTGGTACAGTTGAGAGGTATAGTCTGAGATGATGCACTTAGAGTCTAAATGTAAACAGGTCCTTTTACACTACAGGCTCTGCACCATTGTGAGTGGTGCAGAGCAACTGGGATGTTACCTTGTTCGGCATGTAAAGACGAGCCGCACTGCATCTCAGTGGAGGGTTCGCTCTTCCAGCATTCCCTGCTTTTCTGGGTTTGCCATTTATGTGCATTGTTTTACACTGCATCGGCTGCAGGTGTAATAAGTAGGAACATTCACATCAATCCTGGAGAGAGTCAAGCAAGACCCTCCTGGATCCCCATTGCTTACCCATTCTGCACGTCCCTATACTCGGTCACAAGGCTCGTGAGTGGAATATTCTACCCGAGTTCAGCTAAATATATCTTCAGATACTAGAAAGAAAGCTAAACTTGGGGAACTAGTTACTTTTCAGAAATGGGCCAAAGTACATTAAAAGCGCTCTCCAAAAGTGGAGCCGTGATGCTGGGCATGCGCGTATGCGTATTCATATCCCAAGCGTAGACGCACGCCCAGTACCATGGCTCCACTTTCAGAGCACTTTCAAAGTACTTTTTAGCCCGTTTGTTGAAAAGTAACTAGTTTCCTGAGTTCAGCTTTCTTTCTAGTATCTGAAGATATATTAAGCTGAACTCAGGTAGAATAAGTGAACTGGGAAGTCTTGGGCAAATCTTAGCCAGAAATGTGGCTGAAATGACAGAACAGCCCAGGCCACCGATGTAAGGGCTGATGTGTAAAAGCACAAGCTGCGGTGCAGACAGAGCAGGAGTGAGTGCAACGAAACCGCTGCGATGTAGGTAGGGTGCCATGTAAAAGTGCCTAAGTCTGCTTGTTTTGGGATCCCAAACAAGTCTGCTTTTCTCTGTGCCATGCCCCTTTCATACAGGGCTTTGAACATTGGTACCCACTGGCCACCACGCTTGTCAGTCAGCCCCATTGACGCATGATAGGAATTCAGTTGGTGCCAAACACAACGTTCCACCTGATGCAGCATTAGCAACACTTCTTGAGTCGGGAAACTCAGAAATTGGCCATCCTAAATATTAAAGGTCACAGAAGACGGGGGGGGGGGGTTGTCAACACAAAAAAGGTGGCTTGGTCTGCACTCAGAGAGGAGTGAGAAGTTCAGTTTTCCTATGTTGGACAGTGACCCACAGGGTGTAAAAAGTTGGGGTTATTGAAAATATGATGGATCATAATGGCCTGCAGATCCCATTTTCTTAAAGCAGTTTTGTCATCAAGGAAGAAAAAAAGGTGGGTCAGAATTGACAACCATCTAACATTTTTCACGATCCTCCACTCAAAAACGAATACCAACACAGTTTATCTTACTGCAGTATAAGACCGCACCTAAAAATTCAGCATCTATGCCAAGCTGATATTTCTGTGCTGGACATATGTGTTGCATTCTTTCGGCAGAGTCTTTACAGCGTACAGTACCACAAGTAAGCAATAATACCTGAAAAGGTGGGTGGTATTGTGCTATACCGGACTGCCCAGGGGCGTAATAAGGCCCGAAGGCGCAGGTGGAGGGCGTAGCCTGGAAGGTCGATAGCATAATACACTCACCCTGGAAGGTATTATTGCACTAAAAATAGACACTGTAAAAAAAATAGTTTTATGTAAAACAGTTAATAAAAAAATTAGTTTAAAATAACTTTTAGGATAAAATAGTTCCTCCACCTGCATGAGCTGATTGTGATATGGCTGTCATGGTTACCCTCTCCTACACAGTTGAACACATTGAAAATTGGGAGAGGAGCACAATCCCAAGTCAGGGCAGTTTCTTTTTTTTTTCCTCCAACAGCACTCAGAGGTGCCATGGGGGGGGGGGCACGGCAAAGGTTGACTGTGGATCCCCTCCCATGATGACCGTGGACTCCAGATCTTCCCCAGTGCTTGCAATGATGAAAAAAGAAGTATCAGTTAGGTACAGGCTCCCGCTGCTCTTTTAATTATCATACTTCTTTGATCTTGAAGAGAATTCTGACTGGAGGGCAGCAGAAGTGCAATTGCAAGTCAGAGAAGTGTTTATGTTTTTTTCCTTACTGGACCGCAGCTGCAGCATCATCACAAGTCAGGACATTTGCTGATTTTCTTTTTCAAAAGCAGTCAGAGATGTGGGGTGGGCAAGGGACATGCAGCAAGGATTGATACTCTCCCATGGCAACTATGGACTCTAGATCTTCCCTGAGTGCCTGGGGTGATGAAAAAAACAAGTGAAGTCGCTATGTTTTTTCAACTCCTGCCCAAAATGTGTGTTTTAGCCCAAAAGTTGATTTTGCAGTCCCTGCATGGCATCACCTTTAGGCCAGGAGTCGAACATTTTCTCTGCCCTTCTTTATGTGGCAGGATTATCACAAGGCTGTGTTAAAAATTCTGTGTAAAAATATATAAAAAAAAAATTATTTTCAATATTTTTAACCCACATTCCCATCTGCAGCCCTATAGGCTCTGGCCAGAGTTTGTTTTACTTTGCTGTGAAGACTACACAAAGCAAAGCAGTGGCACCTTGCCTATCACTAGTGGTCCCCTTACCATATGAACAATGTTATTGCTTTTGCAAGGATGCACAGCGTAGGGCAGCTGAGAGACAACTAACCTTAGGGACTAAAATCACACAACTCTTTCTACCTAAAAAGACAAAGGGCCAGATTTTTTATCCTTCCTAGGCTCCCCCCGGTTGGTCACTTCTTTGGACTGCCTTGGCCCATCACTACCACTCTGCTCTGTCGCCATCCATCGCCCCTCAATGCCGCAACCCCCGGGGTAACCTGACATAACTCTTCATTGGGATGGTACACCCCACCTAGGGAGAATCGTCCATAGGTGCAGACATGCATCCAGGGCATGGCTGGGTTGGCTTGGACACTTATGGGCTTCATGGCGATGGGGACCAGCGGCCATCATCCGGTCAACCAGGGGATGTTTTTCCACTTTTCTGCCCTCCCCACTCCCCTCCTCCCTCAATGGGCTAGTCGTGATGGCAACCTGGAGCGGGGATGTACGGTGGCATGTCGAGGCATCATGCCATCTACAACGTCACCCAATCCACTGCCAGGTGCCCAAGGCCAACCTCCCAGGAGGGAAGCATCTAAAGGATGCTCTAAATCTCTCCCTTCCTGCCAGTCTCTGCTTCTTAAACCCAGGCATGGGGCATGAACCGGGTTGCCAGCATGCCAAGCAAACCCCTTTGCTCAGTAACATGGAGCCAGCAGGGCCAGATTTTCAAAGCAGGACACAGAGCTTGCATCAAGCCCTGGGTCCATCCCTTTTCTCATACAGCTGTGCCAAACACCTTTGCCACAACTGTGCCTGATTTTAGAAGGTTGGGCACAGTTGTGACAGTTTACCCGATGTATGGCAGCTTGCACCAAATATTTGGTGCAAGGCCTGTAAAAAGGATGCCTGGAACTGCTGCAAGTTAGACCGGCAAAAAACTGGTCTAACTTGTGGCAATCCGAGCATGGGATAGAAAATCCCAATCGCCAGCTGAGAGAATGCCGGAAGTTCTGTGCCCCATATGTTCGGCTCACCCTGGGCTTGTGACATTCGGCAACATTTGAAAATCTGGCCCAGAAACGTCATAGTGACCTAGTAGAGGGGGATTGAAAAAGCTGATCCATATAAAAAGTTTACTTAGTTGCACAGGAACATAGAAAAGTAGGTGGAAAAAGAACAAGGGTTCATCATGCTTATTGCCTTCCATCCAAACAGCTGCCATGTTCAATATTATGAGAAACAGCTGCAGTCATAGTTTAATGGGAAGTACTGTACTTCTTGTAGATTTCATGGACTTCGGCACTATGAAGAGAAAAAACACCAGAGGCAGAAATTCTGTGGAACCACAAGTTTCTCTCCAAAGTATACCAATTCTGTTCTGAGATATTCTATTTGTGGCCTTCTTTTTCCAATTGAATAAAATACTACTACTACTAGTGCTGTGCAGAATGCGGAATTCTGCCAGCAGAATTAGTGCAGATTGACCATTCTGCCGGCAGAATTTCCACTGGAATTTCGCTTTTTTGCCTGCGGAATTCCGCCTAATGTGATCTACAGAATAATATTCCATGGAACATTAATTTTTCTGCAGAAAATTATTCTGCAACAATTTCCGTGGAAAATATTGAGATCAGCAGAATAATATTCCACGGAACAGTGATTTTTCCATGGAAAATCATTCCACAACTATTTTATGCTGCGGAATTCCACCATTCTGTTTCAGGCAGAATTTGGAGTGATTTCAGTGGAATTTAGAATATTACACGGAATTCCATTCCACCAGAATTTGAAAATTCTGCACAGCACTAACTACTACCAATAATATTATTAGCTAGTAGGAACTGATCTAACTAGAGTTTAAGAGCTTCAACTCTCCCTACTTGCACATCTTTCTTTGTGAGCTTGTCCTTAGGTTTATCACCCTAGAGGTGAAAAAAATGTTCCCTTACATTACACCTAATGCTATCATCCCTTAAGATGAGTCCAAATTTTGGATTTTACACTTAGCCACACTGAAGTTTATTTACCCCTTGTTGGCCCACCCCCCTGTACATTTTAAGTCCCTTTGTAGACAGCCGTCTCCCTTCCTGGAATCTATTACCCTCATTTGCTTTGTGACATACTCAAATTACTTTAGACCCCTACTCCCAGTCATTAATAAAACTACTTAACAATAAATACCAGCCTTTGAGGAATCTCACTGACAACTTCCTTCCAGTCTGATGTTCCATCCACCACTGCTCAGTGAGCTCAGTACCATAGTCAGATCTCTGTCCATGCTACTATATTACCTGTAATTCCAAATTTCCTCAACATCAGAATCAACCTCTCATGAAGAACCATATCGTAAGCTTTACTGAAATCTAAGTATATTGCTTCAGTCATAAACTGCTTTTGCTATCAACTGCCTTTGTTATGTCCTCAGAAAAGACCAACAAGTTAGGCCGGCATGATCTCCCCATAGAAAATCTGCGTTATAGTCTCCTTTAATAGCTGGAATCTATCCAGATATTCAATAATCTGACATTCGATTATTGTCTCCAGTATTTTCCAAACTTGAGGTCAGGATCACTACTGAGCTGCAAACCTGGAAACCTGGGTTTGATTTCCATCAGCCCCCCGCTTGCATACTGTGTGACCCTGAGCAAGTCACTTAACTTCCTTGTGCTCCCAGGTTGCACCTTGAAATAAGCTCCAGTTTAGTGTGCCTTTCCTGGGTAAACAATTTCCCCTTTATTGTTATCTGGGTCACTTCTACTTCTCTTTTAAAACAGGGGGAATTACATTTGCTCTAGAAAATCAGTACCAGAGTACATGGTGTTAAATATTGTACTTTCTTAAGTATCCATCGTTATAGACTATTATCTGGTCCTTGTGATTTATTCACCCTGACCTAGTTGTATATAATCTAACTCAGCTGTGATACTGTATCTCTATCTTGACCTACTACTCATGCTTGTTCTGATGGAGCCTGTGTCCTGTTGCCACTGCATTTTCCCCTCACTAGGTGTAAAGTGCACAGGCACGTCCTAATAGATTTCTTTCTCGTAGACACACTGTAAAATGCCAGTAGAACACTGAAATTCTGGGGAGCATTGAGTCCCCCTCCAGTGCTACTTACACTCATACCAGGCAGCAGCTGGGGAGGGAACGTGAGCAATGGTGACAGCAGTAGCAAGAGTGAGGAAGCAGGGTTCTGAAAGACCGGGTAAATTACATGGCCACCCTGTCAGGACAAGCAACAACAGGCTTCTCCTACTACTTTCATGATGCATGGAATAGGGGTAGGTAGTGGAGCGCCAAAAGTTAAGAGTGTATCATTTTCTGTGTGTCTGTGTGTGTGTGTGTGTGTGTGTGTGTGTGTGTGTGTGTGTTGCCATCTATGGGGATTGTGAAACGTTTCTGTTTTTTTAACCAAACAAACCTAAACAGCAACTTACCATCTGGCCTGTGTTGACTGGTTCTCCTATTGAGACCAAATTACATTTTTGTTTCCAATTTTGCCAAAAACTTTGAGTTGGTCTGATGGCTGGAGAGGTATGAAAAAGAATTTGCTATCAGACTGGACGCCACTGCAGATCCAAAAGAAGATGAACTGGGAGGGGCACACACATAACTGGAAAACTTTAAACTGACTTAGTATACCTACTGTAGCTCACTGTTGAGCTCTGACAGACACTGCAGTTATGGGACTAAAACTTGTTCTTTTTTTTTTTCCTTTTTTTTTCAATCTCTTTTTCCCTCCAATCACAGTGTGGGGGGCCTCTCTCAGGCATCCTGCCTGCTCCTGCCCTGCCTGAAGTCCTCCTACCTGTGCATCCTCTCTCCCTCCTCCTCTGTCCATGATCAGCACCCCCGGCTTAACCCCTCTGGGGTGGGGCCGCCCATCCTCTTTTGGGCGCACTGAGAGACAGACTCTGACATGGGAGAGGACCCGGGTGGAGGAACCTGGAAGGCCAGGCAGGATGGACTCAGCCTTGGGCAAGGGGGCAGTTGCCATCACCTACCCCTCAGTCTGGGCTTTTCCTTGTTCTGGTGATCTATTCCCCCCCCATGCATGTGCACATCCCCGACACAAGGCACGCACGGCAACCCCTGCCTGTGTCAGGGCATGCTGATTACATGCAGCCGAGCATGCTGCAGTGCCCCCGGTCTCCACCAGGAGCTGCTGGCACGCCAGGCGATCCCTGACTTCCCCCCCGGGAGGAGAGCAGCCCATCAGGCGCTCAATCCTCACCTGCCCCTGCCATTCCCCAGTGGCCCGAGCTTAAGACATGCAAATGAGGCCATTAAATATGAAAGGTGCAAATGGGGCCATTTGCATGTCATTATGGCTCCATTTGCATACCTTGCGCAGGGCAGGTGGGTGACTTGCGCCTGGCACCCTGCACAGCATGATGTGTACTGTGGGGATCCCGGGGCATCCCTCGCCCCATAGCCGCGATCGCGTGGTATAAGTTACTAAAGATAGCCCTAGTAGTCTAGTGGCCCCCCCAGTCCCTGATGCCCCAATGTGTATGTAACATGCCCATCCTTGGTGGACTAGTGGTCCCCGATTCCCCAAAAAATGACATGAAGACATCCCTGGTGGTCTAGTGTGAACCCCCCTGCCCGTTGCCGCAATCACGGTAAACACCCATATGGAAACACCCTGGTGATCTAGTGGCACCCCACCACCCACCCACATAGAACCCTTGCCCACCCACTCCCCGTCATCGGGTTGGCGGCTGCATCTTACCCATACCACCCAGCCACCGAATGACAGGTACAGTATGGGCTGTAAGCCCGTAGTTCTGAGTGGACCAATGGGCTTGCAGGGCATACTGTACTAGACAGTCCCAAATATGTGAATGGAGCCATTCACGGTTCTGGGACAGTCTAATACAGTATGCCCTGCAGACCGTAGGTCCCACTGAAGACAATGGGCTTACAGCCCATACTGTACCTGTCATTCAGCAGGTGTCAAGCGGTGTGGGTGGGATGCAGCCACCACTGATGACGGGGTGGGAGTGAGCAAGGAGTTCTATGTGGGTGATGGGGATGTCTTCATATCATTGATGGGAATCAGGGACTCGGGTGGGAGGGGGGACCACTAGACCACCAGGGATGAGTAATACACATCGGGGCATTGGGGACTGGGGGGGCCACTAGACTACCAGGGCTATCATTAGTAACTTATACCACGTGATCGCGGCTACAGGCGGGGGGGTTCCACTGGACCACCAGGGTTGTGTGTGTGCTTGCGGACGGTGTTCTGGGCAGGTGGGTGGCTGCCCATGGCTGGGCTGCTGTGTTGCACCCTGCAATACAGCAGCCCACCTGTGGGTGGCCGGGCTTTGCTCCTACTCTGCACGGGCTCAACATTGAGCCCCCCATGCAGCGCAGTGCAGGGGTGCCCTGGCATATGCGCCGCACATCCTGGGCTGAATATCGGGATGTACTGCATATGCATGGGCATCTGCGCAGCATACATTATCATTGCACCCCGGCGCATCGGGATTTGCGCTGCGCCAGGCAGCCTTCTCAATATCTCACCAGGACGCAATGCGGAGTTGAGCCAGTGCATCTCCATTGCACCTGGCACAACCCCTTTGAATATCCAGGCCTCAGTGTTTTTTGTCTGTTACCTAAAATCAAGACATTTACAC
The DNA here is from genome assembly GCA_016271365.2 of Neoceratodus forsteri. NCBI lineage: Eukaryota > Metazoa > Chordata > Ceratodontiformes > Ceratodontidae > Neoceratodus > Neoceratodus forsteri. The sequence goes on from CM028130.1 coordinate 1,231,624,617, forward strand.
TGCAGTTTCATGGAACATGCAAGTAGAATTCTCACTTCCCTTCCCTCATCTCAGTCATGTAGTGTACTGTTATTCTGTTTGTTCCTTCTGTGTAAAATTGTATTCTATTTACCATTATGAAATGGGCATCAGAATTTAGGTATCCTGATTGGTCCATACCTGTGTGATATTCTTTCTTATGCACAGGAAAAAGGACCAGCATGATCCTAGTAAAGATGCCAGTTAGAATGTTGGCAAACTGAAAATCAGCCATCTTGTTTTCACCAACTATTGCTAAACGAAATTCAAGACTTGCATCATTAATAAGAAAAAATAAAAACTGCCAGGATAAAATCCCAGCCCACCCACTCACTGTACGGCTGAACTGCTTTCTCGCAACTCCCCCGCCCGCTCTCTCTCTCTCTCTCTCTTTCTCTCTCTCTCTTTCTCTAAGTAAATGAGCAGGCAGGCACTCCATACTACATCCCGTTAGCACCACAGTGTCCCAACACAATATTCATACCCTAACAATATTTCCCATGTTGTTCTGAGAAAACTGTACCTCAAACGACACCTTAATGCAGCAGTTACAGAACTCTTCCACTTTCATACTTCGCTTCTGTATGGCGTAATGGCTTTCTGCTGTGTCCTCTGAACAAAAGCAGCTTGTTCTCACTAGTGCTACCTATTACCATAATGTACAAAAATCATAAAAAAAAGACAGCATAATTTCTTATTCAAACTAAATGAAGAATGAGTACTGCTAGTTTGGGGGGAGGTGCCATGACAACTACAGAAATACAAGTAAGGATGCCTTAGCAGCTCAAAAGTCCTCAAGTAAAAAAAAAACAGGCGGAGGAACTATTTTATGAAAAATTAGGACAAACATGTAAATGTTTTACTATATAATATTATGCATTTTAGTTATTACATACATCTTTATTTTAGATAACCATTTAAGTGCAATAAGACACTCCAGGATGTGTGTTAGACACTTTAACACACGGGTAGGAGGCTGGACGCACTCGGCCAGTGGCCTCGTGCCTCACTACGCCTCCTACCCTTGTGTTAAAATGTCTAACGCACACCCTGTTATGTCTTATTGCTTACTTATGCATTGTATTTTGACTTTTGCTGCTGCACCTACTGTGTATCACTTTCCCTGCTCCCCCCAGGACACATCTGGAAATGAGCATGTCTGCTCAGTATGTCTTTCCTGGTGAAACTTTTAAATAAATAAATGTTGATGTTCAGACTGTGACAGCACTGTAAGAGATACTGCAAGCAGAACCTATTCTTCGCACACACTTCAGCAATAAATAAAATCTGCAGCAGGCACCAGGCACTGTGGCAGAGTACTACTGTTAGCAAATGAGACACAATGCAACCCCCCAAAAATATATATACAGAATGTTTGTTCTCTCTTGGAATTCAAACGGTTACTTTATTTTACAGTATGTATGATATATTAATGTTTTTATTCAATATTTAATTATTCTGACTTGGACCAAACTGCTCAACGAAAAGCTCACTTAAATAAAGAAACACAACTTCTCGATAACCAACGGTTACTTTAGCAACAGGACAGGGGAAAGGTTTTCCTCCAGTATGCACTCTGATGTGATTGATTCATTTATATTTACCTTTGAAGGCTTTGCCCTGTCCCGCATGCTCTGCACAGCCCTCCCAGACATGGATGCAGATCCTATGCTCATGTCTACCGACATGCTCATCTGTGACGTGAGTGACCAGCTCATACATGCAGCTGAAGGTCTGGGAGCAGGCTGATCATGGCAGATCAGCTGTGCTTGCTTGGCAGTGTAGATCAAAGGGAAAGAACCAACCTTTGAATGGGTCGGCTCTTTCTTTTGAAATACATGAAGTTTCCGTCCACCAAGCCAGAACAGAGTCATGACCAGCCCAGCTGATGATTGGTGTGACACTGACGAGCCCCTTGCAGATCACTCTGCACTGGACTCTCAGTGTCACACCCCTCAAAAGCCACTCTTGCAGCAAGATGTTCGCTTGTGCATGCATGCACAGCAAACATAAAAATAGATGATGAAAAACACTTTGCATTTACTGTAGACAATATAGTAAACACTGGTTGTAACTGAGAAAAAGGAGATGTATCCATGTTTCATTTCTCTTCTCTCCCCCATGCCGCCTTCCTCTTACTGTCTCCGTAACTCAAGCTAGCGCTCCTGAATGCTCCCTTCTTGTAAATACCTTGTGGGACAGAATGCTTTCTCTTACAATTTTCCTAAAATCTGGAACTCTCTTCCCAAATGCTCTCTTTCCATGTTACTCCAAGCCCATACATCTCCCACCTGCAATTGTCCTTAGTCTAATGTCGTGCCCCCCTTTCTCTGTCTCCATCAACTGCCAATCCCCAAGCTACTATACTACTACGTGTTTCAACCTCCACACTCCTCTTCCCTTTTTTCCCCTCCTTTTCCCTCCCCCTCCTTCCACTACCTTCACCCTTCAACCCTTTTCCTCCCTGTCTCTCCCCTCTCTCCTTCACTACTACCTCCAGTCTATTCACACTCTCTTTCATCCTCACCCTCCTCCCCACCCCTCCTTCTTTCTCCTCCTTTCCTATCTTTCTTGTTTAGCAATGTGTCATTTACATTACTGTATATACTGTACATAGCTGTGCCTTTGCCTATCAGATTACTGCGCTTTGCTTATACTATGTAGTCCCACCCCCATTCCCACAGGACACATCTGGAAATGAGCTTTATGGCTCAGTATGTATTTCCCTGGTAAATCTCTTTCAATAAATAAATAAATACATTTAAAACAGTAGAAGGTACAAGCATGTGAATCGCTGCCAGTTATGTAGTAGTAGTATTTTATTCATGCAGGCATGAACAGGTATACAACCCAAGTGAGCCAGCAGTCATTTACAAGGGACATCTTTGCATACAAGCTTGTTTACAGGATGGCAGTACAGAGGTCAGCAGTCATTTCTGCTACATAACAGTAGTCAAATAACAATGACGTACACAAGTGGTAGGAAACAGTAGCAGTAAGACAGTCAGAAGAACATGCATAGCGGTATAATAACATATATATATATATTTTATATACAATACAGGGAGAACATCAGTAAAACAAAACAGTAGTGGTTAATTTAAGTGGAGGAAGGGATTTGCCTTAAAATATGGCAGACTAGGAACAAGTATGAGGTACTGTATTTCAGAACCTTATTTCATGAGTGAGAGGCAGAATCGGCAAAAAGCTTGCCTTCCTACTTCTGTCTTTATGAAGGCTGCAAGTTTTGTTTGACTAAACTGCTGGAATTATCAAAACACTGGCTTTCTCAACGGTTTAAGGCCAAGCACCTGTCATATGGTCATGATCTACAAACTTTGGTTCACCCCAGCTGGGCTGATGCACATCTAGGAAAAAAAAAGCATCCTCTGAGCCAGACTGCTGTGATAGTATAGATAGACTTGCATTTTTACTACTGAGCAGCTTCAGCTGCACTGAAGGGAATCCACACTGCAGTACTAGGGGCCTAGCGAACACTGACTGTGTGGCACTTTCAGGCTTCATGATGGGCGGAATGCTGCATTACCACACAAACAGCAACTTTTTGATTGGAGGGGTCGGTAGTGAAACCATATGGCATCATTAGCAGGTCCAGCAATGTAGTGACCTAACACTGCTAAGGCCAGCAATCAGGTGTTTCAGAGAGTCGGATGCCACCTCTCAATCTCTGCACAACACAGCTGGTTTGGCACAAAGTACTGTTCGAACCTGATTCTGGATGCCCTATGCCTCTATGCATGCCACCCAGTTTGTTTACTTCCTCATGTGCTGGAAGAAGTGATGACTAGCATGTGATGTCAAGGAGACAAGGGGGCTCACAATGGACACTCAGGGGCACTAGTTGACATATGTAAGACACAGGTGTAACACTAGTGCAGAAACTGAAGACTCCAAGGGGTGTACACTGGTGAGTTCATAAATGAGCAGGTGCAGACTGACACCAGTATAAGCCACATCTGTGTCTAACCCACTTGGCCATGTAAACAAGGCTTAAGACAGCACTTCGATTTGTAGAGTTCGCCTAGCTTGGGACCCACTTTGGTTGGTATATGTTCAGTGTGTTTCTCAAAGCTTAGGGTGGGGTTAAGCCATATTCCCAGGATACTATACTTGAAAATATGAACTAGTTCAAGGACGGAGCTGTCAGCTGTGACTCTGAGTTGAGGCATTCATCTTTTTTCATTCTAAGTTTTTTCTCCCAGATCTGGCACAAGTTGCTCTGCTGTGGTCCTCTGGCACCCAACCAGCCTCATTCGCCACTAACCCCATCACAGCTAAAATATCCTGTATTTTTTTCCTCTGCAGCAAGGGTCTTAAGGAGAATGTCCTTCCCTCTGCTAGCACAGTCAGGATCCAGAGGCAGCCAATGGGCTTCATTGGGTGAGGCCTGAGTGTCCCAGTCTGTGGCCATCATTAAGACAGAGCCTGGCATTTTTTCATCCCCAGTAATGCTTACCTCCCCCACCCCCTGGAATGTATCACAGACGCTGGTAACTTCACAAGCATACAGCTTCCAGTGTGGCTGGACGTTGAACCTTCCTGGGCCCGACCGCAGGGATTATTAAAGCTGATAAAGTGTGGCACCAACCCTTCCAATCGACAATGCGCTGCCACCAGCAGCTCAACTTGATGCTCGGTCATCCACTTGTTAGTGTTTTGGGCTCATTTTCAAAGGTAGGTTGCCGGCACTCACTACCCACTGGATCATCAGGCAGCCTTTAAGGAAGTCATTTTTTTAATCTGATTTGGTGACCTGAAAACCATTCGTTTGGGACTTACATAAATTGAGAATTAGTCACTATTTGGCAAACCAGGTTTCCATTTTACAGAAGTCCAATTGGTAGGTGGAGTGAAGTTCAGTAAGGGAGGAAGCACAGTGGTAGAGTCTAGAATCATATGAATACATGTGTGATTGCTTCTTCTCACCTTGCTTTGCCTGTTCATTTATAAAATCTGAGAAAACTAGGGGCCTTATGTCGATGCTTGGGGCACCCCAGTTTAAAGGGGGCTAGAAATTTGTGTGAATTTGCAGCAGTTTGTAACATTCTTTTTTTTTTATTTCCCTTTTATTAAGAGAAGCGTATTACATACATTAGAAATATGCAATTACATTTCAATGGACATACCCGTATGATCAAGCTAAGTCAAAGCTGACATGTAAAATTGACATTGCATACCACACTCACGTTAATAACACTGAGCTCAGATGATAATTTGTAAGAACCCTGAATATGACTGTAATTAAAAGGAAATAAAATAATCCATTTTCACAGAAGTACTCATCTGCCCATGGGAAAATACTTTCCCAACTCAGGTCTATTTCCACCACTCATGGTCTGATATGTTGGTGGCCCTTGGAGCCCAATGTATTACCCATTTCCTCAACTAAATGGCCATGAAACCCCCATATCTCCTTATGGCACAAACTCTGGATCATGCTGTGCCATATAAAAAACCCAATATTGCCATCGCACCCTGAAAATAGTATGCCTATCATGCAATGCAGCCATAAGGCCTACTAACCTATAAACGTCTAAAACAATTTGTCGCCATTCCAGGACTGTAAGTATCTTAGTAGACAACCACCTATGTGTTATGGCTGTTTTAGCTGCTAAGAGGTATAGGGGTAGCAAGATGTGATGCCATAAGGGTCTATGTGGTGGGTAAATTGACAATACAACCATTTCAGCTGTGGGCTCTACCCGTTCCCCCAGACAATCCTATAGCTCCTTCTGCAAGGCACACCAATATGGCATTAGTTTGGGGCAGAGCCAAAGAATATGGCCTAAGTCTGCTAATTTACAATTGCAATTCCTCCAACATTGACCATAAGAAAGAGGAAGATATTTAGCTAAACTAGCTGGAGAACGAAAAAACCTGGAGAGGCACTTCCAGGTGTATTCTCTCCATTTATTGGAAGAGGAGAGTTTGATTGCTTTAAGGGTTGAGTCCTGTCACAAGGAAGAGGGGATCTCCAGCTCCAAATCCTTATTCCAACCATCCAACACCAATTGAGAAGAGTCCCCCAAGTGATCCCTCAGAATATTGTACAAATGGGCTACCAGTCATCCCCATGGATGACCCCCTCAGGGCATCTTTAAGTAAAATCCAAAAGACTTGTAGGGGGGTAGGCAGTCTGGTGGCCACATCCCTTTGCCACAAAATGTAATTTCTAACCTGGCGATAACGAAAGGAGTCTCTAATGAGAGACCATATTGCTTTTGTAAATCAGGAAAAGGTATAATGCCTGAATGTATTAGAAACTGGTGAAAGTAGTTAAGGCCCAGCCTTCTCTAAGAAATGAAAGTGGCATCAAGTCTTGAGGAATGAAAGTTTTCATCTTCAGATAACAATGTGTAGAAAAATGTATTTCTTTAAAAAAGCCTGTGTTTGTTTTTGTTTATACCAAACTTTCAAAATCTGGGCCGTATAGTTGGTAAAATTAGAAAGATGAGGTAACCTTCCCCCTGGAGACAAAAAAATTTTTTCAATATCATATAAATTATTTATTAGGAACTCTATATCCTTCCAGGGGGTCGAGATGGTAGGGGATAACCACAAAATAAAAATTTTGAGGAATGCTGCCATTGCATAAAGTTTTAGGTTAGACAAATTTACCCCTCCCTGAGCCAATGAAAGCTGTAGTAAGGGAAGACGTATTCAGGGCCTTTGACCTGCCCCCTAGATGAAATTAGATATTAATCTATTCCAAGATTTAAAATAAAATTCAGCTGGAAAAGTAGGAATTTTCTGGAACAGATAAAGGAGATGGGGAGAATATTCATCCGAATAGCCTCTATGTGTTGAAAAAAGGTGAGATTCAGTCTTTCCCACCTGGTTAGATAATTTTGAATGAGAACAGATAATGGTTCATAGTTAACTAACTCTAGGTGATCCAGATTCACTGAGACATAAATTCCTAGGTATTTAATTTTAGTACAGCGCCATTTTACAGGGAAAGTTTGTTTTAGGGTCTGGGATGGCTGGAAATACAATAGCAGCACCTCAGTTTTAGTAATATTCAATTTAAAATTGGCCACCTCCTCAAATTCCCTTAAGGTCTTCCATGTTGCTGGTATTGATTGTTCCAGAGACAAAACTGTTAATAAAATATTGTCTGCGAACAGGGAAACCTTATAAGCTTTTTGTCCCAGGAGGATCCCCTCAATCTGATCATCCATTCTCAGTGATATAGCAAGGGGTTCCAGATAAAGAGCAAATAGGAGGGGGGAAGGGGGCAACCTTGCCTCATTCCCCTTTGTAAATGTATGGGAGAGGAAAGGGTGCCATTTATATGAATATAAGCCTGAGGGTGGGAGTAGATGTTTTGAAGCCATTTCAGGAGAGAATCATGGAAAGAAAAGGTCAACCAGGTATCCCAAAGAAAATCCCAGGACACCCTGTCAAACGCCTTTTCAGAGCCGTTGGGATCTGCCTTGAATGTATATGTTCAAGTAATAACACAGTTCGACAAATATTAGTCTGTCTTGAATGTATATGTTCTAGTAATAACATAGTTCGACAAATATTATTCGTGGTGCTCCTATGTTTAATAAAGCCAGATTGATCAGGATGGATAAGTGTTGTGATGATAACTTCTAATCTTGTAGCCCATATAGCCATATAAATTTTATAATCCACATTTAGTATGGAAATTGGGCAATAAGAGGCCATATTAGTAGTATCTTTATCCGGTTTGGGGATTGGAGATATGACTGCATAATCCCATGAGGGAGGGGGGACTATCCTTCCGCGGCCGCTCTGAAGACTGGTAGTAATATGGGAAGCAAATGTCCAGAAAATATTTTATACCACTCAGCTGTGAAGCCATCTGGTCTGGGACACTTGAGGGGCTTTAATGCCTGAATGTGTGATAAAACTTCACTTGCACTTACGGGGGATTCTAAAGCCATTTGAGTTTCTGAAAACTGTGGGAGAGAAAGGCGAGACAGAAATGCTGCTCGCTGGTCAGCAAGATTAGGTATGGGAGAGGCTACATATAAGGATTGATAAAAGGAAGTAAAAGCCAAAATAATATAGTCTGTAACGTTCTTATTTTCAGAAATATCATATATACTGTATATCTGTTATAGGGGTGCAGTAGCAATCTTATAGTTAGGGCTGAGTAGGCTGTTTAATGTAAAACCCAAAGTTTTGCACCTGAATAACTTTGGCAGTGTTTGACAAAATAGGGCAAAAATTGCCATGTGCAGTCAAGCTGGCAGAGTCTCAAGAAGTGCAGTTCTGTGGCAGCATCTTGTTTGATTTTCGAGATACAGAATGCCAACAAATGCAAAAAGAGTGTGTTTATCTTTGTTATACTTAACAAGGTTTTTGTTGTTGCTGTCACATTCAGCCTAGGTGGTGAGAATTTTTTCATGAAACTTTCAGGGTAGAAGTAGCCTGCATGGAGGTAGTGCCTTTTGAATGTTTTGTGAAAAAATATTACACGGTTCCAGAGTTATAAGGACTTTTTGGATGACCATCAAGCTCGACTGGTAAAAAAAACACTGATCATGAGTGCTTATTTTCATGATTTACTTGTCGTGAGTAAAAAAAGAATTGTGGTAGCCCCCATCTTGTTTTTTTTTTAAATAACAAACATTGAAAATACATAAAAATGATGTATTTTCAAAAAATAAACACTTGAATCTAGGTAAAGTGGACTCCTTTAACTAGAAAACACCCAAATCTAGGGAAAGGGGACCCATTTAGCTAACTTCTGGTGTTTGCTTTTTGAAAATTGCCATGGAAATAACATTTCTATGCACCCAAAAAAGCAGAGTGCCCAGTTTAGTGAGAAGAGACCTTCACCCATGTTCCCAGTATGAGAATAGTGGGACTTTCTTGAATTCAGAAGCCACAGTTGAAATTATGCTGCCGGCTTCAGATGAAGCAGTGAGCTAGTAAGCCCCTACTGATTATGTCTCTAGCTATCTATCTATCTATTGATCTATCCATCTATCTATCTATCTATCTATCTATCTATCTATCTATCTGTCTCTCTGTCTCTCTGTCTCTCTCTGTCTCTCTCTCTAGCTTTCTATCTATCTGAGAATGGTGGACTTCACCTGACATAATTAATATTTTAGGGGGCCAAAGTGTTAAGGGATTTTCTCATTACAAGGTTGAACACAGTACAGGACCTGGGGGAGAGCAACAAGCTGCTCCTGCAGGCTGGCAGCTCTGCTTCCCTTCGATCCAGTAGGGTGAGGTGCCAGTGTGCAGCATATGATGTGTGAGGAAGCTGGGCAGTGAGGGTGAACTCCTCCCTTCTATCTCCTCTCCACACACACATACACACTACTAGACACGGATTAGTATCTGTGCGTGCCTAAAGAGTCTCAGCCCTGGTTCCTGTCTTATTGGACAGGCAGAGACAGTGAGAGAGAGAGAGAGAGAGAGAGAGGAGTGGACCTACTTGCAGCAGTACAGATCAGACAATTTATATCACAGTTATTTGTCAAAAGCACCAGCTCTCCCTTAACCCAGGCTGGAATCCCTGCTCAACAGCCCTCACTCTTCTCTCTTGCTACACTCAGTATCTGTGATGCCCCAGTCTCTCTGAACCCCATGTTGTCCCCAGCTGCGGGCCTGGCCAATGTGTCTCAGGTGGTAGAGGACTGTCACTTGAGAGGGCTGCCAGCACTGGTGACATTGGTGGTGATGGCAGGATGCCTGCTACTCCTTCTCACTGTTTGTTTTCTCAGCAGAGTACTGGTACCATCCCCAGCAACCAAAGTAAGCAGCTGAAGAGTAATTTGGAGGGGGAGGACAGGCACAATACAGAATGATTACATGGGTGGACAGATGGTGGGACTAGAGGGGAGATGGACAGACAGACATCCCTGTAACAACTTGGAGTCGGTGAAGCACAGGGTCAGGGGAAAGAAGACACCAGTCTGGGTGCTGCTTGCATGAATGGGAAGGGGTGGGGGAGGGGCAGAAGGTAGAGAGACTAACAGGAGACCCTGAGTGTCTGCATGTTTGTCAAAGAATTGTTGTGGGAACTTGATTTATTTATGCTGTGCAGAAGTGCATGCCCCCTGCAGGCTGCTAAGTTTTGTTTCCAGGTGCGCATTTCATGACTTCTGGGGAACAGGCTACTCTTTTTTGAACTGGGTTCAGAATCAGATGCTCCCTAGAGTAGGGACTGCCAGTTGAAGTTGTAGAGGAGAGAGTTGACAACAGTGGCCTGATAGTAGAGGATACCTCCACGCAGAATCCAATCTATTGAGTTGTTTATCATCACAGCAAGCCAGTGTATTGCCCAGGCTAGTGGCCATGGAACCCAGGAGGAGTGAGAGGTGAGGAGCCATGTTGTGCTGCTGATCCGATGAGGGCTGCCCCACCTCTTCCATCTCTTTTTTAATAGTAGCTCTTTGACTCTTGCACCTCCCTGCAGTAAACAGAGCAGTACGAGGGGGCAGGCAGCTCAGTGCAAAATATAAAATGATACAATACTGTGACTCTATTGCTCAGTTGCTCCAGATAGTCAGTCAGACAAGTCTCCCCAGCCCAGGGCTGCCTGCTAGTAGGTCACACAGTCCCTAGATGTCCATATAGAACCAGCTGCACAGAGCCTCCTGTCCATTACCTGCAACCCCCTTTCCATCACAGCAGGGAAGTATTCACTCAGAACAGAGGATGGGTCTACAGTGTTTACAGTGTCCCCCCCAGTCATTGCTACTCCTACAAAAAAAAAAAAAAAAGCACTGCAGAAGGCATTCATGTTTGAATAACATCAAATCACTTAGGAAAGTCTTTATTGCAGCAAAATAAAGCCCATTATGGGAAGAAATGTATTATCTGAGTTTTTTTACACACCTGAAGCTCTAGAGGTTTATAAAGTTATCACACACTGCAGTTTGTGAAAAATACAATGAATTATCACTATGTGTCTGACGTTTGTTACTTATGCCTGGTTCCTGATTCAGTTTCTAACTTTATACTTTCCATACTTTATTTTATATAATTATTGTTTATACTCACCCTCCCGTACCGGTGTCCATGTTGGCTGCCTCCCCCTTCTACCAATGTCCATTATAGTTAACATCAAAGCAGCTCCATCCTTTTTCTAACGTCATCCCCTACAATACTTATTTTATTGACAAATCTATCTGGTTGGTCCTGGAGCTGTGCTGATTTTTCTCATTGTTTCAAATAGAGTACTCTTACTCCCGCATCCGCTGACTGGAACCAATGTCTCAGATAGTAATCCAGAGCACAGTGTACAACAATGAGGGCCGAATTTCAAACAAACAAAGTGAAAAAGGAACACAGCTGCAGTATCAACCAGTGAAAACAGCTGTGCATGGTAGAAGTGAAAATTTTGACCTATACTTTTTATTTTATTTTAGATTTCCCTCTTACCTCCTTCTTGAATGATACCCTTTTTTCCCCATTTTGAGTTTTTTTAGTACTTTTCGTTACACTTTAAATATAAATGGAGCCTCCTTTTAAAATGACTACCCCAAGTGTTTATCAGTTTCTCCTATTGTTTTTTGAGCACCCATTGTTAAAGTCACTTCTTTTTGTGGTTAATGTGAACAGGTATCCAGCAGACACTGCTACCTGACCTTGTGGTATAATAGGTGCAAGCAACTGAGCATATGGGTGAAACCATGGGATAGCCATATAGAAATGAATGCTCTTTTAATTAGTTCAAATCTTAAAAAAATTGCTAACTCAAATAAAAATTTGGCAAAAGGGTATTGTACAACACAGGAGATAAGGGGCAATCTGAAATATAATAAAAAGGTATAGGTCCAAATTGTAACAGTAACATGTATCACAGCTTCAAGTTTTTAAGTAAAATAAAGTATTGCACACAGGATTACAAATTGCATGGTGGCATTTGGATTTTTAATATTATGAACTTAATAAAACTAAAGTAACATTTTAAAAAAAGAAAATTCCATAATACATGGTTGTGAAGTCACAGTCATCTAATAATGGATTTTCTCAGAACTGGCATCAGGTATTTATTATACTTAACCAATAATTATGCATAGATAAAGTTTGTAAATGTTTATGAACAGAAAAAGACTCACGATCCATGCAGTCTGCCTGGTAACTATACTACATGTTGATATATTTAGATCTGTAACTTCAACAAAACACAGATTCTTTATATGTCTCTCTCTCTCTCTCTCTCTCTCTCTCTCTCTTTATCTATCTATCTATCTATCTATCTATCTATCTATCTATCTATCTCTAGCTATATATGTACCTATCTACTGTATGTTACTAGTGGATTGGGGTGCCCACCCCCGGTACCACATCTTTCTTTCCCCTCCCCTTCAGGTCACCCACCCCCCTTCACATGTACACTGCCAGCTTTCAGATGACTTTTAGAACCCCATTTAAAAACAAGTGCCAGCACATGTAATTATCCTACATATTATAGTCACAGTTCCTGCTTAACTCAAAATGCACAAATACATGTTTTTTTGTTCAATTTTAGCATTTACCTTGCCATGTGAAATCCTGGCTGGTCCAAGTTGGTTCCACACATGCATGTCTAAACTCATGCACATTCAACTTAAATAGATATTTCAATAGAGAACACTATCCTGAGACTCAGAAAGTGATTGTGCTTTTGAAATTAGTGCTCTAATATGTTTAAATCAGATTTGAAATTTAAAGCTGTGCCTCTGGGCATATGCACACCCTTTAAGTGTTAAAGTCACTTAAAAAACAATTATTATTATATATAATTATATAAGTGGACACGGGGTGCCCATCCCCAGTACAATTTCTCTTCAACCCCCCCAACGGTCACCGTTCTTTTTTCCATTATATACATGGCAGCACCTGGGTGTTCACCCCTGGTACTGCTGAACAATAGCCTGACACTGGGGTGCACAAAATTCCCAGTGTCAGAATCTCCCCTGAAATAAAGGAAAACATCCCCCTTTCCATTATATACATGGCAGCACCTGGGTGCTCACCCCTGGTGCTGCTGAAGAGTAGCCCGACACCGGGGTGCACAATCTCCAGTGTCAGAATGTCCCCTGAAATTAAAAAAAATCCCTTGTTGCTTTTTTAAACCTGTAAAAAAATGTCTCTCACTGATCTGACCCCCCACATGCCCCACCAACCCCACCCCAAACTCCCACTCAGCACCCACCACCATACACACCCTCATTCACCTGAACATGTCCCATGATTTAGATCCACTCTCCAAATGAAGACATGTTTTGCTGCTGGAACTGGCAACTGTGATATGAGAAAATAAGTTAAGTCCGGTTTAATGTGTTTCAACGGGGTTTTAATTTTTATTTATAACTTTGCATTTGTTAATGTTTTTATACCAGATTTTCAACATGGCCTTTTTGGGACTCCACCTCATGACCAAGGGCAGGGGACTTATACAAATCTGACCTGAACGGCAATTTCACAGTTGCTTTGTGAAATCACCTTTCAGCCGTGACTTGATCATTTTCACCACCCTTATTCATGAGATGGGGTCATAAAAAGACAATGTTGAAAATTAGGAGTCAAAATATTGGAAAATAACCAAGTTATGAGTGTACATTGAAGTGTTTCTATACTTACTCATTTTCACTATTTTGACCCCAAATTTTCAACATAGCCATTGTTCACTCCAATGAATGTGACAGCTGAACTCTGTGACCTTCCCCCTCCAAGCAACAAAAGGAAAAAAACATTAGGGTTTTAGGTCTCCAGAGTCTTGGCAAATCAGTGATGGGGTCTTAATGCCCACCCTATTCCCTGGGCAAACAAGGTCAGGTGTGATCTTGTTTTGTTTTGTTTTATTTATTTAAGTCTGGTAAGAAGACCTTGGGCCAAGGACCCGTTTACAAGGATGACCAGAACATACAACAAATGAACACACATATACTGTATATGACAGATAAAACTATTGTTACAGTTACACTGACAAACTAGCAATGAGAAAGTTATTTAAAGCATGTCTAAAACATGATACTGTACTACTAGTACAGGATAAAAATGAAGGTAGTGAATTATAAAAAGATGGCAATTTGTAAAATATTGATTTCTGACCAAGAGAAACCCTCCTGTCTGTTTTTCAGGGCCCTGCATAAAGAAAGCTACAAGGGATTGTATTGGCAATATATAGTGAAACACTTCTCTACCGTTGAAGAGTGTACCACTGTGAGGCACTGGCTTGGAGCTGTACCTTATGCTTCAGACAGGAGGCTACAGACTAGGGGAAGGGGTGTGCATTAGGGTTGACAACCCCAAGGAAGTACCCACCACTGATTCACCAAGACTCTGGAGACCCAAAACCCTAATGTTTTTTTTTTCCTTTTGCTGCTTGAGGGGAGAGGAATTAGGGTTTGAAACCCTAATGCCACATTTCCCTACTTTTGTGACTTTAACTTGAACCTTAACTGTTGCATCAACACGGGTTTTGTTTTGCAAATAATATATATAATATAAGCTAAATGATCCAAATGATTCCTTCCTGGGAAAAAAATATTGTGTGAAAAGCCATGTTTTGTATATTTTTTTCTTTTTAAAGTTAAATATCTAACAGTTACCTTCATGGAATCAGGAATCTGGAGTCACTGCATAGATTCAGAATGATTTTTTATTTTTTATTTTATGTTTTAAACAGAGTAACAAAAAAACAACGAACAAGAAACAATACAGAATAAAAATTTAACAAACTATATACAAACAGGTTGTGCAATCAGATACATGACCTACTACATGTAGAGCAGAAGTAAAAACGTGAACAGAGAAGAATTAACATGGGCAATGCTAGGAACCAAAAAAACAAGTCTATAAACAAAAAACATAATATACCATTAAGGATGTCCCATGAAGAAATAAAGAAAACACCACACAAGGGGATTTATAAAGCTGATGATACTACAGGGATAGTATATATAATGTATGTAGCTTGGACCAATGTTTTTCATAAGTTGCCAATCTATGATGAGTACTAGCTATTAACTTCTCAACTAGAAGATTAATCAGTAACTCATTAAGACATTCCTTGTATGAGAGCAAGTCCTGATTTTTCAAATGGCATAAAATCAATCTTTTAACAAGCATAGGTATCATTACCATATGAAATTTCTGCTCTTTCACAGGGATGGTTTGTAGATCTCCACAATACAAATTTTGAGTGTAAAGAAGTCTTGGAGACCCAGCAGAGAACTCATCCTCTCCCAAATCCTCTCCTAAATGACACTGGCAGAACTACACTCCCATAAAATATGTAACAAAATAGTCTTCCCTAGCCCGCATCTAACACACACACTGCCGAGGGAACCTTGCCCATTTTTAGCTAATTTGTGGGGAGTACAGTAAAGATTAAGCAAAATGAAAAACCGAACCAGACGTAATTTATCCTGAGTGTTATATGAAAAGAGGTCCTTCCATATCCTAGGTCAAGCAAACGATACATCTTGTAAAGCTTAAGCCAGTAGGAACAGGAACCATCCAAGATCCTGGTCAGCTCCTTAAGAAGGGCTTGGTATAGTTTGATAATAGCATGGGGAACAGAAACTAAGGCTTTAAGGCAGGAAATAAAAGCATCAGATGTGGTAGACCATGGTGGTGGCCCCACATAAGACGCAATTGCATGTTTTAAGTTGAAAATATTTAAACACCATATAATTAGAGAACTTAAAATGGGTTGTCATGTAATCAAAGAGGGCAAAATGTCCCTCAGAAAGCATTTTGGAGACAGAAATAGTGTCAATGTTTGGTAACCAACCAGGTGGACTAGGTTTACCACCACTTTTAAAATTTGGATTCTTAACAAGTTGGGCTATATCTATAGTAAGATTTAATGACAGAACCTGGGACAGTTGTCTACAGCAATTTTTATTAAGGTGCAGTTAAACATCAATATTTTTTGGAGGGGGTTAGTGGATGTGGTACTACCCTTAAGAAAGTACTGGGGCAACCATCTCAGTTACAATGCAGGAGTAGGCAATTAGTAGTCTTAAGAGTTTCCTATCCTATTTAGTCTATAGCCCTATAACCTTTTGTCTGTGTCCTGTAGTCTTTATCCAAAGTTCAAATAACTATGGCATTATTGCAGCATCTCCTCTGCATCTTTGTCTGTCTGTCCTATTACAGTGTCCTCTAACAGGATTATTACATGGTATATTAAAGAGCTGCTGACATGTTATTTTGGTTGGGGCAGTCAACTCATGGCAATGAGCTGCCTGCCCCAGGACCTAAATTAGCCCACAATTAAATGTTTTCAGCCACAGACTATGCAGACTATGCAAATATTTGACTTACTGTTCCTGCAATCTAACTGCCTGATTGGCAGCTTGCAAATGAGCGCCTGCCACAGCCTCTCCCACAAAACCATGTTTTAATGATGTGAAGTATGGAAGGGGCTGCAGGGCTATAGATAGCATTATAATCCTGTCGAGGCAGCGTCAGTCTTTACATGCTACTTGAACTTATTACAGGCACTTGGTACTACCCCCCTTTTAACATGTATAAGTGCCTGTAATGAGTTCAAGTAGCATGTAAAGGCCACTATTGCACCAATAGCATTATGAAAATGCAATCTATAACCCTGCATCCCCTTTCCTACTTGGCATAATTAAAATGCAGTTTTGTGGGAGAGGCTGTGGCAGGCACTCAGTGGCAAGCTGATGATCAGGAAGTTAGATCACAGGAATAGTAAGTCAAATATCTAAATAATCAATGGTTGACATTTTGTTTTACATTGGACTAATTTAGGTCCTGGGGCAGGCAGCTCCTTTTTCAGGAGTTCCTTACCCTTAAGGTTTCAGCTTCTCTTTAATGCAACTTCTGAAACCTGGTAGGAACATTACAAACAGATATTCACACAGATTTCCTCCTGTCCCCAAATCTTTTGTAGTTTAGAGTTACAGTCACTGAGTGAGACTAGCCACTTTTAATATTGTTTCCTGTTTAAGATTCAGTGAATGTGCTTCAAAACTTACCTTTACTTACCTATTGCTGTACACTGCCACTTCAGCCACAGATTCCTAGTCCCTATTTATCTGCCCTCTCAGCTCTTTCCTAGATCACCAACCACTTAATACTGTGGAAAAAGATTTAAGAGCTAGGGTAAATGTAAAAATAAGAAACTAGAAGTAAAAGAACAAGTTAGGTGGAACCTTTTCACTCCAAGGATAACAAACATGCTGAATAACACACTACCAGGAGAGGCCATCGTAGCAAATTTTATTATAAAGGGTTTAACACACTAGGATATCCTTCAAGAGAAAGAGGGTACCGAGAGATAATGTGAAAAGCAAAGAGGTGGGACCAAGAGCAATCTGAAAGGGACAAGCCTGTTGAGACCACATAGACTTCTCCTAGTCCTTAAATTTACTTATTTATTTATGTTTGTTTATTTTTTGATATATTTATGTGTTTATTTATTTGAAGTTTTATCTGGAAAGATATACTGAGCTGATAACAGCTCATTTCCAGATTAGTCCTGTGGGTTAAGGGTATGGAAGATAGTACAAGAGGAGGACAAATAAATAATAATTAACCACATTACACAAATAATAGTCTTATATAAGCAATACATTATGTGATGCTTGGCCAGCTGGTTATGATTGTTCTATGATATTTGTAATATAAAAATATAGTGTGTGATTGTCTCACACAAGGCAGTCTGTGCCATGTGTGTGCTCCCCCCAGGTTTCTGTTACAGGATGTAACTGACCAGGAGATCTCTGTAATGTAATTAACTTCCTTGAGAAATTGCATTTTATGGCCTTTTTATGACCTGTTGCTGCCTCTGAAGTTGGGAAGCTAAATATGCATTTGATTACAGGACAGGACATAACTTAGCTGATTCCTGTTGGCTATATTCACACCTAAGTGATGTATGGCAGAGGTGTAAAAACATTTGATGTCCCTTGAGAAAATAAGAAACCAGCTACCAGTTCAAAGGAAAGGCTTGATTAAAAACTATCATAATTTGGGAAATGAGTTTTTGCTGAAGTCACAGTATTTAAAATATCTCCTGCCAGGAAATCATGTTTGTATTTTTTTGGTTCTAAAAGGAGTAGCAAGATGACTCATAAAAGGGGAGGTGGAGACACAGAGTTTTAAACTGAATACTGTGTCTGAACTTGTTGTGTCAGAACTTGTTGATATATACCATCTTGGGACTGTAGAAAGACACAGCTCTGCTAAGCACTTAGAGGTAATACTGTATGTTACATAGAAAAGTATCTAACTGTATGTTGGTAGTAGTTTGTCTGTAGTTTTCTTTGTTTTCTTTTAAGTGATTGTATGCTTTTTGATATAGTTTTCTGTGTTTACATTTTACATATTTTTATCCATTTTAGTAAACCTTTTATTTAAAAGACTGCCTGGGTGAAAGTTCTTTTTTTGTTTTGTTTGCATGTGACGCATAGATGGTTAAGTCTGACGACTGTTCAACAGCTGATGGTGTTACTAAACTGGGAAAAGGTAAGAATATACCTGAGGTGTTCTATAGAGTTTTATGGGTTCATTTGGAAGCCTGGCTGGGTGCCCCTAGGCATAAGATTGTACCGCAGTCCTCGAAGAGGGTACAAATCTATGTCTGTACATTGGGTATGCTAGCATAAGGTTCACAGTTTGAATCCCCTAGAACTTGAGACTAAAGGTGATTTGGACCCAAAAGCAGAGAGGAGGGTTACCTTGTCTGTTACCTGTTCACATTATTGTGCTCGGAGGTTGGCACTGTGGGAGCAGAGGGCCTGACCTGAGGTGTGCGTTTGTGACAGATTTGGTGGCAGTGGTGGGATAAAAATTGGTAACACAAGCTTTAACTGTTCAGTGTGTCAACTTAATACTGTACAGCTCACTTGCAAAATAAGGCAGTGATTTATTTTTAAAAAAGGAAACAGAACTATATCCTTTTGCTTACAGTCAAGTTCATACCAGTTTTATTCTTTTTCTAAAGAGCAAGTTAGAGTAGCCATAGTTAAGGAAGTAGAATAGCTTCCAACTACAGCAGATTACTTGAGACAGTTGTGCCAGGACAGAGGAGTCCTGCACGAGGCGAGAGCCACCAAGCAGAACCTCGTGAATGCCCTGATGGCAGCAGATGCCCAGAGCTTCGAGTCACAGACTGTGACTGTAAAGGGCCAAACCTTGGGCATGGAGGGGCCAGTGGCCAGTGTAGTGTCCAGATCTGGTGAGGATGACAGCAGGGCCAGTGCCAGTGAAGGGCCACAGGAGCAGGGAAGGTCACCAGCATTCTGGAGCCAGAAGCAATCAAACTGCAGATTGAGTTGCACAGAATGGAATTGGAGTTCCAGAGAGAAGAGAAGCGAGAACATCAAGAAGCTGATTGTGAACAGTGAGATGCGGACCTTGAAGAGCGTGAGCGCCAGAGGCGACATGAACTGGAAAAGTTTTTTTTGTTGTTGTTTTTTTTAACTTTCTTTCACTCCAGTCGCAGATAGTGAGGACCTCTCTCTGGCAACTGGTCCTTGTCCTACCCACCTGAGGCCCCCTCAAGACTGTACTTCCTCTCTCCCCCCCATCTGCAGCTGGCACCCTTGGTTTAACCCGTATGAGGAGGGTAGCCCAATGCCTCTTGGGCTCCTTGCGACTCAGACTCCAACTGCAGGTAGGCACCTGGGGGAGGATACTGGAAGGCCATCCAAGGCAGAACCCGGTGGAGGGCATGGGGGACCAGTGCCGTCGCCTGCCCCACTAGCCAGGTTTTTCCTCTGTTCTTGATCCACCCACCCCCCCCAGTGTGTGCACGGTCCTGATGCTTGGCACATGGCAAACCTGCCAGCATCAGGCATGCTATTGTATGTGCTGCTGCAAGCTACTTCAGTGCCCCCCGTTTCTAGCCAGCCAATGAACTGGGAGAAGTTACGACTCCAACCACCAGCACCAGAGCAGGCAAGTGGCTTGGGTTTAACTGGAACTACAGGACTGGGTTACAAATTGAATTCAAAATTGATAGCTGAATTTAAAGAGGGTGAGGATAATATGGAGGACTTTTTAAATTTATTTGAAAAAGTTTGTATTTGGACAAATATTCCTAGAGGGTCCTGGAGCTTCCAGCTATCCCCACTACTTACTGGAAAGCTTGGGATGCATTGTGTCAAATGGACAATGAGAACAGTAATGATTACAGCAAACTTAAAGCTGCACTGTTAAAAAAGTTTGATTTAACTGCAGAAGCATACAAAGCTAAATTCTGTAAGCTCAGGAGAAGCCCTGATATGAGCTATGAGGAGCTAGCCATGAAACAACATCAGTTTTTAAAACATTGGTAAGAAGAAATTGAAGCAAACTCTGTAGATAAAATTGAAAATGCTATTTTGCTAGAACAGTTTTTTTGGACATGACCAGCTGAGCTGAAAACCTGGCTGGAGGACTGAGATCCCAAAATAGTGCAAGAGGCTGCTGAACTCTCGGACAACTATGCCAAGAGTAGACCTGCTCTGGGAGTGAATGGGGTGGACGTGGCAGTGAAGAAAGAGACAAGCACACCTTCAGAGCAGCTAAAAATCTCACTACCTCCACCAAAACCAGTTAGCCCCAGGTTTCAAAGAAAATATTTTTTCTGAGAAAAGAAACAAATGTTGGGTTTGTAAAGAAACTGGGCATATTGCCAGTGTCCCAAAAGGATGAACAATATGCAGAATGGGGCTAAAAAAGAAGTGGGTTGTTTGTGTGTCCCTGGAAGCATGCCTATGAACATGAGGGAACACATGCACACCATCACGATAAATGGTGTACAGACACAAGGGTTAAGGGACACAGGGGCATCCCTTTACGTTGGTAAAAGGGGATCTGGTAGAGCCTGGTCAGCTTATATCCAATGAATTTATAACTGTGCAAGTGTTCACTGGTGAGGAGACCACATTGCCACTTGCTAGTGTTCTCCTAGACTGGGGTGAAACAGGGGAAACTGTGTAACAGGTGGCTGTAGCCAAAACTTTAGCAGTTGACGTCATCCTTGGCAACAATCTCAAAGAGGGGATGGTGTGTGCAGTTACCCATAGCCAAGCGAGATGGGGAAATTGTAGTTCCCTGGACCCCATAGAAGCCATTGTGGGAACCACAGGGAGGCTGGTTCCCCAGCCTGTGTCTTCTGATAGGGAGACTAATAAAAAGGGGGGGTAGAAATTTCCCCAGTAGCAGTTAACCACACAGCTACGGAGGGATTACTTCAAAGAAGGAGAGGTGACCCATTGTCAGAGGGTTAGGGATTACAGTGATCCTGAGTGACCTGACATTAGTGCTAGGGACTCTAGTTTAGAGACTGAAGGGAACCTGTCCCATACCTTGGGAATGTGTAAGGAATTTGCAACTGCTCAGAAAAATGACCCTAGTCTAGAGTAGCTGAGGGCTTGGGCAGACTCTGATGGAGCACAGGGAGATGACGGTAAACATAAGGTCTATTGGGAAAATGGACTGATGTATACTCAGGATGCTAAGACAGAGGGAGGGGTGATAGGCAGGCAGCTTGTCATTCCGCAGGGGTACTGTGAGCAGTTGCTGAAGATTGCGCACAACATTCTCTTGTCTGGTCATCTGGGAATTGCATGCACTATGCAGCAGTTGACCCAGAATTTCTATTAACCCAACTTCACCCAGCAGGTGAAGGAATATTGCAGGCCTTGTCACCAATGCCAAGAAATAGGGAAGGCAGGTAAGAAGACCCAAGCCACCCTAATTCCATTGCCCATAGTGGAGGAGCCATTCCAGAGGGTGAGAATGGATACTGTGGGGGCCTTTAAATATCCCCAGCTCCTCCGGGAAGAGGTTCATCCTGACTGTGGAGGATTATGCCACCCAGTATCCAGAGGCAGTCACCCTGTCCTCACTGAGGACAGACAAAGTGGCAGATGCCTTACTTGGGATTTTCTCCCGTGTTGGGTTTCCACAGGAGGTTATCACCGATCGAGGGGGTTCCTTCATGTTGGACCTGATGAAATGTTTGTCGGAGAAGTGTGGGGTGGTGCAGAGGTGCACAACACCTTATCACCCACAAGCCAATGGGTTTGTGGAAATATTTAACGGTACCCTGAAGTCAATGCTCCAAGCGTTTGCTGAACAGCATGGGAGGGACTGGGAGAAATACCTTCCCCACCTGTTGTTTGCATACAGGGAGGTGCCCCAAGAGTCAAAAGGATTTTCCACCTTCAAGCTCTTATATGGACGCCGGGTACGTGGGCCCCTAGACTTGATCCGGGAGGACTGGGAAGGCAAGCATACCTCCCAGGGCACTCCCATAGTGGATTATATCCATAGGTTTAGGGAAAGGCTGAAGGAGCTTATGGGGACAGCCCCTAGCAACATGGCAGCTTCCCAACAGAAACAAATAGTGTGGTATGACCGCAGAGCCAGAGCTTGCTCGTACACGGTGGGTCAGGAAGTCATGGTCCTTATTCCGGTCCGGAAAGACAAACTGCAGGCTGAGTGGGCAGGACTGTACAAAGTAGTTAAAAAGGTAAATGACGTGAACTATATCATAGAGTTACCTGACAGAAGACATACAGAATGAATGTACCATGTCAGCATGATGAAGCCATATGCTAATAGGGCTGACATGGTGTTTGCAGTATGTAGTCCTGGGGAGGGGACAGATGAAGGAGACCCCCTTCTGGACTTGCTGGAAGAAAGCAAGTGGGAGTCTTCTGTGGAGGCAGTTAAATTGTTCCCCTAGCTGGCCCCAGACAAGATCCAGGAAGTAAGGTCAGTTTTAGCAGACTTTGACCCACTGTTTAGTGCCAAGCCTGGACTAACCCCCTTAGCGATGCACGATGTGGAGACAGGGACACAGATGCCCATACAGCGGACAGCATATCAGGTGTCAGAGGCTGTCCAAAAGGACATTAGGAGGGAGGTGGAGGAAATGCTGGATGTAGGGGTAATCCAGAGATCCCACAGCCCCTGGGCCTCACCCGTAGTCCTTGTGCCCAAGCCATATGGCTCTACTCATTTCTGTGTGGATTATCATGGACTGAATGCAGTCACAAAGTCAGACGCCCACCCGATGCCCCGGATGGATGAACTCCTGGACAAGTTGGGAGGGGCAACCTACCTTACGACTACTGACTTGACAGAGGGGTATTGGCAGGTAGAGTTAACTGACAGAGCTAGGGAGAGGTCGGCCTTCATCACTTCGATAGGCTTATTTGAATTTAAAGTAATGCCTTTCAGAATGAAGAACGCCCCGGCCACTTTCCAAAGGTTGGTGAACCAGGTGTTAGATGGTGCTGAGGAGTACGCCATCGTGTACCTGGATGACATTGCCATCTTTAGTGCCAGCTGGGAGGACCACCTGTCCCACCTTAGGGAAGTGCTGGGCAGGATACAGAGGGCCGGGCTCACTGTCAAAGCTGAGAAGTGTTAGGTAGCCATGGCTGAAGTGGCATTCCTCAAGCATGTTGTAGGCCGGGGCAGCTCCATCCTAACCAAGTACAAATAGAGGTGATCAAGGCATGGCCCAGACCAGAAACGCAGAAGCAGGTCAGGAGTTTTATAGGGACAGCAGGGTACTATAGGAAGGTTGTACCCAATTATAGTGCCCTGGCTGCTCCCCTGTCTGACCTGGTAAAGAAAAAGATGCCTAAGAAAATTACCTGTGAAAAAGCCTTTACCAGACTGAAGGAGGCACTGTGCAGTGCTCCTGTACTGATAAGTTCTGACTATAGCAGACCCTTTATATTCCAGACTGATGCCTCAGACGTGGGTATTGGGGCAGTACTGAGTCAGACATCCAACCTAGGGAAAGATCACTCTGTAGTGTACCTGAGTAAAAAGTTACTTCCCAGGGAGAAGACTTACTCTACTGTAGAAAAAGAGTGTCTTGCCATAGTGTGGGCCCTAAAGAAGTTAGAGCCATACTTACATGGGCAGCATTTTGAGGTACAAACTGACCACAACCCCCTGGTTTGGCTGACACAAATGGGAAAAACTAATGGTAGACTATTAAGATGGAGTCTTGCCTTGCAAGGGTATGACATGATGATCTTACATAGGACTGAAGCGACCAATCAGAACACTGATGGCTTGTCACGTCTACATGAGGAGTGAACTGATTTGGGAAGCTCATCCCATGCAGGGGATAGAGTCTCCAAATTCAGTCTAGGTGGGGAGGACTGTGACGCTTGGCCAGCTGGTTATGATTGTTCTATGATATTTGTAATATAAAAATATAGTGTGTGATTGTCTCACATAAGGCAGCCTGTGCCATGTGTGTGCACCCCCCCAGGTTTCTGTTACAGGATGTAACTGACCAGGAGATCTCTGTAATGTAATTAACTTCCTTGAGAAATTGCATTTTATGGCCTTTTTATGGCCTGTTGCTGCCTCTGAAGTTGGGAAGCTAAATACACAGAGATTTAAACTGAATACTGCATCTGAATGTGTTGATATATACCATCTTGGGACTGCAGAAAGGTGCAGCTCTGATAAGCACTTAGAGGTAATACATTAGATAGAAAAGTATCTAACTGTATGTTGGTAGGAGCTTGCCTGTAGTTTTCTTTGTTTTCCTTTAAGTGATTGTATGCTTTTTGATATAGTGTTGTGTGTTTACATTTTACATATTATTATCCATTTTAGTAAACCTTCTATTTAAAAGATTGCCTGAGTGTCTGCAAGTTCTTTTTTTTTTTTTTTTTGCATGTGACGTATAGATGGTTAAGTTTGACAACTGTTCAACAGCTGATGGTGTTACTAAACTGTGAAAAGGTAAGAATATCCCTAAGGACTTTTATAGAGTTTTAAGGGTTCATTTTGGAAGCCTGGCTGGGTGCCCAAGGCATAAGATTGTACCGCAATCCCCGAAGAGGGTACAAATATGCGTCTGTACATTGGCTACGCTAGCATAAGGTTCACAGTTTGAATCCCCCCAGAACTTGAGATTAAAGGTAATTCAGACCCAAAAGCAGTCAGGGGGGTTACCCTGTCTGTTACCTGTTCACATTATTGTGCACGGAGGTTGGCACTGTGGGAGCAGAGGGCCTGACCTGCGGAGTGCATTTGTGACACATTACAGTCAAAACAAGCATAATCTTTAAACACTGCAAGACAAAACAGTACAAGTACACATGGGAAATTACCGTAACTGGCATAGCCGGGGGAAGAGCAATATGGCCATGGGAAAATGAGTAGGGGGAAGGAAATCTGATAAGGTAAGGGTCATGGACAGCTGCAGGTGGGAGTAGAAAAGTCATGGAGAAGAGACTTAAGAGAGAAGGGAAAACAGGCAGAGTGGCTTGACAGAGGAAGGGCAGACCAGAGTTTAGGAAAATGAAATGAGAAGGCAGCTTGATCAACAGTAGATTTTCTGGGTGGAATAGAAAGGGAACAGGAAGAAATGGAGGGATGGTAGGAGGAAGGAAGGGAGAGGATAGGAAGGAGGTAAGGGAACCAAACCAGAATTTGGATATAAAGGAGGCACAGTGGGAATGGTGAAAAGCAACAAGAGAGAAGAGGGAGAGGGCAGAGTAGAGTGAGCAGTGATGGGTAGGAGGGGGACAGTCTAAGGCAAAATAACAAAAGGAGTGAAAGAGGGGGTCCACTCTGGCCAGGGAGGATTTTGGAGCTCCACTGTAAACTGCAGTATGTCACCATAGTCAAAAATAGGTAAGATTATCTTTAAATCTATCTCACAGTAGGCAGGAAGTGGAATATTCATTGTATTTCCATATAGTGTACCAAGCTTGAGGTGGAGCGTATGGTGTATGGCATCAGTATGCACAGAGAACTCAAGATGATGGTTCAGCCAGATCCCAAGATACTCAAAGGAGGCTACATCCTCAATCACAGCACCATCAAGGATGTGGAAATGTGGGAAGGAGATGAGTATGGTAAGCCTCTGTTGGGCGCCAAATGTCTTAGAAATGTATTTTTGGCATTGAGGGACAGTTGGTTTAACCAGAACTAGAGTGGAACCAATTGACTGAGGAGGTAGAGAGGCCCACTGCTGTAAGCTTGTCCAGAAGGATGGGGTGTGCCACACTGTCAAAGCTTTAGCCAAATCAACAAAGATGGTGGAGAAGGGAGGTGGATGTACAGTAGAGTGGGATTTCTTGAAACCAAACTGGAAAGGGGTGAAGAAGAAGGTGGCATCAAAGAAGAAAGAGAGCTGTGAGAGAAAAAGGTGTTCCTGTAACTTAGCCAGAGTGGGAAGGCAAGAGATAGGATGGAATCCGCCAGGAGAAGGATCCCACCTTTACGGAGAGGGATGACAGTACCTTGCTTCCAGGCAGAAGGGACAGTGGTAGAGAAAAAGGAAAGATTAAGGAGTTGGTAGCAGGCATAGCGATGGATGGAGCTGAGAGAAGCAGAAGTTTAGGATCGAGACAATCAGGACTACCTCCCTTGTGAGTCTTAAGGGCTAACAGGGCCTTATGTGAAGCAGAGGAAGAGGTAGTAGACAAGATGAAAAAGTGAACAGGGAAGATAGGGATGGAGAGGAAAGTGGAGGGTGAGGGATAGATGAGCTAGAGAGTACAGGTGGTGAAGCAGGAATTAAATGAAGAGACACCAGAAAAAGGGTTAGAGATAAGGGAGACACCAACCTTGAGGACAGGGGAAGGAGACTGGGTCAGAAGGGAAAAAAGGGAATGGATAACCTTCCAGAATATGGAGGAGTGATTAATGTTGTGAATGCAAAACACTCGGACTTCACCAGCCTTGTGGCTATATTATGGCAATGTGAAGGTACCAGTAGTTGGCCAAAGCAGCTGGGGAGCCAGTGATCTTGCAAGATTGCCAAGCAAGGTCTCTGGTATCAACAATCTCAAACAGAGACAGCCGTGCTTCAGTTAGTGCTGGAGGGGTGTATACAGAGGAGGGGTGGCTACCCCAGTAATGTAACTATGTCCAGAAGCTGATGTACTCTGTAGCAAAAGAAAAGACTGTCTAAACGTGAATTTTGCTGCTTAATTCCTTTACTTTACTGTAGAAATGTTAAAACGGACAAGAGCTACCAAACACACTTTAGGACCACAATATCCCTGCACTTCGACATAAAGGCTTCGTCCCGTGGGGTACTGTGGTTCTACTGTGGCTATGAACCTAAGTACCTGACGTGAGACTAGAACCTAGGACCTTTTGATCTTCTAGCTATAGAGGCGAGTGTGCTATGTACAGTCTTCAGTCACTGAAGCCGTGAGGCAGCAAGCAAAGAAACAAGCATCCAGCAACACAGAAAGGAAGGCTGTAGGTAACAGGGGGGAGGATGAGCTGCAGACAGGCAGCAAAGAAACAAGCATTCATGAACACAAGCTCTTAAGTAGCACTTGGTGGGGTGTGGGTGAGTCACCTGCTGCCTCACCAATCCCCAGGCAAGACGTGCAATAATCACACCACACTATTTGTATCCCTAAAGCATTTAAAACAACTGTTTAGGCAGTCTCCCATAAAGTAAACAAAAATCACAACATATCTCCTCTATAATTTTATCCTTCTAAAATTATTCGACTTCATTTGAATATGTGGCCTTCAAAGGGGGTCTAGGTACAAGCTGCAGAATCATCCTTGTGTACCATCCACCAGGGCACGGTAGTGAATTCTTGCAGCAATTGGAGCGCTTCATGGATAACCTGGTGGTGAACTTGTCCAGCTTGTTAGTTCTGGGCGACTTCAACGCTTGGGTTGACAATGAAGACTCTGTTTGGACAGCAGTTCCTCCACTTTATGTCTTCACTGGGCCTAGTAAAGGTGTGCCACCAGGACTCACCAAAAAGGCCATGCCTTAGATTTGGTCCTCATGTTGCGTCTTGACATTAGCGATGTCAGATTTGATCTGGTCAGGTGGTACAATCATCATGCCATACAGTTCCTCTGTGGGGCCCCCTGATTTTAACCCATCTGTAGAGATGGTCAGACATTGTCCTGTTAAAACTCTGGAACCAAATAACCTTTTGGTGATTCTGGACATCTTGAGCATGGTATCAATATGTGCCAGGGAGTGGAAAATGCCATGGTGGTTATAACAAAGCCCATATGGCGGCTTTTGACTCTCTGGCACCCTACAGTGTTCACCCCTTGAAATCCCACCCTAGGTCATCTTGGTTTGATGATGACCTTAGGTAGTTGAAGACTTAGGGCCAGATGCTGGAGCATTCCTGCTGGAGACACAAGTCAGAGGAGGATAAATTGGTGCTGAACATTCACTATGGTGAATATCAGCAGGCATTACACTGAAAAAGATAGTGTGGTTCCTGTCACGCATGATTGCTGAAGGGAAAAGTTGACCGGCTCACCTCCTCAACACCGTGATAGACTGTTAAATCCTCTCTGTCTTCAGTAAGAAAGGGTCTTCACAGCATAAACATGTGATGAGTTCAATCAATTTTTCCTTAGTAAGCTGTCCTACATCAAAGATGGTATTTCCTCAGGTGGCCTGTTGTGGGCTAGCAGTACACATGAAGTGAGGGACTTAGAGGAATCTGTACCCAGAACATGAACTTTACCCAGATAAGACCATCAACCCCACCCCTAATCTATCCCTAGATGAATACATAGTGGATCAACTAGAACTCCTACAGACACATTTTATAACTTTTATCACCCCCAACCCGCCATTTTTCAACAATACTGGGCCATAGAGGAAATTACTGGTCATCTTATTGACGTCCATGCCTCACCTCCTAGTGAGAGCATGAATGCATGTACACAGGCTAAAGCCTAATTGATCTCACTGTGTGCCCCCGTATCACAATTTGTGCTTAACAACACTTACCTGTATAACAGGTACTGCACTTCTCATCCACACCTGGTACCACTGTTCTGCACTGGTGGACAGAATATGAAGATGTCACTGCACTTTCAACTCTGGGAATAAACTTTACTATGATGCTGCCATACACCTGCTGCTGGCTCTGAGTGCATGCTAAGGTGAGCATGCACCCCCCTTCCTACCACCAGCTCAGGGATACTATTAATTTAATAGGAGACAATAATAACACTATCAAAAAGTGTAGATATTGGTAACAGGCACCTAGGTAAACTGCTAGGGTGGTGTCTGCACTGTAAAACAGCATTAGTTAAACTACTTTCCAGGTTTGTAACTCACTACTGTGATCGCACGCATCTATTACAACTCCACAGTCACAGATGCGCACGCTCACAGTAGTGAGTTACAGACTTGGAAAGTAGCTTAAGTAATGACCATTTTTGGTGCAGACACCACTCTAGCAGTTTGTCTAAGTGTCTGTTACCAATATCTGCACTTTTCTAAATAGTGTTATTATTGTCCACAATTAGATTAATAGTACTCCAAGCTGCCGGTAGGAAGGGGTATGTACACTCACCTTAGAGTGCACCCAGAGCCAGCAGCAGGTGCATGGCAGCATCATACTAAAGCTTATTCTCATAGTTGCAAGTGCAGCAGCATCTTCAAATTCTGCCCAGCAGTGCAGAATGATACTGAGTGTGGATGATGAGTGGGGCCTGATATAGCAGTAGATGTTTTTGATCTCAGATTGTGATATGGGTGCACACAGTGAGACCGATTAGGTTGTAGTCTGTGCACAGATTCATGCTCTCACCAGGTAGTGAGGCATGGACATCATCCAGATGACCCATAGTTTTCTCTATGCTCTAGTATTGTAGAAAGATGCTGAGGTACACGGCATGATGAAACTTACAAAATGTATCTGTAGGAGTTCTAGTTGTTCCAGTTAACATTCATCTTGTGCTAGTTTGGGGGATAAGGGTCTTATTTATGTAAATTTCATGTTCTGGGTGCAGATTCCCTTTAAGCACTCTATTGCCATAGGCAAAGTCTGGGCCAGTCCTGAAGGAGGAGGTCTCCTGGGAAGTCTTAAGACTGTGCCCTATGTGCTATTTGTTGTAGCCTGGGCCTATCAGCTTTTTTACAAGTTGCTGGCCGACTCTTGTTCCAATAATCATGGCGATATCAGGTGTGCACTTTAAGAGGGTGTTTTTTCCACTGAACTGAAAAGGCAGTGATGAAACCCCTGCTGAAGAAGCTATCATTGGACCCTGAGGATCTGGCAAATTATAGGTCTGTCTCAAACCTCCCCATTTTTAGGTAAAGTAATTGAGAAGGTAGTAGTGGTGCAGTTGCAGGACCGTGTGAAATGTTATGAGATCTTTGAGTCATTTCAGTCTGAGTTTAGGCCTCAGTATAACACAGAGACCACCCTAGTCATGGTGTTTAGTGATCTTCTCCTGGTGAGACACAATGATCAATGTTCAACCTTGGTACTACTGGATCATTCCCCGGCATTTAACACAGTAGAACATTGGGTGCTGTTGAACCATCTGAGGCACTATGTAGGACTCACAGGTACAGTGATGCAATGGTTTGAGTCCTACCTGTCTGGCAGAGTATAGCAGGTGGTGTTAGCAGGTAACATCTCAGAGGCTGCTACCCTCTGCTATGTAGTGCCTCGGGGGTTGATCTTGGCTCCCATGTTATTTTCCATGTACATGTTGCCACTGGAAGAGATCATGAGGTGGAGTGATCAGAGTTTTCACTGCTACACAGATGACACCCACCTCTATCTGTCATGTGCACGTGACAGGATACCGCTCTAGCTGTGTTAGACGAGAGTGGGTGAAATCAAGGACTCGATGGCCTCAAGCTGGCTCAGGCTAACCTTACTGAAGACAGAGGAATTATTGGTTAACACAGGCTGGGTTGGGGCAGCAATGAATAGTGATAGTGCACTGCTGCCACTACTAAATGGCACTACACTGTGAGCTACCGACAAGGTATGAAATCTGGGCTTCACTGTGGACAGTGGATTGACTCTAGAACATCAGGTATCATCTGCTGTCCCACAACGTTTTTTTCCACCTGTGTACTGTAACCTGAATTTGAGCCTATCTGGTGTCTTCTGACTTGGAAACTATTGCACACATGCATTTGTCACCTCCCAACTGGATTTCTGCAATGATCTCTACCTAGGGTTATCTACAGGGCTGGTAATTTACTTGCAGCTCATGCAGAAATCAGCAGCCCTACTGACTGCAGGGACCTCATGGTCCTGGCATATCATGCTGGTCTTGTGGGACCTGCACTGGCTTCCAGTTATGTGGTGCATCAGCACCAAGATGCGTTTGTTAATATACAAAGCCCTGAGTGATTTAGGTCCTGGTTCATAGGTTCATAGGTAGATTACGTGATCGAAGGACAAGCCCATTTTGATCATGCTACCTAAACTAGGTGGACTTCATATTTTAATTCATCCATGTATGAATCAAGCTTTAATTTATATTGAGTTAAATTATCACTATACACAACTTCATGTGGGAGGGAATTCCATATCGGGATTATCCTCTGTGTAAAAAAGTTGTTCCTCTTTGAGGTCCTATTTGTATTGGCCTTTAATTTCAGATTACGTGATCTAGTAAGACAAGCCGAAAGATGCCAATTCAGATAAATGGCTTCAAACAAAAATTCATCCTTCATAGCTCTGAAGAGTAAGCAAAGGTCTCCTCTCAAGGAACGATATTCCGTAGTGTAGAGATTTAATTGTTTTAATCTTTCATTATAAGATAGGGGGCACATACCAGTGATGTGCTTAGTAAATCTCCTTTGAATTCTTTCCCTCGATAGTCTGTCTTGAATTAAAGTGGGAGCACTAAATGAGGAACAATAAGCAAAATTTGATCTCACAATGCTAGTGTATAATGGAATTAATACAGCTAGCTCCCTACTTTTTATATTTTTTAGTATGCAACTAGTCAAACGGGTACACTTTTTAACTGTATTATTGAAATGTTCAGAGAATTTTAAGTTATTCAAAATAATTACCCCCAGATCTTTTTCAGAGCTGGTTTTACTTAATAGTTGATCATTAGTAAAATAATTGACGCATATTATTTTTCCCAAAATGCATAATTACCTGAAAGACCTTCAAACTGAAGACACTCTGTCTGCCCCTTCATTCCTTGTGATTCTGCATTCCCATTTGAAATCACTGAGAGAAAGAGCCTTTTACTTTGCCGCACCTGTCTTGTGGAATTTACTTCCGGCCATCATTAGAGGGTCCATGTCATTGTAACACTTTAAGGGTTTGCTAAAAACCCAGGGCAGGATTCACAAAAGCAGATGCACTGGGGACAAATGAGATGCACCAGCACAACAGGGAAATGCACCATGGTGCCATTCACAGAGAGTACAGATGCCCCAGTGCAATCCGGATGCGCTGCGCTGCACGGGATGCACCGGGAGACCAAAATTAATGACATGCAGCGCATCTGGAGGGGCATGTAAGTGCATATACAGTGCAAAGCCATTCACAGAGCAAAATGAATGTGCAAATATGGAGCATTCACAGAGCAAGTACCAAATGTGCCGTTTGTAGATAAGTATAAAAGAAGTAGACTTAAGTGCAAGCCCCAGCAGGCTGACTGCAGGACAGCAGCAGCATGCAGGAGTACAGCAGCAGCTGAACAGAACTATGAATGTAGCACCTTTCCTGATGGTGGGCATGTTAATGGGGATGAGGAGACAGGTGAACCAGCAACGTGGAGGCAGAAGGCACCATAGGTGGCCAGCCCCACAGCGGTATAGTGCCAGACTAACATTTGAAGAGCTGACGGACACCGAAACAGTTGGCCGATACCACCTGAACAGGGCTATTCTGAGGCAGCTCTGTGAACTGTGCCATGATGAAATGCTGGCATCCACTGGAAGGGGTTATACCATATCAGTGGAGACCAAGGTGACAACAGCAATGTGTCTGCTCACCATGGGAACCTTCCAGATGCCAGCCAGAGACACCACTGGCATATTCCAGCCATCCACGTCCCATCTTCTAACAAAATTCCTCACCGCACTGTTCCCACGTGCTTTGGAATTTATCTACTATCTACTTTTCAACCACACAGGCAGAGTGGATAGAAGCCATGCAGAAGTTCCACAGGGTGGCACACGTGCCAGGCATCATAGGGGCAATTGACTGCACCCATGTGGCAATCCGTGCACCACCTGGCGAGGATGCCATGACATATGTCAACCACAAGGGTTACCACTCTGTCAACTGCCAGGTGGCATGCAGTGCCACTGGGCACATCAGCAATGTCTGCACCACATGCCCTGGGAGTAACACAATGCCTTCATATGGCACCAGTCCTCCCAGTGCCACCTGTTTGAGACAGGGAACATACCCAGTGGCCATCTAGTCGGCTGGTGGGGCATGCAGAAATGCCAAAGAACAGGGCACCATGGCACAAAAAATTATGGGAGAGGGAGCAAGTGTGAGAAGGCCACGGCAGGGACAGCGCAGGGGGAGTTGCACAGGTAGGACAATGGAGTTGGGCACACAGAGGGAGCTGCACATGCAACAAGGGGGACAGAGTAGCAGAACAGTGCAGCACAGGAGGTGGGTTGCAGTGCAACAGCAGGCACAAGTGGCAGGGCAGAACACACCACATGCAGCCATGCACTGGTGACCGCTGGGCATTGATGGGCAGGCAATGCCAAATAGAACAGGTGTGGGCAGCCATGGCTGCCTGCACCGGCAGGTAAAGGCAGACATGTGCAGCCAGGGCAGGCCATTGCAGGAGTGAGGGGGATTAGATGGCCCGGGAGGGTCACCAAAGGGCAGGAGTGGACATCCGGCAGACACAGCACTGCACCATGGTGCATGGTGGGGGGAGATAGAGGACACAATGCACAGGTATGTAGAGGTGTAACAGACTGCTCTTGCCCCCCACAGGTGATGCAGCACACCCCTCCAATCCTGGCTACTCTCACCCTTCTGCCGACCTGGCACAGAGGTAGAAGAGAGCTACAATGAGGCACACATTGCTATGCACACCATCATCGAGCATGTCTTCAGCATGCTGAGTATGCACTTTAGGTGTCTGGATAGGTTGGGTGGTGCCCTACAATATAGCCCAGAGAAGGCCTGTGGCATATTCCTGGCCTGTTGTATGCTGCACAACATGGCCATTGACCATGGAATAGCTGTCCAGGCCGAGAAGGGGGACAGTTCTCAGGAGGAGGATGATGAGAGGGCCGAGGATGCAGCAGGCCAGGGGCATTGTGATGGACCACCACTGGCACGCAGAGACCCATGCCTGGTCGCCAGGTCCTGGTGGCACAGGGGACACCATCATCGAAGAGCACTTTGGGGTCCGCAGGTGAGTAACACAGATGGGGTTATACATGGCAGCTCCCCAACACACACACCCCCCCAAACACCCACAGCCACGTCACAGGGCAATCCACGGCAACACTGCTGTTGTGTAGTGCAACAGTGAGGGTTGACAAATCTGCACACACACACATGCATAGCAGGACTCGCATGTCCAGGGGTCATGGTGTATGTGCTGGGGATGGCATGGATCAGTGTACTGCTGCTGGTACATGTGCACAGCAGACACAGGACTGCATTCATTACGCTCATGCCACACAGCACAACAATGGCGCGCACCTGGACATGCATGTTGCAATGCACAGGTGACCCACACAGGCAATGCACTGGGGCAGGCACATGCCACCCACACCACCCCAGGCACAGGTAGCCTGGTGTGTTGGCCGCAATGGGTGCAGACGACAGGGGCCACCTGAGTTGTCACCCAAGTGTTAGTGGGAGGCACCACAGCCACCACAGACATGTGGGTGGCCATGCCGATGCCCGGTGGTCACTGAGCCAGCACCTCTGGCCACGGGGGGTAGCCAACACCCCTGAAGGGGTATGCAGTGAGACCGTGAAAGGGTGCTCACTGTTGTGTCATCGCCACGATCAGGTTGGATACAGGGTTGATGGGGATGGAGAGAGCTGTGGTGACGGTGTCAGCAGCAATGGGTCCACCTGACACCATGACCTGGGCATGCCCGAGGCACTCCTGGGTGTTCAGCTGGAGGCCCAGTGGCCACATGGTGCACTGTTTGCATATGCCACCTCAGCAGCATGCGCAAGTCACTCCAGAGCTGTGGTCATGCCCACCCGCAGTAGGTGAGCCTCTGCCAAAGTCTGGGCACACCAAATGGCTGACAACTCATGTTCTACAGCCAGCAGCATCTGATTGCCTCTGAATTCCACCCATAGGGATGCCTGCCCCTCCATGGTGGCCCACAGTAGGCCTGCATAGCCCTCAACCTCGTTGGCAGATGATGGCTCACCGGGGATGGTGCCGATGGGCAGGTCGGGTGCTGGCCTGCTGCTGTGCATCCACTGTAGGTGGACATACCACATCAGGCCACTGAATGGGCAGGGACTGGGCTTGGGCAACTGCTGTGCATCTAGGGATGGCTGCATCATGGGCCTCCACCACAGCACCCTGCTGACCCATCCATTGGTCCGTGGCACCACAGCAGCACCAGGCACAGAGCCCACAGTAACCACCACCATGGACAGCTGTGCAGGCCCTGCAGGTGTGCCAGGGGCCACAGGACTGCCAATGCCTGATGGTGCCACCTGTGCATGCACTTGTGCATCATTCATTCCACTGTTGGCCATGTCTCCCCAAAGCTGAGTGGTGTCTGGATCATCATCAACATCGCTGTACACCCCCTGCGTACTGAATGCCAGCATCAGCAGGGCATCTGTGATGTCTATCGTGTCCCCTGGGTCATCATCAGCCATACCCAGGAAGCTGTCCAGCCATGTGCGGTCCCGGTCACCAGCCATGGCACCAGTCACCGAAGGGTCGGATAGCCCTGCTACCACTGGTGCTGCATTCAGGGCTGCTGTGGCATTTGAAGGGCCTGGCACAGCATTGTCCACAACCTCAGCTGCAGCCCGGTGTGACAACCCAACAGCAACCGTGAGGTGTGATGGTGCTGTAACAGATAGAAGGGATACATGGCTACAGGCAAATATGGCAGTTGTGTTCAGACAGGTATGTACAGGTGGTCATGCATGTGTGCCAGTGGTGCTTCTGACATGTCATTCGGGTGACAGTCGACAATGGTTCTGCTGATGCAGCCAGGCACCAGCTACAGCAGGACTGCACCAGTGCCTGTACCTGCCCCCTTGGACATGTGTGTGACTGGCACAACACCCTGGCCAACACCCACAGGGATGACAACAGTGGTGTGCAGCAGACCCATACACCACGGGTGTCCCCCCACCCCCACCCCCACCCCCAGCACATGGCCGGGCCTGTCATGCAAATGCGCAAGACAGTACATGGATGAGGTGCACAGAACCATGGTTGGTGCATACAGGCACATGGTCAAATACTGACACACATTGGGGCTGTCAGGGCACCCATGGCACTCACACACATAGACAGGCACATTTCCCAGGCATTTATACTCACATTGCTGCGATGGGCTGCCACTTGTCTGGAAGCCCCCTCCCAGAACACCCTACACAGCCACCTGGCCCATGCTGGCCACCAGCAGCTCCTCCGTGGGTGTGAGGTGCACACATGTCTGTGGCCCATCTCCTGTCCCACTTATGGAGGCCTCAATGTGCGCCACTTTCTCCTTGGCTTGTCTCTTTTCATCATTCAGGTGCTTTCTGCACTCCTTGGTTGTCCTGTCGAACTTCTCAATAGCATTGACATGCCTTGCCACAGCCTCCCAGTCAGGATGTCCTTGCAGATGAAGTAGGCCTCAGTCAGTGCCCTGTCCTTGTCAGTGGTGAAATTGGGATGTCTGCGTCCCGCAGCTGTGTCCTTTCCAGATATAGTGGTTTCTGTGGTGAGAATATACAGGCATTAGCACATGACAGGCAACTATGTATGTGTGCAGGCACAGTGTCTTGCTGTCATTTTGTGCTGCTACACTGACTTTGGAAGACTGTAACCAGACTTACCTTCAAGGATGCAATTCCTCTCGGTCACCTGAGCTCTGTGGAGGTGCATTCAGGAGCATTTATGGCTCAGGACATGCATCTGTAATGAGATGATAAACAGGTGAGATGCCCCTGAATCTGGCAATGAGCTGATTTGGGGGCAATGTCTAGCAGTTGTATAACTGTCCCCAGCTTGTCCCAATCAGCAAAGCACAACTGCTGCATTGAGTGCTTCCCCCTATGGTGCATTTTCCACACATGCAAATCTAACATGAGGCATATCCTGAATACAGCGCAACTGTCACGGGGCATTTCCATGCATGCGCAATGGTGGGTTAGTGGCATGACAGGCATAGCACAACTGGTCCAGTGTTCCTGACCATGCAATCGCCTGTGGGTGCTCATCCACATCCACTTGCTCAATGACCGCTGTGCCACCTGTCTCATAGTATGCGTGTATTACACTGTGGCATGACATTTGCATTAATGCACACCTGTAGCTCATGGTACAACACCGGCAGTGTGCGCGGTGACACTGCACTGTGCGTGGCATTGGTTACCACTCACAAGATGGAGGATCCATGCAGAACACACATGCATGACCTGGTCATGACCCATGACCATGTGTTCCCACCCATGCATGGCACTGTGCACATGCATGGTGATGCGTTTTTGGCAGCAATTGCGCACTGACATGCTGCAGTATTGTGGTGCAGTGCACGACAGCCAATCATGCATGTGGTGTGAATGTGCCATTACACACCAGCAGCCTGATCTGTGCACACCTGACCAGGGGACACTGAGAGGGAACATGCCACGTGCGCAGAGAACAGGGACAAGGGTCATGAACTGTAGGGAAGTTGAGCTCCTCAACCTTGTGGCATTAGTGCTGCAGGTGGAGGGACAGCTATTTGGGTCAGATGACCTCACTGAGCCCCGCTCAGCGGTGTGGGCCAGGATAGCTGAGCGGATGGTGCACCAAACAGAGGATGCCCACACTAGCATGCAATGCAAGCACCGTTACAGTGATCTGCAGCACAGGGACCCAGACAGGCTCAGAAGCCTCCAGGAACATGCATGGAGAGGGTGCAGTGCCATGCCCAGGTAAGTAACAGTACACTGCAGATACACAAACAGGCTGGGATATGTGTCTGTGGGGAGGGCTGACACACTGCACACCACACACACACACACATACACATGTGGACTGCGGGGCACACTTAGTGTGTGCTGTGCTGATATGACCACTGGAAATAGCCATGTGCAACATGGTGCATGAGTGGGGGGTGGATGAACACTGTGGCGTGGTACAGCCATTGGCATGGCACAAATCCAGCTGCACACACACATGGTGGGCATGGGCTGTGGAGCTATGTGTTGCTGCATGCTGTCAGGGGCACCTTCACTGGGGCACTGTGGGGGTGTTACCGTCACCGCATGCTGCCACTGGTGTTGTTGCTGCTAACACAAAAATTGCTTTGCCTTGCCTATAATCCCTTCATAAATATTCACCTCTACCACTCCCAAAAATCACACCCCATCATATTTCCTGAAATTTGTACTCCACAAACCCTCCTTAAATTTTTTAGGCAACCCACTCCCAAAATACACATCTCCCAGAATCTGGTTTCACTGCACCCCTCCCAAATCTTGCTCCCCCTCCCAAAATTTGCACACCTGCACACTTTCTGAATTTCAGCCCCCTTCAGCACTCCCTAATCTTGCATTCCATGTGCCTCCAAATTTTGTGCTCTACACTCCTCCACAATTTTCTGTTCTGTATCCCTCCCAAAATGTGTGCTCTACGTCCCTCTTGAAATGTATTTCCCTGCACCCATCCCAAATGTGTCCCCACACCCCTCCCAAAATACATACCCCAGCATCCCACTGAAAACTTGTGCTCCAGCACCTGTCCTAAAATATGTGCTGACACCCCTACTGAAATGTGTGCCCCGTACTCCTCCTGAAATGTGTGCATCAGTACTGCTCCCGAAATGTCTTCCTCTGCTCCCCTCCCAAAATATGTTCCTCCACACTCCTCTGAAAAAAGTGCCCTGTACTCCTCACAAAATGTGTGTCCATATATGCTGCTAAAACATGTGCACCTCATACTGCTTCTGAAATGTGTCCCCTGCAACTCTCCTCAAATGTGTGCCCCTACACTCCCTTCTGAAATATGTGCCCCACACCCCACCCAAAATGTGTGCCTCAAACCCTTCCTGAAATATCTTTGATCCCCCTTCAAAATCCTCCCAACCTAAAACATAATTCCTAAACAGTAACATTTTACAACAGTAGAACAATCAAATTTGGGAGAGGTGCACCTTCCCTATGGAAATACATTGAATTAGTTTCTTCATCTATCTTCACGACTCCCTTCAGGGCTTCGCCCTCCCCACCCAGCTAGTAGCTTGTGCCCAAGCGCTGTCAATTAAGGTCTCACGGGTCCCTCCAAGGCCCTGCTTATCATCACCTCTGTCTATAGTCCCCCTTGCTGCCAGAAACTAGCCTTCCAATCTCTTATTGACTACCTCTCCCATCTCTCCCCCCCCAAAAAAAACTTAACAACTAACTCTCAGGGATTGCGGCATTAGTTGGTTCTCCCCTTCAGCCTCCACATACCAGGATACTATAGCAGCCCTTGACCTCGACCAACTTGTTACCAGTCCCACCCGCTTTAATCCCCTCAATGGTACTGCCACCCTACTTAACCTAATTCTGTTCAACCACCCTCATAAGATCTCAGAAATCACGGTACTTCCCAATGCCCTAAGTGATCACTTCTCTGTTCTATGTACATGGTCAAGCAAGGTAAAGAACCCCCCACCCATGACAGTCCTCATCCGACTACTCAAACCTGGTAAACTTGGCCAGCTGAAAGCCAACCTGGCCCAATGGGACTGGTCTCCATTATATCGTTCCCGAGACACTGATGCTGCCCTAAACTACTTTATTCAATCCTTCAACATGGCATGCAATATTTTTGCCCCACTCTCTAAATGTATTCTTAAAGCCCCTGTCACACCTTCTTTCAGGCCCTACTTGAGCAGATGCGCCTAAGGGATAACCTTTGGAAAAAAGCCTTAGACTCTGGCAAACCAGCAGATAGACAGCACTATTGAGCCGCACACAATAACTGCACCTGGGCCATCCGAAAAGCCAAGGCGGAGTACTTCAGAACTGCCCTTACCTCCTCCTGGGGCACTGGTCACAAGTTCTGGGAAAACATGAAATCCCTCAATGGTAAAACCGCTTCCGCTCCTCCCGCCCAACTGTATGTTAATGGTTCCATCGCCACCGACCCGCAACTTGTGGCTGACACCATTAATTCCTCCTTTTCTGATCTTAGCTCGATTCTTCCCCCCAACTTCTTTGACCCCGTTACCTGCCCTTCCCACCCCAATCTCCTCACCCCCCCTTCTGCTTCTGTGCCTTTACTCCCCTAGAAATCAAGCCCTACCTCCTTAGAGCTCTGAGTGGCACCCATCATAGTAATGATTCCCTTGATCTCTGACTCCTCCATCGGGTCCTTGATGAGGTTGTCTCCCCACTATCCTACCTCCTGAACCTCTCCCTCGGTAAATTCCCCACCTTATGAAAGATTGCTGTCATCACCCCAATACAGAAAAGCAGGAACCATTTCTCCCCTGGCAATTTCCACCCCATTTCCATCTTCCCGCCCCCCCCAAAGCTCTAGAATGCATGGTTTCTGACCAGCTTACGGAATACCTCTCCAAATATAACCTTCTCACCAAAGAGCGGCATGTTTTCTGTCAGGGACACAGCACTTCCACTACCCTACTTGAGTCCTCCAGTTTCATCCACTCTGCTCTTGATAAGGTGAGACTAGCCGGCACAGTCTTCCAAGATTTATCTAAGGCCTTTGACATTGTCAATCACACCCTCCTCATCACTACTCTCTCTCACCTCGGCCTCTCCCAGGATGCCATGGCATGATTCTCTGACTATCTGTCCAATCGCTCCCAGCGAATCAAAATATGTGGCACCCTCTCCAAACCCCTCCCGGTCCTCTCGAGTGTCCCTCAGGGGTCTATCCTAGGGCTCCTTATGTTTATCATTTACCTCAACACCCTACCAAAAGCTTGCTCTGAGAATATCCTCCTTTACACAGATGATGCCGTTCTATACTCCTCCCATACTGACCCAGTATCCCTCCAATACTCCCTCTAAAACTCCTTTAATGAAGCTGAGTCCTGGTTTATCAAGTACAAACTAGTGTTAAACCAAAAAAAAAAAAAAACAAGGTAATGCTGTTCTCCCACCACCAGAACAGAAATAAGGATTCCCCGTTCCTCATCCACTCCTCCCTTTCTCTCCGCCTTGAGCAGGTGAACACCTTTAAATACCTGGGTGTTACACTTGACTCTGCTCTCACCTTTGATGACCACATTCACCACCTCTGCACCTCTGTCAACTCCCGCCTTGGCCTACTCTACCACCATAGGAATGTCTCCCCCCGGATGCCCTCCAACTTGCAGTCTCATCCTCTGTCCTGTCCCTCATTGACTACGGCATCATTATCTATGGGGCTGCTGACAATACTGCTCTTTACAGAGTCAGAGTCTCTTTGAACAAAGCCTGCCACCTAGCTACAGGGTGCCCAAGAACCACCCATACCTGCACTCTCTATAGCAAAGCTAACTGTCTGAACTTTGAAGACAGGCTAAAGTACCAAACCTGCCTCCTCACCAGGAAGATATCGAATGTCATTACTGCCCTCAGTCTCTCCCCCTTCATCCAACCAGCCCCCTCTACTGTGGCCACTCATAGCTCACATTGGCCTACCTTACTTGTCCCTCACCTTAAAACATCACTAGGTCAATGCTCTTTCTGTTACAGAGCCCCCTCCTGGCTGAACTCCCTTCCCTATGCTATAACCCAGGAACCCAAACTTGGTCGTTTTAAATCCTTACTCCACGACTACCTCCTCACAGCCCACTTCTGCAACTGCCCATAGCTCCCCTACCCTCCACCCCCTCTCCCCCCCGACAACGGGTTCAGGTCCAGCTTGCATGTCTCCCCCCCCACTTCAGACAATGGACTCAGGTCCAGCTTGAATGTTTCCTAGATTATCTGCATCCTGAGTTAAGTGCTTCTCCTATTGCTTGTAGCTCAGTTTTATACTATATGTATTTTCATTATTTGCTGTAACATCTCTGCCTAGTTTGTATGATTTTGTCACCAAGTTGTTGTATTCTCTGTATACTCTCTGTAAAGTTTTGTCCTTCTTTGACGTGGAGCCTTTGTAAATGAGCCTCTGACACAAAGGATTGTAATTCCGATACTGTTCAATAGATAAATAAATAATGACCTCTTTAATGTGGGACAAACCATATTTGCCCCTCTAACTTCACTCTTAGATTTGAAAAATGTTATGTTTGGACCCATTGACACCTTGTGCTCCTGGACTAAAATCCATAACTTCCCTACCCTAGCTCCGATGTTTTACTTTGTTCATCTATTAGCCTCTGAAGCTGATTTCTTACCCACATGAATAGATCACACATTTTTGCAGGTGGCACCACCTACTACTCTCCTATATTTTCCAATTTTTAGACTCCCAGGATGTGGTATCTTTCTCTTATTTACAGTCACAATACCAACTGATGAATCGGGTACACTTTCAGTACCTTCAGGTCTACACATACATAAATGTCCACAGTGAAGGAGACTCCCTAATCCCATGCCCTGTCTCTTAAAATTCATCCTGGACTCCCTTAAGAGACAAACGTGGAGGCACTTAATAGGGCAAGCCTATAGGAGTCTACGGGTATACCTTGGAGACACCACCCAATTGATCCTGTTGGCATGGAATAAGGAATTAAATATAGAAATCTCTTATGAGACATGAGTAAAATATGTGCTCCCATCAATGAATGTTTCTATAGCCCCATATTGACAGGAATTTACCTGGAAGTGCTGCTCGAGATTTTGTAATACCCCTTCTCAATTAATGAAATACCTACTGATCCACTATCATATTTTTTGGTTTTGCCCTAGACTTTCCCATTTTTGGCATCAAGTGGCAGAACAGCTTGTTGGTCTGATGGGGGAGGAGGTGGTGTTCACTCTGGAACTGGTCCTACTATCAGTCCCACCACAGGGTCTTCATCTGCCTTCTTAACCCATGTTATATACATATATCTTGGCAATTAAAA
The DNA here is from genome assembly GCA_016271365.2 of Neoceratodus forsteri. NCBI lineage: Eukaryota > Metazoa > Chordata > Ceratodontiformes > Ceratodontidae > Neoceratodus > Neoceratodus forsteri. The sequence continues at coordinate 1,231,667,497 of CM028130.1, forward strand.
AAGGTGATAAAGATCATTACCCACCAGTGGTGCCTGGCTGATCCCCTGATGCTTGTCCAATGGTACACTATTGTTAATTATATGTATTATCTGGAGAAGCGTGCAGCCCATGGCTATGATCGAGAAAGACAATTTGAAGTGCGATGACGAACATGAGTATTTTATATCTCAGAGAGAGAGATTAGTCTTTTATCCCATGAATACTGATGGGATTTCAGCAGGGGGACTGGTGGGGAAGATCTCCTAAAAAGGGGAATGGGTACACAATTGGGACTGAACTTTTTGCCAGTATTCTTTTGTATTTAGCATTATTTTGGTATTATACATTTTAAGGGACTGAGCTATGACTGCCTCAGAGCTTGTATCTCCTTTATTTTTCTTAGCAAAAAAATTACAGTGGTGTCAAAGCTCTTGATGTAATTATTTAAAATGATTATTATACAATGGAACTGGTTATTATGTAGTGCTCTCCAACTGAATAAATAAAGAGTTTAAAAAACAATTTGGGAGAGGTGCAGAAGCAAACAAGTTCAAAAGCGGGAGGGGCAAAGATTCTAAGAGGGTCTAGAAGCCTAAATTTTGGAAGGTGTTGAGCAAAGTTTTGGAGGGGTGGGGTCAAATTTAAAAAATACATGGTGTGGAGTACCAATTTTGGGAGGGATGCAGAGGCACACATTTCAAGAGGGGTGGAGGGGCACAGTCTGAGATAAGTGCAGCACACACATTTGGGAAGGAGTAAAGGGGTACAGTTTGGGAGAGATGCTGAAACAAACAATTCAGGAGGGCTGGGGGACACACATTTTGAGAGGGGTTGGGTGCAACCTCAGGAGGGTTAGGAAGTAATTTTCAGGAGAATTGCCAGAGTACACATTTTGGGAAAGGTGTGGGGTTCACATTTCAGGAGAGGTGTGGGGCAGACATTTTTGTAAAGGTGTAGAGATGCACCTTTCATGTGGTGCGCAGGGATGTACATTTCAGAGGGGTATGTGGGCACACATTTTTGAGAGGGGTGTGTGAGTGCAAATTTTGGGAAGCATTCAGTGGTTCAAATTTAAGGAACATAAAGGGAGCACACATTTTAAGGGATGTGGGTGTAAATTGAGGGATGGTGCAGGGGCATAAATTTGAGAATAGATTGGAAGTAGAGATTTTAAGATGGGGAAATTTAAGGCCGCAAAACATTTGGGAGGAATGTGGAGATGCAAAATGAAAGAGAAGCAAGGTGCATAAAATCAGTGCACAAATTTTTGAAAAAGTGATGGAGCTCAAATTTTGTAAAAGGCGTGGGGCACACATTTCAAGAACTGTGCAAGGACACATTTCGGGAGGGATGGAGGCACAAAATTTTAGGGGGACTGGGAGGGTAAAACATTTTAAGGGGTGTGGGTGACAAAAAATAAGAGAGGAGTGTGGGGCAGAAAATTATGGAGGCATGTGGCATTGTTCACTTGGGAACATAAGCAGGAGCCTGGTAAGGACAGAGGTCGGGGTTTATATTCTGTTTTAACTGAAATATTTGATTAGTTTTGTACATGAAATTAGTTCTGTGTGTTAAAAATTACTACTTTGAGTTAGAACTGTTACTTAGGCCGTGATATTATAATTTTTGGGGTTTGGGAACACTTGTTTGGCAGTGATAATTAGAGTGAAATTTAAATGTGATGCTTGCCTGGTGTTAGGGGGAAGGAAAATTAACAAGAATCACCTTGTCTTTCATTGTTCACTTGGGAACATAAGCAGGAGGCTGGTAAGGACAGAGGTCTGGGTTTATATTCTGTTTTAACTGAAATATTTGAATAGTTTTGTATGTGAAATTAGTTTTGTGTGTTAAAAATTACTACTTTGAGTTAGAACTGTTACTTGGGCTATGATATTGTAACTTTTGGGGCTTGGGAACACTTGTTTGGCAGTGATAATTAGAGTGAAATTTAAATGTGATGTTTGCCTGGTGTTAGGGGGAAGGGAAATTAACAAGAACCATCTTGTCTTTCATTGTTCACTTGGAAACATAAGCAGGAGGCTGGTAAGGACAGAGGTCTGGGTTTATATTCTGTTTTAACTGAAATATTTGAATAGTTCTGTACGTGAAATGAGTTCTGTGTGCTAAAAATTACTACTTTGAGTTAGAACTGTTACATGGGCTGTGATATTGTAACTTTTGGGGCTTGGGAACACTTGTTTGGCAGTGATAATTAGAGTGAAATTTAAATGTGATGTTTGCCTGGTGTTGGTAAGAGCCCTCCTACCGACCCTGTTTTGTAGGCTTTCTTAAATACTGAAAAGCCACTGGGGGTTGGGATTGAAGGGCTGTGTATTTCTGTTTGGGACTGAAATTTGAAGCAACAGGAAATGGTGGGCCTGTGACATCATACGGTACCTGATGTCTGCATACACACATTGTTAGTGGGACTGAACACACACTGGACTGTATGTGTTTGTGAGACTTGGGAACTTTATTGGTGGGGTTGAAATTGGGTTTGTAAATAACTGCAGTCAGTATAGAGAGTAATTGTATTCCAGGGGGAAGGGACTGAGAAAAGGGGTGTGTGCCATTATAAACAGAGGGGGACAAACAGGGTGGCCATCTTCCACCACGGCAGGCATCTTTGGAAGGGCTGTAGGCTGCACAGGCTGTGGGATGGCAATAATTCTCAATTGGGCCTGGAGAGAGGGAGGCTGCCCACTCTGTAGACAACTATCTTGTATCAGGAGTGAAGTATATTGGTTAAGGAGTAAGCTGGGGGAGTTGGGGGGTGTCCAAGGATAAGGGGTGTGGATATGGGCAGATGAAGGGTGGGGCTGAGGGGAGGCTGGGGCAACACTCTGAAATTACAGGACGTTATGTTACAGCAAGCAGGAGGGGGGATATTAGGGACAGAGGACCCTTAGATAGGGATGTTGACGCTAAGGGGAAAGCGTACAGGGTGAACATTCAATACAAAGAGAGTGGAGGGGAAAGAGTCAGGAGGGGCTGTTGTGGGGAAGCCTAGTAGAGCAGACATTGAGAAGGGAGGGGCTGTTGTGGGGAAGCCTAAAACAGCAGACTGTGGGAAGGGAGCTCCTAAGGAGAACAGAGCAAGAGGGGAGGAAGAGGGGCAGTTTAGAGGTGCAGTCAGGAGAAACTCGGGTTACTTGATGGAGGCTGACATAGAGTGTCACAATAAATTTGAGCTACTAAGCAACCTAGAGGGGGAGGAAGGGGTTGGTGGAAATGAGAAAACTGATACAGAGGCCGGGGGGAGGGAGTCGGGTACCCATAGGGCATCACAGACCGACAATGGAAAGGATAGAAATAGTCCCAGAGGGAGAAGGGGAAACATAAATGTTAAGCAGATGGGGGAGATGCAACATATTGCAGACATGAGGGAGGAGAGCATGACTGGAGAGAAACTGGGAGACAAAGAGGTGGGGGAGGAGCCCCCCTTCAGCAGGGGGGTCAGTACCAAGGATGGGGCCCCTAGCTAAAGGAGACCCACAGAGAGCCTCTGGAGGTAGGGGTACTATTACAAGGGGGGAGGATGGCGGTGTGGGGGAAGGGGAAACCATCAGGGCCAAGATAAATGGTTCGGTTAAGAGAGGGTTAAAGGGGACACCTATTCAGAGGGGGTCTGAGTTAAGTGGGCAAAATAACGAGGGAGGCAGAAAGGGGAGGGTGACAAGGGGGTCTCTAATAAGGCAGGAAGACTCCCAAGGAATTGAGATCACGAATAAGGGGGGATGGGGGTCTGAGAGGGCATAGTGGAGGTAACCATAAGGATGATGGCGGTGTTAAGGTTCTGTTATTGGGAGACTCGATGATTAGGGGTATCCAGTGGGAGGGACAGGAGGGTGGATGCCATAGCCAGGTGAAGGTAGTGAGTATCTCTGGGCTGACAGTGCACAGAGCAAAGTTCATGGTGTACGAACTGGTTAGGGATTGTGGAGGGAAACCGGATTTACTTGTGCATTTGGGAACTAATGATCTAGAGGGAAATAGCGTTTTGGAAATCCAAGCAAGGTTCCAAGAACTTGCCAGAGTCTGTCGGGATAATGGATGCAACATTTCCTTTTTGGAGATATTGCCAGTACCAAAGGCCTCAGTGGAGAAAAAAATGAAGATCACAGAGGTTAATGACTGGCTCAGGAAGTGGGGTGAAGAGAGTTGGTTGGGGGTGTTAGGGAACTGGAAAGGAGTTTGGGAGGATAAGGGACTGTATGCCTAGGACAGACTTCATCTTGCCCCATTAGGGAAGGAAGTCCTTAAACAGGGGATGGCTGACTACATTCAAGAAAGGTGGAGTTTAAACTTGTGAGGGGGGGAAGGGATAAGGGAGGGGCTGACCAGAAGCCCTCTCCTCCAGATGAGGGAGTAGCCTTAAACCCAAGGGGAGGGAAACAGATTGGGGTGGAGGTTTCAGGAGGAGCAGAGGAAGGATGGAAGTATAAGGAACCTGGGTGGGGTTTGACAAAGGGGATCAGGGATAAGGGGTGGGGTTGGTGTTAGTAAATGCCAGGAGCTTGGAAACAAGTTGCCAGAGTTCCAGGAAATGCTGTTCGGGGTGGATGTGGTGGCGGTCAGGAGACATGGGCCAACAAAAACCATGACTGGGACCTCAAACGTGCAGGGGTACACTATGCTTAGGAAGGATAGAAAGGAGGGCAGAGGGAGTGGCTATGTTCATTAGAGATGACATAGAAATTGCTAGGGTAGAAGAGGCAGAGGGAAACGTGGAGGCCTTATGGGTCACCTTACGATCCCCAGCAGGAGATAAGGTCAAGCTGGGTGTAGTATATAGGCCCCACGGGATGGGTGATGTTCTGAAGGATGGTTTGCTGGACAACATCATTGCCCAGTGTGGACCAAAAGGGGAAGGAGTGGTGTTGATGGGAGACCTTAATATGCCAGGTACAAACTGGGGAACTATGTCCTCTAAGGTGGCCAAGGAGCAGAGGCTGCTGGACGGCTTCCAGGATGTGTTCTTAACACAGCATGTGATGGAGCCCACAAGGAAGGGCATGTCCTGGACGTGGTTCTGGCAGATGGGGATCTGGTAAGGGACCTGGTTGTAGAGGACTCCCTGATTGGGAGTGACCACAATACTGTCTGGTTTCAAATAAGCATGGGGAGGGGGTGAGATCTAGGACACTGGCAGTGGACTTCAGGGGGGCAGACTTTGTGGGCATGGGAAATATTCTCAAGGATCACTTGAAGGGGATTACATCAATGACAAATGTGGAAAGGAGATGGGAGGTCATAAAACGGGGACTTCATGAGGCAGTCAGGACCTGTGCTAAGGTGAAACGTAAGGGAGCAAGGTCACATAAACCATGCTGGTGGTCCGGTGAGGTTCAGGTAGCAGTCAGAGAAAAGAAGGCGGCCTACAAAAAATATAAAACAACAAGAGGGGATAGGGATAAGGAAATGTACCATCTTGCATCTAGAAAAGTCACCCGGATGGTGAGGGGCAAAGTCAGTAAAAGAGCAGCGGCTGGCACAGGGGATACATGGAGGGGAAAAGGGGTTCTTCTGGTGCATTGGGGAGTGGAGAAAAGCTAAGGGCCATCTCAGCAGATTGAGATCAGAAGGAGGGTGGGTGGGAGAGGCAAAGGACCAGGCAGAGATATTTAATGAGTACTTTGCCTCTGTGTTCACTAGGGAGGGGGATGGGATATCTACAAAGCAAGGCACGATGGGGATAGAAGCGGCAGTGAGTGGGATCAGGGGAGCAACAGAAATGGAGCAAGAGGGAGGGAGAGGTACCCCAGGAGTGTCACATCAGGATAAGGATAAAAAGGCCAGTAAGGTGGAGGGGACAGATGATGCTATCTCCGCCAAAAGGATGTGTTTAGCCCTCAAGGCCCTAAAAAAAGACAAATCTCCTGGGCCGGATGGCATTCATCCGAGAGTAATATGGGAATTGGCGGACATACTGGCTGCACCCCTGGCGGAGCTCTTCAACAGGTCACTTGAGACATTGAGGGTACCTAGGGATTGGCGAGAGGCACATGTGGTATCAATTCATAAAAGGGGGTTGAGGGAAGTACCAGGTAACTATAGACCCATCAGTTTGACCTCGGTGGTGGGAAAATTAATGGAAAGTATACTAAAGGAACGATTGGGGGTGTACTTGGAGGAGGTGGGAGGTCTGGATAGTCGGCAACATGGGTTTGTGCCAGGTAGATCATGTCAAACCAATCTTGTGGAGTTCTACGAATGGGTAACATCAGAACTGGACAGGGGAAAGCCTGTGGATGTATTATTCTTGGACTTCAGCAAGGCGTTTGACTCTGTCCCCCACAATGGTCTGGTGGAGAAACTGATGGGGTTGGGAGTAGGCCCTTTGATGGTCAGATGGATTGAAAACTGGCTAGCTGGACATACCCAGAGAGTAGTGGTCTGTGGGGAGCTCTCGAACCCTAGAGAGGTTGGTAGTGGGGTACCACAGGGCTTGGTCCTGGGTCCGATCCTGTCTAATGCATACATATCGGACATCAGGGAGGGTACAGGGTGTGAAATGAGTCTCTTCACTGATGACTCCAAGATGGGAGCAGTAGTTGAGGGAGAAGAGGGGAGGTTGGCCCCGCAAGGGGACCTGGACATCCTGGAAAGCTGGGCTCACACATGGAAATTAAATTTCAATATCACCAAGTGCAAGGTGCTACATCTTGGGCTGGGAAACCCTAAACACAGGTACACCCTGGGAGGGGAGGTGCTGGAGGTCTCAATAGGGGAAAAAGACCTAGGGGTCATGGTGGATGCATGTATGAATAACTCTGAGCAGTACAGGAGAGCGGCTAGCAAGGCAAACAGGATGTTGGGATGCATGGTAAGGGGGATCACCTCTAGAAGCAAGGAAGTGATTCTGCCACTGTACAATGGACTGGTTAGACCACACCTTGAGTACTGTGTACAGTACTGGAGACCACACTTGAAGAGGGACATACAGCTCCTGGAGAGGGTACAGAGGAAGGCAACTAAGATGATACAAGGGCTAGGGGATTTGACGTATGAGGAAAGACTTTAGGAGCTCTGCCTGTTTTCATTGGAGGAGAGGAGAGACAGGGGGGACATGATTGAGGTCTTCAAGTACCTCAAGGGAATAAATAGGGTAAACATGGAGGGGATCTTTAGACTAAAGCAGGGAGGTATCACCAGAGGGCATGGTTTGAAGTTGGAAGGTGGAAGGGTGAGGGGGAAAAGAGGAGGAGGTTTTTCACTGAGTGAGTGGTGGACCCTTGGAATGCACTGCCTGGTGAGCTGGTTCAGAGATCCACAGTGGAGGGCTTCAAGAGAGGGTGCGACAGACACAGAAAGTGGATGTATTAGATGATGGCCTGTCCCAGGGGGGTGGGGATGGATGATAGGGATTTCCTGGAACACAAGGGGGGGAAGGGCCTCGGCACCCAACTAGGGATCTGAGGTTTGAGCAGACTCGATAGACCGTAAGGCCTAATCTGCTGGCAAATAGTATGTTAGTATGTGGGAGTACAAAATAAGGGAATGCTGCAGGGGTATAAACTTCAGAACAGACATGCAAATTTGGGTTGGGTACAGTGGAACAAAATTCAGGTGGACACGGGATACATATTTCAAAAGGGATTGGTTAGCAAAACTTGGAAATGTTTGTGGACTATGGTAATTTAGGAAATAGGAGGGCATAATTAGGAGTTTAAAGATAAGGAGGTATGCAAAGTAAAATGGATCAAATTGTTGAGGAGTTATGTTGCTGATTTATTGTATACTTTTCAGGGCTACTGTTAAAGCAGTTGTTTTAAATGATTTAGGAATACAAATAGCATCATGATATAACATGCTTATTATAATGTGGTGATCAGACCACATACAGTAATATCAGCCACATGTTATTTTGAAGGCAAGGCAATCTTAGTTCTAGTCTGCCTTTCCCTGGGGTTCAGAGTGCCATACAGAATGAATATTAAAAAAACAGAAAACAAAAGCATGAAATAAACAAAGCAAATACAGATTTCAGCATAAATAAATATTTTCAGAAAAGATATTTCAGCCGGCCTGCTGGCGCAGCGGTAGGGCTACCGCTTGCGATGCCAGGGACCCAGGTTCAGGAACGGACTCAGGCAGCTGGAGGGCCGGCTGGGGGGAGGAGGATTGAACGCCCAGTGACTGCTCTCCTCCTCTGGGTGGGGTGGGATGCAAGTCCCACTGCGATACCACCACCTGGGTGACCACAGGTGGAGGTGCATCGAGACTGCACACTAAGGGTGGGAGGACGTCTGCTGGGAGCTGGAGCGTCAAGCACGTCACGACGTGCTCTGCCCCTTAGCTCCCCCAGCGTGCGGATGTCCTGTGGGCCAGGAAGGAAAAACCTGCACTGGATTCCTGTAGATGGGACCCAGTCGACCTGAGAACACCCATAACCAGGCTCCATAGAAGGAGCTGGCAAGCCTTCCGACGCAGACTTAAGGACCATGGGAGGGGATTGTGGGTCCCCCCCTCTCAGCCCCGCCCGTGGGGTAAACCGAGGCAGGATGGGGACAGGCGGGCCAGTATCCGGAGGGAGGTACCTGGGGTGGGACTATGGGACCACACGACCTAGGGATCCCAGAAGAGAGGAACCCAGTACAGTGAAGGAGGGTAGGGAAAAAAAAAAAAGATATTTCAGATTTAAAACAGCAGTACAATGAAATTGGGCAAAAAAAACATGACCCTACTATTTTGTCACTGTTATAGATTCCGGGCATCTTCTTGTTTGATTTCATACCAAAATTTTCTAGTTCCACCATTATTTGAGTATTTTGCGAATGTTTGAATATATTTTTTTTCCTCAAGAAAAAAAGATGGCCACCACATTTTGTATAGAAATACCATTGTAAAGCTGGTAAGGGTTAGGATGGAGAAAGTAGAAAAACTTATTTTGCACAGCATAGGAGGTAACTAGACAAGTAAATTTGACAGGTATGCTAATATTTCTATTAATTATAGCTAAAACTAGCTTTTTTTGGGGGACATGTTTTGTTGCACTGCTGTATTAAGTAATAAATTAACTCAGGCAATGCACATGTTTGAAAAGACAGAATTTTAGGGTCCCTTAAAGGCCACCATGGTGTGGTGTGTGGTTAGTACAGTGACACCCATACAGTGACAGCAATGTGCGTGCAACAACCCAATCAGCTGTCATTCTGTCACTTGGGATTTTGCAGCACCTGCCATCTTGCCGGCCCGTGGATGTTGTGCTGTTCCCCACCCCCCTTACATCTCCAACCTGGAGGTGATTATATTATAGTCTGGGAAGGTGTGGGGGGGCAAAGACCCCCATGAGGGGAGGTGTGGGGGCAGAGCCCCCCTGCATTGATCAGTGGTCGTCCTCGCTGTGGTGATGTTTTGCTCCCATCGGCTGGTGGTACACAGGCTGTTGGGGCAAAGTTGTCGATCTGATGTTCATTGTGGTTTTTGTTTTCAAACCAGCTTGGTGGAACCCCGTGGTGCTTGCAGATCTAATATGAGCAGGCAAAGCATTCAATACTGTTGGTGCAGCACCCATGAATGAAGCTTACCCAATTAACAAAATTCAAATAAATAAATAAAGACATGCCCCCAGAAAGCTTTAACCTAGACTACAGGACCAGCAGTAAGCCAGCATTGGTAGAGCGGAGAGGGCAAACAGAGGTAAGTGAATCAAGATATCTTTCAGATAGCCAAGACACAGACCATGTAGGGCCTTGTATACCAACAAGCATATCTTGAGGCTGACACACTACTGAATGGGCAGTCAGTGTAGTTCACAGAACACAGGAGTAATATGATTTCTACAGGATGTACTGGAAATTAAATGTGCAGCTGCATTCTGGACCAGATGCAGGCAGCATATCAGACTCCCAGATAACCCTAGATAGGGAACATTACAATAATCCAGCCTTCATGAGGCAAAGGCATGAACTATGATCACCAAGTTACCGAGCACAAGAAATGGTTTAATCTGGGTGATTTTTCAAAGATGGAAAGCCTGGTTATTCAAAGTCAGCTTAGAGACCATTGTGACCCACAGATTCCTAACTGCATCCACAGCACACCATTCAGAGATGGCAATCAGTTGTCGCTCCCTGTCAAAGCTGACCCGAGGTGGTCTGGTTCTATAATCATCACCTCTGTCTTGCCGGAGTTGAGAATAAATCAGCTCAAGGCCATGTAGTCATTGATCTCTTTTAAACAACAGCACAGCACTGAGGTGACATTTACCCCACCAGGCACACATGATAAGTATAGTCGGGTATCATCTGCATAGCAGTGACACTCCAAACCATATCGTCTTATGATCTCACCCAAGGGCAACATATACACAGCAAACAACACAGGGGGTCAGAACTGACTTTAAGGCACACCACACTCCAAAGCAGCTGTCTCAGATATGGAATTACCCAAGACTACCTGTTGTATTCTTCTGGATAGGCAGGACTCAAACCAGCACAAAGCAGTGCTGGTAAGACCCACATATTGCTCCAGGCATTCCAACAGCACTCCATGGTCCACCATGTCAAATGCCGATGAGAGGTCAAGAAGGACAAGAATGGAATGACGCCCTCTGTCTCTCACCATGAGGAGGCCACTGAACACCTTGACAAGTGCCGTCTCAGTACTGTGGCTTGAAAAGCCCATAGATGTCATACCTTTCCAGGTGAGCCTCCAACCGCATCACCACCACTTTCTCAATTACCTTGCCCAAAAAGGTAAGGATCGAGACAGGTTTGTAATTCAGGAGAACAACAAGGTCCAAAAATGGTTTCTTTAAGAGGGGTCTCACCACCACCCTTTTCAAAGAGGCAGGGAAAAAACTCTTCTTCTGAGATGACCTGACAATCTCTGAAATAAGTGGACCCAGGGCCCCCCCCCCCACACCTGCAGCCTATAAGCAGATGTTTGGGCCCTGGGTCCAACTGAAACTATGTGGGATGCAATCCTGAGAACACCCAGAACACCCCTTCATCCACGTCTGGGCAGAATTCTGCTCAGGGTGGCTGACTGCTTTGGCTCATCTAAGGATTGGTACTGCGAGTCCATGACAGGCCACTAGAGGATATCTCACTTCGAATGGAGGACACCTTGGGAAGAAAGAACTGATTAAACTCATTGCAGTTCTTGGTAGAAAAAACTTTCTTGGACTACAGACAGGAGAGGGTAATCAACCTGCCAACATTCTGAACAAGTAGAGCCAGTCAGTTCTTCTCCACAGCGATCACCCTTGACAGGAACTCTATCTTTTTCAAGGTGATTGACCACTGATGCTCACTGTAGTGAGTTTTCAGTGCCAATCTGTCCTCCAATGAGAGGGACCTCTTCCAACAATGCTTCAATCTCTGTCCTTTAGTCTTCAACTGCCTGAGCTACTAACAATACCATGTGTAGATGTGGCGGGAGATCAAGGGATAAACACAATAAGATGCTATGGAGTCAAGGGTGGCTCTAACAGCCATATTCAGGAGTTAAATTGGGCAGGGATGCACAGGATCTCAGTTCCAATGACAATTCCATCACCTCTGTCATCTTTCTCTACTGACTAGTACAGGAGAGTTCCACCACCAAAAAATGACACTTCCACCCACTAGAAATCCAGATGTAAGAATTCACACACCTAAATATTTCAAATGTAACCTCTAGCTATATTATAGCACTCCACAGCCTTCTTGATTCCATTCACACAAGCTGACATCATACTGGATAGGTCCAGAACCTGCAATAGTTTACAAGTCTCATGAAATATTCTTTAGTAGAACAAGTAAATGGGGGATATGCAATTTCTTGGCTCAGAATCTGCAATATACTGTATCCTCATCTGAAGAGGGCAGGACTACAAACTCATGAATTACGAAAATATTGTCCCTTCACAAATAATTAGAAACCACTGGATGATAGGTCATTGCATGTTAAATTCATACAACATCAGTTTACTGGTTCCCACTTAAATTTGCTAACAGCTGGCTTCAGTGCTACACTTTGCTTTTCTAATGTCATCAGCATTGTGAAAGTTGTTCTTTGCTTCAGTATTCCAGTGTGATGTATGCAACATTCAAGATATACATTATTACCCACCCTACAGCAAAGATTAGTGGAAAGATGACACAGGAAGGGTTAGACGGCTCCCAAAAGTGATTCTTTGGAAACATACTGTATGAGAGGAAGAGGACTGAAGATGGGGATGGAGGGAGACCCAGAAAGTAAGGAGTCTCCACGAGAAAGCCGCCTGTCCCAGTGACTGGTGATATCATCGGGTATGGAAAGAATGGGTTAGGAATGTCTAAGGAGGTAGGCAGAGTGCAGGGGATGGGAACAACAAAAATTACCAGCTCCATACTCACTTGTCTGTGCCAGTAAAAATGAGCAGCAAAATTGAAAAAAACAGCACCAGACAAAGGAGTATTGCACAAAACACAAATGTATTGTACAAACACTGCTAAGGTGCAAAATAATAAAGTGCCCTTTGAGAGTATGAAAGGTTTTAGTGGAGTGCACCACTCTCATACTCTCGAAGTGCACCTTGTTATTTTGCACCTTAACAATGTTTTCACAATAAATTGGTGTTTTGTGCAATGCTCCTTCATCTGGTGCTTTTTTTTCTGTTTTAGAGCAGAGGGGATGCAGAGAGAATACATATTCAGGAAGCATTCAGGCCAGTACCTAAAGATCAACAAAGCAGAATGCAAGTGACAGTGAAACTCAAGGGAAGGCTAGACAGAGAGGAGTAGAGGTCACAGTGGTAAAGGTGAAGGGGCAGTTGAAGGCAAAGCAGGAGAAAGCAAGATAAAGAGGATCCGGTCTGGCTAAAATGGTCAAAATACTGTATCACCATAGTCAAAGACAGGGAGTACCATTATCTGGATAGTCTCCCACCTGGCTAAAGCAGGGAGAGAGCTTTGTTTCTACAAAGGGCACCAAGCTTAGGAAGAACCTTAGAGTATGTGGAATCTATTGTATGTGGATAGAGATGTACAGGGACTGGTCTAACCAGACACCAAGATACTTGGAAGACTTTATATGGTCCAGAAGAGAACCATCAAAAGTCTTAAATGGGGCAGGAAGGACAGTTACCACCATAGACTTAGAACCAAAGGTCATGACCACAGTTTTTTGGCATTTAAGGTCAGTTGGTTTCAGTGAAACCACCGCTGAATGGTGTTCTCAGATCAGGCTGAATGTTGGATTTGAGATGAGGTACAGACTGTGGGCAAGTCATTAAAGAATATGAAGAAAAGAATGGGGTGAAGGGCAGAGACATTGAAAATCCAAAAATCAGTGGGGATGGGGAGAGGTGAACCCTCCCAGAAGAACAGATTAGACCCTGTTAAACAGCTTGGAGTTGAACAAGAAGGTAGTATGCTCAGACAAATGTGCACTGGACAACTTGTTCAGATGTAGAGGGTGGGAGACAAAGCCAAAGGCCTTAAAGAGGTCCATGAACATGGCAGCTGTAAGGGGACCCTGATCCATCCCAGTAAGGATGGACTCTATGACTCTTAGCAGGGATGTGACAGTAGAGTTGTTACACCTGAACTGGAACTGACTGAGGAAGGTGATGGAGGAGAGAAAATCAGTATGTTGAAAGTAACCAGCTTGCCCTTGCAGCGTTGCAAGAGCAAGGAGCCAGAAAACAGGCCTATAGTTCCCTGGTAGGGTTTGGTCATACCCATTGTAAAGAGGCATGACTCTCCCAAACTTCCAGGTCTGTGGAACTGTGGAAGACAAGAAGGAAAGATTTAGAAGGAATGATAAAGGACTGGTCATTGTTGGAGCAGCTACAGAGGAGAGCCTGCTTCAGACACTCTGGGCTGTTTCTCACTTAAGGGTCAAGGGCTTGAAGGGCCTAAACAATGTCAGTAGGAGGCAGAGGAAGAGGTAAATGAGTTAAAAGAAGGTGTAGTGTAGGGGAAGAAGAAGTACAGCATTAAGGGAGGTGAGGAGGAGGAAGAGGATTAGCGATGAGGGAGTTGGCACAACTGGTGAAGTGCTTGTTGAAATCATCAACAACTGGGGGGGTAGTGAAAAGGGAGCTAGCAACTTGCAGCAAAGGAATAGTGAGTTAAGAGGAAGAACCGAACAGACTGTGAGACACATGCCAGAATTTAGATGGACAGCTTATGTTTGACAGGATCCAAAATACCTGCCTTTGCTGCCCAGTGTCTTAATGCAAGCATTTCAGAGTTGCTTGTAGTGAAGGAGGTTAGCAGATGAGCCCAAGGCTTTGTGAGAGACCCAGGCAGCATAATAAGCCTTGCCCTATGTGACAAGGTCTGTTGAGATCAAGAGGAGGTAGTAGCCCTTCATCCTAGTCTGCGAGGGGACATGATTGGTCCTAGACATTAAGGAAGTTGCTGTGAAAGTACTCTAGTGCATCATTCACAGAAAGAGCCTGTGTAATAGGGGACCAGTCAATGCAGGACAGGGAAGATAGTAATAAGGGAAGGACAAGATTGTGAAGGGAGTCTAGAAAGGATGGTTCTGGGAGTAATGTTGGTACTGTAAATTTTTCTCACAAAAAAAATGGGACAGTGGTCGTTGAAGATATCTGGTAGGTGCACTCCCAGTGGCGCTGGAGTTTGAGGAGCTCAACACTACATCTTGCACCACAATGGTGACCCAAGTTCGGGAACAAACCCAAGCTGCCAGGGGTCGGCTGGGGTGAGAGAGGATTGAGCGTCTGGAGGACTGCTCTCCTCTCTTGGAGAGGAAGTGTTTGTCATCCCACTCACTGATTGCCCTCTAGTGGAGGCTGGAGGGTGATATGGGTTGTGAGGCACATAGCCAGTGTGTCTGATGTCAGAGGGGAAGGGGGGTTGGGGAGAAAAGTGAAAATGGAGCTGGCAGGCTCTGTGCCAAACCCTGGAATCTGAATGCTGGCTTTCCAGGGGAGGGGAGAAGGTCAATGCTCCTTGCCCCAGCCCTGTCACGGGGGGGGGGGGAAACCCATGAGGGATTTCCCAGGGATGCCGGGATCAGAGAGATAAGCTCCACTGATGGAGGAGCATACCTCTCAAGTGTCCCTCATTATGAGGGACATCCCTCATTTTGCCCCTTAAAATTGCTCTGTCCCTCATCCATCCCTCGTGGAAAAGGTGCTGCCACACGAAGAATGTGCTGTAAATTCAGACTTTAAAGCAGAAACTCTTAATATTCTAAAATACTAAATCCAAAATAAACTTTGTACAAGTAAGCACCATGGCTTTCACAGTGTTCTGAGCTTGTATCTCCATGTTTGAAGATATGTCCCTCATTCTGAGGGCCTGTGTCCCTCATTGTCCCTCATTTTGAGTGTCCAAAAATGTCCATGTCCCTCATTTCAATGACAAAAGGTTGAGAGGTATGGGGAGGAGCAATAGCTACCTGCCAGCTCCCCCCATAAAGTGCATATATAAAAAAAAAAAATATCTGGTAGGACATCTGCAGCAACTATCGTCTGGGGTGGGAAGTGAGGATCCAGTGAATTAGGAAGTGATTTTGGAGCTCTTGGGTTAAGATAAGTAAGCTCCTTGATAAGCTGGGAAAGGTACTTAAATATTCAAGATGAGCTTTTTTTGAGTATGCCCACAACCTACTGGGTCAATAGCGGTATTACTAGAGTTGACAGTAGGTGCAATGCATGAGGAGTAACAACAGTGTGTAGTAACCAGGCTAGAACGTAAGTAAACTATCCAACAATACAAAGAAACATAGAAGATGATGGCAGAAAAAGGCCTCGTAGCCCATCAAGTCTGTCTAGCCCTACTTTAGCTGTATATAATGCTCACAGCAGCCAACCCCACCTGCTTTCCTTTCCTTTCTCTGCCTTTTTACTGTTCTTACTAATCCCATATGTCTATCCCACTCATGTTTGAATCCCATCACTGAATTAGCACAGCCTTCACTTGGCAGTTTATTCCACTTATCCACTACTCTTTCCATGCAGAAATATTTCCTGACATCCTTTCTAAATCACCTCTCCCATGAGCTTCATTGAGTTTTCCATGGTGCCTGCATCCCAACTTAAAGTAAATACTGTAGCTCCTTGATATCTATCTTATTTAGCCTATTTAGGTATTTATATATCTCTATCATGTCCCCTCTCTCCCCTCTTGTCTCCAGAGTGTACATATATATCTCGATCATGTCCCCTCTCTCCTCTCTTGTCTCCAGAGTGTACATATATATATCTCGATCATGTCCCCTCTCTCCCCTCTTGTCTCCAGAGTGTACATATATATATCTCGATCATGCCCCCTCTCTCTCCTCTTGTCTCCAGAGTGTACATATATATCTTGATCATGTCCCCTCTTGTCTCCAGAGTGTACATATTGAAGTCAATCAATCACAACATGTAGGACTTCTCTCCCTGTCTCTGAATCATCTTGTTACCTTTCTCTGAACTGTATGCACCTGGTCCTCATCTTTCCTTAAGGATTCTGAAATTGTACATAATATTCAATGTGAGGTCAAACCAGTGATATCTACAGAGGCAGGATCACCTCTCCTCTCCTACTGCTAATCCCCCTTGCTATGCATACCAGCAGTCTGTTTGCCCCTCCAGCCTTATTGAACTGAACGTCCATACCTTTGACCATTTGTCTAGTCTTTCTAAATTGTTCATCATGGTTCTTGTACCCTCCTCCTGCAAAGACACAGTTCTTATTCTGGGTTCCTTCCCCTATGTCACAAATGAATATTTTAAAAATGGACCGGCCCAAGGACTTGTCCCTGTGGTATATCACTCTCGCCAACCCCTAGGTATTCCCAATTGAGGACAACCCTTCAGGTTCTTCTACTAAGCTAATTACTTATCCATCTTGTAATCTTTTCCCCACCCTTTAGTCATTTAATTTCTTTATCAGCCATCCATGTGGAACAGAGTCGAAGGCCTTACTGAAGTCCAAGTACAGAAGGTCTACTGCCTGACCCTTGTCCATCACCTTGGTTACCCAATTAAAGAACTTGATCTGGTTTGTCTGACGCAACCTCCCTACTATGAACCCATGCTGCCTAATGTCCTGAAGTCCATTTTCCTCTAGAAAACCCACAAGCCACTCCTGTGTTATGGCCTCAATTGATTTTCCCACTGTAGAAGTTAGGCTAACTGGTCTATCATTTCCAGGATTTTTTTTCTCTTCCTTTTGTGCAGGGGCACCCCATCTGCTGTTCTCCAATCCCATGGCACTTCTCCCACATCCAGCGAGCAGGTAAAGAGATCTTCCAGGGGTGCCACTTGAAGCTGTCCTATCTCCCTCATTTACTGATGGATGCAGCCCATCTGGCCCCATTGATTCATCTACTTTTAGGGAATTAAGTAATTTCAATACCTGTACCTCTGTGGCTGGTACAAAATTGACTGTCTCCCTCCCCACTCTACACACTTGGTCTTTATGAGACACTGAGGCAGCGCCTCCTTTTCCTCCACTGTAAACACCAAACTGAAGTACCAGTTCAGTATTTCAGCTTTATCTTTATCCCACTCCTCAAAGACTTATGGAGGATGGAGAATTAAGGAGAGATTAGAATAATCAGAATAGTTGGAAGAAGTGAAGAAAATGGAGGTCGTTCAGCTCCTGGCTGAAAGAGGATACTATTTCCCGGAGAAAGCACATTATGTGCTGATGGCCCTTTGTATGATATAGTGCGATGGGTTTTGATTTAATCCTGTCCCATCCTGAGGTCTCAGAACTATGTGTAGATCCCTACATGCATTCACTCATGTAAAAGATGCAAAAAAGGTGGTCAGAGGTTACAAACGACATTAAACTGCAGGTACAACTCCATTTTGTGGTGTCGTTGAGGAGTTGCACTTTTGGGGGATATTCCACGGTGTAGAGGCACACTGAGTGTCTTTGCTTCATCAGTGTAAACACTTTGTTAACTTTATTGGTGCAGAGAATCACATAGCATAACTAATTACCTTTTGGATAAAATTGTCACTGGTTTCGGTCAGTGAAATGAATATTCCAAGCAGGGTCTGAACTGAAATGTAAAGCCATAGGACTCCTAGCTATGGAGCCAAACTTCAAACTGCTGGATGGCTTTGAATGAAGTACCTGCAAGAGGTAATCCTGATTACAAAAGATAGACAATTAAATTAGGGACCACTGGCCAAGTTATTCATACTCAGATGAGAGACAGCTGGGCCCAATGGAACTGAGCATTTTTGCACCTGTTTCTCTTAAGAATGCAAATCTTTGTGGAACAAAACAGGATTTTGCATGTGGCAATATGACTAATGCCAGTGGAAAGTTAAACCCTGCACTCCAGAATCTACTGAACTTGAACCTATATGTGTGTGTGTGTATATATATATATATATATATATATATATATATATATATATATATATTAGAGGCAAAAACTTCATCTAATGCATCAGTTACAGTTGTTCCACAGCAACAAAAGTGAGGAAATTCGGTGTTAGGGTAGTAAGCCCCCCTTGGACCCCCAGCCCTCCCCAACCAGCGTTGGGATGCGCATGGGGTTGTCGGCCTTAACTCTCACCCCATCACATGTGTAAAGAAGCAGAGGTATGGGAGAATGGGGTGAGAGTTAGAACCAATGACCCTAGCGCACCCTGATGCCGGTTGGGGGTGTGGCTGGGGGTCCAGGTGGCTTTCAACCCTAACACCAAATTTCCTCGCTTTTATCGCTGAGGAACAACCCTAACTGATGCATTAAACTGAGTTTTTTGCCTCTAATTTCCCTTCTTTTTGAGAACGAGGACGATAAATAGTGAATGGAATGCGGTGGCAGGAGCACAGGGCCCACCACATGATGTCTTGTTACATAGTAACAGGAAGTGCAACACAAACGCAAGCAGCAATGGTTACGCACATGGTAAAGCAAATGTAAATGTTAAAGCCAACGTTAATAGAAACGCAAGTGCAAAGTGACGCAGAAGTGAACAGAGACGCAAACGGACATGCAAGTGTGTATGAAAATGCAACTGGTAACATGCACAGTGATGGTAGTGGTATCTTAAATGCAAATGTTAAGTGGTACAGCAAAAAGAACGCCAAAGGGAACAGAAACAGAAACAGAAACACAAGCACACACATAAACGCAAACCGTAACACGCACAGGCACGGTACCACAATTGTAAACACAAATGGTAAAGTTAGCATGAAGAATAATGCCAAAGGAAACAGAAACATAAATGGGAACAGAAGCGCATATGGAAACGCAAATTGTAATGCGCACGGCACAGTACTGCAATTCTAAATGCAAATGGTAACAGTAACAGCAACAATAATGGCAAAGGAAACAGAAATGCAAAAGGAAATGCAAGCGCATATGGAAATGCAAACCGTAATGCGCATGGGCACAGTAACACAATTGCAAACGCAAACGGTAAGAGTAACAGCAACGAAGACGCAAAATGAAAGACAAACACAAACACAAACGAAAGGACTGCTGGAAATGCAAATGGCAATGCGCACGGTGACGCAAACCAAAATGCAAAGACAAAAAATACTGGAAATGCAAATGGTAACAGTAATGCAAATGCAAGCACAAACGAGAACGCAAAGGGTAACGCACATGGTGGCGTACATGGGAACAGTAATGCAAACAGGTACTGAAACACAAGTGGCAATGCTAAGTGTAACAGTAACGTTAGCGCACACCCTGTTTTTGCCCAACAGCTGCATAGAGAAACACAGTGTGTACAAAGAATGTATGCATAATAATGGGCCTCAGAGCAGAAAATGAGCTGTTGGAAGACTAAATTGCGTACATCTCAGGAGCCGTATGACGTAGGAAAAAAAAATTCACATCAATTATGATTTTTCAAGGCTACATTTTCGCTGAGCATTGTCGCGACGAAAATTCCGTATCTCGCACCGTTTCCGAGATACGAGCCCCGAAAGGCGCGGTGGACGCCACCATGTTAGTCTATAGGAGAAAACGCCAGATTCAGAGTACTGTAACTTGGCATCTGTGTAATATTTTTTTACCAAACCACCAAAAGGCACATCTGTGAGATGTAGGCTGCCTTCCCTCCAAATTTCAGCTCAAAAGACCAAACCGTTCTTTCACAGCAGGGTGGCAAATAATTCCTGTAAGTTTGCCACAGCCTGGAAAAGTATTGTCATGATTTGCGAAAGCTTTCACAAAAACTTGCAAAAGTGTCGCAAGTGCGACACTACTTTTTCCAGAAATTTGAAAAACATATTTCAGGGGAGTTTAACCCCAAAATAATGACATGGCTAGCATCCTCAAGGTCCGACTAGGTGAACACAAAAAGAATTGTTTCCCTAGAGGGTCCCAAATTTAAATGCCAAGCATTTCTGTGACCAGTAACTGAAAAATAAAATGGCTGACTCACAACACTACAGGGTCATTTGTGACACTAAAAAGTGCATTTGCGACACTTCACACTTTTTGTTCACTTTTCCCATTGACTTATAATGGGAACTTGTTTTTTGAATAACTTTTGAACCATTCAATATTTTTTCACAAAATCTTCGAAAGGCACATCAGGCATCCCAGCCGCACGTTCCCCGAAGTTTTCGGACCAGTCGTGCAAACCGTGCGACCTGTAGGTGTGAGCAAAGAATGTGCAAAAAAACATAAATGTGCACACAAATGTCACTTAATAACTCCACAGCCGTATATCCGACTGATATGAATGTTGGCAGACCCCAAGATCTAAGGCTACGCCTCGAGCCTGCCAAATTTTAGGCAAATCCATTATACGGTGGCAAAGTTATTAAGGTGCAAAGTTTCACCATTTAACATTAAAAGGGCTACTCAACCCTAACTATGGTATATCTATATATATATATATATATATATATATATATATATATATATATATATCAGGCTCTATCTTATTTTTAAACTCCAAACTATTTATGTTTCATGCATTATGATAAGGATGGTGTACAATGTATGTTGGCATAATTCCACATGAACATTGTGTTTACAATGGAATGTGACAGAAGTTGATACATGATATAACTGATGTTTATTTTTCATTTTGTGCTGCGTCTCTGTGGCTTTGTACTTTAGCAACAAGCCACTTCAATTACTTTAATTACTTATTGTACATGGTGAGATTTCAATAGACAGGAGGGAATTATTTAGCAGGTGCTAAATGTACAACAGCAGTACAATATGATACTTTATTCATTTCTTTCATTTTTATGTATGTTTTATATTAGAATATGTTTTTCATTTAAAATTTTTATTTTATTCGAGTTGTCTGATGTATTTTAATGGTGAGCTGCCTTAATTTTGTTACTTTTGTCATCTATTGTAGGTAGCGTGATTTCAGTAGGCAAGATCCTGTTCTATTACTTTATAAACGGGTAAAATTAAATAGAAAATATGTTCTTGATCTTGAAATTGATGTAAATTCTTAGGGAAGTTCGGTCACTATTGTCTGTGAGGCCCCGTCCACGCTGCACCGCTCAGACCCCGTAACGGATAGAAACGGTTACAACGGGGGCGGTGCAGTGTGTCACGCTTCTGTCGGTGTCCGTTACGGGACCGGCACCACCGGTCCACACTGGAGGCGGCGTCCGTTACCGTGGCACCCGATCCCACAATGCAGCTTGTGCTGCGCTAGGGAACCAGTGCCACGCGTCCACACTACACCCAGTAATGTTACCGAGGCGTAACTGGTTTCATAACCATTGTTGAAACCACCTCATATGTGGTTTCAACAACGGTCACGAAAATGCCTTCTGTAACATTACAGGTGTAAACGCAAACTATTTCGGTAATGGTTTGGGCACTCTGTAACGTTACAGAGGGGTACTGTGGACAGGGCCTAAATCTCCACTGTTGAAAAATCCAGACAGCATGATACCAATTTTTTGGGAGGTTCAGTGCTCGTGGCCTGTTAACCTCCCATTGTAGAAAAGAATATATACAGTCAACACACTGGCCTCAGGTTTGGTGTTGTTGAGACAGGCAACAAGCTACTGCTCATCTTGGACTTGAGGATCTTTAAGCACTGTTTGCTCTGGTGGGAAATAGAGTTTGTATGTGTACCAGTGACTAAAGAAATGCTATCTAAATCTGGCCCCTGCTGAATGATTAAAACCTCCAGGTGTTGAACGTAGCTAAAGCATAAAAACGCTATGTAAGTATGTTAAATGGCTTTTCACCAATACAGAAAGTGTTATGTTAAGTATGCAAGCTTAAAGTTGACCAAGTGTTGTTTGTCAACAAGTGGAGGCCTTATGGACAGGCTTCTTGGTCCGGATCGCAATCTGCTTGAAAGTATTATTTATATCTGTCAGTGTCAGTGGCTCTGTAGGTTGCACACTTGCCTCTGAGGCCAGAAGATCAGAAGGCTGTGTATTCTATCCCCACAACAGGCAACAGGGTTAAATCTCAATACTGACACTGTAGTGCAGCATGAGGGGGATACTGCACTCCTGAGGTACCATCTTTTGGATGAGACGTTAAACTGACGTCCTGTCTGCCTGTTCTGGTGGTAGTTCAAGTGGATGTTAAAGATCCCATGGCACTTCTTGAAAAAAAGAGTAGGGGAATTTCCCTGGTGCCTGGCCAAATTTCCCCCAGTCACTAAAAAATGACCACTAACAGCTTAACCTGGTTCAGTGTCAGTTGACATCCTTCTATATCCCGCTCCCCCGGGACGAGGCTAAAAATAGGCAGAATTGTCTAGTCCACCTTTCCCAGTCAACAAAAACTAAACAAAATAAAGTAAATATGCTAAACAGAGTTGAGATCCCTATTATTGCTGATGAGCTATGGCCAGGTTTGATAATGCTTTTTTGGGGCCCAAAAGTCGACTTTGAAATTTTAGAGGATGACGTGAATAATTGAAGAGGGTCTTTGGAAGCTATTTATTTTTAATTCACCTAAATGCTATTTATAGGCAGCCTCAGAAGGCTCTTCTTCTCAAACAATTTTGTGCACTAAACTGAGGGGGAGTTGCCCAGGAAGGCCTGGTAGAAGCATACACTGGATTGGTGATATCAGATCTCTGGGGAGAGGATACTTATATGCCTCCAGAAGGGGTGTGGGTGAGTTAGGTGTTGGGCCCACTACCAGAAATAGGGTCTGGGCATGAAACAAAATGTCCCAGTGTGGGAATATGGGCACCATTGTAGAACACTGTCCTTGAAGTCCAAAGTACAGGCCGGCTGACAACGCCAAACCTGGGGGTCATGTATGGGATTCGGAGCAGCATGCACTGCAGGGTATCTTTTCTGCCCCACAGAATTGGCAGGATCGGGCCAGTAGTACATATAGGCTAATTCGGGGTCAAACGACAATGACCTGTTAATCCAGATTGGGATAAAGTAGTTTGCAATGCTGACATTGGTTTTTGGTTAAGAGGTATGAGATTTCTGACTTGGTTTCACTCCGAGATGGGGGTATGTTTGTGGCATCTCTGAAAGAGGTTTGTTTTAGCCAAAGTGGTTAGTGCTTACTGGCAGAGCTTAGGCATGCTTCCTTGCCAACAATAGTACAGTTTGGCTTGCTTTGACTCTTTTTAATGACTCTAATATAATTGATATCGTACTGTGGAATAAATTTCAGTCAAGATCTATTTTACCTGGCAGAGGAACTTATGAATGTGCCTACTATTTTGATAAACCTAGTTATTAATGCTTTAATTTGGAATTTTAAGTGCCCAAGCCATTAACTGTAAGAACTGTTTCCACTGTAAAAATGTTTTACTTAGCAGAATGGATTTACACATGGGGACAGATATTCAAAACTTTGCGCCGGGCAAAAAACGTTTGCGCAGGTTTAGCGTGGGATTAGCATGGGTCTGCTACATTCAAAAGGCCAAATAGCACGGGCAAACTGCATTAGTGCCGGGCAAAATCACAATGTATGCAAGGGGCAAACTGACATGAATACAGGCTCAATGCTATATTCAGCGCTGTGCTAAGTGGTTTTGCGCAACTTAGCACGACACTTAGCGCGGTGCACATTACCGCCCAGGCAAAGCTTGTCTTAACCACGGGCAATCAGCTTTGTGCGGCTTTTGCGTGGCTTTGTGCAACCCTAACAAATAAATATGACACATAGACAAAGCCAAACATAGAGGAAACATGCTGCTAACTGATGGCATCACAACGATGCCATCGTCTGCCACCAGTCCCAGCCATGCCAGGCAGTAAGTGGTGACCCTGCTGCCAGTGGACAGCATGTCAGTGTGGCCATACAGCACACACCTGCGGACCACTCTTCTGTGGACGCCAACAGATGGCCAGCACACACATGCAGCACTGTGGGCATGGAGGATGTTGAGGGGAGAGTGTATGGGCGGCCAGGCTGTGCCACAGACCAGGTGTGGCCACAAGGCTGGGACACATCATGCAGTGCACAATGGGCCAGTATTGGGAATACCCCAACACCAGTGTGCCTTTCGGATAATATATGCCCCCCCCCTGGCCACATACTGCACAGCTGTACAACTGCCACTGCACACAAAGCTGGACATGTATATGTCACTGTGAGCATCCCATGCCAGAGGTGCAGCATCTGTGGGTCACACAACAGCATAACAGTAATCTCCACTGTCAGTAAACACCTGCAGGTTGGGCCTCTCACTGTGTATAATGCAGTCACCATCACTGCCCTACACACCATAGGCATTGTCTGTTGGCTGAGGGTAGGATGAAGAGAGCTTGTCTGCAATTAGGGAGTAGTTTTTTTTTTATAAATATCTGCCCCTGTATTTCCAGATGTAAACTGTAGCTGTGAGCTGTTCTTACCATTGCCCGACTTTACCCCTTTCTTAAAGTTGAAGATGTGGATTTAAAAAAGACTAATGTAGCACCTACAGCGGGCTTGGTCTCACAGGATGTCAGGCCTGGCAAAAAATGTTTGAGGAATTTGAGGTGGGGGTCACAGGGACTCTGATCAGGGCCCTTACTCCATGTTTGTTTCCCCTTACCATCTCTTGTACTGTAGGTCCAGTATAAGGTACCAAATCACTCATTTTGTTCATCATTTCAAGAGGGTAGTATGACCCTTAGTGCTTTTATCCCTCAATTCCCTACAGCATCTTCATGTTTTTTGCTTGCGTTTGACTTATTATTGAAAAACTGGATAATAATAAAAACACAAATTCCACGCTCTGAAGGAAAAAGGACTTCCACTGCAGTAGTCCATCTGTCTTTTCATAATTATGGCCCTTAGAGGTTCAGAACTTTTTTCTGCACACTTTATGCACTGGACTAACGTTTTCTTGTCATATGCATGGCCCAGCTATGGTGTGGTCTGCATAGCGACCTAGTCCTCAGCATATCTCTGTATCATTGGTACGCTGAGTAACTGCTGGCAGTGTGTGGACTGAAAAAGGACTGAAAAATAGTATATCATTTTGATTACCTGATAGTTTTCTTTGACTGGGTAATAAAGGTAGTAGATAAGGGCCACACTTTGGATTTACTCTACTTTGATTTCAGCAAGGCTTTCAACTTGGTACCACTCAAAAGACTGCTGAAAAAGTTGAAGGCCCTGGGCATGGCCAAGGACATAGTTAGATGAGTGGGAAACCAGTGAGAGCCAGCAGAGTGGTGGTAAACGGGGTTAAATTGGAAGAGAGGGCAGTCACGAGTAAGGTGTCACAAGGATCTGTTTTGGGTCCTGTCCTCTTCAATATGTTCATTAGCGACATTGGGGAAGGCATCCAGGGCAAGTTGTGTCTCTTTACAGATTACAAACTCTGCATTAGGGTAGTGATGAAGGGATCAGGAGAGGCAGTGAGGTCTGCAAAGGTTAGAGAGGTAATCTAAGGTTTGACAGTTGAACTTCAATGCCACAACATGCAAGGTCATGCACCTAGGAGGAAAAAAAGCAGGACAGGGTAGTGGATGGGAGGGGTTGAATTGAGCACTATGGCAAAGGAAAGATCGTCAGGGTCATCTTTAATGGCTCCCTCAGACAATTAAGCCGGTGTAACAAGGCTTATAATAAGGCTAACATGATGTTGGGGTGTATCAGGAGTACTGACAGCAGGAAAAAGGAGGTGCTACTACCTTTATATAGGTCACTGATGAGTCCCAACCAGGAATACTGTGCTCAGTTCTGGAGTCCTTACCTAAGGAAGGACAGCCACAGGCTGGAGACAGTGCAACACAGGGTGACCTAGATGATTCAGGGTCAACAGGGCAGATCTTATAATGATCGTATCGTGACATTGAACATGCACTCACTGGAGACCAGTGAGAGAGGGGAAATGTGATAAAGACCTTCAAGTTCCTCAAAGGAATAAACAAAGTGAACTGCAGGGAAATATTTAGCAGGAGTACAGTGTCAAGAACCCAAGTTCATGAGTGGAAAATGGTGGGGGGTACATTTAAGAGGGATGTGAGGAATTTATGTTTTACAGAAAAGGTTGTGTAGCTGTGGGACAGTCTCCCAGCGGAGGCGGTGGGCACCAAGACCGTAAATGATTTCAAGTATGGCTGGGACAGAGTAAAGGGCTTTGGTGGTTGCTCAGGTTGGCAGCAGTAGGAAGGGGAGCAAGGGAGTGGCCCTGGAGGGATAAAACCCCATATGGACAATAGGTCCCGGGACAGATAGGGAACTCTGGGCAGACTAGATAGACCTTTGGCCTTTTTCTGCCACCATTGGCTATGTTTCTAATATACATTTATGTAGTACTGTTCATGCACTGCGTCCCAAAGTGCTTTATATGGAACTTAATTACACAGGGTAGCATACCAGAGATTCTGTATCTCATTTCCAGTGTAGCCCTGCTTTGGCTTAGGACAGCTTGATGCCGCTCAGTACCATTGCTACTTTCATTTTACCAGGAAAGGTCCAATGAGCTGTAAAACAGTTGGTTTCCAGAGGCATGCCAGGGGCAGATACAAGAGGAAAGGAGAATGCAAAAAAAGAAAATATGTACAATAAATGCAAAAGCATACAACACTATGAAATAGGGATCCAATGCAGTATTGTGCAAGTACAGGCATAATATAGCGGTACTGGCATATGCGGGAGAATGCAGCGGGCAGTGTAATCACTACAGACAGTGATTGTCCGAGACTGCATACGGGAACAGGAGTTACTGTACGTATATGGTAAGAATGAATGATTAGGAATAGTAAATGTGTGGGTAGCTAGGACTTAACATGTGTGGATGGGGTCAGGTGCAGGACTAGACATGGGAGGTGTGGGTATATAAAAATAAACTTTGTTTCATTTTGTCATTCAAGGAAGAAGCCAAGTCTCTCTTTTGCTCTTTTTGTTTCCATTACAGCAGAAAAATAAACTTGGCCATAGGGAGAGCATGTGTTGACTTCTTTGGCCTTTAGGATATGTGAATGGAGGAATGGCAGCTGCAAATAGACTTGTCAGCTACTGGGCAGATGATTCAGGGAGAACACAGCAGCAGTTCTGAGGCACAATTCCCAGAGACTGGCTTCTGTTTTTATGACTTTGACAGGGAACACACAACAATGACCAGCCCTTCTCCCAGAACTTTGTGTGTGGCCACACAGAATCTCTGACGTGAAGGTTTCTATTTTAAGTTACACTGCACTGAATACCCAGCCCAGTATACAGTATATTTAGACACAACTTTTCACAGCAACCACTCCCACTTCTTTTTAAAGCATTTGCACTATACAATTTTGCCCTCTGAGTAAAATCCAAAGCAGTTTTTCTTCTACAGACTCCCAGGACGGCAGATTCTTCTGTAATGTGTATTAGTCTCTCTTTTCAGTGAATCACTGGAGTTCTACTCATCCTCAGAAAAGTAGCAACTCCTGCTTTCATATCTAATGTAGCCAATTTTACATCATTTACTAATGACATATAGCCCACCCTGGACTCATCCGGATTTATAGTGTGGGGGGCACTTCCTTTCCCTTTACACTGCTCATACTAGGATGACTTAGGCTAAAATCACATAGGAGGACACAGAGAACTTTGTCTAATTTCTTTTGAGGCAAGGCAGTGGTTAGGAGAGACTAGAACGGGGAGAACTTAATGGGGATGCCTAGTGGGATGGATGGTCCTGAGGATAGAACAGGCAGGATCAAAGGGGTGGGGTAGGGAGAGAGGGGGTGATAAATAGGAGCAGAGCAAGAAGGGATGTAGGAAGGATAGTAGGCTGCAATGCATGGAGGGCAGGGGGTGCTTGGTGTGCAAACAGTTTGAGCAGCTAAGGGATGAGATTGTAGGGCTGAGAGGGGAGCTGTGGGGAGGGAGTGGAAAGGATTGGAGGGACCATCTGGGGCCAAGGGTCCATAGGAGAGCTCACTCAGGTGGCTTAGCTGGCAGGCTCAGGGTAGGGCAGGAAGGGGGACTAAATTAACCAAAACCACCATATCAGCAGGAACCAAAGGAAGCAGAGTCAAGAAAGTTGACAGTGGTCAAGAATGGGGACAAAACAAGACCAAGATCAGAGCAGGAGAGGAAATCATAGGACGGAGGACTGGGGTGGCTCAGGGCATGGCAAGGGAGAGGAGTAACAGATTCTCAATTCTGGCAAGCCTAGATGACTGGGGATGGGGGGCCTCAGAGGGGAGATAGCAGTCTGACAGAAAGCGGGGCCAGGGTAGTGGTGGATATCTGCAGGAGGGAGGAAACTAAGGTGGTTGGTGGGGCAGAGGAGACAAAGAAAGGAAAGGGGGAACAGGCGGGGAAGGGGATGATGCTGATCCAGATGATGAGAGGAGGGGGGGATGAGTGAACAGGAGGGCAATGGGCTGAGAGGAGATGAGGTTGGGTCAGCTGGTGGGATCAGGGGATGGGGTGACGGGGGTGAGGAAGGAGCAAAGCAGGAAACAGGTGAGGCAAAAGGGGACAGGGATATGGGAAATGAGGACATAGATCTGGACTGTGACCAGAACAGTGGGAAACATCAAGGAGGGGAGCATGAAGGAGGAGGTAGAGTCATACTTTTGAGGGACTCTATTCTGAAAAGGGTGAGATGGGGAGGCAAGAGCACCAGGAAAGGCCGCATTGGGTGGCGTGCATGCCAGGCATGACAGCAGGTAGGGTGGGGCAGTTTATCCTTAAGTGTGTGGGGTGGGAAAGGGTGAAGCCTCACATAATGGCGCAACTGGGCACGAATGACCTGGAAGGAAGCACAGTCTGGGAGGTGCAGGAGAGGTTCGGGGAGGTAGAAGAACTATGTGAGGAGGCAAGGTGCTCAGTTTCTTTTTTTTAGAAGTTCTTCCAGTACCCAGGGCTAGCTCAGCTAGGAAGCAGAGGATAGTGGAGTTTAACACATGGCCGAGGAAATAGTGTAAATCCAGGGGGTACGGTCTGGTGGGGGTGGGGTGAAACATGGGAAAACAAGAACCTATATGCCCCAGACAGGCTACATTTGAGTAGGAAAAGTGCAGCAGTCCTGAAGCAGAGGCGGAGGGAGTATATAGCAATCAGGATTCAGTTAAACTAAGTGGGGGGGGGGGCAGAAGGCTGGATGACAAATCAAGTCTCCAGCCCAGGAAGGCCAATAGGCCTTCCCCAAGCCAGTAGTAGGAAGAGGATGGGGTGATTCAAATAGGGGGGACAATAAGAATGGTCTAAAGATGGGCAGGGAAGGGAGAGGGACATACTGGAGGATGGTCTTCTTGAATGCGAGGAGCCTGAGTTGCAGGTACTGATGGCAGAAGGGGAGGTGGACATAGCTGCCATCTCTGAAACATGGGCCACCCATTACCAAGACTTGAACCTGCTGATCCCAAGATACAAGCTACACTGGAAGGACAGGGGAAGGGGGGAGAGGTGACTATTTATGTAAAGGAAAAAATATCATGTAACAGGGAGAAGGGCAGAGCAGAGACCTTATTGGTACAGATCCAGGACCTGAAAGGCAGGAAGGTGAGGTTGGGGGTGCTGTATAGGTCACCAGCTCAAAACGAGGACACTGATAGAGAGCTGGGGGAGCAGATAAGGAAGGTTAGTGCAAAAGGTCACACCATGATAGTGGGGGACTTCAACCTGCCTGGGGTGGAGTGGAGCATCCCTGCCACCTCAAACGTCAAGGAACAGGTCCTCCTGGAGGCTTTCCAGGACAGCTTCCTCATGCAGATGGTAAGGTAGCCAACCAGGGAAGGAAACATACTGGATCTTGTGCTGCCAAGTGGAGAGAATATCCAGGAGTTGGGGGTGGAGGATCCCCTGGCAGGGAACGACCACCACACAGTGTGGTTCTCACTTAGTATGGGTAAGGAGACAGCCAGAACCAGAACAAAGGTGATAGACTTCAGGTGGGCAGACTTTGGAAGGATGAGGGACATACTGGAAGGGCACCTCGCCAGTATCCACCCACACTTGGATGCTATCCAGAAATGGAAAATGATTAAACTTTGGTTAGCAGAGGCCACCAACTCGTGTTCAAAACTCCAAAGCAAAAAGGCCAGGCCTAACAGGCCAAGCTGGTTGAGCAGGGATGAGTTAGAGAGGGTTAAGGAAAAAAAAGGCTACTTTCAGAAAATACATGAGATCCAAATGGAGGAGAAGGATAGAGAGGAGTACATGAAGAAATCAAGAGAGGCGAGCAGATCGGTCAGGGCAGCCAAGGCAGCAAGGGATCTTAGGCTGGCAAAGGGCATCAGAGAAGGGAAAAAGGATTTCAAGTACACAAGGGACCAGATTGTTAGGATCAAGGTAGAAAGGGGATGGGTGGAGAAGGGGGTGGAGCAGGCAGAAGCACTCAATGACTACAGTACTTTTGTTCTATGTTTACCAGGGAGAAGTTGGAGCCAATGCTGCGGGAAGGAAGGGGTGGCATGGGGGTGGAGTTAATGTAGGGGTAATCCCAGTGAGCAGAGTGCCAGAAGGTCTTAGGGCCCTGAGGGTGGATAAGGCATCAGATCCAGATGGCATGCACCCCAGAGTGCTGTGGGAGATTGCAGAGGTCCTGGCAGCACCGCTGGCAGACTTGTTCATCACCTTCCTGGGGACTGGTTGCATGCCCCAGTACTGGAGGATGGTGCATGTGGTGCCCATCCATAAAAGTGGGCCCAAGGATGAGCCAGGGAACTATAGGCCAGTCAGCCTCACCTCCATTGTGGGGAAGCTTATGGAAACTATCCTCAAGGAGAGGCTGGTAGCCTTTCTGGAGGAGAATGGCCTCCAGGACAGCAGGCAGCATGGGTTTGTCTCTAGTAGATCCTGCCTGAAAAACATGGTTGACTTCTACAACTGGGTAACTACGGCAATCGACAGGGGCCAGGTGGTGGATGTTCTGTATTTGGACTTTAGGAAGGCCTTTGATTCAGTGCCACATGGGAGGTTGATTAGCAAACTGGGTTATCTGGGAGCAGGGAAGAAGCTGATGGAGTGGGTCAAAAACTATTTCTGACACATCAAATTGTTGGGCTTGGTATATCTTCAGAAGCCCTAAAGTGGTTCACCAGCTGTCTAGCAAACTGCATACAACAGGTGAGAACAGATTCCACCCTTTCTGCTAAACTGCCTGTCTGCTCTGGGGTTCCTCAAGGATCGATACTGGGACCCATCTATTTAGCACCTTCCTCAATAATCTTCCAGCATCCTGTTCTGAACCAGTACTCCTCTATGTAGATGATGCGGTCATTTTCTCAAAGACTGCTGACCCTACCCTCCTTCAGGTCCAACTTCAGAAAAGTTTTACTGAAGCTGAGTCCTGGTTCACCTCTCATAAGTTGGTGCTTAATTGCAAAAAAAACAAAGGTCATGCTCTTCCATGGTACCCACAGCAAGCACAAAGCCAAACAATTGGTGATTAAAAACAGTGCAGGTGTAGTCCTTGATCAGACTCAATCTTTTAAATACCGAGGAGTTACTCTGCATAGTACGCTCTCCTACTCCAACCATGTTGATAATGTTGCAAAGGCAGTTAACGTTCGACTAGGCCTTCTACACAGGCATACACACTGCCTTACTACCAAAGCCCTCAGATTGGCTATCCAAAGTTCAGTTGTGTCTATTATTGACTATGGTTTGGTCATTTATGGTTCTGCCACAGACACTACCCTATGTCGGCTCACCACAGCTCTGAATATAGACATCTCTATGTCAAGTGCACCCACTCAGTTACCAAAAGCAAATAAATAAAGCATGTCGTCTACTAACTGGTGCAGCATATCGTATTCACACTTGTTTCCTTTACAGACAAGCAAACTGGCTTCAACTCCAGGATCGCATTGAATATCAAGCCTGCCTTCTGGCTAAGAAGGCAGATCTTGGTCTCCTACCACCAGGTTCCCTTCAGCTTTTCAGTCCCTTCCTGGGCACTTGTAACACTCGAAGTTCTGAGAGCCAAACTTTTACTGTTCCTCGCTGTCTAACCTCGCTCTGACAGCGATCCATTGCAGTTAGAGCTGCTAATTTATTTAATTCCCTTCCTCCTGAGATTGCGATGGCTGCAACCTTGGGACCATTTAAGCAGAAGCTGCTTTAATTCCTAGTTTTCAGAGCATCTTGTGACTGCTATACCTAATCTTTGCTGACAGCTAAATGCACTGGGACCTTCCTCTTATACCATTTGCCCCCGTATAGCCCTACCCTGTTGCTGTGCTATTCCATTTACAGCACTTCCTTCCTTCATCCTTTTCCCATCCCCATTCCTGCCCTCTTTTCATCCTACCTCATCCCTCCTTCCTTTACTCCTCCACTCCCACTTCCCCCTTCCTCTTCTGTTTCCTCACCTTGTTCTCTCCCTCTACCCCCCGCCCCCCGTGGGTCTTTCCTGCATAAACTTCATGGTGGCATCTCCTCCTTGCTCTTATCCCACCCCCAATTCACCCCCTGTCCTTCTCTCCTTGTAATCCCTTTCACCCCTCTTCAGACTAGGCCACTGGCTGCACTTGACACCATATTTATCTTGCCATATTATTCTTTTGTTTATGTAATTACTTTCCTCATGTTGTACTACTTACTGAAACCATTGTAATTTATAATTCTCGTGTTTGGACGTGGAAACTGTAAAAGAGCCCTTGGCTCAAAGGTCTTTCCGATTTGTTACATAAATTAAAAAAAAAATAACTGGATGAGGGATAGGCAGCAGAGGATTGTTGTTGGGGGGGGGGGGGTGCTCTCAACTCCAAGGGCTGTAACCAGTGCGTTTCACAAGGCTCAGTGCTGGGTCCAGTGTTGTTTGGCATTTTTATTGCAGACATCGCAGATGGGATTAAGAATAAGAGCAACCTATTTGCAGATCACACAAAGATTGGTGTGGTGGTGGAAAACACAGAGGGGTGGCTAGGACTATAGAAGGATCTGGCTAAACTCGAGTGCTGGTTGTACACATGGCAGCTGGTTTTCAATGCAAAGAAGTGCAAAGTCATGCACTTGGGAGCCAGAAACCAAAGGTTTTGCTATAGGCTGGGGGTGGTATAGTTATCCACTGTGGAGGAGGGGAGGAGGAGGAGAAGGATTTTGGGGTGCTAATCACAGGGCAAATTAACCATTCAGCACACTGTAGAAAGGCAGCAGCTAAAGTTAATAAGATGTTGGGGTGTATTGCCAGGGGAATCACCTTCAGCCGGAGGGAATGTTATCCTACCACTGTACAGGTCACTAGTCAGACCAAACCTGGAGTACTGCATACAGTTCTGGCATCCCTTCTTAAGGAAAGATATCAAGCTGCTGGAGG
Organism: Neoceratodus forsteri; assembly: GCA_016271365.2. NCBI lineage: Eukaryota > Metazoa > Chordata > Ceratodontiformes > Ceratodontidae > Neoceratodus > Neoceratodus forsteri. The sequence goes on from CM028130.1 coordinate 1,231,700,991, forward strand.
GGGTCCAGCGCAGAGCAACCAGGATGATCATAGAAATGGAGGGCAAACCTCTAGGGAGAGACTGAGGGTGCTTAACATGTACTCCCTGGAGGATAGCAGGGATAGAAGGGATATGATCGAAACCTCCAAATATATGAAGGGCATAAATAGGGTTAGTTCAAAGGAGATTTTTAGATTAAAGGGAGGGAGAGACACTAGGGGGCACAGTCCGAAATTGGAAGGGGGGTTCAAGAGGGAAATGAGAAGGCACTACTTCATGGAATATGGTGGTGGCTGGGCAGAATGCCCTAGTAGAGGGGGTGGTATCCTTAAAGTCAGTGGGCAGTTTTAAGAGGGGGTAGGACAAGGTCAAGGGGAAGGTCGCTACTGTACAGGGGGGGTGGGGCAGCTGCAGAGTAATTAAGTAACAGTTGCACACTCAAGCATACTCGATAGACCATATGGCCTGCATCTGCTGGCATTTTTCATATATTCATCTGTTCATAAAATAGCAGATGGCTACTTTAGTAGCTGTAAGATTAAATAAAAATGGAGGTGCCACTCCAGTACTCGGAGCACATGTACAACATAATACAAAAGCCAGTAATAAATATCAGAAGAATACGAAACCATACAACATAATACACATACATAAGAAATCTAGCCTGCCAGTAACAAAGATTAATACTTGTCTTGTCAAATGTCTGCTGCATAAGGTAATTTCTTGATTTTAATTCAAAGCAAAGGAATCATCAACTGGGATCACCTCAGGGAGTGAGTTCCAGATAGCAGTTTTGCAGTCCCCATGAAAAGCACAATCTTCCACAAACTTCAAGCGAGACTATGACATCCGCAGCAACTCCAGTCCTCTGGATCTCAGTTCCCTGGTGGGTGTGTAGGGTGTCAGGAGCTCACTGAGAAACTGGGGTCCCAGTTCTTTCATGGCTTATAAGTTACTAAAAGTATCCTGAAGTCAATGCATAATCTGAATGGCAGACAGCCCAGAACTCATAGTAGTGGAATAAAGTGATCTGACCTCTGTGTGGAGGTCAGCAAACTCACTACCTAGGTATGAACAAGCTGCAGACAATGAAATGACCACTGGGTAAATCCTTGCTGAGGGCATGGCAGTAGTCAAGATGAGAAAAGACCGGCCCAATGGCATGGTGAGTAGAGGCACTGGCTGCCTCACCGCCTGCCATACCAGTGACCTGGGTCGAGGAATGGACACAGGTCGTATGGGTGCTGGCCCAGGGAGGAAGGATTGAGCATCCCAAGGACAGCTGTCCTCCCTGGGGGGGGTGTGTGGGGGAGAATGCCTGTCCTGTTGTGGATTGGCTACCACCTGGAGGAATTTGGGTGGTTGTATGCTGGAACCACAAGAAAAGAGGAGCACCAGATGCCAGCGATGTCTCTGTGAAGCAGGAGCACACACAGTGTGACATTACACACACGTGGGCCTCATGGAAGAAAATAGAGGAAAGTTCTTTGACCACAGCTTTGATGGGGTGACAGCCCAGTCCCTCACAGACCAAGCACCAGTGACTGGGCCCTCTGTTAAGTCCTATGGCAGAGGACACTACAGAGACAGGTAAGCCTTAGAGAAGGTGGGTGACGGGATCAGGGATACCAGTCCAGGTGGGGACCAGCTGCAGAGGCCAAGGAGGATAAAATATTTATTAAAAAAAGGATGAAAAACTAGAGCTTGTAATAAGGTGAGAAATCTGCAGAATTAAGTACAGATTGAAGCCGGACCATATTCTCGAGATTATAAGAGAAGACACATGAGGAACAAACATCAGTTGTTTATCGAGCACTGCTCCCAGACTTTGCACCTCCTCTACTGCCTACAGCTGAACCCCATCAAAGATAGGGAATCTGAGATTACCTTATATAGCTGACATCTGCCTCTCATTCCTCAGCAAAGGGGAATAGTTACTGACTGTAACAGTAGATTTTCATGAGCATCTCCTCCATTGAGCCACATCACAGAACTGTAAACCATCAGCATCAGCACTGTTCAGAAACATTTCCTAGCTGGGGCTGCTCATGTCAAAGTGCATCATCGACATCTATATAAAGTGGGTGGCTCCATCATGCCTCAGTTCCCTGCCAGAGACAAGCTCAAAGGATCATCGGACTGGCAAGGATCAAAGCAACCAGGACCAACGCAGGCACATAGGAGAGGGTGTGGAAACCTGTGTAATCATACCAAATTTAGGCATAAAAAGAGAATCAGCTTGCAAGAACAGGCAGGATAACCACCCATCACCCAAAAAAGGGGGAAGGAGGGAGAGCTGTGGCTCAGTGGAAGAGCTTCTCTCAAAGATCTACTGTTATGGTGAGTAACTATTCTATCTTCTTCAAGGATATTACCCTCCACTGAGTCACATCATGGGGCGATTTGAAAGCAGTACCACAGCACCGAGGGAGGAAGGAAGGATCTAAATATCCTGAGTAAGGAAGCCTTTTGCAGGACAGTAAGGCCAAATCCAACATGTCTATGAGAGATGATGTCCAGACAGGAATGTTTAGTGAATGTATGAAAAGTACTCCAAGTGGCCGCAACACATATGTCAGCAGTGGACACATTGTGAAAATAAGCCGAGGAAGTAGCCAATCCACTAGTGGAATGAGCATAGACAGGGCCAGGAAGTTGCTTACCACACTTCTGGTACAAAGAAATGCAGCAGGCCAACCATTTGGAAAGGCCTTACTTAGAAATAGGGGAGCCCACCATGCTAGGGGCGAAAGCCACAAACAGCTGTGAGGATTTTCTACAATCCTTAATACAATCAATATACCAATGCAACATCTGATGGATGTTAAGCATGTGCTGACAATATTCTACACTATCCGCAGGAGTCAAAAAGTAAATTGGAAGGTCAATAGTCTGATTTAGTGTTTACTCAGAAATTACCCTCAGTAGAAAACAGAGTTTAGTACACAAGGTACCTGATCCTTGAGGACAAGATGAAGAGGCTCTGAACCAGAGCTTGCAATTCTGAAATACATCTAACCATGAAGAACAATGTTGTCAAGAGAGAAAGCACAACTCATAAGTAGCAGCAAACTCAAAGGGAAGGACAGTAAGGGTCTCCATAAGTCCCAAATTGAAACCGGATCATGAACTGGGGGGTGTAGAAGCAGAATACCTCTAAGAATCCTGCAAGAAATGTCAACCTGGGTCACCATTTTGCTGTCATTGAGGGCATGAAAAGTCAACACTGCTGCCAAGTGAACCATAATGGAGGAATACTCAAGGCCTGAGTTCATCAGGGACAGGAGGTAGTCTCACTAGACAAACTGGACATGCAAAGGTGTCTATAGAAGCATAACACAGAAATATAGAATTTGATGGCAGATAAGGACCACTTGGTGCACCTAGTCTGCCTGTTTTTCCTTACCTACTGTATCACCGCAGACCCTACTTAATCTCCAGCTTATCCCCCCCCTTGTCTTATCACTAAGGTTCCCTTATGCCTACCCCATGCCTTCTTGAATCCCGTTACAGTTTTTGCCCCTACCATCTCTGCTGGGAGGCTGTTTTAGGCATCCACAACCCTCTCCATGAAGAAGTACTTCCTCACATCTCCCATGAGTCTACCTCCTTCCAGCTTCACAGCATGACCCCTTGTCCTTGAGCATATTTGTTTCTGAAAGATACTTCCCTCTTGAACCTTATTTATACCTGTGAGGTACCTGAAAGTTTCTATCGTATCCACTCTCTCCCTCAGTTCCTCCAGTATATACATATTAAGGTTCTTCAGTCTTTCCTTATAGGGTTTTTGATGCAGACCCTGCACCATTTTGGTTGCCCTCCTCTGGACTGCCTTCACTCTTTCTATGTCCTTGAGAAGAGGTCTCCAGAACTGGACAAAGTACTCCAAGTGAGGTCTCACCAATGATCTAGACAGGGGTAACACCACCTCCCTCTTTCTGCTGGTGTCGCCCCTCCCTATGCTCCCCAGCATTCCGCTAGCTCTCCTGACTGCTTTTTCACACTGTCTAGCCACCTTTAGGTCATCAGATATAACTCCCAGGCCTCTTTTCTGTTTGGTGGTGGTCAATACCTTGCTTCCCATTTTGTACTCCTCCCCTGAGTTTCTGTGCCCCTAGTGCATGGTTTTGCACTTTTTTGCATTGAAGCCCAGTTGCCATACCCTTGACTACTCCTCTAACCTTTTCAGATCCCCTCTCATTTTTTCCATCTCCCCCTCTCCCCCATTGGAGTGTCTACCCTGTTGCAGATTTCAGTGTCATCCACGAACAGGCAGACCTTTCCCTCCAGCCCCTATGCAATGTCACTAATAAAGACATTAAAGAGGACCAGTCCAAGTACAGATCCCTAAGGTACCCCACTGGTCACCCTCCCTTCCTCAGAGTTAACTCCATTTACTACCACCCTCTTTCTCCTATCCCTTAGCCAACTTCTTACACAGTTTACCACCTTTGGTCACACTCCTAGGCTTCCTAGCTTGCTTACTAATCTCCTATGTGGGATAGTGTGAAAGGTCTTGCTGAAATCCAGGTAGGCCACATCCACTGCTCCTCCCTGATCCAATCCTCTGGTCACTCAGTCAAAGAAATCTATTAGATTCCTTTGACAAGACCTCCCACCAGGTAAATCCACGCTGTCTTGTGTCCTGTAAGCCACTGAATTCAAGATATTCCACTATCCTTTCCTTCAGTAGTAATTCCAATAATTTCCCCACCACTGAAGTCAGGCTGACTGGCCTGTAGCTGCCGGCCTCCTCCCTACTATTATGTTTGTGAAGTGGGACTACATCTGCCTTCCTCCAGTCCCCTGGAACCTCTTCTGTCTCCATTGAGAGGTTGAACAGGACTGTCAGAGGTGCAGCCAGCACCTCCCTGAGTTCCCTTAGTATCCTTGGATGGACCCTGTCTGGCCTCATTGCCTTATCCAGTTTCAGATTTGTGAGTTCCTTCAGGACTTTGTCCTCTGTAACTGAACTAGTGTCCGCCTCCCTTTCTTCAATGTTCCTGTCACTTTTCTGTGGCCCCTCTCCTTCCCCTTCTTTTGAGAACACTGAACAAAAGTATTTGTTCAAGATGTCTGCTTTTTCTTGGTCGCCCTCCACAAAATCCCCTCCTTCCCTTCTTAGTCTTACAATCCCTCTCGTGGTCTTTCTCTTTTTGCTTACATACCTAAAAAATGTCTTGTCCCCGTTCTTTACTCCCTGGGCTATTTCCTCCTTTGTTTGTGCCTTTGCGCTCCTAACTGATTTTCCTGCCTCTCTCTCTTTCTCCAGATACAGCTCCCTATCCTCCTCTTTCTGTGTCTTCTTATAATGCCTGAATGCTAACTTTTTTGCCCTTAGTTTCCTAGCCACCTCCTTAGAGAACCACAGTGATCTCTTTTTCCTCTTGGATTTGCTTACTAGCCTGACGCAGAGGTTTGTGGCCTTCTCTATGCCCCCTTTTAGTTTCCCCCAAAGTTCCTCCACTCCACCCAAGTCCTACCCCTTCCCCACCAGGGTTTCCCTGAGGCATTCCCAGATCTTTTTAAAATCAGCCCTCCTGAAGTTCAGGACCTTCGTCCTTGTGTGGCTCGATTCTGTCCCAGTCCTTATATTGTACCACACAGTACGGTGATCGCTGGTCCCCAGGTAGCCACCCACCGTGATATCTGCAACACTGTCCCTGTTAGTTAGTAGAAGGTCCAGTATTGCCCCCCTCATGAGTGGGCTCCCTAACTAGTTGTCTGAGGACCCCCACCCCGTAGGGTGTCTAGGATGTCCCTGCTCCTAGCTGTAGCTGGGATGCTCCAATCTAAATCTGGCAGATTGAAGTCTCCCACCAACCGCACCTGCCCCTTATTTGCCATCTTTTGGATGGCTTCCCACAGAACCGTATCCAACTCCCCTCCCTGTGCAGGAGGTTTTTAGATCACCGAGTGCGAATAGTGGCTCCATTCCCCATCTCTAGGGTGACCCACAGTACCTCTGCCCCTCCCTGTATTTCCTGTACCTCTGTCACTTCTATGCTATCTCTCACATAAAGAGCAACTCCTCCCCCTTTTTTCCCACCCTGTCCTTTCTGAACAGAGTACAGTCTTGCATGGCTATATCCCAGTCATGGTTCTCAGTGCACCATGTTTCTGTAATGGCAACAATGTCCAGGTCAGCCTCTGCCATAATGGCCTTTAAGTCCAGAATTTTATTTCCCAGACTTCGAGCGTTGACGCACATGGTTCCAACTTCTAGTGCCACCCTGCTCAACAACCCCCCATTTTCCCTTTTGCCCTGTCTCCTTACTGCCTCTATTCACATTCCCATCTTTCTTCACTACTGCTAACTTGCTTTTCTTTTTATTAGGTACCCTTGGGGATTTGTCTCACTTAGGGTTCTCCCTGCTGACTACTCCAGTTTGTGGGGGGAGGGGTGTAGTTTATGTCTCATTGATTCCTTCCACCCCCCCCCCCCGGCTAGTTTAAATGTTAGCCACTGTAACATTTAAATTGTTCACTGAGGACTGCGGTCCCTCCTGGAGAGATGCAGGCCATCTCCCCTGTATAGGCCTTTATCCGTCCAGGTGTGACCCCAGTCCCCAATGTGGCCAAACCCCTCCTCTCTGCACCATTTCTTCAACCACTAGTTGAAGCTCCTGGTACAGAGTACCCTATCCTCCCCCCGTCATAGATAGGCAGCACCTCAGAAAAGGCCACAGAGCTTGCTAACTGCCTAAGACCTCTCCCCCACTCCCTGAACTCCTCCTGAACTATCCTTTCCCCATCTCTAGCCAGGTTAATTGTCCCCAAGTGGACAATGACATCTAGCTCCCCCGCCCGTCCTGCTGCTGTAGCGATCCCCAGGATTCAGTTGATGGACAGTACCCTAAATTATAAAACATCTCAATTTTTATGAGTAGGTATACTGAGTAGACAGTTTCTGTGCCCCTAACAGAACAGCTGCAATTCCTGGGGAAACCCCAAAACTGAAGAGCTACATCCTCAGGAGCCAAGCATGCAGGTACAGGTATCAAAGACCTGGATGCACCAGAGTGCCATGTTCCTGTGACAGAAATCCTGCTTGTAGAGTGGGCAAGACAAGAAGTTCCATTGTTAACTGCTGAAGCAGGGGTAACGTGATCTGTCTGGGCCAGTACAGAGCAACCAGTATCAGGGTGGCCAGCTCGATCCACAACTTAACCAGAACCCTCCGTATCAGAGGAAATGGAGAAAATACATGCATCAAGCTCCCTTTCCAAGAAAGGGACAACACATCTCACCATAAAACTCCAGGCCCTGGAGTGAGTGAGTAGAAATGCGACAGTGCTGCACTGTATGGAGATGCAAAGAGGTCAATGTCCAGGCAATTGAACTTTATGAAGAGGCTGCCTATGATAGAGTACAACAGCTCCCATTTGTGGCAGAGTGCCTGGGACTGGCTGAGATGCTCTGTAAGGGCATTGAAGGAACTAGCCAGGAAGACAGCCAACAGGAATATGTTGTGTGTCACAGCCCAGTGCCAGACTCTCATCATCTCCATGCAAAAAGGATACAAATGGGCACCTTCTTGGTGGTTGGTCACTGAAATGTTGTCCATATGGATCAACAACTGGTGACCTGGTAGGAGGGTAGCGAAGGTCTGTAGGCCAAGCAGAACAGCTCTCATTTCCAGATCACTGCTGTGCAGAACTGTGTCTAAGAGGGACCATAGACCCTGAGTCCAGAAGGGGCCTATATGGGCACTCCATCTAGAAATCAAAGCATCCACTGTCATCACTAGCAGAGGAGTCAATCAATCAATCAATCAAAATCTTTATTTATCCAGGCGAACATCATTGAGCAGAGCTCTTTTACAAGATGGACCTGGTTAGAACAGGGTCAGGTAGCATCCATCATAAAAACATATAAATACATGTAAATAAGTATATAAACACAAACACAATGATGCAGTAATAGGGGAGTCAAATGATAAAAGGAAGACAAGACAAGCCATAACAGAGGAGGATTCAAATACAAGGGGGAAGGTCCACCATTGAACCATGCAACTGTATATAAACCATGTTCTCTGTATAGAAGTACCAGTTAGTTCATTTACCAGGGGCAGTCACTAGTACTAGCCATGAAAATGGCTTGGAGAACCACCAACTAATGGCAGATGGGGTACCAGGAGGGGTATGTAATATGTAAGCGAAGGATAAACATTGCGAGAAGTGAAGTCCCAAGGATAGGTCAGTAGAACTGATGCGGCAGTGGGGGCCTACAGGGAGAGGGAAAGGGGAGTTAGGACTTTTACAGTATGATTGCGTGAAGATTGTGGATGAGTGCAGTATAGAGTTGTGAAAAGAGGGCTGGAGAAAGCGGGAAGATAGACCAGTATCAAAGGGAGGACAGAGGCATCAAGGTGTTACATGAAAGCATGATGACAGACCAGGGCCAAGGAGGAGACAAGCACTAGAAGTAATTTGTTCATGGTTAAATGGTACAGGTTAGCATGATGACAATTCATGGTCATGGAAAACAATTGCACTGATCATTTCTGAGACGTGAATATGAGCTTGAAAGATGAGATGCCAATGGGTGACCTCAGTTTCAGTTTTTTTTTGTAATTTATTCCACAAGGAGGACAGTGTAAAGCTTATAGCAGCCCTGCCAAAGCGAGAGTTAACTTTGAGAACCATCAGTAGGAGAGATTTGCAACTTCTCAGGACGTAATTGCCTATTGGTTTTATAGGAAGACAGTCTGTAATGTATTGGGGCAGTTTTTTGGAGATGGCTCTCAGTGTCCATAAGGCTGCATTTTTATCATGCCTGAATTGGAGAGAACTCCACCCCACTGATTGATATAGGGAGCAGTGGTGAGTGGAATAAGGCAGGCCTGTGATGAACCTCAAAGCTCTATGATATAATGTGTCAAGTTTGGTGAGGTAGGAAGTAGGACAGTGACTATAGAGGATGTCAGCATAATCTATCAAGGATAGAAAGGTTGATTGTACCAGCTGTAGTTTGGCATCTCTAGTTAAGAAGTAGGCTATCCTAAAGAACAGGCCAAGTCTCTGTCGTAATTTTTTGAGTAATTCTTCAACGTGCTCTAGGAGTCAGACAGAGAAAGGGCAATCCTATCTCCAGGTTGGAGTGGTCCAACCATAAAAGCAAGGAGTGACAGAGCAGAGGGGTCACCTCTATGTGACACTCCAGCTCATCTGAATGGTGAATCAACTGGGCATGGAGGAACCATTATGGAATTCTCATATGCAGAAGTGCCAGTGAGACAGTAAGAATGGCAGCAGTTATGAGGCCTATGAGTTGTAAGAGACATCTGGCTGAGACACAGTTGCTGGAAGAGACCAGCTAAGCCAGGGCAACCAGTTCCATAGCACAGTCAGAAGAAAGAAAACCCTGACCCAATATCATGTCTTGAATTGCTCCGGTGTACTCAAGACACTGACAAAGAGTGACTACGGACTTCAGTTTGTTTACCTGAATGCCCAACTGCTTGAAGAGCTGTCTGGTGTGGAACAGTGTGTAAACAATAGACTCATTCGACAAGGCTTTCAGAAGCCAGTCATCGAAGAACAGGAAGACAGAGAGGCCTTCCCCTCTGAAGGCAGCTGCAACTGCTGCAAAGCATTTGGTAAAGACACATGGTGCAGATGATCAGCCCAGGGCAAGAAAGGAAACTAACAGTGTGAGCCCTAGAGCATAAACCACAGGTATTTTCAGTGAGATTTACAGATCTTGATATGGACTAAGTATCCTTCATAACCTGGGCACACATTAAATTTAAACCCCTTGCAGTAGCAGGGGAAGGAGGGCTACAGAGAGACCATTCAAAACCATTTGTATTTGATGAACAAGTTGAGATCACTGAGGTCTAGGAGGGGCTGTAAATCCCCATCCACTTTATAGAAGAAAGAGGGAGATGCCACCCCCAACAAGGATGCCCTGATCTACAGAGGTTGGGGGATGCAGAGATGACTAAGAAGACACTGGGGCAGCAAGGGTGCTGCCAAAACCTGCACCTTTGGTGACCCTGGTATGGGCACCTGGAGGTAAAAGGAATGGGGAGACCTGGGGCCACTGAGAGCCATGGCTAGGACCCTGAGAATAGTTACTATGGCAGACTTACAGATTGTGAAAGGAATCCTGGTCCCTACCCCAAGGCTTGGGATGAAGGGTATTGCGGGACCTCAGGGTCATTTTTGACATCTGGAGGTCACACAAGGCAGACTGAACATCAGAGCCAAAAGGCTGCATTAAGGACACATTGATGGACATCAGTGACAAAGCCAGCAACATACAACCAGGAGTGGTGGTGCTGGCAAATGCCAGAATAGTCAATCGAGCAGCAGCATCAGAGGCATCACAAGAAAACTATAAGAGGTGCTTACTAGACTCCAAATTATGTGCAACTGTCTGTGAGACTTCAGGTTTATGTGGTCCATCAGGCAGCTTGTCAGACATGGCAGTCATGGACGCACACAGGTTGTTCTAATATTTAATCATATAGGCCTGATAGTTGGCAGTCTAGAGGTCAAGGGATTCTGAAGCATATGTCCTCTTGACCATGACATCCAGCTTCCTTGATTCTGTAAACCCCCCATGGGTGCAGCTTACCAGGCTTACCTCCTGGTGTCTGGTCCTACCAGCCCTGAATTTCTGGTGCCCCTGAGATGCTTCTGCCAGCCCTTTGAGCCTGCTTGCCCGGGGTATGGAGGAGTTGTGTAAATAACTGAAGCTTTGTCATCTAGTGACACAGCACCATTAGTGCTGGAACAGCAGTGACTTGCCACACAGCCTGTGTGTGCGCACATGTGCCTTCTGAGTAAGGTCAGCCTTTCAGTGTGTTCCAACTCCTGGGATCCCAGAACATGTGTCAGCGGCTCGGATGCACCTCTTGGAAAATAAAGAGGAGAGGAATGTGAACTATGTGAATAACTGTGTAAGTGCTTATGTATACACTGTTTAAGAACAGTTTAGCCTGCTTCAGGGATACATTTTTGCCTGCTGCAAGGGGACTTAATGCTATGGCACTAGTGACAGGCAGATAAGGACTTTGTCAGAACCTGTTCTACAAGCAGATAACAGTATACTGGTGCAGCTATTGGTTCTATGGACAGTTATGTGTTAGAACTGCCTGGCTTGCCTGCATGAAAGCCATTAAGTTGGGACTAGGTACACACTGTTTACATGGACACCATCTTTGCAACCCCTGATCCTGTAGTACCCAATCAGTGAATGAGGAGCTCTAAGGACTGAAGCTCTGGCTCCTGGGTAGGGGGTGTGAACAATGTTCTTGGCACCCTTAGTAATAAACAATGAGCCAACAAATAAACCTAATGCATAGCAATTTCTGTGATGGACAGCTGAATTGTTCAGTTTGAAGTGGCGTTTCTTCCCCTGAGATGTGGGGGAGAAGGCTGCTCAAGACAAATTGTGGCTGAGGCTCTCTCAGGAAAGAGGGGAGCAGCAGTGAGCAGCAGAGATGTTTGCGAAGTTGGCCCAAGGCTACCTTAGCCGCCAACCAGGAGACTTGCCAAAATCTTCCATTAACTGGGAGAGAAAGAACTCCAGTGTTCAGTTTAGCGAGAGAAGATAACTTTGGCACCCTGAGAAAAGCCATCAGTTGTTACTGGGCTGGGACTGAGTTTTCAAAGCCTGACGTGTGTCTTGAGCAACTGAAGCTTACATTGTGAGAAGCCCACTGATTTTCCGCTGTCTGGGGAACCAGAAGGTATTAAGGATTGCAGCCCAAAAGTGTGGAAATCTTGCTGAGAGACTGTTCACTCTATCAGCCTGGAGGTACATTAGCTCTGCTACAGAGGAGTCTGTGTTTGCTGCTCGCAGAAAGTGACAGACTGTGTGGACCCACATCTGGGAAGAGACTCCATGCAAACCAGGATGATCTGGGGAATCAACCAGGTACTATCAGCACTAGGCAGTACCCATCACTTGCCCCTGGGAATTAGATGCCTGGATGTGTGGCATAGGTGTGTGGCCTGGTCCCGGTACTGGCTGAATACAGCACCCACAGAGCAACAACCTGAAGGTGACAAGCTTCAGGAGACTGCAACAACCCGAAGGTAATAAGCTGCTAGACTCTGTGTCATCCAAGACAGCTACCATCTTGTTTGCCCCATTCGAGGCCCTGGCTCAACAAACCACATTTTCTGACTCTGTCAGACCCTGTGCAGTTGAACTACAGAACCATGAGTAAACACAGGGCCTGCCCAGATCTGGGGAGAATTCAAAGTTGCTTAACGTTTCCTGTTCTGTTTCCAAGTGCACCAACCCGTGGCAACATACAGGTCTGCATCTCTGTCTGGGCACCCAGTTAGACTTTTTAGGGACACTGGTACCAGTGAGGAGGTGGGCTCATTAATGGTGTTGCTGTTGGGAGGTGGGCATAGCTGTCATGGTAGTTTATGTATACTCCCAGCTTATCAACTGTTCTTAACTGTTTTCTTCTTGCATTCCCAATCCCCTTTTTCCCCTTTAATAAACGGTTAACCATTACTGTTCAATACAGTCTGTGAACATATTATTAGTGCTATGCATTAATTGCATGCTCAGTAAAACAGTGCACAGGTTTATGTTATTCTGTGTTTGGGGTGACTGGAAGGGGAGGTAGGTAGGTACAGCATCCCAGGGGGTTGCACTCTACAAACAATTGGCCCACTGTATTTCACTCTGGGTGGAAGCACCACACTATTTATTTTTCTGTTTGGGAAAGAACCCCCCGTCACCATCAAAACAGAGCCCAAGCCCCTCAACCTGTTCACAGCCCAACAGGTGGCGCCCGGGTTACAATTCTTTGTCAGAAGGAAGAGAGCTTATAAGCTTAGAAGCCTTAGATATGTCATGCGCAGTCATGATATCCCAGAATCTATCTCATGTTGAGAGAAATAATATGCTTATATGGAGGGGCAGGATATTGTTTATCTGTCTTACGATACACAGCAGGCAAACCACAAGATTTGTGCCAAATAGCCAGTGTGGCATCCTTCAATGCCAAATGGATAGGAGGAACAATAACAGAAGGCAGAGCAGACACCTCCAAGAACTCATAAAGAGTTGTCTTTGAGAGACTTTCCTCCCTGCAACAAAACCCAGCTTGGACTGGACCTGGTGATGGAAAGCCTGAAAGGAGGCATCCTTAGGAGGGGATCTAGGAGTGTAATGCACACTGTCCTCACTACAGGAGTATAAAGTAGAACTGCAGCCCACCACATTGGGGGGGGACCTTTTTCCTCTTCCTCAAATTCCTCTTGCATTAAATCATTCCAATGTCTCTTCCTAGTCAACAACAATGGGCAGCGGATCAATGGCAGGAGTAGGCCAAACAGGATGAACCATCAATGGGCTAGGTGTTGATGAAGAAATCCCATGGCTAGGTATGGTGACCAGTACAGGGGAGCCCCAGTTTCAACAAGATTGACAGTGGCGGTACTGATGGCGGTGATGGGTTTAGTGTTGATGGCAGAGCCAGTGGCAGAAGCTTTTGAAAGAGTTCAGACATATTCTGAAACAGCATCCATGTGTAACCCCCCTACAAATGAGGGTTCACAAAAAGTCTTCCTTGAGCTTGCCTAAATCCTCACCATCAGGCTGGTGTTCTGCATTTTTGCAGATTAAATGTATTGCCAGAGAGTGTCTGTATAGCCTCTGTGTACTGTCTCTTTAAGAGCTGCCTGGATTGCAGTCTTAATTAATCTAAAAGGGAGTTCTGTTAGAAGATGTGCTTGTTTGCTGATCATTTGTTACAGTAGTAATAATATTGCAGTTTGTTCTAACCTGCCTTCTTTGCAGCAAGGACTGTTCTGTTTATCTCCACCAACTTGGCCCGGGACTGTCAGAATGGGCCAATCAGTACTGTTGGGACACTAAAATGGAGCCTGCATACAGGGGCTTGGTGGGGTCAAAACTTGTAGGAATTATAGTTTTTGCATTTTGGCACCTAAAATAACCTGGAGGGGGAGCCCTTGTTATGACTGACAGACAGATCAGCCAACCGAACCTTGTGGATCTTGAGGAAATTCCCAAGCTGCTTGCAGCTAGTTTCAGTTCTGAGTTTTGAAGTGAAGAGATAACAGCTTGAATGATTCAAGCAGCAGCCCCGGCATAGATTTGCGTGGGAGAACTGTGGAAAGGCCTGAGTTTTGGCCTGCATGCCTGCCTGCTGTCCGTGAGAGGGAACTTGTGCCTTTTTCAGACTGAATCCGAACTTGGAGAGCGAAGTAAGCCACCGAATTGTGACCAGGCTCCTACCTGAAGAAGACCGAAGATTTGCTGAATGCGATCAGAATGTCTGGACCTCCAGCCACCTCTAAACTCCCGGATTGTGCAGGGACTCTGTAATTGCGATCGGAGAGCCTTTTGCCTGGTACAGTGGAATTTCCTTATATGTGAATGTGTCATGTGCTTATAGTGGGTCGTGATTTGGTTCCCCACTATGGTTTGAATTGTGTTCTGCTTGCTGGAAGCTGCATTAGAATTTCCTTATGTGTAAATGTGCTGTGTGCTGCTAGTGGGTCACGATTTGGTTCCCCACTATGGTTTGAACTGTATTCTGCTTGCTGGAAACTGCATCCATCCCCATAGACTGAATCCAAAATCATCTCCATTGGGCCTGGGCCTTGCCACACTGGCCCAGCCCGACTACCCGCTGCACAGAGAAAGCCATCGACAAGAGACCTGCCTGGGGATCAGCTCCCTGCTCAACACTTGAACAGGAAGGACGTCTCGGTGATTCGTGTGGGCCCCGCTTCTCCAGGCACTCCAGCTCAACAACCTGCAGTCTCGATTTCATCCTGCCTGTGTCCAGTATTGGGCATCATGAGTAAACATCAGGGTAGCTCCCTGCAACAACAGCTAAATCTAAAGTGTTGTCATCTGATTGTCTGGTTGCTTTTTCTTTCACGAACTAAGCCCTCCGGCTCCGGATTACAAATAGTGTGTGTTGTGCATGTTGCTTTCTTCCATCACAGGGCCCCAACCACCTGCAACGTTCCTGTCTAGCCCATCATCTTCCTACCTGGGTACCCAGAGGTGTGACTGTGTGGGGACTTAAAGCGCATGCATAACTGTTTGATTAATATAGCCTTTAAGCCAATCAACTTGATTGCGCCCCTTCCTTGTTCAAGTCCCCTGAATAAATCAGATCTGACGTTTTCTGAATTTAACCTGACTGTGGTTCCAGTTTGTGCCAAGAGTACTTTACTGTTGCTATTTGCTGTGCATAACCTTGTTTTACAAGGGGTCCCCAGGGTCGAGCCCTAGGAACCAGCCCTGGTGGTAAGTGCAAACAGTGCGGGTACTTGTATGGTGTACAAGGGGTACTGTGAAAGTGATTATTATATATTGCTTAGGCCACTAGAAGGGAAAGAGGGGGGTTACAGTGTCCCGGAGGGCTGTGCCCAGGTTAGTTTGACCACTAACAACCCTGACCTCTGGGTGGAGGCACCCGTTGCAGAACCTAGGCCCCTTAACCTGCTACTAGCCAAGCAGGCAGGGGTAGTAGCCTGTGAGATAGCACCACCTAGGGGTTACATCTTGGAGGCACCACTGGGATTTTGTGCCTTTTAGTGACCAAAAATTAGGAATTATTGTTAAAGATTAATGGTTACTCCAGTAGAAATGGCTGTACACCAGTTGGTGGGGTGGTGTACTGGGCAAGAGATTGACCCCCAAAATGCTCTGCTTATACTGGATATTCCCCTGGGTACCAGTAAGGACACTGTAGATGGAGCACTCTCCAAAGTTGAATGTTTAAAAAACCCTGTGGTGGTGGGTCGACAGGCTGATTTGATTGCTCAAACCTTCATAGCCTTGGTAGAGTGTAGTGACCTCATGGACAGCTCTAAAATGCCACAGACTATTGCTTCAGAAGGGGTCCCAGACGCCTGTAGAGTGATAACAAAAGACAGTAAAGACCTCAGGGAGGATGAGCTCCCACCATTATCTGAGACTTTTGAGGAGAAATTTGCTAAGTTGTTGCTGGAAGAAGGGGAAACCATAGAGGACTTTAAGAAACTGTTCCTGCCACCTGGAGGTGTTCTTTCCCCAACACCCCCTCCCACGCCAGCACCTCTTACTGTTCCACCTTCTGTGCCCATGCCAATGCTGGCCCCTATATCTGTACCCACCATTAGTCACGACTCCTACTGAAGGCTGAGAATCTTCTCGGGCACCCTCCCCCCCCCAGAGGGAGGATGACTGGGAGATCTGGATTGACTATATTGCCCCTTTGGTACCTGAGTGGCCGTGTGAGGAGGCTGAGAAGCAGAAAAAAATCATAGAAAGTTTGAGGGGCCCCACCCTTGAAGCCATTACATTTTTGAGGTCCACGAACCCTGATGCATCTGCTCAGAAGTACCTATCTGTACTTGAAGGCAATTTTGGGAGCATTGAGTCAGGGGAGACTTTGATGTAGACATTCCAAGGTACCAAACAATGGGAAGGGGGAACGTTTGTCTGTGTATGTTACTCGCCTAGAAAGAGCTCTGCAGAAAGCTTACCGGAAAGGTGGGGTAGCTGCTAGTGATTTGAACTGTGTGATATTGGGGCACATACTGCAACATACCAAGCATTCTAAACTGCAGATCATCCAGTTATGGCTCCAGGATAGGAGAGGTAACCCACTTGACTACTGTGACTTTATAAAAGAACTCTGGTAGGTAGAAGGTGAAGAGGGAGATTGTAACTATGGGGTGAGTGCAGCCCAAGTGATCGTGGCACCAGAAGGCCCTTCTGAAATGGAGACCACTAAGAGTGTCCCGCCATGGGCTAAACGGTGGGGGGAGGAGTTGCTGAAGGAAGTCAGAAAAGTACAGCCAGGTGTGTTTGCTGAGGTATCCCCTGCTGACAGAGACCCTGGCCCCTGTCAGGACATGGCTGTTATGGGGGTGGGAGTGCACCTTCAGGCATCCTCTACTGAGGGTGGCGTCTCAGCTGAGCTCAAGGAGTTGACTGCCACCCTAAAGGAACTTTTGAGACATGGTACACTACCCGCAGAAGTCTGATCACAATCTCCTGTCGATGATCCAGCATCCCCTGCTATGTTTTCCCCAAGAATGCCCTGAGAGCATGTCATTTGTCACAACTGCAGCAAGGATGGCCATATGAAGAGGGAATGCCAGTCTCAGAAAGACTTAGAGAAAGTGGTGAACCAGCTTCAAGGAGAGCTTTGGAAAATTAGTCAGTGGTCAAGGGGTGCACGAAATGACCATGGTAAAGGCTTCGGCCATCCTAACTCAAACCCCTCTGTGGCTAAATCATCTGTCCACGCCCCTGCTGTTGTCCCTCCAGACTGGTCCAAAATAGTGGGCCCTTCAATGGAGACTAATGTGGCTGTGAATGGTATTCCTACTCGGGCTGTGCTTGACAGTGGGTCGCTAGTGACCACTGTGTTTCAGGACTGGTATGACAAACACTTATCTGATGTGCCCTACAATCCCTGGAAGGCCTACATGTGTGGGGGCTGAACGAAAAGTCTTATCCATATCTCGGATATGCTTGCCTCTGAAAATCAGAAATCTTGACTTTTTTTGTTCTCTCTTTAAATTATAAGTTAGAGAGGGTCAATTTTTTACACTGTAGGGTAAAAATCAGGCTTTTGTGTGTGTGTACTAAACAAACAAAATTTAAACCTGCAGTGTAGTGAAGATTAACAGCTTAAGGATGGTTTTGTAGAGGTTTATTCTGATTACAAATGTAAGGCTTTTGTAAATTAATTGTTGTCTGAAACAAAGAACAAGACAAGTAGTCTAACTGAAATGCAGTTAGCTTAGGGATAATTTTATATTCACCCTTGCGCTTGTACAAAGTGAATACATGATCACCCTTGCGCAAAGCAAATATATTGGGATGACAATGGATTTTGAGAGGTGTGTCACTGTCCGTCAAATGCAGGGTAGTCTGCAAGGGGCTTAACATTGTCAGACCAATCATCAGCCAGACTGATCATGACACTACTTTGGTCTTGCTGGGAGGAAACTTCATTTAATTCAAAGAAAAGAGACACCTGAATCACAGAGCAGCTCTTTCCTTTGATCTGTATAATGCTGCTCAGAGTCAGATCAGCCTGCAGTGGTCCTCCCCACAATGTAAAAACAATCCCTCCCACCCTTTCCTTCTTAATTTTCTGACATAGGGGAGCCCAATCTCAGGTGCTGGCTAGTACCACCCACCCCCTCATTTTCACTGTGCGACACCGGAAAGCCCACCCCCGGTGCCGCCAAACATAACACTGATACTGGGGTGCCCAATCCCCAGAGTCAGTACCTGAAATAAAGAAAACCATCCCTCAATCTGACCTACCCCTTTCTTGTTAATTTTTGACACTGCAGTGATCAATTCCCAGTGCCAGTGAGTAACCCCACTCTGCCTATTTTCACTGTGCGACTGCGGGCAGCCCACCCCATGTGTCACCAAAGATAACACTGACACTGGGGTGCCCAATCTCCAGTGTGGGTACTTGATATAAAAAAAAATTCCCTCAATCCCTCCCGCCCCTTCCTTCTTAACTTTAGGACACCAGGGTGCCCAATTCCTGGAGCTGGCTAGTAACCCCCACTCCATCTGTTTTAACTGTGCAACACCGGTGAGCCCACCCTGAGTGCTGCCAAACATAACAGTGACACTGGGGTGCCCAATCCACAGTGTCTGTACCTGAAATAAAAAAACCCATGTCTTGTAGTGTTTTTGTATTTTTACACACCTTGTAAAAAAGAAAACCATCAATCGATGTCTGTTGCCACTGATGGCACTCCACCACTGTTACCCTCCCCCATCTGACCCTCCAACTCAGAAACCACCACCCCGCTCCCCTCCCACCCCTTACTTTTAATTTTATGACACTGGAGTGCCCAATCCCCAATGCCGGCTACAGGCCCCCAGACCAGGGGGAGGACATAGACACATTACTGTTAGAAGATATACAAAACATGACAGCTAAAGGGGAGGTTCTGATAATGGGAGACTTCAACATGCCGGATACAGATTGATCAATACCAGCAGGAACATCTGCCAGAACTAGACACATGGTGGATTCCCTGCAGGGGGAAGGCCTCAAACAACTGGTACAACAACCCACAAGAGACAGGGCTATCCTAGATCTAGTATTGACTAACAGAGAAGGGAGTAGAGATCTCCAGGTAGAAGGTCACCTGGAGGCCAGTGACCATCACATGGTATGGTTCAATTTGGCCACTACAACTAAATCATCCCATTCCAAGGCAAAAATATGGGACTTCAGAGGAGCTGACTTTGATAAGATGGCCAACAGAGTTAAGCTAGCCCTGGCAAAAAGAAACACAGGTGAGGGGGTACAGGCAAAGTGGGCAAGCATTAAGGATGCAATACTTGAAGCAACATCCCATTGTGTTAGACAGAAAAGGAAGTGCAAAAGAAGAAGGAAACCACTTTGGTTCTCAAATACAGTAGCAGAAAATGTCAGAGCCAAAAGGCTGGCCTTCAGGAAATATAAGGGAACACAGTGGGATGAAGATAGGGAGGCATACCAAACTGCCCTAAGGGAAGCAGGGAAGGCAGTAAGGCAGGCAAAGTCCCAAACTAAGGAAACACTAGCACAAACAGTAAAATAAGGTGACAAGACTTTCTATAGATACATTAGTGAAATGAGAAAGTCCAGAGGGGGTATTGCTAAGCTCAAAGGAGAAAAGGGGGCATGTGAGGAGGAAGACCCTATAAAAGCATCTATCCTAAATAGATACTTTTGTTCAGTATTTACTGAAGAGAATGTAGGGCAGGGCCCACAGCTCAGCACCATGGACACAGGGGGGACCTCGCTAAGCTCAGGGTGGACAAGGCAATGGGACCTGATGGCATACATCCCAGGGTACTAAAGGAGCTAAGGGTGGAACTAGCAGAGCCATTAGCAGAACTGTTTAGTGAGTCTCTGAGAACAGGAGAGGTCCCAGAAGACTGGAGAAGGGTTTATGTGATCCTGCTCCACAAGAGTGGTAGCAGGAAGAGGCAGGGAACTACAGACCAGTCAGTCTTACCTCAGTAGTGGGCAAGATTATGGAGGCACTCCTTAGGAAAGGATAGTGCAACACCTGGAATCCATAGGGCACAGGGTCCAAGACAGCATGGGTTTACAAAGGAAGGTCCTGTCAAACTAATCTCATAGATTTCTTTGACTGGATAACTAGAGTGTGGACCAAGGGGAGCAGTTGATGTCGCCTACCTTGACTTCAACAAAGCTTTCGACACTGTTCCACATAGAAGATTGATAAACAAGCTGGGTAGGCTCGGGGTGGGTCAGAAGTTGGTCAACTGGGTGGCAAACTGGTTGACGGGCAGAAAACAGAGAGTGGTGGTAAATGGTATGCAGTCAGAAGAGATGCGAGTCACAAGTGGGGTACCTTAGGTATCAGTCCTGGGGCCAGTCCTCTTCAATATCTTCATCAGTGACATTGCAGATGGACTAGAGGGTAAGGCTTGTCTGTCTGCAGATGACACCAAGATCTGCAACAGAATAGATGATCCAGCTGGGGTGGACAGAATGAGAAGAGATCTGGATAAACTAGCAAAATGGTCAGAAAAGTGGCAACTGGGATTTAATGCAAAGAAGTGCAAGATCATGCACATAGGGAAGAGAAACCCTGAAGCCACCTATAGGCTGGGAGGGGGAGTTGCTGGCAGTCACAAAGGAAGAAAGAGACTTGAGTATCATCATCACTGATGACCTGAAATCATCCAAGCAGACCTCTAAAGCAATAGGTAAGGCTAGGGGGATGTTAGGGTGTATTAGTAGGGGTATCACAAGTCACAAGAAGGAGGTAATAATCCCTCTTTACAAGACACTGGTTAGGCCCCATCTGGAGTACTGCGTGCAGTACTGGAGGCCACACCTTCACAAGGACATTAACCAAATTGAGGCAGTCCAGAGAAGGGCAACCAAATGGTGCAGGGACTGCATCAGAAGACATATGAGAACAGATTAATGGAGCTCAATATGTATACCCTAGAGCAAAGGAGGGAGAAAGGTGATATGATCTAAACATTCAAACACCTTAAGGGCATTAACAAGGTGAAAGAGTCTAACATGTTTCAATATAAGAAAAATAGCAGGACAAGAGGACACAGCATGAGATTAGAGGGAGGCCGATTAAGGGGTAATGTGAGGAAGTTATTTTTCACAGAAAGGGTGGTGGATGCATGGAACGGCCTACCTCAGGAAGTGGTGGCTATGAATACAGTGCAAGGCTTCGAACAGGCATGGGATAGGCATAAGGGAGTAATACAGATGAGTATGAATAAATAGGCCACTGACAGCAAAGGACGATGGCACATTTATAAGGTAGAAAAAGAAATGGGCAGACTGGATTGGCCTTGCTGTCCTTATCTGCCATCAACTTCTATGTTTGTATACCCCCACCCTGCCTGTTTTCACTGTGAGACACTGGGGAGCTCACCCCCAGTGCTGCCAAACATAGCACCAACACTGGTTTGCTCAATCCCCAGTGTTGGTACCTGAAATAAAAAAGAAAATACAAATACAAACAGCTCCACTCTGTGGCGTGAACATCAGCACTGAAGTGAGAGAGACAGTATCTCAGTTCAATCAAGTTTTACTGAATAAACAGCATATCAAAAAAGTGCAACCATTTCAAAAACAAGGCTGTAGCTCACCCACAATGATACAGCATAGATTTCGGCATGAACAGGGGCAATATAGTATAGATCAAGTCTCCAGATCATAATATCCACAGCTAGCGTGCTGAACTGAAAAGGCAGCAACACATCTAATGGCTGGTTGTAGCAGCTCTATTCAAACCAAGCCATAAAAAAAAAAATGAATAGCCCACACTCATTGGGCATGCTGGCCCGTGCCACAGCAGTCATGCTGCAAGCTTAGGTATCAGCAAAATTAATCTTCATCATCACAGTGTAATCTCTGCCTTCCCAAGTGAAGAGTTAAAAGTAAAGAGACAGTCAGCAATAAAGTGCACAGTGATCAAATATGCTTAAAGTGATACAAATAAGTGTGCAGGTGATAAGGAAGAAAGTGAGGGAAGCATGTACAGTCTTATATGTTTTCTACTACCTTTTGGGTGACTGTTAGTTTCTGTGCTAGTATGGTTTGTGGTTGTTGCCTGCAAGGTGCCATCTGAACAGAACACGATTTGTATCTAAAATGGGTGATAAAGATGATGTCCAAAAACTTACCACATCTGACCTGTGAGAATCAAGCTGGTTCCTCAGATGACAGTAGTCCTCCTCAGTGTGCTTCTTTATCAGTGAGGAGGATGAAGCAGATGTAGTTTTTCATGTCAAGGAAGCCTGTCCCTTCATCTTGTGTTTATCCTTCCAATCCTTCTGCTCCCCCAGTGGTTTTTGACAACTGTGAAGAAAGTAAAGAAACCAACAATCATAACATGCAATGGACGTCAAACCTTTGGGATGCATGCAATAAAAGTCCATAGCACTAGTAATATCTGTGTCCCAAAATAATTCCTGTGTCCCAAAATGAGCTTGAAGATGAGGATTATGATGACGGTGCCGGCAGTCATGATGCTGATTATTTATTTCCCTGATGTTCTTGTCTACCAGGAGGAGGACGCAGAGGAAGAGGAGGCAGTTGAGCCTGTAAGCAAAGCAGATAAAGAAGAGGAGCTTGGAAGATTGGCTGCCTGTCTGATGGTGGCAGTATCAAAAACTCTGCTGGTGGCTGAGGGAAATCTGACAGTGGCAAAGGAATTCCCAGGTTGAGGAAAACATCAACTCAGAGTTAGGAAACACGGTCCTCAAGGTCAGCTTTATGATGACTCAGAGGAGGACTTGGTGCCTGATACTTCATCATTATTATGAAGCAAGTATGGAAGATCGAACGTCTCATTTTGCATGAAGAATTAAAGCAATGTAATGTATGCAACCTGTATGACATGCCTGCAGAACATCCATCATGGATGATTAGAGATGGCCCTAGGAGCATCAGGAATACATACTCATATGTGCAAGAAGCATCATTGTAAATGGCTGAGCATGTCTATGGGATCAAAACAATGTCATCACACTGAATGAAGATGAGAAGGAGGAGGAGAGACTGTCTTCTGAGTCAGTGACCACTAACCCAGCCAACTATCCTCATTTCCTAAGAAAAGCAGCATGTCAGTCATCAGCAGTGGTAATTCCTGTAAAGTATGGTGACACAGCAGCAAATGATTTTAGCTGAAGTAGAGGAGCAGAGCAAAACTTGCCTCCCTGCTTATGCTTAAGCCTAGAACATAAATGCAGCATTGGCTGAACTTATTGTAGAAAATATGCTACCGTTCTCATTTGTGTCCAGCCCTGGGTTAGGAAGTTCATCGGTAGAGCTATGCCATGATATAACATCTTATCTTGCCATTTTCATGTTTGCTTGTGCTTGCACAAAACAAATATTTTGCTATGATAGTGAATTTGAGAGGTGTGTGCCGCTGTCAGTCCAATGTGGAGCAGGCTGCAGTGGGCTTGACAGGATCAGACCATTTATCAGCCAGGCTGATCATGACACTCTTCTGTGCTTGCTGGGTGGAAACTTCATGAAGTTCAAAGAAAAGAGCTGCCTATATCAAAGGGTGTCTCTCTGCTTTGATCTGCATGGCACCACCAAGCAAGCAGCTGATGGGCATCATGATCAGCCTGTGCTTCATCCTCCCCCTGCAACACAACTGACCATTTCTTGCTAAAATTAGTGTGTTTGTGTTTTTATTCCATTTAATCTTGCTTAAAACCTTGTGAAAAGATCCCACCCTCTGCCGTGTATCACTCCCACCTCACCATTGCTTCCTGTGCCCCATAAATATGAACCCTACACTGGGGTGCCCAATCTTAAAATCTTATAAAAAGATTCCACCCTCTCCCACATATCCCTTCCACCTCACCATCACTTCCTGTGCCCCATAAATATGAACCCAACACTAGGGTGCCCAATCCCCAGTGTTGGTACCTGAAATTAAAATAAAATCCTCAAAGACTTTTTTTATTTACTTTTTTGCACCCTGTAAAAAATAAAATGGTCCATTGATGTCTGTTGCCATGGCCCCCACGGCCATTACCCTCCCACCACCTGACCCCCCCAACTCAGCACCCACCACCCCACAAACCCCCATCCCTTACTTACCTGGCGGTCCAATGCCATAATCCTCTCTGAACTGGAGATACATCTTCACTCTTCAATGCCAGACTAGGAACTGAAGAAATCAAGTAAGTACTGTCAATGTATTTCAATGTGTTTTGAACTTTTAATCATAACATGGCCATTTTTTAAATATTTTGACCCCAACTCTTCAACATGGCCTTTTCAGAACCCCACCTCATAAACAAGGTAGGTGACATTTTTCAAATCCTACTCAAAAGGTGATTTCACAGTCACTCCATGAAATCACCTCTTGGGCAAAATTTCAAAATATTTATCCACTGGATTAATGACATGGAGTTATAAGAAGAGTACGTTGAAAATGTGGGGTCAAAATATTAAAAAACAACGTTATGACGGTACATTGAAAATTTTCAAGGCTTGCTCATAACTTTGGTCATTTTCAATATTTTCACACCAAATTTTTAACATAGTCATTTTTTCACACCACCTCATGAGCATCTCAGCATCAGAGGTTAGAGGACAGGGAAGGATTTATCTTGTTGGCAGTGGCTGTGGAGGTCCTACTCCCGCAATGGAGCAGAGACCTGCAGTGAGCAATTTGCAATAGTGCTTTGCAGCATCAGGGGTAAAAGGGAAGGAATAGGTACAGTACTTTACAAGTTATAACCCTGCAGTGGAGTGGAGCAGTCATCTCCATACACAGTTCTAGACTTAAAATATATTGTGGATTATGAAACTGAAACTTACAGCAATAAGCAATCATTACTGTTTATGTGGGGCACTAAGGAGCTACACTGGGCACCTGAGTTGTTTTTTGGCCTACCCTCCCACCCCTCCACCTCACATATTAAATGTTCAGCTAAAAGGGGTGGAGCAGTTAGGTACCACATATAGGTGGTCCTTGTAAATTAAAAAAAAATATTTAAAGCTATAAGGGACTGTTTTTTAGGGATCTAAATTATATTCTGTAAATATTACTTTGCAAAACTGTTTTTGGCTGGGTGTAACTTTTTGTGAGAAAAAGAAAAGGACAGAGGGATAAGAAAAGTGCACGATAATCTTGGATTTAAGAAAATATTAGTAACTTTTTAATTACAGTATAGCTTAAACAGACAGATAGTATATACATATTTTTAGCTACAATATTCATTGTACTGGTGGAACATGAACAAAACTAAACATGGATGAAGGGAGGATGCATGGGGTGTGATGGGCTTCCTTCTGAGAGTTTGGGGGGGCGCTGGCGGGAGAATAGAGAGATGGGTAGGGTGGTAGGCTGTAACAACTGTGGACCACCAATCTTTCTTAGAATTTTGTTGAGAGTTGGGGGTTGTTTGGTGTGCAGGCAAATAATGCAGCTTAAAAATGAGATTGGGGTCTATGGGAGGAGCTAAGGAGGGAACGGTGGGCTGCAGTGGATAACAACCCAAAAGGTGGAGTAAGTAGATGGAGAACTGAGGAGGAAGGACAAACAGAACCAACAGGGGGAAGGAGCAGGAAAAGGGTGGTGGGCAGGGAACCAAGATAGAGGAACACAGGTCAAGGGTCAAAAGAGAGCAGAAAAGGGGAAGAATGGGGGAAGAGGGAGATAACGGACATAGAAGCAGTAGCGGAGGGGCTGGTAATAGGAAGGAGGAAGTATGTGATAGTGAGGGGGCATCGAAAAATCAATTAGCAGCACTGGCAGGACTAGGTGATGTGACAGAGGGTGCAATTGGAGGAGGAGGAGGAACTAAAAATAGACCAGAGGAACACGGAATGGGCAGGAGAACAACTGGGGATGATTCAACAGGGGTGGAAGGGGGGTACAACTGTGCTCGAGGATGAGGGGGAGTCCAGAGGGAGGGTTTGGGTTAAATGGGAGACCAGGGAATGCGGCTCATGGAAAAGAGGGTGGAATTCTAGTGCTGGGAGACTCAATACTGAGAGGAGTCAGATGGGGAAGCAAGGGACAGAGGCATAATCACATATGGGTGGAAGCCATGCCAGGAATGACAGCGGAAAGGGTGGGTCAGTCTGTTCTAAAGTTTGCTAGGAGGGGTAGGGTGAAACTACATATAGTTCTGCATAGGGGGACAAATGATCTAATGAGAGAGATGACAGAAGTAGCTCAGGGGAGGTTTGAGGAGCTAGGACCAACATGTGAGGAGGCAGGAAGATCAGTAGCTTTCTCGGAAGTACTTCCAGTGCCCATGGCAGGCACTACAAGGAAACTGAGGATAGAGGAATTTAACAAATGGCTAAGAACCTGGTGCCAATCCAAAGGTTATGGGTTGGTGGTGGGTGGGAGGAACTGGGAGGACAGTGATCTCTATGGTAAGGATAGACTTCACCTAAGTGAGGAGGGCAAGAAGGTACTGAAGCAGAGGATGGGGAATTGCATAGCAAAAGAAGGGCATTTAACCTAGGAGCAAGAGGTGGCAAGTGGGTAGGAGGCATGCAGAATCCACAGGAAAGGAAGTCGAATGATCTTACACCCCGTGCTAGAAGCAATGGAAAAAAAGAGTACTAGAGGGGATGCTAGGAAGGGAGAGCAGGAGGGGGAAGGGGGAAGGGAAAAGGGTGTAGGGTGGTCATCTTGAATGCCAGGAGCCTAGAGAACAAAACAGCAGAGCTACAGGCTCTCATAGCAGAAGGGGAGGTGAACATGGCAATCATCACCGAAACATGGGCCACCCAGTACTAGGACTGGACCTGGCGGTACCAGGGTATAAGATATTCTGCAAAGATAGGGTAAATGGGAAGGGTGGGGGGGGTAGCACGGTATGTGACAGGAATGAAATGTGTTCGTGATTGGGGGATGAGGATAGTACAGAGTCATTAAGGATGCAAATCCAGGATTCCAAGAATAGGACTCTCAGGAAGGGAATAGTGTACAGGCCACCATCTCAGACAGAGGAGTTAGACAGGGAACTAGCGGAACAGATCAGAAGGGCCTGCGGAAAGGGTAGCATGGTGATTGTAGGGGACTTCAACCTGCTGGGAGTGGAATGGAGTACCCCAGCCATCATGAATAGAAGGGAGCAGATATTTCTGGATGTGTTCCAGGATAGCTTCCTAATGCAAATGGTCAGCAAGCCAACCAGGTTAGGGAACACCCTAGACCTCGTGCTGGCAAATGGGGAGTTTGTGAGGGAGCTGGGGGTGGAAAAAACACTGGCAGGGAGTCACCACCACTCAGTGTGGTTCACATTGAAAATGGGTAAGGAGGGAGCAGAAACAGGTACAAGAGTGTTGGACTTCAGGAGGACCAACTTCAGGAGGATGGGGGAGGTAGTTAAAGGGTATCTAACCAGAATTCAAACTAATATGGACACTAACCGGAGGTGGGAGGTCATAAAACTGGGGACTGAGGAGGCAACCAAAACCTGCATCAGGGTCCAGAGTAAGAGAGCAAGGGAGTCATGGAGAAAGTAAGAAATAAAAGATCCACCTTTAGGAGGTTCAAAAAAAACAGGGAGAGAGGAGGACAGAGTGGATTACCTGATGGAATTGAAGGAGGTGACAAAGGCAGTAAGGGCAGCCAAGGTGTCTAAGGAGCTCAGACTGACGCAAGGCATCAAGAAGGGGGAGAAGGAATTCTTCAGGTGCATCAGGGAGAAAAGGAGCTGTAGGGACAAAATAGTAAGGATTAACAGGGATGAGGGATGGGTGGAAACAGGGGCAGAGCAGGCAGAAGCACTTAATGAATACTTCTGCTCAGTGTTTAATAAGGAGAAAAGAGAAAGGAGGGGCACTACCAAGGGGGGGATGGGAGGTCAGGCTTGGGGGGAGGAGGAGGAGGAGGTGACAGAAGGAGGACTCACAGAGGGAAGGGTACTGGAGGACCTGGGGGCACTAATGGTGGACAAGGCACCAGGGCCAGATGGCATTCACCCCAGGGTACTGAGAGAGCTGGCAGAAATCCTGGTGGGGCCCCTTGGCAGACCTGTTCATTGCCTCCCTGGTCTTAGGAAGTGTACCTCAGGACTGGAGGATGGCTCACATGGTACCCCTCCATAAGCGCGGTCCCAAAGACGAACCGGAAAACTACAGGCCGGTAAGCCTCACATCCATTATGGGAAAACTGATGGAGACAATCCTGAAGGAGAGGCTGGTGTCCCTTCTGGAGACCCGTGGGCTGCAGGACGTTAGACAGCATGGGTTTGTTACAGGCAGATCCTATCAAACCAACCTGGTGGGTTACTATGACTGGGTAACTAGACAGTTGGACAAGGGCCATG
Source organism: Neoceratodus forsteri (assembly GCA_016271365.2). NCBI lineage: Eukaryota > Metazoa > Chordata > Ceratodontiformes > Ceratodontidae > Neoceratodus > Neoceratodus forsteri. The sequence goes on from CM028130.1 coordinate 1,231,729,270, forward strand.
CAGTGGATGTCCTGTTTCTGGACTTCAATAAGACATTTGACTCAGTGCCACATGAGAGGCTGGGTAGTAAGTTGGCAGGTACAGGTGCAGTATAAAGGTTGCTAGCTGCACACTCGAGCAAACTCGATAGACCATAAGGCCTTTATCTTTTGGCAAATTGCTATGTTCGTATGAACGTGACAGGTGTTGTTTTTCAAATCCAGGCCAAAATTTGCACTTGTGGTGCTAAACGACATTTCAGCCAGTATTTTATAAAATGATACCTGTCATGTTCAGAAGGAGGGGTCATACAAAGACTGTACTGAAAATGTGGGGTCAATATGTGACAAAACAACAAATTTGTGAAGAAATATTGAATTTTTCAAAGTCTACTCATAATATTGTAATGCGTACAGATTTTGGCCCTCAGTTTTCAACATACCCCATCTCATGAACATGACAGGTGTCATTTTTCAGATCTCATCTGAAACATGTTTTCGCCATTTGCTCCATAAAGTCAATTTTCAAACAGGATTGTAAAAATTCCACCTGCTGTGATCATAAGATGGGTTCATAGAAAGACAGTGTTGAAAATCTGGGGTCAAATGTCAAAACACAACAAATGTTATGATGAAACAATCAATTTTTTCAATGTTTACTCATAACTTTGTGAGTTTTGCAGATTTTGGCCCCAAATGAGAACATGGCCCTTTTGTTACCCCACCTGATGAACATGACAGGTATCATTTTTTAAATCCCCATTGAAACATGTCTTTGCTTCCTCTCTGTGAAACCCCCTTTTGGACAGGATTTTAAAAAATCCACATGTCTTGATCATAACACTGGGTCATAAAAAGACTATGCTGAAAGTTTTGGGTCAAAGTGTGAAAAAAAAAAACTATGTTATGAAGAAACATTGAATTGTTCCAGTGCCTACTCATAACTTTATGTTTGGAGAGTTTGGCCTCTAATGTTCAACATATCCCTTGTGTTACCCCACCTCATGAACATGATGGGTGTCCTTTTTCACATCCCCTCCAAAACATGTTTTTGCAGTCGCACTGCAAAATCACCTTTTGGATAGGATTTAAAAAATTCCACCTGTCTTGATCATTACATCATGTCATAAAAGGACTATGCTGGACATTTAGGGTTAAAATGTGGAAGTCCACTGAAAATAGCATACTGCTTCTCAGCTGGCCGATCCTGAAAAAATATAATCTAAAAATGTGTAAAAGCAGGACACCACTGAAAATAAGATACTGCAGCTCATCTGATCTATCCTGATTAAATATATAATAAAAATGTGTAAACACAGGATGCCAATACAGCAGAGTCCCCAATGAACTATGCATCTATGCTGCTCTGTCCCAGGAAAAATGCATTTTTTTTTTATATTTCCAATTGTTTAACCAGGAGAGACACTCTAAGCTTGTTTACAGGTGCAACCTAGAATCACAGGGAAGTTAAGTGACTTGCTCAGGGTCTCACAGTATGCAAGTGGGGGCTGTGGGATTTAAACCCAGGTCTCCAAATTTGCAGCTCAGAGCTTTAAACCACTGTGCTATACTGCCTCCCTAGGAAAATCTGAACCCCACTGAAAATATAACTAGGTTTTCAACTGGGCTATTCTGGACAAATATATTACACAAATTGTTAAAAATAGGGCCCCATCAAAAATGAGATAGCGCATCTCAACTGTGCTGTCCTGGGTAAATACAGTGTAAAAATTGGGAAAATCAGGACCCCACTGAAAACAAGATAGCATCTAAGCCTTGCTATCCTGGGTAAATACAGTATAAAAATGTGTCAAAGCAGGACCTCATTGAAAATTCAATATTACATCTCAGCAGAGATATATTGGGTAAATATATTACAAAACTGTGCAAAAACAGAATCCTACAGCAAAACCCCACTGAGCAGGTGAAGTCAGATGTGATCGGTTTTCTTCAGGCAGGGACCACAGGTTGTCGGCAACATGTAGTAAGGCACAGTTCTGTACATTTGAAGACTATCTCAGAATGGGGTGAGCATTAGGGTTGAGAACCCAAAGGAAAATCCTACCCCTGATTCACCAAAACTCAGGACAGCCAAAACCATAATGTTTTTTCCTTTTGCTGCTTGGGGGGTTGGGAGTTAGGGTTGGAAACCCTAACACCATATTTCCCTACTTTTGTTGCTTTAATCTGAACCCTACCTGGTGCATTAACACAGTTTTTGCAAATAATTTCCTTTCTTCTTAGGACAGTAGACTTGTATCCTCATTCATGCAGGTTCCTTGAGACCTGTGCGAACACATCCATCTGACTGAAGAAGCACTGGAAGCACAAGGCCCTCTGGGTCCCATGCTTCCATGCCTCCAGGAAAACAATTTAGGTGTTTCATTGTTATTTTTTTTGAGGGGATCACTTCAAAGAAAAAATGTATTAAGTGTGCATCTTAACTCCTGGTGGTTGATTGTAAATGGGCAAAAATGTTAGTTTTGTTTTTGTTTTTTATGTTGGCTTGCTGCGCTTGCGTGGCAGTCAACATATTGGGAGAGTGCAGCTTTGGGGGCGTGGCTGCTGTTGGGCGAATGCAGGGCACGCATCAGTAGGCGTCCTCATTCCCTATAAGCCAGCATGCTAGCGCTGACACCAACATTATGTAAAGTGGACAAAACTTCTAAACAAAGTGCCGCTGCAATCAGAGACAAGCTCGTTATGCAGCGCCACTTTGTTTAGAGTTATGTCCACTTTACTACGTACGCCCCCAGTAGGGTGCTGCCGAGCCCACCCCAGCGTGGCAACTGATGCCATGGCCGACGGGGGCCCAATCCCGCCAGCTCTTACGCCCCAGCCATCCTTCTGCCACGCGCTGGGAGCCCACCCAGCGTGGCAAGCGCCCTCGTCGTCTTTTTTTTTTTTTTTTAAACCTGCAAATTAAAACGGTCCCACGGGCGCTTCTCCCTGCCCCTCCCACAACCCGCAACCACCCACTGCACCCTGCCTCCCCACACCCCCACCCCATACTTACCTCCAGAGTCCGGCGCGACGATCTTCGGTGGACCGGGAACACGTCTGCACTCTTCAAAGCCGACCGCGAACTGAGGAAATGCCGGTAAGCTGTATAATGGGCTAGATAGGGTTTTTTCAACTTTGTTGCATATCTCAGGCATTTTTTGGAATTTTTGCACCAAATTTTCAACATGGGGTTTTTGGGGCCCCTCCTCATGAATTCTGTCACTGTCATGGCGATTATTCGCTTCGAAAGGTGATTTTGCAGTCACTGTGCAAAATCACCTTTCGGGGCCCATTAACGAAATGACAGTGGTGGTGTTCATGAGGTGCCCTCTTAAAAAGCCTAAGATCCAAATTTGGTGGAAAAAATCCAACAAATGCCTGTTTTACGAGCGTGCGTTGCGCAGTTGCTACGCAGGCTCGTAACTTCATGCATTCACAATATTTTACTGCTGGATTTTCAGCATTGTCATTTTTATACACCTCCTTGTGAACAGTACAGCTGTCATTTTCCACATCCTGCCCGAAATGTGTTTCCGCACTTCCAGCACACAATAGCGCAGTCACTGTGGGAAATCAGTGTTTGGGACAGATTATGAAAATGACAGTGACACAGTTCATGAGCAGAGGACCTAAAATGCCTATGTTGAAAATTTGGTGATGATACTCCTTAAAATAACTGTGTTACGAGCATGCTTTGGCAGATTGCACGCACGCTCGTACTGTCGTGCATTTGTAATATTTTCAGTCTGGATTTTCACCATTGCCATTTTTCCACACTTCTTGATGAACAGTACAGCCGTCATTTGACATATCATGCCCAAAATGTGTTTTCGCACTTCCGGCGCAGAATAGCGTGGTCGCTGTGCGAAATCACTTCTTGGGACACTTTGAGGAAATAACAGTGACACTGTACATGAGCAGAGGTGCTAAAATGCCTATGTTGAAAATTTGGTGCCGAACGCCCATAAAATGGCAGTGTTGAAAGCGGCATTGCATATTTCCCACACACCCTAGTAGCTTCGGCAATTTGGTATATTTACATGCCACATTTTCAACACTGGCATTTTTACACCTCCTTATGAACTGTACAGCTGCATTTCTCACATCCTGCCCGACATGTTTTCCCGCACTGCACTACCAAACACCCAAAGGGACACCCTAATGCTTGTCACTCTCTGCAGGGTGGGGGTGGGTTGGCAACAGTTCAATACTTCACTGCCATTCCTATGATGCATCTGTCTAACTCCTGCACTACCAATGCCAATGCCAGCAAGCCAACATTCGGCATTGACAAATGCTTGTTTAGCCATAAGTCAGTGAATTTTTGTCAGTTTTGTCTGAAAGTTGCTATGCTTCTAGTCCAAAATGAGATAACACCTTTGGTACTGTTTTGATTATGCTTGGACTTTAATTGTAGGTTTGGCACTATTTTGAAATCTGGAGGTAATTTTGGGGTACAGTTCATTCCCCATTAATTTTTTGGGGGAGGGAATTACGTGTTATTCTTGAAGTACTAATTGAGACCTTTTCTTTTGATATATAGATTGTCCCTTAACTCCAAATATTGGTCCCTATGCACCAATGGGTGCAAGTTATGTGCAAAAAGTGCATAACCTGCCAGCGCAGCACCTCACCCGTGTACAGGTATGCACTGGCCGTTATTCACTAATGGTCAATAACTGTCTGTGGCCCTGCCCCTGGCATGCAGGGCTGCCATAGGTGGAGTAGTGTACCCAGTTGGCAACCAACTGGATGCCTGGCATGGGTCCTGCAATGGATCCCTTGCACTACAACACAGCTCCATGTGCATGAATGCCCACCTTGGGCACCTGGACCCACACGGAATGACCTCAATGTCCAGTACACACCCACCAGCCTGAACTGCATGATGTCTTCCTGGCGAATGGACAGACTCCCATCAGTGGTACCCCGGCCCATTCCCACAGGCTACCCCCAAAGCACAGATGTCCTCTGACCCCACTCCTGCATCCCCCCATGACACCAACACCACACCTGGCACCCCCAGTACCACAGGCAGTCCATTAACCCACCTCCCCACACACACAGAAGCCCCTTCAGTGCCAGGCCATGGGTGACCTCTGGTTCCCCCGCCACCGGATCCTTGAGTGGTGCCACCCCACCCACCCACTGACCGCTGCACCGACAACCTCCCCTCTTGCCCTGTTGGTGCCATGGGGGAGGGGCACTGGCTACCTCCATAGATGCTGGGTCCCAGACACCACTGGGTGTTAGGGGGGCTGACAGGATAACAGAAGATAGAATGCCATGTCCGGGGGGGGTGTTCTGGTGCTGTTTGGGATCTCATCTGTCCAGATGCCCCAGCCCTCGCTGTCATCCTAGTGGGTTGGGGTGGCATGGAGGATGGAAGCCAGAGTCCATCACAACTGGTGGGGCACCTGTGAGGGGGTGCATAGTGGGTTACAGCAGGGTCTCCCCTGCCATAAGCTGTGCCCTCCTCTTCATCCCCGTGGGCAGCACTGTGCACTGTAGTGCATGGCATGTAGTGCTGCCATGGCCCCCTTCTCTCCCCCGGCACATTGCTGTTTGCGTGGCCAGGGGATTGGGTGTGCATCTGTCCTGTGCCCAGTTCATGAATGCTGAACGGGGGACCACGGGACCCAGCTCTGCAGCATTCATGTGTATCGATGCCAATGCACCCAGTTTCCACAGCATGTTGGCATCGTGCATAGGGCCCATTGATGGAGTCATGGCTTGTTAAAGTTGCAATGTGATCTTATAGGAATTTTTAGTGGTTTAAGTTTACTTTTTTTGTGTTTCTATTCAGTTGGTATTTTTTAAGGACTTAGTCTTTTATGGGGCTAATTGAGGCCCTTCTTTTGATATATAGCATGTCCCTTAACTCAAAAGATTTACAGAGTTACAGGTTGTTAAAGTAGCAATGTTACCCTATGGGAATTTTCATTTTTTTATTTTTGTTTTTTATATGGCCACTGATTTTTTTTGGGGGGTTGGGTATTATGTCTTAGTCTTGTAGTACTCTTTGAAACCTTTTTTTGATATGCAGATTGTCCCTTAACTCCAAATATTGATGGGAGTTATGGCTCGAGAATTTGAAATGTGAAATAAAAAACACTAGGTTCAAATTCTTCTTTTGTGAGAACCAATCTTCTTTCATGAGATTTTCATGAGCTCACAAAAGAAGATTGGTTCTCATGAAAGAATGTGAAAAAAAAATAAGTCTAAATTCTTGTTTTTATGGCTCTATTTGTATTTTGTATGACCCTATTCTTCTTTCATGAGCCATATGAAAGAAGAAAATCATCTCATTAAAGATTTTTTAAATGCTCCAAAAACACATTTATTTGTTATTTTTTGGAAAAATAATGCAGAGTCTAGCTAAATGGGTCCTGTTTAGCTAGATTCATGTCTTGGTGTCTCTGCAGGGCATAATTTTTACAGGTTTTTCGAAAAACATTTTTTGGGGAAAAAACTGAAACAAGATGGCTGCCACATAAAAGAAGAATTTTCTCTCACAAAAGAGGATTACCCCTTCATGAAAGAGAAATCCTCATTTATATGACAAAATGATTCTTTCATATCAAACATCTATCCAAAAAACTCTACTGAGCATGCTCAGAACTGAAATATGAAATCCTTATAACTTGGGAACGGAGTAATATTTTTTCACAAAACCAAATGAAAGGCATCATTCTAGGGCAGGCCCTTTCTACCCTGAAAATTTCAGACCAAAATTCCAAACTGTCTGGGAGCTAGGCAATGACAAAGGAAAACAGAAAAAAAAAAACATTTTTCCTAAAAATGCACTATCCGGATCTTGGAATCTGCACATCTGACCGGCACAGAACTTTGCAGATCAAGTGACCTTTCCCTTCCAGACCACACATGCAAAATTCCGTGCAATTCCATTGAATGGGGTCAAAGCTATTACAGTGCAAAGTCAGGGTTTATCATTAAACAGCCTGCTCAACCCTAACTATGGTGGCACTACCACACAACTATAATATATACACAGAGAGTGAGAGTGGGAGAGAGAGAGAGAGAGAGAGAGAGAGAGAGAATAAACAATGGCACAGTGTGGTATACAAAGAAATAATACTATCCTGGAGTCCGACAAGCTACAAAGTCATGACTCTGAAGGGTGAGTGGACATTATGAGTTCCTTCGATGCCAAGATGGTATTATTTCACAAGTATCCTGGATTTTGTCATCTTTTATTTTATATAATGCATTAGGTTGGACACATTTTTCTGTGCCCTGTTTTACCATAATGTTGGGCCAGGGTAGGGTGACTTGTTACTTGTGTTATTAAGGGGCTTGTTACATGTTATTGGGTTGGTTTGCAATGTGTTGGGTAGTAATGTGTTATTAAGGTATTAATAACGCATTAACACAGTGGATGGAGATGTATACATATCTTATACTGGCACGGTAGTGCCAGTATAGCTAGGATGAAAGGTAACTTCTATGTTAAACCCTGATTTTTGAACATTAATAACTTTGGAACCGTTTAACGGAGTTGCATGAAATTTAGCACACATAATGGCTAGGGGTAGGTCTCTTGATTTGCTACATTTCGTGGGAATCCATTGTGGGATTTCTGAGATATAGAGTGTTGAAAAAACAGAAAAATCTGTGTTTTTTGACATTTCGTTGTCCACCTGGATCTCAGAAACGGCTTTAGGTTGTGGTCTGAAATTTTCAGGGTAGAAAACCTTTGCCTCACAGATGTGCCTTTTGAAGGTCTGGTGAAAAAAAGTTAATCCAATCAAAAGTTGTTAAACTTTAATGTTTCTCATTACTGCCTATGGAAAAAAAATATATGATTTGAAAGTGAATGCAGGTAAATAGCTCCAAAAACCAGTTTCTTTGCTACTTTATAGCAAGAAAACGGTTAGGACATTTGGGCTGAAATTTGTAGGGTGGCAAGCCCTTGCCCCACAGATGTGCCCTTTGCTGATTTGATGAAGAAATGGACACCAGTTCCATAGTTACAGCACTCCGAATTTGTGAATTTTCCCATAGGATAACATTGTGGCGGTCGTGGCGCCTTTCGGTGGCAATATCGCAAAAATGGTTTGAGATATGGATTTTTTCCTAAGCACAGCTTAGTACACCTTTAAGCATGTGTGAAGGTGGTGAACCCATGAATACAACTGCGAAGGAATTTTTTCCAAAGTTCCTACGGTTCCTGAGATATTGCAACTATTGCAGCACAAGGGTTACCTGGAATGGCTCTAGACATGCGCTATGTCTCTATTCTTATGGGTACATGGATACGGGCCCTGAGCTCCCACATTTGGATCCCATTATGCAATAATGGGAGTGCAGGGCCCTACATTATGAAGTAGTGGCCTGCACTCCCACACGGAGATATATCATCAAAATATCAGTACACATATGTATAGATGGGAGTGCAGGACCCACATTAAATCAGAGACAATTACAAAATGTATGCATACGAGTAGGATTGTACTTTCTCAAAAAGAAGGGAAATTCATTGCAAAAAACTTCTTTAATGCATCAGTCAGGGTTGTCATTACAGTGACAAAAGTTTGGAAATTCGATGTTAGGGTTACCAACCCTACCCCCCACCCCCACTCTCAACACACCAACAGGTGTCAGGGTGTGCCTTGGGGTCATGGGGCCTAACTTTCACCCCACTGTCCTATACTGTACTACTCAGCTTCCTTACAAATGGAATGGGGTGAGAGTTAGGGCCGACCATCCCAAGTGGAGAGTGGGAGTGGGGGAGTATGGATGGTAACCCTAACATCAAATTTCCAAACTTTTGTCACTGCAATGACAACCCTAACTGATGCATTAATGAAGTTTTTTGCAATGAATATATATATATATATATATATATATGTATATATTGTATATATATTCATTGCAAAAAAAACATCATTAATGCATCAGTTTGGGTTTTTATTAAAGCATCAAAAGCTTGGAAATTCAACATTAGGTTACTAACCATCTCACCCACCACCTTTCACCCTCCACACACCAAGAAAAGTTAGTGTGCTTGTCGCTTGGGCCTACGCTCACCCCATTCCATCTGTAAACAAGCTGAGATGGTACAGTATAGGAGAACAGGGTGAGAGTTAGGCCCAACAAGCCCAAGGCACACCCGGACACCTGATGATGTGTGGAGGGTGGGGGAGTGGGGGTGTGGTGGTAGGGTTGGTAACCCTAACGTTTAACTTCCCAGCTTTTGACACTTTAATAAAACCCTAACTGATGCATTAATGAAGTTTGTTGCAATGAATTTCCCTTCTTTTTGAGAAAGTATAATGTAACTGGTATGTGGTTGTGGGAGCACGGGCCCTCCAGGCCCTACGCTCCCCTCACGCTACCCATTGTTGCATAATAATATGCATAAGTAGCGCTCCCACTTACACATAAGTATGTACATACTGCAGCCCTATAGTCATGAAAAGTAACCCTTGTAACACTTATTTGGCAATATCTCAGTAACCGTAGAAACTATGGAAAAAAGTCCACTGTAATTGTAATCATGACTTTGAAACCTCCATGGGTGCTAAAGGTAGACAAAGCTGCAGAGATCAAAAAATCTGTATCTCGAAAATGGTTTGAGATACAGACGCTGAAAGGTGCCGAGGGCACCATAATTTTACTGACGCATGTAACTCGGGTATTTTCAGTATTTCAGTCACCCAGTTTTCAACATGGCCTTTTGGGGAACCCACCTCATGAACAAAGTCACTGTCATTTTGTTACTCTGTCCCAAAAGTTGCGTTTGAACAGCGAACGCACCATTCTGTGCCATAAGTGCAAAATCATGTTTTAGGCAGGATGTGAAAAATGACAGCTGTATCCTGTTCATGAGGAGGTGTGCAAAAGGGTAATGTTGAAAATCAGGAGGTAAAATATGAAAAATTAGTGTAGAAACTGCACAACGTATGCTTGTAATGTGGCCATTTTGGGGTATTTTTTTAACCACATTTTCAACATGGGCTTTCTGGTAAATCCCATCATGAACACTGGCACTGTTATTCTTTTCAATCCATCCCGAAAGTTGATTTTACACAGCGACTGCGCCATTCTGCGCCACAGGTGCAAAAACACATTTTGGTCAGGATGTGAGAAATAACAGCTGTACTGTTCATGAGAAGTTTTAAAAAATGCCAATGTTGAAAATCAGGACTGAAAATATTAAACATTGGCGAAGTTATGAGCACGCGTAGAAACTGCCCAATGCAAGCTTGTAATAAGACTGTTTTCTGGATTTTTTGAATAATGGCAGTCAATGGGAGGGTGTCAACTTATGTTGATATCTCAGCCATTTTTCAACATGGGCTCTTTGGGACTTCCCCTCATGAACACTGAGACTGTCATTTCACTTTATTAATTGGTCCTGAAAGGTGATTCCACGCAGCAACCTCAAAATCACCTTTCAGGACCTAGTAACAAGATGACAGTGACATTGTTCATGAGGTGGAGCCCCAAAAACCCCATGTTGAAAAATGGCTGAGATATCAACATAAGTTGACCCCCCCCCCCATTGACTGCCATTATACAGCTTACCTTTGATTTCTTCAGTTCCCAGTTCGGCTTTGAAGAATGCAGACACATCCTGGTCCACCGAAGATCACAGCCGCTGACCACCAGAGGCAAGTATGGGGTGAGAGGGGTACGGGGTGCACAGAAGGAGGGTGGGGATGGGGGATGGAGAACTGGGGAGTCAACGAGGGATCATTTTCTTTGTTACAGGTTAAAAAAAAATTAAAGACATCGCAGGACGGTTTTCTTTATTTACAGGTATTTTTCAAACAACACATTTTTGGGCACACTGGGGTGGGCTCCCAGTGTGCCATATTAGTGGGGGAGAGGGGTGCATACATGCCAATATGGGGATTGGGCACCCTGTGCCAGCAATTGAAAACTACGGGATTGGGGGCATCATCCGACACCGGGAGTGGGCATCCCAGTGTCGGAGCATTAAAATATATATATATTATATTTGTGTGTGTGTGTGTGTGTTTGGCACTGGGGTGGACTTTCAGTGTGCCATATTAATGTGTGGGGAGGGTGGGGGGAGGATATATACCAACACAGGGGTTGGGCACCCCGATGTCGAAATTTAAATAATAAGTACTGGGGCTATTTTTTGCAAGGGGAAATTGATCCCCGTTCATCACCCGATCCCTGTTCGTGAGGTGGGATGAGGACCAGATGGCTCTATCTGACCATTTGGTCTTCAGCTCACGACCAAATAGCCATATCTGACCTTCTGGTCTTCATCTCACGAACAGGGATTTTGACCCCTCATGAACAGGGATCGGCTGATGAATGGGGATTTTGACACCTCACAAGTGGGGATTTTATTTGTATAATCCCCATTTGTGAAGTGTCAAAATCCCCGCTCGTCAGCCAAATCCCCATTCATGAGTTGTCAGAATCCCTGTTCATCAGCTGCTCCCCATTCATGAGATAGGGCCATCTGGTCCTTATCTCATGAACAGGGATTTTAACAGCTCACAAACGGGGATGTCGGCTGTGAATGGGGATTTGGACACCTCACGAGCGGGGATTGGAAGCAAGTGACAAACGGGGATTTCCCTAGAAAAAAATTGCATTTTTTAATACAGTGTGGAAACCAAAGACATGGGTTTGTAGAGGGCATTGCCTTGAACAAAACCCATACAGTTGTTCATAAGAAATACATCCGTGGGGCAAGATACAAGAATTTGTTTTGGGCAAAAAGTGAAAACAAGATGGGGACTCATGAACAGGGATTTGTTTCTCACGAACAGGGATTTAATGAATCCCCATTTGTGAGCTGTCAAAATCCCCATTCGTGAGCCAAAATCCTTGTTTGCAGCTGTGCATCTATTCAAAAGAGTGAACTGAGCATGCTCAGAACCCGAATTTTCAAAATTAAATAACTTCGGTTCTGATTAATATCTTTTCACCAAACCAATGATGGCTTCTTCCTTAGGACAAGCTATTTCTACCCTGAAAATTTCAGGCTGCAATCCAAAATAGTGTGAGTGCAGGGTGATGAGGAAAATTCATGAAAAATTGATAAAAAAGGCAAAAAACACACTTTTTTCATTATGTGCTGCACAAAAACTACACATCTGATCAAAACGAAACTTAGCACATCACTAGATCTACCCCACGGGACAGTACATACCAAATTTTGTGCAAATCCGTTGAACGGTTGAGGTTTAACATTGAACTGCCTACTGAAACCTAACTATAGAGGCGTGACCGCACCTCTATAACATATATATATATATATATAGTATATATATATATATAATATATATTTATATATATATTTTTTTTTGTTATTGTTTATTGAATACTAGGAATTAATACCTTTGAGCCAAGGCTCTTTTACATAGGTTCCGCGTCAAATTAGGTACAAGCAATAAGGTTACAATGAGTGACACAAGTAAAGTACATTATGGAATGCTATATACATGGACAGAACAAATATCAAAAACATTAGTGCAGGGATAAGTAATTACCAGGTGAAACACTTTAATTCAATAAGCAATCAAATGGGGTGGAGAGACAGGAAAGTAATGTGAGAGATAGGGCATATAAATGAAAGGAGGGAGGAGCCGACCACAGGTAGTGGAAAGGAATCATCTACCAGGCCTTTGTCAGGTAAAGTGGGCTGGAGAGAAACAACTTAAATAGAGAGGAATTAGTCAAGGCAGTCACAGGAGTTGGAGGTGGCAAGGTGAGAGAATAGGCTAGATTTAAATGCACCTAAAGAGGTAGAGGAGGTAATAGAGGTGCTAAGTGCATTTAGCCAGGAGGGGGCACGATAGGCAAATGATCTCTGGCCCTGGGAAGTCCGGCAACGGGGACCTGAAGGGGCTGATTTTCTGATCTTTCCTGGTGGGTCGAACACTTGTGTTCTGGCATATCAGGGTCTTGAAATGCAAGGTGGAGTGAGGCCCATGATGGATTTTTAGCCATAAGGCAGGTAAGGTACTTTAGGTGGTTTGAGAGTTGTAGCCATCCAGTTTCAGCATATAGCTCGCAGGTGTGAGTATGTTGATGAGTGCCAGTAAGCAGCCGACAGGCCTTGTTAAGGGAGGTTGTAGTACGTTTAAGTGTGCTAGTAGAGGCAGACCCATAGACAATTAGGCCATAGTCAATAATTGAAATGATTGAGGATTGAATAGCTAGCTTCAGTGCTGGTAGGGTGAGAAGCTGTCTGTTCTGGTACAGTATCCCGAGCCGCTGATTGATAGTTTTGGCTGTACTGTTGATATGAGTTGCAAAGGTGAGGCCCTGATCAAAGGTGATTCCAAGATATTTGAAAGTAGCCACCTGTTCAAGAGTGGATCCCAAGGATGTGTTGATGGTGAGTGGTGTTTGCCTTTTCTTGTTTTGTGGACTTGAGAAAAGCATGGATTTTGTTTTTTTATGGTATGGACTAGCTTATGTGCCACGAACCACTTTTCAACACTGGCAAATGCATGCTGGAGGCTAAGGCATAAAGGGATAGGATCTTTATGAGAGGATAGAATCACAGCATCGTCAGCGTAGAGAATAATTTGCTCAGAGCAGGATTTAGGGAGGGAGTTTAGAAAAAGGCTGAAGAGGAGAGGGCCTAAGATGGATCCCTGCGGAACTCCCGAGAGGACAGGTTTTGGTTCTGAGAGCACACCTGCTATTTTTACAACTTGGGAGCGCTGGGCAAGGTAACTTTTTATCCAGGCCCCTGAACCCAGGGAGAGCCCAAGAGACTGCAGCTGACTGATGAGTAGGCCATGATGTACCGTGTCAAAAGCCTTCGTTAGATCAATGTACACAGCTCCAGTTAGGAGTCCCTTGTCCAAGGCCTTGTGGATAGTGCCTGAGAATTTGAGGAGGGCTGTCGATGTGCTATGCCCTTGTCTGAATCCATGTTGCTGGGCACAGAGGATGTTATATTTCTGCAGGTAGTCTGTAAGCTGGTCTGCCACAATACGTTCAAGAGCCTTTGAGAGGGGAGGTAGTATAGAAATAGGTCTATAGTTGCCAGGCAGGGACTTGTCACCATTTTTGTGCACAGGAGTGACAATTGCAGCTTTCCATTTACTAGGGAACTTGCTGGAGCAGAGGGAGAGATTGAATAATCTGGTGAGGGGGAGTAGTACTTCATCCAGAGTAAGGGACAGTAATTTAAGGTCAATAGAGTCACTGCTTGCCCGGGATTTAGATATAGCCTTCTTTATGTATTTATGGACTTCATGTGCTTTAACTATTTTGAGATGGAAGGGCGGTATGTTTGGAGAGGCAGAAGGGGATATGGAGATAGGAGGGTCAGTGTTAGAGAAGTAGTCAGATGAGAGGACACCGCTAAGGTCAGTGAATGTCTCATTAAGGGTGTTTGCGATGACCAAAGGGTCAAGGGTGGTAGTACCATCCACGGTCAGTATAGTAGGAGAGGACTTGGCCTGCTTACCTGTGATATTTCTTAAATTGTCCCAGAAGGATTTGCCTTCCCCCCAGGAGTTGGAGAGGGCATTCTTGAAATAGGAGCTTTTCATCCGGCGGGTCTCTTTGGTGCAGTGATTTCGGGCCTGTTTATACTTTAGGATGTCAGTCAGTGAGCCAGTGGCTCTTGCGATAGCCCAGAGCTGGTCCCTACCTTTGAGTAGTAACAGTAGCTTGGCAGTGAGCCAGGGATTAGAGAGCGCTTTCACTTTACGTTTTTTTACAGGTGCATATGAGTCACAGGCAGCATTGAAAGTGTTGATAAAGTGATTAAGGGCTACGTCAACATCTTGAGTGTTGTACACAGGAGACCAGTCTTTCTATATATATACGTTCATTGCAAAAAACTTTGTTAATGCATCAGTTAGGGTTAAAGTGGCAAAAGTGGGGAAATTATATGCTAGAGTTGAGCCCCTAACCCCACCACCACCCATCCTCCAAAGACCGACAGATGTCGGGGTGTGCCATGGGGTCATGAGGCCCAACTCTCACCCCATTCCATGTGTAAACAGGTTGACATGTTACAGTAAAGGACAATGGGGTGAGAGTTAGGCCTCACGACCCATGGCACACCCCGGTGTCTGTCGGTCTGAGGAGGATGGGGGGGTGGGGGGTTAGGGTCTCAACCCTAACATCTCATTTCCCCACTTTTGTCACTTTAACCCTAGTTGATGCATTAACAAAGTTTTTTGCAATGGATTTCCTTACTTTTTGAAAAAGTGTAATATAACTAGTAAATGGTATGTGTTGGTGTGCTCTGCACTCCCACCAAGCTGCCCGTTTGTGCATAATGATGTGTGTCTGTGGGAGAGTGGGCCCTCCACTCCCACATAACTATGGAGCCATAAGGCAGCCCTATAGGGCAGAGAACACTTGTAACACTAATTTGCCAATATCTCAGCAACCGTAGTAGGTATGAAAAAACTTCAAGTGTCATTGTAATCATGACAGTGAAACCTCCATGTGAAATAAAGTAAAATCCATTTCTCATGTTGTTTACAAGATACAGGCACCGAAAAGTGCTGAAAAGGCACCCTTGGAACCATTGGAACACATTGTTTCCAATATCTCCGTAACCGTAGCAAGTAGGGAGAAAATTCCACTGAAGGTGTCCTCTTTGATTCCAAACTTGTTTTTTGCAGCTTAGATCACCTAAAAGTGATCTGAGCTGTAGGTAGCAAAAAAAACCTATCTTGCTTCGTTTTTGAGATATGGGTGCCGAAAGGCGTCATGGATACTGCAATGTTATCCAATGGGAAATGTCTCAACTTTGGAGTGCTGTAACTTTGGGCCCCATTGAATGTTTGGCTACCAAACCACCAAAAGGCACATCTGTGGGACCAGGACATGCTACCCTGCAAATTTCAGCCCAAAGGCCTCAACTGTTTTGCTACAGTGGAGTGGCAAAAATTGTTGTTTTCTTGGCAGAGTACTATCGCAAATTGCGACACTTTTGCAAAATACGGGCACAAAACTTTCGTGATTTGGCGAAGTGCCTTATCTGTACTCGTCGCACTTGTGAAAGTAATGGGGGATTGAGCTTTGAAAAAATGCATTTCTGGTGTTTTTCCCAAAAGATAGGGCAGAGATCCTAAGGACCCGACTAGGTAAACACAACAGTCAATGTTTACTTAGGGGGTCCCAAATTTGAACACCAGGTACTTTTCTCTCTCTCTGACTGAAGACAAGATGGCGGTAGCATGAAAGTAAAAGGGCCATTTGCCACAGTAAAATGTACTGGCAGCAGCTTTTGTGAGACACATGTAATTTTTTCCCATTGACTATAATGGGAAACTTGTTTTTTGGATAACATTTGAATAGTTTGATATTTTTTCACCAAATCTTCAAAAGGCACATCAGTGACCCAAACTGCATCTTCCCTGAAGATTTCAGACCAAACGGACAAATCATGCACGTTGTGGGCACGAGCAAAGAAACGCACAAAAAGTCCATTTTTTGGCATTCTGCAGCTTCACAACTGTAAATTCAACCATAACGTAACTTGCTCGATCCAGAGATCTATGGTACCAGACCAACAATGCCCAATTTCAGGCAAATCTGTCATATGGTGACAAACTTATTAAGGTGCAAAATCTGAGGTTTAACTTTAAAGTGCTTACTCAATCATAACTATACTGGCCCTACCAGGCAGTATAATTAATATAGAATATATATAGATATATATATATATATATATATATATATAGATATATATATATATATCTATATATATATAGATATATATATAGATATAGATATATATATATATATATATATATATATATTATAGTGGCACGTAGAGCCACTATAGTTAGGGTTGCATGGCCACCTCTGTGTTAAACCTCAGAGTTTGCACTTTAATAACTTTAGAATGGGTTGTCTGAGTTGCCTAGAACTTGGAATGCAGACCTGCCTGACATTGATCTCTGGATCTGGAAATTTTTGTTCCGGTCAGATGTACCGTTGTGGAACCATGGGGCACTCAAAAACTGAAAAATCACACTTTGGGTGGGATATTCAGACTGCGCCAAAAAGATGCACAATAGCAGGAGCAGGCGCAAGTGCAGTGCGCCACTGTGCAACACGTGCGATATTCAAACCAAGCACAGGCCAAGGTGCACTTGCACAACACAGCTGAATATCGTGCCACATGCGCCATGGTGCAACCAGGGATGTGCAGTGGAGCAGGGCTGATGCGCAGTAGCACAACCAGTGATGCGCAGGGACAGGGACAGGATGCAGGGGTGCACTACCCATGGAAGGAATGGGTGGAGGATCACGCAGCAGACCGGACAGACCCACCCCCTCCCAGGCACCCCATGAACTGCACAACCAGAGGTGAGCTGGATGGACCACCAGCCTATGAACACCAGCACTGAATCAACAGCTGGGGCATGGTGCCTCAGTGTACTCCCCTGGCAAGCAGTGACCACAACACAAGGAGGGACGGCCTCCCCCCAGTGGCACCACACCCCACCAATGCAGAGCACACCCTGTACAACGATCCTCAGACACCCGGCCCAGAAGCAGTGCCCAACAGTGCATGGCACCGAATGCATGCCACGAGCACCACCGTGACAATGCAACCCTGTGCACCATGGTGCCATGAATGGCAGCCCCACTGTGATCACCCCGCAGTGGGCGACACCAGCCACTGACTTAACAACTGCATACACAATGCTCACCTGCATTGCCCCCCCCGTGGCAAAGCAGAGAGGACGACCCTGCGTCAGTACCCGAGGGACCCCGCATGCAACAAGGCCTGCCCTGGACACCACCACCAGCAGGACAGCATCTCGCACACCCACCCATGCACACACCCCCTGTCCCAGTACTGGTCCCAACAGACAGCACAGCTGCCCACTGTGGTGCATGGAGGCATGCGCCACACAGGATGTGACACAGGGCATGGACAAACCCCCACCCTGTCCCAACGGTACCCCAACACAGGACCACAAAAGCGGGGCAACAGATGCCGCTGGTGTGTGTCCACTGATGCTGTGTACCCACATCCTTCACCCCACCATGGCACTGGTGAACTAGCCATCTGGCGCATGCACCATGAAGCCATCCACCACCAGCATGCAGCTGGAGCACAAGCGACAGACAGTAGAACACAGACACCGCAACAGACACCAGCGACAGCATAGGGGGGACAACAACAGCTTAGCCCACAGTGTCACCCGAGGCAGATGTGCAACAAACTGGTGACAGGATGAAAGCCACCATGGTGCCGTGCCCAGAGGGTGGCTGGCATGGACAGCCACCAATGACATACCAGCAGACCGTGTGTACCACAGACATGCAAGGGGCTCAGCTGCATGGGCCATGGACAGACTGACAGGGGCGTCAGGAACACAGCGCATGCACCAGGGACCACTGCACACAGGCATCCAGTGCACAGGGAAAAGCACGCATACCACAGACAGGGACCGTGGCCCCCACCAACACCAGTAGTGGGGCCCTGCCGGACACACACATACGCCCAGGTCTCCACCACCCCCGACACCATGCATACCACTGCAGCAAAGCACCATATGCCCACTGCAAATCAGAGACCACCACAATTGTCGTATTAAACAAGATTATAATTCAAAGGGAAACTGTACAAACAATAAAACCAACAGAACTATGTACAAAGTGGGGGGGAAGGCCACAATCCAGGTGGGGGTGGGCATGGGGCAAGGGGGTACAACAAGGAGTGGGACAAAGGGGTGTGAGAGACAGTCCAGGGGGGAATGCACATCACATGTACCGCAGGCCCTGCTGGCGGCCGCTCTCTTCACTCCAGTCCCTGTGGCACCACCTGTGCCTCCGCTGGTCACCACACTCCATTCCCTGGAGCAGTTCAAGAGTAGCTCAGGTCACATGTAGGAGCTCTTATATGTGTTGCTCCAGGGTAGTCCAGCGTTGTCCACCTAGGACAAGGGAGCAGAGTCAGTATGTGTGACTGGCCAGACCCCTGCAGCCCACACAATGTGCATGGCATACAGCCGTGGGCCACACCCCTGTGATGGCATGTGACCACCCACAGTGGCCACGCCCACAAGACCCACCTACCCAGGCACCCATAACCATGCGGAACGCTGCACACACCCACCTCCCATGTTCTGCACAGCACCAACGTGGCCATACAGTGACATGGCTATGCAGTGTGATAGCAGTGGCACAGCTATGGACCCAGTGCACGCACAGCCCACCTGCGACACCCACCCACACATGCAGTGCCACAGGACAGTGCGGAGTGCACCATGTGGTGTGCACAGCAGTGGGGCCAATTGCGGGTGGCCATGCCCCGCCACCACCTCTGCAACCCACCATGCACAGATGTAAGGGGAAACATGGCACTCACCTGCATCCTGGTCAGCAGGTCACTGCTGACCCATGGCACCACCACCGTGCCCCGGCTGCAAGGCCACGTCCCCCGCTCAGGCTTGCTGTCCCCATCCACGGGCCAAACGGGCCCTACGGCAATCCTCCGGGCCTAGAGTGCAAACATGGAGAGGGAAACATCAGTACAGGTCAGTAACATAGCCCCCCCTTGCTGTGTACGTGCCCGCACAGACCAGCCATGACACCCCACCCCCACCACCACCACCACCCCCACAGGTAGCCCCCACCCCCTTGCGGTGTGGCCTGATGCCCACCACGATACCTGGACAGACAGACACTACCAGTGATGAGATGGAGCACCTACCTGGCCGTGGCACCCTGCTGGGTGCATGCCTGTAGTCTCCCCAGGTGGTCATGGTCATGCCGCTGGAGGTCGCCATAGTGGTGGCAACACTGCTCTGTTGTCCTGCTGCTCCCTGTTGCATCATCCAGGCCCTCTGTAACCTCCTGCCACACCGCAGTCCATGGCCTCTGGAGGGGTACCTGCCCAAAGAGGGCACCAGCATGTGGCTCCACCAAGGCCACCAGGTCAGCTAGTTCAATGGCACTCCAGACCGGTGCTCTGGTCCGAGGCATGGTGCTGTCTAAAACAGCATCAAAATGGTGCTCTGTAGTGCACGTGCCCCACATGGGGAGGCAGCGTGGTACTGCGCTGCCAGTCGCTATCGCGCTGTCACCAGACTGCGCAATAGGGGTGCAGCCATGCGTACACATAGCGCCTAGGGGGAAAAGGTCGACCACAGGGTCAAGGGTCTGTCCGCGCATGGAGCACCACAGCACTATTGGAATGCCCTGCATGTAGCGCGGTAGGGTGCATGTGTGTGACGCCCTGCAGTGGCCTACCATGCTGTGGCGCCATGGCACCCACAGCACACCATGGCACGAGTGCCCCATGGGCATACAGCGCACTAGCGCCACAGGCACAGTGGTGGTCATGCTCTTCACTGCCTCCCACGCACAGCATGTTAGCAGCGCCACACGCATCAGCATCAGCACCCTAGGCATGCACAGTGCGGTGCCGATTGCGCACGTCACAGTAGTGCGCCATAGCCTGAGCACACTTAACAACATTGCGCAAGGTGCAACAGCATGATATTCAGCCAGGTTATGCAAATCAGCTCATTAGCCATTCCACGGTGCATCCACTGCATTAGCATCCACTTGCAGTTGCGCCTGCCCTCATTTGCATGCGTTGCACTATATATATGCGACCTGGGGCTGCAAAGGCCATGGATCAGTATTGCAGTCCTTTGTGGTAGGTTGCATGCTGTTGGGATGTGGGGACAGTGGTTTGGGAGGGCTGTATGTGACTGCACAGTCCAAGGTAACACCTGTCTTTTCCTCAGGCACGAGCATGGCTGAGTGTGAGGAAGAGGAGGAGCAAGGAAGGGGGGAGAAGGATGAGGCCCAATTTCACCAGGGCTGAATCTGATGCCCTGTTCGAGGCATATCTGGACAGGGAACCGCTGCTTAGCGGATAGCAGGGAACGCCACAGGCCCGTGCTGCGGCATGGGGTGAGGTGGAGCGTGCCGTGAACCAGCAGGGCAGCCACCAGCAGTCCATGTAGGAGTGCAAAAAGAAGGTAGGCATGGACAGGAGGCGGATTAAGGACAAGGTGGCTGCCATCAGGGCGGCACATGCTGCCACCAGTGGGGACCAGCCGGATGTACCCTGCTTGATGCCATGGGAGGAGCGGGTGGCCAGCAGCATGTGGCGTAGTGCCATCGAGGGCATTCCTGATGATGGCTTCCAGATGGGTGGCAGCCCATCACTGCATGGTAGGTCCAGTGCTGTCAGTGTGTGGGTGGTGAAGGGCATGCCACAGGGCCAGGTGGAGCCACTAACGCTACTCTGTTCCTTTATAGCTCCTGAGTGTCTACATGGGGCAGGGGTGGTGGGTGTGTCCACCGAGGGGGAGGCACCGGACATGGAGGATCACCCATCCACCTCCACAGGTGTCCGAGGGACCAGCCAGGTGCATACCTGCATGTCTGTCATGACTGATGTGGGTGGTGCAGGTGCGGACATGGCCCTGCCTGTGTCCCAGCATGACTTCACCCCTGGTGTCCAGTGTGCTGGGACACAGATTGGGGCTGGATCCAGCACTGATGATGATGGGCCGCATGTCCTGGACAGTGATACATGTGGGACACAGGATGGTCCCACAGCAGGCAACCGCACGGGCGATACCGCAGGTGATGCTGCCATGGCTGCCTGCATAACAACCCAGTCCCAGCTTGTGTCTGTATGCCCTAGTGGGGCAGCGCTGGTGTGTATTCAGGGTAGTGGGACTGTTGCAGCTGCTGCAGCAGCACCGGTATTCCCTGGCGATTGGCAGCCGGAGGGGCAGAGCCAGCAGCCAGCCAATGACAATGGGGGGACAGTGTTGGGGGCAGTGGCAGTGCACCGTGTGTGGACGTGCCCCGGAATGGCACTGGTGTACAGCGCCCATCATCAAGGGGTGCTGGCCAGCAGGGCCAGGAACACCACGGGGGACAGCATGCTGGACTAGCAGATGACCCCTTGGATGACCACAGCCATCTTCTCCAAGCCTCAGTTGATCAGCAGATGTGACTCGTGACGGTGGTGGATGCACTCAGTGCGGTTCTGTGCCAGGCAGACGAGTGGCGCAGCAGGGACCATGGCTTGCTCCTGGCAGAGTTGGCCCAGCAGCGGGCAGATGTGTCCGCTGCCATTGACAGGCAGACCACTACAGTAGTGACTGTCATGGCTACACTGGCCACCCACAGTTTGGTGACCAGCCACCGCAGACACCACACAGTGTTATGTCCAACCCCCGTTCCCGATGTCGTGCGACACCTGCTAAGTCGACACCAGGTTTGGCTATGGGCATACCGAGCACATCTGGTGCGGGCATGTTCGGTGGGCTGCAGATCCCTGTGCAAACACGGTCGCGTTCACGCAGCGTCACCCCTCGGGGCCCGTCAGTGCCACTCCATGAGGCCACTGGTCAGTGCCCATTGGGGCCGTGGTACTGTGCCACATGAGTTACCTGTCTCCCACTGTGGCCACTGTCTGCCACTGCCCTGTGTGCACTGTGGTGTGCATTGTGTGATGCACGGGTAGGATTCCCAGCCCAGCATACACATGGTCCCTGTGCACACCCTCCCAGCTGCTGGCCACTGTGGTGTGTGCATGATAATGCCTGTGTAGCGCTGTCCGCCACTGTGCACTGGTGCCCAGCATCTGAGGCATGCCCAGTGCCAACCACTATGCATGGTCGTGTGTGGTCCTGTGAAGGTGTGGGGGTGCCTGTTGGGGTGGGCATGCCGTTTGCCCTTTGGGCATGTGTTGTGGTGTGTGTGCGTGTGTGTGCACATGTCGTGTTCAGCCTTGCCCATCCCTGCTGCCGCATGCGGTCCCCCGCTCAGTCCCATTCCCTTACCACCATCCACCCCTGGTGTCCAGCCCTGTCTGTCTGTGGGCTGTGCCCTTGCCCTTGGTGGTTGCACATGGCCCCGTGACCTACCTGTGTTGTCCGAAGTGCTCCTCTGCGATGGTGTCCCAGTGCTGCTGTGCCATCCGGACCAGCCGGGGGTCTCATCACCCAGGGGGTGGCTGTCCTACACCAGCTGGACCGGCGTCCTCATCGTCCCCACCGTTGTCTCCCTCTTCGACCTCTATGGCTATCCCACAGTCAGTGGCCATGTTGTGCAGGATACAGCAGGCCAGGAATAGCCCACAGGCCTTTGAGGGGCTGTACTGTAGGGCACCGCCTGATATGTGCAGGCACCAGAATCGTGCCTTCAGCAGCCCGAACACCCGCTTGATGACATTCCGTGTTGTGGCGTCTGCCTCATTGTACTGTAGCTGCGATGGGGTCATGGGGCACTGGTATGGTGTGAGCAGCCAGGGCCGTAGCGGGTAACCACTGTCACCTGTGTGTAGAAGGGAGACAGTAGCATGGTGGTCTGTGTCACTATACCATGGGCCATCATGGCCGGTACCCATGGCACCTCTGACAATGCACCATCCCACGTCTGCTCACATCGTCCTGCGTGATATGCATACTTACCTACTAGATGGCCGGTGGGGATATCCCCACTCTCAAACCTGTGGCACAGTGCAGACTGGTGCCAGATGAAGGAATCGTGTGCTCCCCCAGGGTGCATGGCACAGACATTGATTATGCGTCCCCTGGCATCACACACCACCTGGCAGTCTATGCTCGGGTAGCCCTTGCGGTTGATGTATGCCACACCCTCTGGTCCAGGTGGCATGTGGATGCCTACATGGTTGCAGTCAATGGCCCCGAGCATGCCAGGCAACCGTGCTACCCTGTGGAACTCCTGTATGTGTGCTGTGCACTCCGCCTGTGTGCTGGGGAAATGGATGTACTCCACAGCATGTGGCAGCAATGTGCTGAGGAACTGTGTAAGTAGACGTGACGTGGCCGACTGGGTTATGCCTGTTGTGTCCTCTGTTGGTCTCTGGAAGGTGCCTATGGCAAGCAGGCACATGATGGCTGTGACCTTTGTCTCCACTGATAGCGTATGCCTCTGTAGTGTGGGTGCCTGCACCTCTTCACTGCACAGCTCACAGAGCTGCCTCAGAATAGCCCGGTTCAGGCGGTACCGGCCCACAATCTCACTGTCAGAGTACTGTTTGAAGCTGGTGCGGGCTCAGTACCACCTGTTCTGGGCATACCACCAATGGACCCTTCCACGGCTGCGCCTCCCTGCTGCCTGCCTTCTCACACCCCTCATTACCACCTCCATCTGGAAGGTGGCACTGGCCATGTCCCTGGCTGGTGTTCCCCCCCGGGTGGCTGTTCTCCTGTTCTCCCCGCTGTCTGTTGCTGGTGCTTCCCCTGCACCGGGTTCACCTCTGGCTGTTCGCCTGTGGCTGTCCTGCCTCTTGCCACTGCCCTCCATCCACTGTGGCACTCTCAGGCCCTTTTGCGCACACTGGCACGGGCACACCCACTCCTACCCTCACTCAGGCACACTTCTAGTGGGCCCTGTCCTACACCTGGCCACTCCTGCACCCTGCTTCCTGTCTTGCCGTCCTGGCACTCTGTCTTCATGCTCCCACCTATGGCTTCCCTGTGGTGCATTCTTCTTCCTCTCTCTTGCTCCCTTTTATTTTGGCTCATTTCCGCTGTCGCGCAACTTCCGCTTGCTCCGCAATTGCGTACGTCGGATGCTGTTGAATATCGCACTGTGCATGTTATTCATGGTTCCACCCCCTGCAGTTGCACATGCATTCATTACTGTTGTGCTTTGGCGCATTGCTTGTTGTGCTGTGCAGCCGTCTCCCACTGAATATCGCACAATGGCACATTTCCGCACTTGCACTGGCGCACCCCTGTTGCGCATGGCGCATCCGCTCTGAATATCCCACCCTTTATGCGCATTTTTTGGTAAGCCATATTGGACTGAAGAATGCATTTGAGTGGCTTCAAATTTGTTTATCTACATGTGGTCTGGGTTGAACTGGTGCCTTTTGAAGATATGGTGAAAAAATATTGTTCTGTTCAAAAGTTATTCCATTTTTTCATGTCCCATTATAGTCTATGGAAAAATTTATATGTGCACTTTGAAAACTTTCATAATCACATTTTTGTTGTCGCGCTCCCCGAAATTGTTGTCGTGCTGCCACCATCTTGTTTTTCAGTTAGCGACAGAGAAAAAATGTTGCAACTCAAAAAATTATGCCGTTTGGTAAACACAAACAGTTGTGTTTACCTAATCGGGCCCTGAGGAACATGACCCTGGTATTAGTTTTTTACTAGGTGGTCCGCAAATATGTTTTTTAAACTTTTGCTGTTTTTTGATCGCAGCAACAATTTTTGTTGCCGCGAAAGCAATTGCATTCAGGGAAAAAAAGTAACCGCAGCAACATTTTTGTGTGCGCAATACTATTCCCATTATAGAGATAAGAGTGTCGCGATAACATTAAAGTAATCGTGGTAAGACTGCATGAGCACATTTTGCTATGTGTTATTTTCTTTGTCACTTCATTGTGGCAAGGTGGATTGTGCTATTGGCTTGAACTTTTCAGGATGGCAAGCCCTAGTACCACAGATGTGTCTTTTGGTAGTTTGGTACAAAACCATTGAACAGGCCCATAGTTACAGCATTCCAAAGTTCAGAAATGTTCCCATAGGATAACATTGTTATGTGATGCCTTTCATTGCCCATATCTCGAAAATGGTTCAAGATATGTATTTTTCATCACAGGAATTCTTAATCCCCCTATAGGGGAACTGAGTACAGAAGTAGTTTGGAAAGCCATGAATACCATGAAATTTGAAATTTTTTTCTACCTTGTTCGGTTACTGAGATATTTGGGAATTAGTATTCCAATTGCTCATTTTCAAGTCCGTGGGCCACTATTACGCCCACAGAGTTAGCATTCACAGCGCTTTTCGGTGCCCATATCTCAAAAACGATGTGAGATATGGATTCAGTGGATGTATGTTGCATGGATATCTCACTGTCACGATTACAACACTTGAATTTTTTTCCTAGCTGCTATGGTTCCCAAGATATTGACAAATTTGTGTTACAAGGCTTCCTTGCCCCATACGGCTGCTGTATGGCTCCGTAGTTATGTATAAGTTGGAGCACAGGGCCCAGAGGGCCCACTCTCCCACAGACACATATTATTATGCAGAAATGGGCAGCTTGGGGGGAGCACGGGGCCCAAAGGACCCCGCACTCCCACCAGCACATACCATTTACTATTTATATTACACTTTTTCAAAAGAAAGGAAATTTTGCAAGACGAATCAGTTAGGTTGCTTTCAGTGACAGTAATTACATTAGCACCACTGATTCTACACACTGGGAGCAGTTAGTAGGCTATGGGATCATCAGTCCTTAATCCTCACCCCATTCTCCCATACTGCAGCATGTCAGCTTGCTTAAACATGGAATGGGGTGGGAGTTGGGTCTGACGATCCCATGGCACACCCCAACTTCTGTTGGTGTGTAGAGGATGGGGAGGTGGGGTGGTAACCCTAATGCTGAATTTCCACACTTTTGTCACTGTGGAAACAACCCTAACTGATGCATTAATGGAAGTTTTTGCAAATAATATACTGTATATATATACACACAATGAGGGTGAGAATAAAAATTGGCATATAACCGCAATATGTTTGGATGGTCAGACCTACAGTGAGAATATTATGTTTATCCTCACTGTAGGTCATTTATCCTCACAGTAGGTCATTCAGAGACACTATCTGCACTTGCCCACAACTCCTCATAAAGGTTTTGATTGGTGGGAGCTGGCAGCACGAGCAGCACAGTGTCCCACTTTCACCTGCTCATTTCCATGTCAGCTCCCACTCTGCAGTTTCATTTCCCTCCTGCAGCACACAGAACACTTTCACTTGCTCCCCCAAATCTTTTTCAGCAGAAGATACAACCCTCGGGGATGTCATTCAGAAAAATGTAAACAGAAAACTTCTACAAACTCCCCCTGGCACCCCAGCATGCCACCTTGGAGGTTCACATTTTTTTTAATCCCATCTGCACATTTTAAGCAGCATACCAACAACTCCACAGTCTCCAACAACACACATTCTCTGGACATTTCTCCAACCTCTCCCCACATCAGAGATTTAAAAAAAGTGTTTTTTTTCCTTCTTAAATCCCTGCACACACTACAACCAGTAATTCGCACCCTCCAGCTTATCGACATCACCACTGTCCCTTCACTGCCGCTTTCCTTCTGTTCCTGACCAGACAGACTTGCCAGTCCCCAACAACAGAGCCTCTTCTCCGGGCATTTCTCCAACCTCCCCTTGGCTCACAATGAACTGTTGTACTCTGCCAAATGGAGCACAAGAAGTTCCTCAGCAATACTGTAAGCCCCTGACATTTGCAAAATCCCCTCACATCCTTTCATGCAGTACAATGCTACCGACCATCTTACCTCCATTTCCAGCCCACCTACGACCGAGTCACACTGTCTCTGTTAGCCCACAACCAGCTACTCTGCTAGGCAGAAGGCTCCACAACCAACCGCTCCTCAAGAGTTGAATCCCTCATGCCTCAGTACTGCCATGGAATACAAAAAGCAGGATCAACCAGATAAATGATCCATTGAAAGATACCCAGAAAAAAAAAATTTAAATACATAAACTGCCGTCCAGAAGACTCACTCCATCACTAAGCAGGAGCAACCCCGCTGTATTTGAAAATGTATTTAGTCCTCCTACACAATAAAAATAACCAGGGACACTGGTTTACCAGGATTGAGAAAGGGCATATTCCATTTTGCATGTTGTAAAAAACGATATTGTCACTGGTGTCTGCTAAGCCAAAATCCGTTTCTACCGGTATTTGGTTCTGTGTATTTTAACAATTTTCAACTCTGCTAACATGCATTTTAGCAATTTTGACCTCCACTATTGCACATCCATCCATCCTTGTACCAATTTAAAGTTATTTTAAGTACAAGATGTGATGGCAGCAGCAGCACTCAGCCCCATCCCTAAAGTGTGATGGAAGCAGCACTACATCCTCATCCCTCAGGTGCGATGGCAGCATCAACAGCACTACAGCCCCATTCCTTGGTGTGATGGCAGCAGAAACAGCACTATGACCTCCCTCCTCAGGCGTGACAAAGCAGCAGCACTGTGACCCCAACCCTTAGGTGATGGCAGCAGTACTACATTCCCCATCCACCAGTGGTGATGGCAGAAGTACTACAGCTCCCACCCCTTTAGTGTGATGGCAGTAGCAACAATGCAGTCCACATCCCTCTGGGGTGATGGAAGTAGTGACAGCACTATGATCCCCTTTCTTCAACACCCACACTCCACATGCACAATTTACAAATGACTTGCGCTTTTTGCTTTTTAAAACTCAGATGTGAATTAATCTGAATCACCATTGCGAAGGTGGACTACCTTTGTTTTTTCCTATCTATAATTTAACTACCTGAATTGGATTTCTGCCTGTGACACCGCTGACCAGGGTTAGGGAACAGACTTGACTTCGGTGTTGGAGGGCCAGCTAGTGGGTGAAGGCTTGAGTGTCCAATGACCACTCACCTTCTCCTGGGAGAGAGGGTGGGTTTACGGCTCAGCATTTTCTGGCCCCTGGTGGAGGCCAGAGGCATGACAACACATCATCCCTCTCTGTGGGAGGGACCGTGACAGACGTTGGCTTGTGCTTTGACATCATGTGGCCTGTCATGCTCCCAAGAAAATGGGAAAACACCCACTGGCCAACTGAAGGATGGCTGCTGGTCCCTCCATAAGCTGAAAGCCCCAGACATGTGTTCATTCTGACCCCTGCCATGCTCAGTATACACAGAAGCTCTTTGGGACAATTCTCCTCCCTGGTAGCCTCCCACAGGGTTAGGTGCCCATTCAATGAACGGTTACTTTGGGTTACCTGCAGCACAGCAGTAAGGGGTAGTGGATGGTGGTTGGGACCAGCAGCAGTGGTAGGGGGCCTTGGCAGGCCTGAAGGAGTGGATGGCCAGGGGTAGGATGAGCAAAAAATGCTTGAATTTGCTTCTTTGAAATGAAGTGTCTTCACCTAAAAATCCACAAGTGGACCTTCAAATGGATTTATGCATTTTCTAGACATGTGGATGCTTTCTTTACTTGGTGTCCATGAGCAGGGTGTCTCCACTTTCATGTCTGAGCACCACTCCATCCACCAGCATCATAGACCCTGGGGTCTTACCTTATGTATGTCATTGAATGTGCTTTCAAAATCCACTGACAAACATAAGTACACTTAAATACTTAACATTTGTTTTTGTTGAAGCAGTTTGTTGTTATCACAGAGACTGAAACAGCAGGTGGGGGAAGGTGCAAATGATCCAATTCACCTAAATGAAATGCTAACTGTAAGTCTTTTCATAAATAGTAAGGCATTTTTTCCTTGTGAACATACTTCCATTCAGACTAGTTTTCATTCAAACAACTGAGGATTTTGGATGGCCTGCTGATTATGAACTTGAATAAGCTAGTTGGTAACAGTGATCCTGCATTTAGCAATCTACAACCTAGATGCTCATATGCAAAGAAAACAATAAAACCTGACTAAAATCTAAAAGCAAGCTCTATAAAACACATAAAATGTATCTGAACATTTATCTTTACCTATACAAAATCATTCCAGCCCAAGTAAAACTCAAGTAAATTACATGGTACCCTGACTACTATTCTATTATGTAGTAAACATATATTGGTATTTTTTATATTCTTTGTAAATCAGGTAAGGCCCACTAGGCAGAACTGCCTGTTTTCAGGAGTGACCTAGAAGCACTGGGGAGGTTAAGTGACTTGCTTGGAGTCACACAGTATGCAAGTGGAGGTTATGGGAATCAAACCCAAGTCTGCTGGCTGTACCCAGTTCAATCACTGTTTGTTACTCTAACCACTAGACTATACTGCCAGCCATAATAACACCCATATATAACGTTTTACTATATGATTTTAATAATAGTGCACAGTACCTACAGTGCAAATTATGAACATGAAACACTTTACAACATTTTACTAAAACTGAACTATTTACCACTCCATCTGCTTATTTTTTCTTACACCAAAGTCAGTGAATAGTTGACAGAGCACTGTAAATAGCTTTTGATCAGGCTTCATTATTCTACATCCAGAAACAGATAACATTTGTTTATTCTGGATTTATTTAATATTGATTTTCTGTGGCTCACTAAATAGAATCTAGCACTGTATAAGGCAGATGTTTTTACATTTTGGAAGAGGCAACACATCTTATCGGTTTAGGATTCATGTTAGAAACAGAAGTTTTTCTTGATATTTAAAACATATTCAAGTGTCAGTGTATTCATTTAGTAGTTTATGCTGACTAATATAAAAATAATATAAAACAGTAAAGGATTTATTGTGAAGCACTCCAGATCTATAGAAGGACTCACACAATTTCCCAGCAAGTTTTGCAAAAAATCTCTGCAATTTCAGGTTACTTTTCCTGCAATTTTCCAGTGGCCCTGCCCATGTGTGCTGATACTTGTATTTTTATTGTATGTAATATAAATAGTAAAAGACACTTAGTCACATACTACATGAAAAGTGTGTTTTTTCAGGAAGGAAAGCAGTCCTCAGGTGATGGAGATGGTGGGAAGCATGGGTGGTTAAACTGAATGGCTGGTTACAACAAAGCAGTGCAAGTGATTTCTTACTGACTCTATATGCAGCAAGCAGAAAGAATGTGAAGCACAGCAGCATTCATTATAAGATGCTGAAATCTGGGTCGGGTTCAGCTGGTGCCATGGGTAGCACTACTGCTTGCAATGCCAGCTACCCAGGGTCAGAAGTGAACGCAGGTTGCTGGAGGTCTGGCCAGGGGAGTAGGATAGAGCACCTGGGGGAATGCTCTCCTCCTCCGGGGAGGGTGGGCTGCAGGTCCTGCTGCTTTACCACCACCTGTGTGACCATGGGTGGTGACGCAATGGTGCTGCAGAGTGATCAGGAGGGGAGGACGCTAGCCAGGATCTGGAGCAGTGGCATGTCTTTATGTGACCTACCTCCTTGGATCTCCTCTAGTGCCGGTGCCCTCAGGGACAGAGAACAGAAAATCAGGAACAATCACTCTACATGAGCCACTGGCAGAAGGGACCCAGGTGCCCCAGACTTCATAACCAGGCTCCATGAGGGACCCACTGGGCTGCCCGACACACACTAAGGGAGTGTGGAGGGGTGATCTGGGGTCCCCTTCCTTCCCACCTGGGGGGGGTACAACCCAGGCAGGATAGGGGCAGGCCCACAGGAGCTCCTGAGCATTATCTGGGGTGAACCTAGGGGCTACCCAGCCTAGGAATCTCTGAAAAGTGGAGACTGATGCTGTGAGAAGGAGGCATAGAAAGAGAAAATAAAAAAAATTAAAAAGATACTGAAATCTTAGAGATTCTGTGCAGTAACATGCAATTTCCATGAGGCACCGGTACAGGAATTCAAAATCCACAAACCAAGCAGGATTCCGTGATTGTTACCGGTGTTACCGGTTAAAATGGAAAACCAGGGTCCCTGAAAAAAACCAATAAAATGCCACGTTCAGCAACACAAGCACATACGGACCCTAGCTACCATGCTAGCATCCCTACCTACAAGAAAGACCAGCAATGAAACACTGAAGTGGAAAAAAATCAAAATATACATATATAAAAAACATTAAAATCAAAACCAAAACAACAGCATTACACAAGTGAAATACACAGTGGGGCTACTGGAAATATCCTTGATATTTCCCCCCTCATGCAGTTTGACTTTGTGACCTCACTCGTGGCTATGCCACTCATGAGGTCATAAGGTCAAACTGCACTCAGAGGGGGAATATCAGGGATATTTCTAGTAGCCCCATTGCATATCCCAGATATATATATTGCAGCTAACAGACGCCCGACTGACCCCCGGACAGATTCAGACAGCCCATCTACGGGCTTCCCAAGCTGCTCCTGTGGCCCTGGCTCTCTCCAAGCAGGCTGCAGCTAACAGACCACCTGACTGACCCCCGGACAGATTCAGACAGCCCATCTGCGGGCTTCCCAAGCTGCTCCTGTGGCCCTGGCTCTCTCTGAGCAGGCCGCAGCTAACAGACCACCCGACTGACCCCCGGACAGATTCAGGTACGCACCGGACCTCTGAAACAGGTGGTTTTGAATGCCACTGTTTTGACTAGATGCCCAGTGGAGGAGCCAGACACTGATGGGCAGTTTCTGCTCCTTGGCTGATTTTCCAACGCCTGGCACTTCCTGATCTCAGGGAAATCTCTTTCTGTGCTGTGTTCTGGACTGAATTTTTGTTAATGTAATTACTTATGTTATGCATCAATTGATCTACTTTACCTGCCAGTTCAGCTAGTCTATTACAAGCCTCTAGTCGAGCCTCTCGGTGCTACTTGCTGCTGTGAGACTAGTGCTGGACAAACTGTATTGTTTAGTAGCTGATGTTTGATTACTTAGCCCTAGCTACTGAGTACGACTGCTGCAGTTTTCCATTTCTGCCCTACTGACAAACCCTGTCCCTCTCCCCACACTGGTCACTCTGATAATTATTCATTTCTCCACCCCACTTGTAATGCTGTCTCTCTAAACAGCTTAATTTCTTCTCTGCCTTGCTTACAAGCCCTTCCTTTGCACCCCCACCCCAGCTGCTGTCCTCAGATGTCCTGGTGCCAAAGCACAGACCCCCCGTTAACCCTCTTCTATCTCTAAATAATTGCCCTGCATTTGCCACTTCTTTATCTCATGCTTTGTCATTCCCCATTTCCTGCCCCCCAACTGAGCTTGCTATTGTACTCTTGCTGTATTTAATCCTCTGTCTTTCCCTCCTTGTTCCACAGACAGCCCATCTGTGGGCTTCCCATGCTGCTCCTGTGGCCCTGGCTCTCTCCAAGCAGGCCGCAGCTAACAGACCACCCGACTGACCCCCCAACAGAGTCAGGTATGGACCAGACCTTCGAAACTCATGGTTTTGAATGCTGCTGTTTTGACTGGATGCCCAGTGGAGGAGCCTGGCACTGATTGGTAGTTTCTGCTCCTTGACTGATTTTCCAACACCTGGCGCTTCCTGATCTTAGGGAAATCTCTTTCTGTGCTGTGTTCTGGACTGAATTTTTTCACCCACCCCCTCTCCCCCACCTCCTCACAGTATTAAATAGACCCTTGCTCTGCCCCTTTCCTCATCCTAGCAGCTGATTGGTCACTCCACTGCTGCACATTCTTATGCTATTGGCCTCCCTGTCTTCAATACCTGACTTGACCCTCTTTTTTACCGCCCCTTTTTAAAGCAGTCTCACCCACAGGGTCGCACATTTGCTCTCAACTTTTTCTCCAGCCACTCCAGTTAACTCCTCTCAGTTACTGCTCTAACCTACCCTATTGTTAGGGACCTCACCCTAATTTGACTATACCCTTTCAATTCTTACACTTCCACTGCCTATGGTGACATACCCAGTCACAGCCAAACCATCCCAGTAGCTGGCACCTTTGCCTTTGCGTAGGTTGCTAATTCAATCTATAGGCTGCTAGGACCAGACAGATCAACTGTGTCTGCTTTACGCAGGGCATCCTCATGTGGGTGCCCCACTGGCTCTGTTTTCTGTTCCTTCTTTTCCTTGTGCCATGCACAGTACACAAGCTCTCCCAATCTTCTAGCCGAGGGGAGCACAGGCTTCCGGTGGGCTGTTGTGTGCACCGTAACTCATCCTATAATTATCTTTGTGCCCTTAGACTCCCCCACCTGCAGCCCTTTGCTCGAACTACTATTAGTGGTGGGACTTGGACCGAACTGCCCCCACAGGGCATATCCATCACTCTACAGTGCACTTACCTCTCTTTGTGTCTCACAGCCAGGGTCTTGGTAATTGCTGTCTTAGGACAGACCAGATCTAAATACGGGGTTCTATTTACCCAGCCTGACACCCCTTGTAGACGAACATAGGCAAGGGATTACAAAATGACTATTGCTGCACTAAGGAAGCTCTTACTTTTCCTTCTGTTGTGCTCAGGAGACATTGAGCTTAACCCTGGCCCAGCTAAAGTTCTTACTTCCCCATCGGATCCCGCAAAACTAAAAGGAATGTGCTTTATGCATATGAATGCATGCAGCCTGTTAAAAAAGCTTACCTTGATCCAGGCCTGGGTCAATCATACCACACCGGATGTTGTGGTGATCTCCAAATCATGGCTCAGACCCTCTACACCTGACAGTGAAATTAACATCCCAGACTATTCATTATTTAGAACTGAGAGGCTCACTAGAGGTGGAGGAGTGGCCATCTACATCAAGGATAAATACTTGGTTTCATGCCTAGACTCGTTATCCATTGCAAACCAATTTGGATGCCTAGCACTAAAGGCTGAGATATCCTCCTCCACTGCACTTTGTGTCATAGGTTGCTATAGACCCCCATCTGCTGGCTCTCAAATACTCACCCATCTAACTACTATTATGGGTCATGGCTCCCTTGAAACAGTAATCCTTGGGGATCTTAACCTTGATTGGATGTCCAAGGCTGCTGCACTACTTAAGGAGTTCTGTGATGCCCATGGGCTGATGCAGCTTATTGGTGAGCCTACACGCCCTAATAAGAAGAACCCTGCTAATAGCACACTGCTTGACGTCATCTTAGTAAGTAAACTGCACCTGTTCTCCCATGCAGAAACCTTCTTCTCAGATGTTAGTGACCATAGCATCATTGCCGGTGTAAGATCGGTCCAGAATCCACTATCCTCGTAAAGGTTCTCTACTAAGAGGTCCAGACGTAACTTCGATCAGTCTGCCTACCTTAATGAGCTAAAATACTCGCTGCATTGACAAGACTTTCACCTAGCTAACTTGGTCCACTTGGCATATGACATCTTTTCTGAAATTGTGACTGGGGCATTAAATAAGTGTGCCCCTCTTGTAAAAGTTAGGGTAAAGAGTAGAACCTGTCGCTGGTTCTCTTTAGAACTCAAAACAGCATTGCTGGACAGGGACAAGCTTTGGAAAAAAGCACGAACAACTAAGGTCCCGATGGACTGGTGTCACTTCAGGAAAGCCAGGAATACATGCACCAGGAGATGCTAAGGCCTCCTCTTATCATTCGGAACTGGATTCTGCTGCCAGTAGCTCCTCTAAATTTTGGAAGTCCATTAAGGATATGTCCGGACATACCCCGGGGAACTCCCTGCCTGCAAAGATTACCTCTGGCAGTGCCACCATCTGTGACAAAATGGAGATCCTGGATGCATTTAACAACCACTTTGCCACCGCAGGGCTGGCATTTGACAACTCCCCCAGCATGTTCTTTACACTCCCAGTTGGGTACGCAAAACTCTGAACCTCTTCCTACCAACTCAGTCTTTTCTCTTCAGCTTATTTCATTGAAAGAGGTCGAAGAACTTCTATTACAGTTGGATACCAAAAAAAGTGCAGGTACTGACTCTCTAGACCTATACTTTCTAAAGGTCGCCTATCATGGTGTAGCTGTACCAATTACCCAATTATTCAGTCTCTCACTGTCCCTCGGAATCCTCCCACCCTTATGGAAAACAGCTCATGTTATCCCTCTGTTTAAATCTGGGGACCCCTGTGATCTTAACAACTACAGACTGATTTCTCTTCTCCCTATACTGTCCAAACTGTTGGAAAAAAAATGTAAGCAAGCAGTTGAGAACCTATGTAGAAACTGTGAATCTTCTGAACCCAATGCAATCTGGCTTTAGAGCACAGCATAGCACCATTACAGTCCTAGCCAAAGTGACCAATGATTGGCAGTGAGATCTGGAGAATCGAAACTTCATCTGTGCAGTGTTAGACTTAAGTAAGGCTTTCGACACTGTAGATCATGGCCTGCTCCTTTCCTCCTTGAGGGCAATAGGACTGGACTCACTATGCTTGCATTGGTTTGCTGACTACCTCTCTGACCGGTGGCAGCAAGTCAAGGCAGAAGGTGAACTTTCTCCCCTTAAACCTCTGCAAAGAGGGGTCCCCCAAGGATCAATTCTTGGTCCACTGCTGTTTGCAATTTATATAAACAACATTGACACCAACATAACTAAGGCCAATATCCATCTGTTCGCAGATGACACGGTTCTCTATCTAAGTCGTCCTTCGCCAGAAGCTGCCCATGGAGACCTACAATCTGAATTCAATCTACTTCAGAGCCAACTCCTAAACAAAAAAATCCTATTAAATGCCAAAAAAACTAAGGCAATGCTATTTTCTCCACTTCTCCATGCTGCAAACCCGGACAGTGCTGGTTTCATTCCACAGATCACAACAATCCTGGGAGAAAACCTAGAATTTGTCAATAAATTCAAGTACTTGGGAGTGTGGCTCAACCATAGACTTTCCCTTATGGACCATATCGAAGATCTGGCTTGGACTCTTTTTCAGGATTAATAACTTCCTTACTAGCAATGCCAAGTGGCTGCTGGTACAAACAATGTTTCTCTCCTCGGTCGACTATGCTGACTTTCTTTATAGTCACTGCCCTGTCTCTCATCTTGCTAAATTGGATGCATTGTATCACTGGGCTCTGAGATTCTTTACTGGCCTACCTTTTTCCACACATCATTGTGCCCTTTATGCTGCCATGGGGTGGCTCTCCCTTCAGTACAGGAGAAACAGAAATGCTCTACTCTGGACGTTCAGAGCTATTATCAAAAAACCACCCCAATATATCTCTGATTGTCTTCCGCTCTGCAAGCTTGGGAACTATGCACTGAGAAGTTACTCCTTTATTTCTTTAAAGATGCCTAAGCTAAAAACACACTTTGAGAGAATGGCTATAAGCTTTGCACTGCCATCTCTATGGAACAAAATACAAAAATCGCTAAAGCTTAGTACACCAGTCAGTCTATCCTCCTTCAAGACACTATATGACTATTTGGTCAAGGAAATTTGCAACTGCTTCCCTCGATCCTAAACTTCTCTGCATTTATAGCGTACCATGATGGCGTTGCCCTCTCCTTCACATTTCTCTAATACCTAATTGTGCTCCCACCCTCCTGTCCTGTGTCCTCTCCGAAGCTTCATCTGTCCCTCATCTATCCCCTACCAACCTGCCTGTACCCTATCTCACCTCGCCTACCACAATACTCCAGGTGTGGCCTCACCAGAGCTCCATACAATGGCATAATGACATTCTCACTTCTACTGGAAATGTGCCTTAAAATACAATTTAAGTTTAGATTGGCTTTTTTACCTGCTCCTTACAATGCACACTAAACTTTTGGTTGGTAGTTATTTTTACTCCTAAATCCTCTCCTCTCTAGTTTCAGTTAATCTCTTGCTTCCTATAATGTACGTATAATTATTATTATGAAGGCCCAGATGCATAATTTTACACTTAGAGATGTTAAGTTCAAGTTTGCTAGAGTTGGTCCACAAATAGATTTCATCTATAGCTTGTTGGAGAGAAAGAGCCTCAATAGTATTTGTCACAGTTGTACCCAATCTACAATCACTGGCAAACTTAGAAATCCATATATTAGGATTTATAAGTTTCAATGTAGAAATATAAATGTTAAACAGACAAGGTCCCAATACTGATCCCTGCAGCACCCCGCTTATGAATGCTGACCAGTCCGACATCACACCTTTAACCGTGACTCTCTGCTTTCTCCCAGTCAACCATACAGTTATGCATCTTGAGATGTTACTATTTATTCCTGCCTTTACTAGTAATTCTGTCAGTTGCACATGGGGTAATTTGTCGAACACTTTAGCGAAGTCCATGAAAACCACATCCACCGCATTACCTGCATCCAGCTCATAATTAACTTTTTCGTAAAAAGTAAGTAAATTTGTCTGGCATGACCTAGATTTAGTAAACCCATGCTGTGCAGGGTCAATCAAATTGTTTTGTGCTAGGTAATCCACAATAATAATTTTCAAAATTCCTTCCATGATTTTACCTATTAATGATGTAAGGCTTATGGGCCTGAAATTAGCTGGCTCGGACCTAGAGCTCTTTTTGTGGAATGGGACTACTACGGCATCTTTCCAGTCTTCAGGGATTTCGCCTCTGTCTTAAGATGTTTGGAATAAGTAGGTAAGCGGAAGTGTCAGCGGATCTGTCAATTCATGTAAAAGTCTGGGGTGAATGTTGTCAGGTCCTGGGGATTTGTTAATATCCAATTTATTCAGTCTGGTCCTAACCTCCTCTGGTTTTATAATAATATTCTATGGGATAGGTGCTAATTTATCATACATGGTGGGGGGGGGGATCTCCAGGATTAAAGACTGAACAAAAATAGTTGTTTTGGATATTCACATTCTCTTTTTCTGTTATCAGTTCACCCTTTGAGTTTTTATTGGGTCCTAGCATTGTTGTATTACTCTTCATACCATTTATATATGAAAAAAAGGATTTTTTATTGTCCTTATCTTTAGTGGCCAGGGTGCTTTCCTGCTGAGCTCTTGCCTTTTTTATAGCTCTTTTAACTTGTTTAGTGCATTTCTTGTATGCTTGGTAGTTTTCTACTGTTTTGTCCTTTTTGGATTTTTTAAATAACCTATCTTTTTTGTTTATTAAGTGCTTGATATTTTTGTTCAGCCAACATGGGGTTAGTTTTTTGCTGCCCATATTTTTATTTGTATGCCTTGGGATATGTGTGCTAATTATTAGGTTATGCTTTGCAAGGAGTATGCTCCACATACCTGTATTATTTCCATTAAGGTCCTTGAACCAATCCCATGATGCCAAATCCTTCCTAAGCTGAGTAAAATTTGCTGTTGCAAAATTGAGTTTTGTAACTCCCCCAGAGTTTGAGGGTGAGTCCAAATTAGAAGGTAATTCCAACCCTTTTAGTTTAAATAAAACCTTAGAGTGATCACTGTTACCCGGGGATCTCTACCCCTTTTATTAAGTCCCCCATGTTGGTTAATACAATATCAAGAACATTGTCACCTCTGGTTTTATCATGTACCTATTGCTCCAGGCCAATCTGGTCAAATGCATCCAAGTACATTTCCTCAATTTTATTTCCCCCTTTTATTAATTCCCAGTCGATGTTAAGGAGGTTAAAGTTTCCCAGCACTAATAGGTTATCTACAGGGTTTAAGTTATTAAGTAGCTTTAAGAAGGCTAGGTCCTTATCTAGGGTAATGGAGGGTGGTCTATAGAACAGCCCAGTTATTATTTTGGGGCCAGTCAATGGTAATAGCTTAATCCAAATAGTTTCCAAGTCAAGGTCTTCCTGGGGTAATTAAACACTATTTATAGAATTATGAACATACATTGCTATGCCTCCCTTTCCTATAAGCTCTCAACTTTTGGTATAGGTTATACCCTAAAATAGTTTTCTCCCATGTGTCATTGTTATCCCACCAGGTTTCTGTAATACAAGCTATGTGTATATTTTGTGATATAACAAAGTTTTTAAATTCATCAAATTTATTTACTAGACTTCTGGCATTAATAAGCACAACCGTCCAATCATATTCCATGTTATTAACATTTCCCATGATTATAGTTGAGGTGGTTTCTAACATGGGCTGCCCCCCATGCCAGTTTAAATGAAAGTCAATGACTTTGTTCAACTTTCTACCCAGAATCCTAGAACCTGCTAGATTGAAGTGAAGACCATCTGATTTAAAAAGAGACTTATTGCAAAAAGTAACTGAATTGTCCATAAACCCAAAATGATTAATTCTACAAAAAGTTCTTAACCAATTGTTAATAGATTTAATTGCCCCATTTTTATGTTCAAGGTACCCATGTGTTGGTAGTACTCCAGAAACAATGATTTCCCCTCCTTTTTCTTTAATTCTTTTCGTTATACCAACTATTTTAGTCTGGAATGCATTCAAACTTGTTTTGTTAATATAATTGGTCCTATACGCATAACAACCAAAGGTTTCACCATATTTTCCATAAGTCCCTCTAATAAGTCAGAAACATCTGCCACTTTAGCTCCAGCCAGGGTACTAACAGTAGTGCTGGCTTTCCTGCCTTCACATACTACAGAATCCACTCCCCTGATTATAGAATCCCCTATAACTAATATATCCTTGTTCAGGATCTCATTAACTGGTGATGTATCCTGATCAGTTAAGGGGTTTGACTTAATGTGAGTAATTCGGTGGTTTTGCATGGTTCTGTCCTCAGGGTCTGTGTGGTCAGTTAAGCATTCAAATTTATTTTGAAATGATAAGGGTAATTTCTCATTTGGACTGATGGATTGTGGTTTAGCATGACTTTTTGGTTGTTCCCACAGTATATTGTCAGAAACCTGAATAGCCCCCCCCCCGCTTCAACAGCGCTAGTGCCGACATCTCCTACAGTGACAGCTACAATGCCGACTGTCAGCATTGTAGCCACAGGATGTTGGTGCACAAAATCAGGAGATGGGTCCCCAAACCCCTTGTGGAGACTCTGCCCCACCCCCGGTCTCTAGGATTCTAACTCCGAGTCGGAGTTGGACTGGGGGGGAGCAAACACCCAACAATGCAGTCCCAATCACCGCAAAGACCAGCACAGTGATGGGCAGGTTTTGCCCATTTCCTGGTGCTGTGCTGGTCTTCGCTGTCGGGAAGTTGCTGCGGTGATGGTATACATGTTACATAATTAGACTGTTCCTGCTCCAACAGCCTCTTGTCAGTATCAATCACAAATGGGGCTTCAGCTGTTATGATATCCTGGGCAGACACATCTATGAACTTTTCCAGTATGGCCATTTCTTTTTGGGTCTCTAATCTCAACATTAATGTTTCAATTTCATTCTTCAAAGTACTGATTAATGTACAATTATCACACACAAACTCTTTACACGCTGGTTCGTCCATAAACATTTTGCACTTAATGCAAACCCTTTTAGTTGTGGATAGTGACCACATCCTTATTTCTGTTGCTTTAATCTGAACTCTAACTGATGCATTAACAGTTTTTTGCAAAGATACATATATTCATTTCAAAAAACTTTGTCAATGCACTAGTTAGGGTTAAAGTGAAAAACGTAGAGAAATGTGGCATTAGGGTTTCCAACCCTAACACCCCACCCCAATCCTGCAGGAAGCAAGAAGAAAAGCCATTCCAGTTCCACCTGTATTGTGTGTTCGCAAATCAGGCATTGGGTGTGTCTTGGGGTTGTCAACCCTAGCACTCACCCCATTCCATCAGTAAATAAACTGAGATGTGTACAGTATATGAGAATGGTTTTTCATCTTGTTGCCTACAGGGTGGGGTGGGGTGTTAGGGTTGGAATCCCTAATGCCACATTTGTGGCTTTAACCCTAACTAATCATTAAAGTATTTTGCAATGAATTTCCTTACTTTTTGAGATAGTATAATCGTATCCACATTTGCCAGTTGGATCGCAGGGCCTTCTGGGTTCAGCGCTTCCATCCCTCCCCAGATGCATAACATATATGTTGCTATGGAAGTGCAAGGCCCACCAAAGCTGCAGTTTCTTTCTTTCATTGTATAGCTTGTTAAAGTTCCAGTGTTATCCTGTAGGAATTAGCATTTTTTTATTTGTTATGCTTTTTTTATTCTGGCCCTTAATGTTTAGGGGCATATGTGTTATTCTTGTAGTACTCATTAAGATCTTTGTTTTGATATACAGGTTGTCCCTTAAGTCCAAATATTGAGGGAGTTATAGCTTCTTGAAGTTGCAATGTTATCCTAGAGGAATTAGCATTTTTTAATTTTTATGTGTTTTATGATGGCCCTACGTGTTTTAAGGGATTATGTATTATTCTTGCCGTATTCATTAAGATCTTTCTTTTGATATATAGATTGTCCCTTAAGTCCAAATATTGAGGGAGCTATGACTTCTTGAAATTCAAATGTTGGAAAAAACTAAGTCCAAAATCTTTTTTCGTATGAAGGAATCCTTTTTCCTATGAAATGAAAAACCCATATGAAAAAGGATGCCTTCATACGAAAAATGAATCAGGAAAAAACTAAGTTCAGATTCTTTTTTTCGCATAAGGGCATTCTTTTTTATATGAATGAAAAAAGCATATGAAAAAGGAATGGCAAGTCACAAAAAAGCATCTTTTAATGTAAAAAAACCCAACACATTTTCAACTCATTTTCTGGAAAACTAACATCAGAATCCATCTTATGGAGTCCCAATTAGCAGGAGACATATGTTTGTTGTCAGACAAGATATCATTTTTATGGACCATTCATTTTTTATAAAAAAAAAAACAGACACAAGATGGTAGTCATATGAAAACTGATTTTTTCATATAAAAAAGGATTAGCACCCATGCAAAAAAGAATCCTTTTTCATATGTACAAATTATTTTTTCATTTCAAACATCTATCCTAAAGTATCTACTGAGTTTTCTCAGAACCAGCATTTCAAATCCAAATAACTCTGGAACAGATTATTATTTTTTCACCATACCAGTGAAATGCATTATGCTGGGACAAGCCCTTTCTACCCAGAAAAGGTCAGACCAAAATTCAAAAGCATCTGGGAACCAGGGGCTGACCAAAAGCAGTAAAAAAAAAGAAGATTTTTACACATTTTGCACTGTCTGGATCTTGGAATCTGCACATCCGGTCAGACTGAATCTTGGCATATCAAAAATCCTTGGGTTTCCAATGGTGCATGCAAACTTTTGTGCAAATCCCTTGAACAGCTGAGAAGTTATTAAAGTGCAAACACTCGGGTTTAACATTAAAGGGACACTGTCAACCCCCTTAGGTCTCAAAGTGTCTCTAGTTTAAAAAACATGTTTTATGACTGCCAATATTCAGTAAAGATTGTTGGTTTAGCTGGTAGTTTCATTCTGACTCTTATTTTCTTTAAAAAAGTGAAAAACAGACTGCCCAACATACTGGTGTTATCACACCAAAACAGGTTTGTTTACATCCCTTGAGTAACTCCAAATGCATCTTTCCTGCACTTGGAAACACCCATAAAACAGTCTAGCCCCTCATAATGCAGTGGGCGTTTAGGAGGCTTCTTTCTTATGAGTGACTGCACTGTTAGGGTGTGTTTCTAATGCTCAGAAAGTATGCAGTAAGAACAGAACCAGGATTGTAAACAAAACAAAGTTGTTTATAAATATACATTGCCATGCATTTCAGTTCTACTAAGCAACGAGACAAACAAAACAAATAGCAACATCAGTGAATTTTAGAGAGGGTAAGCAATCGTAAAATGTGTGGTTTCAACTAGAAATAATATGATGAAAAACAGGTTGACAGTGTCCCTTTAAACAGCCTACTCAACCCTAACTATAGTGGTACAACCGCATCAGTACAATATATGTGTGTGTGTGTATATTCTTTGCAAAAACTACATTCATGTATATTTTAAGGTTGTAGAACGCAAAACACAAAAAAGAAGGGAAATGAAAAACATTAGGGATTTGGGTCTCCTGAGTATTGGCGAATCAGCAGTGGGGTCTTCCTTGGGGTTGTCAACCCTAATGCCCACCCCCTCCCCTGATCAGATGAGATCAAATGTGATGTTTTCATGCAGGGCCTGTAGAGCTCTGCATGATGAAAGCACCGACAGATTATGTTGGCTATACTGTATCACTATGAGGTACTAGTTTGGAGCTGTATCTTGTGCTTCGGACAGGAGGCTATGGGCTGGGGGGAGGAGGTGGGTATTAGGGTTGACAACCTCAAGTAAAAACCACCACTGATTCACCAATACTACGGAAACCCAAATCCCTAACGTCTTTCATTTCCCTTCTTTTTGCGCTTTGCATTCTACAACCCTAATGTCTGCATTAATGTAGTTTTTTTGCAAAGAATTTCCCTTCTTTTTGTGATAGTGGAATTGTATCATTTGCACAGGTCCTGAAATGAGATAAATACAATATTGGACACAGTCCTGACCCATTGCATGGGCCCAGCAGGCCCTGGCACAACTTGTAGATATCTTGTGGGTAAGGTTCCCTGACCCACCACAGGACGTGTTGCCTGCACCAAAACACTCTTCTGTCCCTACCCAAACCAGGGCTGGTGCTGCATGCTGCAGCACCTTCCCCATCAGCCTTGTCCCAGTAAATGGCAAGGCAAGGCAGATTTTA
The DNA here is from genome assembly GCA_016271365.2 of Neoceratodus forsteri. Taxonomy (NCBI): domain Eukaryota; kingdom Metazoa; phylum Chordata; order Ceratodontiformes; family Ceratodontidae; genus Neoceratodus; species Neoceratodus forsteri. The sequence continues at coordinate 1,231,773,086 of CM028130.1, forward strand.
TTTAAGAGATGCCCATCCCGGAGGCTCTGGGCGCCGAACATTCTGAGAGAGCATATATACTACACATTCAAGATAAAACAAAACATAACAATAGATCAAATATAACACAATAAATATATACAGTCATTTAGGCAATGGAAACCAGTGGACTAAACCACCTCACTGAGTTCACACCTGAACTGAGCTCACTGGCACGGTAAGGCAGCATGTTCCCTAGTGGTGCAGTGGACAACCCTGCAAATGTTACTTAATAAATTCTTTGTTTTTTAATATTTTGACCCAAAACTTTCAACATAATCTTCTTATGAACCCAATTCATAAACCCCGTAGGTGAAAATGTTCAAATCCATGCCGAAACATCATTCTGCACCCAGGTGCAAAAACACATTTCAGATAGGATGTGAAAAATGTCAGCTGTACTGTTCATGAGGTGGTGTGAAAAAATGGCTATGTTGAACATTTGGAGTCAAAATATTGAAAATTACAAAAGTTATGCGTGTGTGTAGAAAAATTAAAATGGACGTTCATAACGCTGCCATTTAGAATTTTTCACCATTTTCAACATGGTCTTTTGTCTCCACCTCATGAACACTGGTGGTGAAATTTCATTATTCAGTCCCAAAAGGTGATTTCGCACAGCAACCGCGAAATCACCTTCTGGACCCGATTAACAAAATGACAGTACCAGTGTTCATGAGGTGGGGTCCCTCAAAGGCCATGCTGAAAAGTTGGTGAAAAAATTCCTAAAAATGGATAAGTTATGAACATAAGTTCAAAATGCCACTGAAATACATTATATGGCACTTAACCTTTGTTCCTCAGTTCACGGCTTGGCTTTGAAGAGTGCAGCCGTGTCTCAGTCCACAGAGGATGACAGCATATGGCCCCAGCAGGTAAGTATAGGGTAAGGGGGGTGTGAGGTGGTAGATGCTCAGTGGGAGGGTCAGGATGGGGTGGTGGGGACAATGAGGGACGGGTTTATTTTTTTCTGGTTTAAAAAAGGAAAAAGACATTGTGGGATGATTTTTATTTTACAGGAAATAATAAATAAAATTATTTTGGGACACTGGAGGTGGGCTCCCCAGTGTCCCACACTGCTGCCCCCAATGTCAGCAACTAATAAATAAAAAAAAAAACAGGCCATGGGGGGGCATCTGACACCAAGAGTAGGCATCCCAGTATCAGATTATATAATATAAATAAAAAAAAAAAATAATATAAATAAATAAGTACACTGCCACCACGGATTGGGGCCCCCAGTGTGCAAATTATTAATGTAGGCACAGAAAAGTCAGGATGGTGGGGCTATAATTACAGTAGCCCCATCCCTGAACTATGAGTCATGACAACAGCTGGTTGCACTATACGGCACAGCTGTCGTTTGTTGGTAAACGACAGCTGTGTCATATAATTTGTCACAAAAATTCAGTTCAATGGCCTACGCAGCCAGTATAGTGTTATGCTTGTGCAACTGTGTTACTTAGGTTTTGACTGCTCACACTCTCTATTCCAGAGGAATTACCACCCTGTAGGGGTACCAAAGGCAAGGAACCCTGTAGAGGGTTCCACCCCTAGAGGTGCCGTGGGATGATTTCCTTGGCTAAAGGTACCTGAGGAAGGATCCCAAGGAGAGAGGCACTGCCGCTGGAGGAGGAGGGGAGGATGGCGGGGCAAGAAAAAGTTCTTCAGAAGGAGGCTGAGGGGAACTGCTTATGTAGCTCAGTAAGTGGGAGAGGCTGGCTGCTTGTCCACTGAACCATAGGTGAAGCCTTGCAGTTCAATGGCCTACACAGCCAGTATAGTGTTATGCTTGTGCAACTGTGTTACTTAAGTTTTGGCTGTTCGCTCTCTATTCCAGAGGAATTACCACCCCGTAGGGGTACCAAAGGCAAGGAACCCTCTAGAGGGTTCCACCCCTAGAGGTGCCATGGGACGATTCCCTTGGCTAAAGGTACCTTAGGAAGGATCCCTCAAAAGAAAGTAGTAGTATGAAGCATATAAGCAATCAAGAGTTGTGAGACATAGTAATAGATAAAGCATCAGGCAGCTTGATAATGTAATGGGTTGCGCAGGTTAGCAATGGCATGGGTTGGATGGGTTGCAAGAGAGAGAATGAGGGGACCTCCTAAGGAGAGAGGAAATGGCAATAGGGACACCATTCCCCTCCATCCAACAGTGGATCCTGACTACGGAACTAGGGAATACTATGCTAACTAACAGTTATAACCTGAGACATGGAGGAGAGAAAAAAAAACCTTTGAGGAGGAAATCTCTGGAGATCTAAGACCTAGGTCACCTTCCCTCCAGGCTTGGGATATTTTATTTAGTGATGGCTCTGCTGCTGTGATTTGGAAACTCAATTAAAGGGAGGTGGAAAATATTCCAAATTTGGTGGGAAATACTCACACTATCCTTCTAACAGGAACGCCATGGAGGGTTGTGAGACTGTAGCTCTGCAACCACCACTCCAAGGCGGGAGGAAGACAGTAACAACCACCGAGGCACTCATCCAGCCTACCAATCTAAAAAAAAACCAATAAACTAGGAGAACCAGAGGTGGTCATAGGGAGAATGTGATGAAGGTGCCTTGCTAGGGAACCACTAAAGCCAATGGACAACTGTTATAGTGGAAACCACCAGAGCTGAAGGAAATCACTGTAACCTCCTTTCATGGCTTAGTCATAAATTCTACAAATTGAGGTGCCTTCGGTATGGTTGATGACTGAAGGTCTACCTGCAGTGAGGACATTCCCAGCTATGGGCCAGTTGAGAAGGACCCCACCCCAAGCTTCGCATACTTAAGCTACGGACTCTAGGTGCAGAGTGAGACCATCAGCTGCAGGGGAACCCTGCACCAGAATGATATGGCTGGCATACCCCAGGGACTGATGAGGAGCTGAATGAGCATTGAGTGCTGAGACCTTGCAGAGGGCAGATGGCAGGGGAGCATTGAGCAATAATGACGTGAGCAGGAGTGGACCTGGACATAGTTCAGTAAGGCAGGGTAGTTCAAAAAGGCAGGATAACAATAGACGGACCTGCACTAGATCAGTAAGCAGTAGGAATAGTCAGACCTGCACGTAGAGTCTGCAAAACATAGTAGCAATGGTGGGACATGAACATAAGTGGGAGAGGCAGCACTATGATAGTGGGGCAAGCCAGCCAGGCATTCAAAAAAGCCAATGAAAGTGACAAATACTCTGAGGATTTTCGGCAGTGGAGGGAGGATTAAGAACATCAGTAATTAGCCACATGGGGCCATGACTCCCCAAACACTTCCAAGTCCCCGGCATAGGAAAAACAAGAAAGTGATGGAAGAGTCTAGAATCACATGCAGACATTAAAGCTAGTTTATAGCATCAGCAGTAGCTTAGCTGACCTCATGAGTATAACAGCAGCGTACAGACAGGGAATAGCATCAGCTATGAGTGATAGTATTCTATAAGCATGGAATGGAGGGAAGCACATGCTCTGAAAGCTGCTATGACCATGTGGGAGGTAGATTAAGCTGAGAAAGCATGATTGAGCTGCATAGCAAGGATTCAGAGGGATCCTGAATCAGATGAAAACAATTAGGTGTGTAGCATGGGGAGTAGCTTTAGTTTGAGTAGAACACAGGTACTGATTGCAACAGCAATGTGAATAATTGAAAGCAAGTAGCGTGAGCTCTAAATGAGCAAAATGGTAGAATCTTAGAAACCAAGTCCTCCCAAAAGCAAAACAAAACACAACTAAGACACACAAAAACTAAAAAAAACAAGGAAAGGATAAAAGGAAGCACACAGCTGGAGGCAAAATACAAACCAGAAGCAGAAGAACAAAACACAGAAGTCCAGCAGAGCAGAAAAACAAAACACAGAAGTCCAGCAGAAAGAAGTAGCAAGGGGGCAGCCAGCTGCAGGGACAAATGGACAGAGCTGGCAAAGAAAAAGTGCTTCAGAAGGAGGCTGAGGGGAACTGCTTATATAGCTCAGGAAGTGGGAGTGGCTGGCTGCTTGTCCATCGAACCATAGGCGGAGCCTTCCAATTACAAATAGAATGTTGATTTTTTGAACTGCACATGTTCACAAATGGAACAATTTTCTTAAATATTTCAAAAACTACTTAACAGCTGGACCTAAAAATCACAAAAGCACATACACTGAACCAAGCTGTATCAAACCTGTAGGTTTCAGGCTTCAAAGCCTCATATTTTTAGTTACTGTATCAGGTGGCAAAAAAAGCATCTTAAAATGTTCAAAAATGGTGTTTTACGTTTATTTTGTTTGTCTATAACTTTGCCCCCACTGAACTGATCAACATGAAATTTGTAGGATCCAGAGACCCTGGCACAGAGGCTGTGCTTTCCCAATTTCATATAAATTGGCTGAATGGGGGCAAAGTTATTAAGGTGCAAAAATGTGGGTTTAACATAGAAGTGTTTACTCAACCCTAATATACAGGCACCACCGCACCTGTATAATAGGAAATGGGAAATTGTTTAACCAGGAGAGGCACAGTAAGCTGAAGCTTGATTTCAGGTGTGACCTGGGAGCATAAGGAAGTTAAGGGACTTGCTCAGGGTCACACAGTATGCAAAATGGGGGCTGTGGGATTCAAACCCAGGTCTCCAGGTTTGCAGCTCAGAGTCTTAGACCACTGCACCATACTGCCTCCTTAATACTGTGCTTGTAAGCTATTAATGTGTTACTAAGGTGTTGATAACACATTAACACAGTGTAATTAGCTAACTGGCATCATAATATACTAATCAGCTACCATTATATATGGCAAAATATATGATGGCTTTTTCTGTGGGGATGAGTGCCCGACCAGGTAATGTAAAATAAAAAAATATATAGATATATAGTCTTTGCAAAAAACTTTGTTAATGTACCAGTTAGGTTAACTTAATGCCACAAAAGTTGAGAACTTGTGGCGTCAGGGTTTCCAACCCAAATGGCCCACCCCCCTAGTAGCAAAACAAAAAACATTTGGGCTTTGGGTCTCTGGAGTCTTGGCGAATCAGTGGTGGGGTCTTCCTTGAGTGTTGGCAGCCCTAATGCCCACCCCATTCCATGAGCAAATAACGTCACACATGATCTCCTTGCATGAAGAAAAGTACAACAAATGTTGTTGGCAACCTGAGGCGAGACATACTTCTCTACCTTTGAAGAGTGTATTATTATGAGGCAACGTCTTGGAGCCGTACCTTGTGCTTCAGATTGAAGGCTAGGGGCTGGGGGAACATTAGGGTTGACAACCTCCAAGGAAGACCCCACCACTGATTCACCAAGACTCCACAGACTCAAATCCCTAATGTTTTTTCCTTTTGCTTCTTGGGCTGTGGGGGTGGGGCATTAGGGTTGGAAACCCTAACGCCACATTTCCCTACTTTTGTGGCATTATGTTACTCTAACTGGTGCATTAATGAAGTTTTTTGCAAAGAATTTCCTTTCTTTTAGAGATAGTGGGACTGTATCCTGATTCACATAGGTCCCTTTGGGACCTGTGTGAACAGATGCAGGTGCCCTACACAAAGAGAAGACTCCATCCATCTACAGAAGTGCAGGGCTTACAAATGGTGGGCCCTGCAGCTCAGCGCAATGACAGATGTGAAAAATTCATGGGGCTGCCTGGTGGGCTGTAAAAGTACAGGGCCCTGTGTTTCCTGCACGTCTATGTGACCACAGCTAAGGATGCACAGGGCAAAGAGTGCATCTGTCAGCCAATGCACAGGGCTCTCTGCCACCCAAGGGGGAAGAGACACAGGGCCCTATGCCAACAGGATAGTTGTCTTCACTATGTGGTGCCCAGGCCCGTGCAGACAACCTTGCACCTTTCAGTCCCTGGCTGGGGGGGTGCATAACAGCAACATCCCCCCCATGCTCACCCCATCCAGTTGGGTCACTGAGTTCACCCCCCAAACTCAGCTCACCAGCACGGGATCACAAAGCATACCCACTGGTGTCAAGAGTGGCACTACACACAAAGTTTCTTAATAATTATGGATTTTTTTTTTCAATTTTGACTCCAAATTTTCAAGATACTTATTTTATGATTTGCCTTATAAACATGACATGTACCATTTATAGTATACTGGCTGATATGTCAATTTGCATCAGAAGTGTGAAAACACATCTCATCCAGGATTTAAAAAATTACATGTCACGTTTATGAGGGGGTATGGAAAATGGCTATGTTTAAAGTTTAGAGTCAAATTAGTGAAAATTAGTGAAGTTATGAGTGAATGTTGAAGTACCGCAATGTTCACGCATAACCTGGGCATTGTACCGTATCTGTACACCAAATTGGCAGCATATCATTATTTCCCCACCTCATGAACCCGTAGTGAAAATTTTAAAATCACTGCCAGTGAAAATGTTCAAATCCCTGCAAAAAAAATCATTCTGCGGCATCGAAACATCATTCTGCACCACAGATGCAAAAACACAGTTCATGAGGTGGTGTAAAAAATGGCTAATTTGAAAATTTTGGGTCAAAATATTTAAAATTATCAAAGTTACGAGCAAGCGTAGTAAAATTTAAATGTACAGTATGTGCATACTGTACCTTTGACATTTTTACATATTTTGACCCCACATTTTCAACATAGCATTCTTATCATACTGGTAATCATACTAGTATATAGACAGCAGGAGGCGATTTGCCCATCTAGTCTGTCTACCCATATAAATGGGTCAAGGGTTCCATTTCAGAGTAAGTGTTTATTGAGTTTAGTTTTAAATATCTTTATGTTTGTACTTGTGACTATCTCAGCTGGTAGTGTGTTCCAAGTCCTTCCTACCCTCTGTGTATATGTATTTAATCCCTTATTGTTTTTACATTGATAAGTTTAATCTGGTATTTATGACATCTTAGTCCCGTGGGTTTCCTTTGTAGTTCTAAACCCATTTTTGATTGTAGTTCTGCATCATTTACTATTCTATACATCATTAGTAGATCACCTCTCTTGCATCTGTTTTCCAGACTGTACATCCCTAATTCAGTTAGTCTTTCTTTGTATGGTTTATTTTTTACTTCTTGTATTAACTTTGTGGCCCTGCGCTGCACTTTCTGTAACCCAGCCATATTCTTCCTCAAATATGGACTCCACAGCTGGGTTCCATAGTCCATGTGGAGCCTTATATATGCTCTATAAACTGGTAAAATACATTCTTTACTATGGGAGATGAACAATCTTTTAACGCAGTTTATTAAGTATGGTAGTTTTTTGAGCAAGTATTGCATAGTGTTTACTAAAGGTTAATTCTTGATCAATAAATATTTCAAAATCTTACTCATGGTGGACTTCTTTAATTACTTTATTATGCAGTTTATACTCATGTTTATTGTTAGTCCTTCCCAAGTTTATTATGGAGCATTTTTCTATGTTAAAGGGCATTTTATTTTGTGTAGCCCATTTTTCTACCTTTTGTAAATTGTTTTTCAGGTATATTTTGTCCTCATCGCTACCAATGGGGCCTCCTAATTTGATGTTGGTCTGCAAATTTGACTAACCACCCATCAACATCTTTATCTATATCACTAATAATTAGTAAGAAAAGTACTGGTCCTAAAACAGACCCCTGCGACACCCCGTTAGTGACTGAACCCTCCTCTGAGTGAACTCCCTTCACCCTAACTCTCTGTTTCCAGTTCCACAGCCAGTTGTTAATCCATTCCACTACCTTACGCTCCATATTTAAAGAATATAGCTTGTATATTAGAATAGAAAGAGGGACTTTGTCAAATACCTTTTGAAAGTCCAGGTAGATCACATCTACCAGTATGTTAGCAGTAGTATGCTTGTTTACTCTCTCATAAAAGCATAACTGGTTAATAGAGCATGATCTGTTTTTCTTAAAACCATGCTGGTTATTGTCCTGGAACCCTATATTACCAAGTATTACTTATAATCTGTTTTTACTGTTTCCATTATTTTGCATTGGATGCACGTTAAACTGATAGAGCTATAGTCTGTTACATCTGTTTTGTCCCCCTTCTTAAAGATCGGTACAACTGTTGCTGATTCCCAATCAGATGGAATTTTTCCTGTATTAAAGGATTTGTTATATAAATGTGCAAAGGGTGCTGCAATAAGCTTTTGAATTGCTTTCAAAAATTTTGGATGTAGATTGTCTGGTCCTGATGATTTATTAGCACATAATTTATCTAACAGCCCTAGGACCTCTTTATCTGTGCAGAGTAAGTGTACTTCCTGCATTTGCCCTGATGTTGAGAGGTTTTTCTACACTAGCCCCAGTGCTGAAGACACTACAGAAGTAATCATTAAAGGTCTTTGTTATTTCCCCTAGATTTTTTGTTTCTTCCCACTCTGACCTCTGACCTTATGACCAAAGCTCATGAATAAGGGTGGTGAAAATTTTCAAATCCTGCCTGAATTTTGATTTTACCAAGTTGCTGTGAAATTGCCTTTCAGGCTGGATCCATGTAATTCCACCACCATTGTTCATGAGGTGGAGTCCCAAAAAGGCCATGTTGAAAATGTGGGCTCAAAATATACAAAAATGGCAAAGTTGTGCATCAAAGTTGAAAATCCCATTGAAACACATTGAACTGCACTTACCTTTGTTTCTCATATTGGAGTTGGTGGTTCCAGCAGCAAGACATCTTCGATTGGAGAGTGGATCAATACCCTGTGACCTGTTCAGGTGAGTGAAGGTGTGTGGTGGTGTACTTGAGGGTGTGGGATGGTGGCTGCTGAGTGGGAGGTGGGGGTGGGGGGTCAGATCGGCGAAGGACAGTTTTCTTTTCTGCTGGTTCAAAAAAAAAATAATAAATGACACCAGGGAAAGATTACTTCATTACAGCGATGGTGATCGTAGGGTGGGGTGCCACTAGACACAAGGGAAACGTTAATTCATTACGGGGATGGCGATTGAAGAGTTGAGGGGGCCACTAGACACCAAGCAAAGATTCATTCATTATGGGGATGGTGATCAAAGGGTGGGGGTGCCGCTTGACACCAGGGAAACATAACATACTGAAAGGGATGGCAATGGGGAGGGAGCCACTAGACACCAGGGAAACACCAGCTCACTGCTCTCACTGCAGCCCATAGCCCGAGTTCGAACTGTGACTGCAGAAGTCAAGAGAGTCCTGCTGTTCTACTACAAAGATCATGAGTGAATGGCTCCTCTCACTAAGCTGGGCACCCTGGATTTTGAGTGCCCAGAAAACATATTTCTGCCAACCTTCAGAAAAAAAAAACAGAATCTAGCTAAACGGGTCCCATTTAGCTAGGTTCAGGTGTCCGTGTTTTTTAAAAATACATAACGTGTATGTACTTTTACTGTTTGTAAGTTTAAACAGCAAAAAGAAAATGGCGTCCCTCTCAATTGTTTTTTTCCCTCCATAACAAGTAAATCAAGCAAATAACCACTTGCGATGTGTTTTTTTTTTTACTTTTCGCAATATTTTTTTTTTACTTTTTTGTGATAGGTTTTAGGTTTTTTTACTGGTTGCACTGGAACATTAACTCAAAAATTGTTATAACTTTAAAACTGTATAATATTTTTTCACCAAACCTTCCAAAGGCACACCCTTGGCATGGGCCCCTTCAACCCTGAAAACTTCATGAAAAAATTCCACATGGTCTAAGCTGTAGATAAGAGCAAAAAATACCCAATGTTAAGTACAGGGAAACCAAACGTGCTTCTTTTTCTGTTTTTTGGCACTGTATCTCAAAAACCGTACAAGATGGCATCACAAAACTTTCCACATTTTGAGACTCTGGCAGCCTGATTGCGCATGCCAAATTCAATCAAAAAACACAAACATTATTAAGGTGCAAAAAAAAGGGGTTTAACATTAAACAAGCTACTCAACCCTAACAATAGGGGTGCAGCCGTGCCCCTATAAAATATGGGATATGCTGTGGTCTGACTCAAAATATTCTATTTATCTTCAAGTGTAAGGGGTCAGGACCATAACTCGTGAGTGGCAAAACCATGAGTGAGTGAGTTATGAAAGTCCTACCCACTCACAAGTGATGAATGGTAAATTGCCTATTTTGAGTTTGGCTATTGAATATTTGATATGTGCAACAGTAGCTTTCAAGCTACAGCTCTTAAATCTGCTGTTTGAAGATTTTCCTGTTTTTCTTTGATTTTAACAGATGGTTTCAGTTCTGCACTAGGCACTGTAATATAAGCACCATGAAAGGTGCTCTCTGAATCAGGCATAGATGCTAGGAGTTGTCCTAGCACCATCCAGAGGTGCCTGGCATAGGCATGGTGTGCACAGATGCACAGGAGATGGTGCACCACCAAGAAGACCTTTCTACCACAGTGGTCAAACTCAGCTGAGTCAGACTCCAGGGGGCTGTCGTGCCTTGGGCCATGATGCTCAAAAGGGGTGTCCAGGAGCTCCACTCCCAAAGAGGGGTGGGTCATAGCACCTGGAGACCCTAAGGGTGCGTAACACCTGCGCTGACAGTCCTCAGGGCTGCAGAAGGGGCAGAGGAACAATGCCAGACCCTGTGTAACACTTCAGTGAATGGTCAAAGTCACGAAGGGTTGACAAAATTGTCAGCACTGTATTTTCCAAGGAATGCATGCACAGGATTGCGGCTGGTAAAATGGGAAATGTGGAGCTCCTCTAGCATCTCCGAAAGGAACCGCTGATAGCTGGCCAGATCAGCATCAGATGACAAATGGAGGAGTCCTCTTTCTCAGAGGAGGAAGACAAAGAGGCAGAGGAGCTTGATTCAGGAATTGGCAAAGCTGGCGGTTCAGGTCTAAAGATGACCTCATCCAGGGCCCTCAGATATCTAGGGAATGCAGTCGCCGATGCCCTGAACTGTTCCCAGGTCATGGGCCCCATAGGGCCAAAGAAGCCTGGGAGAGGAGGAGGAGAAGGCAGAGGAAGAGGAGAGGGAGAAGAGCCCTGACGGGCCAGATCAGGTCCTCTGCTAGGGCTGTGGGAGTGAACAGGGAACCCTTCCCGGAGGAGGGGACTGTGCAACCTGCCCATTGATGAGCGCCCAACCTGACAGATAGATAGGTAGATATATACAGACAGATTCCTTACAATAGGCTGCTCAGCCATCATGCCAACTGACAGCATTTTTGTCTTGTTTACTTCAGAACACTCAGTCAAACATCTCTGTATGATACATTTTGTCGATAAGCTCCAGTAAGCAGGATGAGCAGATTGGGGGTCTTTAGCTTCTTCTCTTAATTTTAGTGTCTGGCCTAGACCATCATGATCATTTTGGCTCCTTATGTTTTTTCTTGGCTATAAGGAGGGAGTGGTGATTGGTGACCACTGTGGATATATGCAATATAATCGTTGGATATACTGCAAGTGAGTCTGGATGAACCACTAGATAAGAAGAGTACAGAGAACTCTATACTGAAAGACAGGCAGTGCACAGTGCTTACTCAAGGCAATATATGAAACGTATGTGAGAACCACAGAGGAGGTGGTGATTAGGGACTCATGACTGAATGGCTGCAGTTGATTGGGCTAGCTCTGACTAGTTAGGGAGGGTGGGGATGTAAAATCATTCTTTATATTGTTGTCTCCAAAAAACATAATTTGAGATGTTATATCATGGCTGAACAGTATGCATGAACTTTCAAAATCCATGACAGGACACAACATAAACATAGTAGCATATATTGTTCAATTATCAGAAAAAAACAGTTTGTGTACAACATTTCTTATATAGTTAAAATTCTAATTGCTCAGTTGTACAAGATGGAAAGGACCATAGCATTCCTCTATGTCAGGACCCTATGTAGTCCCACTTACTCCAAACAACTATAGAAATTTGGTGCAGAGAGTGACCCAGGCAGTTGGAGGAAAGTGCTTTATACAGTCAGCACGACAGATATAATGGGGTAAAGATCAAGCTAAATCCTATGATAAATCTAGTCCTAATAATACACGTGTTATGTAGGCTGGGCCCGAAGGGGAAGCATAAAAAAAATCTATAAAAAAACAAAACAAAAAGCTCAGTCAGTCAGAAGTGCTCAGCACGGATGCTGTAGTGGGTCTTGCCAGGTGAGTGTGGGTAGAGATACAACTACACTTTGCCACCATGGTTGCACAGGCCAACGTGCTCTTAAGCCAGATTCCTTCCAAAGCAAAAAAGATGAAAAGGGCCAAAAATATGCAACTCTGGCCTTTAATGACAATTAGGGTTGCAAATTCTGTTCTACCAAAGAATTGAACACCAGAACTGCAGGTGTTCAATTCTTTCCAAACGTGGTGAGCTTTTGGAGCAAATAGGTGGATATTTGGTTTAACTGGTTCACCCTGGTCTAAAAGGTGTGGACCAGGTGAACCACTCAAACTGTGAACTGCAGTCCACATATGAAACAGTTAACTAGGCAGAGAGTGAGTCATTTCCTTGTTTTGGTGCTAGACTCCACTCAAATGACATGACCCAGCGTGAAAGCTCACTTGCACTCTTGTTGTTGGGCTGTTAGGTAGGTAAGGCACATCTCTGATTGATCTAGTTACAGTAGCTAGGAAATTCTTCAAATCTTGATAGATGTTCAACCTATAAACTCTATAAGTTCAAGCTCTGCAGGAGAGTGGACACAGCTGAAGGGATACAGAACCTACAGGAAGATCTGGAAAAGCTGGGGGAGGTGGTCCAGGATCTGGTAGTTTGGCTTCAATGCCAAAAAATGCAGTTATGCATATCGGAGCCAAGAATCCCAGGACAGAGTACTACCTGGGTGGAGTCCGAGTATCTGCATCAAGAGGAGGAGGAGGACCTGGGAGTGATGATCACTAGTGACCTGAAGCACTCCACGCAGTGCAAGAAAGCAGCAGCAAAGGCAAACAAGATGCTGGGATGCATATCAAGGGGGATCAGTAGTAGGAGAGAGGAGCTTATACTGCCCTTGTACAGGTCACTGGTAAGGCCACATCTAGAGTATGGAGTTCAGTACTGGTGCCCACACTTCAAAAAGGACATCAACCTGCTGAAGAAGGTCCAGAGGAGGGCTACAAAGATAGTAGCGATCATAGCGGGTCAGCAGGGTAAAGCATACGAGAAGAGGTTGAGGGCACTGAACATGTACTCCCTGGAAGACAGGAGAGAGAGAGAGAGAGAGAGAGAGAGAGAGAGAGAGGGATGCTTGGGACTTTGAAGTACTTGAAAGGGATAAATAAGGTTGATAAGGAGAGTCTCTTTCAGGTGAGTGGCAACCATAACATGAGGGGGCAGTCTTAAGCTGGAAGGTGGGAGGTTTAGGAGGGAAGTCAGGAAGCACTTGTTCACAGAGAGGGTGGTGTACACTTGGAATGCACTGCCAGGAGATGTCATCTCATTGAAGACAGTGGGCAGCTTTAAGAGAGGCTGGGATAGGCATAGGGGGTAAGGTAAGGTAAGGATTATGCATAGGGAGAATTGGAGGAGTGGGGAGGGAGGAAAGGGACATTAGCTCAAGCTGTGGACCCTGCAATATGAGCAGACTTGATAGACCAAATGGTCTTCTTCTGCTGGCTTCTTCGTATGTTCATATACCAAAAGGAGAAAAGAACTGTTACTTACCAGCAACAGATCTTTGAGAGAATCTCCTCCATTGGACCACACCTTTGGAACTGTAAGCTGTCTGTGTCAGGACCATTCAGAAACTTTTGGTAGCCAGGAGCCACACATGAAGATGTACAATGTCATTGCCTATATAACATGAGGGGCCTCATCACTCCTCAGTTCCCCACAGGAGACAAGCTTGGAGGATATTTTACCAGCAAGAACCAGGAGACCAGAACCAGGCACACTGGAGAGAAGATGGACGGCGATGTACACTCCATAAAAGACAGCAGGCAGCTCTGTCACCTTCAAATGAGAACAGGCAAAGGAGAGTGGGCATGCTGTGGCCCCGCCCAATGCAGGGGCTTCTCTTGAAGATCTACTGTTACTGGTAAGTAACTGTGCCATCCTCACTGAGGACATCTTCTCCACTGGACCACACCATTGGAATGATTCCCAAGCAGTGCACAAGGTACTCAGAGAGGAGGTCAGTGTCAATCATGACATCATAACAGGAGGCCTTGAGCACGGCAAGATCAAAGTCAACACATCTGTGAGAGACAATGTCCACACTGTAATGCTGAGTGAAAGTACGAACAGTATTCCAGGTGGCAGCAGCACATATATCAGCTGCAAACACATAACAGAAGCATGCCACAGAAGTGGCCATGACACAGGTGGAGCTGCCATGAACAAAACCAGGAAGCTGCTCACCATTCTTCCTATAACAGAAAGTAATACCGTTTTCAACCCATTTGGACAGGAATTGTTTAGCCACAGGGGAACCCTCCTTATTGGGGATGAACTAACCAAAAAGCTGAGAGGACTTTATGCAGTCCTTTGTATGATTAAAGCAGAAACATAAGGTTCCATGTACATCCAAAGTTTGCAGCAGTCAGTGGTGATCTGATTCAGCAGAATCCAGTCCATGTGGACCCATCGGATTATCAGAAATTCTGTTTCTGATTCCCATTCCAATTCCATTTAGGGTCGGAATCAGAATTTCCAATTCTGTTTCCATATCTGACAGACATTTCATTTACACACTGACTGCACTCATAACAGGTCATGTCAACACAAGCAAGTTAGGCAGTCACAGCAGCAATAAGCCACAGCCACCCCATGTTCTGCCATCCTTTTTTACCTGCTGTGCCTGCACTGACTGGTAGTGGTCTGCTGCGTTGGATGCATGCATGCAGCTAGCCTTAAGTGGCCATCCCACTGTCTGCTGGCCGCTCCATGCACTCCCCATCCAGTGGTCCTCTGTGCAGTCCCATCACTTCAGTTGAGCAAGTTTTATCCATTCTGACTCCACTCTCATGCTAGGACTAGCAGTCCTCTGAATAAGGACTCAGAAGTGGGACCCGCCACACTGTGAACTGTTTCCCCCATTCCAAGAAGCTTGTTTCTCAGTTTGTTGCTGCCTGCCAGTCACATCAGTCAAGGAAAATAAATAAAACGTAAAAAATACATATATCAAAGTTTTTTTGAAACAATGCACACTGATTGTTTTAATTTATTTTCTCCTGTCCCCGGACCAGCCATTTGTGTGTCCTGTCCTGTGTTGACCCCTGACCTGGCTGAGGAGGTGGCCAACAGGCCAAATAGTTCAAAATCCTGGACCACTGAAAACAGTGCCAAGAGTCAGAAGTACTTATAGTGGTTTACCCAGGGTTTTGTTCCATTTGACTTGACTGGGAGGAGGAGGAGGAGGAAGACTTTGAGAGAGAGTAGAATGGATAAGACTAGTTGGGTGGTCCCGTCAGTTCTGGTCACTGGTCGTTTTGTGACAGCATCAGGCTCTGAAGTCTAGTCAGGGCGAGGGCCAGGTTAGCTCCTTTGCGTGGGTCCAGTTAGTTCATCATTTCCACGCAACCAGCTGAGTCCACTACCACCGGCAGCAACTCTAGGATTGGTGCGAGGAAACCTACTGGATTCAGAAAGGTCAGAGGACTCAAAGTTTTGGAATTTGAACTTGGATGGAGTCAGACTGGTGGATGCACTCAGACAGTCAGGGGAAGATCATCTGGGAAGAATGAGTGGTGGTGGTGCTCCATAGTTGGATAGAGGTGTGGAGTGAGGGATGGATTCAGTTGGGGGGATGATCATCATCCCTTTCCCATAATCATGGTTGGTGTCGGACATCTAGTCAGAGGCAGGAGTCGTTCAGTCAGGTTGACTTAAACAGTGAACACTGGAGGACAGTCGTCTCAGAGAAGTCTCAGTACATGAGCTGCCACCACAGGAGGACAGTACTAGGAAGGACACACAGTGTGGAGGAGTCAGGAACCAGGACACTGACTGGACAGGAACAACAACAAGTCAGTTCACTATACACACAGCAAGAGGACACTGTAACGGGAATGGAAGTGGGTTACATTGGGTTGTGGGTACTTGTGGCTTGTGTGCCATTACTGGCATTGGGTAAAGGGAGAGCGAACAGCTTTACAGGATGGGGAGTGGGGAGGCTGAACCGTATTCTGGAAGTGAAATCAGAATCGGATTCAAATTCTGATGTGCACATCTGATTTCAAAACATTATTTTCAGAATTAGGATTTTCAGCTTCAAGATTTGAAAATCTAAATTCTTTGTTTTGGACAGGAATCTAGTTAAATCTGATTCCAGATTCTGAAATCCGAGCAATGCTTCACTTTTGCTAGCATGCGAAGCATAGTATACAGGAAGGTGTATAGTCTGATTCAGAATGAAGTCAGAGACCACCACAGGAAGAAAATGAGGACTGGTTCATAAAGAAATCCTATCTAAAATCAAATCTGTATGCTCAGAAACTACAGTCTGCAGCTCTGAAATTCTTTGAGCAGAAGCCATTACAAAAGAAATAACATTTTCCATGATAGGAAACACAAGTCACATGTAGCAGAAGGCTCAAATGGAGCCACTGTCAGTTTTTCCAAAACTAAATTAAGGTCATAAGGTAGAACTGACTGACGTCTCAGGGGAAACATATGCAGTATGACTTTAAGAAACCTATGGGACATTTCTAATTGTGCCACTGTTTTCCCATCAATCAATCAATCAAAATCTTTATTTAACCAGGCAAACATCATTGAGCAAAGCTCATTTGTGAGATGGACCTGGACAGGATACAAGAAAAATACACAGCACATTGAACACAATAAAATCACACAATATTTAAATAACTAACTGACATAGTCAGGGCTAAATATAATACACAGGGTAATGACAGTGGTAGTGCATGAGTACTATATACACACATGAGCAGCTAAATACAGCTTATAGTCAAGATTGGACACTATGGCGTGGTGAAGGCAGAAGAACAAACACGAGTGAGAGGGGTAACAAGGGAAGTTAGGAAGCTGATAAGAAAAGGAAGGGAGTTGTGAAGGTTAAAGAGGGAGGAAGAGGATAGGTAGGGGAACCCGTAAGTGTCATAGCAGCAAATAGTGATACCAGGGCCATGGGTAAGGACAGACTCCAGATAAGGGGAGTGAGGAGAGGCAGAAGGTAACGTAAGTGCCCCAGGGTCAGGGAGGTAGGGAGCATGTGAACAAGAGGTATGCTACTTTAAGATAACTGAAACCTAAGCAAGGGAGCAGGCTACACAACGAAAAGCAAAAAAGAAATGCTATGAAAAGGTTAAAGAGGGAGGGAAAGGGGGTCAAAGAGACGGGGTAGTAAATGTACTGTAATATTTCATCAGACAGGTGACCAGCAAGTCACTGAGACAAGGAGGGGGAGATCAGGAGAAACAATTGCAGGTTTCTTTAAATGAACGAGCATAGAGAGTTTTAAATGCTGATATGCTGATGCTGTGGGCCAATTTCAAGTTTTTTTGCAGTGTGTTCCAGCACACAAGTAACATATGGCTCATGGAAGCCCTACCAAAGCGTGATTTGACCTTTGGCACTGCCAGGTAGATATAGGAGGTACTTCTCAGCATATATGTTCCTAACACACTTAGGGGTAAACAATCCAAGATATATTGAGGCAGCTTCTTGGCGATAGCTCTGAAGATCCAGAGGGAGGCGTTTGTCTTCTGTAAGTGAGAGATGTCCATCCCATGGCATTGTATAGAGAGCAGTGGTGAGTACTGTATGGAAGATTGGTAATAAACCTTAGAGCTCTATGATAGAGCATGTCCAGTTTCGAAAGCGCAGCAGCTGGGCCCTGGCTATACAGAAAGTCTGCGTAATCCAGGAGGGAGAGGAAGGTGGTTTGGACCAGTCTTTTCTTGGCATCTCTTGTAAGAAGATGGTTAATCCTATAAAACAGGCCCAACCTCTGTCTAAGCTTTTCTGACAGTTCTTCGATGTGGTCGAGAAAAGAGTGTCTGTGGTCAATCCATACTCCCAGGTACTTAAACTTGAATACATACTCCAGCGGTTCACCAAGAAGGGTGGTGATCGGAGGTAGTGTTCCAAGTAAGGACGGATATCTTGCAGGCACAAGGGGGAAGAAGAACATTGCCTTAGTTTTTCTGGCATTTGGAAGTAGCTTTTGGTTAAGAAGCTGATGTTGCAGAAGATTGAAATCCTGTTGAAGGTGACTGCAAGCAGCCTCAAGGGTAGGTCTACTGGTGTAAAGATATATACTGGCATTTTTGATGCAGGCATCTATACTGTTAATATATATTGCGAAAAACAAGGGGCCTAGTATCGATCCCTGCGGTATGCCTCTCAGGAGGGGCTTAAGTGGAGAGAGTTCCCCTTCCACTTTGACCTGCTGGAACAGATCTACTAGATAATTAGAGAACCATCTCAAGGAAAGGTGGTCCAGTCCAATGTTCCTGAGGGAAAGGAGAAGCAGGTCATGGTCGACAGTATCGAATGACTTGCTAAGGTCTAAGAATACTGCACAAACAAAGTTTTTGGCATAAAGTTCACATTGCCAGTCATTCGTAACTTTAGTGCCAAAATGGTGCTATGCCATGGTCTGAAGCTAGACTGCAAAGGGTTAAGGAGATCATATAATTCCAAATTCTTCCTTAGTTGTGAGCTCACAATTTTTCCTAACAATTTAGACAGGATGGGGAATAAAGAAATAGGTCTATAATTGTTTAGGTCACTGGGGTCTCCAGATTTAAAAGGGGGAATAACATGCGCAGTTTTCCATACGGAGGGAAGGACACCCCGTGAGATAGATAGATTAAAAAGGTGGGTAATTAGCACAGCCAAGATGTGATAACCAATCTTAAAGAAGAAGGGGTTAAGCAGATCTGCTCCTGTACTCTTCCTAGTATCCAGTTGCTGCAAAAGATCTTCAACCTCTTTTAGTGATGCAGGTTGAAGGGAGAATGACGAACTCATGATAGGGACTTTGGGGTCCTGTAAGCCAACTTGGTTGTGCAGTGCACTGGCAGGGAAGGAGTCAAAGGCTAGGCCTGCAGTAGAGAAGTGATTGTTAAGAGACTCAAGGATGGATGGCTTATCAGAGATTGTAATGTCTCCAAGGCAGATTTTCGCTGGCAGGGCATTTCCAGATGAATGACCTTCTACTTCCTTTAAGGTGCTCCAAAACTTAGCTGAGCAGTTAGAAGCAGGGTCAAGTTCTGCTCGGTAGAAGTTAGCCTTAGCTTCTCTGACCATTTTGGTGCAATAGTTCCTAGCCTTCTTAAATGATAACCAGTCTGCTGGGAGCTTGGTTTTCCTGGCCTTTTTCCAGAGTAAGTCTCTCTCAAGCAAGGTGGACTTTAGCTGTGCTGAGAACCATTGGCATGATTTTTTCTTGGTACAGATTTTAACTATAGGAGCATGTTTGTCTAATACCCCCAGCACAATTTCATGGAAGATGTAGTAGGCCCTGTTCACAGACTTTTCCAGGTAGAAGTCCTGCCAGCTCAGGGAAAAGTGTAGCTCTATGATAAAAGCATAATGGTCAAAGTTACGCCAACATCTTTTAAAGGTAAATTTGGATGTAGATGCTGTTTTAGGGATAGAACTTACACAGGCAATAAAGCAGTGATCGCTAATGTTGGAGAACGAAAACTCCTGTGTAGGAAAATAGATGCAATTTGCTAACCATAATGAGGTCCAGTAGGGTGCTATTGTTAGGGATCTTCTTATTAGGATGCATAACTTCAGTAATAAGCTGAGACAAGCTGAGTGTGTCACAGATATTTTTAAGTGGTAAAGAGGCACTGGAGGACCAGTCCAAGTTAAGATCTCCTAAGATGATATACTCAGAGGGCGAAGAACCCAAGGAGTTGAGAAGGTGGTTCAGAAGCTGTAATCCTGCAGATGGGGGCCTATAGCACCCAATAACACAGAGTGAGGCAGTGGGGATATTTCAAGTTTGAGGGATAGACTGTCGAACTCTTTATGAATTGAGGTTGAGTCAATGACCAATGCAGAGAATTTATCCTTGACATAAATTGAAACTCCTCTTCCTCTAGTCAGCCTGTCCATTCTAAAAAGGGAGTAAGAGGGGATATTTACTTCCCGGTCAGCAATTCCAGGTTTGAGCCATGACTCCGTGACCACCAGGACATCAGGCATAGCATGACAGACCCAGGCCTGGATAGATGCAAGTTTTTTAATAGACTACACGCATTAACATGCATAAAGCTCACCCCTTTGAGGCTAGGTAAGTCGGCGAGGGCTGTAATATTTGCAGGGGGACCTGGGTTAAGTTCAACATTGCCAGAACACAACAGTAGAAGGAGAAGAATCATCTTGATGGCTCCTCTGAGAGACCCAAGTGCTCTTGTATGTTTCCATCTGGGGTAAATAATTGCAGAAATGGTGGTGTCCCCAGGACTGATACCTAAAGGACCTATGGCCACAAATACTAACACCCTTACTGTGTAAATCAGGGAATGTTGTAGTAACGAAGCTGAGGAAGATAAAGTAACAGCCTTAATAGATGCCTCTGTATAAGTTCCATCCCGCCAGGGAAGATGTATACCCAGCTCTAGTACAAGGAACTTAAAGGTAAATATGCACCAATCAGGGAAGTCAGTGAGATCCTGGCAATGCACAGCGGTGCCATGATTGTACGCACAAAAAGGATAAGGCTGAGAGATCACAGTAATTTCAATAAAACAAAATAAGAGTAATGACAAATAGGGACACATAGCAGAGACCTTCATTCTTGAGATCAGGTCCCAGTAGGAAGCCTTGAATTTAGGAGGCCCTTGATCAAGGCTTAATGGGACAGCCAAACTGCAGTGGACCTACACTAATTGTAGTCAGTTATGGTGCAGTTGGACAACATATGATGCACCTACGGTAGAGTAGGGGATGCATTGTTGTTAAAGGCAGTGAAATTAGTGAATAATTGATTTAGGAACAGGAAGAGGAAGAATATCTAAGCAATGAGTCCAGAGGAGAGGACTGGTCAGATGTAGGGGAGCTATAGTTTAGTAAGGTATCTATATGAATAACAGGCAGGGATCGCTTTAGATAAAGATTATGTCCCTCAAGTGGCAGTACAGTATAACTTGCTAATGGGAAAATGGAAAAAAAAACTATTTCAGTTACACAGGAGTGCCTGGCACTGAAGGTACAGTAAACAGCGTCAGTAGGAGCGCCAAGCACTAGAAATACAGGGTAGAGCTGAATCCAACAGCGAAGCAGAAGGGTCCTGTAGCAGCCAAAGGAAGACTAGAACAGCTGTAGAAGGACCAGTCAAATTACAAGCTAAGTGGTCCTAGTGCTGACAAAGAGCAGCTGGGCAGCAGGCAGATTGGTGAGGAGGACGGGGCAGCCAAAAGCAGTGCCAGAGCCGCAGTCTCAGTGGAGGAGCCCCCCAGGATTCAAGCTAGAATGACAGCAAGGCAAGGCTGTAAGCACACAGAAAGATTATAGTACAGAGGCCAGCTAAATTGGAGGGGGGGTGGGCAACACAAGAGATGAAAGTAAGGGAGAGTGGGTGCCAGGAGGAGGCATAGCAGGATGGGAGAGAAGCAATTAGCAGTGGCGGTAGACTGGACTTTAGGTGCCAGTGGAAATAGGAGGCTGAGAGTGCAGAGAGCTAGTGGGAGTGGGGGGTGTGGGAGGTCAGAAATAGAAAAATTAAAAGTCAGAGAAATTAAGCTTGTGGCAATAATCAAACAGTTTCCTACAATATACTATTAAGTTTAACCGCTAACATTTGTATTTAAACTTAAATTCAAACAAAAGCATGATGCGGAGACTCAAACAGTTATCTAGCACAGTCTACTAAGGCTATTAGATCACATTGAAATGAATCTAAAATTAAACCATCAATAATGGTGCACAGTACTGAATAAAAAACATTTCTAGGGTAATTATTTCAAATTAGAAAGCAGAGAGAGATACAGACAGCAAATTATTTTAAATTAGAAAGCAAAGAGGGTTACAGGAGTGCCTTGAGCTGCAATTTCAGTTACACAGGAGTGCCTGGCACTGAAGATACAGTAAACAGCGTCAGTAGGCGAGCCAAGCACTAGAAATACAGGGTAGCGCTGAATCCAACAGTGAAGCAGAAGGGTCCTGTAGTGCACCACAATAGACAAATACTGAAGACCAGAGACAGATAATGACAGCAGGTAGTCCAGTACAGAATTCAGATGACACATGACACATATTAGGGCCCACAGAATGTGAAGCACACAATATAGAAAAACGTTTCCATTTTAAGGAATACGTTATTGCTGGTGAAAGGCTTTCAAGTCACAAGCAGGGCAGTGACAACCTTTGAAGTTCCTCCAAAATGTGGAATGGCTATAGCCTCAGAAGCCATGTGTGTAGATGCAGGGACTTCAGATCTGGATGACCAAGACCCTTGGTCCTGTGAAGCCCTCAGCATAGCGGAAGCTGTAGAGGAGGTGCCACTGCAAGATGCTGCAGAAGTAGAAACCAAATCTGAAGATGCCAATGAGGCGCCACTAGTACCAGAGTGGCAGGTTCTGCCTTCAGCTTGAGTAGTACCCCTTGAAGGAGAGGTACTGGAGCAAAGGCATAAAGGAACTTCCCTTTCCAAGAGAGGGACAATGCACCTCACCGAAAAACTCCATACCCTGGAGCGAGCATGCATAAACACGGAAATTTTGCATTTTGTGGGGATGCAAAAAAGGTCCAACTCTGGATGATCTAATTTTATGAAGAGGAGGTTTGCCACGCTAGTTAGAAGTTCCCATTATACAGTCAGGGACTAAGACCAGCTTAGCCTGTATGCGAAGATATTTTGGGCACCTGGAAGAAACACGACCAAGAGCTGGAGACCATGAGACATGGTCCAGTACATCACTGTCATTGCTTATCTACACAGTGCATAAGAGTGTTTAGCCCCTTGTCTGTTGAAGAAGCACATCACACTGACATTGTCCTTGTGGATCAGTAGATGCCCTGCACCGAAGTGAGCCTGAAAAAACCTATAGGCCAAGAACAGCCCTCATCCCCAGAATGCTGATATAGAGAGAACTGTCCATCTGGGATCAAAGACCCTGAGTCTGCAGAGAACCCATATAAGAACCCCAACCAGACTCAGACACATCTGTGGTTAGGATTTGCAGATGGGTAGGATGAAATAAAGGAAGGCCTTCAATAGATTGGGGTGATTCATCCACCACAGCAGGGCATGTCTGAGAGGAGATGAGACCAAGACCATTTGTTTCAGGTCATCTGTCAACTGAGCTCATTGTACCCTGAGTGTTCTATGTGGCATGCACATGTGGAGGCAGGCATAAGGAATTGTAATGATGGAAGCAGCCATCAGGCCATGAAGCCCCAGCATGGATTTTGCAGACACATAATGGCTGTTGTAAATCAGAAAAGCGAGGCTATTAGGACATCCACCCTGTCCTCTGGGAGGAGGGCACTGCCCACAGCTGTGTCCAGAATTGTTTCCATGTATCGCAGTTGCTGACATGGAGTAAGTACTGATTTGGGTTCACTGACCATGATCATGCCCAGGTCCTCGAACAATTTCCTTGTCCTCTTTACAGTATGGAGAATGACTGCTTTGGATGGAGCCTTGAGGAGTTAATCATCCAGGTAATGGACAACATAAAGGCCCTCCCTCCTCAGAGCTGCTACCACTACTACTGCTAAGCATTTGGTAAATACCTGCAGTGCTAAGGATAGGCCAAAGGGAAAGGCCCAAAACTAATAGTGTATTCCCTCCACCATGAATCTGAGAAACTGACTTAGGGTATTTGCTGATTATGATTTGGAGTTATGCATCCTTCGTATCCAGTGCACACAGCCAATCCCCATTCTGTAACTGTGGGATGAGGGCCTGAAGAGTCACCATGAAAAACATTATGCATTCAATCTAATCGTTCGTTCGAACCTCTAAGGTCTAACACAGAGCATAAGTCTCCTGTCTATTTCGGGATTAGGAAGTACCAGGAATAAAAGCCTGTGTTTAATTCCACAAGGGGAACAGGCTCTAAGGCCCTTTTCTAAATCAAGGACTGATTTTCTGTTTTCAGAAGAGACAAATGGCCTGGAGGGTAATGACAGAGCTGTAGAAGATGCACTGGAGGGGTAGACAGAAGCTTTCGGACATGGCCCCATCCTATAATTGCCAGAATCCACTTGTCTGTAGTTATCTCCCACCATTTTGATAGAAAGAGGGAGATTCTGCCCCCCACTTGTATTCCCAGAGACTGTGGTGGAGGGGGAGACAGTGGGGAGTCATAGTGTGCCAAGGGCATCAGAAGCACTGCCTAGACTGATACCTTCTGGGGCTGTGGAATATGTAGCTGGAAGGAGGGGCCCTGGGAGAGAACCTCTTCCTTAGTCATGGGACTGCTGTCTAGAGGCACTGGCATCCCTAACAGCTGGCCTATGAAAAGTACTCCTACCATGACCCCTACAGGGCTAAGGTGCCAGTGCCTTCAGGGACTTCACTGTCATTTTTGAGGACTGAAGTTCCCTTATTACATCATCACCAAACAATTTATGACCTTTAAATGGGGCACTGAGGACAGATTAGTGTGCAGCGGTAGTAAAACCAGTTACCCTGAGCCAGGAATAGTGAGCAGCATAGACAGATTCCAGATTCAGCAACTCCAGCAGAAGCATCATAAGTGGAGCATAGTAGGTGCTTCCCAGTCTCAAAGTCTGCAGTGGCAGTCTTGACCAGGTCAGACATAGCTGAATCATCAGGCAGTGCAACAATGCTGGACATCACTGATTTGACAGACTATTTTGATATTTAATCATGTAAACCTTGTAGTTAGCAACCCCGAGTCCTAGAGAGGCAGAGGCATAAGGCCCTCTTCCCACAGCATACAGTTTTCTAGCTTCCTTGTCAAGGGGGCAAGGAACTCAAGTGTTTTGGAGCCCTGAACAGACCACTGTGCAGCAATAATGACCACATAGTCTGTTTCAGGATGGGACACATAAATATGGCTTAACCGAAGGGGCAGAATATTGTTTGGCACAGCAATTAATGTAATAAGACTGTGCCAGGCAGCCAAGGTAGCATCTTCTAATGCTGGAAATACAGGAGGACTAGCAACAGAGGTGCTGTTGGTGCCACCAAAAATTCAGAGATTGTACTTAGGGGAGTCTTCCTCTTCAGCAGTAAAACACATGTCATCCTGTATCTGTGCATCTGTCTCATTAGAGCCTGAAAAGATGCATCTTCAGGAGGAGACCATAGAGTATAAGTTAGTATCCTCATTACATGAGGGCAAAGTGGAGCTGGATCCAAATCCTTCCCGGAAAGGATCCATATCCCCTGTCTCCTCGTCATCCTGCTCCACATTCAGGAGGTCAAGACTGTATTCTCCCTCCTCGTCTGGTATGATGACAGGAATCTCTGCTGAAGCTAGCATCAATGATGGTGGCTGTGAGGAAGGAATGACTGAAGTGCTCTGAGAGCTGGACAACAACAGTGATGGAGCTGATGGGCCAGGATCCATGAACAACATAGCCTTGATTGGCAGTTGTAGCCCAGGTAGAATGCATTGAAATAAATTATACATCCATACCCAGCATTACCTGAGAGTCAACGACACCATGTAATATGGTTGGTCTGTCATCGATATGTTAGTACCAAATGACTGTGGCTGGAAACCATCATCTTTTTCCAGTGGATGAGCCTGAGCCAAACTTTGACCTTAGTATCTCTTTGACAGTTGGTGGTGGTGGTGGGGGGGGGGTTGCTGGATTTGAAGCCACAGTAGCAGATGATGACACCTTTTGGGATGTACCGTCCTGAGGAAGAGGAGACCAGGATCTCACTGGCAACAAATGGACTTTATCCTTGTGCTTCATATGATGATGGTCAGATGATTTCGCTGACCTGTCCTTCTTCTTTGTCCCAGGTCTTCAACTACCACAATGGCAAAACTGTCGCTGAATGCTGCAGAGATTTACCAGTGGCTGCCATCGACTTGGAGGGAGAAGATGGCATAGAACCTGCACTTTCTTAGCGGCATCTGTGGCTTTCTTCACTAGGAAGGTTTCCAGAGCTTTGTGATAGCATCTCCTCATGGCCTGGCTGAATTCCTGGCAGATCTCACAGGCCCTGACAATGTGGGATAAACCCAAGCAACAAACACAGATGGAATGAGTGTTGTCATTGAAAATCTTCTGGCCGCAGGTACACAACCTAAATAGAGTTTTTTTATGGCGGCATGCAACATTAATGAAGTTAACAATGAGAAAATTAAGTAAATAAATGACAGCATTGCTTCTCTACATAATCTGACAAGCAGTTGATGGCAGGAGAAAGAAATGAGGTGCAATGGGGCTGCCCACGTTATATAGGCAACAACGTCATATGTCATCATGGGCAGCCTGTGGCTAGCAAATGATTCCAAGTGATCCTGAGACCGATAGCTGATAGCTCCAAAGGTGTGACCCAAAGGAAAAAAAGTTACGCCTCAGACTGAGCATTGCATTGCAAAGCAGCAGGCTTCTCTGGATCACAGGCTTGCCTAAAAAGGGAACTGGGAGGGAAGGAAGTAGAGTGTGCTGGAGCAGTGAGCAGGTAGGGCATGAGGTGGCAGCCTGCCACTGCTTGATCGCCTAATAACCACATAATTAATTTTTTGTCAGACTGGACAGACATATTTTCAGTGATCACACTGCAGAACTAGTATCTTAGTAAGGCATACATAGACCAACTAAGGCCCCTGAGGCCTGTAATTTGGAAGTTACTGGGCAGTGGTAGGTAGCTGTGTGCCAACTGGCAGCCAGCCAGTGCCTGGCCACTGGGGTGCCTGATTTTTACATAGAGCCATCCTTTGTTTGAGCATACCAAATAAAAAAAGCATTACTAAAAGATCCAGTCTGCAGCGTGCACTCCTCTTTTCCTTTTTCTGACTCCAGTGCTGGTTATTATCAGTAGCAGCACCTTAAGGAAGTCGGTGGTGTGCATGGTCTCTTGTTCTGGTTGCTTGCCCGACCACTGGTAGTTGGCACCTTTGTGGCATCCCATAAAAAAGTAAACGATAAAAAAAAGTTTTAACATTCCCCCAAGTTGCAGAAGTTCCTCATCCTGAGTTCTGAAGCAGACTGTACAATTAAATATAGAATAATACATGGGTGGATATGTGAAACCAGAATTTTACACACACCTGAGGTGTGGGATGCTACATAAACCCCGAGAGCAAAGCTCAAGGGGTTTATACAAGCATCCCACACCAAGGTTGTGTATAAAATTCTGGTTCTACACACACGTTTTATTTTTTATAATTACTGGTGACCATTTTTCATCAGTGTGAGTCTACATGTCTGAGAAAGTGAACGCAGCAGTTGTTTTGGTAGCGCTCGCGTTTATGTGAGCACAACAGTGATTGACAGCTGATGATTACCACTGCCCAGTTTTAACACAAAATAACAACTGGGCAGTTGTAATGTAATTTTAAGATTGGGTTATCCAGATATTAAAAATGATCACCAGTAATTATCAAAAATTTAAAAATAAAATATGTAGTTTGTAAGTACAGTACAAAGCTTCAGGGCCAGCCTTAGGTTATGTGGTACCCCTAGGTGAACTTGAAAATGGTGCCCCACCAGGAAAAACATTGTTAACCTTTCCCTTCCCACCAGGTCCGCACCCCCCCCACCACGTTGTCATCTTGCTATAGCCTACTAGTGAATATTTTCATTGATTTGCTACAGTCATATAACCAGGTTCTCAGCCCATTTCCAGTTGCCAGCCACTGCTGCTTATAGCCTGCTGTTATCACAACCATTTTTAGATCTGGTCTACATAGCAGACCAGTTCCTATTGGAATCAAAGTCAAAAAGTGTATTGCAGCCTGGCCAGCTGACACAGCAGTAGTGCTACCACTTGCGGCACCGACAACCTGTGTTCGGGAGGGGAATTTGGGTTGTCAGAGGTTTGGCCAGGGGGAAGAGGAGGATTAATCTCTTCCAGGAAGGAATGGCTGCTGTGCCCAGTGTAGTACTAATCCTTGGTGGTGGCTGCATGTCAGGCATCCATCAATAGCAATTCAGGAATGGTGAAGCGGCAGCTGCTGACATCCAGCATGCAGGTGTGAGCATATGCACATTTGGATGTCATAGCATGTCCGCCCTCATTAGGAACATATAAAAGGAAAATATAGCCAGCCAACATGACAAGACCAACCCCTAGCAGGCCCTGCACCCATCTTTAAAGCATGCCCCAGTCCGAGGATCCGATCCACAGCCCCATGGGGGCCATCCCCACCATGGAGAAAACTGGAGCTGGATGGTAAGTCCATATAAGGCCGGGCTGACAGGGCTGGGGGAGGTCAGTCCCTGATGATGGGGCCATCCTGGGTGAAATAAAGAGCACTAACTGAAAAAAAAAAAGAAAGTGTTTTGCAGCTGTTCCATTGAAATGCATTCAAGAACTTGTATACTCCTTTTTATGGCTTTTAATGTGCGTGTGTGTGCCTTGATTTTTGCTCCTTGCAGCTGTCTGTAACCATTTCTTACTTGGTATTGGCTACATGGAGAACAGTGCATGAGAGCTAGAAAAAAGCAACCGACTTCCATCTCGGGAACACACAACTAGACTGTGTGTGTCAGCTGCCTCTGTCAGTCATGGAGGAAGCCACTTGCAATGGTTGCTGTACTTCTGTTTCCTTGTCCTATCTTAGGATGCGGCAGCAAGGTGCCCACTAATAGTGTCACCAAACAACAATGTCTCATGCTGTCTTAGGATGTGACTAGAGATGCAGCAAATTAAAATTTTGCCGGCAAAGTGCCCGTAAAGTGGGCACTTTGCATTGTCACTCTGCTACATGGAGTGACCAATACAAAAGGCTCACTTCGCCTTGTAATTATTACTTCAGGTTGTCACTCTGCCTTAACGCGACATAAGGCAAAGTGACAACAATACTGGCAGACCCTCACACACACAGTCATCAGCATTAATGTGCATCCCCAAAATGCTACTGTCTTGTGTCCAGAAAACTCCCCAGTGCTGACGAAGCGAAATGATAGCACAAGAAATGCAAAGTCTCCCAGAATTAATGGTGCACTCCGTCATGCATGCAGTGGTCACACACAGTCACCAGAATTAAAGTGCATCCCAAAAATGCTACTGTCTTGTGTCCAGAAAATTTCCTAGTGCTAATGAAGTGAAATGAGAGCATAACAAGAAATGCAAAGTCTCCCAGAATTAATGGCGCACTCAGTCATGCGTGCAGTAGTCACACACAGTCAACAGAATTCATTTGTAACCTGCAATCCCATGAAGCACTGCAAAATTCACCTTGGAGCTCAATAACAAGACGAACTGATGCGAAGTATATTGATTTCAATGTACTTTGCCTTAAAATTGGTGGAGAAGTGGTTTGGGGAAGGTGGAATAACACAAAGCCATTGGTTTCAATGAACTTCACGTTCCTCATCATGATGCTAAGTACTCCGCTTTGCATTGTGGAGCACTTCATGTTACTCTGCGAATCACTTTGCGGATAGAGATGCAGCAAAATTAAATTCCACTGGTGAAGTGAACGCAAAGTGCCCACCTCACGTTGCCACTCCACGTAGCAAAGGCTCACTTCACCTTGTAATTATTACTTTGTGTTGTCATTCAGCCTTAACGCAAAGTAAGGTGGAGTGACAACAATATTGGCAGCCTCCTAGTGCCCCCACACACATACAGTCACCAGAATTGATGTGCATCCCCAAAATGCTACTGTCTTGTGTTCAGAAAACTCACCAGTGCTGACGAAGTGAAATGAGAGCACAACAAGAAATACAAAGTCTTACAGAATTAATGGCACACTAAGTCATGTGGGCAGTGGTCAAGGTCACATTACACACAGACACCAGAATTAATGTGCATCCCCAAAATGCTACTGTCTTGTGTCCAGAAAATTCCCCAGTGCTGATGAAGTGAAATAAGAGCATAATAAGAAATGCAAAGTCTTCCAGAATTAATGGCACACTCAGTCATGTGCGGTAGTCACACACAGTCACCAGAATTAACTTGCATCCCCAAAATGCTACTGTGTTATGTCCAGAAAATTCCCCAGTGCTGACGAAGTGAAATGAGAGTGTAACAAGAAATACAAAGTCTCCCAGAATTATGGCACACTCAGTTATGCGCGCAGTGGTCACACACAGTCACCAGAATTTGCATCCCAAAAATGCTACTGTCTAGTGTCCAGAAAATTCTGCAGTGCTGATGAAGTGAAATGAGAGGGTAGGAAAACATGCAAAGTCTCCCAGAATTAATGGTGCACTCTGTTATGCGTACAGTGGTCACACACAGTCACCAGAATTAATATGCATCCCAAAATGCTACTGTCTTGTGTCCAGAAAAGTCCCCAGTGCTGACAAAGTGAAATGAGAGCATAACAAGAAATGCAAAGTCTTCCAGAATTAATAGCGCACTCAGTCATGCGAGTGGTCACACACACTTCACCTGAATTAATTTGCATCCCCAAAATGCTACTGTCTTGTGTCCAAAAATCCCCAGTGCTGACGAAGTGAAATTAGAGGGTAACAAAAAATGCAAAGTCTCCCAGAATTAATGGTGCACTCCGTCATGTGTGCAGTGGTCACACACAGTCACCAGAATTAATATGCATCCCCAAAATGCTACTGTCTTGTGTCCATAAAATTCCCCAGTGCTGATGAAGTGAAATTAGAGGGTAACAAAAAATGAAAAGTCTCCCAGAATTAATGGTGCACTCCATCATGCACACAGTGGTAACACACAGTCGCCAGAATTAATATGCATCCCCAAAATGCTACTGTCTTGTGTCCACAAAATTCCCCAGTGCTGATGATGTGAAAAGAGAGGGTAACAAAAATGCTAAGTCACCCAGAATTAATGGTGCACTCTGTCATGCGAGCAGTGGTTACACACAGTCACCAGAATTAATTTGCAACCCCAAAATGCTACTGTCTAGTATCCAGAAAATTCCCCAGTACTGATGAAATGAAATGAAATGAAATGAGAGGGTAGCTAAAATGCAAAGTCTCCCAGAATTAATGGTGCACTCTGTCATGTGAGCAGTGGCCACACACAGTCACCAGAATTAATATGCATCCCCAAAATGCTACTGTCTTGTATCCAGAAAATTCCCCAATGCTGATAAAGTGAAATGAGAGGGTAACAAAAATGCAAAGTCTCCCAAAATTAATGGTGCACTCCATCATGCGAGCAGTGGCCACACACAGTCACCAGAATTAATGTGCATTCCCAGAACGCTACTGTCTTGTGTCCAGAAAATTCCCCAGTGCTGATGAAGTGAAATGAGAGCGTACCAAAAAATATAAAGTCTCCCAGAATTAATGGTGTACTGCAAACACACAGACTGATTAAGATTGCACTGCACACACAAGAGATGCAGACGCAAAGGCACAACAACACTTAACCAGTGTTCACAGGTCACAAAATCCAAATCTGGAAAAGAATACCTTTTGCCATTTGGGGGGTAGTGCATGGCAGTAGCAGTCCACTACCAGTAAAGATACCACAAAGCAGTATAAAACATTAATGCAGGTGCGGTGGATAGCAGGATCACACTGCTGCAATTACTCTGGCACAATAAAAGGTATATGATTTAATGGCACCCATTGCACACAGACACACTACAAGTAATGTGCAGCAAATTGAAAACTTTTAGCAATATAACCAAGTGTTTTAAACAAACTGAAATTATACACTGCTGCACCACAACAATCAACAAAAAAATGTCAAGAATTACTGAAAATATTACTGTGTGTACATTAACTCAGTTATACAAGAAAATATAACCAAAACAGAAAGACTGCCTTTTTCTCCCAGTTAATCTACGTACACCACAAAGACACACCTCCCCCAAAGCACACTTCACAGTACACAGACTGACTGTTCTAAATTAACATTCAAAATTCACACACAAACAATAAACACTTGATGATATGAGCACAGGAGGGTTTCCTACAATCGACGTACTAAATTTTGAGCAAAAAAATGGCTCAACAGCTTTTAGAGGATTTCAATCACAGAGCTCTGAGAGGAAACTGTCTCCATCTTCCACTACACACACACTACACAGAACTGAGGCTGTGCAGAACAATCTAGAGCCCATGTGACCCGCAATTCCATGAAACACTGCAAATTCACCTTGGAGCTCAATAATAAGGTGAAGTGATGCAAAGTACATTGATTTCAATGTACTTCACCTTAAAATTGGTGGAGAAGTGGTTTGGGGAAGGCGGAATAACGTGAAGTTATTGGTTTCAGTGGACTTCACGTTCCTCATCATGACGCGAAGTACTCCACTTCACGTTGCGGAGCACTTCATGGATTCCGCATTACTCCATGAATCACTTTGCAGAGCAAATTTCGACCACTTTGCCCACCACTAAATAAGACCAGAGTGCACATCATCGGTGCTACCAAACAACAGTGTCCTTTTCCCATATTCCCAAGTCCCTCTCACTCAACCCACATATGACTGACCCCCTAAACAAGAATGTGACACCAGGGTGCCCTCCCTGGTGCCTTCAAACACCAAACCAACACCGGGGTGCCCAATCCCCAGTGTCGCCATCTGAAATAAAGAAAACCATCTCTCATAGTCTTTTTTTCACCTGAAAAAATAAATACCACAATGAGTTCTCTTCCCCTCACCTTCCACCCTTCCCCAACCATGCTCTCTGCACCTTACCTCTTACTTATGTATCCGCTAGGTCCAGCATTGCCTGTCAAACATCCTTGCTGCTTCCAATGTGAGCCATGACTGACTGAAAACAAGGTAAATTTGGTTAAAGATTTTTCAATGAGTATTTAGGATTTACTAATAACTTTGTTAGTTTTGTTTGTCCTAAATTTTAAACATGTCCTTTTGTTACTCCACCTCATGAACTAGGTAGGTAAAAAAATGTAAATCCCCTGAACCATGTTTTCACAGATGCTCTACGAAATCATGTTTCAGATGGGATTTTTAAAAATTCACCTGTTTTGATCTTAGGGTAGGGTCATAAAAAGGCTATGTTGAAAATGTGGGGTCAAAATGTCAAAAAACAACAAAAACATTAAGAAATCTTACATTTTTTATTTGTCATTTGTGCAGATTTTGGTCCCAGATTTTTAACCTCTCTTTGTTACCGCTCCTCATGAATATAACAGGTTTCATTTTTCAAATACCCTCCAAAACCTGCTTTTGCAGTCACACTGCAAAATCACAGTTCAGACAGCATTTCAAAAATTCTACTTGTCTTGATTATAACACGGTGTCATAAAAAGACTATGTTGAAACATTGGGGTCACACTGTCAAAAAAAAAAGAAACTATTATGAAAAAACAGTGGACTTATAAAGATGGTCTTTATTTTGTTTCCCATATTTGGTTGTTGTTTGTTTGCATGTTTATTTTTGTTAACGTGGTAGGTCCTCTGACCACAAGTGCCCATTTTCAAGGATGAGTCAGTGTGCAAAGCACAAAACAAAATTATAAGAAGTACATAAAAACAAGTAATATATAGCATGTTCAAGTACATTTGTCATATAAAATTAAAAAAAGAAAATTACATTCAGTTCACAGCATCAAATTAAAAAATACTTGCAATTTAAAAGTTACACCTGTCTTGACCATCAGGTGGGATCATAAATAAGGCTATGTTGAAAATGTGGGTTCAAAATGACAAAAAACAACAAAGTTATAAAGAAACAGGGAATTTTGTAACATTTGCTTATAACTTTGTAATTTTTAGAGATTTTGGCAACAAATTTTTAATTTAGCATTTTGTTACCCCGCCTCACGAACATGACTCGACATGTATTTTTCAAATCCCCTCCAAAACATGTTTTCCCAGTTGCACTGCAAGATTACCTTTCTGATGGGATTTTAATTATTCCACCTGTCCTGATCATAAGGGAGAGCCATCAAAAGACTATGTTGAACATTTGGGGTCAAACTGTCAAAAAACAGCAAAGTTGTGAAGAAATACTGAAATTATCCAATGTTTACTCATAACTTTGTCATTTTTGCAGATTTTGACCACACATTTTCAACATAGCCCATTTGTTATCCCACATCATGAACATGACAGGTCTCATTTTTCAAATCCCCTCTGAAACATGTTTTTAATGATATTTAAAAAAATTCCATCAAACTTGATCATAAGGTGGAGTCATAAAAAGACTATGTGCAAAATACGGGGTCAAAATGCAAAAAAAACTGCAAAGTCATGAAGAAACACTAAGTTTTTCCTATGTCTGCTCATAACTTTGTCATCTGTGCAGGTTTCCCCCTATTGTAAATATTCAACATAGCTCTTTTGATACTCCACTTCATGAACATAACAAGTGTCATTTTTCAAATCCCCTCCTAAACATTTTTTTCCTATAGGTGCTCTACAAAATCACTTTTTAGAAGGGATTTAGAAAAATAACACTCGTCTTGATCATAAGGTAGGTCATAAAAAGACTTTGTTGAGAATTTGGGGTCAAAAATGTGAGAAAACATCTACTGTAAGTTATATGAATGCATGATGAATTTTTCCAGTGTTTACTTATAACTTTGTCTTTTGTGCAGATTTTGACCTGAAATTTTCAAAAAAGCTCTTGTGCTACCCCATCTCATGAATATGACAGGAGCCATTTTTCAAATCCCCTCCCAAACACTTTTCACAGTTGAAAATTTGGGATCAAGATGTCAAAGTCTACTGAAAATGAGACACTGCCTCTCATCTGGTCTATCCTGGGTAAATACATTGTAAAAAAGGGGTAAAAACCAGACCCCCTCTGAAAATGAGATATTGCATCTCAGTTGTGCTATCCTGGGTAAATACATTGCAAATATGTATAAGCAGGATCCCACTGAAAATGAGATATTGCATCTCATCTGGTCCCTCTCGAACAAATATATAGCAATAATTCATAAAGGCAGGACCCTAGCACAGCAGAACCCCACAAAAATGTGCATCTATGCTGCTCTATCCTGGGGAAAATACTGGACCATTCTGAAAATGAAAAACTGCCTCTCAGCTGGGCTAGCCTTGGGAAATGGGTAAAAGCAGGGCCCCATCGAAAATGAGACATTGCATCTCCACTGTGCTATCTCAGGTAAATACAGTGTAAAAATGTGTCAAATCAGGACCCCATTGAGAATAAAATATTGCATCTTATCTAGTCTGTCCTGTGGAATTAGACAGTATAAATGTGTACAAGCAGGTCCCAAGTACAGTACAAAATGAAACTGTAAAGGCAAGGAAGGATGGATCAATCTTTAAATAAAATAGCAAAGGTGACATAATAACTACTTTACTAAGAAAGTATATATAGTATAAAAGGAAATAACAAAAGAGCCACAGAGATTAACAAGCATAGCAACATAAAAAAACAAGACCAGCCTTGTTGGCATCAGTCAAATCTTTTGTTTTTTTAAACCATGTGAGTATGACCCAAGGTCAGTGATTGGTGCCAAATGTGACTCAAGATCTGTGATTGGTTTCAGTGGGGAGCAAGGCAGGATGGGAGGAGTGGCCAGTTGGACAGGATAATACAAAAACAATCATAGAGTCATTTTTATTTACCAACATAACCTGGCTGAAATAATGGATTTGTAGCTGATGGCTGTAAGTAAATAGAGACTATTGTGGAGACAATCTCTTCATCTCACTGAAGGTTTGATGAGTCCAGAGACTGAAGGAGAATTCCTTATCCTCCGATCCACACTTTGTCTCACTTGTCCATGATGTCCATCATCGTATGCCACCCCTGAGTCCTGCCCTCCCCAGCACTGGTTAAGTGCTGTGCCATGTATAGTTCTTGTGGCCCCCAAGAAGGCAGTTGTCTTGCTGTACCATATGACACTGAGACAATCAGTAGGGCACTGTCTCTGGTCTCGGTTGTTGGTTGTTTACTGTTCCATCTGGCCAGATGGGTTCATAACTAACTCAGATGCAAAGACTCCTCACTCTGTAGTCTCCTTCCTCATCCCTGTAGTCTCTCTCTCTCTCTCTCTCTCTCTCTCTCTCCTCAGTCTGCCGTACTGTATTGTTGGTGATTGCAGCTGGGCTGGCTGACTAGTGATTGGAAGAAGGGCCATTGGGCCAAAATATTGTTAGGGGCTGTCTGAATCCTCCTGACTGGGCAACCCAAATTGTCATGATCATCTGTAAGTCACTCGCGCCACACGTCGCTGTCACCCACCAATGTGTGCTGATAGCCTGCTGCATGCTGCTGTTAATATGGTGCACACACACTGATGTACAAAACAGAACTGGCACTGAAACTGTCCATGAGGCATGTATGTGACACATCTCACAGGGGCATTGTTGCTACTGGCTACTGTGGTAAATTTAGGAAATTACTGCATTACTATAGATTTTCCACATCAAGTATATTTACATGCATTGAACCAAAATTTGTAAAAAAAAAAAAAAATGGCCATCCCCTCAGTGCAGCGGTAAGGCTACCGGTCTTGACACCGGCAACCCGGATTTGGGAAGGAGTCTGAGTCATCAGGGGCTAGCCGGGGGGAGGGTGGAGGAGTGAGCAGCCCAAATTTACATTCTCTTTCACCGAGGTGGGAGAGTTCCATCTGCTGCTGCCACACTGCAGGGGTAGGAGCAGCCACGTTGGCTGCATGTGATGTCCCACTCTTGTGGGCATGCACACTTGCAGTCCTTACATGCATGGTTCCTGACAGCTGGGACAAGAAAACCATGAAAACATGACGCCCTGTGCCCGATGATGATGGTCTCCCAGCACCGGTGGAGTTCCCTGCCTGGACATCTGAGCTTGCAGCCTGACGAAACTTGTAAGTGCTTGAAGGAATAGAGGCCTTCACCTCATCCCCAGCTGGGGGTAAGCCACGGCTCTATGGGGAAAAGTACGACTGTAAGGTAAGGAGGACAGCAGGCCTGCCTTGAGGAACTGTAAGGGGATTGGGAACAGAGTGAAGGGTAATAAATAAAAATTGTAAAAAAAAAGAAGGAAGGAGTGAAAATAAACTCCTGTCTATTTTGACTCCACCTTACAACTGGCACCCTAGAGAATTGCCTACTTCGACTATCTTTAGGCCAGCTCTGTATAGCTTTAGGAAATGGAGCAACAGAAAGAGAAAGGAGATGGTGGTATGTGATCATTCAGTCGACAAAGAAAAAAACAAAGTTGAGTGTAAATTTTGTATGTAAAGAGAATTAAATAAAAACGTGTTACAAACAATATTTTCGTAGACTTTTTCTTATATGCATATCTAACTAATTAACCCAGAGTGCTTGTTTACCTTACTATGTAATAGTTTTCTGTGCCTTTACTCATATACGTTTTCTGTAATGGATAAGTGGTGCATATGGATACTCTATAGCATTTCCAAAGTCTCAAGTTTTTTAGTGCATATACTGCATAAAATATGTGACAAATGAGAGTAGTAATATCAAAAATTCTTTCTTCCTTTAATGTGTTTAAATATAGAAACAGAGTTTGATGGCAGAGAAGGACCATTTGAACCACCGAGTCTGCCAATTTTCCCTACCTACTGTAACATCCTACTTGATCTCTGACTTTACCTCCCCCCATAAAATGCTATTAAAAGCAAAGTTTAAGATTTAGATTATGCATTTCCTTATTACTACTGTTTTATAAAAGAACAGTTACGTAAGAATTTACTGTAACAGTAGATCTTTGAAGGGATCTCAGTCATCAGGTCACACCGTAAGAACTTCACCATCGGTGAAGCAGGATCTACATGGAAGATTTTCCATCAGTACAACTGGGGAAGCCCATGCAGACATCACCTGCTGACATCATCAACCCTATAATGGTGTAAGCAGCCCCACTCCTTCCTCAGTTCTTTCTCCCATAGACCAAGGGAGCAAACCCGTGCCATGGGGGACCTAGGAGAGTGAGGTGCCCAGGCCAGAATAAAAGGCTGGATACATCAGTTAGCCAGTTCTAAAAGAAAGGACCCCCAAGAAGGGGGATGGTGGGAAGGAAAGCTGACCAGATGACTGAGATCCCCTCAAAGATCTACTGTTAGAGTAAGTTCTTACGTGACTGTACTGTCTTCTTCGGGGGTATCTCAGTCATCAGATCACACGGTAGGAATGAGTCTGAAGCAGTTACTAATACAGCAGGACAGTCTGAGAGGTAGGCAAGCCTAGGCCTAAGACAAAAGGCCCTGAAGAACAGCCTGGCTGAAGCCTGCACAGGCCCTAGAAGCAATGTCCAGCCCGTAGTGTTTGATGAAAGTACAGACAGTACTCCAGGTGAGAGCTCTGAAACAAGATACAGAGGTAGCCATGCCCCTCAAAGAGTGAGCTTTCACCACCCCGGCAACTCTTTGCAATATTTGTTGCAGCAGAACACAATTCTATTGGCCAACCATTTGGACACACATTGTTTGGAAACCTGAACGCCCTCTCCTCTTTGGGCAAAAGAAGCAAAAAGCTGCTTTGACTTTCTGCAGTCCTTAGTTCATGGCAGATAATACTTCAGGATTCTGTGCACATCTAAAGTATGGAGCAGTGCTTCCCCTGGATTGGCATGCTCTGGAAAATATACAGGGAGCTGGATCGATTGGTTCAGGGTAAACTCAAGCACCACCTTGGGAAGAAAAGTACAGTTACCCAAGAGCCTACCATAACAGCAGATCTTCGAGAGGAGTTCTTTCAGCAGGCAATAACCATAAGGACTGAGCTGCTAGGCACTAGGACCACACAGAAAACTTCTAGTTAGCAGTATTCAGTGGGGGACCACTCCCGAGGTCAGCATGCCAACGTCCGACCTATGGTATAGAAGGGGCGGTCCCACAGCCCATCCCCAGTTCTCTTGCTGGAGACCCCAGCATTTATAGAAATAGGAGAACCAAGAAGGTTCCTCATAAATGAGGAAAGCAGAAGAGCTGTGATGGAGAAACAGCAGTCATGGGGAAGGAGGGAGGGATTGCAGTGCCTGCTGCAAGAGCTTGTCTCTAAGATCTACTCTTATGGTAAGTTCTTATGTAACTGTACTATCTTACTTCAACAGGACTCTTGCAGCAGGAAATAACCATAAGGCCTGAATCCCAAGCAGTAGAGGAACAGACTCCGTTGGTTGGGATGAGGACAGTAGCAGTCATAGGAACATTAGGACAGGAGATCCTGGAGGACTGCAAGGCTGAAACCGGCTCTACACCTAGAGACAACGTCCAAACTATAATGCTTGACAAAAGTGTGAACAGAACTCCAAGTGCTGGCTATATAAATGTCTGCAGCAGACACACTCCTAAAGGAGGCAGTGGAGGCAGCCATGCCCTGGGTAGAATGGCCTTTGACCTGGCCTGGCAAAGGCTTGTCGTACTTGTAGTAGCAATAAACATTGCAATCAGCTAACCTCTTAGATAAACACTGTTTAGAAACAGGAGCCCCTTCTTTCCTGGGGCAAAGGAAAGAAACAAATAGTCAGATTTTCTGAAAGGACAGGTGCAATCCAGATAAAAGTGAAGCATCTGATGAACTAAGGTGTCTGGGTCTCTTAGTACGGTCATGGGCTGCGTTCATGATAATCCTATAAAAGGGCTTGTCCCTGGGGACGTGGTAAGGCCTATCTGCCTCCTTAGGCAGGGCCAGGGTGGAAGGTGGGTGATTCCAGGTGGCCCTGTTGACATCCTCGAAGGATAAAGCTACCAACTTTTTGAGGTCTAAAACTGGGACAGTTCATCCTGATCATGACCCCCCCCCCCAACGTGTCACTTCCACGGACACCGGTGCCATCAACGTTGCGCACAATCAGTTAAATTTTGCTGCTTGCTCTGGCCATGCCACCCCTCAGTAACACCAGCAGCAAACATTCAGATCAAAACAATACATCATTCTTTTGCAGCAAGTTCCAAACCATGATGTACAGAAAGTTTAT
This sequence comes from Neoceratodus forsteri, assembly GCA_016271365.2. Lineage (NCBI taxonomy): Eukaryota > Metazoa > Chordata > Ceratodontiformes > Ceratodontidae > Neoceratodus > Neoceratodus forsteri. The sequence goes on from CM028130.1 coordinate 1,231,812,771, forward strand.
TAGAAGCAAACCTGCATTAAATTGTGATTGGACATTCGAGCTGCATGTATTGCTCCTCCTGACAGTCTCATCCAACCCACTTACACTCACCTCATTTGCTGAGGAAACTTCACTTCAGTGACTTCCACCACCACACCAGATTGTTTTCACACACTTCCCTACAGCTGATCAGGTTCAGGTACCTTAGTTCTCTGCTGCCGGTCTCTTCTCTGTCTGGAGTCCCTCTAAGCTGCTGGCAGGCAGATGTCCACATGTGTTTGTTTGCACTACTACCCATTCTAATCTAACAGGAAGGAACATGCTTTACTGTGCTCCCACTGACATGCTTGCAGTGCAACACAGGCGCAGGGATTGAAGTTGCAAACTGCTGTCCAGCCCGAGCAGTGCTGCAGTAGTTCTGAAATAACTGTCACTCACAGATTAGCAGTCAGCAAAAAAAGGGGGACAAAACTGGGACGAGTAAGCAAAAACTGGGACAAAAGTGACATTTTGCAAAACTTGTGGGGACACTGGGACATGCTGCTTAAAATAGGGAATCTCCTGGGAAAATAGGGACAGTTGGTAGCTTTATCGAAGCAGTCAATAAGGGGAGGTATGACCGTGGGCAGAGTGTCTTTCTTACAGAAGAAGGTTGCTAGCCGTTGGTGTTCTGGGTCCAGTTCCTCAGAGTCCTAGCCCATGAGGGACTGAATATGCCTCGTGATGTCCAGGAAAGTTGGATCATTACAAGGGGATCTGGGGTATCCCTAGGCTCCTCAGGTTCGGAAGGTAACAGTGAATTCTCAGAGTCCTCCTCCTCAGAGGAGGAGGAATCCCCCCCCTGGACAGTTCAGAGTCCGGGACTGGTGCTGGTGGATGGCTATCCTTCTTAAGTTGGTCCTCCCTATCACCAGGAGACCAGGGAGTCGAAGGAAGGGCACAGACCAATGAGGGTGAAGGTTCCCTTGGAGGCAGAGTAGGAGGCCTTTTCCAGGGTTCCTTGCTCTCCATGGATTCCCACCAAGCTGTGAACAGGGCCATGTAGTCCAAGGGCAGTGGAAGGGGAGGTAGCACCAGGTGGGAAGGTGTAGAATCCCCTGGAGTTGGTCCCTGAAGCTTCTCAGGCTCCAGTGTCGGTCCCTGAGGAACTGAATGACCAGGTGATGGCTCCTGCGGTGAAGGGCTTGCCGGCTTCGGTCTCGAAGGACCCGGCATCGGTGTAGCAGGCATTGGTTGCGGCTGTCCCGAAGGGGTGACCAGTGCTGGCTGAGGTTTAACTGATGACAGTGAAGGTGTTGTGGAGGTCGACACTGGTGTGGCCGGCATTGGCTGAGGAGAAGGGGTCAGATGCCGATCGAGCGACATAGCCCACGCAGGGGTCACCTGCATAGGGGAGGAAGCCCCAGGAGACAGTGGCATCAGCCTTAAGGGAGAAGCAAGTGCATGCTCCTGATGTTGCTTAGAGGCTTCGGTCCCTGAACACGGGATCGATGTCAGCAATGCCAAGACCAGAGGGGCAGAGGGCCGAGACCCACCATCTGAAGAGCCGATCAAGCCACCTGGCTAAGAATCCACAGGGAAAAGGGGCCTGAGCTTTATGGGCTTTGGGGCTGGAGATGAAGTCCAAAGCTCAGAAGAGCCTTCGCCCGAGATGGTGATGAGGGTGGGAGGTGAAGACATGGGCAACCCAGAGGGAGTGAGGGCTGTCAGTGAAGGAGGGACCGACCTCCCACAGGAGGAAGATCCAGAAGCAGCTGCTGACTTGTGCAGTGACCTGGAGCGGTAAGCTGACTGGGGCCGATCCCTATCTTTGCCTTGGTGCCTGTGCTTCCTGCTCGACTTCTTCTCTTTGAGGGAAGAAGAAGTAGAAGCCCCGGATGCCGGGAAGGAAGAAGAGCTTTTGCCCTGGAGCTTTTTCTCCATCGTCACTAACTTCTGCTGTAGAAGGAAAGCCTGAAGGGTCTTTGAGCAGCATCTCCATGTGGCCTAGTTAAACCCCTGGTAGTGCTGGCAGGCCTCAGTGTCATGGTTAGGGCTTAGGCAGAGCAAGCACGAGGATGGGCTGTCCTTAGCAGGGATCTGCTCTCCACAGGCACACTTCATTCGCCAGTCAGAAGACGTTACTGGAAAAGAAGATGCATGGGAATGTGAAGAAAATTAAAAAACAAACTGTCAATTATGAAAATAGCAAATCACGGTCAAAATGCAATGAAAATGGTGGTTGACTAGAAGCAGGAGTCCGTGGAAGCCCGAACTGCGTGGGTTGATGGCAGGAAAAGAACTGGGGATGGGCTGGGGGACTGCCCCTTTTATACCATAGGTCGGACATTGGCGTGCCAACGTGGGGGGTGGTCCCCCACTGAATACATCTAGCTAGAAGTTTTCCGTGTGGTCCTAGCACCTGGCAGCTCAGTCCTTATGGTTATTGCATGCTGCAAGAGCCCCTTCGAAGTAAGAGCTTTGGATTCCTGTGCAAAGACAACCTGTCTTTGTGATAAATCAAATGCAGCTCCTCGTATCAGAGAGCAGAGATCCTCCAAGCAGAAGTAATAGCAACTAAAAACAATGCTTTCCATGAAAGAAAGTGTAGCTCACAAGATGTGGCTGACTCAAACAGAGGGAGAGTCAACTTTTGGAAAACAAAATTTAAATCCCAAGCCACGACAGGAGTACAAATTGGAGGTTTCAGTTGCAATATACCCCTAAGAAAGGTTTGGGTCACATCCAGCTGGGCCACGGTATGCCCATCCATGGGCTCATGAAAGGTGGAAATAGCCAAAAGGTGCACCTTGAGGGAGGAATACTGGAAGCCTGAGTCTGACAGGGATATCAGGTAGTCTAGAATCTGACTCACCAAACAGGTAAAAGAGTCCAGATGGTGCTTGGCAGCCCAGATGGAAAACCTCTTCCACTTTATGGCATAGGTGGCCCTAGTGGAAGGCTTCCTAGCTACCACAAGGACGTTGGCCACCTTCTGGGGGACTCCAAATCGGGTAATGGCTATAACCTCAGAAGCCAGGCATGCAAATGAAGAGACTTGAAGTGTGGATGAACCAGAGTCCTCTGAACCAGCGTCAGCATGTCCCGGCAGAGGGGCAGAGGTACTGGAGGTTCCACTGCTAACTGTTGCGGGAATGGAAACCATATCTGCCGAGGCCAGAAGGGTGCAGCCAGAGTCATGCTGGCCCCTCCATCTGAAGATTGACTGGCATCCTCTGAATCAGAGGAAATGGAAGGAAGGCATAAATGAACCTCCCGCTCCAGGAGAGGGACAACATGTCTCACCAGAACACTCCAGGCCCTGGATCTAGCGAACAGAAATTGGGCAGTTTTGTGCTGAGTGGGGACACAAAAAGGTCCAACTCTAACCGACCCCATCTTTCAGACAGATCTTCTGCAACGGATGACAGGAGCTCCCATTCCTGCATCCTGGGCTGAGTCTGACTGAGGCAACTGCCAGAGTGTTTATCATGCCTGGGACATGGACTGCTGAGAGCTCCAGGCTGTGGTCTAGTGCCCAGTACCAGACTCTCATTGCTTCCCTGCAAAGGGAATATGAATGTGTGCCCCCTTGTTTGTTAATATAGAAGACGACACTGAGAGTGTCGGACTGGATCAGCAATTGGCCCAGAGATAGATGGCTCTGAAAGGCCTGCATGCCATACAGAACTGCCCGCATCTCGAGAACATTTACATAGAGGGATGTCTCAATCTGGAACCAGGTACCCTGAGTCTGGAAGGGACCCAGTTGCACCCCCAGCCCAACCTGGAGGCATCCATAGTGAGAATCTGCTGGGTTGATGAGATCAGGGATGGGACCCCTCTTAAGAGATTTTGGGGAGCCATCCACTACTGGCGCACATTGTACACTGGAGAAGAAACCAGCACTAACTGTTCCAGGTCATCTGTGCTTTGGTCCACTGCAACACCCACATGTGTAATCTGGCCAGGGGGACAGTGGTAATGGTTGCAGTCATGAGGCCCAGGAGCCTTAGGTAAAGCCTCATGGAAAAATAATGACTCTGAGCCACCACCTGAGCCTGTGATATAAGGAACTCCACTCTGTCTGGAGGCAGGAAGGCCTTGCCCTGTGCTGAGTCCAGGACTGCCCCTATATACTGCAGCCTCTGGGATGGGATCAGAACAGACTTGGTCAGGTTAACAGTGATGCCAGTGAGTGGAACAACTGGAGAGTCCTCTCCAAAGCTCAGAGGAGCAGATCCATGGATGGGGCCTTGAGGAGCCAATTGTCCAGGTAGGGTATATATATATATATATATATATATAGGCCTTCTCACCGAAAGGCTGCAACTACCGCTGCCAAGCATTTTGTAAAATCCTGCTGCACACAGAAAAAGTCAATGGGTAATGCTCACCCTGAAAAAGAAACTGGAGAAACCACCTGTGCGGTGGACACACTGAAATATACATGTACGTGTCTGACATATCGAGGGAGCACAGCCAGTCACCCAGCCTTTGACTCCTAGAGGGAATTTTCCTTCCATCCCACGTCTGGGTACTTCCCTCATCACTGGCCAAGTGCATGAGGCAAAGTAGAAATCCACAGAGCAAATCTGTAGAAGTGGACCTGGTTACTAAAGATGGGGGGTCTCCCACCTCCAGCTCCCACAATCCAAACCCGGCCATTTCTCTGGAAACTAAACAGCTCTTTCTGAAAGCTTGGCAATGAAGATTACTGGGTAGACGTATGTCACATCTCCTCTACATGTCTTGACTTCCCCTATGTGCTGGACTTGAACATACTTTTACTTTTGGCTAAGCCTATTACTCTAGGCCTCCCGCTACTTCAGTAGTCCAATCCCCACTTTTACACACGTCAGGGTGAAACATGGGCCCTTTAGAAAGAGCTGAACTCACCCTTCGGTTGCAGGTGCCCCACAGGCGAATCACAAAATCTTCTTGTTTCCCAGACTCTTGGACAAAATAAGGCAGCTTCTTCACTAGCAGTAGCCAGGGGGTTGCTCCTGGAAATGCAGGCCAACCTACCTGCCCCATCCCCTCTGGGATAGGGCACACAGACCCGAATCAGCGGTCTCCACCACTTTAAAAATAGCTCACTGTGTCTCTCTTTAGGTGGAAACACACACCTTTCCCTAATTGTAGCCCGATTTCAGGGCTGAGGCTCCAAGAGCCTAACACAGAGCTGCTGTGCTCCTCTCACAACAAGCTCCAAACTCCAACTGACTACAGACTACTGTTCAAACCTCCCAACATTCTACTCTAACTCCCTTCTGCAGATTCCATTGTGGCTCATGCAGCTGCAATAGTTCTATGGTGATGTCATCCCTCAATCTCAGCTGAGACTGAGAACAGAGTGAGACAGTGTGAAACCCATTTAACTGGAGTTTCACAAGCTGCCTTCCCTGCCTACCACAAGGTCTTACTGGGATTCTAGTAACCCCGGGTAACAAGGGGGTTACACAGAGGGAAAAAAGGCTCGAACTGTGACAGAGTTTTCACAGAGATCCATGTGAGAGGAGTTGACAGCGGGGGAAAAAATGAGAGAGCAGGGCACCTTTATAGGGTTGATGGCATCAGTAGGTGACATCAGCAGCCCCAGTTGTACTGCTAGAAAATCTTCTGTGTAGATCCTGCTTCACCAATGAAGTTCCTACAGTGTCACTTAATGACTGAAGAAGATCCTTATTTACAAACACCATGTGGTATCTACATGGGTATTTATAAACGGAAAGTATTTTTCTATTACTGTGCATTTATCCAGAGTAAAAACTCTTTAAGCACTTTATTTCTTATTGTCAAGTTCACATACGTTATCTCACCTTTGGCATCTATTATCTTTTAAATTCTAGGTGCGCTGTAAATAAAATAAAATAGCAAATCTTTTGTTTGTAAAGCTCCTGTAATAGCCATAATTTTTGAACAGTCTGAAAACCAAAACATATTGTGGCAGAGTACTGAGGTAGTAAGTATGTGACATGGTTTTACAGGTATCGAATCTTTATCAGACAGCAATGTGTCCCACCGTGTGGCTCTCGCAACCCTTACGGAGAGCAGAGAGTGCTGTAAGTGATCACCTTTTATGCTTTATACATAGACTGCCATGTAAAACCAACTGTTGTGAAGTTGAGGTCTTTTTCACAGGAGACCAGGGATGTCCTTAACTGAATGCAAGAGATCAGTGTCGAGGGGACCAGCTTGCTGGATACTCTTGACGTGAAATCTTTGCACACAAGTATCCCTTGTGATTACGATCTCAGAGCTTTGGACTATTTCCTGGCAAAAAGGGCAAATCAGAGGGACCCTTTACAGAACTGCTCATAGATATGGCAAAAATTGTACTAGAAAGTAATGCTTTCAATTTTATGAGGAATTTCTACTTGCAGCAGAGTGGAACACCTATGGGGATGATGTTCACCCCCAGTTACACCAATTAGGCAATGGGTTACTGGGAAGAGAACACAATTCATGCAGACTCAGACTGCTTCTGGGAAAAGACTGATCTTTGGAGGTGTTACTCAATGAGTGTATGATAGTGTGGTGGGGCATAGCTACAGAGCTATTGGAATTTTAAAAGTATTTGGAATCACAGAGTCCAGGTTTCAGATTTGCTGTAGGCTGGAGTCTAGAGAAGTTCAATTTTTTGGGACCTGTGGATCAAAAAGACTCAGGAGGGAAGTATAATTACAAACCTCTATCGGAAAGAAACTGATAGGAGCACTCTACTTAAGGATGATAGCTGTCACCCCCGCCACACCAAAACAAACATCCCCAAAGGCCACTGATGTGAATGAAAAGGAATTGCACAGAGGGATGTGAACAGGATACCCAGAGAGTCCCAATTAGTGCCCAGGACTGGTGAGGATGAATATGGTAGAAAAATCAATTTTGTAACAATGTATTCTACTGATGCTAGGGCAGAGCAAAACATCATATACAAGAATTTTAAGAGCTGAGTCGAATTTGAGATTTGTGGTAGTGGATTTACCACTCACTGCCTAATACAGGGCAAGGAATCTTAAAGATTCATAAGTCCATAGCATACAACCTGTGCCCAAGAAAACTGCTTAGTGGCCCCCTCCATTACCTGGTTGCAAGAAGTGTAACCACTGCAAGTATTGCAATGTGATTTCAAAATCCCCCACATTTTTAAGCCCAAAAGATAGGACCATCTCTCCACTTATGAGTTTGATTACATGTGTTACGACAAATCTAATTTACTTGGAATCGTGCACGTTTTTTTTTTTTACGTGGGACACACCAAAAGGAGTTTGAAAGATTGCATTGGTGAGTATAGGAGGGCTACTGTGCAGAGAAATGAAAAATATGCCTTGCCCGACATATTAACGGGGCAGGAGGTGGTGATGCACATAACCCCATGTTTATGGGGATTGAACATATCACCTTGAGTCAGAGAGGTGGTGACATAGAGAATTGTCTAGCCAAAAGACAGAAGCATACTGGATTTACCAGCTGGGTGCACTTTCTTGGCCTGGTATTAATGATCAGGTGGAACTTGTAAAGCTTCTGTAACATTTTGCTGGTCAATTTAAAATGCAACTGTTGAGACTTTGTGGGGGGGTCACAAATATGAAACTGGGCTGTGATTTTTCTAACATGGCTAGTAACCATGTTTGGTTGTGGTTAGAAAATTAGAAAATATCCATACATTTGAGATTATAATGTTGGAAAAGTTAGGATGGCTAGTACAATTTAGTTTTTGGTTAATTAAAGAATTTAATGCATACAGTAGCTAGCAAAACTGATGAGCTATGAAATTATAGTAGGCATGCTGTATCATGATTTGAAGTGGCAGATAATTTGAGTGCATTTAATACATTTTTTCCTCAAAAGTTTTTTAAATGTTTGTCTAACACTAGCACTGTTTTGGGGTTTCACTGTCCCTTTAAATTCTGGGACTATATAAGAAGTCCACAAGGGGAAGCAAGCCACCTTGACAAAGCACCTGTGACCTGGGTGCAAAACGTTGGGTGTCAGTGGGTCTTCCCTCCCAAGACCTGCTTAGTGCCATATAATTTTGCTGTTCACCTTTTGAATCTTAAACACTGAATAAAAGCAATCTGGCAGACTACACTGAGGAGCAGTAGTTATTGATAGCAGTGAGCTGAGTGCTGTGTCTTGCACTACTTCTAACAGACAGCGGGTTTTCAAGCACCGATGCTGACACCAGCCACCCTTTTCATTCAGACCTTTTATACCTGTAGCTAACCATGCTGAAAAACACCCCACGGCTCCATTTGTGGATTCTGACTGAGAAATACCTAATTTGTGTGTTGTCAGTGACAGTAAAGGATTTTAAAATAAAAAAATATGGCAGTAAAGACAGTGGTCAGATTCAGGCTGCCATTCTGTCCATGGCATACTTGCACTCCCTACACAAACTATTGTTTGAGAGCAACAGCTGTGTAATTGACTTCAAGCACCAAAAATTATGGTTGCAACTGGTCATAAGGTGGGAACCTTACTCCGCAGCTATTGGAGGTCTTCACTCACAGACTTGCACCAATGGAGCACTATCCTTTCGGAAGAAAAAAGCAGCATTGCACCATCCCTTCACAGCGCTTCCCTACCCACAGTCCACCTAAACACTGCAGCGACCCTGATCTCTGCACTGCAACTTCAAAATACAGAACAATCTGCAAAACAAAATACTGAAGATCTAAAGCCTTCAATTGCCTGGGCGCCATCTAGTGACAGTTTCAACACATAAACCATCATCGTGCAAAGGAACTCCATGTGTGTTTTTCATATCTATAAAAATGTATTCAGTTTACTCTACGAACTGATCGATCCATCACAAAAGTCTGTCTGATGTGCCATTATATGCATGCCGTTGCTGCTAACCTCCCTGTACCCCCTACAAGTACATGAAATAAAAACCCTTTTCTTACCCACTTGCCCTAATTCCATATTCACTGACACAATGTTTTGTAATCTTGTGTTTTCATTAATTCTTTATCTGTAATTGGGGCTGGCATTATGGCCTAGAGGTTAGAGTAACGAGCTGTGAATGAGCTTGGTATATCCAGCAGACCTGGGTTTGAGTTGCACAACCTCCAATTGTGTACTGTATGACTCTAAGCAAGTCACTCAACCTCCCCAGTCACCCCTGAAAACAGGCACTGTGCCTAGTAAACCTTACCTGGTTACCAACAAATTAAAAAAATCTTATGTCTGATTATGTATTGTGATTTGTTTTTGTTTTGTTTTAGCTTGAATGTTCAGTACATGTTCAAATTCTGTGTTACATTTCACTGACTACATTGTATTACAGGTACCTATATTGTTATCCTATATATGTACTATGTGAACTGTGATTATTCAGTTTTTGCTGTCCTGACCAGGACCTCCTTGTAAATGAGTATCATTCAATTAAGCCTTTTCCTGGTAAACAAATACATTATATCTGAAAAAACTTGAAAAACAGTGAAATACAATGTCCTTTAAATAAAATCTCCTAGTTAATTATTTAGTAACTGTTTATTTGCTGTGCTGCATCAGTTTTAAAATGTTTATGTTATAAATTGCTGTCATAAAATATAAATGCCAGCTGGCTCAGTGGCTTGGCAGTAGAGTTATAGCTTGCCACACCAGCGACCTGGGTTAGGGAGCAGGCTTGTGTCACACTGGTGTTAACGAGAGGGACAGGATCAAGCATCTAAAGGACTGCACACCTCTCCTGGGGAGGGGGACATATCACACTGCTCCTACACTGCCACTTTGTGATGGAGTGATGGTAAAGTAGTAGGGGATATACCACTGGGGGAACAGCAGATGGTAGGCATGTGGTGCACGTGGGCCTGCATGCGCACGCACATTTACAATATTGCACACTTCTCCTGGGGAGGGGGATACACCACACTGCACTGCTCCTACACTGCCACTCTGTGACGGAGTGATGGTAAAGTAGTAGGGGATATGCCACTGGGGGAACAGTAGATGGTAGGCATGTGGTGCACGTGGGCCTCCATGCGCATGCACATTTATAATATTGCACACCTCTTCTGGGAAGGGAGACACACTGCACTGCTCCTACACTGCCACTCTGTGACGGAGTGATGGTAAAGTAGTAGGGGATATGCCACTGAGAGAACAGTAGATGGTAGGCATGTGGTGCATGTGGGCCTCCATGCACATGCACATTTACAATATTGCACACCTCTCCTGGGAAGGGAGACACACCACACTGCACTGCTCCTACACTGCCACCCTGTGAAGGAGTGATGGTAAAGTAGTAGGGGATATGCCACTGGGGGAACAGTAGATGGTAGGCACGTGGTGCATGTGGGCCTCCATCCGCATGCACATTTATAATATTGCACACCTCTCCTGGGAAGGGAGACACACTGCACTGCTCCTACACTGCCACTCTGTGATGGAGTGATGGTAAAGTAGTAGGAGATATGCCACTGGGGGAACAGTAGATGGTAGGCATGTGGTGCACGTGGGCCTCCATGCACATGCACATTTGCAATATTGCACACCTCTCCTGGGAAGGGAGGCACACTGCACTGCTCCTACACTGCCACCCTATGAAGGAGTGATGGTAAAGTAGTAGGGGATATGCCACTGGGGAACAGCAGACAGTAGGCACGTGGTGCACGTGGGCTTCCATGCACATGCACATTTACAATATTGCACACCTCTCCTGGGAAGGGAGACACACCACACTGCACTGCTCCTACACTGCCACTCTGTGAAGGAGTGATGGTAAAGTAGTAGGAGATATGCCACTAGGGGAACAGCAGATGGTAGGAACTTGGTGCACGTGGGCCTCCATGTGCATGCACATTTATAATATTGCACACGTTTTCTGGGAAAGGAGACACACTGCACTGCTCCTACACTGCCACCCTGTGAAGGAGTGATGGTAAAGTAGTAGGGGATATGCCACTGGGGGAACAGTAGATGGTAGGTATGTGGTGCATGTGGGCCTCCATCCGCATGCACATTTATAATATTGCACACCTCTCCTGGGGAGGGAGACACACTTCACTGCTCCTGCACTGCCACTCTGTGAAGCACTGGTGGTAGGGAACTGGCAGAGATGCCACTGGGAGACAGCAGATGGTAAGCACATGGTGCATGTGGGCCTCCATGTGCACGCACATTTGCAATATTGCACACGACCAGGTTGGGGCAGGAAAAGCAGTGCCGGCTGTACAACACCAGGGCCACTTGCTCCAGCCTGTGCTACAAACCCAGACTTGGCCAGATCTGGATGTGGTCACCTGGAGAAAGGGTGGCCCTCCCCTCCTGGCCCCCACCATGGGGGGGAGGGGATCCATGGTGGCTCTCATGTCTGGCAAATCCTGGGGAGATAGTCACCATTCAGGGGTGGGCTTGGACTGAGGGGCATGCCTGACCCTGGAAGAGAAAAAGCTTTATTGAAAAAAAAAACACAAAACAGTTGTTTATCTAAACCAGTTTTTATGTTTGCAAACAGTATAAAGTGCTTGAACAAAACCACAATTGTTTGCAACTTCTCCTAAATAAATTATTTTAAATGTGAAGAACTACCATACCTTATGTCTAAGTGTAAAAATATCTTGTTTTTAACAGTAAAATAATGTATATGACTCTGAATCTGTGTCTGCTCAATATTTTCTGGGTTGAACCTTTTCTAATTGCAATAATGTAGTCCAGGGCATGTGTCATGCTGGGATAACGTCACTTCTCTGTGGTTGCTGGCACTCAGCCTGGGCTTCGTACCCAACCACCTGAAGTATGATGTTATTCCAGCACAACACATGCTTTGTTGTGTATTATTGCTTAATTGTTATATTTGGTTGAGCATTCGATACATCACTAATGGATTTGTGGGTCCCTTTCAGGCAGCACTATCCCCCATAAGCTATAGCTAAGACTCATGTGGATAGACCCTTCAGGACTGCCCCACCTCATTATATCATTTAGAAGGTTCAGCCCCTTCCTACTAGAAACTTCTACAGCATTCTCATTGAATTGCCCATTTGCATTTATAGTACTACTAACCAGTTTGGACCAGTTTAACCTCTGCAGCCAGCAATGCTAATTAGAGGTCTCACTCTTAACAAATCACCCATTACCTTAACTATCTGCCATTTTGAAGGCTGGCTGCAGGTACAGTGGAGAGATAGTGCACTGCCAGCCAACGTACCGGGTCATAAAGTTACACGCTTAATAGCATACGCCATTATGGTGAAAACCTGGACCTGTGCACTCCTCGAGTTGGACCCCCAGAGTTGAGAATCTTTAGTGGGGGGTCTGGGGAACAGCCCCCATAACAGGTGTGGGTGGGGCCCCCCACAGAACAAAGACTTGATGCCTCATGACATTAATCGAGAAGCGCGATAGTGCCATGCGGCATTATGTCTTGCGACATAATGACCCCGTGCCCACTGTCTGCACTCAGACAGCTGGGCTCCATTCTAGTCACACTCTTAAGTGGCTACTTTAAACCATGCATGCTTGTCCAAGGTGACTTTCAATAAAAAATACATATGGGACAAAGAACAAGGGGAAATAGCCTCTTTTCTTGTACTGTATGTATGATACTTGTTACATACATTTGTTACAATAAGTAAATGTATTTTTACAGGATTTGTTTCCCAATAATGTGCAGCTTGGTAGGATAACTGAGGCAGGATAGGCTATAGAATCTGTTGCCATCCAGCATTAAATCAACTATCAGAGGTAAGGACTGAACTGAATCCAGTTTTTAAAAGGTAGTCTACTGAAGTTGTAACATGTTCAATATTTTTATAATTTCTTTATATATATATATATATATAGTGTGCATTTTAGTCAGGGACTCCTCGCCTTTGCAAATTTTTATTTTATTTTATTTATTTAAAAGTTGATAACCGGGAGAAGCACCATTGAGCCGAGGCTAGTTTCTAGATGTGATCCGGGGACAGGGGAACAAAAGGAAAAATAAATAAATAAATAGAAAGCTACAGTAGCAAAACATCAGTAAACTATAACGATGAGTAATTCAAAAAAGAAACATGGGTCAGGGTTACAAGACCCAAAAATAACAATGTATAGTAAGACCAGCAACAGCAAGTGATACACAGCATGAACAAGTGAACATGATGCAATAAGAGCAAACTTGAAAAAAGGAGGGTTGCATTTACACAAAAAAAAAAATTACAAATAGCAAGTGCAAACAACCTGAAAGCAGCAAAGCAAACATGCGATTAGCAACATTAAGTGGGAGTTGCTTGGGGGACACTGTGAGCATGACTGGTGTAGGAGGAATTTGAGGAGCTTTTTGAATGAGAAAAGGGAGGAGTATAGACAGAGGTCAGGGGGTAATTTATTCCAGAGAGAGGAGAAACAGAAAGAAAAAGCTGATTGACCAGAGAAAGAGTAGGAGTGAGGGATAGAGAAGGTGCGAGGGTCTCTGTGCCGAAGGGAGTAAGCTGAGGGGACAGCTTGAGTGAGGTGGGAGGAGAGATCAGAGGGGAAGGTACCAAACCAGAATTTGACAACAAACGAGGCACAGTGCACCATTCTCCTGTGAGGCAGAGGAGCAAGTGCTAGGGCAGAATAAAGAAGACAGTGATATGTAAGAGGGGGAGAAGCAGTGGCGAAATGGCAGAAAGAGTTTAACAGGATGTTGAGTCTGTTTAAGGATGACCAAGAGGCAATGCCGTACACCACATCTGCATAGTCGAAGGTTAGTAGAATCATTTTGGTAACAAACACATGGTGGGTAGGGAGAGGAAGGCTGTTTTTGTGCTGGTAGAGGGCACCTAATTTGGGGTGAAGCTTGGCACAGATGTCATCGTATGGGTGGAGACATCCAGGTGGGAGTCGAGCCAAACTCCTAGATACTTGAAAGCTGCAATGTTCTCAATGTAGGAACCATCCAAGGTAGTAAAGGTTGGAAGGTGCTGAAAGGTGGCGAGATTTTGTCTAGTGCCGAAAGTCACAGCCACTGTCTTTTTTACATTAAGTTTGAGTTTGTTGTCCTTGAACCAGGTCTGGACTCTGTTGAAGTCACCCTGAAGAGGGGCCTGTATGCTGTTGATGGAGGGCCCAGAGAGGAAAAGAATAGTATCATCAGCATACATATGTATTTCAGCGGATCTGCAGGCTGAGGGGAGGTTATTTATAAATAGGGAGAAGAGGATAGGACCAAGGATGGAGCCCTGGGGGACACCAGAGAGGACTGGGAGCGGAGAGGATAGAGCATTACCAGTTAGAACAGATTGTTCCCTGTCATGAAGGTAGGAGCGGAACCAGTTAAAATGCCTGACTCACTCACAATACAGGCTAAATGTGTGCACTGTCTGGTTACCAAATTTGTGCATGAAAAGTCACTTATCATGTGATTTCATGCACAAACTGTGCATGGTAAAGCAGCTTTCATACAACCCCCATAACGGTCATTTTACACCATATTTTGCACAAATACAGTTTTCGCGCAAGAAAATATTTAGCCCACCCCTATTTAGCAAATTATCTTTTTTTACCATCCAGATTTCTCTTGGAGGGAATTAACTGGAAAATTACACAGGTGGGTAGTAACATTTCAAACATATAAAAGGTACAATGTGTTATTCAAAGAAGTGTCCATTTCTTCTTAGAAAGTTAGAAATAAATCCAGTTTCTCACTTAAATACTTTGGGCTCCTCAGTAGTTGGGACTGTCAGATATTACAGCAACACTAGCATTTTATTGAATCCTTTTTACTAGCAGTTTGAAAAGTAAACATGAAAGCTTACTAGTTTTGCATTGCACAAAGCAATTATTATAAAAGTAGAACGCCTTTTACTAACACATTGAAACATAATGTGACCAGTGGACCTTACCTGCTACTAAAAGAATAAAAAAAGAAGAATTAATTATACAGAAAACTGCCTATTTAATAGATACGATTACCTGCTCTTTATGCATATTTAGTTCTCCCATGACATCACTTCCTGCTTCAACATTACATGATATGGCAGTTGCCTTGTTTTAATTTATGGGTGATTTAAATATGAGTATCTCTGAATTGCTAAGACCTACAGGTAAGCACAATATACTGTTTGAAAGAGGTTTTCTTGGTCTTTAAGGCACATTTACACGGCCTGATCTGTACCACTGCAAGCAGTGCAGATGAGTTGCACCAGTACAGATCAGGCTGCGTAAACAGCCTGCAGAGTGTTGTGGGTCACTGAATTGTGATGGAACACAGTCAGTGTTTTTGTGGATTCCTGTACTGGTGCAGGCAGTTTTTGCTAGCATATAAACATGCTGCACTACCTGCACTGGTGCAGTCCTGTAGTTCCCCATGCCACGCTGCCATTGGGAAAGTGTGTACCCTTAAGTGAGACAGCATTACCCTGATCCCCCACTTCCCATGGAGGAGAGCCAACACAGGGAAGCAAACAACATCAAAAAGGCCTGATTCCCTGAAGCAGCTTGTGCAGGTAAAACAGTTGGCCGCTAACTGCATCTTACAGTGTGGAGCTGGGCAGAAGGGAGGCGGGGGGGGCAGGGAGAGAGAGAGAAAGGTGAGCTGGCCACACTGCTGGTTTTGTTTAGAGCAGCTGGCATTCGCTGGCCTTCTCAGCTGTTAGTCTAACCCCCAACCCCTGACAGAAAACCACTGTCACAATGCAGGATGTCATTCTGAACTGCAAGTAGGGCTGGGTGAAATTTATCTTTCATCAGTGAAATTCTGGTGAAATGCTGATTTCACTTCCACGAAATGTTGGTGAACATTTTGCTAAGTTTTATCAAAATTGTGATTTCAGTTATTTCCAACTAATTTAAAAATGTGTTATTCCAAACTGCACCAAATGTGGTATGATTATTTTACCATGATCCATGCAGAACTATACCAAGTTTCACATCTCTACCTGTAACAGTGATTGAGTTGTAAGCCTCCAAACCTTTGGAAATTTTAGAAATACATTTCACAACTATGTAAACTGCAGAATTTTAAGACCCTGTAACTTTAAACTTGGAGAACAGAATATCACCAATTTTGTTAGGTTCATTAATCCTAAATATTAGGTTTTAAGGTCACCCCCATGGCCTAGCTGCAGAGCATTACGTTGCCATGCTGATGATACGGGTTTGGAAGCGAGCCCAGGAAGTCACGTCAGGAGGCAGGTCATGGCTGAGACATCAGTCACTTGCCGGCACATCTCAGTTGGGGAGGGTTCATGGCAGGTTCCACTAACACAGTGACCCCTGCATCTGGGCCAGGGAGCTTTCTCCTGCTGTGGGGAAAGCTATGACTGTGCGAGACTGATAAAGGCAGGTACCATCCCCACCAGGAGAGATGGAAGGGAAAAGAATGTTGGAGAAAAACCCGGTAGCCAGCTGAAAGATGGCTGGGCTCAGCCTTATCAGGGTATATCCCTGTGAACACGGTATATCCCTGAGAGACTAGCTGCTGGCTGGGAGAAAAAACAATATAGGGAAAAAAAAGAGTCTGTGTGTGTCATCTCTCTCTAAGCTCTTGCTTAAAGGCTGGCCAAGTTATAAGCAGCCAAAGATTCAGAAATCACAGTAATTAAAGTTGAATTTCATGAGCTTTTGTGAAATTGTAGAATGTTGTGATACTTTTGTTGGAGCCATGTCCATACATTTTGCTCAATCTTCACTTGAGTTGCCATTGCAGAGGAAGCTAAAGGCTGGGTAAAGTGGCAATAAGGTAGCCTTCATAGGAGGCTCCATAGTAAAAGTTTAGTGGTACCAAGTGTCAGGTCACTATCTTGAGTGATGCACCATGAAGAATAGTCATAAACATCACTGTGCACTTCTCTGAATTCTTGTAATGTGCCAGACAACCACTCATTTACTTGACTTGTGGAAATACATGCATGTGCAGCATTGTTTCTGTACTATGCCACCTGCTGACTTTAACAACCCCGTAGATAACAAAGTATATTTTTTAAAATTTGAAAACAGAGGCACCAAGTGATGCCAAGCTTTACAACTAGTTGGACTTAGACCATTGTGACAGAAGCATCTGGATATCGTTAGTCATGATGGAGCTTGATGCTGGGCACCATTGTTGCAGGAGTGTTGGAGGGGTATTGTAGGGCCATGATGCTAGTGCAAGTAAGGTGATTCAGAGGTGATAAGTGCTTTGTGAAAGTTAAATTTCGCAGGCAGAATGCTATTGGCATTACCTATTATGCGTCCATGAATTTTTTAGCAAACTTTGTCAATTAGTAATTTCTAAAGTATCCGCAATAAATGTTAATGTACTAAACCCCATTTATCCAGCTTAATTAGATTCCAGGACATATTCACTTTAGAATGCATACCAAACCTTGAGTGTATACCTGCAATAGTAATGGAGCTATAAACATCCAAATATTTTGAATATTTTCATACAATTTAACAAATAATTAAATTGTGAAATTTTGAACTCTCATAACTTACAATTTATATAACCAAATACCTCTCCATTTAGCAGTTACTATGACTCCTCCAAGAAAGTATGCATATAAATTTTCAAATATCTAGCTACAAAAGTGGCTAAATTGTAAGCATAGAAATATTTTCAAATATTTTCACTTGAATAATAAATTACCAGGATTCAAGCCCCTATAGCTTTCCCACCCCTAATCCAAATGTCATGAAACATGACATCCCTTTAGGGCCTCTTCTACAAAAGAGGCATGCCAAATGTCAGCTCTATAGGTATAATACTGATTGAGGTACGACCAATTAAAGAATTTCAGAAAATTCTAAAAAAGGTGAAATTTCATGACAATTCTGAGAAATCAGAATTTGCTAATTTTGCCCAGCCCTAACCACAAGACTGACCCTGCAATGGTGTAACAATGTGTAAATGACCATCAGAAGTGATGCAGGCAGAGTGGCAGCAAATGCAGCAGATTGCAGTGCAACACCAGTAAGTAGTATAAACAGGCCTTTAGACATTATGAGATCCTTAAGGCTGATAGCTCTCTCACTTCCTTTACTCACATAGACAGATGTCTGGAATTCACTCCCCCAAAAACAGATAGTACCTTTTCTAGATGGACGAGATTGGGACTTGTCCACTTCTCACAGTTTGTGCGGGAGGGAGGGCCTAAGACATTTGCACAAATGCAAACAGAGTTAACACTAGGGAGGGAGGGCCTAAGACATTTGAACAAATGCAAACAGTTAACACTAGGTAGAACTGATCTTTTTAGGTACCTCCAGGTAGTATCATTCCTTTATGTAGTCAAATGATGGAAGTACAGACAGATCCACACCTGATATATCAGATTTTTGAACAAGCGGCGGACAGATGACTGTGGAAAAAATACATCTCCCTGCTGGTCCAGATCTTCATTCATCATAGGGAGCAGCCACCACCTCCCTTTCAGCCTGAGAGAGGGAGTCATACTGGAGTTCATGCTGGAAGAATAAGAACGTCAAGAAGGCAAGACCCATGTAGACTTTCCCCCCAATTCAGTGGCGGCAACAAACACCACCAACTACAACAAATAGCCTATCCAATCTATTCTTAAAGATCACCAGATTGTCAGCATCTACCACCTTCTGTGGCAGTCCATTCCACATCCTAATTGCCTTACACTTGAAGCCATTCCTTCTCAATTCAGTCCTACTCATTTCTTCCCTCAGGTGTCTATCATGACCTCTCAATTGATATGATTTCTCCCTGATCTCTAGTCCCAGTTACGATTTAAGATCATTATCTCTTGAAGCCGTATACAATAACAATAAGGATTTCACCCTGCTACAGTCTCCCCTTGCCCTTCTGTTAACTAATGACCACAACCCCAGCTTATCTAGTCTAACCTCATACGAGATCCCCTCACAACCCGAAATTAGTCTGGTAAGTGACCTCTGCAGCCTTTCCAGTAATTTAATATCCTTCACAAGAAAGGGACTAGAGACAGTAGAACAATAATCCAAAATGGGTCTAACCAATGACTTATACAGTGGCAACAATACCTCCCTATTTCTCGAGTGAAAACTCCTTCTTATGCAGTTTACCAACTGCATAGCCTTATTTGATGTTATTCTACTGTGAACACCATTTTTTAGGTAATTTTGAATATAAACCCCCAAATCCTTCTCACACTCTGAAACATCCAACCTAAGACCCTGCATATAATAGGTCTGCTGGATATCATGTTTACCTAAATGCATTATAATGCATTTCTCCTTATTAAAACTCATCCCATTTATATTTGCCCATTCTACAATATGAATTAAATCCTGCCCAAAAATGTATCTGTCATTAAATGTATCCACCACTCCCCCTAATTTAACATCATCAGCAAATTTTATTAACTTATCTTTACTAAGTGTTCCCAAATCTCTTATAAAGATGCTAAATAACAGCGGTCCCCGTACCGAACCCTGAGGGACATCACCCCTACCCTCAACGGTTCTGACAGATGACCCTGTATTCTTACTTGCTACTGCCTATTTGTCAATCACTGTTTGACCCTTCTCACAATAGTTACATCAATCCCTATATCAATAAGCTTATCAATAATCTTACAATGTGGAACCATGTCAAACACTCTACTAAGATCGAACATCACCATATCTACATTTTTTCCTTCATCAATATGCTTACTGATGTAATCATAGAAGGTAATCAGATTCATTTCACATGATTTACTAGTCACAAAACCATGCTGATTTTTATCTATTAGTCCCCTTCTTGTTATCATATATGTGATGGCTTCACTCAAGATACCTTCAATAATCTTCCCTATAACAGAGGTCAAACTTACAGGCCGATAATTCATTGCCTCACTCTTTTTCCCCCTTCTTATAAATTGGCACCACACTTGCCAATTTCCACACCTCTGGCACCAAACCCTCTGCTAATGAATTTCGACTCAACTTGGTAATAACTGGTGTCAGCATGTCCCCCAACTCCTTCAAAAAGTATGGATGGATCCCATCCAGTCCTGCCACTTTATCAGCCTTCAATCTCATGATCCTATTCTTCACCTTCTCTTCAGTTATTACTATGTTTGGATCTAATGTACCCGTACCCAGACAGCCATTATCCACAAAAACATCATGGCCCAGATATTCAAAAGAGTTGAGCCAAGCGCAATAGGGTTGCGTTTGCGCAAGTCCGAAATTGTGCCATTCTGCGATATTCAGCAGGAGGCAGTTGCGCCACCGAAAACATGCTGAGCAACAGCGCAATGATAATGAAGGCATGCGCAACCGAAGGGGGAGGAACCCTGCATAAATGGCGCAGTGTGATGTTCAAAGACTTGCGCAATGCGCAACAGTGGAGCAAGCGGAAGTTGCGCCATAGTGGAAATTAGCCAAAATAAAAAGGAGCAAGGAAGAGGCACAAGAACGCTACAGGGAAGCCACATGAGGCAGAGGGAGAGGCAGGGACAGGGAAAGTGGCAGAAAGAGGGCAGGCCAGGGAAAAATAACAGCATCAGAGAGGCACAGGGAAGGTGTGTGGAGCCACACAATCCAGAGGCTAGCACAGACAGGTGTACCCTGTGCAGGGGAGGTAGCAGCCAGGACAGCGGGGGGAACAAAGCAACAGCTGCAGGGGGGGAATGCAAGCCAGGGACATGGCCAGTGCCACCTTCCACATGGAGGCCATAATGAGGGGGGTGAGAAGGCGGGCGGCAGGGGGACGTGGCCGTGGAAGGGCCTGTCGGCGGTATGCCCCCAACAGGCAGTACCGAGCCCGCACCAGCTTTGAGCTGTATGCAGATACCAAGATTGTGGGCTGGTACCACCTGAACAGGGCAATACTGAGGCGGCTCTGTGAGCTGTGCAGTGATGTGATGCAGGCACCCACACGACGGAGTCATGCCCTGTCAGTGGAGACAAAGGTAACAGCCTGCATGTGCTTGCTCGCCACGGGTACCTTCCAGAGACTAACTGGGGACACCACAGGCATAACCCAGTTGGCCACGTCACGCAACCTTACCCAATTCCTCAGCGCACTGCTGCCACATGCTGAGGAGTACATCCATTTCCCCAGCACTGCAGCGGAGCGCACAGCAAACATTCAGGAATTCTACAGAGTAGCACATATGCCTGGTGTACTAGGGGCAATAGATTGCACCCATGTGGCCATATGCACACCACCTGGTGAGGAGGGGGCCGCACACATGAACTGCAAGGGCTATTCCAGCATCAACTGCCAGGTGGTGTGCGATGCCAGTGGGCGCATCATCAATGTCTGTGCCACGCACCCTGGGGGAGCACATGATTCATACATCTGGCACCAGTCAGCACTGTGCCACCGGTTTGAGAGTGGAGACATCCCCACAGGACACCTAGTGGGGGAGTATGCAAACCAAATGGACATATCTAGGGCCTGGGGGGGCATGTCCAGAGGTGCCATGGGTGTGGCCTACAGGGAGTGGGGCAGGCCGAAGCTGATCACGAAACTAACCTCCACCCTCTGCACACAGGTGACAGTGGATACCCACTCTGTCCCTGGCTGCTCACACCCTACCGGCAGCCCACGACCCCATCGCAGCAATGCTACAATGAGGCACATACCACCACACGCAATGTCATTGAGCGAGTGTTCGGGATGCTGAAGGCACGATTCCATTGCCTGGACACCTCTGGTGGTGCCCTACAGTACAGCCCCTCAAAGGCCTGTGGGATATTCTTGGCCTGTTGCATCCTGCACAACATGGCCAAAGAATGTGGGATAGCCATACAGGTCAAAGAGGGGGACAGCGATGGGGACGCCGGTGGCGATGGTGATGGGCAGCCCCCAGCGGCGGGACCCCGACTAATCCGGCTGGCACAGCTGCACCGGGACACCATCACAGAGGAGCACTTCAGCCAACCCAGGTAAGTCATGGGGCCATGCGCAACCACCAGTGGCTAAGGCACAACCCACAAACACGCATGGAAACACACCCGGGGTGCATGCTGGCAAGGGATGTGGCAGGGCACAGAAGCACACACACACAACCAGGGATGGGTGAAGATCAACATGCCACATGGACGGACACACACACACACACACAATGCACCAAATGTGCACAGAGGGCAGGAGGAACACCGACCCAGAACTCCAACCCTAGCAACACACATGTCCACAGGCCACCACGTCCACTGTCTGTCCATGTGCGTGTGTCAGATGCTGGGCACCATCGCACTTTGTTGTACAGCGCAATGCAGGCATCATCATGCACACGTACCTGCGGACAGCAGCCAGGAGGGTGTGCCGGTGGACCATGTGTCCGTGTGCAGGGCTGGGTACCCACCCGTGCACTGCCCACCGAAACACACAATGCACACAGTGCAGCACCAGACAGTGTCCACTCTGGGAGACAGGTCAGTCTCGTGGCACAGTGCCACGTCCACCTTGGATGCGTGGGCGGCCCCGCTGAGACCCTCCAGCACTGGCAGGCTGACCACAGGCCTCATGGGGTGGCACCGATGGTCCCCCAAGGGTTCCACTGCACGAACGTGACCGTGCCCGCGCAGGGGTCTGCAGCACACCGAACATGCCTGCACCAGGAGTGCTCGGGATGCCCACAGCTGAACCCGGCATCGACTGGGTGGGTGTCGCATGACACCAGGAATGGGGAGTGGATAGCACACTGCGTGGTGTGAGCGATGCATGGGCACCTGACTGTGTGCCCATTGTGGCCATGACAGCAATGAACGCCTGTGCATGCCTGTCAATGGAAATGGTCACATTCTCCCGCAAATGGTCCATCCGTGACAGGATCCTTTCGGTGTCCCTGCTACGACGCTCCTCTGCCCACTCCAGAGCCACACACAGTGCTTCCACGGACGTTGCAAGCCGCATCTGCTGCTGGACGATGCCCGCGGTAGGCAGGTGTGCTCGTCCAAGAGGTCGTCCACCTCCTCGGCATCCTGTCCCTCAGAGTGTGCATGGGCCTGATGTTCAGCACCCCTTGAGGGTGGGTGCTGCACACCAGGACCAGGTATGGGCAAGTCCACAGGCGGTGCACAGATGACGCTGCTGAACCCTGAACCCCCAGTCCCGGTGGGCGACTGCCACTGCCGCCCCTCCAGCTGCTGCGCCCAAGGGTTCAGTAGTGCCACCGCAGTGGCAGTAACAGTCTCACTGTCCTGACCAGACACGGTGCTGCCCCACTGGTGCTGACAGGCACAGCCTGGGACTGTGCTGACACGCTGGCCCACACAGCGGTACCAGCCACAGCCATGGCGTGAGCTGACCTGCTGTGTGTCCATCCCTGGCACACACGTGTCACTGCCCATGACGGTCGTGTCTTCATCTCTGGTGCAGGTCTCTGCCCCAGCCACGGCCACAGCATGCTGGCATCCTTGGACGCCAGAACGCTGAGACACAGGAAGGGCTTCCCCCACACCTGTCTCAACGACTTCAGTGTGGACAGCCAGGCAGCTCCACTGTCGTGCCGATCCACAGAAACCTGTGGAGATGGATGGTCCAAATTCTGACTCTGGACGACTGTTCTCAGTGGACAGGCCCACCAACGCTGACCCGTGCAGACGCTCAGGATCTGTAGGGGAAAGCAAAGTCACGTTATTGCGTGTCACCTACCCACCCCCCCAAGGCAGACCGTGGCTTACCATGCAGAGATGGGCCACCACCTGTCTGGAAGCCACCGCCCGGAACTCCCTCTATGGCACTGCGGTGCATGCTTGCAGCAAGCCTGTCCTCTGCTGGTGTGAGCTGCACCACCTCTGGCTGTCCCCCGCCTGTTGCAGCACCTGCCGCCCTGATGGCAGCCACCTTCTCCTTCACCCTCCTCCTGTCAGTACCCATCTTCTTCTTACACTCCTGCATGGAGTGCTGGTGACTGCCATGCAGGTTCACAGCACATGCCACCTCCTCCCATGCAGCAGCACGGGCCAGAGGGGTGTCCCGCCGTCCACTGAGCAGTGGCTCCTGATCCAGGTAGGCCTCGAAAAGTGCGTCGGTCTCGGCCTTCGTGAAATTGGGCCTCCTCCTCCTCTGCCCACCACCGTTGTCCTCCTCACCCAGAACTTGCTTGGTCATTATTCAGCCTGTAAGGATGGCAGTGGTTACCTGTGACTGTGCAGTCCAAAGCATGTCCCTGAATCCACAGTCCACACTCCCACACAGTATGCAACTCACCAATAAACTGCAGTAACCAACTATGGCCACTGCAGCACTTTGTCACACTTTTATAGAGCAATCCATGCAAATTAGGTGAGGAGCAACTTTAATTAGATGCAAATCGTGGTGCGGCGCCATTGAATGGCTGATCGGATGATTAGCATATGACGGCTGAATATCGCGCTTTTGCGCTTTGCGCAATTGTGTTAAACGTTTTGAGCCAATGGCGCAGTTCCATGGCATGCGTAGTACACCTCACTGCGCATGCCCAGGCTGCTGACACTGGTGTCTGCTGCGCTGCTGATGTGCTGTGCACGATGGTCAATGCAGGGCATGGCCACCATTGTGCCAGTGGTGCTATAGCGAAGGTCACTACATGGCGCTGTGACAATGGGCCTTCATAGGCGCAATGGCACAACTGCCCGATAGTCCGCTGTGGCGCTGGCACACAGGCAACCAATTGCACTACACGCAGTCATCCGATGGCACTGTGTGTGGCCTTGCGCCAGAGACCCTTGACCCTGTGCCCAACCTTTGCCCCCTTGGCGCCATGCGTCAGGCATGGGTGCACCTCTATCGCGCTGTTTGGTAACAGCGCGATAGGGAATGGCAGCGCTGTACCATGCAGCATTTGCATGTGGGGTACCGCACTGCAGAGCACCATATTGCTTACTATAGCCATTGTGATGGCACGCAGAAGAGCCCCTCAGTGGACTGCCATCAAGTTAGCGAACCTTGTGGCTATTGTCGAGCCACACCATGGGCCTCTGTTTGGGGAGGCGCCACTGGACAGGGCCAGGACCCAGGTGTGGCAGGAGGTGGCCGCTGCCCTGGAGGTGGCCACCGGATGGAGGAGAAGCATGGAGCAGTGTAGGCACCTCTATGGGGACCTCAGGAGGAGGGAGCCGGAGCTACTAGCCCATCTGTGGTCACGTGCCAGGAGGGGCACGGTGCCACGTCCAGGTAGGGGTTCCGTCAATGCACTTGTATCGTCCATATGGGTAACAGTGTTGTATGTGTCCAGCACATAGGGGAGGGATAGTCTAGGGTTGGCTGTGGTGGTGTTTACAGGGTGTGGGGTGGGTGGGTCTGGCAGGATGGGTGGGCACACACATTGGGGCAGGGGGACTTTGCTTCTGGATTGTACTGATGTTCTTCTCTCCTTGTTTCCCCCACAGGCGTGGATGAGCATCGCAGGCTGAGGGAGGAGTGGCAGAGGGAGGAGGACAGAGCGTCCAGGCTGGATGAGGGCCATCACCGCCAACCTGACTGGCCCAATGAGGGTGAGTGCCATAACTCCATGATTACTATTGCATGCTGTGTAACAGGGTGGGCAGTGGGGCATGGCCACCATCCATGGACACCACTGCCATACACGCAACTTGTGACAGTCAGCACTGTCCAGTGGCACTGCATGTCTGGGAGTGTATCAGTGGTGGTCCATGCGTGCACCGGGCACATGGCTGTGGCACTGCCTTCACACCTCATAGCCACGTTACTGTACGGCCATGGTGGTGCTGTGCAGGACATGGGCGGTGGGTGTGTGCAGTGGTCCACATGGCTGTGGCTGCCTGGGTGGGCAGGTCTTGTGGACACGGTCACTGTGGGTGGTCACACACCATCACAGGGGGGTGGCACATGGCTGTATGTCATGCACAATGGGTGGGCTGCAAGGGGGATGGACAGTCACACCTATTGACTCTGCACCCTCGTCCTAGGTGACTGGCGACTCCTGCAAATACAGCAGAGAATTAATGAGCTGCTCCAGGTGGTGAGGGAGACTTTGCAGCTCCTTCAGAGAATACACTGCCATGTGGTCAGGAGGAGACGGAGGAGCACACATCAGCGCCAGGAGGAGGAGGACAGGGGCGGCCGTTGATGTCCCCATGCCCTGACTACCACCTTCCCCCCTTTGACCCACCCTCACACCCCTTCTTCCCTCTCCCATATGTTCACCCCTGCCCCTTACCCACCCCCACCTTGTTTGTGTCCCTCCTCCCCACATTTGTACATAGTTATGTAAATAGTTCTTTTTGATATTTTTGAATACAAATATTTTGATATGAATACTGTGGTGGTCTCTGATTTGCAGCAGGCTATAGGTGCTCAGCTGCAGTGGTGTGCATGGTGTCAGGGGTGGTGCAGTCATGGGTATGTGTGTATGTCCGTGGGGAAGTGACTATGGTGTGGGAGTAGCTATCAGTCGGTGTCTGTGGTGTGTGTGCTGTTCCCTGTGCACTGGATGACTGTGTGCAGTGGTCCATGGTGCATGCTCTGTGTCCATGGTGCCCCTGTCAACCCATCCATGGCCTGTGCAGCTGACACCCTTGCATGTCTGTGACCCGCAAGGTCTGCTGCCATGTCAGTGGTGGCTGTCCATGCAGGGCAGCCACTGTACCTGTCACAATGCTGAGTTGTCTCCTGTCACTGGTGTGGTACATGTTTGCCTCAGGTGACACTGTGGCCTCCGTGGTTGTTGTCCCACCTCCATGCTGTTGCTTGTGTGTGTTGCAGGGGATGTGCACCACTGTCTGTGACTTGTGCTCCAGGCATATGATGGTGGCGTACGGGTCCACAGTGCCTGCACAGGGTGGCTGGCACTCCTGTGCCATGGAGGACTGCAGGCTGTGTGTACACGGTTTCCATGGGCCCACACTGGGGGCTTGGTTTCCCCGCTACTGTGTCCCTGTGTTATTGTCCCCTTGGGTATGGGTGGGTGTTTGTCCCTGCAGTGTGTTGCATCCAGTGTGGTGCATGCTTCCACACACCACTGTGGGTGTCTGTGCTGGCTGTTGTGGCCAGTGGTGGGTCGGGGTGTGTCACTGGACTACTGTGCAGGGTGCTGTATCATTGGTGGTGGTGTCAGGGGCATGCCCTGTCCCATGTGGGGTACCTCTTGTGCCGATGCATGGTCAGTCTCTCAGCTGTGCCTCGTGGGGATTGCATGTGGTGGCACTGTGTCTGCCGTTGTTGCATTGCCGTGTGCTGCCACCCACTGCTGGGTGCTCATGGTGGGGCTGGCTTGTATGGTTCTGTGGTGCACAAGGTTGCAGTGTCACAGTGGGGGTAGTGGTATGCATGGGGTTTCCTGCAGTGGTGGTCACTGCTCATGGGGGGGTGTCTGGGGGTCACGGAGCAGGGTGTGCTGTGCACTGGGGGATGGTGTGGCACGGGGTGGTCCGCCTCCTTGTGTGGCGGTCTCAGCTTGCCAGTGGGTGTGATGGGGCACCATGGCCCGGCTGTGGGTTGTTTGCTTGTATCCATGGGTCGGTGGTTATTCCAGCCCTCCCCCAGTTGTGCTGTGCTTGGGGTGTGGGGGGCTGATGTCAGTTCTGCTGTGTGTTCCTGTGCCCATCTGTGGCATGGGTGGTGGGCCCCTACCTCCCTGGTTGTACAGTTACATTGGTCTGCAGCTGGGGGGCTCCCTGCTTGCACTATGGCACCTCTGGACTGCTCAGCTGGACATCCCTTGTTGCGCCATGGCGCATCATATCTGCTCAGCTTCACCTCCCTAGTTGCGCTATGGTACAGGTTGTGCGATATTCAGATGTTGGCTGCAGGCGCAATTTGACTTGCTCCTTTTTTGAATATCGCATCTGTTGCGCATGGGCGCAATAGACTTGTGCTTGCTATTGCTATTGCACACTTTTTGGGCGCAGTTTGAATATCTGGGCCCATGTTTATTATACACAGCACCAAAACATCTACTAAATTAATTTACCACATCTTTAGGCTCAGAGGTCACCACCCCATTAATATTCAATGGAGCAACCATACTGCTTCCTCCCCTTCTACTATTCACATAAGCATAGAATCTTTTTCCATTATTTTTACTCATTGCCAATCTAAATTCAAGCTGTTATTTTGAATTTTTAATTTCCTTCTTCAATTGTTTTAATATACTCTTATACCTATTCCTAGAAGCTACTGATTTATTTTTCTTCATTTTCTGGAACATTACTTTCTTCTGAACATCAGCCCTCAGGACTGGAAGTATATATGGGATGGTGTACTCCACACCTCAGCTTCCAGTAACTGGAAGGAGTTCAAATGGAAGACTGTGAGTCATTTCTTTATCACCCCTTCCAGAACAAAACATTACGTGAAGGAAAACTCCATTCAGTGTTGGAGCACAATGTGCAAAAAGGCAAACTGCAACTCAGAGTAAATAGATAGATACAGGTTCACCAAACACTATGAAACGTGACTTCGGTTTCAGCTTCCAGAGGGACACAGAAAAACCTCCTGGGCAATGTTAAAGGCTGTGTTACTTACAGTAAGTACAAACAGTACACTTCATAAAAATGGTGAAATGCCAAAATAATAAATGAAGAACCAAATCCCTCAAGCATGCCAGCCATTGATCAGTGAACACATCTGTCTGCTTATGTATTGACACCCTTAGAAATCATCATGAGTGTTTGTGCTTCTGGAAGTGGAAGCCAAAGCACATCGTGTTTTTATATTTTGCACACTGCACTTTATAATTCATCAAATTAAAAAGAATTTCTTATGAAGGTTGGACCGTTTCCCTAGTTCCCTCATTTAGTGCATTTGAGCTGCACATTGTGGCAATTTTACTTTTTGCATTTTGCACTTACTATCTGGAATCATTCAGGGACAGACCATTTTGGTTCCCTTAACTTAGTTAGTGGTGATCCTCTTCTGAATAGCAGAGCCCTGTTTGCTCTGTCTACTTGACTTTGACTTGGAAGTGAAGAGTGCCTCAGGAAAAGCAGGACCGAATTTCTTGTCAGTCAAGAATGACTGTTTCCTTCTTCAGCATGTCAGGCATAGGGTAAGAGGGGATGTGGTTTTTGATTTGCTGCTCAGCAGCAAGGATGCCATGGTCACAGTAATAAGGTTGAGGAGCCGGTGGGAAACAGTAACCCTAAAAGGAGGTCATGAGGGAAGCTACTTCACCAAAAATAAGACCAATATACTAAACTTCAGGGGAGTTCATTTTGATAACATGAAGTAGATGGTTGTGGCTAAATTAGTGAATACCCACTGAGGAGGTGCTAATGCAAAGTCTGAGACCCTAAAGTGGCATATAACATAGACAGTGACTAGATTACTCTCCATGGGCAACAAGGGAAAAAGGGTTAGGGAAAGGCCTTCATGGTTAGCCAAGGGACTCCAGGAAAAGTTAACAAAGAAAAATTGGGCATATGATGAGCAGAAGATTCCAGTGACAGAGCAAGAGAAGTGGAGTAGAGGGCATTACAGAAGGAATACATGGCCATGACTAGGCAGGTCAAGGCAGATCTGGAAGACAAGATTACACAGGAGATCAAGGGGAATACATTTTTTTCCAATACATAGGTAAAAAGAGAATCAGGGAAAAGGTGGGGCCCCTGATCACTGGAGAGGGGGAATCATTAATTAAGGAAGAGAGAATAGCAGAGGTATTAAATACTGCCAGAATTAGTAGGTAGAAATCTAGATAGCATGAATCTGGTAAAATCCTTGGGTTTAGGTGGTATCCACCCAAGGGTAGCAGTGCAGTAAAATGAGGTTCTGGTTAGGCCAGTTGCTCTTATCTATCAGGGCTCTTTACAGACAGGGATAGTGCTGGAAAACTGGAGAACAGCCAGTGTTGTCCTCCTGTTCAAGATGGTGATGAGGCTGGATGCAGATAGCTACAGAACTGTGAATCTTACCTCAGGACCTGGCAAAGTGTTTCAGTCCACCATACAAGATGTGGTGATTCAGCACAGAGAAGAGAATGAGTTGTGCTCTGGCACATAATATAGCATCACAAAAAGCAAATGCTGCCAAACCAACCTAATTGCCTTTTTTGAGGAGGTAACTACGGAGGTGGATAGGAGTCAGGCAGTGAATATTGTTTTTCTGAACTTCAGCAAGGCCTATAACAACATACCGCATGGAAAACGCAGGGTGAAAGTAGCATGCTATGGAGTCCACAACATGTCCAGGAAGTGATCAGCACATTAATTGACAGGCTAGAGGCAGAGAGTGGTGGTGGCTGGTCACCATTCAGATTGGACAGATGGTCTAAGTGGAGTAACCCAAGGGTCAGTGCTGGGTCCATTGTTCTGTAACATATTTATTAATAATCTGACACATGCAAAGTTTCATTGCTTTCCAACCACAGCATTTCATTTCTTAGTTGATTATCTACTGTAATTTAGTTGAACTCAGTACAATGTGTTTGTGTTCTGTCATTTTGTATAACTAAATCAAGTTTTTATTAACGTTTTACAAGTTTTTGTTGTCTACACTTTCCTTGATTCTAACTCTCTGTCCAAAATTTTCATCGCTTGCTCTCAGTGGGCATGGAATGCTGCCTACACCATTCTTGTCCGGGTTTGGTTACAGCCAGTGTGTAAACTGGCTCTTTAGTGCCTAGAGGTTAGAGTAATCAGTGGTGAATGAGTTTGGTACATCCAGCAGACCTGGGTTTGATTCCCACAACTTCCACTTGCATACTGTGTGATTCTGGTCAAGTCACTTAATCACCCCAGTTCTCTCAGGTTGCCCCTGAAAACAGGCACTTGTGTCTAGTGGGTCTTACCTGGTTACCAAAGACTAAAATCAAAAAGTAGTGGCTTGTTGTATTGACAGAACATTGTAATTACATTCTGTGAGCAACTGTATAGGCTTATATCTAACCACCTCCCCAAAAATAATACAGAGATAATAAAAGGCATAGAATAAGAGTCTCTTAGTTTGGCTAGTGGCTCTCCTTACTGGTTCTGTGTCTCTAATGAAATTAAACAACCTTTTTAATGGACCATTAAAAATATACTTAATACAGCAAAGATTAACAATATTGAAACATAGCATTAGAGTTTTCTTCAACATAACATATTGGCTGTTATCCTAATCCATAAATCTCCATAACAAATCAGAGAACTTAAGGTAGAAGGGGGCTCAAAAGTGTTAAACCCAGAACTGATTTCAGAGGGCATGATCAGTTCAATGTTTTATTGTCAGGTGAAACAATTATAGCCAGGCAGTGAAATCCCATGACATGTTAGTGAACAGACTCCCCTAGAAACCAATTAACACCTCATTGTTAGGCTAGAAAGAGAGAAAGTCACATGATACCTCCACCTTTTACTCTTCTGTGTTACATTTTCCTAGAGCTACTGAGAATGAATGCTCTGTACTAGTACAGTACAGCAGGACTTAAACTGATATGAGTTTAGAATCAATGAAAGAGAGAAAAGTTGTATACTTCAGGCCTGGTTACTTAAACTTACAGCAGTGATTAGAATTAACTTTAATTATTTTTAATAGTAAAAGTTGTTTGAAAACATTAACCCCTATTGAAATGGATGGAGGGCACTGCAGGGCTCTCCATGCAAAAAATGACATCATTATGCCGGGCATCAGAGTGGTTAGGAATGCTGGCAGAATATGGGAATTGAGGGCTGCACTTCTCCGATTGCAGTCTCCATTTTGTGTAAATATTGGATTTTCTGGCAAGGTCAAACAACTAAAGGGGTCTTAATCACAGCCTTGGGTATGTCATGGTGGGTCTTTATTTTTGATGGTGATGGTACTCTTTAACAACAATGCAACAAGCCTAGCAGGCGTAAATCTTCAAATATTGGTTTTCCTTCAGTGCATTAGACCGTGCATATATGCAGCAATAACAGGGGCAGACTGGATGGACCATCGGTCTTTTTCTGCCAACATTGTCTATGCTTCTATGTATAACAAGGAAGACAGCACTAGCAGTCAATAATGCACTGATTTTTACCACATCAATTATGGTAATATGAAATGAGGCTAGCACTCAAACAGCCACTTGTTACATCAATTACGAATTCTGCAAAACAATGCTAGCAGAATCATTATAAATGTATTCTACATCCTCGGTCAAAATTAGCTTTGTAAAGCTACTATAAATGGACTCTTCTTATCTAGCCAACAGGATACAATGGTGTACAACTTCATAAATAATACAGTGTCTATCTAAAGAGGAATTTCAGCCACTAATGTCAACAAATGTTTGCAAAGTTTCCTCAATGTATGGAGTTGCTGTTCTATAGAACCTGATGCTCATGACACACCTACCATTGTATTGAATGACTTTGTAAAGCACAACAGTAATTTGATATACTGTACTACAGTAAAAAAGATAGCATTACTTATGGTATATATGCTGGTTTTTACGTCTGTTCAAGCTATACAGAAAGGAATGGGACGGAGTTGAAAACAGGCAGGACTGTGATTATGAATGACTATTCAACAGTCATATGATCAGACTGTAAAACTGTGCAACACCTAATCAGAGGACACTCAATTTGCAGAAGACACTAAGTAAAAGGGGCCAACCATAACAAAACTGTATTCCTTTGCCTATAATTTAGTTCAGTACCTCTCTAGTGCATTTGTGGAAACTACAGTTTCCAGCTGTAGAGGGTCATATACTAAGTGTCACATTAACAGACTTTTTCTCTTTGCTAACAGAGTTGTTTCATAATTTGAACCGGACCTTTAACTGACCCAGCATATTGCTGCACAGATATATTACAGACTTCACGCAAGCGTTCAGGGCCACATAGGTCCCTTTGTCAGATGTTATGACATTAAACAGAAGAAGCTGACGTTACACATGCTTTATTGTTTCAGCATAATTTATGACAAGTTGTTTAGATAAGATTAGCTAGGTGGATAGATAACCAACAGAGAGGGGAAAAGGCTTCAGAAATTACTGTAGAAGGGAAGCCTTTCAGGTAAGTGCTAAGAAAGTCACACGAGAGAGACAGGGTATTTGAGTTTTTTTTTATATGTAACCCCCTTACAAATGGGGGTTTACCAAAACGCCTCTAGTCTGTCTCTTTAAGAGCTGCCAGCTTGCTGACCCGTTCAGTTTACTAAAAAGAGAGGGGACTGTAGGTTCTCCTGCTTGAGTCCCGCTCGTGCCACTGGTTATGTGCCTTGTTTTTCCCCGTCGCTAAGCAAGCAAAGTGGGCACCTTATTGGGCTGTATTGTTGATGTACTATATTTTGACTTAAGTATTGAAAAATTTAGTTTATCTAACCTGTTTTCCCTTGGAGCTGGGATTTTGTGTGTTTTGCCCCTCCATTTTGGACCAGGACTGCCTTTTGAGTCCAATCAGGAGGGAAGGGCGCTTAAAATGGAGTATTGAGCAGCCAATTAGGGCTAGGACTCTCTCAGGAGCTGGCTGCCAATGGGAGGTATGGCCCGTGATCCTGGGAACTGAAGTCCAGAAGGTGGCGCCTTTTTTGTACCAATAGAAGGAGGCAGAGGGGATTGGCATCTGAAGCCCTCCAATAGAGTCGGGTGGCACCCGATTTGTGACTCTCTGCTTAACGGCCGAGAGGGCAGGGTCGTTGTGGCCATGAGTGAGGAAGGAGCTCTAGGCTCCTGCGCTGTGAAGTTTTTGTGCGGGAAGCACCTGTGGAAGGCCAACAAGTCAGGCAGCTTAATCGCCGAGGCAGTTGGACTGAATCCACTGGTGTTGCTGACAGAAGAGGCTGTGCATGTCGCAGCTACCTAACAGGCTCATCCTGTTGAGGACTGGAGAATCTGCTTCATCACGCTCGGTCAGTCAGGAAAAGTGAAGCTGCATTGCGACTCCCCGGTCAAGCAGTGAGTGCGATCGGGATTCAAAGCAGCTGCCTGGTGTGGTACCCTTCTGTTTTACATATAAATGTGTGAAGAAGTGTTCGGATCGCAGGCCTGTGTCCTGGGGTGGTGTGAGAGGGATCCTGCTACAGGAGTCGTGAGTACAAAATCAGGGTAGCTCCCTGTCAGATGATCTATTGAGTGCAAGTTTGGTCTGTTTGCCTCACTGGCCACATGAAATGAGCCTGCTGGCTCTAGATTACAAATTTGGGTATTGAACAGTTGTCTTCATCTTCAGGGCCCCAACCAGCTGCACCAAATTGGCTAGCCCCTTATTGCCTGGGTACCCAGTGACAGTGACTTATAGGGAAAGTAGCCTGTGCACAGTGCTCTGAAACAGTAGAGTGTTAAGCTTATTAACTAGATTTCCCCCGGCCTTGTTATTTTCTCCCTAAATAAATCAGATTTGGTTGATTTGCAAAGTATACTGTCTGAACTGCATGTTTGTGCAAACATACTGTACAGGGGTTATTGTGTTACTGCATCTTATTTTACAGGGGGTCCCCAGAGTCAAGCTGATCAACCAATCCTGGGGGTAAGTGTATATTGTAAAGGTGTTGTGGGTAACGTTCATGGGCCACTAGTGGGAAGAAAGGGGGGGGTTGCAGTGACCCAGAGGGCTGTGACCAAGTCATTCCTGACTGTTCTAACCCTGACCTCTGGGTGGAGGCACCCGCCATTGGACCTGGGCCCCTCAACCTGTTAGCAGTTACACAGGCAGGGTAGTAGCCCTTGGGATAGCACCACCTGGGGTTACATATATATATATATATATATATATATACACACTGTATATAGTGTTTGGGGCCCCAGCTGCTGCCTTCACCTGCCTCAGCTTGTTGCTTGCCACCCCCAGTCCCATTAGCCACCCCTCCCACCATCATATACACAGGGAACCTCAAGAGGTGGTACCCGGGGGCTCCGGTGCAGTCATCCTTGGTGGCCAGCGCACGTATGATTTTTCAACCCTTTTCTTCCTCTGTTTTCCTTCTGGGGCTGAGTTATGTGCAATGATGCATGTGCATGTTACAGGCATCTACAGTACATTGGGTCCCCTTCCCATAGTGCTCACCTGTTGCACCACCCAGCCTCCACTAGGTGGTTTCAGTGTTGCGAGACGCACTACCCCCTTCCCTGAAGGACAGCTGTCCATGGGATGCTCAATCCTCCTTCTCTCTGCCAGTCCTCCGAGTGACCCTGGTCCATTCCTGAACCTGGGTTGATGGTGTGGTGGAAGATGAAGTGTCAGCACCTCAGCCCTCAATGCTACAGGAATGGCTCGGATAGGTGGGGTTTTTACGCCACAATTACACTCACCGTTCTTACTGTTGCTGGAAAAACACATGATCCACACAGACTGTGCTGTGTGAACCTCTGAAGCGGAGCTGTTTCGTAAATGCTGAGCTGCTCATGTTGTGGGGAGTCAAAATTCTATAGTTGTTTCCAGGTTTAACATAAATGTTCCTCACTGCCTGCAGTGTTTCCTGTTAAAGGTTTTCTGTTAACACTGCCAGTGCCCACTCTCCTTCCTCTAAATAGTTTGTCGCCTCAGTGGCTCGCTGTGTCCATGGTCTTGGCCATCTAATCCCTATTGGCCATTTAAAGCCCCTTACCCCTTTCGCTTTGCCTTTCATGTCCTATTTTCATGCTGCCCTGTCCTTGTCATTTGACTTGATCTTGTTATTTTACTGCAGTGTTATTACATACTGCTGTTGTGTGCATCTGTTTTATAGATTGCTGCATACTGACTACTGTTTACTGCTGATTTGTTTGTGTCACCACCACCCCCCCATTTTGGGGGGCTTGCACAAACTGTTGACTTAGTCTTTGGACTTCACCCTCCTTTCATGTGTTGTCTCCCTGTCATCCCAGGACTGTTGGTAAAAAGGAGATTGGAGGAGTTTTGTAAGGAGACCTATATCATCAATGACAGAGGACTGCATACATGTTCTGTGCCTTTAAAAATGAAAGCTTCAGCTACAGTTACAATCCTGTCGGCATGAAAGCAGTAGGGGGGATTTACAATGGCGGTTCCAACAGGGTCCCTGCTAATCAGATTGCATGCATCTTAGCACCGGATAACAAGGCAAAGGAGTATCTGTCAACCCATGGAACTGTTTGTTGCTAAACATGTGGGTGCTTCTGTCAAACAGACTTTTAAAGTTGAACACTGAATAAATCAGATACTCTGCCACCATCTTGGCATGATCCCTCACCCTGCTAGCAGCTAATCAGTGTGCAGGGATAGTGTCATGTGACAGCTCTAAGAGTCATGGGAGACATTTGTACTATGACTTGGCGCCTTTTCGTTTGACCTCTCAGGTGTCGAGTTCCTGTATTGACAGATTCATGGACCAATGGGGCACTACCTTGACCTACAGAAGAAAAGAAGGGGGGCAGGATCAAAAGTTCAGTTCCCTTGGGATCCTTGAAGACAGCAGATGGAAGCTTGCTTTCTCTCTGGGAGAAAGAGAGTTAGCCCTGTGTCTAGCCAAATGAACAGGGTTGCCAGCAGTTACAGCAGCCCGAGGCTGAGTAAACAGAGTCAGAGGTCTTATCAGCCTGCTCCTGACCTGATTTATGACTGAGCTGCTCTGTGCCATCAGACTGTGAATCCAGTGAATTGTGAGGGACTGTTTCCTGTCTAAATCCGAAGTGGAAGCTGAGAGATGAACCTACCTAGATGTAAAGCCAGAGACTGTGTTCAGAAATTCCTGAAAGAGTTGATCAGTCAGAGGATGGTCCGGGTCCCTGCGTGCTGTTCTCCAGAAGCCTGCAAGCCAACTGCCAAGCTGCAGGCAACAACCAAGACTGCCTGCCATGTGTCCAGAGCTGCAGCCTAAAGCCACTACCTGAGAGCTACACAGAGCTGTTGTCTACAGAACCGTAAGTAACCTCAGGGTTGCCCTGCATTTTGGGGAGTATAAATAGTTGTAACCAAAGTTTGCCATTTAGTCATCGGGCTAGGATTACAATTGCTTTAATAGAAATAGCCCTTTCGACAACTGCATGGCCTGTGGGGTTAATTGGAAAAATCTGTTCCAAAGTTCCCAAATGCCAGCCAGCCAGCTATAACGCCATTGAGCCTGCATCATTTCAATGGCTGAGTTCCCAGTGAAGATAGTGGAGAGCTCCCATTCAATCGACTGGGGTAAACTGGTACCAGGTGGGTGGGGCCCAGGTCTTGTAGAGGTAGGGTTTGAAAAGTGGACACTGTGCTATAGTGGATGCTGGTAGGAGGTGGGCACTGTACTGAGTGTTACTGCCTAACAAACTGTTCAGACTGCATTTATTCTTCATCTCCTTTATCCCCTATACCTACCCTTTAAATACATTTTTATTGTTCTTATATCACACTGCCATTAATCTTTACATCCCCATTTCCCTTTGCACTATTTTGCAAAATAAAGTATTACCACTGTTTATGGTATTCCATGTGTGGGGTGACTGGAAGGAGAGGTGGGTAGGTATAGCATCCCAGGGGGTTGTACTACACAAACTTTGGGCCCACTTTATCTTACTCTGTGTGAAGGCACTGCGCTACTTACTTTATCTTGGGAAAGAAGCCCCCAGTCACCATCAGAACAGAGCCCAGGACCCTAAACCTGTATTGTGGTCATCAGGCAAGGGTAGTAGCTCATGGGTACATTTGTACTTACTGTTATTTATTGTTGTCATTACCTTTCATGCACCCCTTGAAAGGAGCTGTTTATAATACACCTCAGTGCGTCTTTCCCGAACAAAACATATAAATAAATCAATATCCAGCACCCACAAAGGTCAGCACTGCCTATTGAAATGGTACACCAGAACAAGTGGGGACACCTTACAAACCAATTGACTGGCACAACACTACCCAGTAGGAGCCTGAACTGCTCTTAATGACCAGAGGGTACAAATGCAGCTTTAAATGTTTTGAACTGTTAAAATATGGACTTTGGATCTCAGAGTGAATTTGAACATTCAGATGGGGAGGCCTGAGACTTTCTGGCTGACCTTCCACAGCTGTGAGTAAGGTAAGGGGTGAGGGAGAATGGCAGCATGGAGGGAGGAAGATGGTGGCACCATATGAACAGCACTATATGCGCTGCAAGGTAAATCCTTAATATTGACCATTTTACATAGATTTAATATTCCCTATGGCTGATGTTCCAAACAATGGAGGGCCTGCCCTCTCTATCTTAAAGAGCACTGACTGCATGGCCTCACTGCTGACAGCTTTCCGAATGTTCACCCCTCCCCACTCATGGTTTTAAACTGTTAAGTCAATTATGCTGTGGCTATTTTGTGTGCAACATTTTTCGTTTAGGGGGATTTCACCTTGTTGACTTGTTGCTCCAATGTTGATTGAACATTTATTGAAGATCTTCCTGGACTCTTTAGTGACGTTTTCCCGTAAATGTTTCACAAAATGTTCTCAGTTTGGGATGATGTTGATATTTTTTTATCATGTATTATCCTTTCTAGGTTGTTAAGAAGGATCAAATTCAGTGTCAAATTTTTGGACTGGTTATGCTGGTGTTTGGTATGAGAAAATCCACACGTGGGGATACTAGAAATGCTGAAAAGTTGTATATTTCTTTTTCTTTATATTTAGAGCTCTGGGGGAGTGGGAAATAAAGCGTGCTACTATGGGTACTGCATAAATTGGGTTTTTGGGATCTAATAACTGTAGTAATCAGTCCGAGACTCTTAAGTGGATTCAATTTGGAGATAATGGATCTCTTCTTTGCTGGCTCTAGTGTGACTCATGTCAATTTAAGTCCAAAAGTCTGAATATTAATTTGTCTTTTCTCCCTGGATGGTGATATACCCCATGCAGTTTCTGTCATGTATCCTACCATAAGATATCTGTTGGCTCTGTTTTGTGCATGGACTGCTATGACTATAGATTTTAAAGCTGGTCTTCAAAACCAATAAACAGAATTTACAAAAAAAAAAAAAGACTAGAAAAGCTTTTATGACTAGAACACAGGGATGGGTAATAACAGTAAGAAAAAAATGCACATACTAAAGGGGAAGTGGAACAGAAAGTAGAAACAAGCATTTGTCCATGCTGAATATTTGCTTGCAGTTTAACAGGGCTTTAAAGGGTCTGATATTGTTGAAACAACTCTGACAAACATAATATGTAACACAGTTTAGTGTATTTCACCTTTTTTTGTGAGTGTCACACTTATTTGTTCATTAATAAGGAGATTTGCATAGAAACATGATCTCTGCCCTGTTTGTCTGCTTGTCTACTTCTGCAGTCACAATTCTGTTTATGACATCCCAATCTGTCGCTGTGGTGATAATTATGACATCATAAACAAACAGGGTATTATAATGTCCAACAGATGGAGTGGGTCCAAAGACAATTCACAAAAATTGTACATGGTTTGATGGATAAAAGTTATAAAGCAAAATTAGAACAGTTGGGATTACAGAGCTTAGAAAGAAAGAGGGTTAGAGGTGATCTGATTTTAATGTTCAATCTAATTAGGAACAATTATTTGTTGGGAGATAGGGGATTTGATAAGAAAGAGACAACATATGATGATGGTGGCATAATAAACAAACAAATCAAGGGTAGACCCTATAAAACTACCAAGAAGGGGCATGTTTTACTCAGAGAGTGTTCAGGTTGTGGAATGGTCTGCTACAGGAGTTGGTGGATGCACCTAATATAGAAGATCTCAAGAAAATGCTGGACATAGAGATGGGCAAATGGGAGGGTATATTTGATACCACCGAGTGGTAGTAGTGGTGGGGGGGTAGACCAGAAGTGCCATCACATTCATTTCTACCACTATACTAAGTAAGTATCTAAATAAGCATATGCAGTCAAGCAGCCAAAGCTAGTAAAGTCCAAGGGACAGTAAACACAGGTTACTCACCTGTAACAGTGGTTCTAGGAGTGGTATATGATGTTCATCCACACTTTCTGGCAGTGTCCTTCCCTTTAAGATGTGCCAGAAAATCTTCAAGCTGGCACCTTCCCCCACCCCCAGGTAGTAGCTCCTCAGCTTCACCCCATGATGCAAAGATACTTGCCGCTGGAAGCAGGTGTGTGCTTGATTTAGGGAGGTCGGGTGGGTCCGTGTGGATGAACATCATATACCACTCCTAGAACTACTGTTACATGTGAGTAACCTGTGTTTCTGGGGACATGGATGTGATGTTCTATCCACACTTTCTGTCAGACTCCTAGCAGTTCTCCAGGAGGAGGTAGGCAAGGCAAAAACCCCCTACTTAGAAAACAGGGTCTGGAGAACTGAGGCCCCAAAACCAGCATCCCAGCATGACTCTAGGTCAATGTGGTAATGGGAAATTAAGGTATGTGCTGACCTCCAGGTTGCAGCCCTGCAGATTCCCTGGATAGGGATGTCCCTGGAAGCAGCCACCAAAGCAGTGGTATGGCGGGTGGAATGAGCCCTTAGCTCTCTGGGAGGCTCTCTAGCCACCAACCTATAGCAGAGATCAATTCAGGATGTGATCCACCTGCCAATTGTCCACTTGGCTGCAGGTCTGCCAGGTGCGGCTTCAGCATAGGTGACAAACAGCTAGTGAA
Organism: Neoceratodus forsteri; assembly: GCA_016271365.2. Lineage (NCBI taxonomy): Eukaryota > Metazoa > Chordata > Ceratodontiformes > Ceratodontidae > Neoceratodus > Neoceratodus forsteri. Next base: position 1,231,852,947 of record CM028130.1, read on the forward strand.
CGTCTCCCCGAACTCCAGCCGTGCGCTCTTTGTAATAAGCAAACACTCACCTCAGGTCCAGAGTATGGAGCCTGTGCTCAGCCTCCAAGGTGTGATTGGTGAAGTACACCAGGAGATTAATCACCTGGTTAAGATGAAACTCTGACACAACCTTCGGGAGGAACTTCGTGCTGGGGCGCAAGACAACCTTGTCCCTGTGGAAGACCAGGTAAGGAGGCTCCACCAAAAGCACCTGGAGCTCACTGATCCTTCTGGCTGACATGATAGCCATCAAGAAGGCAGTCTTCCATGACAGGTGAGAGAGATCACACCTGTGCATCTGTTTGAATGGCTTGCCCATGAGCTTTGCCAAAACCAGCAGCAAGTCCCATGGTGGTGGTGGTTCACACATTGGAGGGGAAATGTGGTCAAGGCCCTTGAAGAAGCACCAGACCACCTTCTCCTGCACCACTGACTGCACACTAGCCCACACCCAGTAAGCAGAGATGGCTCCCAGGTGCACCTTAATGGTCATCAACCGAAGGCCCAACTGAGAGAGGGACCAAAGGTAATCAAGGATGCTAGTCACTGGACAGAACAAAGAGTCCAGCCCCCTGCCCTGACACCAAATGGAGAATCTCTTCCATTTGAAGGTGTACCAATTCCTGGTCAACTCCTTCCGAGATGCCTGTACAATGGTGAAGACATCTTCGGAGAGACCCAAGGCCTGGAACTCTAGCCGCTCAGGAACCAAGCCGTCAGATTCAGGGATTGAAGGTCCGGGTGGAGTACCTTCCCCTGATTGATGGAAAGCAGGTCTGGATGTAGGAAAAGATGCCTCAGAAGCCTGCTGCTGAGGCTGAGGAGATTGGGGTACCAGAACTGGCATGGCCAGTCCGGAGCCACCAGGATCACCTGTGCCTTGTCCCTCCTGGCCTTGAGGAGCACTCTGTGGATCAAGGGAATCAGAGGGAAGGCATAGAAGAGGCCTGGGTTCCAGGGCTTCAAAAAGGCATCCTCCTGCAGCGTTTCCTACTGAAGGGGGTGGGCACAAAAGAGTCTCAGCTTTGCATTCTCCCTGGAGGCAAACAGGTCTACCTGATGGGTGCCCCACTGGCAGAACAGATTGCGTGCAACCCATGCCCCGGCCAAGCGCAGACTGGGACCCCCCCTAACTCATGCCTTGGACAAGACAACAGGTCACAAGCTGGCAAAACAACAGGCATCACCCCTAGCTCTGAGGTGAATACCCCCGCTCAGCAGTCTAAAGGCGTCAGGGGTTTAGGGCACAAAATAACATTTATATTTACTCCAGGTTCTGGGAGGGAGGTGCCAAGACTATGCTAGGTCTAACTTCTGAAGGGGGCCCCATAACAATTCACACTGGAGGCATTAAGGTAACGTTCATGACTGAAAATTGGGATTGTACAGTATGGCTTTAATACGAGAACAAGTTGGAACAGGCAGAATGAGGTGGTTCCCCAGGTTTTGTAAAGGAGCAAGACTTTTTCTTCTCAGAACAACAACTGTTTGGGCAAATTTAGAACAACTTTTTCCTCACACACATTTCGAACTGTCCATCCCTCTATACTAGGAATCTCTGGACTTTACTTTCCAAAAGTGTAAACTGTGGTAGTTGCCACACACTTTACAAACATTTCCCCTGAAGCAATGACATCCGTTAACATGCCCAGTTTGACCTGGTGCCCATACATGAACCAGTTAACCCTGACTGAGGAACTGAACTGGGGTTATGCTCAACCCTACCCCATGCCCAGTCTCTGCCATTTCTTCTGGGTTACACCAAAATGGATCCTCCATTTCCCCTTGAAATGCTAAAGGACTCCCGAACTTTAAACTTGAAACATTCAGCACTTATTTGTGGTGAAACAGGGGCCCTGACAGGTGCACTCTAGCCTTATCTCTGGGCACATACTGTACACCTCAGATCAACCCCTAAGAACAGTCCCATGAATCTGTACTCATGGCTTTATTTGTCCTTTTAATACAGATATGGAAAACTTGAAGGAAAACATCCTCTTCCCTTCACAGGTAGCTTTATCATAGCTTCAACACAGACACCCTTCCTTCTGGGAAGCTGAAACTCTTCAGGATCTTCAGGGGATTGCCCCTTGGATCCCACTGAAACACAGTCCAAACCATAATTCTGTGGAAAATGACCACCGGGGTCCTGCAGACAAATGGTCTCCACCACTTCAGATTCTTGCTGGTCTCACACACTAGGGTAAGAAACTGCCAGGGTCCTTCACCCAGTCTCCTACCAGGAGACTGGCAGGCATTCCTACACTCTGAGCCCTGCTGCTGCTCAGAGCTCCTCTTTACTCTACTGCTTACTACAGACTACTGCAGTACCGTCTCAATTATAAACCTCTCGCAGAGCAGCTGATTCCAAAGTGGCTTATGCTGCTGCAAGAATTCTAAATGACATAATCCATTCTCTGCCCAGCCTAGCTGAGTAAACAATGTTGTCATATGTAAAGAGCTCCTAATAAGCTCCTTACACAGCTGCCCGCTACCTTCCTAGGGATAACCTGATGGGATTCTCATAACCTCACTTGAAACTTGAAATCTTTACTTTTTAAACAGTTTTAAGCACTTTGTAAGGCAGGAGCACACATTGCTCGGTTCAACAGTCTTTAAGCACTTTGCATTGCAGCTTTTCCAGCACACATTCAGCACATTTTTCCTCAGAAAACACAGGCAGCAAAATCCTCTTGGATGGCACTTTACTGGGCACAATTTACTTGTCCTTGGCAATCATTTCTGTCATGGGGGCAATGCCAACAGACAGAAAGAACCTAGACATACCCTCAACATTATCCTCTCCCCAAGATCTTTGGATGAGCCCCCAGTTTTGCTCTGGTCAGCCTAACTGAGTAAACAATGATGTCATATGTAAAGAGCTCCTAATAAGCTCCTTACACAGCTGCCCACTACCTTCCTAGGGCTAACCTGATGGGATTCTAGTAACCCCAGGGGACTGGGTGGTGATAGATAGACAGATAGATAGATAGATAGATAGATAGATAGATAGATAGATAGACAGACAGACAGACAGACAGATAGACAGATAGATAGATAGATAGATAGATAGATAGATAGATAGATAGACAGCCAGCCAGACAGACAGATGCTTTATTTATAAAGCGCTCCTCTCTGGTATTTGGAGCACTGTACATTAAAAACAAAATCAATACAATAATAATATTAGAATTTCAAATGTCAAATCAGCAAAAAATAGAAATTTCTTAAAACGCATCCATCATACATAAATAAAATACTGCATCCAATATAACTAATTATGGGTAGAATGCCTGTCGAAAAAGGAGTGTTTCAAGACCTGTTTTAAAGGCTTCTACTGAGGGTGCCTCCAATAAATACCTAGGTAGTGAGTTCCACAGGGTAGGTGCGGTAACTGAGAATGCACAGTCCCCTGAATGCCGCAGCCTAACCCTGGGAGCCCTTAGGAGGCCACCCTCAGCAGAACAGAGAGCCTGGGTTAGCCGGTGGGACACCAGGAGATCTTGCAGATAGACTGGTCCCCAATCATGCAGGGCCTTGTAGGTAAGCAGCCCCACCTTGAAGACAATCCTCCACCTGTCAGCCAGTGCAGCTCGTGGAGGACAGGAGTAATATGTTAATTTCTTTTACCCTTGATAGTGATCTCGCTGCCGCATTCTGCACCAGCTACTGTCAGCGAAGATTGCCTCCAGATAGCCCAATGTATAGTGCATTGCAGTATTCCAACTTAGACGTGATGAATGCATGTACCAGTGTGGGCAGGTCCTCAGATGAAATCAGGACCCGGATCCAGGCAATGTTCCTCAGTTGATAATATCCACTTTTGACGACGGCTGACACTGGAGCATCTAGTGTCAGGCCATCATCTAGGATCACGCCCAGATCCTTCGCCTGTGTAGATGGGGTAAGAGGAATCCCCTCCCAGCACTTATCCAGAGGGGTCACCTCGATCCCCCCCCCACAACCACCACCACAATAACCTGGATCTAAGACTAGCACCTCAGTCTTGTCTAGGTTAAGTCTAAGCCAGATTTGAGACATCTAGTTCTGGATTTCCTCTAGGCAGATGTTAAATATGGAAGACACCATCTGGTTACCAGGTGCACAGGACAAGTACAGCTGGGTATCATCTGCAAAACAGTGAAAACCCAGTCTGCACCACCTGGTAATGTCTCCTAATGGCAGCATATACACTGTGAATAACAAGGGCGACAAGATCAAACCCTAAGGCACACAACAAGACAGAGGCTTTGGGCTAGATGTGACAAGCCCCATCATCACCCTCTACACCCTGCCTGTCAGGTATGACCTGAACCAGTTGATGACCTTTCCTGACAGGCCACACCAGTACCACAGGCAGTCGAGTAGCACCTCGTGATCCACAGTGTCAAACGCTGCCGACAGGTCCAGGAGGACTAAGATGGTACACTCTCTCTCCTCTCCTCTCCCTTGCCATCAGGAGACCATTAAGCACCTTTATCAGGGCAGTCTCCATACTATGCCCAGCCCAGAACCCAGACTGGAATATCTCATAAGTGGAAGAAGAGGCAAGATGTGCCTTGAGCTGGATGGTCACTTTCTCAATAACCTTCCCTAAAAATGGGAGGTTTGAGTCTGTAGTTATCGAGACACTCCGGGTCCAGTGAGAATTTTTTCAGCAAGGCCCTAACTAACGCCTCTTTCAAGGATGCCAGGAAGACCCTACTGCTCAGAGAACTCCAGACAATCTTGGCAACCACAGGCCCAATCAGGTCCAGACACTCCACTAAAAGGTGGGTAGGACCTGGATCAAGATCACACTGTGTTGGCCGCAGCCTCAAGATCATAGTCACCACCTCTTCCACTCCAACCAGCTCAAACTCAGCCCAGACAGGAGGAATGATAAGGCACAATTCAGGAAGGACCCCACAATCCTTTTGAGAGACACTGAGGGAGATCCTGGCCCAGATAGAGGACACTTTGTTGGCAAAAAACAGAGTGAACTCCTCACACTTAGTGCTTGAACCAGCTCTTCCCACACGGAGACCTGTCTACCGTGCAGAAGAACTGAGCTGGTCTGTTCCTTGCCACAGCAATCTTTCTAGACAGAAAATCTGCCTTCTTTTGGGAGACTGCTCCCTGATAGTCGCAATAATGCGACCTCAGGGCCAGCTTGTCCTACAACAGCCCTGATCCCCTCCAGCACCTCTCTAACCTCTGACCCCCTAGTCTTTAACTCCCTGAGTTCCTCATCAAACCAAGGAGGTCTCTGGTGAGTGGACAGGGGTCAGCCACAAATGGGTGCGACTGAATCGAAGGTGGCTGTGACCACCCTATGATAGGCAGCTGCCCGCTCCTCCACTTCAGCCACACATGCAGCCTCCACACCCGATAGGTCCAGCATCGCCAACAGTCCTGATGAGGACACTCCTGCTAAAGGGTGGTACCGGACCATCTCCAAAGGGCCAAGACCATCGGAGGAGCCACAAACCTGAACCCCATGGGGCTGTGATCCAACCATAATACTGGGTCTATCTTTAGATCACTCACCCCCAGGTCAATTGAAAACACAAGGTCAAGTGTGTGGCCATGTGAGTGAGTCACTGACATGATATGTTCTGTCAGGCCCATGGCCTCCATATTCCTAAGGAGATCTGCCACAAATCCCAGGAGTACATTGCTGGCCCAGGCATTGAAGTCCCCCAGAATAAGCCACCTGGGGGACTCCAACACCAGGCCAGTGACAAGCTCAGCAATGTTCTGCAGGAAGTCTCCATCCCCCCTGGGAGGGCGATAGAGCAGGAGGACCCTAAAGCCCACACCAGGCCAACCTCGCACAGTCACACCTTCAAACGACCTTGTGGGATCGACAGGTAGCACCATGAGGCTCAGGCTAGTTCTAAAACAAATGGCCACCTCCTAAAACAAATAGCCATGTAAACTACCTCTAGGTGAACAGACCACTTGTGGGACACCTCGCCCACATGGCTGAGGGCATCTGCCAGCTGATTGGAGGCTCCTGTCACATGGTTGGCTAGATCTGCCTCCAGGCTGTGCACAAGGGTCCAAACACGATGAGCTTCCCTGCACAAGGGCAGGGAGTGCGTCCCACCCTGCTTGTTGAGGTAGTACATGGTTGTGGTGTTCTCCATCTGGACTTGGACCACCTGACCCCAAATGCAGTCAGCACCAGACAAACTGCCCAGAGCTCCAGCAGGTTGATGTGGCATCTGGACTCCTCAGGGGTCCAAATCCCGTGGACTCTGTGTCCCCCCATGTTGGTACCCCAGCCCAAGAGAGAAGCATCAGTCGTCAGGATGACTATTGGCTCTGGGTGGACAAATGGGATCCCTTCCTGCAGGTGTGCTGTGACCTACCACCAATGGATGGTGTCCCACATCCACTGGGTCACAGTGACCAGCTGGTTGAAGTGACCCTTGTGCTGAGACCACTGCCTGGCCAGCTCCCACTAGGGATGGGTGGACCGAACTGCTGAAAATCAGACCCCCCCCCCCAACGGATCCAATTCAGTCCGACGGACTCGGATCAATAAGAGCCGTCTTTTTAATTGTACCGAGTCCATTCCGTCAGCTGCAAGTGGCTATTTCATATTAAAAAAAAAGCACAGAAAGTGACAAAGATAACACAGTTAAATCAAGTCAAGAAGAGTGTAAATGTAAAATACTGCAAAGCAAGGCAGCATATTAAAATGGATTTTTGCAGCATATAAAATGAAAAGACTTCCAAGAGGCATCTGATGTTCTTATCTAATCCCTGCCATCTCTCTCCAACATAAGGAAAAAGCAGCATGCCTCCCATCACAGAGTTTCAATTAGTTTACCATTTCCACGGTAACCGCCAGTGCCACTTCTCATGCGCTGCTGAACTAAGGAATTATTTTAACACCCTTATGATGGGAAAAAGAAATAAGATCAGCTGGTTGAATGCTGTGCAATGCAGCATGCCTGGGATTGTGTCTCCAAATCCCAAAAAAATCTTGTGATGCTTTGTAAAACATAAGGCAATCCGACTCAGATTCCTACAATCTGAAAGCAGAGGAGTAAGTCAGTCGTGAGTCAGAGCCATGCAATCCTCCTCATACCAGTTTGTTTGCTGTGCTGTGTACTGTATGGAATAACTTAATTAACTACTGTATTTGTAAATCTTACTCTTCAAACAACATGAAGTCTTGCTGTATTCTGACTATTGCAGTGATCTCCAACCCTTGAACTGCCCCGGAGAACAAAGAGTTAACTTTCCATGCAAGGCATGGAACGCTGAGCTCGAGCTCGGTTGAAGCCTCTGTCTGCTGTTGTTTGAACCCCAACCGTCAGATTCTTTACTCCGCCTCACTGAACAGTCGCTTCGGAAATTTCTCCTTCACTCGGTTCAAAAAAGTCAGTTAAAGTGTCGTTTTTTCGCTCGGTTTCAACCGAATTTCTGCATCTAACCAGTCGGTTTAAGTCTCTGTCTGTGGTACCGTGAGTACTAGATAGGTTTTTTTTATATTAGTTTTCTGTGTGGAACTTGTAAACATTGGAATGGTTCGGTTTGAACCGATCAGGTTTGTGTCAAAAAACTTTTATCTTATTAGAGTTTGGTAACCGGTCCATATCGGTTCTAAAAAAAACAGATTTCATTACGGTTTTTTCCAAGACCCATAACACGGTCAGGAACCAATAGGAGTGTCTTGCCTGGTGGATTGCCGAAAAAAGGGTAAGTTTTGGTTAGGATTGGCCATGTCTGAAAAACCAAGAAAAAAAACCGGCCCACTGGGTTTCAACACTGTAGTGTGTGTGGGGAAGCCTTTGCTAAGGCTGACCCCACACCACCTGTGTTTATTGTCTGGGGTTTGACCACCTCAGTGCAGACTGCCACATTTGTAAAAGTTTTCCCAAAGCTACCCTGGATAAGAGAGTAGGGAGACTGAGGGAAAGGGAGGCCAAGAAGTCCGCTGACCTGGATGGCCAGCCCGGTTCAGTTTCAACCGAACCAGAAGGAGTGCCCTCTGACCAGGGCGAAACTTCTTTGGGCAAAAGGAGAACCGATTCTGAGGAGTCGGTTCCGGTTAAAAGAAAAAGAAGGGATAAATCATCCGGTTCAGATCCACAAGTTCTTTCTCTGACCGCTGATGAGATAGCCAAAGTGATAAGGATAGTTCAATCGCTAACTTCGGTTCCGGCCGAACCAGCACCATCGGTTAGGGGCTCGGTTCAGTCGGTTTCCCCGGTTCCAGATTATACTTTCGAAGAATTTTATGAACCGGAGGAGGAGGAGGAGGGTGAGTATGAAGATAATGATGATGATGGTGATTATGAAAGTCTGGATGTGCCTATTGACCCAGACATTTCCCCAGACAGACCTTCAGGTGTTTCTCCTCCTAGGCTTTCTGAGTCCCCTTCCCACTTTGTGTTTTACAAAAAGGTGGCTGAAACCCTCCAGCTTCCTGTGGAAGAAGCAGTAGAGGATCAGGAGGAGCCTGATTTTGTTGAGATGATGGACATCCCAGAGTCCAGGAGACTGTCTATTCCCCTCCATAAATCTTTTGGGAAACAGACATTTAAAATTTTAAAAATTCCTAATTCCATACCTCCTGTGGACAGAAGAATGGACAAGAGGTATACTCTTTCAGGCTCAGACACGGAGTTCCTTTCCCAGCAATGCAGCTATGTTAGGGTAGTGCAGGCTGCTGCCTGTGATAAGGCAAATATTCCCTTGGCTTCACCCCCCCCCCCCAGACAAGGACTCCAGGAGGATTGATGCCATGGCAAAGAAACAGTACATGGCAGCATCTTTGGGACTCAGGCAGGCTAATTATATGGCCTACACAGCTAGATACCAGAAGTCCAGGTGGGACACTGTGATGGCTCTAGCTAAACAGGTCCCTGACCAGCTGGCCAAGGAGCTGGAGCAGGTGGCTGCGGATGGGATTGAGGCATCCAAGGTGCAATTTCATGCTGCTGTGGACTCCAATGATGTTTCATCTAGAGTCATGGCTACATCTGTGGCCCTTCACAAGATGGCTTGGCTCAGGTAGCCTGTCACAGGATACCCAGGCTAAGGCCATGGATTTTCCTGTCATTGGTGATTCTCTGTTTGGGGAGCAGACAGAGAATTACATGAAGAAGATGGATGAGTACAGGACCACCTACAGGAGTGCTCAGGCCAAAGAAAGGCAAGCTACTCCTCAGAGGCAGCATTCCAGGGGCAGGGGCAGGCCTTTTCACAGGCCATTTTAACAAGCCCAGGCCTCCTCTTCTGCTTTTGCTCAGAGGGGGTTCTTTAGAGGGAGAGGCAGACGGGGTATGAGCAGGCCTGCTTCCACCCCTCAGCCTAAAGCTCCTGCCAAGCAGACACCCTGATGGGTCTGCCCGGGCCAATTCTCCACTATCTGTAGGGGGCAGGCTGACTTACTTTGTCCAGGACTGAAAGTCTTTAACATCAGACAAGTGGGTCCTAGAAGTAGTAAGCCTGGGACTGGTTCTCAGCTTCAAAAAATTTCCCAAGATGAGAACCAGATCCTTTCCACCTGCAAATTCTTCAGAGGCCCTTGCCCTAGAGGCAGAGGTTTCTTCCCTCTTGGCTCTCAGAGCCATAGAAAGGGTTCCTACCCTACACAGGGGCAAAGGATTGTACTCCAGGTACTTCCTAACCCCCAAAAAGACAGGAGAATGGCGGCCCATCCTGGATCTGAGATACCTAAACAAGCACCTTTTAAAGCCAAAATTCAAAATGGTGACTCTGGGAATAATTCTGCCCTCTCTAAGGTCAGGGGACTGGCTAGCCTCCCTGGACCTCAAGGATGCCTATTTTCACATTCCCATCAGGTGCTCCCACAGAAAGTACCTCAGGTTCGACTTGCCCTCAGGCCACTATCAATTCAGAGCAATGCCCTTTGGTCTAACATCAGCCCCAAGGGTGTTCACAAAGTGCCTGGCAGTAGTGGTTGCTTTCCTAAGGAGAAAAAAGATCTCCATCTTTCCATACCTGGACGACTGGCTCATAGTAGGTCAGTCTCCAGACCAAGTCAAGTCACATCTTCAGATAACTCAGCAACTGCTCACTTCCTTAGGGTTCCTCCTAAACCTTCCAAAGTCAGTTCTAGAGCCAGTGCAGCTCCTCACCTTTATAGGGGCTGAGCTGGAATCAATAAGAGCAAAGGCCTTCCTTCCCCTGGACAGGGCAAGGACACTAATAGAGTTGGCCTCTTCTTTCACCCTTCAGGTGTCTCGACCAGCAAGGCACTTCCTGCAGCTCCTGGGCCACATGGCAGCCTCTACAGCAGTGGTCCAGGGTGCAAGATTTCAGATGAGGGACATTCAGTTCCACTTGAGAACCTTCTGGTCCGAGAGAAAGGATTCCCTGACCAAACTAGTCCCAGTGACTCGAACCCTGATCCAGGCTTTGCAATGGTGGCAGGATCAGGACTACCTGAGGCAAGGAGTTCCTTTGTCACTCAGTCTCCTTTCTAATCCTCACCACAGCACTCCCTCTTGGGCTTGGGAGCCCACTTGGGGGATCTTACCACCCAAGGGCTGTGGTCACCTCAAGAATCTCTGCTTCACATCAATCTCTTGGAACTCAGAGCAGTGTTTCTGGCACTACAAGTTTTTTCCAAGTCTGTTCAGAACAAAGCAGTCCAGATCAGAACAGACAATACCACCACAATGTGGTACATCAACAAGCAAGGGGGCACTTGGTCTATGGCCTTGTGCACAGAAGCAATGAAGTTGTGGTCTCTGGCCTATTCCCTGCAAACTTCTCTCACAGTAGTTCACCTGCCAAGGAAGGACAATATCCTGTCAGATGCTCTCAGCAGGATATCTCAGGGCCACCATGAATGGTCCCTGGATCCCCTAGTTTTGAAGGTGATTTTCTCAAGATGGGGCACTCCACAGATATATCTTTTTGCAGCCCCAGACAATCACCAACTTCCTCTCTTTTGCTGCAGACCCCCAGTGTTGGGCTCAGTCCCCCTGGATGCTCTGGTACTCAATTGGGAAGGGAAGTTCCTCTTTGCTTTCCCCGCCTTCCCTCTACTGTTCAAAGTACTAGTCAAGATCAGGTCTCAACCCTGCAAAGTGATTCTGATCACTCCGGACTGGGCCAGACAGCCCTGGCACCCACTGTTGCTGTCCTTAGCAGTCCACCTTCCCCTGTCTCTTCCCAGGAATTACAACCTGTTGACATCCTCTCGGGGGAGGGTTTGGTATCCGAATCTCAAATCTCTCAATCTCAAGGCCTGGCTCTTGAAGAGTTAGAGTTTGCTGATCTGCACCTCTCTCAGAGTGTCCTGGATATTCTAAAGGCTTCTCGAAAGCCTTCCACCAGAAAGACTTACAACTCCAAATGAAAAAGGTTCACTATTTGGTGTTCTGATAACTATATTTCTCCAGAATCTGCTGGGTTGCCTACAGTCCTGGACTATATGGTTCATCTCAAAGGCTTGGGACTCAGACCAGCTACACTCAAAGTACATTTGGCAGCTGTTTCTGCTTTTTTGTCAGTAGGCAAGCCCTCTTCTCTTTCAGCCCATCCTGTATTTTGCAAATTCTTCAAGGGACTGTTGCACACTAATCCTCCCTTCAGGGACCCTGCTCCTGCTTGGGACCTTAATGTTTGCATTGCTCAGCTTATGCAACCCCCTTTTGAGCCTTTGTCCTCTGCAGAGCTTAAGTACTTGACTTGGAAAACTGTGTTTTTGGTAGCCATTACCTCTGCCAGGCGCATCAGTGAATTGCAAGCCCTGTCAGTGGAACCTGATTTCATCTCTTTCCATAGAGACAAAGTGGTCCTAAGAACTAACAGAAAGTTTCTGCCTAAGGTGGTTTCAGATTTCCACCTTAATCAGTCTATGTCTCTTCCTGTTTTCTTCACTGACCATTCCTCCTCTGGAGAGAGGAGGCTGCACAGCCTGGACGTAAAAAGGGCCCTTAGCTACTACATAGAGCATACCAAGGGTCACAGGTTTGACTCCCTCCAATTGTTTCTCACTTATGGGGAGGTCGGTAAGGGAAAACCTGCGACTAAAAGATCTATTTCCAGGTGGATTGTCTCTTGTATACAATTCTGCTATGAAAAATTGGGTAGAATCCCACCCTCAGGCCTGAGGGCTCACTCTACTAGAGGTACAGCTGCTTCCCTGGCCGCTGCCAGGGATATTCCTATCTTAGAGATTTGTCAAGCAGCCACCTGGAAAACAGTCCATACTTTCACCAAGCATTAATCTCTGGATATCCAGGCTAGGAGTGATGCTTGGTTTGGCACAGCAGTACTTCAGAGCCTATTCCCAAAGTAGGTTCTGTCCCTCCTCCATGGAGGTACTGCTTGGTAATCTGCAATAGTCAGAATACAGCAAGACTTCATGTTGTTTGAAGAAAAAATTGATCACCTTAGTAATGTTGTTTCTTCTAATGGAGTCTTGCTGTATTCTGACCCCCCCCCGCCTCCCCTCTCAGAATCTGGTTTTTGGGATGTGGGTGGGCAGGAGCAGTGTTGGCACCTAGAGGTGCCCCTTTTTCTCACGCTCCTTTATTTTGGGTGTGTGTTGTGTTTTGTTTTTTGGGTTTCTTGACTTGAGTCTTTGCTTTGAAACTGAAAAAAAACCTTTTTATCAAATTTAGTTGCCAGTTGGCTAGGGTGAGTTTACAGTTTCCACACAGAACTCCCAGTGAGTATAGCTCATAAAGATCTGATGGTTGGGGTTCAAACAACAGCAGACAGAGGCTTCAACCGAGCTCAAGCTCAGCGTTCCATGCCTTGCAAGGAAAGTTAACTCTTTGTTCTCCGGGGCAGTTCAAGGGTTGGCGATCACTGCAATAGTCAGAATACAGCAAGACTCCATTAGAAGAAACAACATTACTAAGATGAGTAATTTTTTCTTCTTGACACAGCCCACAGTGTATGATGACCAGAGCTAATTTTTTTTTTTACACGCAGTGAATGCCTGACTCATAGCTTAAAGGTGATAGGAAATGTTCTGATACTGTCCAATACTACAATAATTAATTTAACACTCCTCTCCCACCAGTGTTCCTGAGTCACTTGTGCCACAGTTACTGACATTGTATTGGCATCGGTGCCCCCTTTTTTTTTTTCTGCTCAGGATCAGAAGCCATCTGTTCCATTTGGTGAGGAAAACAACTGCTGCTGACTGTCAGATTAGAAAATTTGTGTGCTATTCCTACTTGTACATAATTTAATTTGGCAGGGTTTTCTTTTTTAACGGAAATCGGTGAAGGTACTGTAATTATGAATGCACTACCAGCGACTTATCTTATTATGACTAACGAGCTGTTACTGACACATTTTTATCTACTATTTGGGATGCCTTTTTATTGTAACATTAGTCATATACCTACTTGTCATTCTGATAGAAGTGATGTGTTGTTGGACAACTATTTTTCTATACTGTTCAGATTATTTAGCACATTGATGAACAATGATGAGAAGAATTAGACAGATGCACAGTTGTGTGTCTGAATCTGTCTTTTTTTTTCCTTCACTTGCGAAAAGTAATGATAACATACACAATAAAATGTCTGGGTTTTTTATGTTTAATTGTCCATGAGTATATTTGTTATGTTTTGCAGTCATTCTCGTCTTGTTGTTAGTATTGGTGGTGAATGGGGGAGTTGTGGCAGGGTGGGGATGGGGGTGGAGGGGCTAGGGAGAAAACAACCAAATGCCTTTCCAACAGTGATGGGAGAATCATAAAGCTATTGCTGTAGAAGGTAGGTAAGGTCCAATTTGTACATTCACTCTACCTATTCCTTCCTACATACAAAACAAAATCAGTCTGTATTCTTTGTCAATGTCTGTGTCTGTCTTTATAAGTCAATTGAGTGCATCACATCTTTTTATGTTTTAATTACATAATTTTTTGTTGCCCCCCTCCTTCTCCACTATATGTGCTATGGATGAATTTGCCTTGCGTATAGTTCAATGCACAGATCGAAGCTGAGATCCTACCAGATGTTGTTATGAGTGTTTCTTGCTCTGTAGTGTCAGTGTTTCATGCTTTGTAGTTTTGTCTAAGTTTTTAGTGTGTGTGTGTAAAGGTGTGTGTGTCAGATGGGGGCAGGGGGGAGGGACAAACAAAGACTCCAGACGTTAAAAAAAGAACATATTTTTTAATACACAAAGTCCATTGTATATTCCAACAAAAAAAAACAAATAAATGAATAAATAAAAATGAAAAGTAAGGAAAGAAATGGTTTAATGAAGTGAACCATCTGAAAATCTTGTTACACACTTGCACAGTCACACCATCAAGGACCAGCTGCTCACACGTATTCATCCCAGGTGCTACAAGTCAGAATGATAGTGTGACTGAGCCTAATGAACAATGCATCCTGTCAAATTGCAATTAAAATTAATGAAGGAAACAGAAACAAAAAAAGTTATTTACTTTTCCATGGCACAATTAATTTTGCAGTGCTGATGACTCAACCCCCCCCATCCTTCTCCCCACCCCAAAGACAAAAAATAATACGATGAGTATACACTCTTTCATCCATGCTATGTATTTTGTGTTGCAGTTATAAAAAAATGAATAGTCCAAGAAGGGTTGAAAATTTAGCCACTGATCACACATTAGCAGAGCGTTCAGGCATACCTAGCAAAAGGAGGATCCCCTCACCATTCTATACAGCCTAACACGTAACACCCCCTGTACAGAAAAGATTTATGGAAACACTTTTTTTAAACAACCAATTCCCCTCTTGTCAGCGATTATAATGCCCCTCGGTCCATAACCAGTACACATTCCATGTAAATCATCAGATCAGGAGATATGCAACTACAATCAATTCTTTTTTTTATTCAGTATCAGTATAACATTTAGAAATCAAGACAATGAGTACAACTGAGTGTTAAGCAATAATTATCAACAAAGCTCACAGTGACATAGTTATTAAAAGCTGGAGCAGCATTCTTTTTTTTTCCCTTTTTTCCAACGCTTTCAAGGTCTTTACAAATACAGAATTCATTACCATCTCCTTTAACCTGATTGCGCTTGTGCCACACACAGACACACATGACAGTGACATACCTCTGCCATCTGACTAGCTTTATGTTGGTCAGGTGGCATAGAGGTATATAAGGCTGTGTGTGGTGGGAATTATTCAGTGCGTGGCTGACTGCCTATGAGAGAGATACAGAGACAGAGCTTTGAGCTCACTGTATTTTGTATTATCTGATCAGTTTACCTTCAGCAAAAACATCCACCTACTGACCGACTTCTTTTTAAAAAGAAAACACTGAAATACATAACTAAAAAGAAAAAAGGGAAGATAAAAGAATCAATCATGTGGTGGGGTGAGGTGGTGGAGCTTTGAGTGCTCGTCACTCACAGTGGATGGCCTGACTATCTCTTTATAGTGTATAGTGGAACGTTGTTGTTCATTGAAATCTAGCACTCTCAAAATGTTGTTCTGCTGCACTAGTGACATCCGTAGTGCAGCAGAACCAAAAAGTGACATCTGCAGGACAGCTGAACGACGACTTTTCATTCTACTGCAGTGTGGACATCACACATGGTGTCATCGAGCAGCAATCTGACAGTTAGTCTTATTTTAAAAAGAAAGATGTAGTATTTTTTTTTTTTTGAGGCAACAACGTTCCACTATACACTATACAGAACAGTGCATGAGTACCATTTAACGGCAGGGCTGTTCTTTCACCTCGGTACTATGACGACTGATTACCTCTCAAGCTGTGCTCTCGAGGTAATCTGTCATCACAGTACCAACTCGGTGAAAGAATAGCCCTGTTGTTAACTGGTACTCACGCACTATTCTATATGTGTTTATCAGATCTCATCTGCTCTTCTTTTTCTGTGATTATTTATAAACATAAAGCCTGTAAACTAAGAGCAAGTGCCAGAATTGTATTAAAAAACAAAAGCAAGCAGGCTAGTATATTTACTAGGAAAGAATAAAAGGGGAACAGAGAGAGACGGAGAAAAAGCAGATCACCATCAGCCTGGCAGGTTGGAAGCTTTGAGTGCACCCTGCTCTCTCAGTGCCCGAGTCTATCCTTCCTGCTTTTTCTTTTCAAGTTAGCCGAGTTTTTTATTGCCTCATTTAAAAAGCCTGAAACTGCAGCAGGTGCCTTAGTTTTATATATATAAAAAAGAAAACATCAGTGAGTTAGTTCCTCCCCCCCCCCCGTGTCCCAAGTGAAGTGAACCTTTGAAGTAGAGAGGAAATTGTTGCAAGATTCTACTTTGCTTTTACTGCAGTGCTGTACTTTGTCTTACCTGGAAGGCTTTAATTAAAAATTAAAAATAAAATCTTCTGGCTTGATACTGTAATTGCATCTCACACTTGCCAGTTTGCCTGTGTGTAACTGACTGTTTACCAGCTGCTGTTGTGAATACACGGTTTACTGCTTATATCATTCCTGCATGCTCCCTGCTAAATAAAAAAAAAAACCTACATAAAGGAAAAAACATTTTTTGTCTTATTCAAAACAAATAAAACTAGCTACATTGGTGGAAGGGTGGCCATGAGGTCGAGCCTGTCCTGAGAGGACAGACAAACTTGAGAACAAGTGAGAGGAGTAAAAACAAGAAAATTCCTACAGTAAAAAGCATTTTTTGTTTCATTCAAAAAGAAAGAAAAATAGCTACAGTTGCGGAAGGGGGAGGGTGTCTCTGAGATCGAGCACTTCAGGAGAGAACAGAGGTACTTGAGAACAAGTGAGAGGACTAAATAAAAAGAAAATTCAGGACAAAGGCACTGTGTGTACAAAAAAAAAAATTTGGTCAGATCCACCACAGCTGCATAATGAAGTTAGTGATGTTGTGTGGAATTGTTAAGGAGGTATGGAGAAACAACACAATGATTTGTAAGTAGTAAGATTTGTTTTACTTTCTGTTCTAAGGAAGGCATTCACATTATTAGGAAAATATATGGAGGTGTACAATGTACATTTTAATGGAAGGAATAGGAAGCTTACAAAAGAACCCCAGAGCAAATGCCACTGATGTATGTGTTATCCCGGATGATATTGGCCAGACAGCCAAATTTTTAAGAAAACACAATCGCACATATCCCAATAATGCAAAGCAACAAGGGAAACATATGCAAATCCCCATGATGGTACAAAAGGTGGCAGTACATGAAAAAACAACGGCTGGCATATGTTCAGCCTTGGGATTATTTACACAGTTGTTTTTTTTTTTTTTTTAAGAGAAACAGGGTTTTTGTCCTTGAGGTGATGTAAGTTATATTTAAGCAATGTGTTGATAGTCAGGAAGTCAGGTGTAATAATGATGGACTGTTAGAGAAAATGTGATATTAACTTTCAGAGGTCGCTTTGAAAGGGGCAAAAGGTGGTTATACTCGTGTTATTGGGAATATTAGGAAAGTATGAGGTCTACGCAGAAGTGGAGTACAAATATGCACAGTTTCATAAGTATGTGCTCAGAGTGCAGGCAAAGGTGATATGCAGGTTTGTTTTAGAAATAGGTAAAATAGCGATACATGCAATTAATAGAAAGATAGATAATTACAGAGACGTATAGATAGAGAGACACAGACAGGCAGGCAGAATAGGAATGGCATTGAAGTATTGAAGTGACGCCAACCCCACCCCCACCCTGGAGACATGGACAGGCATTGGGGTGTGCTTTTGGGTCACTGCCCATCACGCTCACTCCATTTCACCTCACCCTACCCTGCAGACACAGACAAGAGTCAAGATGTGCCTTGGGGTTTTCAAACTTTACACTCACCCCATTCCATAAGGAAATACATTGAAATGGGTACAGTATAAGAGAATAGAGTGAACTTTGGGGCTGAAGAGTCAAAGGCACACCTCGATACCTGTCACTGGCTGTAGGGTGGGGATGAGGTGGAATGGGGTGAGCATTACTGTTGACAATCCCAAGTCACACCCCTGATACCTGTCAGTTCCTACAGTGCAGGATGTTATGGTCAGAAACTTTAATACCCTGGGTGTTTCTTGGTATTTTCACTCCAAGTTTTCAGCATGGGCTTTTTGTGACCCCACCGCATGAACAGTGACACTATCAGTTCATTAGCCAAAAGGAGATTTTGCACAGCGACTGTGCCATTTTGCACCACAGGTGCAAAAACACATTTTGAACAGGATGTATAAAATGACAGCTGCACATTTCTTGCTTCAGTAACTGCTCAGCACATCTGTTGATGACCTGCTTATTGACATTTTATATCTGCTATGCAATGTACTGCTGCTATGTCTGGGGAAGTACATTTTCTAGGTTGCAAAAACAGCCTCAGAGGAACACAAACACACATGAAATGATTAGATTGTCTATAGGCACTGTTTTCCATGCAAGACACAAGCAATTGAATCAAAAGCACACTCAAACACACAGACACACACACACACACACACACAAACAGGTCAGAACACGCCAGAACACAGCGGCAAAATGATTAGATTTGCCTACAAGCACTCTCTTCTATGCAAGTTGGAGCACAGGGGGGAAGGGGTGTTAAGGCTGGCGATCAGTTATGGTCCATGACACAGCCACATGGTCAGAATATTAAATATTTTAAAATAAACATAAATGCAAAAGTAACCATTTCAAGAAGAAAATAAAAACTGCGACACTTAAAGGATACCTAAACAAGCAGTTTTTTAAAACTGCAAACTCCAAAATCTAGCCTCTTATCATGAGTAAGAAGGCTACTGTTTATATTTATATAAAACTGCATTTATGTAAATAACATAAATGCAGTTTCATAGCTTTTTAAAAATGTAAACATCAGCCTTTCACTTGCAAAAAATCAGCATTGTCTTCTCCCTAAGATGTCTGCCAAGTGTGTTAAGTGATGAGTCATGATGACATCAACGGAGCCAGAGCCAGAGACCAATGTAGATTCCTATAGGCTAACTAGTTCTTCTTTCCCTCTTTGTTTTGAATTGTTTTACCAGAATGATAAACACCATGTGTTAACATGTGGATTATTTTGATCAGTACACATGTTAGGCTATGATTTTGTTCATTTTATTTACTTTAACTTGCTGAAATGTTTTGCAATCTAGCTGACTTTCTCTTTGGCAAACTGCAGAACCATACAACACTTCAAATACTTGATGATCTAGTGGTGACGTGATGCCCTGAATATTTTTTTGTTAACCAGGAGAGACACACTATGCTGAAACCTTGTTTACAGATCTGGCCTGGCAGCACAAGGAAGTTAAGTGACTTGCTCAGGGTCACAGAGTGAAGTACTGGTCTGGTCCAATTCCAAAGCTCATGCATTCTTGTTAATCTACAAAAAAAAACAAAAAACTTCTGTTGTATTCTTTTTCCAAGTGAAACCCCTGCACCTAGCCTGGCTTCTGTTGAACACCCCACCATCCATACCATGGCCTTAGTGCTGCCTGGGGCTGCGTATGAGCTTGCAATCTCATGAAGAGAATTATCACACCTCAGACTGTAATCGTATACCTCAGAGAGTTGTGCATACCTACACCGATATGGATCATCAGCTGGCACTGTTAAAAAATACCTCCCAAATCATACTTTCATCCACATTTTTAATGTCTGACTTCTGCTCCTACAGTAAATATTGAGTGGATCACTACCCTTCTGCACAGTGACGGCAGTATGCACAGTTCCCCTGTTGTGTTTTTGTCCTGCCTCATTAACCAATAATTGGCTTTCATGGAGGGCCAAGCAATAATCCTCAGGACTCACCAGAAAAACTGCTGTTCATGCCCTCATAAGGGTTGTACTTACTATGGATAACAATATTATTAGCAGAAGAGGCATACTAATGCCTTGAGTGAATCCACCAGACTTCCAGTGTCAGTCTACTCCTTAACCTGTGACCTTCAGAAATCTGCAGGACAGTTCCCAACAAATCTTCTCCAGTACTTTTTAGTGCCCTACTCCACAACGTGAGCTGGTTGGCTACCACCCTTCTAAATCTTGAATGATCTATACACAGCTCCCTCAATATTGTCCTAACAAACATCAACACCCCCCCCCCCCGCACCTGAGGGTAATCTCCCTACACTGAATTCAAGTAACACTTTAAGTGCAGTCCTGCCATTGAGTATTTGTCATCACTGGCTGCTCTTATTCACAGTCAAGTAGTGATCATGGTGTTGGCAGCCCTACATTTCACATCTCACAATGATCTACTAAACATCCCCCTTCCTGTCTTCCACTAACCTGAATATAGCTGTACCCTGCTGGAATGGCCTCCTTAGTCCATCTCTGGCATTCATTCTTCTCTTCTGCTCACCACACCAGAAACTGGTGAGCTCACTACCCTTCTACTTCATGAATGCAGTTAGTACAGTCGCCCAAGTCATTTTTACATATTAATAATAAACATGATCTGGTAAGCCAGGCTGATAGCAGCAGGGCACAAGGGGAAACATAGGCATTCTTACCCATATAAGATCTAATCCACCTATGATTAGGCACTATTAAATGACATGCATAATGATATGCACACCCATCATTAAATAGTGCCTAATCAAAGGTAGCCTAGATCTTTTAAGGATAGGAAAGCCTATAATTCCCCTTGTTCCCTGTTGCTATCAGCCTGACTTACTGGAAAAATGTGTTTATTTTTGATATGTCAAAAAACCTGGGGACTGTACTATCTACATTCATGATGCACAAGGGTGATGAGCTCACCAGTTTTTGGTGTGGGGATTAGTAATGAGAATGAATACCTGAAGGGGACTGAGAATGCCACTCCTGCAAGGTACTGCTATATTCAGGGAAAGGGGAAGACAGAAGGGAAGAAATGTGAGCAGATCACCGTGAGAAATAAGATGTGGGGCTGTCAGCACCATGATCACTACTTGACCCAATTGTCCTGGCCAGCATTCCCCTTCCCATAAAACCAGTCCATGCAATTGTCCAAGGCTGTGTGTGGGTATTAATGTGTGAATTGGCTGCCACTACATATTCAGTCACTTCATGAAAGCACTATATAAATACTGATTATTCTTATTATTATTTTCCATGGATAAAGAAGAGAAGACAAGCACATTTTTGATTTCCAAGAAAGTATGAACTCTGGCATTGGACTACAGAAGAACTTTGCTACAAACAAGTGATGGCTCTATGGGGTGGTGAAGGGCGGCTGTAACCCTCCCCACCATTGTAAAGTACTCGCTTGCTGCTGCTGCATTTCACTTTGTTGAAGAAGTCTGATTTATTGATTGTACACATGTTTACATTCAAAAATATGGATTACATTTGTAGTTTCAGTCAAAAACATACTAGAAAAGTATAATAGCAGAAAATATAAAGGCTTCAAAAAATTTTAAAAAGTGCATATCAAGTATGCACACACTCCCAGCACCCCCTCCCCCTTCCCCATTGTAGCATTCTGGATCCGCCATAACCACTAGACCACCAGGTTATTCAAGATTTGTACTGCACTGTGGTTTGCCAAAGAGAAAGTCAGTTGGATTAAAACACAATTTCAGCATGTTAAAGTAAACAAAATGAACAGAACCATAGCCTAACATGTGTATTGCTCTAAATAATGCACATGGTTTTGATAATTTTGGTGAAACAATTCTATACAAAGGGGAAAAAAAATTAGTTAGCACTCTAAAGAGCAACATAGCTCTCTGACTTTGGCTCTGATGAAGTCATCACTTAACACATTTGGCGGCCATTTTAAGAAGCAGGTAAGGCAGTTTTTTTGAAATTGGAAGGCTGATTTTACATTTTTCAAATGCTTTGGAACCACATTTAGGTAACATATATAAATGTAGTTTTAGCATTAATGAATTCAGTAGCCTTTCCTTTAGTCCTGTTTGAGGTCAGCTTTTTGAATAGTTTGTTGTCAAAATGTTGTTTCGGTATCCCTTAACAGTTATAGGGTAAGATAGCACATCTGGACTTATTTTCTGCATAAGCATCTCAACTACTAAGGGGTCCTGACCATGTTCACCCTTCCTCAAGCCAAGCTAGCTACAGTATGTCTAGCAATAACATGGATGGAAAAATTATGCCATATTTTCAACAAGAAGTTAGCATTTTAAAAAGACAGTGCAGTAGATTGAGAAGCAGCTTGTGTAGGTGCATTCATTATGCTAGCCAAGATATGTTCTGGTTGCGTTCCATAAGGCTAACCAGTGGGAGAGGTAGGAGAAGGGACAGAAATCTAAAATAGAACCAGTTAACCCATTTGTGATTTAAAGTTGCATGACAGAAATGCGGCTTCCAGAACTGGACACCATATTCCAAATGAGGCCTCACCAGTAATCTGCACAGTGGCATTAGCACCTCCTTCCTTTTGCTGGTAATATAGCTCCCTATGCACTACAGCATTCCACTGGCTCTCCTCACTTTGGTACATTGTTTAGCCACCTTTAGGTCATCCAATATGATTACCCCAAAATATCTTTCCATTTTGATGACCATCAGCCCCCCAACCCCCGTAATCATTCCCTGGGTTCCTGCAACCCTTCCTTATTCAGCAGGCAGTTAGCACATCTGGACTTATTTGCCGCATATGCATCTCAATTGCTAAGGGGTCCTGACCATGTTCACCCTTCCTCAAGCCAATCTAGCTGAGGTATGTCTAGCAATAACATGAATAGAAATGCATATGAAAATTTATTAATTATGCTGTACATACCCTAAGACTCAAAGTGTGTCTCCTTTGGCTGCCATGATGTCTGTGGTTAATTTGAAACAAAAGACAATGTAACAAAACACTAGCCTCCACTGGAGCTATTAAACAATATAGAATACTGCACTCTGGGAAAATTGCCTGGGACAAGATGCAATAATAAAAAACCTGAATAGCAGGTTCCAGAGAGTATAAAATCACCAGGAATGTTAGAAAAAGCTATCCCTCCCCACTCATTCACAGGTGTCAATGAATGTATTTGTTAACCATGCCGGTTCATCTTCTTGCTTCCCTCATAGTAAAAATGTGAAACTACATTTGTGTTTTTTTAAATGAGTGATAAATGGCATGTCCAGGGGGTTGGCAGCTCTGATAGTTGTTCCAGTCTTACTTTTTTCCTGGCACAGTTTATAATATCAGTAAAAAGAAAGTAGGAAGAAAAAACACCAAGCTTTTTGCTTCTACAAACAGTTGTCAATTGCAGCTGGTATTTTTAACATGTGCAAGGGAACTCCACTTCTCAAACTTAAAAGAAAAAATACACTTTATTATCAAAGGACTATGTTTACCAAGTAATGTGCCCATGATTAAAATAATTATAATAACTGGCTTAGCCTTTTTCCCATAGGGAAACCGTGGCATAATTTGACGTTATAAAGGAGCATTTATAAAGGCAAACACGTGCACCATTTCCCTCACTCTGCACATGCCCCCACTGCTGCTTTTCCCTTCAGAACTGGGCAGGCCGCAGAGCAACCTGCATTCATTTTATATACTTGCTGAGGTGAAAAAGGCAGACCCAGCAATTATATAAAATAAAACATAGGTCGGTGTGCGTAAACTCGAAGTTTACACACACCCTCGGGGTTAGGTGCTTTTAATAAAACCCTAGAGCTTTGCTCTCGGGGTTTATGTAGCATCTAACCCCTCGGGTGAGTGTAATCTTCTCAATACACATCCCGACCCATACTTTATTCTCTATTGAACCCCCTCCCCCAAAAATGTGCCCTCACATGAAACTGCATGATTAACTGTAAAGACAATCAAAAAAATGTATTTCTAAATATATTACTAACAGCAATGCTTTCAAAGTTTTGAAACTACTAAAAGACAAACTATATATATATATATATATATATATATATATATAATATAGTAAGCAAATAGTGTTAATCCCAAAAGCTGAACTTTATGTTTTTAGTATATAAATGTTTAAGAAAAACCTGTGGCTCCTTCAACCAGAATGCTGTGTCTATTGTTTTCCTTGGGAGCTGTAGTTTCAGACACTTCTTAATTACTCTTTCTTTTTGAGACATCAGGTGGCTCTGATAATCATTTGTTCCCAGGGTTTTTAAGTTAATTTGAAGGTATTAAGCATCTTCTGTTCTCCTAGTCCTAATAAAATGCAGTGGCTCCACAACTCGATCACTCCACAGACTTGTTCTATTCCTCGGTCCAGATTCCAAACTAGTGTGTCTTGTTTCAACATGATAGATCCACCTCATGCCCCTCCCACATGAATCAAAAAAAAGGTAGGGGGATCTTTAGGAGCTTCTTGAGTGGAGGTGGGGGTGCATCTCAATCCCCTCAAAAAAACAAGGCTGGTTCCCAATACTCAGGTTCCAGTTCTTGTACTGCCCATTTAAGCAAGAAAATAGTACCCTACAATCATTGACTAACATGAAAGCATATTTATTTGAAGGTGGAGAACATTTCTTGGAGGAGGATAAGGCGGAGGAGGCTATTTACACCTTCAGTCAGTTCCACAGACAGAAAATATGACATCACTCCTTTTGTACATGCAAAACATCTGCAGGCTTTGCCTACTAAAGCCATAAAAAAACAGTGATGGAAGTGGGAGTGTGGCTGTGAGGCTGAGCCTGTACTGAGTGGGCAGAGGAACATGGAAACAACTGAGAGGTTTAAATAAAAAGAAAACACATACTGGAAAAAGCATTTTTGTGCGTAATAAAAAAAGCTTCAAATGTGCACCAGAGAGGGTGAGGATGAGGCCAAAATGAGGAAAGGTATGGGGAAACTTATGTCACAAGCAACACTGCACAGTCTGACAGGTAAAAGATCAGTTGCTGGTACTTCATCTGGTAGCAGTAGTGGTTCTTTCACAATGCTGTCCAAACCCACAGGAGAGGTCAAAACTACCTTAATTAAAACTAAAGGAGTAGTCAGCACCACAAGGAGTGGCAAGCCAAGATATGGTACCTATGCGTACGTAGTACTGATACAGATTTAAATGAAACACAGGGGGAAAAATCTAGAGTAATGATTATGAAAAGGAGGATGTAAGCAAGGAGGGAGAAAAGCAGAAACAAATGGAAAGCCAGAATGATGAAGAGCTGGCAGTTGCACAGACGCAGGATGAATGTGATGATATGGACTTGGAAGAGATGGCCACTTTGGGCATGAACAGAGTGGTGCAGGTACATGAGAAACAAGATGAGGGGGCAATGCATTCAGAATTAGGTTCTGTTACTGGCCTGGAGGAGCTGTTGGATGTTGATAATGGTGAAACAGAAAAAGACCATGATGAACAGCTTCCCAGTATTGAGAAACAACAACATAGTGGAAGTGACAAAGAACAGTATAGTATGCCTGGTAATAAAACCAAAAAGGTGACCTCTTATTTGTGGTCTTACTTTTCTCTGGCTGCCAATAATGAGTTACAAGCAGTTTGCTCTATATGTAAAATGACCATCAACAGAGGGAGCAAAAAAGGTGCTTTGGGTACCTCAGCATTAAAAAGACATTTAGAGAGATGTCACCCATTACATCTCAGGCGTGATTTTTTGGTCAGAGAGAAAGAAGACAACATGCAGGCTGAGTTAAGTCAGACTACACCTGCTGCACCTGTTATATCAAGTGTTAACAGCAGCAGCCCTGCTGCTTCAGTTGTACTGGCAACTTCTTCTCAGTCTTCTTCTAGAATAAGTATTACAAGCTGTCCCCTTTTGCCCTTCTCACATCCAGCACTCCTAATGTTGGCCATCTGAAAACTTCAACTGCTAGAAGACAGCTCATGATTTCAGAGACAATTGAATGTAAAGCTAAGTACCAACGTAGTCATCCTGAAGCAATTGCTATAGCAAAACTAATTTCAGAGATGATAGCACTGGGCATACAGCCTTACAGAATTGTGGAGCATGTAGGATTCAAAAGGCTTTTGAATCACCTGTCACCATGATACAATATTTCATCCAGGAAATATTTCTCAACTGTTGCATTACTGCAGATGTACGATATAGTAAGTGCTAAACTGAAAAATGCTTTAAAAGATGCAGTTGCTGGGGTTGTCCATCTGATTACTGACATACAGACAAGCTGCCAGCCAGAACCATTTATGTCATTGACTGCGCATTGGGTATTGTTTATTCCCTGTTGTGACACTGACCCCCTGAGACTGACTTCCCTTCGCATCCAATATATCCCATAGGATCACACAGCATCCAACATCCTGGATGAGCTCAATAGAGAGATACAGTATTGGCTGACATCACAAGGGCTTTCTGTAGGTTTTATTGTGGCTGACAATGGTTCAAACATAAAGAAAGCTTTGTCTGATGGGAGCTTTGTCCACATTCGATGTTTTGCACACTGCCTAAATTTGATTGTGCATGCATTTATGGAAGAGGACAGAGGTATAAAGGCTCTCACATATGTGGCAAAAAGAATATGCACACATTTCAGCCACTCCTGGAAAGCACATCAACATCTTCAGGCCATACAAGAAGTACACGGACTGCCTCCTAATACACTCATCCAGGATGTTGCAGCGAGGTGGAACTCTACCTTTTACATGTTTCAAAGATTGCTGGAGCAAAAAAAGGCTATAAGACAGTATACACTAGAGAACAGCACAGGGGATACTGATGTGTATATTACTCCTCAGCAGTGGGCTGTTTTGCAATTTCTCATCAAGCTACTGCAACCCTTTGAGGAAATTACTAGGGAAGTGAGTTACAATAGTGCCACACTCAGCCAAATAATCCCATTGGCCAAGATTCTTGTATTTCAACTGAATGCAATCAGGGATGAGTTGGAAGGTACAACAAGCCAGTTTCAGATGACAGTCCAGTGCAACTGAAAGGGACTTGCCACCCAGATTAAAAAAATACATAGTTCATAGAATGATTAAAAAAGTCAGAGATGGTGAGAAACTCTGTGAAATGCTCATGGGAGAACATTACATTATTGCAACAGTAATAGACCCACAGTACAAGATGAAACACCTCTCACAGTATGACCCAAATGTGTTCCAAAACTGCAGAGAGAAAATCGTTCAAGAAGTAGATTTGCTGTTGAAAAAAAACATGACAACTGATGCAGTCCCCTCATCGATTCCTCCTGCACCTTCAAAGCTCTCTCTTCAGAGTCAGGCTACAAAACAGTCAGTGCTGCCATTCGTTCTATACCCAGCAGTTATGTTTGGGGTCACTTGGATGCTGTTATGCTTGAAAAATCAGCTCTTCTTTCTCCATGTGTCACTGCTTCTGCTCAGGCCATGGTTGACTGCTATTTAGCAGAAAAAGGTATCAAATGGAATGAAGATCCCATTAAATACTGGCAAAGCAAGAAGCCTGTATGGCCTGCACTTGTTCAGGTAGCCTTGAAGTATACGGTCTGTCCCCCAAACAGTGTATTTTCAAAGCGACTCTTTAACTGTGCAGGAAATGTGGTAACAGATACACGATCTAGGCTACTACCAGAAAATGTTGAAAAGTTAACATTCTTAAAAGTAAACCTTCCATTGACTGGTTACACCTATGACCTGGAGGCAGCAAATACATTTCACAGTGACCTCAAAGATGACTACTTAGAAGAGCAGAACGATCACTATTTTTTCAGAAAAATAAATCAGTAGTACTCATGTAAGCCCATATGTGGCCTACACAATATTTGTACCTGATAGCACGATGTTGTCAGCATGTCCAAACAGACTTTGCTAATTTTTGGACTGTCTGCACCTGATGGCACACGTTTTGCAGCATGTCCTAATGGACTTGTGCAATTTCGGGACTGCCTGCACCTGATGGCACACTTTTCGCAGCATGTCCTAATGGACTTGTGTAATTTTTGGACACCCTACACCTGATGGCACACTTTTTGCAGCATATCTTAATGGACTTGTATAATTTCTGGACTGCCTGAACCTGATGGCAAACGTTTCGCAGCATGTCCTAAAGGACTTGTGTAATTTTTGGACTGCCTGCACCTTTTGGCACACTCTTCACAGCACGTTCTAATGGACGTATAATTTCGGGACTGCCTGCACCTGATGGCACACTTTTCACAGCATGTCCTAATAGACTTCTCTAATTTGTGGACTGACTGAAGTTGGGACTGATGGCACAATGTTTTCAGCATGTCCTCCTCACATACTTGGCTAATTTTTGGGTTGGCTGAACTTCATGGCACACGTTTTATAGCATTTCCTATTGGTCTTCTCTCATTTTTGAACCACCTGAAGTTGAGACTGATGGCACAACGTTTTCAGCATGTCTTCCTCATGTGCTTTGTTAATTTTTGTATTGTCTGACCCTGAAGGCTTACTTTTCGCAGCATGTCCTAATGGACCTGTGTAATTTTTGTACTGCCTGAAGTTGAGACTGATGGCATATTTTCAGTATGTCCTAATTTTTGGATTGCTGAACAAGATGGCACACTTTTTTCAGCATGTACTAATGGACTTGTCTAATTTTTGCATTTTTAGATTGCCTGAATGTAGGTCTCTGCCCACCCAGTGCAGGCTCTGCCTTATAGCCACACTCCACCTTCCACTACAGTAGCTAGGTCTCTGACTCCTAAGGACATACAGTTTTTGTTTGGTAGGGGTCCCCTAAATGTGTCATCAATTTGGGTGGGTGGGTGGAGGGGACCCCA
This sequence comes from Neoceratodus forsteri, assembly GCA_016271365.2. Lineage (NCBI taxonomy): Eukaryota > Metazoa > Chordata > Ceratodontiformes > Ceratodontidae > Neoceratodus > Neoceratodus forsteri. The sequence continues at coordinate 1,231,881,455 of CM028130.1, forward strand.
TGCCATAGAAAATAACTGCATGACTCTTAGTGGAGCAGAGAAGGAACTGGTGCAACAATAACAAACTGATATCCATTTGGAGGAAGTAGGTTGTTCGTTAACTAAAACCTGCAGCTTATCCAATAGGTAGGGAAATGGGCAAACTGGGTGGGCCAAGCGGTCCTTATCTGCCATAAAATTCTATGTTTCTGTGTTTCTATGATATGTCCATTGTATAGTGTATACTACTAAATGGGAATGGGATTCCTCCTCTGAGGTCAGACAAGTCAGTTTACAGTTGTAACACTAGTACTACTGACTGAGACAGGAAACAGATATATGTGAACTGCATGACTGCCATAATTAATTGACCAGCACATCAGTACTATAAACTCACAGTTTTCATATCCTGAATATCCTGAAATGCTGATTACAATTCTATATGTGTGTCTCAGATCTCAGTGTCATTATATGCAATTATATAGCAGATTTGCAGTTTTCATCACATTTTGCAAAAGGTTCTGACTCTAATCAGAACTTATCAAGACTTTGGCCTGGATCCTGATAATAAGGGTCAGGACCTTTTCGGGTCCGTCCAACCCTAGTTCCCACTGCAGGGAGCGCATTCTCCAGTGGGTCCAACAGACTATGTTAGTACAGACTGCCATGTAGCCCAGCAGGAGCAGGAAGTCCCGGGCAGGGTGCAATTGCCCAACCTGAAATGATCGGGCAAAGGAAGAGGACAGAGCCTCTGCCCTGTCTGCCGGGAGCTGGACTCTGGCTCTGCAAGAGTTGAGCTTCGTCCCAATGAAGTTGATCACTTGAGAGGGCACGAGTTCTGACTTGACCTTGTTGACCAGGAGCCAAGGGAGATGCAGGTCTGGAGGGCCAGATCCCTGGACCGCTCCACCTCCTGCCTGGAGGGACCTGCAATCAGCCAGTAATCCAAGTAGGGGTTAACTCAAACCTCTCTGTGCCTCAGGTAAGCTTCCACCACTGCAATGCACTTGGTGAAGACCCTGGGGCCCAAAGAGAGGTTGAATGCCATGGCTTGGAACTCATAGAGGGCTCCCTCTGCTCGAAAGTGGAGGCACCTTTGATGAGACGGATGGATCGGGACATGAAAGAACATGTCCTGAAAATCCAGGGAGCAAAACCACATTTCGCTCTAGAGATGATATGATCTGAGGCAGAGTTACCATCCTGAAAGTGAGTGACCTGAGGAACTTGTTCAGGTCATGCAGCTCTAGAATGGGGCACCAGCCCCCCTATCCACTTTGGCACCAGGAATTACCTAGAGACAAACTCTGGGTGTTCCGGAGGATCCGCGACAGGAACCACAACCTCCCTGCAGAGGAGCTGGGCTATGTCGTCTCTGAGATCTGACAGAATGCCTGTGGATACTAAGTCCTCCAGTGGGGTGCTGGCTTGGCAAGGAGGGTACTACTCGAATTCCAGAGACAGACCCTGACCCACCACCTCGAGGACCCACCTGTTCATGGTGACAGTGGACCAGGTGGAAAGGAAGTGGAGGAGCTGGCCCCCAATGGGAGGACCCAGGGGAGGCATGACGGGTATGAGCGAGGCACCCCTCATCCCATCACTGGGCAGGCTTGGAGAAGGAGGAGGGCCTAGCTGAGGAGCCACTGGAGCCTCTCCTTCCTGGCTTACAGACAACCGAAGCCACTGACTTGAGACAAGGTTGCCAAGCCTGAGCCTGCTGGCCAGATAGTTGCTGGGCTGGCTTGGCTGCAGGAGTGGAGGTGGACTGAAAGGGCTTCCATTTCTTTCTTTTTTTTGTTACAATTTTAGCCCCTTTCTCCATGGCCTTCAGTCTGGGGGGTGCCCAGTCCCATCCCACCATCCACCAGCCAACGCCAACCGTCTACCCCCAAGACTTGCCTCCCCCCCGGCGGGATCAGCGGGGATACCCCAAGCCCCACTGAAGACTGGATCCAGTTCTGGTAGGTGCCATGGCTATTTTGGGGTGGGATCTGTGAGCTTATTCTGTTATCCAGCCGGGAGCTTCTTTTTCTGCCTGTTTTCTCCCTTAGGGGCAGAGCTTGCAATGATGCCAGTGACGGTACTGTGCATGCTCCTGTGCGTGTCCCATCAGGCATCTGCCCCACCTTTGACCACTTGATGGCAATGTCTGTGTGCCAGTCCCCAACCTCTGCTAGGGGCCAGGCATGCACCAACAACTGACTGTCCCCCTCCCCAGAGAAAGAGCTGTCCCTGGGATGCTCAATCCTTCTTCTCCCTGGCCGACACCTGGTGACCCGCTCGCACCGCAAACAAAGGTCGCTGGCATGGCAGAAGGTAAGGCAGTATGCCTCAGCCCTCTACATTACTGGGCCAGGGCTTCTGTTTCTGATACTGCTTGGAGCCCTTGGGTTCCTTCTGGATAGATGTCACAGAGTCCAAAGTGGCACTGGACTTCTCAATGCGTGTGAGGTGACCCTCGACCCTGGGCCCAAACAGGTCGGTGCCCAGGAAAGGGACATCTGCCAGCTTGTGTCGAGTGTCCGCAGCGAAGGTCGAGATCCTCAGCCAAGCCCTGAGGCACATGGCCACTGAGACCACCACGGAGAGGGCACAGGAGGTCCTCACTGTCCATGGCAGTCTGGAGCTGTTGCTTGGCCACAGCTCAGCCCAGGTCTCGTACCTGTTTGACCATGGTCTGAAGGTCCACAGCCAGATGAGGAAATACCCTAAGGTGCCCAGCAGGGCATGGGAGAAGTGGGCCATGAGGAGGGCCAAGCGAGGAGGCAGCACAGACCTTCTTAGCCACATGGTCCAACTTCTTGGACTCCTTATCAGGTGGCTTGTCAACATCCCTGATGTTAGCCACCAAACCCTCGACTGAGGGGTGCTCTGTGAATCCCAAAAGGGATCCGGTGGGTACTGCATACTTGCGAGCCATCTGGGATGAAGGCACAGGACAGGAAGCAAGGTACTGCCTGAGCTCCAGGGCAGGGCTAAGAATGGCCTCTGTCACCAGGAAAGCCTCTCTCAGAGAGTCTCCCCAGTCGAGGATCTCGGTCAACAGCTAACAAGCCCATTTCTGGATGGGCTTCATCTTCATACCCGTCCACTCAGAGATCAAATGGAGACAGCCCATGAAAGAGATGGACCTTTGTCCATCGAGAGATCCCCCACAGAATCCACATCAACCAGACGGGAGTGCAGGGAGGAACCCTTGGACTCCGAAGAGTCATCAAACAGCGGTCGGTCAGGGATGACAGTGACCGACAGCCAATGGGAAAGCCCCTTGGCTGGCCAAGATTCCTTAGTTGAAGTACCAGCCATTGGCTGTTTAGGCAGCGGTTCCACCACAATCAGCGGAGAAGCTGGAATCGGCCAACCTGGGACCGTTTTAATCGATTCTGTTGGCGAAGTCAGTGTCAGATGTTCAGGCAAAAGCCAGGTGATGGTCGGCTTAGAAACCGGGGTCGGTTTGGCACTGGTGAGCACCAAATGTTGCTACATCAAGTCCTCGTAGCATCGACACAACTTGCACTAAAGCCTCTCCTCCCCTGAGGACGAAGAATAGCATCAACGCCGCTTCCTGTGGTGCTGAGAGTGGGAGCGGTAATGACAGCGGGACAGACTGAACCCACAGGAAGAAGACCAAGACCTCAACCTCGGCCACCTGGGTGGGGAGGCAATGGGGCTCGGAGGGAGTCAGCGACTGCCGAGGCTCCTCCTGGTCAGGGTCAGGGACCAGAGGCGGAAGGTCAGTGGACTGATCTGTCCCTCTAATGGTCTGCGTCAGGACCAGGGTCCTAGACGAGGAAGTATCAGCCTCTTCAGTCAACAACTAGTTGGTTGGCTCGAGAAAAATCTTGGCTTGGAGTTCGACCAGTGTCTCGGCCAGCAGGGCCAACGGGGTCACCGTGGAGCCAGCGGCCAAGACCGAGGATTCGACTGAAGTCAAATCTGGAGAAGCACAGGAATCGGAAGCCCTTGACTGAGAGCACTCCCGATCCCATGACGGTGATGAGTCTTTTCTTTCTTAGACTCTTTTTAGATTTAAATTTGCCAATGGGTCCCTGACCGAAAGTCAGCAGAGACTGGCATAATTCTTTGAAGGAGCCCATAAAAGGTCGAGCCTAGCTGAAGCGGCACGAAGGCAGAAGCTGAGGAGGAATGGGCCGAGACCTGGGCTGCCTCCTCTTTGAAGGCGTCAAGCAGCTCAGCAGACCCCACAGCCGCAGAGACCACCCAACAGGCATCCTTGGATTTCACCAGTGGGTTCTGTTGCGCCGGGCTGCCCAGTTTCAGGTGGGCAAGACGATCCTCCAGAATGGTCAGGTGAAACTAGCAGCAAAAGTTGCAGGTCTGGGGATCGTGGTTGTGTCCCAGGCAGTAGACACACATGGCATGCAGGTCAGTCCTAGACATCTTCTGCCCACAAGGGCACCAACAGAACCTGGGAATGGACTTATCATCCATCGCAGTTGCGAAGGAAGACCAATTGAAGACAAAAACTCATCAGAGTAGGTTTGGAAGTAATTCCGAAGAATTTAAGCACTAGGGCCCACTCAATGCGATAGCGGTAATGAGGGAACCTGCTTCTTCCAGTGGAAAAGAAGATCTGGTATCATGGGGCAGAGCCGAGGGCGTTATCACCAGAGTGGGTGGGAGGAGCCAGCTTGAAGACTTTCCAACACATCTTAAAGGGAAAGGACACTGCCAGAAAGTGTGGATAGAACATCATATTCACAGTCCTAGAATCTTGTAGTTGTGTCACGTCCCTCAGTAATAAAGAAAAAGGGGAAAGAACAGCAGAAAATACTGTTCTGGCTGAATGGTACAGAATGTAAAGCACAGAACTGTAAAATAGCAGGTTGCAGGTTCAGCCCCACTCAGGGCCACAAACAATCTGAGGTACAGTAAATTTGTAGTGGGGCCAGAAACATAGAGGGCTGGGTGCTGGACACCTCACCTGCCCCCACACCAGTGACCTGGGTTCGAGAATGGACCAAGGTCGCTTAAGGGCTGCAGGAAGAGGATTTCGCGCTTATCAATGGATCTCCTCCAATGAGGTGGGGGGGGTGTGTACTGTTGCTTGGCTGACACCTAGTGGAGAGTAGGTGGCACAGTAGTGGTCACCAGAATTGAAAGTTGGAGGGAGGCACTGAAAGCATGCACCATCTTCATGGTCTACCTGTGCACTGCTGTACACCAACGGCTCTGACTCAAGGGGAATAATGGATGGAAAAGAACCCCCATCTGAAGGATGATACTGTGATCATTAAATGCAAGTAGATGGGGTAAGTGCTGAAGAGAGGGGGAAGGAGCTGGGGTTTGACAGCAGAAGGTGACTGATAGGTAGGGGTAGGAGGATAAAGTCCATATTAAAAAAAAAAAAGAAAAAGGATTGCAAAAATGTTTGAATGGTAAACTGAATTGTGTCTAACGCTTACATTTTTCAGTTATTCAGCTGGTATCAGGGTCTCTTTAAAGGGAACATAAACAATATGCAATTTAAATCAAATATTGCTGGTGTTTTCTGTTCATTACTAACATGCTGGTAACATATTTGAAGCTATTATATCTGCATTCTGCACGCTGTTTTTTTTTCCCCAGCTCTGTTTAGTGCTTTTAAATAGGTGATTCCTGTCTATAACTAGGGGGAAATACACACAAATAAACACACACACACAGTGTGAGGCTTGATGTTTATCTTCAAAGCCTGATGATGTCTGCTAGCTAACTAAGGGGAAGAAAACCAGTGTGATTGGTGGGACTTTTTCCTTTGAACTACAAGAAGTTTACACCCAGCAGCCAGTTGGACACTGTCATCATCAGCCTTCTCTGCATTGGCTTTTGAGAGACAAGCCTCCTGCATTTCACCATCCATTGGCTTATACAGTACACACCTACATAGCCCCCTGCACTATAGTAACACTATTCTATGCATGCTATATACTGTAATAATATATACATGCTCACAAGATTCTGGGATGTCTTGGAGCCCCTTTGCAAGGGAGTTAAAATCACTCCTCAAATGCTCAAGGTGGAGATGCAAGAGGACCTAGATCCCACTGAAATTTTTAATTACTTCAACACAGCCTTTACTGATCTCAGTTCCATCATCCCCACTGAACCTACCCCTACCCCTTGCAGGAAATCTGGTCTTGAAGCCTCCCAGATAGTGGGCTCTGAACCAAAGAACCCTAAATTCTACTTTAAAGCTGTTTCAGCCAAAGACACCTCAAAATACATCGGTAGGATACTTGGCAAAACTAGGTGTGGGAGTCGTTCAGTTGATATGAAACTTAATGCCCCTGCTGTAGAGGAACTTTCCCACCCCATCTCTAGAATGTTTTTACTCCTCCCTGTGTCACTCGCAGTTCCCTGAGAAGTAGAAATCTGCACTGGTTATACCAGTTTTCAAAAGTGGTGACCACACTAGCTTTGATTATTACAGACCCATATCTATTCTCCCCCCCTCATCCAAGGCCCTCGAGAGAATGGTCTCTAATTTGTCACATACCTCAACAAATACAGTGTCCATTATGTACAGTAGCATGACTTCCAGAAGTTACACAGCATCAACACAGCACTGTTGGAATATACCAGCTATGTTCATGAGGCCCTTAACAACGGTGACCTCATCTGAGATATATATATATCTATATATACAGTATATATATCCACACACACACACACACACACACACGCACGCACATATATACACACACACACATATCACACTAAGGCCTTTGACCTGGTCAGCCATAAGCGACTACTTAAAGAGCAGTTGTCAACTTCATGAGAACTTTAACAAAACATAATATTTAGATAAGTTCAGCTTGTACTTCACATTAGTTCTTTATTCCTCCTCTCCATTATTTATTGCTGAGGCCAACTGCATGAAAAACAGGAAGTTTCTTCCTGGAGAGTTCATCTATTTCTGTTGCTGTCTCCCTACCGGAGGTCATAATGCTCTGCTTGTGACATCACATTTACTCTTATGGCAACAGATTGTGATGTCACAACAAAGCATTATGACTAAGTAGGGAGTAAGCTATAGAGGCAGATTAACTTTAAAGTAACTGTAAGGGATAAAAATCATGTATTCATCCACATTTCCTCAGTAATAAATAATGGGGAGGAGAAATCTAGAATATATATGGAATACAAGCAGACTTTTACCTACTTATTATGTTTTTCAAAGTTTTCTTTCAGGCGTCAGTAGCTCTTTAACAAACTCCTTGGCCAGGGTTTGTCACAGAACACAGTTGACTGGTTTTATAGCTAGCTCACCAACTGCTTCCAGCATGCTAAAGAACTGCTCTGGACCTGTAAACTATTTTCCCCAGTGGCAGGTGCTTTTTAAGTACTGGTTCCAGTTCTGTTACTATTCCCTCTGTGCAGACCTTTTAATGAACATAGTGGGCAAGGACATAAACTACATCATGCAGTTCTAAAATGGTACTTACCACTTGTGTGTGATCAGAAACACCCACTAGGATATCTAAAAAGCCTTTAGAGATGTAACAGTAACAGAATTTAAACTAGTATTTAAAAAGTGACTTTTACAGAGGAAAATAACATACAGGTTCAGCACAGTTCTCCTTTAAGATCAATAAATCTTTGTCTGACACAAGGAGAGTATCTATTGGTGTCCCCCTTGGCTCCACCTTGAGCCCACTCCTATTTGACCTCTTCAAAAATCAACTGCCTGATGCTTGTCAGACAGCCAATGTACTCCTCTATGCCACTGATGCTGTCATCTAGTCCAAAAACCCTGACAGCCTTACCGCCGCTCTCCAAAGTAACTGCAGGTCATTAGAAAGCAGGTTGCCCAACAACGAACTGATCCTCAATTACAAAAAGAACAAAGACCATGCTCTTCTGTAGTCTCCCACAGTAGAAGAAAGTTCCACCCTTTGTCATTTGAAATGGTCAGGGACAAAACCTTGAAGGCAAGGCAAGGCAATTAAATTTATAAGGCTCCCAATCCCAGAGGCTCTGTGTGCCGAACATGAGTAGAATATACAGCCATAAATTAAAACATGTAATAAAACCTCATTAAAACCATAATGAAATTAATATTCTGCAGCAATAAAAGGTTAATGGAAGTCATACTTCAAGGGACTGGCAAGAACCAAGGATGACATCAACAGTCAAAGGCCAGACTGAAGAGGTGGACCTTTAGCCTCCCCTTCAACATCTCTATCAAGGGAGCCTCCTGGACTGCAGGTGGAAGCGAGTTCCACAGGGTTGGCACAGAGACACTAAAAGCACAATTTCCCGAGGTCTTGAGCCAAACCCTGGGAACATCTAGGAGGCCCCTCGAGGAGGAGCAGAGGGAGCGAATACAGGACATCGGTGTCAGGAGCTCAGACAGGTAACCAGGACCCAGCCTGTATAGGGCCTTAAAGGTGAGAAGACCCACCTTGAAAAGGACCCTCCACCTGACCAGCAGCCAGTGCAGAGTACGCAGGACCGGAGTCACATGACTGGACCTCGAAAGGCCCATTAGCAACCTGGCTGCTGCATTCTGCACTAGCTCAGTCTGTGGAGGGTCTCTCCCATGACCCCAAAGTACAGAGCATTGCAGTAGTCAAGCCTGGAAGTCACAAAGGCATGCACTAGTGTCAGCAGGTCCTTGGGCGGAATGAGGGGCTTAATCTGGGCAATGTTCAACAAGTGGTAAAAACCACTACTGACTATAGATGACACCTGATCTTCAAAGGTCAATCTACAGTCAAGGATCACACCCAGATTTCACACCCTCTGAAAAACCACCAGTGGCACAGATCCCAGAACAAGTCCAGAGTCCACCCCTGGTGGCAACCCATCATGCCCAAGACCAGACTTGATCACCAGCACCTCAGTCTCAGCTGGGTTGAATCTCAGCCAGCTGGAAGCCATACAGTCATTTATTTTAGCCAGACAGTTGTTGAGCACATCAACAGCTCCCAATGTGCCGGGTGCAAAGGACAAATACAGTTATGTGTCATCTGCATAGCAGAGAAACTCCACATTGTATTGTTGAATGATCTCACCCAGGGGCAGCATATACACTGCGAACAACATCGGTGACAAGATCGAATCCTGTGGCACTCCACAGGACAGGGGCATTGGGGAAGAGGAGAAATTCCCCATCACCACCCGCTGCATCCTGTCTGAGAGACAGGACTCAAACCATTTGATGACAGTATCAGCAAGTCCACAAAACTCATAGAGCCAATCAAGAAGCACAACATGATCCAGAGTGTCAAAAGCTGAGGAGAGATTGAAGAGCACAAGAACTGACCTGTCTCCTCTATCTCTAGCCCTGAGCAGATCATTATGCACTCTCATAAGAGCAGTTTCAGTGCTATGTCTAGCCCGAAAATCTGACTAGAAAGGCTCATAGATATCCGAGGACACCAGACAATCCTCGAGCTGTTGTGCCACCAATTTCTCAACAACCGTGCTCAAAAAAGGCAGGTTGGAGATTGGACGGTAATCCGCCAGGACGTCTGGGTCGAGGGAAGATTTCTTTAGGAGGGGCTTTACCAGTGCTTCTTTCAAAGCAACTGGGAAGATCCCCTCCACCATCGAGCACCTGGCAATCCTGGTGAACACCTAGCCAACAGCATCGACACATCCCATTAAGAAACACGTTAATGCCGGGTCCAATTCACAAAAGGTGTGCTTCAGCTCCAAGATCACCTCAGTCACTTCAGACGCCTCCACTGGCCTAAACTCCTCCCAGACAGACCGAGTGCCTCAGAAACTCCTGACTCGATCTCTGCGAGGCAAAAGTCTCCCTAGCAGAATCCCCGACTGGATGGCCAATACTCTGTCAGAGAAAAACAGAGCAAACTCTTCACATAAAGTGGCTGAAAAAGCTTTTTTTGGCCGAAGACAGGCAGGATCTAAAAGCCTGTCTACGGTTCGAAACAGCTGAGATGGTCTATTTCTCCCCACAGCAATATCCCTGGACAGAAATTCTGCCTTCTTATGGGAAATCACCCCCTGGTACTCAAAATAGTGAGCACGTAGGGCCAGCCTGTCGGTCTCCAGCCGGGTCTTCTGCCAGCACTGCTCCAACTTCTGACCCCTGATCTTCATCACCTTGAGATCCCCATCACACCAAGGGGGTCTCGAGTGAGAGGATCTGGGTCATACACGGACTGGTACGATGGCATCTAGAGCTTCAGCAACCACCCTATTATAGGTGACCACCACCTCTCCAGTGCCAATCACACATGCTGCATCAACCCTAGATAGGTCAGCTAATGCCAACAGTCCCTCTGGGTCAACATCCTTTAAGGGGCGATAGCTGACCATCTCCACAGGGGAGGAACTTTCGTGGGGCCCCAAAGATGAACTCCATGGTGCAGTGATCAGACCAAAAGACCTGATCAATCTTGAGGTTATTAATCTTGAGACCCAGCTGGAACATCAGATCACGTGTGTGGCCATGCTGGTTGGTGGCAGTAGCAACCGCATGTGACAGACCCAGTGATTGCATCAACTGGAGGAGGTCATAACCAAAACTCAAGGATTCATTATCAACCCATGCATTGAAATCCCCCAGGATCAAACAACCTGGAGGACTCCAACACCTGGTCGACGACAAAGTCTACTACCTCCTGCAGGAATCCCCCCCCCGGAGGGCAGTAAACGAGGAGAATCCTGCAACCTGCACCTGTACCCCCACGCACGGTGATGCACTCAAAAGATCGGGTGTCATCAACTGGGTACTCCGAGAAGCCCAAACTGGATTGAAAAATGATGGCCACGCCCCCCACACCTGTGATCCTTCCTCAGACAGTGCGCCATGGTATATCCAGCAGGGATGGCAGCCTCAAAAACTGGGCCCACATTGTCACCCAGCTAGGTCTCCGTGATGCAAGCCAGGTCAACAGAAGAAATCAGGACCACAAAAATCGTGGTCTTATTCCTCATTGACCTGGTATTGCAAAGCACTGCCTGAAGAGGATTAGAGGACGCAGCCGGTCCTCTAGCTGCCTGCCCACTCGATCTGATGGGAACCCTAGGTACGGAGACCAAACACGTCGGACCTCTTCCTATGCTCCGATTACACCCAGGGCATCTCCTGCACCGGACAGCCTCAATGCTGCTCACCACCTCCTCCTCAGCTGCCTTCGGCACTCGATGAACCACACACCTCCTAATAATACCGACCTCCATGCAGCGCCTTGCTGCAGTATAAGGAACTGGGAGGTTGTCAGTTGGAGACCTTCAATTGTCATGGAGTAACTCTGGATGACACCTTATCTTTTGCCCCCTCATGGTGACAATCTAGTGGCCATCGTTAACAGAAGACTGGGAGCCCTGTATCATAACTGGAACAATGTCACTGGGGATGCCAGGTGCCTTACTGTAACCAGTGCGATTCAGTCACTTATAGATTATGGCCTCCCTTTCTATGCAGCAGCATGTGAAATGGTGCTAAACAGAGTAAAGCGGATTTGTAATCAGGTGTGTCACTTTGTACGTGGTACAGATAACCACACTCATAGCTGTACCCTTTATGCACTCACTAACTGGCTACCTTTACCCTGCAGAATAAAACTCTAAACCTGTTTGCTACCTAAAAAGGCACTCCTGGGCCTAAGACCCTCTGCTTTAACAAATTGTTTCTGTACCATCTCCAACCAACACAACACCAGGAATATGGCCAGAAATGCCCTTAAGCCTTCTTTCTAGTGTATTCAGCTGGGCAAGCGGTTATTTTCTGTCAGGGCCACTAACTGGATAAACGAACTGCCTGATACTCTGCTGAATCTCCCTTAGATTAATCAGTTTAAGAGATTTATTTAGTTTTTGTTTATCGGTAAGTGTACTAGATAGAAACTGCCTATTTTCAGGCATGACCCTTTGATCCACAATCTTTGTGGTCTGCCCTTGCAGTCCATTGCAATTATAACTGTTACACTGTTTTATTCAGTTTCTCGCTGTACATATCCTGTGAATTTTTATACAGCTATCTGCATGGATTTTCTTTTCAAAACTGTATGTAACAGAGCTGTGTTAAGTGCTTTGAGCCTGACTCAACTGCATTTCTTTTAGAGCCGCTTATTATACTTGTAATGCTTTCTGTGACAATATGTTTGATGTGGAACTTTGTAAATGAGCACTTGTGCTCAAAGGTATTCTCTGAAATTTTCAACATGTTCGCTTTGCGTATGCGTGAAAGCAAACATAAAAAGTAAAATGCAAACTAGAAATGCAGAGGGAGCCCAAACAAGTCAGTATCACTGTAATTTATCCTGCCCAGTATAAACAGAATAATAGATAGGGGACTGTGTATTACAAGAGTGTAATAGCATGGAGAGGTTCCTACATCTCCACAACTTTGAGATAGTATTACACCTGAGTAAGGAACAGTCCCATTTGTTACTTTTTGTAATATTTGAATCCTATACATTGAAAGTCTCTTACCTGTATGGTGTGTTGCAAGGTTGTATGCAAGCTTCTTTTTGTTCTTTTTCTAGCCAATGATTGTGGCTTGAAACGCTAATGTGCCAATGACTGTGGCAAACAAATTTGCTCAAAATAGTAAAAGTTTAACTTTTAAATTGAACTACAATTTTTAAAACTGTTAAAGCTTCGCTTCAGTCATTTTCGTGGGTCTGCTGTGTTTACTCCATGTTGGAGTTGGAGTAGGTGACATATAAGGGCTTTTGATTGGCGGTGGGGACTGACATATATTTATGGCGACATCCCCATAGAAAGTGCAGTGGGATCCAAAGACATTGACTGTTGTTGTGAAGTATTGTGAGCTTCTACTGGTGACAGAGTTTTTTTTTTTGAAATTTAAGTTTATTAGTTTCCAACATACAATCAAACAAAGCAACAAGACAAAACAAGACAAAATAAAATAAGGTAAAGTAAAATAAAATAAAATACAATAAACTAAACCCACCCACCCCGAAACAGATACATAGCATATCAGTAATTGCTTAGACGGAGAAAGACAATATGCATATCATACAACCAAGATTTCAAAAGAATCAAAGAACTCCCTCCTCCCCACCCCCACCCTCCCTCCCTATTCCCCAGGGTGCACCAACAAAGGGCCAAGAAGCCCGAAATCTGGATATCACAACATATCTACAATACAGTACATCAGTTTAATCATCCTAGATCTCCTAGGAGGAAAAGAAACAGGTCAAAAGCTACCACAATACAAAGGGTACTATGAACACTATATAAACTATATGAGGACGAAGGGATCGGTTCGCCGGCCCTAAGGCAAGCATAAAGCTTGGAGTTTGCCCCATCTTTTATGGAATAGATCCATACGATCCTTATAGCTGGCTATAAGATTCTCTGATTGAAGATATGCCATTATCTCCTTCAACCAGTCAGCATATGATAAAACCAATTGGTCCTTCCAATGTCTTAAGACCAGCTTTTTGACCGCCATGGACACTAAGGCCATATGATATCGGGCGCCTACACTGTCTACATAAGAAAATCACCCAGCACAGATTTCCAGGCAGAAGAACTGTCTCAGACCCAAAAGGGATCCAAATTTTCCCGGATCAGGGACCACAGTGGGGCAACTTTAGGACAGTCCCAAAAAATGTGAACTAAGTTACCCTCAGCCTGTGAGCACCTAAAACAATCTGACACAGAGGCCAACTTGCGCTGAAAGAGTTTAACGGTAGTATAATACAAGTTATTTACAATATAATATTGTACTAACCGAAACCTATCTTGGGTGTGATATCTATGTAAGTCACACCAGATATTAGTCCAGAGAGGTGTAACCTCGGGGAGAAGATGTGTCCAAACCAACGAACCCTCAAAATCCTCCTGTAAATTAAACTTCAAGAGATAGGAATAGATTGACGAAATAGAGTGAGGTTGAGAGGCAAGGCTGATGATGTTAGATAGGAAGGGGTGTACAACTGACTGTCTAGCAGTGGTGCCAAATTTGTTACACTACGCGTCGAGCTGGTATACCTTAAAATTCCTTTAGCTGATATCAAACCTCGCCAGAATATCATCCGGACGAAGGAGTTAATCCTGATTGAACAGGTGTTCCACCCTGGCATCCTTAAGCTGTGGAGCCACTTGACCTTATCCAAGAATACCCCAATCTAATATTAGGATTTAGAACTATTGGCTGTCCTAGATCCATAACATTAGAAATCCGAAAGAAGTTAAGACACTGTGCCCACGATCTAAGAGAGTCTATCACCGTACTATCCGGAACCAACTGTGAAAGGACTTTCGGGACAAGTAAAACAAGGCAGACGATTTGACTCTGAGTTCAGAAAGAAGAGCCCTTTCCAACTGAAGCCAGATTGGGCAGAGGTTCTCTGTATTTATGGAGAACCATCTCCCCAACTTAGAAAGGTGGGCGGCCCAGTGATACAGTAGAAGATTAGGGAGCTTTAAGCCACCTCTGTCCTTAGGAAACGACAAGGTGGTATAAGAGCATCGCACCCCCTTCCCCTGCCAAATAAAGCTAGAAAACAGTTGATGGAGCTGTTGAAAAAAGGAAAGAGGGATCCAGAGATTGGTCAGATTCAATGGATAGAAAATCCGGGGAAGAACATTCAATCTAATAATATTTATTCGACCCCAAAGGGAAATAGGGAGGGCTGACCAGCGTTGCAAGTCCTGGCTAATCGAGTCTCTGACTCTGACCAGGTTTAACCTCTTCAGAAGGGAAGGATCAGTAGAAAAGTGGATTCCAAGATACTTAATTGACCTGGGGGTCCACCTCATTCCAAAGGGGAGAAAATCTTGTTTATACGTATAATTATTAAGGGGGAAGATCTCACATTTAGAGATATTTAGTTTGTAACCAGAGAAGGAACTAAATTGCGTAATAACTGCAAGAGCTGCCTTTAAAGATGTTGCCGGATCCGTCAGATGCAACAAAACATCATCTGCATATGCAGACAAACTAATTCCGTTGATGAAGCCTAATACTCTCACATGAGGAGACGACTTGAGTTTAATCAGCAATGGCTCGAGGTATAAATTAAATAGTAAAGGAGAGAGACGACAACCTGCCTAGTACCAGCAAAAGATGGAAAGAGGAAGACAAGACCCGTTACAGTAAATCTTGGCAGAGGGCAATTGTAAAATACCCGTATCATATTCAAAAGAAGTCGGAAACCCATTTCCTCATTACAATCCACAAAAGGACCAATCAACCGATCAAACGCTTTCAGCATCAAGATAGATTAGAGCAACCGACCCGAGGCAGTTCGGCATACTGAGAGATGTTCGACAAAGTCCTCAAATGATCTGCCGACCTCCCGGAAACAAAGCCCGCCTGTTCAGGACTCAAAAGCTCCAACCAGATCCTCTTGATCCTTTCAGCAAGTATTTTACTAGAATTTTGATATCATAATTTTGGAGAGAGATAGGCGTAATTAGTCGGGTCAGTGGGGTTTTGTCCGCTTTAGGAATTAAAACTATAGTAGCCTCAAATAAAGCAGGATCAAGCTCAGAGGAGACCGGCAAATAATTATATAATTTAAGAAGAATGGGGGTCAAATCTTTAACAAAAACTTTATAAAAATTTGCCAGGAATCCATCCGGTCCCGGCGCTTTATCAGGAGCCAAGGAAGCGATGGTACTCTTTATTTCTTCAGCTGAAATAGGGTTTAATAGACTCGCTTGCTGAGACTCTGATATACAAGGAATACCTATTCTTCTTACGTATTCTTTGACAGCTGCAGTGGTGGGAGGTTGGGAATGACTATAAAGGCCGAATAATACTCCTTAAAAATATGTGCAATATCCCTGACAGGAGAGAACATCACCAGATGGGGAAGACAAAGAAGGGATAATCCTCGAGCTTTCGAAAGTGCACGCAAACGCAAGGCCAGTAGTTTACGGATTTTCACCAAGATCCAGATATTTAGCCTGGGTTTTACCAGACAATATTCTGTTCTCTTTCAAGAGATCCGAGTATTCGTTCTGGTTAATAGGAGCTCTTTGAGATCCGATACAAGAGGTTACCGAGTAGCTGTTTCTAATTCCTAATCTTGTTTATCAGAGCCAATGATCTGGCCAGCTAGTCTTCTTCCTAAAGGAAGCCATTTAATAAGATCACTCCTAAGATAGCACTTCAGGGCTCCCCATAACATATCAACTTAGGGTGGAATTCAAATTATCAGCCAGAAAGAGAGATATTTGGGAGCTAATTTCGGAAACACACTGGTGGTCCTTTAACAACTGAGTATTTAACCGCCAAGATAGAATCACGAGAGTAATCAGGATTTAGGACATTTGTATCCAGACTATAGCATGGTCAGACACGATGATCGGCTCAATACCAGACAGAGGAATATTCGGTAGAAAGGGAAAACTAACTAATACCATATCTAATCTTGACCTAGTACCATGTGATTGGGATTGGAAAGAGAAGGCACGACAAGAAGGGTTGGCAAGATGCCAGGGATCACCTAGGCCCAGCGACGAGGTCAGTTCCCAGAATGCTCTCTGAGCTGGGGAAGGTGAGCGTTTATCCTGTGGCTCCCTATCTAAAGTAGATGAACACGGTACATTCCAGTCCCCTCCCAGTATGAATTGAACGGGCAAAAAGCCAGCTAATTTATCTGCCAAAGTCATAAAAAACCCGGGGTTCCCCCCACCGGACCATATACAGAACCGAGGACCACATTCTTCCATTGAGAGTACCTTTCACTAGGACATACTCCTTCTGGGTCTGAGACAGTTATATCCTTCAAAACAAAACATGCCTTTAAGGAGAATCGCAACCCCTTTACTAAAACAAGAGTTTCCAGCAAGGTAGGATTGAGAAAAGCCAGCTCGAAAGCAGCTTAGTCAATGTGACATAAATGTGTCTCTTGCAGAAAAGGATATCAATGTGGAGCAATGAGCAGTGATTAAAGGCCTGTAGCCGTTTGACCCGATCCCTAAGCCCTCTAACATTCCAGGACGCTATTTTAACTGTGTTTGTAGCCATTTTAAAGATATAACAAGACATTCAAATATCCAGACAGAACCAGAATAGCATGTATAAACAAGGTGCACCCCCAAGATTGAAAAAAATCTAGTCTTATAAAAGGAATTACCCCATCCCCCCACCCCACCAACAGTCATATTTCCCAAAAAGGAGCAAGTTAACAAAACGAACCAGCAATCAGTAAAGTTATCTAGAATGTCAGTACATGGAACCCCCCACCGACCAAAATCCTGAAACCTATGAAAACCCCAGCTCTAAGGGAAAGAGAACCCCCCAAGAAGCCAGAAATCCCTGTAGCTTAGAATACTGCAATCTAACCCCACCCCCATCAAACAATGCCCCACACAGACCCCATAATAACTATATACATCAGGTGGCTCAGAGAGATAAGCTAAAGTATAAACTGTCATCCATAAGCTCGAACCTCCTCAACCCCCATGTGAACCTCCGACCCCTCGGAACCAGGAACAAGTACCCAGATATTCCCGACATCAAGAATGGTCCAAAAGAAAAAATGACCAAAACTGTTACACACCCTTTCCCCTTCCATCCCAGCCCCAGGTAGAGGTTAGCCACCCCCCCACTACATGGCTCGCAATTCCACATCCAGCGAGCAAGCCTGCTAAGTCCTCCCCTCCCCACCGCCACCTCCCCCCACCACAGCCCCTCGCAACAATATTTCGCTTACAGAGCAAAGAGAGAAGAGAAGGACATGAAGCAGGGAGAAACAAAACATATAGAGGAACATCAAAACCCTGAACTCAAAGAGATCCATCTTCAGTAGCCAAATCAAGCCCGCACACTGACTGCCTCAATAAGGCAGCATCAAAAGGGCACTACCTGAATCCATGCAGCCCCTGAGGGGGATAAAATTCAGCCAGCCAGGTGCCAAAGCTGAAAGGGGACAGGGAATAGGCACAGGAACAATCGGCCAACGGCTGCTGTTTCAGGGGGAGCCAATAAGCCAAGGGACCCTATACGGTCCGTCGCACAGGCAGTTCCCACTGGGAAACCACAGCCGCGAACAAAGGTTCCACCGCGTATTTTATACGCAAAATGGAGGGGAGACCCCATGAGGAGTAAACCTCAGCCCCCACATCGATCCTGGACCCCCAAATCTGATGGCGAGGGCCAGAAAGAAGAGACCCAGGCGACCAGGAAAGCAAAGGAGCGAGCGACAGAGAAGCCAAAGAGAAAGGTTAGTGAAATAATTCACCTTCTACTAGCGACAGGCCCAGAAACCAGGGAATCTAATAAAACCAGCAGAGGCAGAATATTAATTTATCCCAGGTCAGCCTTAAAGCTGCAAACCCAAAGCCAGAGGATACAGTCTTTCAGCCAGGCATTTTAAAAAGTTCAGGCAATTTGCTGGAGAGTTCTTTACGGGCAGCCTCAGGGGTATTGAAGCTAGTAGCCAGTCCACCAATGGTCACCCTTAAGGTTGCAGGGTAGATCATCCGAAATGGTATTGAAGCAGCTATCAGTTTCTGCACCACAGGGTGATATGCTGCCCTCTTCTCACGGATTTCTTTAGGTAGATCCTGGGCAATTCGGATCCTCGATACTCCCCATAAAATTTCCTTCAGCTCACGGGCCTTCAGATAGACGTGCTGCCTCTCAACATAACTCAGAAATTTAATTATACTAGGACGGGGAGATCCAGCTGCAGGTCTAGGGTCAGAATCTAACCATGTGCCTCTCGAGGTGATAGAGGCACTTATGGGAGATGGGCCCACCACTTTGCAGAAAAACTTTTGCAGGAAAGCCATGAGGTCTGGGCCTTCTTCCAGCTCAGGTAGGCCCATAATTAGCAGATTATTGCGGCGATTCCACCCCTCCAAATCTTCAGTCTTAAGCTGTAGCTTCTTTACTTGTTGTCTTAGTTCACCTATTTCCACCTCAGCTCTGGATCTCCATTGCTCCGATGAGGTAACTCTAACTTCTACATCAGAGACTTTTCTGGAAACAAAGGAGAGATCACTGCGTAGAGATTTAAGCTCTCCAGTCAGTTCCTTAAGTATATCTTTGAGGGTGTTAAGCTCTTGGAGAAATTTATCCTCGGTCAGTGGGATCGATTGTACCATCTTATCTCCTCCTCAGTCTGACTTGGTGGGAGCCTGGTTTCTTTGTTTCTTTGCGGCCTTCTCTGGGGATGCAGGAGGAGTATGCTTGGTTAAGGCCTGTTTTCCATCCACCTCCATCGCGACTCAATCCACACTTATTTCCCCCAACAAAGTCGCTAAACGATGGCTGACTACTGTTCAAACAACTATTTAAGCAAATTTTTGGAAAAATCCAAAATGTATTGTGAAAAACACCTAATAAAGGTGGCCAGAGGGGGGAGCTCAGCAACCCAGCTGCTGCTTAGCTGAATGCCATCACGTGACCTACTGGTGACAGAGTTGCAAGGTGTCACTTCCTGCTGTGGAGTTGTTGCTGGAAGGGGATTCTGTAGCGTGGTTTCGGAAGCAGGTTCTGCTGTGGAAGCCAAGAACTGCTGGTAGTTTACAAACAGTATGGAACATATAGCGTTCTGCTTTTTTTCCTGATAAGGTACTGTAGTTATTTATAGAATGGATGTTCTTGTGTCCGGATATTTGGGTTACATCCGGGGAGGGGATGTTGGAATCTATCAGCATCTGGATTGTTGTTTTTCTGTAAGAGTGATTGGGGATGTGTTTTTCTTGGGGGGGGTTCGTGATGCTCTTTATCTTGTTTTCCTCTACCGTCATTGCCCAGTACCAGTAGCTTGTCAGTTTAAGTTTTATATTGGGAGCGAGGCAAAAGGGCGAGTCTGGGGCTTGCATATGGGGTAGTCTTTGCTTTGTGTATTTTTCATATGCTGTTATGGGGTCTCGGTCTGGGTTTGTGGCATTCTTGTACATTTGTGGGGGCACTGGTCATACATCTCGAACGTTAGCGCTAGTCTGAGTTTTTGTTTGGCGCTCATAGTATTCTAGAAAGTCACTGCCTTCACTGCCTCTGGTATTATGTCTCCCCAGCATAGCTGATACCGTTCACTGGTTCTTAAAGGAAAGTGCAGCCCTATGTTAAAGAAGAATGTATGTAACAGGGCTGTGGGGGAGTGGTATCCTAGTGTTCCAGTATTGCAGGCCAGATTTATGTCTGTCTCTGAAAGAGGTTCAGCCTATTTAATGGTTCCCCATTTCCAGCTTTTTTAATAATTTTGTTTGGCAGTTAAGGTTTCCAGGGTCTGTTTAAATGTTGCTTGGGGTCCCTGGAATATGGAGGCAGGGTAGTTGTTTTTTTTTGCTAAGTGATGGTCTATGCTCTCGAGTCTCTTCCACATTGTACTGGGCTCATATTTTGAACTATTTTATTTTTTAAGTTGGTATACAAGATGGCTAGGAGGGTATCTAATTCTTCGAGGGGACTTGTTAAATGGGTCTGCACTCACCAGTTTTGCTGAGAAAGTTTTGTACGAGCCGTAGGTCAAAAGTGTTTTGTTTTTTTTTCAATCATGTTTATACTTCCTTGTTTTTCCACAAAGTAAATCCTCTCTTTGGTGGCTGTTTTTTTTGAGATAGCCATTTTGTAATTTTGCTGCTTTTTTGTAAGTGGCGAGTCGGCTTTCACTGTATACGATGGTTACTGTGAAAGCTGACTCCTGCTCTGCATGAGACATTTCTTGGCTTGCGTTGCTCTGTTTCTGTGATAACACTATCGTTCACGGCTCTCTACTATAGTAGTACAGGCTCTGAAGAATAGTATTACAGCACAAAAACTATGGTATTATGGGTTTTCTAGTGTAGTATTATTGGGAATTGTTTTGTATGCTTTTTAGTAGTATTATTTTGTGTATCCATATATTGCAAGATGATTGTTAAAATGTTCTCTATGTTGTATCACACATTTGGTGTCCTGACTGAGCCCTTCATAAAGTTACTTCTTATAGTCCCTCTATATGAAATTAAAGATCTTTAATAAGATTCTGTGAAGGCCTTTAATGAGATTCTGTGGGGCTCTGTGTATTCCATGCTTCCGTGTGCTTTGGGATTATATGAATTTGATGGCAATTTTAATCCTGTTAATTTCTTTGGAAATGCAGTATACCACCACCCCCACCCTACAGAAGTGGCAATAACACCATAAAGTGTTGGTTGCTTTATGGAAGTGTCTCATAATGAATATCAACAAAAATAAACTATAAAATAATTTCTGGTGAGTGGATCTGTCCAGTCTCTTTTTGATTTGTATAATTTTGACATATCTGGATGGAGACCCCTTCCAAGCCTCTGAAACTCCTTCTGCCATTTTACTAAAAACTTCCCCGCTCACACCCACCATTGTACACTGTATTTATCCCTTTCTATCCTCCCTCTGCCCTCTCATTGCCAGACTCACTGTATTTCCTTCATATCCAAATTTTGGTTTGGTTCACTTCCCTTCTATCTCTCCTCTCCCGACTCTCCCTTGCCTCCTGTTCCCTCTGTTCCAGAGACCATTGCACTTTTGTCACTCCTCACCCCCACTACTCTGCTGTGCAAGCTGCCTTCTCCTGTCGACTTCCCTCACTCTGAAACCAACTCTCCTCCTCCTCCTCCTTCCAAGCACCAGTTGAAACTCCAAACTCTCCCCACGCGTTCCTGTTACCCTTCCTCCTGAAACTCCATGGCCATGTCTTACCATCCTGATCAGTAGCTGGCTGGGACTCCACTGCTGGCATGGGTTAACTTCCATGCCACTGTATTTCTCCCTCCCTTATGAGGTCAGGTAATAACTTGCCCTTCAATCACCTTGAAATTTATTCCCTTGAAACCCAATGAACAGGCCCTCTGCCCTGTCCTTGTACAAACTGCCTTTTGTTGTTGCTCGATTTCTTGTACTATATATTTATTGCTCTGATTGTTGATTTAGTGTACAAATTATTGTTCGGTTTGTTCTTATACTCCTCTTTCCCCCAGGACACATCTGGAAATGAGCTATTATCAGCTCAGTATGTCTTTCCTGGTGGCAGAGGCAAGAGGGAGTTGGAAGAGGAGAGGTAGGAAGAAAGTGAACCAAACCAGTATTTGGATATGAATGAAGTACAAATTCAGTAGGGGAATTCAGAAATGCATGGAATATGCACAGGAGAACCCTAGCACCAAGAAAGAGAACAAAGCTGGAGATCAAGTAGGGTCTAAGGTTTTTGCAGCAGGTAGAGAAAACGGACAGACTAGGTAGGCTTAGTGGTCCTTATCTGCTATCAAATTTCTATGTCTCTATGGTGAAACTTTTTTAATACATACACATATATATATACGTCATTCGTGAGGGTCAATATTGTACTTACCATGGATTGCTTCCCCTTCTGGAAAACGCACTTGTTAGATGTTCCAATTGTACTGCACCACACTTTTTTTCCCTGCATTGCCATACTTTTGCATTTTATTCTACTTGTACTAATTTTTTACTGAACTTTGTCCTATGTTTTGCTACTATGTATATGCTTATGTCCTTCCACTGTTCCCCAACCCCTGGCTGCACCTGGAAATGAGGCTTGGCTCAGTGTGACTCTTCCGGTCACCAATTTTCAAATAAATAAATAAACAAATTAATAAATACTTTTCTCTAGGATTCAAGGTTTCTGGTTTGTTTTGGTGCTAAGAACCAATACTTTGTAAGGAACCCACTATAAGCAAGTTATAGGGAAGCAGTTTGGCCTAGTGGTTAGAGCAGATCAGTGTGAACCTGGAGACCTGTTCCTGCATGCTAAAAATTAAAATAAATATATACTGTATACTGAGTACACTGTAATAGCTGAAACATCATGCTATTGAAAATACATGCTGAAGTGCAACTTTACTCTGTAACTTACGTCTAACTGCTTCTTCAGTCTTCTCCATGAATCTCTGTGTGTGCTAAAAATGACAGAAACAATTCTCTTCCTGCCTCTCCTGCAGTGTAAAGCACTTAGGGAGATAAATTTTATGAATGGTGCCACATAAAACCAAATTCCTTTTCTATCCAGCTTAGCAGGGATATCAAATAAAATAATATATTATGTAGGTTAGTAGTGTTGTGTACAGATATCCATGCACTTCCAGTTTTCAAAAACTGGTCCGGGTAGTTGAAAATGAGATACTGTTGACAAACAAACATTTGAAATAAAAAAATCCCCCCCCCCCAAAAAAAATGTCAGGATAATAAATTATAAACATTCTCTCAAAACACTATGGACCTGATTCTCAGATGCTAAGTTAAGAATTGCAGAGGTGACTCACCCTAAATCTGCCATACACCAAACTGTTCATAGGCACCAAGGGAGAAGTTCCCCTGTCCCTAATCTGGAATACAAATCAAGCATTCCAGCTGTTACTGGTCACAGTGTTTGCACCAAGTAACAGCACTCAATATGAAATTCTGCACATCTGGCACTTACACTTGTCCACCCAACCCTGACCCACACATTAAACCTGCTTGTGGGCCATAAAGACATTTCCTTTTATAAGGTCCAGCAGTGTCTTCCCTGGTGGTTCATTGGATCCCTCCCACCCTTAGTTATTAGTTCATTGGGTGTGTGCACGGGTTGTCCCAGGGACTATTTTCAGGCAAGACCTGAGCCATAAACATGGCAGAAACATACAGGTGAAGAGCTGCATATAGAGGAATTTTACAGACACTAGCATGCAAGTTACAGGACATACTGTAAAACTAATTATTTTCATGCAAAGTAAATTTAGCACAAACACAACTGCTGCCGTAATTGCGTAAATTAAATTTAGCACCAAGTCATTAGAACCACATACATTATAATCAAAAATGTGCTAAAAACACTAATTAGCGCAAATTAATTTTAACGCAAATGAGTGCTTCAGCAAATATAGCGAATATTGTTTTACAGTGAAAATTTCAAGTTTTACAGTAATTATAGCCATAAGACACTGCTTCCACACAAAAGTAGGATTTTCACAAAGGGTGATAGCAGAGATTATTTGTAATAATAAATACTATGAATACCTATATGTGACACAATTTTTTACACTGACGTGTAACTACACTTGACCATATAAATAAACAAACATCAGGGAAACCATCTGCAGACAGAGCTGGTCAGTTGGGTATCCCTGTAAAGTGCCCTAAATCGGAAGTAAGAAGCGATGAAGCCTAGAGTGCAAGGGAGGTGCTTCCAGAGGCTAGGGTAAGCAATGAAAAAGGTCTTTTGGCACATTCTGGTAGAGACAGGGAGTGTCATAAGAAGCAGTTGAAAAGGTTGGCTTGTGGTTATGGGGCATTGTTTAGGCAATAGGAGGTCAGTCAAAGCGAAGAGACCTTCTACCACATTGTCAATTAGTCAGCCACAGAGGTACAGTAATCACAGTATGCCTGGTGGAAGACCCAACCAACAGTTTGGTAAAGAGAGTAGTGATGAGCTCCCCCTGTCTTCAGCTGGTAGTGAGGCAGCCTTGAAAATGAATGTCCTTCCCAGATGTTTACTTTTAGATCAAACCTTACTAGTTCCCATCACCCTGGGATACTGAAACAAATTTATGAAAGGAAAACAAAAATGTATTTGAGGAGGCAAAGGGCACAGAGTAATCCAAAACTTCTCACTCTGGACAGAGACAAGGGAGGGGGAGGGCTGGCCAAATTGGACAGCCTACTACTCAGCAAGTCAATTAGTTCAGACTGCACCTGACTGGAATGAGGGGACTTTGGTTGGTATTTCTTAGAGGAGGCATACTCTTAACCTGTTCTTATATACACATTACCTGCGGTGGTTTTTGATTAACACTTAGGGAATGAGACTGACAATCCCTGGATTAAGCACACTCTTATTTATTTATTTATTTTATTTATTTAGGAAATCGGAATTACAAACCTTTGAGTCATAGACTCATTTCCAAAGGCTCCACATCAGAATAAAACATAGACATTCATACAGTTCATACATAGAATAAATGTGGGTAAGCAATCATACAGAGTATAAGTACAATGAGCTCTGGTTAATGCCTATACATTTGGTAGCTAAAACAGGGCAGAACTATCAACATATTTACCTAATGAGCGGTTAAGACCTATACAATTGGTAGCTCAAGCAATGCATGATATGAGTTGGTAGTAAACCACCTCAGGGAGACCTTGTCTTATACATAATACAATGCATTCATAGTTCAGTGCAACTATATGGTAACTGAGGGAGGTGAGGAGCCTGTAGGCTAGAAATAGTGAGGGCTCTCCACTGCCAGGCCAAGGGTGGGTGCGTGGCCTAGCAGCTTGGTGCAGGATCCATAGGTTACTGGTTACACTGGCATTGACGTGAGTAGAGGATATGGGCCCGTAAGGCAGCTTTAAAAAGACCTATATTTGCATGATAATGAGTGCTAGGAAATTCTTACAGACATTAAACGGCCTAGGTCCGCTGTCTCTGATTAGATGGAATACCGAGTTCTTCCATCCTAGCTTAGACAAGGGTTATGCCAAAATGGAACAATTTGGTCTGACAAGATTCACCCAATGCTTAGAAGAGGGTGAGGTAGTTATTTTTCAGATTAAACAAGAAGTTTCCAGTCCCAAACACAAACCTGTTCAGATATATGTAAGTAAGACTGTTTATTAATACAGCATGTAACAAGGTGCAACTCACAAGGCCCCTGTCTGTCCTAGAGAAGTATTTGTACAGGACTGTGTCCCTACAGGCTAAACTGAAACACATTTTAGACCTTTATAAGGCTCTTAGGGCACAGAGATCAGGCAGTTTGGATCAGATCAAGCATATAAATAGAAGAAGTGGAGGCAGGACTAGAGATTTTCCCAGCAGACTAAAACAGAAGATTAAACAAAGGCTGGAAGGTCTTGGCCTCTCCTGAGTGGAGAGAATTCTGGAAAATTTTGATCAGATTTTTTAGGACTCTGTGCATAACAAAACACTACAGCACAACTAATACAGATGAATGCTTGCATTGCTATGGAGAGCAGGGTTCCCCTTATTCATATATTTTGGGCCTGTCCCAAGTACAGCTCTTCTGGGTGACAATCTAAGATACTATGGATCACATTTTACAGTTAAAAATCACCATGGATTTCACAAAATGGCTTCTGGAGTTTCACCAACAAGTCGGACTTGCAAAACCTCGTAGAATGCTGGTGCTGATACTCATAACTATTACTTTAAGATGCATCACAGCTAAATTGCAGAAGAAAGAGATCCCCACAAAACAGGAGTGGGAAAACTGGATTAAAGAAATACAGAGGTTAAAGAGGTTAACTGCCTCTCTTCATTTCCATCTGGATAAAAGTACCACACTCTGTCATCTGCAGGATTCTTATGTAGTATTTAAAGAGACAAAAGACGATTGATTTAAACCCTTTATTTTCTCCTATTAAATTGTGGTCATCACATACAAAAGGGGTTTGACTTGAAGTAATAATTGGGTAACCTCCTCAAGTAACCACTTTCTGAAGGCTGTTTACTTATGAAGTTCTGTTTGATGTGGTGAATGGACAACAAAGTGATT
The DNA here is from genome assembly GCA_016271365.2 of Neoceratodus forsteri. NCBI lineage: Eukaryota > Metazoa > Chordata > Ceratodontiformes > Ceratodontidae > Neoceratodus > Neoceratodus forsteri. The sequence goes on from CM028130.1 coordinate 1,231,907,831, forward strand.
TGATCTACTGTAAGAGTTATGTTACAAGTGTAGTGAGCGACACAAATTCCTTAAAGGAGAACTGCACTGAACCTGTAAGCCATTTTCCCAGTAGAAGCTGTTTTTATGTACTGGTTCCAATTCTGTTATTGTTCCATCTATACACATCGATCTTTAACCTCAGTAGCCGTTTCTGATTTACACTCTGATATTGTTATTTTAGAACAGTGGGATGTAGTTTATGTCCCTCTCAACCACAGAGTTCTATAGTAGAACACGGATGGATTGTTTCAACAATGGAAGAGTTGAGCAAGGGACATAAACTACATCATACAGTTCTAAAATGGCACTTGATACCAGAGTGAAAATCAAAAACAACCACTAGAATAACTAAAAAGCCTGTAGAGCTGTAAAAGTAACAAAACTAGAACAAGGATTTAAAAATCAGCGTATACAGGTGAATTTACTTACAGGTTCAGTGTGGTTCTCCTTTAATGCTGCACCACTGTACATATAGGCTCATTTACACAGTCAGCTTTACATCACCGTATCACTTGTGCATGGGTTGATGCGCTGCAAAGCTGACCATGTGGACACTTACCGGAGTGTTGTTGGTGCGCAGCACCTTTGTTTTTTGAGCCGACTCAGGAGTGGGGTACTGATCCGCAGTGATCGTATTTTGCTGTGTGGACGATTTGGAGCACTCGCCATGATGTCATCACCGTAAGTCCCATTATCCCCTTGTTCTCCCATCGTTCCTCTCTGATGGAATGAGGAAATGCCACACAACATAGTGGCTGGCGGGACCATCCAACGTTGCTTTGTTCCTCGCTCAGGCTGGCATCCATTCCTGCGTGCGGCTCCTCTGGATTCTTTATTAATAAATCTATTTCGTAAACACACAGAGGTAATTGTATTTGCTTTCAATATATGCTCTTTCATCTGTGTAAAGCCTGGAATGCATCTCTTTTCACAAGGCAGATGAAGAATGCCAACTTTTAAAATACAAGTGGTGCTGAACAAAGGGGTCTGTTCATGGCAGCACTTCCTGTACACAGGGAGGCATGGCAACCAGCGGGAGTCACTGGCATTAGTGGTGTGTCATGGACTACGTCACCAGGGGCAAACCAGATCCCCAGAATGTGGAACACAGCATGGCCCCACCAGTATCAGCTCAAACAGGGTGCTGTGTAAACGTGTAATGTGCATCAAATGTAGATCGCACCATGCATGGAGTGCATAAGGAAATACAGAGATTCTGCTGTGTAAACATGGTTTTTGGTTATTCAGTGCATGTGTTTGTTAACATGTATTCTTTTTCTTTTATTTATACAATGTATTAGGAGAACAATCAACTGAATGATTGCATAAAACAGTCTTTTTGTATCTGTTGTACTTCATGTTCCTGTTTTGTCTGAATAAAACTGAATTTCAAAAAAATTAAAATAAAATAAGAGAGAGCAGTGATGAGAACTGAAATGTGCCAGCAAAGCATACCTACAAAGGCTGGTGTAAGTTGTATTCAGCCTATTTAACTTCCTGGCAAAGGTTTGAAATAAAAAAACAAGGTAAAAGTAGTCAAGCAAGGGGAGTTGTGTACCCTTCCTAGCAACAGCTAAGCAGATTTCTGTGGTCATAAAGATTCTGAGTCCTTCTATATCTGATGTTCAGTTTCTGGTTTACACATTTCCCAGTAAATGTAATGTGTTAAGACAAGAGCAAGAAGGGGTCAAGAAAAGCACTCAGGTACTTGAACAAATAGACTTGTTCCAGGAAGACCCGACAGAGGTAAGTACTTAAGCATCTGTCAATGCCGAATGTTCACCAGTTGCACCGCTGCTGTACCAGGTCTTGCTTGCACATATTTTTACTAAACATTTACCCAGGACAGAGCAGATGAGATGCACTATGTCATTTTCAGTGATGTCCTGGTTTAGATTGTGATTACCCAGAACAGGGAAGCCAAGAAGAAATGTCTAATATTCGGTTCTCTGACTTCAGCCAATCAGAATTTCATAGCATGCACCTTAGCACTAAAAATAAGAAGAAAAAAAATTGAAGCAAAAATGCCAGGAGTCCAACAGATGGAACAGCACGACAGGATGAGCTGAGAGCTAGCCAGTGGAGTTTGAGCTGCTGGACACACCGCCTGAGACATACTGTGTGTCAGAGCATAACAAAGTGGAGCAGCGCAGTGTATGTGTCCCAGCCTTTTGTTGAAAATTCCCACCACCTGGCACTGTGTGTTGCTGTGGCAGCCTGGTGCACTGGAGCTGAGCCGGGAGAGGGACAGATGGTGGATCAACACAGTGCAGTGCTCAGATCCACAAGATAGCTGAGAGGACCCTGCACAACTAGATCAGTCAGTGTGGCAAGGCATTGCTGCATAGATCGTCCTAGCAGAGCCACCAAACTCCTGCCACTTGGCATTGTGTGCTGCTGCTGCTGCTGCAGCCCAGTGCACTGGAGCTGAGCCGGGAGGAGGGCAGATAGATGGTGGATCAACACACTGTAGCATTCAGACCCACATGATAGCCTACAGGACCCTGTGTAACTAGACCAGTTGGTGCGGTGGGCATTGACACATATAACAAACTAGTAGTACTCATCGGCACCCAATCTTCAGTTCAGCCCTTGTGCCCCACACAGAAGTACAGTGACTGTGAGCGAGCAGCATGTCAGTAAGATCTGTGTTCTTTAAAAACATATCTTCTTTTTTTTACCTGGGACATGTGTGGTGGTGTTGGTGACTTGGCATTGGCTTGGGTTGTTGTTGCCGTGGTGACAGTCGGAGCCATGAGAGCGGCACAAGGCAAGAAGGCAGCTGCTGCTGTGGACCACTGGTTGCTGGTGCTACATAACAGAGGGGAGGCAAGTGGCAACTACAGGACTCAGAAGGGATTTTCATTCACTGCGGCAGAACCAGGGGAGTCTGGACCCAGTGGTGAGCTTTGCTGATGGGGTGGGGGTGGAAGCTACAGTGACAGACAGTAGGGAGAGAAGCGGGTCAGGAGTTGGGACAAACAAGAGCATGCAACAGCACAAGGTTCGGGGCACCAGACAAAACGTTCATTGCTCTAGCCCCGGAGACCCGGCCCTAGCAATGCCCATGCAGTTTTTCTATGGGGTGGGGGGGTGCCATAGCAGACTGATCATGATGCAATCAGCTCTGCTTGCTGGGTGGCATTATGCAGATTAAAAGAAAGAGCCGCGCCGTGTGATTGGGTCAGCTCTTTCTTTTGAAATAGACAAAGTTTCCACCCAGCAATCCTGAACAGTGTCATGATCAGCCTGGCTGATGATTAACGTGACACTGACAAACCCCTTGCAAACCACTCTGCATTGGACCACCAGTGAAACACCTCTCAAAACCCACTCTCATAGCAAAGCGTTCATGTGCGTGTGTGCAAGGTGAATATAAAAATGGGTATTAAAAGCGTTCAGTTTCCCAAGTCTGGGTCTTAATCCAAACAACATTACTTTAGTAATATTGTTCACCAGCAGTTTATTATTAGGTAACCATCTTTGACCAAATCAAAATTCATAGGTGCAGTAATGGTACTAGAGATGTCAACAGGGGAACTTTGTACTGTGGTATATGATCAGGTGATCTGCATATAGCAGTATATTACTATTCTGGTATGACTTTGGGAGGGAATTGACTAATAAGGAGTGCAGGAGAGACCCAAGAATGGACCTTCGGGAGACAAAACACAAAAGAAACCCTCACTCACAGATAAATAAGAAAGTAAAATGCTGTAGTCTTCAGGTAGAGCTGCAATAAATTTATTGCCACATCAGGCTTAGAAAGCACACAAACTCTTGGGAGACCCCATAGGACAGGACAGGACAGGAAAGGAAAGGGGAAATTGTTTAACCAGGTAAGGCACACTAACCCAGAGCTTGTTTCCAGGTGCAACCTGGGAGCACAAGAAAGTTAAGTGACTTGCTCAGGGTCACGCAGTATGCAAGTGGGGCTGATGGGATTCAAACCCAGGTCTCCAGGTTTGCAGCTCAGTGCCCTTAACCACTATGCTACACTGCCTCCTTGAAATCTACAAAAAGTCAGAAATGGCCACACCTGAGCAGAATTGCTGTGGTCTCACCGAGACATAGATTCATGATGTAACTGAAGTCAACATTCCGATTTGTCACGGTTTACAGTGGTGACAAACCATATCACAAAGTGAGGGTCAGAACTGCATAAACTAGGAGGCAAAACTACGCAGTACCTCAGCCTAGGTCACTGGGAAAACAGTTGTCTTCCTGGACATACTTCAATCAATCTACATGGGTTTTTATAACACTCAAAAATCTTAAATTATTCCAGAATAATCCATGGACAGAAATGTATTTATGAGTGTCAAAGCAAAACAGTCAGGATGTGCAAATTTTAGAGAGTTCAAGGACACTCAAGTAACTCATTGTAACTAACACAACAGTAAAACAAAAGGTAATATGCAGTTTTTGTCAAAAAATGTATTTTCTCTTGTTTAGATTCTCACTGCATATCGAGTTCAAAAGTTTAAAAGAAGCCTGCTCAATATCCTCAGTATTCTTATCAGCCTCATTTCTTTTAAATCAATGCTGCTCCCCTGATTGAAATGTTGGTGGAGGGGTGAAAAAGCATTGACTGCCCCTCCCCAGCCACTACAGTTAGGGGTCTACTGACCCCCTGACCCTCTGGCTTTGCTGCTTGTGCCAGTTTAGCCAGGAGAAACTCATGATCCACCAGATCAAATGTTTAAGTCAGGTCAACAAAAACCCACACTAACCCCAGTCTAACACAGCTCACTGGTGTCCAGTGGATTCCTCTTCTTAGCCCAGTTCCTGAGTGTGTGGCTTCTTTTCAATTCAGTTGCCCACTAATCTTGGTCCCCCGATGTTTCTGCACACCAGATGCAGCATTCAACACCTCTACAACCTGCCCTACACGGTTGTTAGCTTAGGCGCATTGGAAAACTCTGCATCTGGTACTACGGGGTCTCCATGCTTTAAGTGTGGAACCATGTGCCATTAGCATGGTAATTCCATCCCTTTCTGTGCACTTGTGCATGTTAATGTGCACCGCCACAGACGGTGAGTAGGACCCCTTTAAGACAAGCTTGGTGGGGTCACAGTTGAGAGACTGATGCAAAATTGTTGATACAAGGATTTTGCACCTGTCCCATGCCACTAAGAATCTGGCCCAATGTTAAGCATTTGTCAATACCAAACATGTTTGTTTGCATCTTGTTACAAGTTAGAGAAACAGTATCAATAGGCTACGGGCAGACCTTTCTTTCCCCAGTAGCCATTGTCTTGCAGACTTCGGATTTCATTACGATAAAGGATATAGAGCTGGAAAACCTACTTAATCTTACTTGATGGATGTTGGGGAAATGCAAGTATTTTTTTAACTTGAGCCTTTGAAGTGAATGTAATTGTCTTTTTTAATTTTATATGGCAAAATGCATCTGTACATGCTATATATATTATTTGTTTTTATGTAGTTATGATAATCTTGTTTTGCACTTTGCAACGATTGTCCCTGAAAATGGGCACTTGTGTTCAGAGGACCTACCATGTTAACAAGAATAAACATGCAAACAAACAAACAACCAAACACGGGGAACAAAACAAAAACACCTTTATAAGTTCACTATTTCTTCATAACATTTTCTTGTTTTTTGACAATGTGATCCCACAGTTTCAACATAGGGTGGGTTATTCAGAAATGTGCCTGGCAAGGGTGCAAGCCGGGTGCAGTGCAACTGAGAAGCTCTAGGGCGTGGACTGGGCAATATTCAAAGGAGCTGCGCCATGGCTCAGCACGGTTGAATATTGCAACTTGGCCTCCTGCATTGCACATGGCGCAGTGGCACTGCACCAGTGCAAGTGGAAGGAGTGGACCAGGGGGATGTGCCAGTGCAAGTGCGGTTGTGCTAGGTGCAGGAACTGTGATATTCAGCAGTGGATATGCAAATGGAGCCATAATGCATGCAAGGCGCAACTGGGGCCATTAGCATGTCATTATGGCTCCATTTACATGCAGGTGCACCGATCCCCTGTGACTTGCGCCTGGTGCCCTGCCAGGCTGCAGCCATCTGGGACCGACACCCCCTGCACAGCGCGGCACAGTGCCCCAGTGCCCGATCTCAGGCATGCGTATATCTTAAATCAGGTCCAATATCCCTGGTGGTCCAGTGGACTGCTTCCAGCCTGATCGTGGGCATAAGTCTGGTTAAAAGCATTTTAAATTATCCCTGGTGGTCCAGCGGTACCCTCCTCCCCACTCGCCCACTAAGCCCCGCCACCCCACTCCCCCCAGTCAGCTGACGGGCAGCAGCTCCCGCTAAGCCGTCCGGCCACCCGCTGACTGCAGCTGCGTACAGTCTGACTGCCGCCCATTGTTCAGCAGGACTACCGGGTGAGAATGGACTATTACAGGTCCCGACACGTGAATGGAGCTATTCACATATCTGACTGTGTAGTACGGTACGGTCTGCATGCCCATTGGCCCACGCTGTTATAATAATACAATGCTATGAGTAAAAGTTCAAACTGCAGTAAAAAGGCCATCAACTGCATTTACCTCCTTTTCAGTCAGTTCAGGGTTAGACTCTGGAGCAGCAGGATGCTCAGTGGTTGTGAGAGTTCAGCACATCGGTGGATCAGATATGTAAGTCAGGGGTGGGGTGGTGTGGGGTGGTGGGTTCTGAGAGAGGGGTTGGGTAGGGGGATCTGAGGGTTGGAAGGAACAGAACATGTTGATGGACTGATTTTCTTCTTTTCAGGTTTTTGAAGAAAAACAACAAAATGGACAATGAGGGATCTTTTTTTTATTGCAGATACCTACTGACACTGGAGATTGGGCCTCCCAGTGCTGTTGTGTTGGTTGGCAGCAGCAGGAGTGGGCACCACAGTGTCGCATTCCTGTTGGGGGGTAGGACTTTTTTGGCAGCAGGGCTGGGCACCCGACCACCAGACATTTGTTAGGAGGATGAATTTACGCACTTCTCTGGCAGTGAGGTTGAGCACCTGACTGCCAGACACTCGTTAGGGAGCAAGTTTGCAGAGTTCCCAGGCAGCAGGGTTCAGCACCCAACTACCAAATGTTCACTGGGGAGGCTGCAGAGTTCTCCACAGCAGGGTTGGGCACCCAGCCACCAGAGGCTGGAGTAAAGCTCGGTCAGGTGGGAGACTGATGTGGCTTTGCTTCCTGATGGCAGTAATATGAAAGAATGCAGCTGCACTGTGACACGTGTGGTTGCATCCTTTCATATGTGCTGGAACATGTCTGGAGGAAGGAGGTGGAAGGGGCAAGAACACAGTTAGCAAAGGATGGAGGGGTGAGGAACACATAACAAGGGTACATGGAGGGGTGCACATAGAGGATAAATGTGAACAGAACAATAGAGGGAAGAGAAGGAAGGTCAGATTCTAGGTGGAGGATGGTGTCTCTGGATGCGCGGAGTCTTGGAAACAAGATAGACAACCTGCAGGCACTATTAGCAGACAGAAGCGTGGACATAGCTGCAGTAACCGAGACTTGGGCAACATCACACCATGACTGGGACCTTGCAATCCCTGGATATAAACTATACAGGAGGGAAAAGGGCAGTCAGGATGGGAGAGGGGTAGCAGTTTATATCAGCGAGGGAATAACTTGCATGAGGGAGGAGTCGGAGGAAGGGGTGGAGGCATTATGGGTTCAGTTAAGGTCCAATAGAGGGAGAAAGGTGAGGTTGGGGGTGGTTTACACATCACCCAGTCAGGATGAGGAGAGGGATGGGGAACAGAGCTAACAAATATTGGAAGCTGCAGGGAAAGGAGAGGTGGTAATTGTAGGGGACTTCAACCTGCCCAAGGTGGACTGGAGCATACCATCCACAACATGTGCTAGGAGTCAGGTGATCCTGGAAGGACTACAGCGTGGGTTCCTACTCAGGGCATCACTGAACTAACAAGAGCTGAGGCAATTCTTGATCTGGTGCTCACAAATGGGAAGCATGTGCAGGAAATAATGGTTAGGGAGCCACTGGGTGGAAGTGACCATTGCACAGTGTGATTCCAGTTGGATATGGGCAAGGAAAGCATCATGACTAAGACCAAAATCTTGGATTTCAGGAGGGTGGACTTCAGGGAAATGGGTGAAGTGCTAAGGAGCCCTCTGGTGGGAATCAGAGCAGATATGGGGGTGGACCAAAGGTGATCAACCATTAAGGAAGGAATACTGGTTGCCACAGATTAGTGCATTAGGCTCAGGGGGAAGAACTCAAGGGCCAAAGCTCCCAGCTGATTCAGTTCCGGGGTTGCCCAGGCAGTAAGGGAAAGAGGTTGGCCTATAGAAAATTCAGAAAGACCAAGAGAGAGGTGGATAGGTAAAATTACCTAAGGTTGGCTAGTGAGCCAAGTAAGGAAGTCCGGGAAGCAAAGGCACAGAAGGAGCTGCAGATAGCTGAAGGAATTAAGAAGGGGAGAAGGTGTTCTTTCGATATATAAGTGAGAAAAGGGACAAGAAGGAAAGGATTGTTAGGCTTAAGAAAGGGGTGGAGTGGGTAGAGCATAATGGGAGAAAAGCAGAGATACTAAATGAATCTCTTGCTCTCAGCAGGTGAAAATCAATGGAGCCATCTCCGAGACCAGTGAAGTCACAGTGGGAGTCACGCAAGGGTCCATCCTGGGCCCACTCCTGTTCAGCCTCTTTGTGAGCAACCTTCCAGAAGTATGCCCCTCCTCCGAGGTACTGCTCTATGCAAACAACAAGGTGGTGTTCTCTCGAGGCTTTTGCCAAGATGCACTCTCTAAGGACATGCAGTACAACTTTGACCTCCTACAGGATTGGCTCAAAGATAGCCTGCTAGTGCTCAACAGCAAAAAAACAAGTCAATGCTCTTTGCTGGAAGCCAAAAGAGGAGGTATACCATTCCCTTCTCAATTTTGTGCAGTTTCCACTCCACCCTTGAGCAGGTGCCCTCGTTCCGGTACCTAGGGATTACAATTAACGAGTCCCTCTCCTTCCGTGAACACATATGAAATATTACCACTGCTGCCAATAGGAAGTTAGGGGCCCTATATAGGCTTCGGTTCTGCCTCACAACTGAGGCTAGTATCAAGGCAGTAAGAGGGACAGTTCTACCCATCCTGGACTATGGTAATGTGGTATATGGCGCAGCCTCTGAAACCAGCATGCACAAGGTCCATACTATCCTCAACAAAGCATGCCGCTTTGTTTTAGGCACAGATCACCTTACGCACACATGCAGCCTTTACATTGGGACACGATGGCTTCCTCTCAGGGACCGAATCAAGCTCCACTCCTGCCTTCTAGGGAAGAAGGCCCTTCTATATCTTCACCCCCCTCCCTACAAGCCTTATTCTGTCCGGACCCGGATGAGCACTCCATGAGAAGTGTTACAAGATACGCCCAAGCAGTGCCTTTCAGAAGAACTGTCTTGGGGAGATGAGCCTTTGCAGTAAGGGCCCCCACCTGGCTAAATGAGCTCCCCCAGGCCACTACTAGCCTTACTCACCTTGGTCAATTCAAATCTGAAGTTCAGAAGATCATCTCCCCTCCAGTACAATGTTGCTGTAAAGAACACCCCAGCCATTTCTAGCCCTCCTGGTGCCCACTGACACAATATGGCTTGGCTGTGGACCCATGGCTCCTAAGAATCTCCTGCTAATCCCCACCTACCCACCCCTTGGTCCCCCATTCCCCCACCCCCTCACCCACTTAGCCCTCCTGACCCTCCATACCCCCCCACCGCCACACCCACGTAGTCCCCCTGACCCTTAAGCTATCACCCACCGTTGTGCTCTGCCCCTCATCCGTCTAGCCTGTAGCCTACTCTCCCGTAATGGCTGTACTTGTTGGTGGTCACATTAATTGTTCCCTCTGGGAACCTATCTAAGCACCATAGCTGCATTCTTGGAATTCTCATATTTTGTACATAGTTGAAATCTGCACTTTATTTACCTAATCTGTTATGGGACTATTTTCCTCTATATTATATAATTAAGTGATGGCTTTTGCAATGTATTCTGTCTCTCCCCATCCTTCTATTTGTAATGCTGTATAGCCTTTTTAATGATGTGTAACTGACAATGCCTACTTGTTGCTTCTGTTTTTCTCCACTGTCCATGTACTTGATGTTCCCCTACCCTCTATTTGACGAGGATCCTTTGTAAATTAGCTTTTAGCTCAAAGGTTGTAATTCTGATTTTTACAATAAATAAATAAATAAAATAAATAAATAAATACTTCTGTTCCGTCTTCACCAAGGAGAAGGATGGGCCAGTGCCTTCAGGAGGCAAAAGAGGAGCCGGGGGGGGGGGAACACAGATGCAATGATAGAGGAGGATAGAGTGAGGGAGGTGCTGCTGGCATTGAAGGTGAACAAATCACCAGGCCTAGACAGAGTACATCCAAGGGTACTAAATGAACTGGCTGAGGAGCTGGCAGGGCCACTGGCAGACCTATTTAATAGTTCACTAGAGTCGGGCGTGGTACCGCAGGACTGGAGAACAGCACATGTAGTGCCCCTCCACAAAAGTGGTCCCAAGGATGACCCAGGGAATTACAGACCTGTCAGTCTGACCTCCATTGTGGGCAAGCTCATGGAGACAATACTAAAGGAAAGATTGGTGGAATAACTAGAGGAGCATGGTCTCCAGGATGAGAGGCAGCATTGGTTCATGGGGGGGGAGTTTGTGTCAAACAAATCTGATTGACTTCTTTGACTGTGTCACTAAGACAGTAGACAGGGGCCAAATGGTAGACATCCTGTACCTTGATTTCAGCAAGGCCTTTAACCTGTGCCCCACAAAAGGTTGATCAGGAAGTTGGTGGATCTCGGGATTGGGGGAAAAGATGGTGAGATGGGTGGAAAACTGTCTGAGGGACAGAACCCAGAGGGTGGTTGTGGGGGGATAGTTATCTGGCACCAGAGAGGTAACCAGTGGGGTCCTTCAGGGCTCGGTGCTGGGGCCAGTGTTGTTCAATGTCTTCATCAATGACATTGGAGATAGCATTAAGAGCAAAATGTGTCTATTTACAGATGACACCAAGCTCTGTGGGAGAGTGGACACAGCTGCAGGGATACAGGACATACAGGAAGATCTGGAAAAGCTGGGGAGGTGGTCCAGGATCTGGCAGCTTGGCTTCAATGCCAAGAAATGCAAAGTTATGCATATTGGAGCCAAGAATCCCAGGACAGAGTACTACATGGGTGGAGTCCGAGTATCTGCATCAGAGGAGGAGAAGGACCTGGGAGTGATGATCACTAGTGACCTGAAGCACTCCATGCAGTGCAAGAAAGCAGCAGGAAAGGCACACAAGATGCTGGGATGCATATCTAGGGGGATCAGTAGTAGGAGAGGAAAGGTTATACTGCCCTTGTACTGGTCACAGGTAAGGCCACATCTAGAGTATGGAGTTCAGTACTGGTACCCACACCTCAAAAAGGACATTAACCTGCTGGAGAAGGTCCAGAGGAAGGCTACAAAAATGACAGCTGGTCAGCAGGGCAAGGCATAAAAGGAGAGATTGAGGGCAGTGAACATGTACTCCCTGGAAGACAGGAGAGAGAGAGAGGACATGATTGGGACCTTCAAGTACTTGAAAGGGATAAATAAGGTTGATAAGGAGAATCTCTTTCACCTGAGTGGCAACCATAACAAGAGGGGGCACAGTGTTAAGCTGGAGGGTGGGAGGTTTAGGAGGGAGGGAGGTCAGGAAGCACTTCTTCACAGAGAGGGTAGTGGGCACTTGGAATGCACTGCCAGGAGAGGTCATCTCATTAAAGACAGTGGGCAGCTTTAAGAGAGGCTGGGATAGGCATAGGGGGTAAGGTAAGGCAAGGATTATGGGTAGGGAGAATGGGAGGAGTGGGGAGGGAGGACAGGGACATTAGCTCAAGCTGTGGACTCTGCAATACGAGCAGACTTGATAGACCAAATGACCTTCTTCTGCTGGCTTCTTCGTATGTTCATATGTAAGTTTTGCCCATCAGTCAGCGAAGTAGCATTAGCAGCAGACTTGTCAGCATTGGGTGGTGACTCACACACCTCCTGTAGGCTCATCTGCATTGGCTGCTTTCAACACACACACACACACACACACACACACACACACACACACACACACACACACACTCACAGCCCCTACACACTGCAGTGGCACCATGATATTTTGCTTGTGCACGCAAGCAAGCAAACAAAAAAGGAGTTAGGGTGAAAGGGGAAAAGTTGCATGATCACAAATAGGGAAATCAAGTAGCTGTCCTAATGGGGCAGCAGATAAAGGAGCCACTTGCTATGCCAACAGCTTGGGTTCCTCCCCCAATCAGAGGTCACTGCTGTTGGACAAGGATACACAGCATCTGCACAGATGTTCCCCTCCTCTGGGGTGGGAGGAGCATCAAAAACCCTGTGTGTGATTGCATCTGTAAGCCAAAGGCAGCCACAGTAGTGCACTCAAAAGTGGTTGATGAACAGCAATTCCTGGGGATGTGCAATGTGTAACTCTTCCATGGGAAGGTGTGTGGGAGAAAATGGTTGGAATAGAGAGGTCCCTGGCTGAGGGATGATGCCCCACTGCCATGCAGGGCTATGTCCCAACAAAGACAGCATACATCTTAGGTCACCCACCTCACTTCAGGTGGTTGGATACTGGGGACATACTTGATGCAGAGTTGAAGGTAGGGTACCACCTCAGGGGGTAAGCTGGGGGAAGGGGGCAGTGAGGCAGCAGAAAGGCTGAGTAACAACTAGAAACTATGGAAGTATGTCAGAGATCTCCTACAGCAGGAGTGGCGATGGATGACAGAGACTGAAGGAGGTCCCAATCAAGTAAGGACCACTAGGTGAAAAAATAGAATAAAAATTTTGTAAAATAAAAAAATCAGGACAGACTCTACCTGTAGGCATACTTACTGGTCACCTTCCTTAGTAAACATGACAAGGTAACTGGCCAAAAACAGGGATGCACACAACAGGCCAGAATCCAAATCACTGGACTACATCAGATGGCATGTTTGGAAGTGGGTGGTCCCTGTATTGCCCCTACCATTGACTATATAAGTGAAAGAAATGAAAAGTAATGAGATAAGCAAATTCTCAGAATAGTTACACAAACAATAGAAACATAGACAATGCGAACAGATAAAGAGCATTTGTCTATCCCGTCTGTCTCGTCATTCCCTCTGTGCCCAGTTCTGGAGTCCTTACTCGAAGAAACAGAGACAAGCTGGGCGGGCATGTGTGGCACTGGTACAAAATGACAGTGTGAACGTCAGCTCTGTCAGCACAACTACAAAATCATTATTTATTTCTTTTAAAAATATCTGACCTCAACAAATTTTGTTTTTATTTGTTAACTTAGTGGTTCAAGAAATGAATGATTGAAAATCTGATTGTGCAATCTCCATTTTATGACTATTTTCTTGGAGAAACAAAATCTGCTTGTAAATCTGAAAGGTGCTGCCGGAGGAAAAATGTCCGATTCAGTGAGGCCGTCTCTTACCAACCACTCAACAACTTCTTGGGGATTAAAAGGCAAATTGGACCTCCCCAACATAAGATAAATGCTGGCTAATATACAGACATAAAAGAAATGACAAAAACAGAAAAGATTCTGCTGACACTAAGGGGAGGGTGGAAGTGGTGCAGAGTAGACTGGTCTCCCTAGAAGATCCTTTATATTACCCAGAAGACACATCTGAACTGCTTACCAAACAGATCCAATACTTATTAGACAAAACAGAGGATCTGGAGAACACAGGAGATGGAACAACATTAAGAACTGTGGGGTTGCCAGAGGGGGTAGAGGGAAACAACATAACTTTTCTCCAACAGTGTTTTGTTGAAGTGCTTCAGCACCGGTGGCGGTGGCCTCTAGAGATTGACGGAGCACACCACTCTTTAGCCTCATCACACCTCCTACCTGGGAATAGCCCCATATGGTCACTGTCAATTTTTTGAGCTTCTCTGTAAAACAAGAGTTAATGAGATTGGCAAGGGATAGAAGGCAATTGGTGTGGAAGGGAGACAGAATATTCCGGTTTCAGGGTTTTGTGACAGAAAGGGTTAATAAGGAAAGCAAATTTGCTGAGGCCAGATAGACTTTACACAAGAATGGCTGGAACTATTACATGTGGTGCCCAACTACCTGGTAATTTCAAATTGCAACAATCCCCCATATGGCTGCACTGCACCAGAGAAAGCATGGGAAATCTTGTAGGGCAATGCTTTACACAACAGAACTGTAGATCAACTGCCACTTTCTTTCTTTTTCTTTATAGGCTTTTTAGGTTTTCTCCGAGTGTCCCCCCCGAGGCCCCAGCACACGACTGCATATGTATGCAGGTGTGCTCACACACACCAGAAGCTAGCTCAGCCGCTTCCGTCCACCCGTACAGTCGCCCCCGCCCACCTACGTCACCCCACTGGACCTCCACCTAGTGGGGACGGAACTACAGGAGGGGGGGACAGCCCACCACCAGGTGAGGAGAGCAGCATGATGGGCCACTCAATCTTGCACCTCTCTTCCCACCCATGCTGGCACCCCGACAACCCGAGGTCATTCCCAAACCCAGGTCACCGGTGCAGCACTAGGCTAGGCGTCCAGTGCCTCAACCCTCAGTGCCACCGGGCCAGTGATCAACTGTCATTTTAAAATGTACAGAAGGGGGTGCATTTAGTATGAGACATTGCCCACAATTCTACTGCTGACTCATACCCTGGACATTCTAAGGCTGTCCATCAGTCTCAAGGGGTCTATTAATTGCAATACTGAGGCAGTGGTAGACATGCTCACCTGCTCATGTGGTAGATTCTACATTGGCAGGTCCAAACACAAGCTGTGCCTGAGGTTAAATGAACACATACTGGCTACAAGAAACCAGAATTGTGACTATGCTATAGGTCTCCACATCAAATCATGTGGAGACCCCAAAAAGCACAAAGTGACAGCAATGGGTCTGGAAAGTATTCCTAAGAATGTCAGAGGAGGAGGAGACACTGAGGGCCTCCTCAGTGAGAAGAAACAACTCTGGGTGTATAAAATTGGAGCCAAAATATATCCCGGCTTGAATGATTAAATAGAATTAAAACCCTTCCTTAACAAAGAAGAAAATGATGGAATAAAAATGGGACGGCAATACCCTCCCCCATCCCAGCATTGAAGATGTGAAGTTCACCATACAAATCAGGGACTTCCGAGATCTCTGTTTTAACATCTCTTTAATAGACTGTATTGGATGTTATTATTTTTTATATATATATTTGACGTTCTTCCATCTAGGTCTCTGGAACAGTGGTGAATAGTATTCAGAATTAAGAAAAAAGGAGGACCAGACTGGACTGATTGATCAAATATTTTGCTGATTTTTAAGTTCATTTTTTGGATATAAATAAATAATGGAAAGGATTAAGTACTAAAGGTTTTATTTTATACATTTTGTATTTGTTGTATAATGGATTACACAGATCACTAATTGGATTGATTTGACACTTCTGCTTCTTCGCACTGTGATTGGTCAAACAATGAATATTGCCACCGGTGTTTGTATATTTAAACCTAACCTTGTAATAGCTCACTATCTCTGAGGAAGCCCAAGAAGTTGGGAGAAACATAAGAGGCGTGTGTGGCACTGCCATTCCTGTTATTGCACTGCTGATCTGATGAAATGGAAGAAGTAAACACAGTGTAAAACACACTGTGTTGGACTGCTTTGTTCTTTTATTCCTTGGCAAGGGTGAGTGCTCGCCACCAGATAATCAAACTGGAGCGCCTCCTGAACAAAGGGTTCTTTGATCCCATTTGCTGAGACCACTACCTTAACTTTTCATCTCCTTGGGAGCACAACTCCATCATGAGAAGTCTCTTTTTCATTCTCATATCAGATTCACTTTTAAACTGGTGAACCAGAAGTTAGTCAATGGAAATTCAATCACAACCCTTATAGTCAGTCACCCTCTTGATTCAAACATTTACAATGTGATGACTCTCACAGAAAGAAAAACTTCTCTCTTTAAACTGAATCTTAAACTTAATCCTGAATCTTATGCGTTCTCAGACCCCATCACACTTCTACAAAGCTATATACTGCTTCCAGCTCAGCCCACCCACCTGGTTATGTCTTTATGCACTTATGTCCCAATTTGGTTAGCTGCTCCTATCCAGTTGTGCTTAGCCACTTTGTCTGCAATCATACGAATTGTTGTTTCTGTGTAAGTGAACTGCTGACCTGTCCTGTTACCAAACTATGAAATCTTGTCCAATTTTGTACCTAATTATGATTTTGTCTGTATCTTGTATTGCTCTGTATCCTGGCCACTGTCTGCAATCTTATGAATTGTTGTTACTCTGTAAGTGAACTGCTGACCTGTCCTGCTACCTAACTGTGAAATATTGGCCAATTTTGTACCCACTTATGACTTTGTCAATATCTTGTATTGCTCTGTATTTTGTTCATTCTGAATAATTCTAATGTCATTTCCTTGTCTACTTGTTTGTATTCTCCTGGGTCGTGCCTGATATTAGTCATGCTTTGGCTATGGCACTTACCTGGTAAACAAAAACTAAATAGATAAAATAAATAATAAACTGCATCGGGAACTTTAAATTTGCTACAGGCTCCTGTCTGGTGAGTGACTGTGGAGACATTTCCCACTGTAAAACGGTCTTTTAACACTGAACTCACTTAAGAAACTGTCTACTATTAACAAAGCATGGAACTGTCTCCAACCAAAACGCTCAAAATGTAATAACTGTCCTACACAATGTGTTCTCCCTGCCTTACCTTAACTCAAACAGTCTTTGTTTTTCAGGGGGTTTGAATTCCAGTTTATGGTTTTGTTTGAATAGTGGCTGAGTTTGTTCATGTGCTTGAATCTAGAACTGAGCTATCTGATTCTAACCTGCCATAAAATGTTTCATAATCCAAGGGTCTTTTAAAAATAAAAACTAACAATTTTTAAGTAGACAAATACCCTATGCTTCCTTTATACATTAGCTAGCCCTTTAATTTTTCTTTCATCCAACTAAGGGAAAATGACTTGGTTAGTAAAATGCTCAGACATCGTTTAATAATATAAAACTCAGCAATTATTAAAGCTGTGTTCACAGTTTTTATCATTTCTTTTTCTGGGAATGCCAAGCTATATGCAGGGAAATGTTACATACTACAAATTTTCATCTGAAAAGGTTTTATTGCTAGTACCAAAGGGGATACATGCCCCACTCTTCACATGCACAGATGGCAGGGCCTCACCCTGGGGCTCAAGGGAACTTGTGCAGACTCGAGGAACCTCTCTGTCTGGTGTAGCCTTGTGCTCAACAGGCTAATGTTGTATTTTATGCTAGTCCCAGTGGCAACACTAAGCCCTGTTTACACCGCAGCAGTGATGTGAAATTTTCACCACCCTCTTCTGCTGCGCTGTCTGTCCACCAGTGTGTCTCAGTTTACACATTCCCTATCTGCTCTGCCGCAAGTCACACCACATGGCTACTGTTCCCTAGTGGGGGCGTGGGACGGAAAAATGGGCAACATCATGACTTGAGCACAGCAGTGCATTTATATTCAGGGCAAATACGCTCAATTTGAAAGGGATACCCTGTCCTGCATCACAGCAAGAAATGGAACCGAAGGCATCCCGATGCGGCACGATGAGTGTTCACACGGTGACATTTGCAGCGCATTAACCTCTGTGCATGAGTTAATGCACTACAAATCAGGTAGTGTAAACAGGGCTCTGTCAGAAGACTAAGTCAGCCTGACTAAAAAGTGTATCCTGAGCCCACCCCATCTTTCTTATCTCATATCAATCGGACTTAGTCATATATGGGGCTGGGAAATAGCATCATTATTACTCTCCCTTTATTCAAAGCAGATCAGATCCCATCTAGCTCACTGTTACAGTATGTGAATCCTTATCAATATTTAAAATCAGTAAGTAAGTGCTAACAAACCCTAATGTTGCTGTGAAACCAGTTAGTCAGGAATAAACTTTTTGAAAGTGCTGGCACCTTGAGTCCTACTGTGCACTGCAGCACATTAGTCCTGTGGATGGTGTTTGAAAGTTCCTGTCTCCTAAGACAAGTAGCCTAAGAATATAATTCTATAATATTCTATGAGGCCAGGAGGCCAGGTGGAGTGACTGCAAGATAGCCACCATGCTGGGCAGGCTATAAGCAGGAGTAAGGAGTAGGATTATTTTAATTAGTTATTGTTTTATCTTTTGTTTTAATTTGTCCATTTTAAATTATATGTCTTGGTTCTGTTTTTTGCTTGTCCTGGCTAGTCCACCGTGGAAAAAACTGTTGTGATAAATCAAGCTGTGGACTCTCTTACTGACTCTCTTACTGATATTTGCGTCCACACACAATAAATATTCTTTATTCTCCGAACTTACGATTCCACAAGTTGTAATTGTAACTACTACCTGGAACATCTGAGAATCTAGCCGTGGTGGTGAACGTTGTAAGCAGGGCGTGGAGTCCCGGTGGTGGAGTGAAGAGTGAAGGCTGTCCCGTTCTGCTAGTTGGGCTATGCGGGCGAAAAGACTGTGCTGGTAAGGAAGAAGGAGCAGAGCTGGTAGTGACCTGGTCTTGCAGCAGATACTGGTGAACTGTTTTGGAGGAGTTCTTTCTTGGTCCCAGCCTCGACCTAGTGGTGTGCTGTAGGGCTGCTCCTGGTGAGTGGCCGTCTCTGTAGCACTTCCGTTCAGCTGTGCGGTAGCTGGTGGGCAGCAGTGGTGTCGAGCGGGTCTGGGGAAGAGGTGTGGGGGCTGAATAAGACTTTCCTAGTGGTTGACCATGGCTCCGGTGTTTTGAGTTCCTGGACTGGAGCTCTGCCCTGATAATTGTTGGGGTTAAGATTCGGTGGTGCAATGAAGCAGGATTTTGGTCCTATCGTCACCTGGTTTTTCACTACCTTCAGCCTGTTTGAGCTTCGGCCGGAGTGAGGAGTGCCTGCGGTGGGACATGTAGATCGTGGAATGGTCCTGGCTTATGAAGTGAGTCACTTTGGTTTAACTGTGGTATTGACTTTGGACTGCTTCCTGGAATTTTGATCCTTTGCAATATACTGTGCTCTGTTGGTTCTTGAGTGGAGGTGTGAGCCCACGAAAGAAACTAAATAGTATTTTATGGTTCTCTGGAGGTGTGAGCACCCGGGCATATTCATCTGCCTGTAACTAAGAAGTGCTGGACTAATCTGGATTCATAAACAACTAAGAAACCAAGTGATTTGTGAGGTTTAAGTATCTTATTTTGTTAATTTTGATTTAGATTTAAACGTGTCAATTTTTTGTATTTCTTATTGTTTTATAAGTTTATTTATTTGTTTTCCCCCATTGTGTGAGAGACATTGTGTGGGAATTTGTTGACCTCCCCTCCTCCCCCCCCCATTCTGTGAGAGAGAGAGAGTGTGGTGGAGTGAATTTTCAAGCTGTTTGAGGGTGGGTAGGTCTTTGTTTTTTGTTTATTTATTTTGGTAATTATTTCGCTTTATTTTTATTATTCTCGGTCTTTGTTTTTTGTTTATTTATTTTGGTCATTATTTCGCTTTATTTTTATTATTCTCGGTCTTTGTTTTTTGTTTATTTATTTTGGTAATTATTTCGCTTTATTTTTATTATTCTCGGTCTTTGTTTTTTGTTTATTTATTTTGGTAATTATTTCGCTTTATTTTTATTATTCTCGGTCTTTGTTTTTTGTTTATTTATTTTGGTCATTATTTCGCTTTATTTTTATTATTCTCGGTCTTTGTTTTTTGTTTATTTATTTTGGTAATTATTTCACTTTATTTTTATTATTCTCGGTCTTTGTTTTTTGTTTATTTATTTTGGTCATTATTTCACTTTATTTTTATTATTCTCGGTCTTTGTTTTTTGTTTATTTATTTTGGTCATTATTTCGCTTTATTTTTATTATTCTCGGTCTTTGTTTTTTGTTTATTTATTTTGGTAATTATTTCACTTTATTTTTATTATTCTCGGTCTTTGTTTTTTGTTTATTTATTTTGGTAATTATTTCGATTTATTTTTATTATTCTCGGTCTTTGTTTTTTGTTTATTTATTTTGGTCATTATTTCGCTTTATTTTTATTATTCTCGGTCTTTGTTTTTTGTTTATTTATTTTGGTAATTATTTCGCTTTATTTTTATTATTCTCGGTCTTTGTTTTTTGTTTATTTATTTTGGTAATTATTTCGCTTTATTTTTATTATTCTCGGTCTTTGTTTTTTGTTTATTTATTTTGGTAATTATTTCGCTTTATTTTTATTATTCTCCTTTCCACATTCTGTGATAGAGAAAGAGAGTGGGAAGTATTTAATGTAGTATTGTTATTAAGATTAGATTTATTTTATTTGGGGTGGGTTTTGATTTTAGTAGTAGTAGTAAAAATGTATTTATACAGAAATTTTTGCCATTAGGGTTCAAAGAATCCCTATTTACAAGGCAAACCTGTGTAATACAAAATTCAAATTACCACAAGAACCACAAAATACATTACATTCAAATACAAATACCATTCATACAGTTTTACTACCACGCACATCATTATGTTCAAACAAACATCTTATACAATGTTGTTTAGGTATTACCTATTACATAAACATCTAAAACACAGTTCATGTTTTACTGCAGTCCTATATTCTAAAAAAAGGCAGATTTGGGTCTCTGAGGAAAAGGGGAAGTCTATTCCAACTCGTTGAAACTTTATATTGAAAGGTCATACTACTATAGCTATTTTTTATTTTTGGAACAAAAAAATCTCTAGCTCCTGATTTCAGCAAATTTAGTCCATGATCTGTTTTTTTAAGATTTCTTATCAGATAATTCTGTGAATCATTTTTATATAATCCTTTTATCTGATTTAACCAATTTCCCTCTGCCTGCTGATATAATGTAGTCCATCCTAATTCAGTATACATCACACAGCGATGGGTACCAATATCACATTTTAAAACAAATCTAGCTATTTTATTATAGAGAACATCTAAATTATGTAACTGTTTTTTTGAGGCATGCCTATAAATATGACTCCCATAGTCAATCATGGGTAATATTAATTGATTTGTTATATTTAATCGCATGTCTTTTGTTAAACAATTTGATATACGTCTCATTACCCCTAGTTTTGAGTTTGTTTTTTTAATTAATTCTATTACATGTTGTTCAAAATTCAATTCTTGATCAACTAAAATACCCAAATATTTCTAAACCTGTGTTTGCTCTAAGATTTTTCCTTCCTGAGTCTTTATTGTTATTTTTGGAACTATTTTATTTTTCTTCTCTACACCAAAATACATTGTCTGTGTCTTTTTATTATTTATCAAAAGTCCAAGTGATGAAAAAAACTTCTGCATGACTAAAAAAATCACCCTGTAATCTTTGTTCTATTTCACCTAAGTTTCTACCCGATGCTATCAGAACTGTTTCATCCGCATAGAGTCTAACTTGTGAGCTTTTTATTAACCTTGGTAAATCATTCAAATAAACTAAGAACAAGAGAGGACCCAGGATTGAACCCTGGGGTACCCCCCTTGTCACAAAACCCAAACCAGAACTATGACCATTTACCGTTACAAATTGGGATCTTTTGTCTAAATATGATCTAAACCATCCACAAGATTCTTCCTCCACACCCAAATATTTCAGTTTTTTAACCAAAATACAATGATTCACTAAATCAGATGCCTTTGATAGGTCCATGTATACCGCACCCACTGGCTTCTCCTCCCCCAGGGGAGTAGCAACTGAATCTAGGAAGTCCATGAGTGCAGTAGCCGTGGACCTACCCTGTCTGAAACCTGACTGAAAGGGAGTTATTTTCTGATATTTTTCCAGATATTCCATCAACTGCCCATAGACAATTTTTTCCAAAATTTTTGAAACTGCTGACAATAGTGCTATTGGGCAGTAATTTGAAGTGGCCATTGAATCACCCCCCTTGTCAATTGGAATTATTCTTGCCTGTTTCCACATTAATGGATATAGTCCCTTCCTTAAACTCCAATTAAAAATATCCCTCAAAACTGGTGATCTCTCTTGTACAGCTTCCTTTAATAATCTATTTTCTATCTTATCAGGACCACAAGCCTTATTTGTCTTTAAGTTATTTATTAATTTATGTACTTCAAAAGTTGTCACTGTTTTAAAATGAAACATTGGAACTTGATTTTCCTTACAATTTGCAATTTCTATATTTTGGTCCTCAAGCTGAACATTTTTCATATTTGTTTCTATACCCAAATCCAAATCGGGAAGTTCAATAAAGTAATTATTTAATAACTCCGCAGCTCTATCTGCTTCCAATATAGTTCCATTATGACTAAGTTTTATTTCTGTTTGATTTTTAACAGGTTTTGCAAGATTTTATCAGGGTCCAATATTTCTTAGGATCTGTTGTTTCCTTGATCCTTTGTTTATAATAAGTGGCCTTTGATTTCCTTATTTCCTGAACCACCCTATTTCTTATTTTTTTAAACTGTCCCATGCGTCAGGCTTCAGAGTTTTAATTGCTTTTTTCCAAAGTTGATTTTTTACTCTAATTAACTTCCTTATAGTTGGAGTCACCCAAGGCAAATGGTTTTGTTTTTGATTAACTTTTTTCCAAGGTGCAAATTGATCACATGCCTCAATAAACATAGATGTAAATTCCTGTACTGCTAAATTCAGGTCGGGAATTAAGAAAATTCTATGCCATGGTAATCCCTGTAAATACTTACAAAATAACTGGTTATTGAATTTTGTATAGCTTCTTTTATAGTCTATAGAAGTTTTAATTTTTGGGACTTTTTTAATTTCCAAATTTATAGTACATTTTATTACGTTATGATCCCCCAAATTTGGTTCCCCAACTCCTTTATTTACTTCAAACAATTCTGGGGAAACAAAACACAAGTCCAATATACTACCTTTACTTGTTAATTTTCCTTTCCTTGTAGGTGTATCAATTATCTGTAACAGGTTTAAACATTTCATTGAATTTTCCAAGACCTGACCTCTTGGACATCCCCAAGCAGCATTAAAATCACCCATCAGTATTACATTTGTCTGGCCTATATATTCCATAATGGTGCGAGAAAATTTCTCAAAATACGTAGTATTTATCTTAGATGGAGAATAAACAACTCCCACAATCAAATTAATTGTATGGAATTTTAACAGCAGGCATTCTATTCCTTCTATTTTCCCAGAATAAATAACCTCAGAAGGACCCAAATTACGTCTAGTATAAATTATAATCCCTCCTCCCCGTGACCCTCGATCCTGTCTATAACAATAAAAATTATTAAGTTCAATTTCAGATTGCAGAATATCTTTTTTTAACCAGGTTTCAGTTAAAATAGCTATATCAGGGTTTTCCAAATCTACCCAAGCTAAATTGTTTTTTATTATAATGTGTTGGGGAGGTTTAGCGATGCTTGGGCACTATTCCCCCACCAGGCTCAGGGAACTATGTCCTTTTGTATGTCCCCATTGTCATCCAACACCTATTTTAGATGCCGTGCTCTGGCATACTTAGAAAGTGTAAAAGAAGGAGGGGAACTGGGCCTGGTTGGGGACAGGAAAGGGGAGGGCGGATTGGAGTTGTGAGGTCCAGGAGATGCCCTGGGACAAAATGGAGTCAGGACAGAAGTTATCCCTGTCTTGTCCCCATACTCAAGGGCTCCGATGCTAGTGGGCAGGTGCCGAGATCTTCTCCGATGGCTCATCCCACCTTGGCGGTGTTATGCAATGCCAGATCTATTAAAAACAAGACAGCTATTATAGCTGATCTTGTTGGAACAACTGATCTGGCTTGCATCACCGAGACCTGGCTGGATGAAAATGCAGGCCCTGTATTGACCTCGGAAATTCCAGCCGGGTTCTCTGTGATACACCTTCCAAGGTTGGATCGTAGGGGTGGGGGTGTGGCCATTATGTTTAAGACTGAGCTTGGCCTTGTGGATGTGCCATTGGGAGATACCAGATCCTTCGAATATATCCTGGGATAGGGTGTAGGTTGCGGGATTCTCCTCATCTACCATCCACCAGGAGATGATGGAGAATTCCTTCTGGAGATAGCAGACTTCATCATCGACATGGTGTTGAGGTCCCCCAGATGGATAGTTCTGGGGGACTTCAATGCCTGGGTCGATGATGAACTCTCGCATTTTGGTCAAAATCTCCTCCAGCTGATGATGATGCTGCTGGGCCTTACACAGGTAGTTACCTCCTCAACCCATATAGGGGGTCATTCATTGGATCTGATATTTCTTATGGGTATGGAGATTGCTGATTTGGGGGTGGAACCAGTCAGCTGGTCTGACCATCACACCATAAGGTTCAGCTTCAGGGTCCCCCCTAATAGGTCTGCCCCATGGAGATGGTTCAGTACCACCCTTTAAGGGATTTTAGTCCCAGTGACCTATTGGCAGTACTGGACCTATCGGGGTTGTCAGATGAATGCATGAGTCCAGACGATCTTGTAACAGCCTATAATAAGGCTGTGGAAGATGCTGTGGACAAGATTGCTCCTGTTCATGTTCGGCCTCTCATCCTTCACCCAAGGAGTCCTTGGTTTGATGGCTCCTTGAAGGAGTTGAGGCGAGTTGGCAGAAGGATGGAGAGAGCTGGTGGAAGTCCGGCTTTGATGCTGACAGACTTAGGTTGATGGCTATCAATCAGAAATCAACCATAAGAAGGTAGAATTCCTGTCCAGGGAGATTTCTGCTGCACAGAATCGACCAGCTCAGCTCTTCCGGACTGTTGACAGAGTGTGCAATCCAATCTGTCTCCAGCCCAGAGGAGTTTTTTTCTCCACTTAGATGCGAGGAGTTTGCTCGATTCTTTGCAGATAAGGTTGCCAGCATCAGGTCTGGCATCGGTCCAACCTCTCCTATGAGGGATTGCAGTGGTCTACAGGAAGTGGCATGCACCCAGTCTGTCTGGTCAGATTTCCGCCGGCTAGAGTTCACTGATATTGTGAAGATCGTCCAAACATTGCATCCAACCAGTTGTAGTTTGGATCCGGGCCCTACACCTCTCCTAGTTGGATGTGTAGATGTTATCTGCCCGATCCTTGCTGACATTGTCTGGAAATGCTTGGAGAGGGGTGTCTTTCCTGACACCATCAAGGAGGTGGTCATTTGACCACTCCTTAAAAAACCCTCTTTGGATCCAGACTGTCTAGCTAACTACCGCCCTATCTCTAACCTGCCATTTGTTGGTAAGGTTATTGAAAAGGTGGTTGCTCTTCAACTCACAATGTCTATGATACTCTCCAGTCTAGTTTTAGGAAGAAGCATAGCATGGAGACTGCTCTTGTTGGGGTATTGAATGACCTCCTAATGGCTAGAGATCGAAAGGTACATACCATTCTGGTCCTTCTTGATCTCTCTGCTGCATTTGACTCTGTACACCATGATGTGCTGTTGGAGCACCTGTGGTTTTTTTGTGGGCTGTCTGGTACAGTCCTTAAATGGTTCCATTCATACCTCATGGGCAGGTTTTAGAGAGTTGCCACTGGAATTTATTCCTCTGGTGCTCACTCCCTGCCTTTTGGGGTGCCACAGGGCTCCATTCTGGCTCCCATGTTGTTTACAGTGTACATGCTACCATTGGGAGATATCATCAGGCGATACAGTCTGAGTTTTCACTGCTATGCAGATGATACTCAGCTGTACGTGTCCTGTCTGCCTGAACAGAATGATGCACTCTCCGTGCTAAATAATTGCCTTGCTAAGATCAGATTTTGGATGAGTTCTAGCTGGCTGAGACTGAATCCAGATAAGACCGAAGTGTTGGTAGTGGACCCAGGTCGTCTGAGGGCGGGTGTGGGGGTTGGACAACCATCAGGTTTATTACTTGGTGGTATGTCACTCACTACCTCAGATCGGGTGTGTAACCTTGGTGTTATTTTTGATGATGGTCTGACTCTAAAAACTCAGGGGTCAGCTGTCATTAAATCCTCTTTCCATCATCTGAGGAATATCGCCCAGGTGAAACACCTGGTTCCTCCGGATGATCTTCCAACATTGGTCCATGCCTTTGTCACTACTCATCTTGATTACTAAAATTCCCTTTACCTAGGGTTACCAGGGGTTGATATCCGCCACTTGCAGCTGGTACAGAATGCGGCAGCCAGGCTATTGACTGGGACTTCTAGAACCAGTCATATTACGCATGTGCTCCGCAAACTGCACTGGCTGCCTGTTCAGTGGTGGATCACCTTTAAGGTTGGCTTGTTAACCTTTAAAGCCCTACATGATCCGGGACCCGGTTACCTGCAAGATCTCCTGGTACGCTACTGCCCCCTCCATCCTCTCCGATCCACCAATGAGGGATTGCCGGAGATTCCCAGGGTACATTCGAACACATCTGGTTGTCATGCCTTCTCTTTTTCAGGTCCAACCCTGTGGAATTCTCTACCTCATTGGTTGAGAGAATGCCCAACCATCGGTAGTTTTAAAAACTGAGTTAAAGACATATTTATTTAACCTAGCCTTCCCTAGTTATGGATGATCTGTTTTAAATGCTTATTTAATTTTATTTATATTTGATGTATCTGGTTTTATGTACAGCGGCTTGGTTTTGAAAGGCGCTATAAAAATAAAGTTGATTTGATTTGATAATATAATATGCTTAATTGCCTAACTATTTAAGTTGCTGTTAGAACTTGAAATTTACAGGATCATTACTTACTTACATATTACTAGATATAAGGCATTCCTTTTTTTCCACATTTATCTTAGTTGAATGTTTGAAACCTCTTATCTGATTACTTAACTGTTTTCTGTTACTTTTTAGTAGTTATACTTTTATAGCAAGTGATATATAGATATACAATTGGAAAATTTAAATCTGTTTAATACTTCTGTATTTAAGGTGTGACTGGATTGGACAATTCAAATCTAGCACTAGTGTATCTCAGAGGCACAACATTCCAAAATGGTTTCAAGATGGGGTTGACATAGCTTTTCTGCAAGAAACCTATCTATCCCTCAAGACGTTTCCAAGCTTCATAAAGGGTGGGTAAGCCTTTCAGAATTTAATACCTATAACACAAAGAAAAGAGGAACCTCTATCCTGGTAAGGAAAGGTATACATTTCCTTAAAATTAGCCACGTGGCAGATCCTGAAGGTCCCTTCCAATTCCTTGCAGGTGGCCTTAATGGCAGAAGAATTATGTTTTGCAATATATTGTACATGATCCCAACAAGGATGAAGCTGTTTTTTTTTTTTTTTGATAATACTGCAATTCACGTATGCACATACAAAGACCACAACATAATTTGTGGAGGTGGTTTTTTTTTTTTTTGAGTAATCTTTTTCTCCCTCCTACATGCTTCTCAGCAGCCACTCCTTCAGGCTTGCCAAGGCAGTCCCCTGATCCATCCATCCTTCTGAGACTCCACCTGCCTCAGATCGCAGCCGATCCCCAGGGTGACCCAATGTAACCCTTTCGCCAGATGGGTCCCCCTCCTCCGAGGGGGAAGGCACCAGTCAGGGGGGAAGCCAGCACTACTATTTCCTTAGTCCCAGGGATGCTTCAGAGGCAGTGAGCTCAGTCGGACTGTTGATGGCCTCAGGGCACCGGGTGGCCGTCATCCGGCTACCGCGAAGCAGTATTTCCACTTTTCTGGTTGTTCCCTCCATCTTGCGTGCATCAGCAGTGCTCCTGGTCTCCACCAGGAGCTGCTGCACTGCTGCAACAAGCTCCACTGCCACCCAGGAGGAGGGAGCATTACATGAGACCTTTCGATCCTCTCCGCCCTCAGCCCCCAAGCGACCTGAGTCCATTCCCGAACTCAGGTCGGCGGTGTGGGCTGAGGTAAGGCACCAGCGCCTCAACCCTCTGCACCACTGGGCCAGCATGGAGGTGGTTTTAATGTGGTAGCTGATCCCTTCCTAGATAGGAATGGTAACAAGCTGGTACATCCCACTTCATCTGCAAGAATGTTCTTCTCGAATCTAAGGACAGACCTAGGGATCACAGACACATGAAGACTGGTCCATCCACAAGGGAGGGACTATTCTTTCTATTTACCCAGTCATGACTCCTAATTCAGCTTGGATTACTTATTAATTCCCAAATATCTCAGTTCCAGTACTATAGACACAGGAATTAAGGAAATTGTAATACTGTATATGACCATTCTCCAGTTGCTCTCAAACTGCCTGTGGACAAAGGAATCTCCAAGGGGTTAAGATGGAAACCCAATTCTTCCATTTTAAATGATAAAAATGTAAAGGAATTTCTCACCAGATCTGCTAAAGGCTACTTTGAGCTGAATGATTCAGAAGACGCTTCATATCCATGCCTATGGGTTGTGGTCAAACCCTTTCTCAGGAGTAAGATAATTAGTTTTTCTGCATAAAGAAAAAAGAAAATCTGTGAAAGAGCTCATAGAGAAAGACAGTAGATTACGGCAGTTCGAACAGGATTTAAAGCAAAAACAAAAACAAAACTCTCAACAAACTTCAGGAATTCACCGCACTAAAATATGACATTTATAAAATCCATTCAGCCATAGCTGAATATGCTGTTTATAGGGTAAGGCAGAATTTTTGGGATAGCAGTGAGAACTCCGGAAAATTATTGGCATACAGGTTTAAAAAGAAACAGACACAAAACGTAATACCTGGCATAGTGGACAAACAAAACAACATTAAAATATCCAAGAGAGACATCAGTATGACTCTGGTTGATTTCTACAGGGATTTATATGCAAGTATGCAAACAGAAGATGCTGATTAATTCCTAGATCCCCTAAGTCTACCAGAACTAAATGATCTACCAAAGACAGTTCTAAACAAACCTATCTCAATAGACGAAATAACCAGGTGATTAAAGAACTGCCTAGCAATAAGACACTGGGACCTAATGGCATCCCTGGTGAACTCTATAAAGCATTAGGCCCATTCATTCCAAAATGTCTTGCCAGAGTGTTTAAAGAGGCATTCAGGAACAGTCAGATGCCAGAGTCTATGAAAAAAAAGGTTTCATTTCCTTAATCTTAAAAAACTGGAAAGACTCTCATAAATGTGAAAGCTCCCTACTTAACAACTATAAAATCCTAGCAAAATTCTGACAAATAAGCTCAAAGGATTAATATCTAATTTAATAGGGAAGGGACAGGTTGGGTTCATCCCAGGTTGATCAAGCATAGAGAATACAGTATAAGGAGATTAATTAATGTAATTTCCACTAGTGCACTAATGTTTTTTTGATAGTTGTTCAGTCTATGTTTATAGCATTCCACAATGTACTTTACTTGTGTCATTCATTGTAACCTTATTGCCTGTACCTAATTTGATGCGGAACCTTTGTAAAAGAGCCTTGGCTCAAAGGTATTAATTCCTAGTACTTAATAAACAAATAAATAAAATAATAATTTGGACCTCTAAAACAACAAATAAACATCCCCCTATTCTTTCATTAGTTCCATTCTAAAGTATGAAAAGCTTTACAAAAGTCTATCTATTTGAAACAATGGAAAAACTCAAACTAGGATAGGATTTTTCTACTCGGGTTAGGATTTTCTGTTCTTCTCCAAAAGCAGAATTAATCATGAAATGAGTGATCTCTCTCACTTTTAAAACTATCTAGAGAAACTAGACAGGGATGACCCTTATCAGCTTACTTATTCATCTTAGCTTTTGAACCCCTAATAAAAAGACTTACTAGAACATTAGACATAAAAGGATTTAAAACCGGGAAAGTCACAAATAAAAGATGTTTGCTTTTGCTGATGATCTTCTCCTTACTTTAAATAAACCCAAGGACTTAGTCCAAGTCTTCAACGCATAATTTAATAATTTCAGAAAACTTTCGGGCCTAGAGGGAAATTGGAAGAAAACCCAAGCAGTGCTCATTTCAGAGCATGAGATCTCATGCCTACATATTGACATCCTAGACAAACAGTGCTGTATTCATAATTCTATAACTTATTTTTGATTGCAAATGGCAAAAGACTTAAACGAGATGGTTGACATGAATTTGAACCCTCTAATAAAGGAAACTGAAGCAGACAAACAAATGGAAAATCTAAATATGTCACTCTGGGGCTGAATAATTACACACAAGAAGATGGTGGCACCCCGATTTTTCTATGCTCTCCAGAACCTACCTACTGTCTTACTGAAAAGCAAGTTTAACTTGCTAACAAGACTGATAAATATCTTTGGGGAAATAAACCACCCAGATTGTCTTTATCCAAACTCAGATTGCCTTAGAAAGAAGGTGGCTTCAGTTTTCCATAGTGGGAGAGATATCATGTTCTTATTCAGAGTTGCAACTAAATATCTCTTTCACCCCCCACCCCTACCCCCGATCACACACCTTCTTTGTAAGCAGTAAAGCAACAGTTGGTGGTATCCAGCAAACTCTCTGACTTGCTATTTAAAAATTCCATTAAAACAAATCCCTGTATAAATGAATCACTTAAGTGCATAAGCAAAGCACAAACTTTACTGAAAATGCTCCCTCCCCCCTTTACACTTAACAACACTCTGAGAAAACCCTGACATAAGGAAAAGTAGTAATCCTTTGGTGGAACTAGGCTGGAGCAAATTATGAATAACAAACACTGGTAATGTATTAAACAAGGAAAACAACACTCTCCTATTATTTGCAGACATTAAAATGAAATATTTTTTGGTAGGGGAAGGGCCCAATCACTCACCCCATTTCCAACCACCCCATGCTACACTCCTTTTATACAGTAGCACAGTCATAACATTTTCTGTAGCAAAGCAGGAAGGGGAGGATCAGAGGGGTATCCACACAGTGACCTCATTTACAGGGGCACAATTCATTTAACTTGTTATAAAAAGTTATACAAAAACAAACAAACCAAAAAATAAAAAATAAAAAATAAAATATTTTACACTCTTTTTCCTTCTAATTACTCGGACCAGGTTATAAACTCGGCAGCTCAACTGGAATGGATATTGTTAACTGCAGGAACTGCAGGACACTTTTCAAAAGGGTAGTTATACAGGATTTAGGATGCTGTACTACATGCTGGACCATCGGAGATCTAAGGGCTCAGCTCTGGGCAGCATGGGCAGAGAATGCGCACCTCAAATCGCATATTTAGGAGGAAATATATTACAAAAACCTCCTGCCATTTCCCCAACATCCAACTGAAGCACCTTGATCACAGAGGGTAGTTGGTCTGGGAGGTTGGCAGGTGGTTAGGAGGGACAAATCGGACGCCCCATCATTCTGTGCTCACCAACGTATCACCTTCACAAACCATATAAAAACTGCAAACAGGTATCTGCCTCTATCCCTGAAATCAAACAAAGGGGAAGAGGATACTGCAGAGCAGGACACTGCAGCACAGGAATTAGCACTACAAAACTCTCCCAAAACAGGGACTAAAACAAAAAAAGCAAAATGGAAATGATTCAGGGAGTTGATATCTACCTTCGGCTGGGGGTAATGGTCAGATGTCTCCCAGGTGCATCAGCATGGAGAGATATTGACCACTTTGTTAAAATTGTGCAGGAAGCAGGAGAAAACATCGACATCCTGGTACACATAGGGACTAACGATCTCACCAGCCAGTCAGTTGTGGAGACCACAGAACCCCTGACCAGGCTGGGTGGCAAACTGTCATCTGTTTCACCCGGCATCTCCTTCTCTGAGATCCTGCCGGTCTGGGAAAGGGGGGAAGACAGATGGAAGGTCAGAGAAGGGGAGATAGGGGAGCTAAACATGTGGCTTAATGGTTGGTGCCAGGAAAAAGGACACAAATTTGTAGGTAACTGGCAACAGTTTTGGGAGAGAAAGTTCTTTAAATTCGATGGACTGCATCTGACTAAGGAGGGAGTCAGTGCATTGGGGCAGAAGTTTGATGTCTTTGCAGAATATTTAAACTAGCAAATGGGGAGAGGGGTACAGCACCCGATACATCAAAAGGGAAGAACAGGCCTCCCCCCTCAGCTAGTGATCAAACAGGAGTTCAGCATGTTTGTAGTTCAGTCGCATCACCAGGTAAGGAAAAAAGATCCAGCTCCCCATACGACACGCAGGGGAAATGCCAGACCTCACCCAACAACTAACGCACCGAAATCTGGCCAATGGAAAATCATGTACACAAATGTCCACAGTCTGGAAAACAAGATCCCAGACCTGGAAGCAACAATGACAGAGGCTAAACTGGACATAGTAGCCATTAGCGAGACATATTTCACCAGTAACCACACTTGGAAGACTTCAGTACCCGGCTATATACTGTTCAGAAGAGACTGAGGTGCAAAAAAGGGGGGGGAGTGGCCCTTTATGTCAATGAAAATACATAAGCTACAGAAATTCAGAATCCACATTAGGAGCCAGAAGAACTGTGGGTCACACTGGAAACAGAAAATGGGACAGCCATACGAACTGGGGTTGTCTACAGGCCTCCAGACCAGGAGGAGAGGATAGACACATTACTATTAGAAGATATATAACACATGACAACTAAAAGGGAGGTTCTGATAATGGGAGACTTCAACATGCCAGATACAGATTGGTCAATACTAGCAGGAACATCCACCAGAACTAGACACAGTGGATTACCTGCAGGGGGAGGGCCTCACACAACTAGTACAACAACCCCAAGAGACAGGACTATCCTGGATCTAGTACTGACTAACAGGGAAGGGATCATAGATCTCCAGGTAGGAGGTCACC
Organism: Neoceratodus forsteri; assembly: GCA_016271365.2. Lineage (NCBI taxonomy): Eukaryota > Metazoa > Chordata > Ceratodontiformes > Ceratodontidae > Neoceratodus > Neoceratodus forsteri. Next base: position 1,231,940,475 of record CM028130.1, read on the forward strand.
TGGGGGCCAGTGATTATCATATGGTATGGTTCAATTTGACCACTAGAACTAAATCATCCCATTCCAAGGCAAAAATATGGGACTTCAGAGGAGCTGACTTTGATAAGATGGTCAGTAGAATTAAGATAGCACTGGCAAGAAGAAAGGGTACAGGCAAAGTGGGCAAGCATTAAGGATGCAATACTTGAAGCGACATCCCATTGTGTTAGGGAAAAAAGCAAGAGCAAAAGAAGGAGGAAACCACTTTGGTTCTCAAAAACAGTAGCAGAAAAGATCAGAGCCAAAAGACTGGCCTTCAGGAAATATAAGGGAATGCAGCGGTACGAAGATAAGGAAGCATACCAAACTTCCCTAAGGAAAGCAGGGAAGGCAGTAAGGTAGGCAAAGGCCCAAACTGAGGAAATACTAGCACAAACAGTAAAAGAAGGGGAAAAGACTTTCTATAGATACATTAGTGAAAGGAGAAAGTTCAGAGGGGGTATTGCTAAGATCAAAGGGGATAAGGGGGAGTGTGTGGAGGAGGACCAAGGAGAAGCATCTAACATAAATAGATACTTCTGTGCAGTATTTACTGAGGAGAAGGTAGGGCAGGGCAAACAGCTCAGCACCATGGACACAGGGGGGAGGGAGATGTGCACAGGTCCCTTCACAAAAGAAAGAGTTCTACAAGAGCTTGCTAAGTTCAGGGTGGACAAGGCAATAGGACCTGATGGCATACACAGAAGAGCAGGGAATTCCTAGTCACACTACAGGAAGCAGGCCTAAGTCAACTAGTGACATCACCCACAAGGTGTAATGCAGTTCTAGATCTGATATTCACAAATAGCGATAGGGTTACTGGTGTCGAAGTAGGGAACCACCTGGGCAACAGTGATCATAACACAGTATGGTTCAGGGTAAAAAGGACTGTAGACTCCACACATTCCAAACTTGAAGGTCCTTGACTTCAGGAGGGCAGACTTCACATACATGAAGGCCTGCCTAAGAGACAAACTTAGTAACTCGACAGGAGGGAGCGTTGAGGAATATTGGACAAGGTTGAAAGATGCAATAACCATGGTCACATTACAGTGTGCCTGTCAGGTTAGTAAGAACAAAAGGAGGAAAAACTCACTATGGTTTTCCAAGGAGGTGGCAATCATGGTGAGAGAAAAACGCATAGCCTTCAGAAAGTACAAGGACTCAGGGAACGAGGCAGACAAAACAGAATATAAATAGAAACTAAAAGAGACAGGGAAAGTGATAAGAAATGCAAAGGCTCAAACAGAGGTTAAGCTAGCTCAGGAAATAAAAAAGAGTAACAAAACCTTCTACAGGTACATACCCGAGAAAAGGAAGACCAAAATGGCATTGTTAGAATCACAAAAAAAGATGGACAAACCACAGAGCAAGACGGGGAGAAGGCAGAGGCACTCAATGAGTACTTCTACTCAGTCTTCACACAGGAAGCAGATGGTAACGGACCAACAAAAGGCATAAAGAAGTGTCCGATTGAAGGAACAGACACGGGTCCCTTCCCAGAGGAAAGGGTCCTGGAGGAAATAGACAAGTTAAAGGTAGATAAAGCTATGGGGCCAGATGGGATACACCCAAGAATACTGAAAGAACTAGGGGGGGAACTGGCAGCCCTCTTAGCAGTGCTCTTCAACAAATCATTAAGGAGCAGGGAGGTGCCAGAGGATTGGAAAAGTGCAACAGTAGTGCCACTCCACAAGACTGGAAGCAAGGAACAGCCAGGTATCTACTGTTCGGTTAGTCGAAGGTCAGTTGTGGGAAAACTGATGGAGTCCTTGCTGAAAGAAAGAATCATAGCTTTTTTGGAGCAAACTGGTCAGCTCGACAAAAATCAACACGGTTTCACGGCAGGGAGGTCCTGCCAGACAAACCTGGTTGAAACACAGAAGGAGCAGGACAGAGAACTGTACCAGTTAAAGCAGAAGGAAGCCGGGAAGGCCGTCAGAATAGCAAAGGCCCTAACCGAGGAAAAAATAGCCAACTCGGTTAAGAAGGGGGATAAAACCTTTTATTTTTACATCAGGGAGCAAAGAAAGACTAAGGCAGGGATACAGAGGTTGAATAAAGAGGAAGGTGGTTGGGCAGAGAGCGACAGTGAAAAAGCAGGGATACTGAATTAATACTTCTGTTCAGTATTCACGATGGAAAAGCATGGGGAGGTACCTAATCCAGTCAATAAAAGCACTCTGGATAGGGGGGTTGATATTAGTCCTTTCACAGAAGAAAGGGTTCTGCAAGAACTCTTAAAACTGAAGCTGGATAAAGCAATGGGGCCTGATGGGATTCACCCCAGAATTATAAAAGAATGAAGGGAAGAACTAGTAACACCACTGACTACCCTTTTTAATAAATCACGGGAGGATGGTGTGGTACCTGAGGGCTGGAGGAGGGTGGTTGTGATTCCCCTTCACAAAAGTGGGAGCAAGACAGAGGCAGGAAACTACAGACCTCTAAGTTTGACCTCAGTGGTAGGGAAAATGATGGAATCACTGCTGAAGGAAAGAATTGTTGAGTACCTAGAGGCCAGTGGGGCATGGTACCCAAGGCAGCAGGATTCACAGCAGGAAGGTCATGTAACAGCAAATCTATTTCTTTGACTGGGTGACCAAAGTAGTAGACCAGGGAGGGCTGTGGACATGGCCTACCTAGACTTTAGCAAGGCATTTGACACAGTCCCACACAAAAGATTAATAAACAAATTAGCCAGCCTGGGAGTGGGTCCCAGGGTGGTAGCCTGGGTAAAACACTGGCTGGACAACAGGACACAGGGGGTAATGGTAAATGGAGTCCACAGTGAAGAAAGGAGGGTTACTAGTGGGGTACCGCAAGGTTCAGTACTGGGGCCGGTCCTTTTTAATGTCTTTAAAAGTGACATTACAGAGGGACTAGAAGGGAAAGTATGTCTCTTTGCAGATGACACAAAGATCTGCAATAGGGTTGATATGCAAGGTGGGGTGGAAAGGATGAAAAGGGACTTGGCAAGGTTGGAGGAATGGTCAAATGTATGGCAGCTTAGATTCAATGCAAAGAAGTGCAAAGTAATGCACCTAGAAAACACAAACCCAGGGGAAGAGTACACAATGGGGGGGTGAGATACTGACAACAACAAAAATGGAAAGGGACCTGGGTTAGTCATATCAGACGACCTAAAGGTGGGCCAACAATGTGAGAAGGCAGTAAGGAGGGCTGGGGGCATACTGGGTTGCATAGGGAGAGGCATCACCAGTAGAAAACAGGAAGTTGTTGGCCCTCTGTACAGACAGTTGGTAAGACCACATCTGGAGTACTGTGTACAGTTCTGGAGACCCCATCTCCGCAAAGACATAGACAGGGTGGAGGCTGTCCAGAGGAGGGCAACCAAAATGGTGCAGGGTCTGCACCAGAAGACACATGAAGAAAGACTAAAGGAGCTTAAGGTGTATGGCCTCGAGGAAAGGAAGAAGAGGGGGGACATGATAGAAAATTTCAAATACCTCAACAAAGTCCAAGAGGGTAGCATCTTTCAGAAAAAGAGATGTGCAAGAACAAGGGGGCACAATTTGAAGATAGAGGGGGGATGGCTCAGAGGTAATGTGAGGAAGTATTTCTTCACAGAGAGGGCTGTAGATGCATGGAACAGCCTTTCTGAGGAGGTCGTAGAGTCAAAAACAGTGGTGGAATTCAAGAATGCATGGGCAGACATAAGGCAGTTCTAGTGGGGGGTAGGAGGAAGTAGGCTATTGGTTAACTAGGATCTGCAGCTTATCAGTTAGGTAGGAAAATGGGCAGACTAGGTGGGCCATGCGGTCCTTATCTGCCGTCAAATTCTATGTTTCTATGTTTTTCAACTGGGTCACCTAAACAGTGGATCAGGGTGGGGCAGTGGATGTGGTTTACCTGGACTTCAGCAAAGCTTTTGACTCCGTTCTGCACAGGAGACTAGTCAAAAAACTGGAGAACATGGGAATTGGGCCTGAGGTTACAAACTAGGTCAGAAACTGGCTACATGGGAGAACTCAGAGTAGTAAATGGCACTCTGTCTATGGAGGGGAAGGTGACTAAAAGGGCTGCACAGAGCTCGGTTCTGGGGCCGATCCTCTTCAACATATTCATCAGCAACATTGCGGATGAACTGGAGGGAAAGGTGTGTCTGTTTGCAGATGACACCAAAATTGGCAACAAAGTAGACACAACATAGGGACAGCAAAGCACTGAAACTGATCTCCGAAAACTGGAGGAGTGGTCCAAGACCTGGCAATTAAAATTCAATGCCAAAAATTGCAAGGTCATGCACCTGAGAAAGTGTAACCCAGGGAAACTGTACTCAATGGGAGGGGAGCAGCTGATGGCTACCAGGCAGGAGCAAGACCTAGGGGTGATCATATCAGATGACCTCAAGGTCAGTAGACAATGTGAAATGGCAGCAGTAAAGGCTAGTGATATCCTGGGATGCATATGGAGGGGCATCATGAGCAGAAGGCATGAAGTAATCATGCCCCTGTATCGGTCCCTGGTCAGGCCTCACCTGGAGTACTGTATCCAATTCTGGAGGCCACACCTCAGGAAGGACATAGATAGGCTGAGAAGAGCAACAAAGATGGTGCAGGGCTTGCATCAGAAAGCATACGAGGCAAGACTGGATGACCCCAAATTATACTCCCAAGAACAACGCAGGAATCGTGTGGACATGATTGAAATGTTCAAAAGGCAACAACAGGGTGCAAGTGCAGAACCTCTTTCAGGTAAAGGACTACAGCAGGACTAGAAGGCACAACCTTCAACTTAAGGGAGGACAGTTCAGAAGCAATACGAGGAAATTCTTCTTCACAGAGCATGTTGTGGAACCATGGAATAGCCTGCCGGAGTGGGTGGTGGAAGCCAAGACAGTGGGGGAATTCAAGCTGACATGGGACAGACACTGTGGGATACACAACCAGGCAGCTAAAAAGGGGGTAGGAAGCCAAGGGCAGACTTGATGGATTGTACAGTCCCCATCTGCCAACAACTTCTATGTTTCATACATCCCAGGGTACTAAAGGAGCAAAGTGTGGAAGTAGCAGAGCCATTAGCAGAACTGTCTGTGAGTCTCTGAGCACAGGAGAGGTCCCAGAAAACTGGAGAAGGGCTCATGTGATCCCACACCACAAGAGTAGCAGCAGGGAGGAGGCAGGGAACTACAGACCAGTCAGTCTTACCTCAGTAGTGGGCAAGATTATGGAGGCACTCCTTACGGAAAGGATAGTGCAACACCTGGAATTCATAGGAGCACAGGATCCAAGACAGCATGGGTTTACAACAGAAAGATCATGTCAAACTAATGTCAGATTTTTTTGACTGGGTAACCAGAGTGGTGGACCAAGGGGGTGCAGTTGATGTCGCCTACCTTGACTTCATCAAAGCTTTCGATACCGTTCCACAAAGAAGATTGATTAAGCTCGGGATGGGTCAGAGGTTGGTCAACTGGGTGGCAAACTGGTTGGTGGGCAGAAAACAGAGTGGTGGTAAACGGCATACAGTCAGAAGAGATGCAAGTCACAAATAGGGTGCCTCAGGGATCAGTCCTGGGGCCAGTCCTCTTCAATATCTTCATCAGTGACATTGCAGATGAACTGGAGGGTAAGGTTTGTCTGTTTGCAGATGACACCAAGATATGCAACAGAGTAGATGATCCAGATGGGGTAGGCAGAATGAGAAGAGATCTGAAAAAACTGGCAAAATGGTCAGAAGAGAGGCAACTGGGGTTTAACGCAAAGAAGTGCAAGATCTTGCCCATAGGAAAGAGAAACCCTGAAGCCACCTATAGGTTGGGAGGGGAGTTGCTGGCAATCACAAGGGAAGAAAGAGACTTGGGCATCGTCATCACAGATGACCTGAAATCATCCAAGCAGCCCACTAAAGCAGTAGTTAAGGCTAGGGGGATGTTGGGGTGTATTAGTAGGGGTATCACAAGTCGTAAGAGGGAGGTAATAACCCTCTTTACAAGACACTGGTTAGGTCCCATCTGGAGTGCTGCATGCAGTACTGGAGGCCGCACCTGCACAAGAACATTAACAAAATGGAGGCAGTCCAGACAAGGGCAACCAAAATGGTGCAGGGACTGCATCAGAAAACATGAGGACAGATTAACGGAGCTCAATATGTATACCCTAGAGCAAAGGAGGGAGAGAGAGGTGATATGATCGAAACATTCAAACATCTTAAGGGCATTAACAAGGTGAAAGAGTCTAACATGTTTCAACATAAGAAAAATAGTAGGACAAGAGGACACAGCATGATATTAGTGGGAGGCCGATTAAGGGGTAATGTGAGGAAGTTCTTTTTCACAGAAAGGAGGTTTGGATGCATGGAATGGCCTACCTCAGGAAGTGGTACATATGAATACAGTGCAGGGCTTCAAACAGGCATGGGATAGGCATAAGGGAGCAATACAGGTGAGTATGAATAGATAGGCCATTGACAGAGTAAAGGCCAATGGCACATTCATAAGGCAGAAAAAATGGACAGACTGGATACGCCTTGCGGTCCTTATCTGCTGTCAACTTCTATGTTTCTATAAACGTCACTGATTCAATTTCTGCTTTATCTCCAGGTGGGAAGACATCCTTAAGTATATTTTTTCATTTTTTTTTAGATAACAGCTACAGTCTCCCACCTTTAGATAGTGACTGGCAACAGGTCAATGAACTACTAAACAGGAAACAGAATCTCATGGTTATATAGACTGCTAACTGCTTGTGAAGATCCCACCGGGTTAACACTATCATCTAAAACAAAATGGGAATGAGAATTAGGACATTTTATTAATAATAAACACTGGCTAACCCTGTTGTCCAATGCATATCATGCTTGCAGGGAGGTTCACGGAAGGACAATTCAATTTAAAATTATTCACCAATACTACTATACCTCCCCAAATCTTCAAGAAATGGGATATATTCCCGATGATGATTATTGGAGATGTAACAATCACCAAGCTGATTTTATCCACATGTTGCAAAGCTGCCCAAAAATCTTGAATATTTAGAGGAAAGTACACAATACCTGCGAGACACTTACTAAATGCAAAATCCCATTCTCTCCTGAAGTTTTCACATTAGGAATTTCTTCCCAACTAAGTCATTTTCCAAAACATATCACCAATTGGGTTTTAGCTGCTCCTTAGCCCTTAAAAGATTCCTTCTTTCCTCACGGAAAACCCCAAAATGCCCCTCATATGTGGAAAGGTATAGCAGCTTAACAGTTGTTGCAGGGAATGAAAGAATCTGTTATTTGATCTCCTGGCAAAATGACATTTTTAGCTTTGTATGGAAACCCTATCTTTTTTTCAACTTTCTTTATCGCCTAGACAATGGGCGGGGGTTGTACCCCCTCATTGGCATCTGAACCTGACCTCCAGGTATTCCCCCAGGCAACCTGGACTGGGTGGCTTGTAGCTTGCCCCCTACAGTGAGGCTCTTGAGAGGAGAGACCGAGATTCACCAGAGGCCCCAACTGAGGCTTATGCTTGGGGCATCATTCGGGAGGCAGTCCAGGAGCTTCACAGTGCTCTGTGCCCATGTTTTTTTTCCCTTGGGTTCCCCAGGAGACACAGACATGCAACAACATCAGCGCAGGTCAGGCACACTCCCACACCTGAGGTACAGACTTCCACAGATGCCTCTGCTCAGTGCTTGGTGGTCCCAGCTGTTGCACACCCAGTCTCCAGTGGATGTCGCTGGCTTGCAGGGAAACCACAACCCTTCCCTGGAGCAGGAGACCTGTCCATGGGATGCTCATCCAGCCTCCCCCCAGCTGACTCTTTGATGCACCATGCCCGCTTCCAAACATGGGTCATCAGCACGGCAGTGCGTAGTGCTGCCACTGCACTGGCGGGTCAGCACTTGGAAACCCTATCTCAACTACAAGAACTCCTTTTCCAACAGAGACAACTATCTGAAAAAACATAACAAAGTATATTATGCACTAAAGAAACCTTATCTTTGTTCAATCATGTCCATCTTTGTATGCTATCTCGACACCAAATTACACTAGGCATAGATATTAGCCCTTTTGTCTTTCTTTTGCCTGTTACACAAGAAAATGTAGTACTGTTTACACTTCTAGTTCTTTATGCCTCAGGTGTAGGAAACAATGCTCTGCTTTAGTATAGATCTCAAGAGAACTTGTGTATCATAATAAGCTTTTGCTGGATGTTAATTTTTTGTATTTCAAGCTTTTATTAACTGTGCAGTAACCAAAATGATTCAGGGCCAACTGGTCAGATCCTACGAGACTCGACTCAGGGCACTGAACATGTAATCACTGGAGGCCAGAAGGAAGAGGGGCAATATGATAAAGACTTTCAAGTTCCTGAAAGGAATAAATAAGGTAAACTGTGAGGAACTATTTAGTAGGCATGGTCTGTCGAAAACAAGGGGACATGAATATAGGTTGGTGGGGGATGATTCAGGAGGGAAAGTTTTACATTACAGAGAGAGTGACTGAGCCATGGAACAGCCATGGCAGAGGTGGTGGGTACAAAAATATTAATGGGTTCAAACATGGCTGGGAAACTAAGGGGCTTATTAGTTACTCAGGGTGGTACAGGCAATGTAGGGAGCAAGGGTGAGGGGGGTGAGGGTAAAAAACTGTCAGGGTAATAGGTCACAGAGTAGAGTAGGGCAAAACTGGGCAGACTGGATGGACAAATGGTCTTTTTCTACTGACATTGTCTGTTTCTACGTACTTTGGTCCAGCAGTTAGTGTATTACTGGCCAGACTGTATCTGACTGCGCAACCCTTCTGCCCCTGGCCTCTCACCCACCTTGCAATCCAATTACTGAAATTAAAAAAAGAAATACATTATAAAGTAAGCATAAGAATACTAAAAATACAGAAGACAGAAAATAATAAAATAGTATTAGGGGTGTTTACACTGACCTTTGTGCACAGATGTGAGAGGCACACAACGACTGCTCTGTTGCATGGGAAACAGTGTAGATATGCCAGAAGCTGATCTATTTTGGGTGCAATGAGCCACTGCAGCAGTGGAGGGCTGACATGCTGCAGGTGTTTTCTCAATCTGTGTGGACATACTCAAATCTTTTAGTTAGAAATTCAAAGCGAGAATGAATTCCCCTATCATATGAAAAATCTTGAATTCACATTTGCCCACAGAAGAGCTCCTAATATTAAAATGACAATCATGCAGATCTTTCTTTTGTTGGTATTGCAGGAGATCTCTGCACTAACAAGTTCAGAAGTGGGATGGTGGGTGGGGGTTGTCAGAACTTGGAGTGACTGTAAGATTTAACATTTTCTTATAAAGTGGGGATTGTGCAAAATGTCTGTATCCAGGAGATTTGGTGTTTGGACTGTCTGATACAGCATTTTGATTTTTATACAGGTCTTTGGGGACTGTTTTAACAGTTCTTTTATCATGGCAGTGGAACAGTAACTAGTCAGCGTCACTGGCAATAACATAGAAATATGGAAACATAGAATCTGATGACAGATAAAGGTCACTTGATCCACCCAAATCTGCCCACTTTCCCTACCTACATTCTCATTGTAGACCCTGCTTGATCTACAGCTGTTTCCCCTACTTGAACTACAGCTTTTTCTCCTTCCTGAAGCTGACCATTCTGTTATAATAGTAATATGACTGATGACTTTTTCCCGGACTGTTTAATTTGTTTGGATTCCTGGTGGTGAGATGACCAGGGAGCCTATATTTTATTTTTTATATTATTTGTTGTTTGTGTTTATTTTAGTGGTTATCTGATTTTTTCCTTTCTTCCTCTGCTATGAGAGGGCTGTGGGAGGGGGGAATTTATCTCTGTATATATATATTATCTATATTTAAATTCTGTGAGAGGGGTTTGTGTTATTGTATGTTTTTATTATTTTTTCTCTTCCTCAGCTGTGGGAGGGCTGTGGAAGAGGGAAAATCTATATTTGTGTTTGTTTTATATCCTGTAAGAGGGGATTGTATTATTGTTATTCTATTCTGGGGTTATAGGTCATCTTTTAGTGGGAGGAGGGTAGTTTAATATGTTTTGTTAGGGCAAGGATTACTGTATACGTTGTTATTGTTTTGGGCTTTTAACTGTCTCCAGTTTCATTTTGAATCCAGGAATTTGGTGTTTTATGTCCTTTCCCTACTATTTCGTTATACCTATTAATAGAATGTGCCTGCTTGCACCCCCGTCCTGTGCTATTCGGCCTCCGCTCTCTGTGCCCTCCGCCCATTTTCTTCTCCCCCGCCTGCTTCTATTTATCAGCGCTGTCGAGTGCTGGGGATTGCTCGTAGGGAGGGAGTTGGGGTGGTGGGGGTCGTGGACAGCAGAGTCCGAATGTGCGGTGCTCTCCCATAAGGGTGGTTAGGGCCAGAAGATGCCCTGGGGCGAAATGGTACCTGGAATGTGGTGATTCAGTTCTAGTTCCCATACCCAAGGGCACCTCCAGTTTGGGAGGGCAAGTAGTTGGGACAGCTCGCCAATCTCGTCCAACTTGGCCGCTGTTATGCAATGCCAGATCTGTCTGCAACAAAACTGGTCTTATTGCAGACTTTGTTGGTAGGGCAGATCTGGTTTGCATTACCAAGATCTGGTTGGATGGGAACGCTGCCCCTGTTTTAGAGGCAGCTGTTCCCGCCGGGTACTCAGTTTTACATCGCCCGAGACTGGACTGCGGGGGGGTTGCGGTCTGTTTCAAGACCGAATTCAGCCTAACTAGTGTACCAGTTGAGTAGGCCAGTTCTTTTGAGTGTACCGTGGTAGCTGGTGTGGGGTGCAGGATAGCCCTCATCTACCATCCACCAGGTGATGAGAAGCTGTTCCTGCAGGAAGTAGCAGACTTCGCCGCCGACATGGCATTGGAGTTGCCCAGACTGATGGTTCTGGGCAACTTCAATGCCTGGGTCGATGGCGAATCCTCGCTTTTTGGTCAACACTTCCTACAGTTGATGACATCTCTGGGCTTCACACAAGTTGTTTCCTTAGCTACTGACAAGGGTGGTCACTCTCTTGATTTGGTTTTCCTCCTGGGGATCGAGGCCTCCGACTTGGTGGTGGAACCAGTCGGTTGGTCCGACCATTACTCTGTTGGGTTCAATTTTTCAGCCCCCCCGGGTAGGTCAGCCCCTGTGGAGGTGGTCAGTTATTGCCCTTTGCGGGATGTGGTCCCTGAAGACCTGATGGCGGTAATTGACCTCTCGTTATTGTGCAAGACTAGCACAGATCCTGAGCGGCTAGTTACGGCCTATAATAGGGCCATTTCTTCAGCTCTCGATCTGATTGCTCCTGTCCATGTTTGCTCCCTCCCGCATTGCCCTGGGCCCCTTGGTTTGATGGGACTCTAAGGGAGTTGCGGAGACAGGGGCGTAGTTTGGAGCATCATTGGCGGAGGACAGCCTTAGATGCTAACCACCTTATTTTGTTAGAACATTATAAATTCTATCAAACAGAAATTTCCCATAAGAAGGCAGAATTCCTGTCCAGGGAAATAGCTGTCGCACGGTACCGACTGGCTCAGCTCTTCAGAACTGTTGACAGACTGTGCAACCCAGCCTGTCAGCAGTTCTGTAGAGTTTTTTCACAAAATGATTGTGATGAGATCGCTCACTTCTTTGCAAATAAGGCGGCTGACATCAGGCAAGAATGCCTCCAACTTCTCTTTATGGGGGATGCTGTTGATTGGTGCCATGTCACAGAACCCAGAGTTTCCTGGAGTTCTTTTGATCTGCCGGAGTTAGTAGATATTATGAGGATTGTCCAGGCTATGCGTCCCACCTGCTGTAGTTTAGATCCGGGCCCTACTTCCCTGATCTTGGGTTGTAGTGACATCATTGGCCCGGTCTTAGCTCAGATTGTCTGGTGCTCTCTGGAGGCGGGTGAGTTCCCTAGCTCCCTGAAGGAGGGGGTGGTGATACCACTCCTGAAGAAAGCTTCTTTAGAACCGGAGAACCTAGCAAGCTACAGGCCTATCTCTAACCTCACTTTTGTGGGGAAGGTTATTGAGAAAGTTGTGACAGTTCAACTGGATAACCATCTAACCATCCATAATTTACACAAACCTCTCCAATCGGGTTTTCTTAAGAGGCATAGTACTGAGACTGCTCTGGTTCAGGTGCTCAATGATCTCCTGATGGCGAGAGATCAGAGACACCATTCCACCTTGGTTCTCCTTGATTTATCATCAGCTTTTGATACTGTGGATCATGGGGTCCTGCTTGAGCGTCTGAGGTCCATCTGTGGACTGTCTGGTACAGTTCTCAGATGGTTTACATCTTTACTTGCTGGTAGAACGCAGAGTTGTCTCGGGTATTTTTTCTTCTGGGTCTTTCTCTCTGCCTTGCGGGATACCTCAGGGCTTGGTGCTGTCCCCCATGTTATTCGCAGTATATATGCTGCCCCTCGGAGACATTGTAAGACGGTATGGGCTGAGGTTTCACTGTTATGCTGATGATACCCAGCTCTACCTGTCTTTTGCCCCCGACCAGGTTAGTGCTACCTCAGTAATGAACAGCTGCCTCGTTGAAATCCAAGACTGGATGAACACCAGTGGTTTAAAGTTGAACTCAGGAAAGACTGAGGTTTTGGTTGTGGACCTGGGTCATAGGGCAGAGGGGTTGAGGACTGAGCTCCCCTCTGGTTTAGTCCTGGGGGGGCCCAGATTCTCACCTCTGAAGGGGATGCGTAACCTAGGAGTGGTGCTTGATGATGGTCTGACCCTTCGTCATCAAGTGTCGGCAGTCGTCAAGCTGGCCTTTTGCCATCTTAAGAACATTGCTAGGATTAAGCACCTTGTTCCATCCAGCGACCTACCTGTTTTGGTCCACGCCTTTGTGACATCGTGCCTTGATTACTGCAACTCCCTTTACTTAGGGCTTCCCGGGGTTGATATCCACCACCTGCAGCTAGTGCAGAACGCGGCAGCACGCTTGTTGACAGGGGTATCTAGAAGAACTCATATCACCCCTGTGCTACATGGTCTGCACTGGTTGCCTATTCAGTGGCGGATCACCTTTAAGGTAGGTCTACTGACTTACAAAGCCCTACGCGGACAGGGCCCTGATTACTTGAAAGAGCTCCTGGTCCCTTACACCCCTCTGTGACAGCTCCACTCGGCTGACGAGGGGTTCCTGGAGATTCTGAGGGTAAGTTTAAAGTCATCTGGTGCGCTTGCTTTTGGTTTTGTGGCACCTACCCTCTGGAATTCTCTGCCACGTCAGCTTCGGGAGTGCAGGATGGTGGGGTGTTTTAAGCAGGCTCTTAAGACTTTTTTGTGGGGAAAAGCCTACTCTGGATTTTCTTGATTTTACTGTATTTATTGCATTTGTTTTTATCTTGAATGTACAGTGCTTTGATATATGAAAGGCACTATAACAAATACATTTTATTATTATTATTATTATATTAACGTTTGTTTTCACATTTTTTTCAGATAGAAGCAGAAACTTAGATGTTGATGGCAGAAAAAGGCCCAATGGCCAACTAATCTGTTCAGAACCTTACTGCATCCACAGACCTCAGCTAGACTACAGATAGCCCTGACTGTATTTTAACACTCCCCTCCCTAGCTCACTCATCCCTTTCTCTCGACTGCCCATGCTTCCTCCTCAGTACCTGTCCCACATATGTTTGAAGCCATCAGTAGACTCTGTGCTGACCACTTCTTCTGACAACCCATTCCATTTCTCCACCAACCTTTCTGTAATGAATTTCCTTACATCACCCCAAAACTTCTCACAACCAGTTACCATCCATTGCCTCTTGTTACCTTGCCATCACGTCTTGGAACAGGACACTGCTGTCCACTTTATTAATACCCCTTAGGTAGTTAAACATTTCTATCATAAGACTGGCTTGCTGGTGCAGCAGTAGCACTACCACTTGAGACGCCAGTGACCCAGGGTCGGGAACTACCCCGGGAGCTGGAGGGTTGGCCGGGGGAGGTGGACTAAGCATCCCGTGGACAGCTCTTCTCCTCCAGGGAGGGTGGGGGAGATAGACCGCTGTGCTACTGGCTCCTGGTGGAGGCTGGGGACTGGTGCACAAAGCAGTCAAGATGTGGGGTTGGTGCAGGTAGGCGTCAGACTTGCAGTGCGCAGACACATACGAGGCAGCGGCATTAACACCACTGTATGCCCGCGCCATGGGAACACAAAACATGTATAGAAAAAAAATAATCCTCCAGCGTGTTTGAAGGCCGTACCCCATTGGCACCACACCGGATGCACCCAAGCTGCTCCCTCCAAGTTCGGCCCCTCAGGTCTTCCACAGCATGTGAAGTAAGTAACCACCATGAAGCAGCATATAGTGAGACTGGACAGGAGGTTGAGCATGGGCGTGGTGTCCAGTGGGGTGCCGCTGGGTCAGCTGGAAAGGGGAAGCAAAGGACCACCCCCAGCTGAGGAGGTGAAAAGTATGTATAAAAAAAGTCTCTATCATGTCCCCTCTCCCCCCAGCCTCTAGTGGGCACATATGTTGACTCTCCAATCTCTTCTTGTACCCTTTCACCTCCTGCACCAGAATTATCTTTGTGGCTGTCCACTAAACAGCTTCCAAGAGGTCCCTGTCATTCTTCAGGTGTGGTCTCCAGAACTTCACACAGTACTCCAGATGTCATCTTACCAAGGATCTGTACAGGGGCAGAATCACCTTCTTTCTTCTGCTAGCAAACCTCCTCCCCATGTACCCCAACATTCTATTTGCTTTTCCTTCAGTCATATGGCATTGGGCATGGGACTTAAGGTCTCTTTCCTCAGTGTCTGCTGCATCCTCAATCCCCCAAACCAGTACTCCGTTTTCGGGTTTTGTTGCCAGTGTGCATGACTTCACACTTTTTGGCATTAAATTTGAGTTGCTACATTTTAAACCACTTTTACAGTCTGTCCAGGTCCATTTTTATTGATTCTGGCATTGTCTGCAAAGAGGTAGGTAGGCAGATAAAATGTTATTCATATTTCAAATATGAACAGGAGACTCAGTTGAACAGAGCTCATTTTCAATTAGGTCCTCAACATACGATCTACACAATAGGATACAATAAAGGTTAATACAAGTTAGTAAAAAATACGATGCATGCAGTTCATAATTACATATAATACACATAATAATAACATAATACACATAAAAAGTCAATCACTGAGCACAAAGTTTCATCCAGTGTCCCACATGGGACAACAAGCCAAAACCTGGTTGACCTGTCTATATGATCATTTACAAATGTTGCTTTTTAGAATCTTGTCAGTCTGGGGCCTCAGACCAGGAGGCAAACTATTCCATAAAGTGAGACCCATTACAAAGCAAGCGTTTGTCAATGCTGGATGTGTGCCGTGGGTCTAGAAGGCCTGGGGTACTATTGTTAGTTGAGCAGTGGCCTTCCTGTGTCAAAACTGGTACTCAAAAATTATAAAAACAAGCCTTTAAAACTGCCCCCATTATAGTCTATGGAGCATGTCTCCACCCTCTTCATTTAACGATGTCACAAAATGTGCTAGCATGAGGGCGTGTCTCCAAATGAGGAAGTCGGACTGTTTTGGCTGTGGGCTCCACAGAGCAAATTACGAGCATTTTTTCTGTGAATGCACACAGAAGTACATTACAAGTGCATTACACTTTATGTCACAATCCATTTGGGGACTGGTAAGCTGCCTTATATGTTCGGGGGGGGGGGGACTGCAGAACTAAGAACCTGCTCTTTAAATATTTTTGTATAATGAACTTCGGCTTTAAATACATCAACCAAACAAACCACTACAAAAGCCATTCAAGTAGTGTCTACAGCAAAAACAAGCATTTGTCAATGCCGAATGTTTGCTTGCTGGCATTGGCATTGGTAGTGTAGGAGCTAGAGAGCTGCATAATAGGAATGGCAGTGAAGTATTAAACTGAAGCCAACCCCACCAGCACCCTGCAGAGACCGACAGGCATTGGGGTGTGCCCTTGGGTCATCAGGCATAACGGGCATGCTATTTCACCACACTCTGCCCTGCAGACATCGACAAGTGTCATGGTGTGCCTTGGGGTCTTTGGCCCTTATGCTCACCCCATTCCATCAGGAAATACAGTGAGATGGGTGCTGTATAGGAGAATGGGGTGAACTTTGGGGCCAAAGAGTCCAAGGCACACCTTGATGCCTGTCACTGGCTGCAGGGTGTGGAATGGTATGAGCATTACAGGCAAGAATCCCAAGTCACACCCTTGATGCCTGTCAATCTGTACAGGGTGGGGCGTTATGGTCGGAAACCCTAACACCTCAGGTGTTCGTTGGCATTTTCACTCCAAATTTTCAACATGTTTTTTTTGTGACCCCCACCTTATGAACAGTGGCAATATCAGTTTGTTAGCCGAAAGCTGATTTTGCACAGCGACCACGCCATTTGGCACCACAGGGTGAAAAAACATTTTGAACAGGATTTGAAAAATGACAGCTGTACTGTTCATGGGGAGGTGAAAAATGGCAATGTTGAAAATCTGCAGTGAAAATATTAAAAAAAAACTGGTAAAGTCACAAGCGTGCGTAGAAAATGCGTAAAGCACACCTGTAATGCAATTAGTTTAGGGAATTTTTACAGCAGATTGTCAACACGGATTTTGGAACCTCCGCTCATGAACAGTGTCACTGTGAATTTCTTAATCTGTCCCGAACAGTGATTTCCCACAGCGACCACGCATTTCTGCGCTGGAAGTGCGAAAACACATTTCAGCCATGGTGTGAAAAATGACAGCTGTACTGTACATAAGGAAGTGTGTAAAAATGCCAGGGTGAAAATCTGGGGTGAAAATACTGAAAATTTGCGAACTTACAAGCGTGCTTAGGAATAGCGCAATGCATGCTCGTAAAACAGTCATTTTTGGGAATTTGTTCACCAAATGTTTAACATAGCCATTTTAACACCTCTGCTCATGACCAGTATCACTATAATTTTCTTAATCTGTCCCAAACATTGATTTCGCACACCGACTGTGCCATTGTGCCCTACATGTGTGGAAACATGTTTTGGGCGAGATGTGAAAAATGACAGCTATACTGCTCATAAGGAGGTGTGGTAAAATGGCAATGTTGAAAATCTGGAGTGAAAATATTAAAAATTCGTGAACTTACGAGTGTGCATAGGAACAGCGCAACACATGCTCTTAAAACAGTAATTTTTGGGAATTATTTCACCAAATTTTCAACATAACGTTTTTGGAGGCCTACCTCATGAACTGTGACACAGTCGTTTCGTAAATGGGTCCTAAAAGGTGGTTCCGCGCAGTGATTGCTAAATCACCTTTCGGGCTCGATTAACAAAATGACAGTGACAGAATTCATGAGGGAGGGGTCCCAAAAACCCCATGTTGAAAATTTGGTGAAAAAATTCCCCAAAATGTCTGAGATATGGAACAAAGTTGAAAAAACCCTATTTATTCCATTATACAGCTTACCGGCATTTCCTGAGTTCGTCGTTGGCTTTGAAGAGTACAGACGTGTTCCCAGTCCACTGAAAATCATCATGCCGGACTCCAGAGGTAAGTATGGGGTGAGGTGGGGGTGTGTGGGGAGGCTGGGTGTGCAGAGGATGGGCGCGGGTGGGGGATGGGGGTCAGGACAGTCGGCAAGGGAAGGTTTTTTCTTTACAGGTGCCTTTCTTTTTAGGAGGACGACACGGGACTTGTGCCACGCTTGGGTGGGCTCCCAGCATGGCAGCTGGAAGACTGTTTGGGGGGACAGTGAAGCCGATGGGGGATTGGGCACCCTGTCGGCCATACGAACTACTGCCACACTGGAGTGGGCTCCCAGTGTGGCACCCGGAAGTCTATTGGGGGTGAGGGTAAACAATGGAGCCGACGGGGGATTGGGCACCCCCGTCAGCCATAAAGAATGTTGCCATGCTGGGATGGGCTCCCAGCATGGTACCTGGAACTCTGTTGGGGGGAGAGCGCAGCAGAGCCGACAGGGGACTGGACACCCCCATCGGCTATACAGTGTGTGCATGGGGAGGGACGCATGAGCACGCAATATGTGTGTGTGTGTGTGTGTGTGTGTGTGTGTATGTGTGAGGAGCACATGAGCATGCGATATCTTATTGTTGCTCACTGAAGCGTAGCTCTCCCTTTCAACTGTACGTCACTGCATTTTCAACTACTGTCATAGACAGCTGCAGCATTCATTGGCGAACTGTGGCCGCGCCTGCAAACACACTGACTGAATTGGAAGACAGGGTGTCACACCTCCAAAAACTCAGATGATGGCACTATGTTTCTTGCACATGCATGCAGGCAAACGTAATGAAGGTAGAAAAATAATGGGCAGACTGGGTGGGCTAAGTGACCCTTATCTGTTGTCAGATTATATTTTTCTATTGCAAGGGCAGGTGGCTGGTCTGAGTTGAAAGTGGCTGCTGGCAGGTGTACAGTACTCTCAGGTGGCAGGCAAGGGTTAATTTTAAGACCAAGTTCTCTAGCCACTTTCTCTGCCCCCCACCACGACACTGAGCACAGAGAGGCTCAGCAGTGTGTGAGAGGAGAGAGGGATCATTAAAAACTTCAAAAGAAAGAAATGCAAAGGATTAAAGTAGAAAGCAGAAGTTGTATCTTCCTCTTTGCTATGCTAGATGGGCAGTCAGTGAGGAAGTATAACAGAGCTGAAGTGCTCTTTTTCTGATAGACCTGGGCTGATACACAGTATAATAAACAAATCTGTTAGTTTCCGCTGTGGCCTCTCCCCCTCATGCCTTTTACAAAAGGCTGCACTGGTAGCTGTTAACCAATAAATGAAGATACACTCAGCAATGCTGTTTCGAAAACTTGTAGTTGAGCCAAAATACAAATCTTCCTTGTAACGGAGCAGTGATGGAACCTCAAGCAGAAGCAACTTCAGCAAGCAAAGCAGAGACTTGGTATTTTGATGCTCAGAGACACACAGACACCACATTGACTGGCAGGGGTGGGGGTGGGGTGGGGGTTACTGGAGTCAGTGTTTATACCTTGTAGCCCTTTGATTGTTTTTAGTGGCATTGTAGAGATGATCTGAGATGGCAAAAAAGATTCAAAGGTATGAGACTGAAACCGGAGCCATTGGCCTTCAGTGGAGGCCAGCAAAACTTTGGCTTTACGATGCCGGTTCGACAACTAAGTTGTCAACCACCATCACAGTGACAAATTTATGTTGATTGCAACTTGCAGTTCACATAAATCCAACATGGAGACCCCAGCTGTTTCAGGTTGGAGTTGGCTCAGGGGGGTGCAGGACCAGGAGAGAGAGCGTGCCGGGGTCTCAGGCGGACTATTACAGTGAAAAATGTTGATGTTGTCAGCATCAACGTTTTTGCTATAATAATGTCACTGTCCTGGGGGCATACCCAAAACCTCAAAGGGTAGGTTGTGGAGGGAGATGTGTTAAGTGCTGCTGGAGGAAGAGATGTTAATTTAAGAGACTGAAACTCTGTAGCCATGCCTAATCACAGTTAAAGAAGAGAGTGAGAGGACTCGCTCATTATTCTGAGTCAGTTCAGCTCCAATCGACTTCAGAGGGGAGGGAAGGGAATGGGCAACTTTGATGAGGGAGGAAAAGTGTGTGTAGTTGCATATTTCCAATACATCAGTGACTGTAACTACTGCGTTTCAAAACAAGCAACATAATTTACTACCAGTAAAAACTCTTAGCAAAACTTTATTAAAGGTTCCAGCTGTGGGTCTGTACTCGGTGAAAACTTGTTTTTCTCAAACTTGTAATGGATTCTTTTGTTTAACTTGGGTTAGTGCTTTACAAACTTCTATAGGCTAGGACTTAAACTTCCATTTGTGGCTGAGTGAAATGAACCAGAGGACAGCTATAGATTACAGGGGGAAAATGTGAGTATGAGCTTCTCTGGAAGTGTCGGGTAGTGGAAGAGGTAAACATTCAGCTCATTCAATTTCAAGAGATACGGCAGTCTTCTTTTTACACTACAATGAAACAGACACAGATTGGGTACAGTGCCTATGTCTGCTTCACAGACTGTTCAGCTAATGCAGGGCCCCAGCTGGATGTTCCAAATTCCTCAGCAGGCTGATCATGACAGATCAGCTTGCTGAGTAGCATACATGAAAGGGAAAAGCTGACCCGTGATTGGCTCGGCTTTTTCTTTTCAAGTACAGGACGATTTTCGCCCAGCAAGCCAAAACTCTGTCATGATCAGCCTTGCTGATTGGTGTGGCACTGACATGCCTCTTCCAGACCACTCTGCATTGGACTTACAGTGTCACACTCCTCAAAAGGCCCTCTCACATCAAGATATTTGCATGTGCATGCACGCAGGACAAACATAAAAATGAGATCTCCCTATCTCCAAATTACATTTGACTGGGCAGAAATCTAACCCAGTTGCTGTTCTCAGGCATGATTTAATAGTTCTACCTTTTAGATGATCTAGTAAACATCCAGGTACCATATTTTTAACACACTTATACATCAACATGAGAATGTGGTATTTTCTTCGGTCACTCAGTTGCATCCAACCCAGAGTTCTATACAAGTCACAAGTGCCAGTTGTTCGAGGGGCATCAAGGATGAAACGGGCAATTGCCAGTTCCCTTCCCAAGGCTCCTGCAAATAATATATCTCCATAATCAAAGAGGGGCATAATCATTGTACTCACTACTAGTTTTTTTACTTCCCTATCCATGCAATTTTTTAGTTTATATATGGCTCCTAAACATTTCCTAAGGTTTTCTACTAAGCAATAAACATGAACATTCCACTTAATTTTTTTGTCCAACCATACCCCAAGGTATTTATAATACTGTACTTGCTGCAGGGCTTGTTTGTCAAAAGTTTCAATATGCTAGGTGACCGATTTTACCCTGGATCGCCTACCCTAGATCACATATATCTAATCCCAGTCACAGACTTGATCTCTCTCCCAGAACTCATTCTGTGGCTATTACCAGTTTCACAACCTCTCAGACACCTACAAGAGTTACCTCAGAATGCTGCCACCACTCACTGCATCCTCAGTCAGGGTATCTCTAGGTCCAAATCCCACCACAGCCACTGCTCACACACTGCAGTGCTCCTTACCAAAGGGCAAATGAACTACTCCTTCTGCTACAGCCAAGAACCTATGCCTAAGAAATGGCAACTGTAGCCTGCCTCTTTGGAGACAGATCACAATTTTCCATTTTACCCCTGGTTATCTATACCTGAAATGACTCAGTCACAGAAAGCACGGAATATATAAAAATAGAATTTAACTCTAAGGCTGCCAGAAGATTTAGAATGTGTAGGTTTTGGGGATGTAAGTACACATCGGAGGCAGAGCAAGGGTTAATACTCCACAGATTTTACATATGTTACAGGATAATACACCCTAAAGACTATGGGGAATACTATATTTCTACAGAAATAAAAATAAAGACTTTCTGAAAAAGACATTTTGAAAAAGACAGTAATCGTAAAGGAAAGTACTGACTCAAAGCAATCTCAGTAGAGTAGAAGGAGCTTACCCCAACTGGGAACTTGCTGAGTTATGGTAGGCTTGAACCTGTGATGTTGCTAGTTGAAAATCTCAAAACATAACTGACTCTAAGAACAATCTCATACACAGATATCTTTGTCTGGACATCTCACTATACCATATCATCATACATGCCTCTCTTGACATCACAGGTTCAACTATTTCTTTGCTGTCTGGCGACCACCCTATTTGAGAACCGGTCCAAACTGGTTTTGCTATTTCAAGCTTGGTTTTGTTGATTGCAGTCTGGGTCCTTTTGTTTCTTGTCTGGCTCAATCAGTGGGGTCCCATCTAATTCTGCTTTGACCCTGCTTACCTTCAAAACATATATTTTTGCTATGAAAGGGAAGCAGCCCTTTGAAGTTTAACCCCAAAAATAAAAACCTTCTATAGAGCAGGGAATGGATTGCCTAAAAATCTCCTCTTAGCTGAAGCTCAGCTAGAACTTTGCTACTTTACTACTGGGACTACAGAGCTAGAACTTTGCTACTAGATGGTATTGCCCTACCTCCCCTCCCTTCCACCCTCTCACTCTTAGCCAGTTCCACTTTTATAGGCTCTGGATTTGACTGACAACAGGAACTTCCTGTTTGGGAGCAGGAAGGAAGGGATCACCGAAACACATAAGACTTGCCATCCTTGAAGGAAAAGAGTAGCCCCCCCCCCCACTGCTGGAGGTCAGACTCTGAACAAGGAAGAAGGAGACACCCAAGGAATACAGGGATTTCCTGTCCCAGAACAGGAAGGGCAGGAGCTGCAACAGCACAAAGGCAGTATGAAAGTAGGGAGAAAAAAACAGAGGGAGAAGAGAGTAAGCATACAAAATGATAGGAGAGGGGCCACAAATAAGACATAATGGGAGTGGTGCAGTGCAGTGGTTGTGGGGCGGCAGTCTTCCGGGAGATGTTCTAGAGGATGCTGAGTTGTCCCATCTGCAGGCACCTCTCTGGGCTGAAGGAGGAGGTTGCTCATCTCCAGGCCAAGTTGGGCAGGATTCAGGGGACCTCCTCCTTCGTTCCAGGGACCACCAAGTATGTCCCCACTGCTGCAAACATTGCCTAGGCTGAGAAGTGTCTGGACTACAATGGGCTTGAAAAGGATGAGGGCGGTGGGGCAGAGGCTCATTCCTCCTGTGATTCCACTCCACAACTCCTATGCTGCACTAGCAGGGTGGGACTGTCCCAAAGAGGCACCCGCAATGGAGACCAAGGAGGATTTGGGGGTCTTCCATGGTGGAAACCCCGGGGGTGAGGCAGAGGACCCCTGAGGAGAAGGAGGAAGCAACTCCTGGTGGGGGATTCTATTGTTAGGGAGGTAGACTTGGGAGCAGATGGAGTGGTAGAGAGGGAGGTTGAGTGCCTACCTGATGCCATGGCTTGGAGTGATGGAAAGCACATCCAGAGGATTACTGGGGTAGCAGGATGGGAGGGAGAGCTAGACATCATTGTCTACCTGGGGACAATTGATCTGGCTGGTGAGGTTAGGGTAGTGCAGGAGGACTTCAGGGAGCTGAGGAGGGGTCTTAGACAAGTGGCATGCACTGTAATCTTTTCAGAGGTGCTACCAGTCAATGACAAGGGGGAGGGCAGGGCACTCTGCACCATGAGATTCAATGCATATCTGAAGGACTGGTGCAGAGCAGGGGGCTTCAGCTTCATTGGGGACTGAGGTCCTACCTGAAGGGATGCAGGCTAATACAGGTGGGATGGACTGCATCCATCCGGGGGGAGGGAAGGAACCAAGATCCTCAGTGAGAGGTTTAAATGCTTTATTGGCAAGCATTTAAACTAGCCAAGGGGGAGGTAAAAGTAGGCAGGAAGAGGCTAACTGCTCCCCCCCCACACACACAGGATGAAGCAGTCAGTAGGGAGGACCCTGGGGTTGGGAAATCAGCACTAAAACCTAAAACTGAGATAGGTAGAATGGCAGAGATAAGGAGCAATGGGAGTAAAAACTGGAGGGGAAGGAAGGGAAGACATGGGGATAGGAGGGGAGCTACTACAAGGGGAGACTGCAAAACTTGGAAGGCCATGTGCATGAATGCCGCAGCCTGGGAAATAAAATTCCAGACCTAGTGACCTTGATGGCAGAGGCAGACCTGGACATTGCCGCTGTTACCAAGACATTGTACATGGAGAACCGGAAATGGTATATAGCCATACCAGGTTACACTCTATTTAGCAAAGACAAGGTGGGGAAAAAAGGATGAAGGGGTGGCTATCTATGTCAGGGAGGGAATTAAAGCAATTGAAGTTCAGGGATTGCAGGAGGGAGTGGAAGCATTGTGGGTCATCCTGGAGACAGGAAATGACACCACCATTTGCACTGGCATACTCTACAAACCTCCAGCACAAGGGGAGGAGATGGACGGGGTACTAGTGGAAGCCATCCACAAAATGACAGCCAAAGGTGAAGTGGAGAGAGGAGTAAGAGTGGGAAAGGGAGAAGGTGTGATGATCCCTAGAGCAGAAGAAAAAATTACTCACCTTAGTAATGTTGTTTCTTCTAATGGAGTCTTGCTATATTATGACTGATGCAGTTTGTCCCACCATTAGAACAGCTCCGGAGGTGAAAGAGTTAACTTCCATGCAGTGCATGGAACTTAGAGCGCGAGCTCGGTTAAGAAAGCTCTGTCAGGGTAATTTCAAACCGAAACCATCAGATCTTTACGAGCAAAACTCACTAAGGCTCTGTGTGGAAGCTGTAACCTACACTAGCCAACTGGCTACTAAAATATTCACACATTTTTCTGGTCCCAACACCAAGACTCAAGTCAGGGGACCAGAAAAATAAGATAAAATAAATAAAACACAACACCCAAACACCCCAACAAGAAGGGGTGGAAAACATAAAAGGGGGCATCAATAAGTGCCAACAGTGGACTGCCCACCCCATACCCAAAGTAGAAGTTCTGAGAGGGGCAGGCTGGGGGGGAGGTCATAATATAGCAAGACTCCATTAGAAGAAACAACATTACCAAGGTGAGTAATTTTTTCTTCAAACAACATGAAGTCTTGCTATATTATGACTGATGCAGACTCACACAGCAGTACCTCCATGGGGAGGGACAGAACCTACTTAGGAATAGGCTCTGAAGCACGGTTGTGTTAAACCCAGCATCCCTCCTAGCCTGGATATCCAGGGAGTAATGCTTGGTGAAAGTGTACTGTTTTCCAAGTAGCTGCTTGACATATCTCTAAGATAGGGATGTCTCTGGCAGCAGCTAGAGACGCAGCTGTACCTCTGGTAGAGTGAGCCCTCAGGCCTGAAGGGGAACCTTACCCAGTTTTTGATAGCAAAATTGGATACAAGAGACAAACACCTGGCAATGGATCTCTTAGTGGCAGGTCTCCTTTCCCAACCTCACCATAAGTGAGAAATAGTTGGAGGAGTCAAACCTGTGACCCCTTGGCACGCTCTATGTAGTAACTTAGGCCTCTTAACATCTAGCTGTGCAGCCTCCTCTCACCAGAGGAGGAATGGTCAGTGAAGAACACTGAAGTGAAAGAGATTGGTTAAGGTGGAAACCGAAACCACCTTAGGCAAAAACTTCCTGTTAGTCCTGAGGACTACCTTATCCCTGTGAAAGGAAATAAAGTCAGTCTCCACTGATAAAGCCTGTAACTCACTTATCGCCTGGCAGAAGTGATGGCTACTAGAAATACAGTTTTCCAAGTCAATACTTAAGCTCTGCCGAAGACAGAGGTTCAAAAGGGGTTGCATCAGCTGAGCAATGCAAACATTAAGATCCCAGGCAGGGCAGGGTCCCTGAATGGAGGATTGGTATGAAGCAATCCTTAAAAACTTGGAAAATACAGGGTGAGCAGAAAGAGAAGAGGGCTTCTCTTGAAATGAAAGCAGAGACAGCTGCCAAATGCACTTTCAGGGTAGCTGGTCTCAGTCCCAAAGAATTAAGATGGGCCATATAGTCCAAAACAGTGGTAAATCAGCCGATTCGGGAAATATGCTTCCCAGAACACATATGGAAAACCTTTTCCACTTGGAGTTATAGGTAGCCCTGGTGGAAGGCTTCTAGAAGCTTTCAAGATTTCGAGAACACCCTGAGAAAGTTGTAGATCAGCAAACTCTAACTCCTCAAGAGCCAGGCCTTGAGGTTGAGGGATTTGATTCGATACCAGACTCTCCCTGAGCACAGGTTAACAGATTGTGGTTCCTGGGGAGACACAGGGAAGATGGACTGCTAAGGACAGAAGGAGTGGGTACCAGGGCTGCCTGGCCCAGTCTGGAGCAATCAGGATCATCTTGCAGGGCTGAGACCTGATTTTGACTAGCACCTTGAACAGGAGAGGGAAGGGGAAGGCATAGAAACTTCCTTCCCAATCGAGGAGAAAAGCATCCAGGGGACTGAGCCCAACACTGGGGCCTGCAACAAAAAGTGGAAGTTGATGATTGTCTGGGGCTGCAAAAGATCTATCTGAGGAGTGCCCCATCTGGCAAAAACTATCCCAGTACTAGGGGATCCAGTGACCATTCGTGATGGCCCTGGGAAATCCTGCTGAGAGCATCTGCCAGGACATTGTCCTTGCCTGGGAGGTGAACTGCTATGAGGGAAGTGTTCAGGGAATAAGCCAGAGACCACAACTTCCATGCCTCGGTGCACAAGGCCGAAGACCGAGTGCCCCTTGTTTTGATGTACCACATTGTAGTGGTGTTGTCTGTTCTGACCTGTACCACCTTGTTCTGAACAGATGTAGAAAAAACCTGAAGTGCTAGAAAAACAGCTCTGAGTTCCAACAGATTGATGTGGAGCAGAGATTCCTGAGGGGACCATAACCCCTGGGTGGAGAGGTCGCCCATGTGAGCTCCCCATCCCAAGATGGACGCATCTGTAGTAAGGGTCAAGGAGTGGGATAGAGGGATGAAGGGGGAACCCCTTGTCTCAGATTGCTCTGATCCTGCCACCACTGAAGGGCCTGGATCAGGGTTCGAGTCACTGGGATTAACTTGGATAGGGAATCTCTTCTTTGAGACCAGAAGGCTCTCAAATGGAACTGAATGTCCCTCATCTGAAATCTTGCTCCTTGCACTACAGCTGTGGAAGCAGCCATGTGTTCTAGGAGCTGCAGGAAATGCCTTGCTGGTCGAGAGACCTGCAGAGTGAAGGACGAGGCCAGGGCCACCAAGGTCCTTACCCTTTCTAGGGGAAGGAAGGCTCTGGCCTGCTTTGTGTCCAGTTCTGCACCTATAAATGTGAGTACCTGGACAGGTTCCAGAACTGACTTTGGAAGATTGAGAAGAAAGCCCAGAGAGGTAAGCAGCTGCTGGGTAACTTGCAGGTGTGATTTGACCTGGTCTGGAGACTGACCCACAATGAGCCAGTCATCCAGGTAGGGGAAAGATGGCAATCTTTTGCCTTCTTGGATGAGCAACTGCTACTGCCAGACATTTTGTGAATACCCTTGGGGCAGAGGTAAGGCCGAAGGGCATTGCTCTGAACTGATAATGGCCTGAGGGCAGTTCGAATCTGAGGTACTTTCGGTGGGAGCTTCTGATAAGAACATGGAAGTAGGCATCCTTGAGGTCCAGGGAAGCTAGCCAGTCCCCTGGCCTTAAGGAGGGTAAAATCATTCCCAGAGTCACCATTTTGAATTTTGGTTTTAAAAGGTGCTTGTTCAGATATCTTAGGTCCAGGAGGGGCCGCCACTCTTCTGTCTTTTTTGGGGTAAGGAAGTACCTGGAGTAAAGACCCTTGCCCTGGTGTAGGGGAGAAACCCTTTCTACAGCTCTGAGAGCCAGAAGGGTTGAGACTTCTGTTTCCAAGGCAAGAGTCTCTAATGGGTTTGCAGGTGGAAAGGATCTGATTCTCATCTTTGGAAATTTTTTGAAGCTGAGAACCAGACCCTGGCTCACTACTTCCAGGACCCACTTGTCTGATGTTAAAGACTCCCAGTCCTGGACGAAGTAAGCCAGCCTGCCCCCTACAGGTAATGGAGAGCTGGCCCTGGGCATCCCATCAGGGTGCCTGTTTGGCAGGGGCTTTAGGCTGAGGGGTGGGAGCAGGCCTGCTTGTACCCCATCTGCCTCTCCCTCTGAAGAACCCCCTCTGAACATAGGCTGAAGAGGAGGCCTGGGTCTGGTAAAAAGGCCTGTGAAAAGGCCTGCCCCTACCCCTGGGGGGCTGCCTCTGAGGAGTGGCTTGCCGTTCCTTGGCTTGTGCACTCCTATAAGTGGTTCTATATTCATCCATTTTCTTCATATAATTCTCTGTCTGCTCCCCAAACAGAGAATTTCCCACCAAGGAAAATCCATAGCCTTAGACTGGGTATCCTGTGACAAAGTAGTACACCTGAGCCAAGCCAATCTACGAAAAGCCACAGATGTAGCCATGACTCTAGAGGATACATCATTAGAATCCACTGCAGCATGAAATTGCATCTTAGATGCCTCAATACCATCAGCAGCCACCTGCTCCAGCTCCTTGGCCAGGGGCCTGTTTGGCTAAGGCCATGACAGTATCCCATCTAGATTTTTGGTATCTCGCAACATAAGCCATATAGTTTGCTTGTCTGAGTCCCAAAGATGCTGCCATGTATTGTTTTTTGGCCATGGCATCAATCTTCCTGGAGTCCTTGACAGGAGGATGTCAAGCCAGGGGAATATTAGCTTTATCACAGGCTGCAGCCTGAACTACCCCAACATGACTGCATTGCTGTGAAAGAAATTCTGTATCAGGACCTGACAAAGTGTACCTCCTGTCCATCTTTTTATCCACATGAGGCACAGAATTAGGAGCTTTTAAAATTTTAATTGTTTGTTTCCTAAAAGATTTATGTAAAGGAATAGACAATCTCCTGGACTCTGGGATATCTATCATCTCTACAAAGTCAGGCTCCTCTTGCTCATCCAAAGCCTCCTCTAAAGCAATAGTTCTCAGACTTTGTCACAGTGAGCCTCCCCAAATCCATGGAAAAGATTTTGAGCCTCCCCCAAATATTGAAATAATCTTGGGCCTCCCCAAAGAAAAATAACATGCTGTACTTTGCTCAGTACACCATGAATAAATTGAAACCCCTTTGAGTACTTGGTTTACATTCAGTTCTTTCTCTTATACTGACTTGGAACTTTTGAAAAAGAGCTCCTGTGCTCAAAGGTGTTATCTGAATAACAAATAAATAAAATAATATATGATAAATAAAATAAACAAATATTATTATTCAGCTTATTGTAACCCCCTCCCAGGCCAACCTACTTGCTCTGCTATTTTCATTCTTGAACCATTGTTACCCTTGTTGCAGTACCTTCATGGGTCAGACTACTTCCTCTGTTTCTCTCTATGTGAAACAACCTTCCTACATATTTGCCTCTTCCCTCCTTCTCTGCTCCTAAGCAACATCTCGTGGATTACTTTGCTCCTTCCTGCTATTGCTCTTAGCACTTCTATGCTCAACTCTTGTATTTGGGCTGTTCTGCCATCAGTTTACAAATTGATCAATTACCACCACTCATTATTAATTTATTCATATGTATTTGCACTATTGCTCATTGTATATTTCTTGACTGTTTTGCAGTTACCTTTGAAATGTATTCACTCCCTACCCTTCCCAGGTACACCTTGAAATGAGCCTTGGCTCATTCACCTTCCCTTGTCACCTATTAGTAAATAAATACATAAAATTCACCTACTATTATTATCCTCTTTCAGTTTGCTTCATCTTATCACACAAAATATATAAAACCCAAAATTTAAATACAGCACTTTTTCAGACTTGCTTGAGCCTCCCCTGGAACAGGTTGGAGCCTCCCCAAGGAGGCTGGCCTCACCATTTGAGAACCCCTGCTCTAAAGGAAGCTGGAGGGTTTCAGCAACTTTTTTATAAAGCAGAAAATGAGAAGGGGACTCAGCAAGCCTAGGGGGAGATTCACCTAAAGGTCTGTCTGGTGAGATGTCCGGTTCAATGGGCACATCCAGGCTTTCAAAGTCACATTCACACTGATCATAATCATCCTCCCCCTCCTCTGGTTCATAAAACTCCTCTGTATCATATTCTTGAACCGGTGGAACCGACCGAACCGACCTTTTGCCAGATAGTGTTGGTTCGGACGGAACCGGGGAAAGTGACTGGACAATCTGTATTGCCCTGGCTATCTCTGCAGCAGTTGGAGAAGGGATTTTTGACTCCACACCTGCTGACTTTCTAGTTCTCTTTGCTGGAACTGGCTCCTCAGAGTCAGCTTCGTTTGCCAAGAGATCTGGCCCTGGTCAGAGGGCACTTCCTCAGGTTCGGTTGGCACCGAACCGGCTGGCCATCCGGTCAGCGACTTTTGGCCTCTCGCTCCCTGAGCCTATCAACTCTTATCTAGGGTAGCTGCAGGGAAATTCTTGCAAATCTGGCAGTCTGCATTGAGGTGGTCAAACCCCAGACAATAAACATATGTGGTGTGTGGGTCAGCCTTGGCAAAGGCTTCCCCACAGACACTACAGTGTTGAAACCCAGTGGGCCCAGTTTTTCTTTTGGGTTTCTCAGACATAATGCCAGCCTAACCAAAAACTTGCCCTTTTGTTGGCAGTGCCAGGCAAAGACACCCTTATCGGTTCCCAACGTGTCACGGAGTAAGTGAAAAAAAGCGTAATGAAATCCGTTTTAGAACGATAAGAACCAGGAACCCGCACTCTAACAAGCCTTAAAACGCTTCAGAATGAAGTTTAAATACAATCTGATCGGTTCAAAGCGAACCGATAAACATTTAAGTTCCACACAGAAAACCTATCTATTACTTACAATACCATAGACAGAGCTTGAACCGATCGGTTTGCTGTTAAAATAATGAAAATCACGGTTGAATTTAACCGAGAAAAAACTCTTTAAACCGAGAAAATGAACCGAGCAGCAGGAGGAATCTCCGGAGCGACTGTTCAGTGAGGCGGAGTAAAGAATCTGACGGTTTCGGTTTGAAATTACCCTGACAGAGCTTTCTTAACCGAGCTCGCGCTCTAAGTTCCATGCACTGCATGGAAGTTAACTCTTTCACCTCTGGAGCAGTTCTAATGGTGGGACAAACTGCATCAGTCATAATATAGCAAGACTTCATGTTGTTTGAAGAAGTATGAGGCAGAGGGAACTGGAGAGAGGAGTGAGGACAGGTAAGAAAGAAGGGACCTAAACCAAAGGTGAAGTGCTGCTGGTGGGAGACATCAATTCGTCTGATGTGGATTGGAGCACTCAGGCTGCAGCCACAGCCAGGAGCACAGGCATCCTGGATGCCCTGCAGGGAGCGTGCTTCAAGCAGCTTGTGGCAGAACCCACCAGAGAAGGAGCAATATTGGACCTGGTACTCACCAATGGGGACAGAGTCACCAATATTTATTTATTTAGTTTTTGTTGACCGGGTAAGTGCACTAGATAAATCCTGCCTATTTTCAGGCACGACCTGGGGGAGGGGATACAGATGAATGTCAACTGACCTTGAACCAGATTAAGCTGTCGGTGGTATTTTTAGGGAATGAGGGAAATTTGGCCAGTACACCAGGGAAATTCCCCTACTCTTTTCAATAAGTGCCATGGGATCTTTAACATCCACCTGAACTACCACCAATCCAGGCAGATGGGACCTTGCTTTAACGTCTCATCTGAAAGATGGCATCTCAGAAGTGCAGCACTCCTCTCATGCTGCACTACAGTGTCAGTACTGGGATATTAACCCAAGTGCCAGATGTGGGAACTGAACCCACAGCCCTCGGATCTCCTGGCCTCGGAGGCGAGTGTGCTACCTACTGAGCCACTGACACTGTGGGTAGCCACCTGGGGTCCAGTGATTACCGTATGGTGTGGTTCAATGTAAGAACAGTGGAGGAGTCAAACCACCTAATGAACATTCATGACAATATGGGCTTTAAAAATGTCAAATTATCCCACTAGCCACACCCCCGAGGAAGACTCTGGGCAAGAGTCGAAGCACTGGGTCATTAGCTTGCTCAGCAACTGCTGTTGTTAACTGTGCTGTAAAACTGTGGCAACTCATAGAAAAACTGTAAAGAACTGTGGTATTGTATTTTCTTTACTGCAATGCATTTGCATGAACTTGGTGGAATAAAATATTTACTAAGTTCACAGTTTTGTGTGCCACTACTGCTTTTTTGGTTTCACTGTGTTTAGAGGTTGGCCACCCCATTGGTAGTATGCACTGGCCCTTTTTGCCTGGTTGCAAGCACCCACCATTGGGATTCCAAGGAGCAATATTGGACTTGATACTCACCAATGGGGACAGAGTCACCGTTATAATGGTGGGTAGCCACCTTGGGTCCAGTGATTATCGTATGGTGTGGTTCAATGTAAGAACAGTGGAAGAGTCAAACCACATGAAAGCAAGGGTCTTAGATTTCAGACAGGCCAACTTTGCAAATATGGGGGAATGTCTCAAGGAAGTCCTGGAAGGAGAAGAAGAAGAAAGGGGAGGGGATGTACAGAAACAATGGGCTAACCTTAAGGGAGCTATAGTGGAGGCAACAAGCCTTTGTGTTAGGCAACTAAGTAAAACAAAGAGAAAAAAAAAACACTATGTTTCTCAAAGGACATAGCTGGGAAGGTGAGAGAGAAAAGGCTAGCTTTCAGGAGGTACAAGGATAACTGAGGGGGTAAGACAGGGAACTGTATTTGGAAAAGCAAAGGGAAGGGGAAAGCAATCAGGAGTGCAAAGACCCAAACAGAGGAAAAAATAGCTCAGGCAATTAAGAAAGGCGACAAGACCTTTTTCAGATACATCAGTGAAAGAAAGAAAGAAGACCAGGGGTTGGATTGTGAAGTTAAAAAGGGAGGTGCGTATGTGGATGGGGACCTAGAAAAAGCAACAATGCTGTACAAATAGTTTTGTTCAGTATTCACAGAAGAAGGGGAAGGAGAAGGACCACTATTGGGTGATAGGGGCACCAATAGGAGAGAGGTGGACACCAGCCTGTTTACAAAGGAAAGAGTCCTAAAGGAACTCGAGAATCTGAAAGGGGACAAGGCTATGGGGCCAGATGGGATACATCCCAGAATATTAAAAGAACTTAGAGAGGTGCTCGCAGCACCACTAACAGCCCTATTCAACAAATCGATAGACAAGGGTGGTTCCAGGGGACTGAAGGAGGGGAAATGCAGTCCCTCTCCACAAAAGTGGGAACAAAGAGGAGGCTGGCAACTACAGACCAGTCAGCCTGACCTTTGAGTCACTGCTAAAGGAAAGGATTGTGATATTTCTTGAATCCAGCAGAGCACAGGATCTGAGGCAGCATGGATTCACAGCAGGAAGGTCCTGTCTAACAAATCTGATAGATTTCTTTGATTGGGTGACCAGGGAAGTAGATCAGGGAGGGGAGGTGGATGTGGCCTACCTAGATTTCAGCAAGGCCTCCGACATTGTCCCACATAGGAAGTTGGTAAATAAGTTGGGCAGCCTGGGAGTAGGCCCCAAGGTGGTAAACTGGATCAAAAACTGGTTGAGTGACAGGACACAGAGGGTAGTGGTAAATGGTGTTCAATTGGAGGAGGGGGGGGTGACCAGCGGGGTGCCACAGGGATCCATGCTGGGGTCAGTCCTCTTTAACGTCTTCATAACCGACACTGCAGAGGGACTTCTTTGCTGATGACACTAAGATCTACAACAGGGTCAACACTCCAGGAGGGGTGGAAAAAATTAGAAAGGACCTAAACTTGCTTGAGGAGTGGTTGAGAGTGTGGCAGCTAAGATTCAATGCAATGAAGAGCAAAATCATGCATTTGGGGCACAGAAATCCAAGGAAGGAGCACTAGATGGGGGGAGAGGTAGTAATGGCCACCAATCAAGAAAGGGACCTGGGGGCAATTGTATCTGATGACCTAGAGGTAACCAAACAATGTGAGAAGGCTGTGGGGAGAGCCAGTGGGATGCTAGGGTGCATAGGCAGAGGTATCACCAGCAGAAAAAAGGATATGGTTATGCCACTGTACGGAGTGAGACCTCATCTGGAGTACTGTGTCAAATTTTTGAGGCTGCATTTCCAGAAGGACATAGACAAAATAGAGGCAGTCCAGAGAAGGGCAACAAAAATGGTGCAAGGACTGCACCGGAAGACTAGAGGACCTCAATATGTATTCTGAGGTGAGGGGAGGACAGGAGAGGAGAGAGAGGGGATATGACAGAGACAGTCAAGTACCACAGGGGTATAAACAAGGTACAGGATGGTAGCATATTTCAGAAAAGAAGGTGTACCAGAACAAGGGGCATCATATGAGGCCAGATGGGGGTAGGCTCAGGGGCAATGTGAGGAAGTACTTTTTCACAGAAAGAGTAGTGGATGCTTGGAACTGCCTCCCTGCAGAGGTGGTGGGGGCAAAAATCATAGGGGAATTCAAGAATGCATGGGATAGACATAAGAGTACTCTTGTAGTAGGGAAGAGAGGGTAAGCCACAGATCAACCTGGTTCTGCGGTATTGCGTTAGGGAAAAGGGGCTGACTAGGTGGGCCAGGTATGGGCTACAGTGGAATATAATTTTCAGCCTGCACCAGACCTCCCTACTCAGTTGAAACACTTTACAGAGGCAAGATGATAATAAACACACAGGGAAAAAAAAATCACTACAAGTTGTCACACTACCCTATATCACAAATCTCTAGTGTTTAACAATGTTTTAAGTATGGCGAGTGCTGGCCGCATGCTATAGTTTCCATCTACAGTCATTTTAAGTGCAGAACTTCTGCCTACCAAAGAGGGCATCTTCTGGAAAGCTGGAGTGCCAGTCATCATGCACTCCAGAACTGAAGATCACCACTCTGCAGTACTTAAAGGGTTGACAGGTCATTTGCGTTGGTTGTTGAGGAGGAGTACACTGCTGTAAAGTGTTGGATTTATTTATTTTTTTTAAAACAGGTATGTCATTGTTGCCATGCCAATTTTGAATCAGATTTACTGTTTAACCAGTTGCCTCATTAACTGTGCTTAGAGAGTGCTCCTTTCTTCTCTCATTGAGGTCCTGCAAATTGTTACAAGAGAGAGAGAGATGGATCAGATCAGAAAGGAGGTTAAAGAACAGGTCGCAGGTCAAACGAAAGAGGCCTGGAGTAGAGACAGTGGGACTGAAGAGTTCAGAGGAGGTGTAAGTTGGGTCACGACACTGATAATGTTGAGAGGTGAGAGAACACCTGTGTTAGGAGCACAGAACTGAGATACAATTTTAGGGGGAAGGAGTGAAGTATAGTGACCCCCTATGGAAGCAGACATCGCCAGTTTGAGTATCACTCTGACCAACAGACTTGACTATTTAATGTTAATTACTCTGCAGGTTCGAAATTACAGAGCATCTAATTTTAAATTTTATAACACTTTTTATTTTTATTTTTTTACTAAGGGCTGCTTAGATATCAGTTTTATTTTTGTTCGATCCTCAGGCTGCTTCTCCATTTTTATGGAAAAAATAATTAGTCAAAAGGGATGAGCTGAAATTATCGATACAGCGTCTGACCAAGCTTGATATTAATGCATAAGTGAAAGCAGTCAAATCATATTTCTAATACGAACAGAAACAAGTTATAAATCCTTTTTAAAAAAAGGAAAAAAGAGTTGCAAAATTTATATTACTTATTTTTATTTTATCTTGTTTTTTATTGTTTGATTTTGGTGGCTCTCACAAGCATGTGATTTGGTGATGTCTGGTAAAAGCAAGCCTGTCTGCCTTCTCAGTTCAACTCTAGCCAAGAGGAGAATAAAACGCCAATCTAATATGCTTTTTTTGTTCTTCCACACAGCCTTAGCTAAGTGCTGCCATGTGAAAAGCAACTTTAACACTAGAAGAGGGAACATATATTTTTTGATGGAAGAAAGTGGTTTGTTTTACCACATTTCACTATTAGGAAACTGAAGGCAGACACTTTGTTTTGAACAAAAACAATCTGAATCTTCTTTTTTAGTATCCGATATGGCTCCATAAGTATTATTCTTACCTTTTTGTGACTTTTTTAATTGTATGTAAAATTAGATTTGGCTGTTAGTGCTAGTTAGATAATACAACAAGAATTCTTGTCTTCATACAAGTATACTACATTGTGTCTTTTTAGGTTTGCTTGCATGCACAGTGCACAAGAAACATACAGAGATAGTAGAATAGTAGAGCACAGTAGAGGTGTGACAGTGTTGTGGCCAATGCAGTGGATGTTTTAATGGGCTTGTCCCTTTGCCACCAATTAATCCTGAAGCAGCCAATGACGGCAGTTACAGAACAAGCGCCGCACTTGAAAGAAATCTGCTGCTGCAATCAGGGGCTGTTTTGTCATTGCAGTGGCAGTCCCCCTCCCTCCCAACCAGGCACACAGCAGGACAACAAATTTAAACGTTAGCTCCCTTCCACTGCTGCTGCCTGCCCCACACCCTCCATTCTATGTCCCCTGCCAACATTGGGGGTGCTCAATCCCTGTGTCAGCATGTATCCCCCATTAATGTGGCACACTGGGACCCCACCCAAGAGTACCAAAAAATACTTCTTTGATGTTTCCGACACCGGGATGCCCACTCCCAGTGTCGGATGCACCACCCCCCAACACACCTATGTTCTCAGCTGACCTCGGGATGCCAAATCCATTTTGTTAATATTTCACCTGTACAAAAGAAAACAGTCCCACAATGTCTTTTTTTTTTTTTAACCTGAAAGAAAAGAAAACGGTCCCTCAAAGTTCCTGCCGGCCCCCCTCCCCAACCCACATCCTCCCTCTGCACACCCCACCTCCCCACACCCCCCACACCTATACTTACCTCCGGAGGTCGGGAGCAGCAATCTTCTGTGGACCGGGAACACATCTGCACTCTTTAAAGACCAACCTAGAACTGAAGAAATGATGGTAAGCCCTATGACGGCAGTCAATAAGAGTTTTTTTTTTTAACTTAGGTCAATATCTCAGCCAATTTTTGGAGTTTTGGTCCCAGATTTTCAAGGTGGGTTTCTTGGGACCCCTCCTCATGAACACTGGCACTGTCATTTTGTTTCTTGGTCCCGAAAGGTGATTTTGTGGTCACTGTGCAGAATCACCTTTAGGGACCAATTAATGAAACAACAGTGCCACTGTTCATGAGGTGGGGTCCCAAAAAGCCCTTGTTGCAAATCTGGTGAAAAAACTCCAAAAAATGACTGTGTTACAAGTGTTGATTGAGCAGTTTCTACGCATGCTCGTAACTTCATCAATTTTTAATATTTTCACTCCAAATTTCCAACATTGTCATTTTTTCACACCCTCTTATGAACAGTACAGCTGTCATTTTTTGCATCCTTCCCAAAATGTGTTTTTGCACCTGTGGTGCAGAATGGCACTCTTGCTGTGTGAAATCAACTTTCAGAACAGATTAATGAAATCACAGTGCTACTGTTCAAGATGGGAGGTCCCAAAAAGGCCATGTTGAAAATTTGGTGAAAACATTCCAAAAAATAACTGCGTTACAAGCGTGCATTTCACAGTTTCAATGCACACTCGTAACTTCGCCACTTTTTCATATTTTCACTCCAGATTTTCAGCATTGATATTTCTTCACACCTCCTCATGAACAGTATAGCTGTCATTTTTCACATCCTGCCCAAAATGTGTTTTCACACCTGTTGTGTTGAATGGCACACTTGCTGTGCAAAATCAGCTTTTGGGATTGAGTAATGAAATTATACCGCCACTGTTTATGAGGTGGGGTCCCAAAAAGCCCATGTTGAAAATCTGGAGTAAAAATACCAACAAACATCTGGGGCATTAGGGTTTCCAACCATAACACCCACCCTGTACTGACTGACAGGCATTGGGGGTGTGACTTGGGGTCATTGGCCATAATGTTCACACCATTCCACGCCCATCCTGCAGCCACTGACAGGCATCGAGGTGTGTCTTGGGGTCTTCAGCCCTAACGTTTACCCCATTCTCCAATACTGCACCCATCTCAGCTTATTTCCTTATGGAATGGGGTGAGCGTAAGGGCTGAAGACCTCAAGGTACACTGCAACACCTGTCAGTGTCTGCAGGGTGTAGTGAGGTGGAATGGTATGAGTGTTATGGCTGATGACTCATAGGCACACCCCCAATACCTGTCAGTCTCTGCAGGGTGGGGGTGGGTGTTACTTCAATACTTCACTGCCATTCCTATTATGCATATCTCTAACTCTTGCACTACCAATGCCAATACTAGCAAGCAAAAATTCGGCATTGACAAATATTTGTTTGTACTGATAAAGAGAGGTCACCCTATCTTATCAGATTTGGGAACAGGAGCTTTCAGTAAAGTCAATTTCCAAAACAAAAAGTTTAAAAGAAGGTATCATGCCGGGAAAGGACACAGGGCCTTAACAAACAAAAAACTGCTCTTACAAGAGTAATTCATTCCTCTGGCAACTTTTAAAGACATACCTACTGAAAAATAAGAGAAACTAATCTTTTAGTAACTCAAGGTGGCTGTGGGCCCTGAACAAGACATGTTGGTCAATCTGCACCTGAAACCTACACTTTGTTAAGACTGCACTGAACTGGACATTATACCACGAGAACTTTTTTCACATTTTGTATTGTATTTTGCACTCTGTGGGAAAGGGAACCATTTTTATTCTTTTTGTCAATTAAATTTATACTTATTAACCAGCACTGTGAATATGGAAATTAGAAGCACAGTGCACAAGTTTTGAAGGCAATCTCCCCTCTAAGATCTTGAACTCCAAATTAATGTCAGGAAAATGGCAAATACTGTAAATTTATTGACACCTGTGCATGTCAATTCTAATGAAGATTAAAAATATTTATTAAATTGTAGAAAACTTAGAGAATAAAGAAAGGGCACAGGCACCCTCGGGGGGGGGGGGTATTATTAGATAGTCCAGTAGAATTAGAGACAGGTGATTCAAATAAACCTATGTTCATAAAGTTACAAAGGAAAAACAGTCAAAGAGAAAGAATCGCAAACAAGACAGTAAATTAGAAAAGAAGCAGAGCAGAAAAAACACTAATAAGAAGAAAGCAACAGGTCAGCAGACAATATGCACATGTTTGTTAGAATAAGGCTAAGGAAAATAAGGAAGGAAGTGCAATTTTGTAGACAGTACCCTGGGATTTTAGCCACTAGTAATTTACCATGTTTTCAGATCCCTATTTTTTACAGTAAGAAAATCAATCAAAACTTGATGTATCTTAAACAGATGGAACTAAATTAGAACTATTTAGCTCCCTCACTGAGAGATTTTATTTATTTATTTGAAAAGTGGTAACCAGGAAAGGCACACTGAGCCAAGACTCCTTTCCCGGTGTGATCTGTGGGAGAAAGAATGGGAAATACAATAAAAAAGTATACACAGTATTAATGACTGGTACAAAGTAAAGTGCAAACAGCTACTAGGTGGTATAGTCCTGTTTAGCACTTATTGTGCTCGTCTGTATACTGAGTATTTAATGTCTATGATGTCATTCCAATCATTGTATTACTGCTATGTGTCCTCATGTTATCTCCTATGTAACAAAATTCCTTGTAACCAAAGTTATGTGTCTATTGCACGTATTGCTTGCTGTAATACCCTTGTTGTTTGCACTATATCCTCTGTACCCTTCACCCAGGACACATCTGGAAATGAGCAATTTGCTCAGCATGTCTTCCCGGTGAAACTTTTGAATAAATAAAAAACAGAGTACAATTTAACATGTTACAAGTGCAAATAAAAGCAAACAGAGCTAATCAAAGGTACAATGAGTGGCTTTGATGTGCAAATAAAGAGACCAAAGAAGGGGGAATGAAGGCAGTGCAGATGTAGAATAGGAAGGAGCCTGACACAGAGTGAGGTAGAACCCAGGAGGCGGCCCAACATCAGGGGTGGTAAGGGCTCCAGCGGGAAAGGATCAGGGAGTGGGCTGACAGCAGCAGACGAGGCAGGGCAGAGTTTTAGCTGATCCTAAAGGAGACAGGGAGGGGAGAGACAGAGAGAAGAGTGGAACAAGTTCCAGAGGGAGGGAAGGTGATAGAGGAAGGCTGACTGCCCAGCAGAGGAGTGAGAGTGGGAAAGGGAGAAGGTGTGAGGATCCCTAGAGCAGAAGCAGTATGAGGCAGAGGGAACTGGAGAGAGAAGTGAGGACAGGTAAGAAAGCAGGGACCTAAACCAGTATTTGGAGATGAGGAAGGCACAGTGGGATTGGCGACATGAAGGCAAAAGGTTGATGGATAGGGAGGAGTAGAGGGAGCAGTGGTGAGTTTGGGGGGGGAGGTGGTAGCAAAGCGACATAAGATGTTGCAGAGGGTGTCTAGTCTGACAAGGGAAGAGGAAAGAGTGGTGCCACAGACCACTTCTGCATAATCGAAGACCAGGAGCACCACTTTATTACAAAGCTCCTGGCAGACCTGAGGAGATGAGCAGTCTTACTTGTGGTACAAGGCACCAAGCTTGGGGTGGAGCTTGAAGTGGATGGCATCAATGTGGGCAGAGGAGGGACTTCTGGTGATGTCAGCGATCGAATGGGAGCTTAGATCAGAGCTCCACATCACCCTAAAGACAATCACATAGCATCCACCATCAACAATCATGCGATCTCCAATAAAGGTAACTCGATCAAAAGTCCTCCTTACAAAGAACTCTCAGACCCCAGTACAAAAGCTACACGCCATGTTACAGCAAGAAAAATGGGGTCTGCTCTCAGAGGCCTTGGGAGACGGGACAGGCTCGGAAATACTGACCCGGAGGAAGATGAATGCTCTCAGTTAGTGGTATCAATCCTGCAGACAGCAAAGACTGCAAAAAAATCGATAATACTCTTGACAAGCTAAAGGAGGACATTAACAAAATTGAGCACAGAGTGGATCAAATAGAGGTCGGCCTGAAGAACATCACAGAGCAGGCTGACTGCCATGATCAGCTGATGTTATACTTGCTGGCCAGAGAGAGGGAATTAAGAAACAAACTGGACAACCTAGAAGGAGCCACCGCCAAAATATACGGGTGTGCAGTGTTCCGGAGGGCTCTGAGGATGGAGCAAAGGACACAATTACTTTTCTACAGGGGGTTCTCCAAAAGGGACTTAAACCTTCCACCAGGCTATGATTTAACAATGGACAGGGCACATTGCTCGCTAGTACGGAGGCCCACAAACCCAGGGGTGCGCCCTCAATCTTTTGTGGCTAAACTTACTTCATACTCCACCAAAGAAGACATCCTAAGGTTGACTTGGTGGAGAATGGCTATAACATACAAGGGGCACAGAATTCAGATTTACCCATGTACAAGATAGCAGAAAACTCATGTGGTCTATTATGAAACAATTAAGGGCCAAAAACCTAAAGGCTCAAATTCTGTACCCTGCATGCCTGAGAATTGAAACGGATGGTGATATGAAAATCTACAAGGACTTAGTAGCAGCATCACAATATTTGGAAAGCATAGGAATCCTTGTCTCTCACCTGGTCAAAGAAAGATTGGAGAAGGAGTTGGTCTGTGCAGCCTGGTCAGTGGCTAAAAGATCCCCAGCACCTGGACAGACCACAGAGAGTGCCTTGTTGAATCTGTGTGCAGATGTTTGCACTATGCTCAAGCAGTACAGCTCCACTGTACAAATCGATTCAATTATGACAAAGGAGAGAAGGGACCAGTTGAACAACTCATCTGAACCCAGGGCCAGTATGTCAGAACCGACGACCTGCACACCAGACAATACTGCAGAGGTAACAGTTTGAAAGATCCCCCACCGAGGATCCCTGGTTTCACCAGTAAAAACACAGGTATTTTACCAAGTAGGACTGACCTCGGGTGGTGGGTAAAGAGAATGAAGTGGAGGATTAATTTAATTTATGTGAGACATCCTTCCCGCTGTACATAAGACAGCCCAGATACCAAATAACTGACTTTCGGCATGAATCTTAGATGCAAGCCTGCAACTTAATTTGAGACTGAACTCAGGGGATTCCCCCTGCAATACAAATGTGCATGGCAGAAAGTGTAAAAAGTATATAGGTAGATGGCCAATGCGATGATCAGTCCAAGGGCCACAAGCTGTTTCTATAAGGGCACATGAAAAGGCTGGAGGGCTGGGTGTAAGAAAAGAGAAAGGTAATACGTGTACAAAACACCTTACTGTTTAATGGGAGATGGGTTTTCCCCAGACTTGAAATAATGGATGCACAATTTTGGAGGGGAATATACCCCAACTGCAACAAAATCTAAATACAATTCTCCCAAGTCCCCCCCCATCTTAAAGTGTACATAGATGGCATAAGAGAGATGAATAATTACCAACTACTGTCTAATGATTTAGTCATTACTGATATCACTGACGTGGGCTATTTTCCATTGGGAAGGGCATAGTCTCATGGAACTCCCTACAAAATGGCTTCACCCCATGCCACACTTGGGGCTAAGAGTCCATGACAGGACTGCACCCAGCAAGGAATTAATACCCCTTGCTGACCAAGGAAGTCAAACCCTACTAGGTTGGGAAACTTCCCAACAAAACTGCAATGAACTGCAACATGAGCGGTACGATCTGACCAAATTAAGACCAGGCAATAAGCCGCTTGGTGGATGGGTAGCAGTCCCCTCACCAGATTTCCCTTGGAGTGGAATGAAAACCTGCACTCAAAACTATCAATTACAGTTAAAACTTCCAGCGAAACAGTTAGTTGCTGGAGAGCAGTTATGCATAGTTCTAAAGGTTGTACTCCCACTTAGTGGAGAAAGTTGGAATTGTTTGTTTAGTTTACAGTTGTGGCATTCTCTGTTGAAAGGAAGGTTGAATCTTCTAATGTTGCAGAAGCAAGAAAGGCACTTTGTGGTAGAAACTGATTTAACTTCTCATGGTATTAAAACAGGCAGACCAGCAATATATGAGAGAAGCAGCATAAGATGTAGAAAGGTCAAAAGTTTGAAGGTAGGACGGAGGAGGACTGGAACACCCCAACAGGACTTTAGACCCCCTGAGACTTTAAAAATGGCCACAATTAAAACCAAGGTCCTATCCTATAATATCAATGGCATCAATCATCTCATTAAAAGAAAGCAAATCCAGAAATTCATCCGGACCCAGAAATGTGAAATACATTTTTTACAAGAGACGCACTTATCCCCCCAAAGAAGCACTAAAACTGAAAACTAAGGGTTTCCTGGTCCTCTATCACACCTCTTTAGAAAAAGGTAAGAAAAGAGGGGTGGTTACAATACCGTCTGGGAATCTTCTGTTTGAAGAGGTGGAAGTGATAGCTGATACTGGTGCCTGCTATCTGATAGTAGTGGGGAAGATACAGGAGACGTGGGTAATGCTAGTTAATGTGTATGCCCCACCGGGGTCACCCATTACCGTTTACTCTGACTTTTTGCAGCTGATGGCACAGAATGCAAAGGGGACAGTAATAGCTGGAGGCGACTGGAACCTAGTCTTAAATAGGAGATGGGATTCAACCTCAGGTATCCCCACCTCAGAGAGAAGGATTGCTACACAATTCTCTAGACTCCTGAGGGATTGTGGTCTGACAGATGTTTGGAGAGAAAAGTACCCCACTGCGAAAGATTGTACTTACTACTCACCCAAACATAAGATCTACTCTAGGCTAGACATGTTTTTTATGTACAATAAAGATATTTCACTATGCCAAGCCATGTGGGTGGGCACAGCCACATTATCAGACCATCAGCCCATCTTTCTTGAGGTTGAGTTTCAGCTTCCCAAAAATCCTACACACTGGCCATTAAATATAACTCTTTTGAGGGATGAAGAAATTAAAAAGGAGATACGAAAAGTAATCACACAGACAGTAGAAAACAATGACAGGCCAGGCACTACATCTCATATACTATTGGATACTATTGAGATGATGGTTAGGGGAAGTTGATTTCCCTGGCCTCCTATAAAAAAAAAGGAAAAGTTACAACAAATGCAGAGTCTCACTGCACAACTGAGAGCCCTGGAGAGACAACAGAAACAACAATGGAATAGAGAAAGATATGGAAATTAAGACAACAAACAGTAAACTCCAAAAGCTAAATAACCTAGAACTGAACGGGCCTTGCATTACTTAAAGGCAAAGGCAAATTTATTTAAAAAAGGCATGTCGGAGGTTCTGAAGCGCCCACAAATTTCACAACATTTCATACCACATAAATATATAAATTAAGATTAATACATACAAATAATCAGCATTACACTTCAAATGCTTGCAAAAATAGGAAAGTCTTCAGGTGGGCTTTAAAGGCAATTATAGTGGGGGCCTCCCTGACTGCAGTAGGTAAAGAGTTCCAAAGAGCAGGAGCGGCAACGCTAAAAGCTCGGTCACCTGCAGATTTTAATCTTGCTCTTGGAACAGTCAGGAAGCCGCCACTAGAACAGAGGAGATTACGGGTAGAGGAAGAAGGTACCAGGAGTACTGACAGGTAACCAGGGCCCTACCCGTGTAGGGCCTTATAGGTGAGAAAACCCACCTTGAAGAGTATTCTCCACCTGACAGGCTGCCAGTGCACTCAAGCATAGTACAGGTGTAATATGACAAAATTTGTTTTGCCCTATTACGGGGCAAGGCTGCAAAACAACCAGCATACCACCTATGCCAAAGGGCTGCTAAGGCTACCATCACTGGAATGAGGGATCTGATTTCCGGAACACTTAAGCACAAATGGGAACAGATAACAGACTCTTTTGTATTGTATTATAACACCCTATTTAGGGACGAACGGGTGACACCGGTAGATGACACAACAAATTTCCTAAGAGATCTAGGATTGCCTAGACTTACCGAATCCCAAGCACAAACCCTGATGGCTCCAATATCTTCAGTCGAAATTACTGCCACAATCAAAACCCTTAAACCAGGCAAATGCCCCAGCCCTGAAGGCTACAGCAGTGAGTTTTATAAAACTTTTGCC
This sequence comes from Neoceratodus forsteri, assembly GCA_016271365.2. Lineage (NCBI taxonomy): Eukaryota > Metazoa > Chordata > Ceratodontiformes > Ceratodontidae > Neoceratodus > Neoceratodus forsteri. The sequence goes on from CM028130.1 coordinate 1,231,984,750, forward strand.
CCAGAGTTAACAACTATGTTAATGGGGGTTTATAACCTGATATGGCTGGAGGGCCAGCCCGTTCCTCCACCCTGGAACGACACCACCATCACAGTTATACCTAAGGAGGGCAAGGACCCTAAAGAATGCAGTTCTTACAGACCCATCTCTCTACTAAACGTAGACTATAAAATTTTTACGGCCATTCTGGCAGCCAGATTAAACCCACTTCTGACCCAGCTAATACAACCAGACCAGACAGGATTCATTGAAGGGAGACAGGCCCAAGAAGGGATTAGGCAAACAATTAACATCATAGACCTAGTAAACAAACATCACACCCCCACCTGTCTTGTTGGCCTGGATGCCGAAAAAGCATTCGATAAATTCGATTGGCACTTCTTGTTCACAGTCCTGGAGAGAATGGGCTTCCCTAGACCATTCCTTGCAGCAATTAAATCACGTTATGCCTCCCCCAGGCCTGTGTCAGAGTTAATGGGGGTATATCTCAGAGGTTCACATGAGGGAGTGGCACCAGACAGGGCTGCCCAATGTCACCACTATTGTTTGTCATCTATATTGAACCCCTTGCACAAGCAATCTGGGAAGATCCAGCCATAAAGGGTTTTCTAAAAGGAGAAACAGAGCACAAAATCTCGCTATACACAGAAGATGTGTTGCTATACATCACAAATCCAGAAGAGTCCCTACCTAAAGTTTGGGAACTCTTAAATAAATTTGGGAGACTTTCCGGCTATGCCATGAATAAAAACAAAACAGAGATCTTTAAATTCTACTATACTCCCTCCTCTAAAATAAACCAGCTCCTCCCCCTGAGATGGAATGGCTCCAAAATTAAATATCTGGGAGCCTACATCCCCAAAAATTTAAGCCAGCTATTTGCAAGTAACTTTGACCCCTCTTCTCCCAAATTAACCAACATACTAAAAAATGGGAAATTTTAAACCTACCCTTATATTCGTGAATTGAAACAATATCCATGAATGTTCTGCCTAGGTTTCTGTACCTCTTTTAGAGCCTCCCTATAAAAATATCCTCAGAACACTTCAAAAACTGGCAAAAAACACTGATTAAGTTTATTTGGGCCAATAAAATACCAAGAATCAAAACTCTAGTCCTACAATCTAACAAGAAAGCTGGGGGCAGGGCAGTACCCAACTTGGAAGATTACTATCTTGCCTCCCAATTACGGTGTGCCCTTCTATGGTCGACACCTGATTACCAGGCACACTGGAAAAGCATAGAAAAGGAAGTCACTGAGGGAACCCCCCAGAAGTGAGACCATTCACTCCAAAACTCTTGATTCAGGATCCAGGCCTCTCACTATACTCAGTCAGAAATACCTGTTATTATGAAATATATGTTATGAAATAGCTGCAGTACATAGACTGTGGTTAAAACATAAATATCTTGGGGAATTATGGCCCCTAAGAAGGTTTGTTTGGGATGGAGATTTTGAACCTGCACGACAGGACCTAACCTTCTGGAGATGGACCAGGATGGGTCTACACTCTCTGGGACAACTTATGAATGGCAGTATAATCAGGGAGTTTGTTGATATCAAAACGCAGTTCCAACTGAGGAATTCAGATCACTACAGATATCTTCAACTCAGGATCCACATTCAGAACCTACAAAAAAAATATGGTCCCTTGGTGGAGCAATCTGAGTTACAGGTCATCATGGGAGAAACCATGAGTTCACAGCTCCGCAAGGGCCAAATCTCTGCCCTATATGGGGCTCTTAGAGATATGGGGAAGAGAATTTCACCCCTCCAAGAGTAGATGGGAGAGGGAACTAGGGGAGCAATTAATAGAGAAAGAATGGGAAAATATTTTCACCCAAGCCCACAAAACTACATACTCACAGAGATGAAAAGAGTTTGAGTGGAAAATTAGATTGCGCTACTTCATCACTCCAGTAATGAAAAATAAATGGGATCAGGGGCACAGCTTAGTCTGCTGGAGACAGTGCGGGGAAGAACAGGCAGATCACCTGCATGTTTTGGGACTCTGCCACAAATTGACTCGGTTCTGGCAGGAAGTGGTGGGGTTTTTGGAAAGCCTATTCACTATAGAAGAGTCTCTTTCTGCAAAGCACCTAACATTGGGACTGGTCCCTAAGGGGGTGAACAGCAGAGACCAGATATACTTATGGAATGTCCTGGTGGCTGCTGCCCATAAGACAATCACCAGGAAATGACTATCATCAGTTCCTCCCTCCCTCACTAGAGAACTGGAGTGAAATAGTGGGCAAGGTCCAGGATATGGAGGAACTGACACACAAAATAAATGTTAGATCCTCAGTATTTGTAAACAGATGGACTAGATGGATATTATGGCAGGGAGATAGCAGGAAGGAGGTGCAGGAGGGAGAAAATTCACCAGAAGAGGAATAAGCAGAGACAGTCTGATTTATTAGAATTTTTGTAAATCACATTGAGAACTTTGATTGAAGTCTTATTTCCAAATAAAATAAGAAAGGGAAACTTGAATACCCTACTACAGAATATTACTCATAGAGATGATGACCTTTTAATGAATAAATTTAACAGAAACTTATTCAAGCTGCTATAAATAGGAAATGTCTGTATTCTAAATGGAAACAAATGTGCACGTACATGAAAAGATAAATTTTGTATATATGCCTGTAACTTCAACAAACTTGAATTAAAAAAAAATGTGGGCAGAGGAGTCAAGCATACTATGTAGCCACACAAAGAGATACTTGAAGGAAGAAACCACACTGAGAGGAGTGCCATCTATGGTGGAAAAGACAAGGAGGTGGGGAGAGCTTGGCCATTTTCTGGCTGGTGAAAACAGTCTTTTTTTTTTTTTAGTGTTGACTCGGAGTTGGTGCAAGTGAAGCCAGTGTAGGACACTGTGGAAATCTTGCTGGAGCGAGCCTTCCACTGCTGCAGTCGAGGGTCCAGAAGTGTAGATAACTGTGTCATCTGCATACATATGAATATATCAGTAGGCAAGGGAGCCATTCAGGAAAATGGAGAAGAGGATGGGACCGGGGTGCCATTCAGAGGTAGCCAGGGGTTGCAGTCAAGACCCCTATGATTTCTTTGCAACCACTAGGAACCCCTAAAACAAGGTTTCTCTAGTAATTATTTATATAAAATGTGGGAGCTGGAGGAGCTTTGCAACCCTTATGATTCTACTGAAATGACACCACTGGATGGGACCCAGGATGGAGCCCCGTCGGACCCCAGCCTGGATGGGGAGGGAAGGTAACAGGATACCTTCTGCTTGTACAGACTGTTGATGGCCCATGAGGTAGGAATGGTACCATTCAACAGTAGGTGCTAAGAGGCTGGCAGAGCTCAGCTTATCCAGGAAGAGACAAAAGGGTTTAGCCAGATCGTTGAAAATGGCCACGGTGATGTGCTGCTGATCCATCCCAGTCAGGATGGAATCAGTGACATGCAGTAGGGAGGAGACAGTGGAGTGTGCTTCCAGAAACCAGAATAGAAAGATGAGAGAATGCTGGATGAACAGAGGAAGTCAGCATGCCTAGAGTAGACAAGGTTTTCTTGCAGCTTTGCAAGAGAAAGGAGGAGGGAGGGGGACAGGATGAAAGTTGCCAGAGGAGGAGGGGTCACCCCTTTATGAAGGGGAGAACTTTAGTAGTCTTCCATGACAAAGACCAGTGCAGAGGGAGAAGGAGAGGTTGAGGAGGTAAGGGGGGAGGAAATGGCAGGAGCTGAAAGATGGAGAAGTTTAGGATCCAGCCTGTCAGGGCTTGATTTAAATAGGTTAAGAGAATAGAGGGCTACCAAGGTTCCTGGGTAGTGATGGGGGAAATAAAAGTCTGGGGTGGTGGAGATGAAAGGAGGGTGGAGACAGGGGAAGAAGACAGGAGCCAGAAGTGAGAGGAGATGAGACAGCACAAGTAGTGAAGGACTCAAAGTGAGCAGCTACAGAGGGAAGGACCGAGACAGGTGAACCATTCTCCATGAGGACTGGTGGTGCAGAATGAGCAGGGGGTTTAAAAAGGGAGTGGATCACCTTCTAGAATTTGGTGGGGAGTTAAGGTTGTTCTGGAGGTTGGACTTTAAACAGAGGGATTTAGCAGTACAGAGAGCCTTCCTACATACATTTCTAAGAGCCTGTAAGAGTGTAGGTCAGGCAGAGAGTGATATAATTCGTAATTGGTCCATTCATGATCGCAGGACTTGCACAGATCAGTGAGTTCTGGAGTCATCCAGGGGTGGTGAGAAGATTTAACCTTGGACCTTCTGAAGGAGGCATGTTTGTCCCAGATGAAGGAGAATTTAGAATGGCACAAGGAAGGGGCGACATCAGTGTCAGGAGTGGAGAGGATGGCTGAGCAGTCAGTTACAGCAAGGACACTCAGGAAAGCACTGACATTAAAAAACTGGAGGGACCTAGAACTGATGTACTTGGGAAAGGAGGGAGAGTGCCATACTTTTCTGACACAGAACATCATGCAGCACATTTTTCAAAAGGGACTGATGAGGGACAGAGTAATTCTGAGGGGTTAAATGAGGGACATCCCTCATAATCAGGGACAGCTGAGAGGTATGCTTCTGCCTGATTACCAATTATCGCTGGATTATATAATGGCTCTTAAAATATTTCTTCAGGATTGGCTGGCTGGCACAATTTACATGAAAATCCTACTATCACCCCAGGGGAAGAAGTGCCAGCCAACCTCATCTGCCATAAAAAACACTCTGAGCCCCAAACAGAAAGCCGAAATTTGCCATGTTGGATCCCAGGTAAACACCGCTATCCCAACTGCTGTGATATAACTGTACAGACAAAGCTGAAAACCACAATACGTAAAGAAAATACATTTCCGTCACTTGTATTTTTTTAACTCTTAATCTGTACCTGCTAATCCCTTTTCCCCAAACTCTTCTCCCTCCGTCGCAAGGTTCCAAGGCCAGTAGCTGTCACCGGTCGCCAACCTGTAACAGTGGGCCATCTATAATGTGCAGTGTTCCAGGAAGGTGAAGCAGAGTAGAGGGAAAAAAAAAACGGAGTCCATTCTTTAGTCAGCCCAACACCGAAGAGGACCACAAAATCACTACCAGTAAGCGCGGCAACAAGGTATGCTGCAACGCATGTGTAGAATTCACAAAAAAATGAAGCAGTGCCTCTGTAATAGAAAACAAAATGAGCTGCAAGTATAGAAGGCTGTCCTGGCTCAAGAAAAATGGAGCTTGGACACAGTAAAAAAGCAACCTGTGCACAGAGTTAAAAAATGTCCTGGTCCCATAAAATGCACCCGACCGGGAAGGACAAAGCAATACTGCACATGTGCAGTACCGCCACAGCCCCATTAACCAATGACTACTTCTTGTAGTGGAGCAATAAAAAAACCACATGTAACCCCACTACAAATGGGGGTTCCCGAAAAGTCTTCCTTGAGCTTGCCTAAATGCTCACTGCCAGGCTGGTGTCCTGCGTTTTAGCAGTTTAAATGTATTGCCAGAGAGTGCCTGGATTGCCTCTATGTACTGTCTCTTTAAGAGCAGCCTGAATTGCAGTCATAATTAATCTGGGAGGGAGCTCTGATAGAAGATGTACTTGTTTGCTGATCATTTATTAGACTAGCAGTAATATTGCAGTTTGTCTAACCTGCCTTCTTTGCAGCATGGACATTTCTGTTTATCTCCACCATCTTGGTCCTGGACTGCTGAAACGAGACAATCAGTACCTTTGGGGACTCTAAAATGGAGCCTGTACCCAGGGGCTTTGTGGGAGCAAAATTCTGTAGGAATTGTAGTTTTGGGCTTTTGGCCCCTAAATGAACCTGGAGGGGGAGCCCTTGTTGTGACTGACAGAGGAATCAGCCAACTGAACCTTTTGGATCCTGGGGAAAGTCCCAGACTGCTTGCAGTTTCAGTCAGATCTGAGTTGGGGAGTGAAGGAGTAACAGCTCGAGATACTCGAGCAGTAATGCTGCATAGATTCGTGTGGGAGAACTGTGAAAGGGCTGAGTTTTGGCCTACCTGCTGTCCCTGAGAGGGAAATTGAAGTTTATTCGGACTGAATCCAAATTGTGAGGACGATTTAAGCCACAGAACTGTGACCAGGCTTTAACCTGAAGAAGACCGAAGATTTGCTGAATACGATCATCCTGACAGGATTTCCAGCCACCTTTGAACTCCCAGTTTGTGCAGAAACTCTGTAATTGCTATTGGATAGCAATCTGCCTGGTACTGTAGAATTTCTTACATGTAAATGTGCTATGTGCTGCTAGTGGGTCGTGATTTGGTTCCCCACTGTGTGCTGAACTGTGTTCTGCTTGCTGGAGGCTACATCCAGCTCCCATGGACTGAATTCTTATTCATCTCCATTGGGCCTGGGCTTTGCCACACTGGCCCAGCCAGACTACTCGCTGCACAGAGAAAGCCATCGATGAGAGACCTGCCTGGGGATCAGCCCCCTGCTCACATTTTGAACAGGAATGACACCTTGGTGATTCGTGTGGGCCCTGCTTCTCCTGGCACTCCAGTTCAACAACCTGCTGTCTTGATTTCGTCCTGCCTGTGACCTGTATTGGGTATCATGAGTAAACATCAGGGTAGCTCCCTACAACAACAGTTAAATCTAAAGTGTTGTTATCTGATTGCTTTGTTGTCTTTTCTGTCATGAACTGAGCCCTCCGGCTCCAGATTACAAATAGTGTGTGTTGTGTATGTTGCTTTCTTCCATCACAGGGCCCCAACCAGCTGCAAGCCGGCCTACCCCGGGCAACGTTTCTGGCTAGCCCACCGTCTTCCTACCTGGGTACACAGAGTGTGTGACTGTGTAGGGACTCTGAAGTGCATGCATAACTGTCTGATTGATATAGCCTATATAAGCAACTCAAGCTGATTTTGCCCCTCCCTTGTTCAAGTCCCCTGAATAAATCAGATCTAACTCTTCTTGCATTTAACCTGACTGTGGTTCCAGTTTGTGCTAAGAGTACTGTACTGTTCCTATTTGCTGTGCATAACCTTGTCTTACAGGGGGTCCCCAGGGTCGAGCTGGAGGAACCAGCCCTGGTGGTTAAGTGCAAACAGTGTGGGTAATTGCATGGTGAATAAGGGTCATTGTGAAAGTGATTATTGTATATTGCTCAGGCCACTAGAGGGGAAAGAAGGGGATTACAGTGTCCCAGAGGGCTGTCCCCAGGTTAGCTTGATCACTAACAACCCTGACCTCTGGGAGGAGGAGGCACCCGTTTCAGTACCCAGGCCCCTTAACCTGTACTAGCCAAGCAGGCAAGGGTAGTAGCCCTTGGGATAACGCCACCAGGGGGTTACATCTTGGAGGCTCACCGCTGGGATTTTGTGTCTTCTAGTGGCCGAAATTACGAATTATTGTCAAACATAAATGGCTACCACAACAAAAGTGGCTGTGCACCAGTTGGTGGGGTGGTGTACGGGGCAAGAGATTGACCCCCATAATGCTTTGCTAATACTGGATATACCTATGGGCATTAGTAAGGACACTGTTGAAGGGGCACTTTCTAAAGTTCAATGTTTGAAAAAAGCTGTAGTGGTGGATCGACAGGCTGATTCAACTACCCAAACTCTCATGGCCTTGGTGGAGTGTAGTGACCCCCTTGACCTGACAAAGGTGCCCCAGACTATCACTCCAGAAGGGTTCCCAGCTGCCTGGAGGGTGATAACCAAAGATAGCAAGGATCCCTTAGAGGATGAGCCCCCACCGTTATCTGAGTCTTTTGAGGAGAAGTTTGCCAAGTTGTTAATGGAGGAGGGCAAAACTGTGAAGGAGTTAAAAAAAATTATTCCTGCCACCTGGGAGTGTCACCTCCCCACTGTCCACACCCGCCCCAGCACCTGTTCTTTCACCAACTTCTGTACCTGCCTCTGAGCCAGCAAGTAGTCATGGCCCTTATTGCAAGCTCAAGGTATTCTCTGGCATCTGCCCTACTCCTAATGGGGAAGTCAACCTGAGACCTGATAGACTGTTACCTTATGTGTACAAGACTGGTAATGCCAGAGGCTTGAAAAAGGCCCACCTGGGGAAAGCCCTGGGACCCGCCCTACGTACTTTTCACTCCCTGAAGTCGTCTGACCCTGACGCCAAAGCCCAAGAGTACATAGTCGTCCCTGAAAATGTGTTTGGGGGCACCACTAGTGTTGAGGCATTGAAATGGAAAGTTAAAGATGTTAGACAACAGCCGGGGAAATTGTTATCTGCCTACATGGATCTATTAGAGGGAATCCTACAAACCATTTTTTTTGGAAAGAAGGCTGGGTCTCTAGTGAAGTGGACCGGGTAAGACTGGATCATATACTCTGCTCTGCCCGGCACTCCAGCTGGGTGTTGCTCAAATTGCAGCTGCATCAAAGGAAATCTGGTCCCTTGCCCTTCCATGTGTAGATGAAGGAGGTACGGGAAGTTGAGGAGTAGGAAGGCTTTTCGGAGCCCTGCGCAGTTGTAGCTGCTGCAACCTCTGCTCCAGGCGTGGGGTCAGTTGCTGAAGGCCTGGAATCACCACAATCACATGACAGAATCCAAGAACTAAATGTCAGCCCTGGGGAGCCCAGGCAGAGAGGAACTTCTACAGATGCTCTGCCATGGGATGGACTGCTGAGGGAGTTCAGAGAAACAAAAAACAGTCTCTTTATGAAGGCCGCTCCTGCGAGTACAAGCCCCGATCCTCATCTGACTGCATCTGCTATGGGGGTTGGGGTGCACACCCAGGCATCTCCTGCCGAAAGCAGCTCAAAAATTGATGTCTTGACTATGGAAGTGAGAGAATTGACGAGATGTCTCCAAATGCTTGCCACACCGCAGACAGAGGTGGAACCAAAGTTTTCTGTTGGTAGTACCCCCGCCTCAGCTCGCCCGATGTCTCAGCCACACCAGACCCCAGAAAGCATATTTTGCCATATTGTGGGAAGGATGGGCACATGAAGAGAGAATGATGGTCCCCAAAAGACCTAGATAGAGTTGTATACAGACTTCAAGGGGAGCTTCGGAAAGCGAGACCATGGCCAAGGAGCGCCGGAAATTACCGCAGTTCAGGATTGAGAAATCCTAACTCAAATTTCTTTGTGGCCAAATCATCTGTCCAGACCTCTGCTACTACCTCTCTGGACTGGTCCAGAATAGTGGGCCCTTCGATGGAGACTTCTGTGACTGTCAATGGTATCCATGCTTGAGCTGTGCTTGATAGCGGGTCACAAGTGACCATTGTATTCCAGGACTGGTATGACAAACACTTATCTGAAGTGCCACTACAATCTCTGGAAGGTTTGCATGTGTGAAGCCTGAGCGACAAGTCTCATCCCTACCTAGGATATGTCCGACTCTGGTTGTCTTTCCCTGCAACTGCAACTGGTGTAGATGAACAAGTAGCGACACTAGCCCTTGTGTGCTCTCCTACAGGATTGTATGATGGGATTCCCTTGTTCATTGGAACCAACACCCACATGTTTGGAAGACTAGCACAGTTGTGTCATGAAAAACAAGGGAAATGACTGGGTGGGCATTGAGAATCCCAGCCCTGATAAAGAGAGCCTATGATCTGCAAAAACAGACTACCGAAGCTGACAGAGATAAGCCGGTGGGGATAGTGTGGAAGAAAGATCCTGATTCTCTGGTACTCCCTCCCAATGCTCAGTACACCATTCAGGGAGAGGTTTGCATTAGAAAGGATGTGAAAAATAAAATATTAATGTTGGATGCACCGGGTGATGGATAGCTGCCAGAAGGATTATTGGTTAAAGCCAGCATTTTGCCTGCCTGTGCCCACGCCTATGCACGACGAGTGATGGTCCAGATTCGAAATGTGTCAGATCGGGAGGTCCGGTTCAACAGATGGTGCACCCTAGCTACAGTACACTGTGCAGACACTGCTGTATTACCCAGCAACAAGTGCTCTGGTGAAAAGGAAAGAGTGATCCCGGACTTATTCGACTTTGGAGATTCCCCATTGCCAGCTGAATGGAAGGCTAGAATTAGCAATAAACTCACCCAGAGAGACCAAGTGTTTTTGTTAAAAGAATGGGACATGGGGTTTGTCCAGGGTACAGAGCATCACATATGCCTGCATGATGACCGGCCATTTCGAGAGAGATCCCGACGCCTCGTCCCAGCGGACATAGATGATGTTAGGAGGCACCTGCAGAAAATGCTTGCTGCTGGAGTTATACAAGAATCAAGGAGCCCATATGCCTCTCCCATTGTGGTTGTGCGTAAGAAGAATGGGTCCATGAGGATGTGTGTTGATTCTCGAACCCTGAACCGTGGACCATCCCAGATCAGTACACCATGCCCCTGTATATAAGCTGCCCTGATTGCTTGAATGGGAGCAAATGGTCTCGGTATTGATCTTCGTGAAATGGTATTACCAGATTCCTCGATGGCCCCGGAGGACCATGACAAAACAGCCTTTATCTGTCCTTTGGGATTCTATGAATTCCTGAGAATGCCACAGGGGATTTTGGGAGCCCCGGACACCTTTCAGCGACTGATGGAACGTACAGTGGGAGATAAGAACTTGATGGAATGTCTAGTATACCTAGATGATGTCATTGTGTTCAGACGTACATTAGAGGAGCATTAGACCTGACTGTTTAAAGTGCTGGACCGATTGGAAGACTTCGGCCTCAAGCTGTCCATCAACAAGTGCCAGTTTTTTCAAACCTCCGTGAAGTATGTGGGGCACATAGTATCTGCAGAAGGAATAGAGGCCGATCCCAGTAAGGTTGAGTCACTGACTACTTGGCCCCAGCCCCATAACTTGAAAGAACTACAACGTTTTCTGGGGTTCTGTGGCTACTACTGCAGGTTCATAAAAGACTATTCAAAGGTGATTCACCCGCTCCTGAATCTTACCCAGGGTTACCCCTCTATGAACCATAAATACAAGAAAGGGGCTGTCAAAGAACAAGAGAAAGTGTACTTCCACACAGGTGAACCTTTTGGGCCCTGCTGGACACCCGAATGTGAAGCAGCTTTCCACAAAGTCATATACCAGCTCACCCACACCCCCATCCTCACCTATGCTGACCCTACTAAGCCCTATCTGCTGCATACAGACACTGGTCTGCAGGGCCTAGGACCTATGCTGTATCAAGACCATGAAGATGGTTTGGGACCGGTAGCTTTCACCAGCAGGAGTTTGACCCCGTCAGAACGAAACTATCCTGTGCACAAACTGAAGTTCCTTGCCCTAAAATGGGCCATCATTAAACAGTTTCATGAGTACCTCTATGGGGCAAAGATATTGGTGAAGACCGACAATAACCCGTTGACCTAAGTTAGATGCCACTGGGCACCAGTAGCTCTCTGCCTTATCAACCTATGATTATGCTGTTGAATACAGACTGGGACTGAACCATATTGATGCTGACGTCCTGTCACGAAGGCCCGCCTCCAGGAGTGATTGGGTCAGGTTGTCTTAACCTCACATCCGAACATTGTGCCAAATGTTTGACAGAGATGAACAGATGTCTGCGGACACAGTGGACTGTCTAGTAGATTGCTTGGGCCCTCCTGATACCTGCATACCGGCTTCCTATTGCCATTTCTCTGCTCTAGATATTAGTGCACTACCTCAACTTGACAATGATAGTATTCAGTGGGCTCAATCCCAAGATCCTATGATTCAACCTGCACTTGATGCCCTGCGTGCGGGGAAAGATATGTCTAAGTTGCGTTCCCCTGACTTGTGAACTGCCCTATTGTTTAAAGAAGGCCCCAGGTTGAAGTTACTCAATCAGTTTTTATACAGAGATACAGTGGATTATAGTGGTTGAGTAGAGAAGCAACAATTGGTCCTGCCCACGGCCTTTAAACACTTGGTATTGAGGTCCCTCCACAATCACATGGGGCACCTCGGTATTGACAGGGCTCTCGACCTGGTATGGATCTCGATTCTCACTGGCCTAAGATGGGGTCAGATGTTGAGCACCATGTAAAGACCTGGTATTGTTGGCTCCAAAGAAAAGCCCATTTCAGAGGGCCGTCCCCTTGTCAATATCACTACCAGTGCCCCCATGGAACTGGTCTGCATAGATTTTTTGTGTTTAGAACCTGATCAATGGAATATTGGCAATGTGTTAGTGGTTATGGATCATTTCACACGGTACGCACAAGCTTTTCCAACTAAAGATCAAAAAACCTCTACCGTGGTCAAGGTGCTAGTGGAAAAATTCTTCACCCACTATGGTGCCCCCCAGCTGATCCACTCTGACCAACGCAGAGACTTTGAAAGTAGGCTAATCAAAGAAATGCTCTCTCTGTGGGGGGTGCAGAAGTCAAGACCCACCCCTTATCACCCACAGGGGGACCCTCAACCAGAACATTTTAACCGCGATCCTTCTAGACTGCTGGGTACCCTCCATCCAAAAGACAAGCATAAGTGGGAGCCAGCAGATTAGCACCTTGGTATTACGTAATAATTGTTTACAAATGATGCTACTGGGTTCTACCCCTACTGCCTCATGTTCAGGAGGGAGGCCCAACTGCCAGTTGATGTCTGCTTTGGGGGTCTCTCCAGATGGGGTCCGAGTCCAAAACTACCTGCAGTATGTACAGAAACTGAAAATTCAATTGAACCATGCATATCAACTAGCCCAGACAATGGCCGCCAAGAGAAATCCGACAACAAAGAGAGGAATCGATAAGAAAGTAAAGGAGCCATGTGAGATCTGGTGTTGTTACGCAATTTGGGACTACATGGTAAGTAATAAAATTGCTGGTAAGTGGCACCATCTTCCTCATTTAGTAGTTGGAAAGTTGGATGATCTACCAGTGTACAAGGTTCGCCTAGAGAATAACTCCTAAAGCTGTCAAGACCATGCAATTGTAATTCACTTGCTGCCCATCGCTGCTATTATTGAAGCTGGAGCTAGCAGATTATTGCTCTCCCCTGGCCGTGACTCATGCTGCTGCAAAAAAGAGACAGAGTCAACGTAACCCAGTAGTTATACAGATTTAAGGTTTCCCCCACAGTAGGCCCAGAATGATAGTGACTGTCAGTCCACCTCTGATGAAAGTGACTATGGTAATGCCTATTATCCCTCCTATGAACTGAGTCAGTTGTTTCGTGGAAATCCTATGCAGAACTGTGGGGATGAAGCTGGGCCTTCTGGATTGTCTAACCCCCCAGCTTCGTCCTTGGAACCAATGCTTCCTGAAAGTGAAGTGCAAAGTATCATGTCTGAGGCTGCAGATTCCCTGTGTTTAATGGAACTGTGTGACATGCTCGAAGAAGGAGCTGATGGTCTGAGTCTCTCTGGTGACACACCAGAACTTGAACAACAATATGAGAGTGCTGACAGCCCCCCTTCAGTGCCACAAAGCCTAATTGTGCCAGAACCTTCTCTAAATGAGCCAAGTGTTGTGGAAACAGAGCCTACAGAGCAAGGAGCTGACAGTGCTCCCAGTTTGGACATTCCCATCCGTGCAGAGGCACCCCTCACGACTGACGAAAGCTCCAAAGTTAGTGCTGAAAGTACAGAGACTGTGGCTGTTCCCCCCAGAAAGACTGGCTGAGCTGTCAAGCCAGTACTGCACTTCAGTTATGATTCTCCCGGGAGGCCAGTGGATTTGCCTCTCAAATTGGTTCACAAAGGTATTTATATTTCTCAAAGCTCACTACCCAAACTGAACTTAATGGCCAATTCCAGGTTGATTGTTCTTCCTTCTCAGTATGGTGCCCCTGCCCCATCCAGCCCCAGGTTAGCTGATAGGGAAGGGCCCCCTCCTACATTGTTTAATGTGCAAGAAGTTATAACATGAATCAGTATTGTGATGTTACAAGTATGTTAATCATAGTGGAATCAGTATCACCTGTATGAAACATGCATAAGTATTGTCAGTACAGATATAGTACTGTGAAGTATGTTGAAATGTATAATAATGAGACAAGTTTATGTTAACTGATGTATCAGACAGTATTTGCATAGCATGCTAATGTCATATATGTCTCGTTTATTGCATTTTCAATAGTGTGATGGTACATACAGTAGGTAGCACACTCGCCTCTGAGGCCGGGAGATCAGAGGGCTGTGGGTTCAGTTCCCACATCTGGCACTTGGGTTAATATCCCAGTACTGACACTGTAGTGCAGCATGAGAGGGGTGCTGCACTTCTGAGGTGCCGTCTTTGGGATGAGACGTTAAACCGAGGTCCCATCTGCCTGGATTGGTGGTATCAGGTGGATGTTAAAGATCCCATGGCACTTATCAGTAGAGAGAAGTTTTTATTGAAAAGAACATAACATCACCAGTTAAACGATTTACATAACAATACAAAATTGTACACAGAAATATATATGTCAAACAAAAAAGATTTCAAAAGAAGAAATTTAACAGCAGAACATTTTGTTTTTCTTTGACTTTAACTAGAGGATAAACCAGTCTCCACTTGTGACAAAATTATAGAAATAGAAACTAATTGTTGCTGAAAAAATAAATTGACATCTGGCCTGCCAAAGATAAAATTGAATAAAAGGCAAAAAAAAATATTCAAGGTGCTGGGATGATAAGACTGCCTATATACCTGTATAATCCCCTAAAACCAAAAAGCATTATATGTTATCTGCTGCAGCATGGAACCCCTAATAGATCAGATGCCTTACACACACATACTTTTCTTAAGTAATGACAATCAATAAGAAAGTGAGATAAACTTTCTTCAATAGAGTTACAAGAAGACCTTAAACAGTATCTTTCAGTTGTCAGTTTGTATTTAAGATTCCTCTCGCACCTCTAATTTCCCATGTAAAGATATCCACACAATGTCCCATATAGAAGATGGTATTCTATAGTCAGTTAATTTACTGAAAGCAAAGGACATATTTTGGATTTGGGCACAGTCTGGAAAAAGCTAAAATGGAGCCTTGTACAGTAAAAACAATATAGTTATAGAAAGATTTCTAGTATGTGAAATAAGGTCATTAAATAATAAATTCCACTGCCTACATTTTTAAGAGAAGGTATTCCATATAGGGGCAAATGATTTGCAAGAAAGAGAAAGATTGAGCCACAAAATAAAAGATATAGTAAGCAGTGTAGAAAAGAAAGTGAACAACCCCACTCCCCAAAGAAAAAGACATTCAAGCAGTAATGTAGTATCCATAGACATATGGATTGGAAAGCAGACATGTACCATAGAGTATTAGCGGGGAATAAGGGTTAGAGGAGAGAGGTAGGCAAGAGTGGCAGAGGAGAAAAGGGACAGAAAAGGAAAGGTTGATCCTGAATAATTTTTTTTCTTTTAAGTTTCCATGATCCCAACTGCCTAAAGTGGGTTAGTAAGAGTCATCTATCAGTATTTTTCCTTGCATAGTTTTTCTAGTTGTTTTCTCTGTCTTCATCAGAATTGTCTTCATTTTCATCATCTTCACCGTCATTACTATCTCTTTTTTATACCTTCTTTTTTGAATTGCACATAAGATTACATACAGTGGTTTTAGCATAAGTACTAACGTGTTTGTATCCATACAGTACAGTTCCATTGTAAACAGCACTTATGTTAATATTGTTCACTTTTTTTATTAAAAAAAGAAACCTACCTAAATTTTAACAAACAGATATGGAATTTGTGTCTGCATCATTCCTATATTGTTTTTACACCGGGGAGAGGTCATTGGGGCCAAGACCCCATTCCATGCCCCTTAATCTCATACTGATATGAGCGAGTTAATAAATGTAGGGACTTAATAATAGACATGAGATTTATAAAATTATTAACTGTTTTTCATCAATGTGCTCATACAACCCCCTTTGGTTCTATCTATCATTCCCCAAATGTCCCCTTTGTGGTTGTATCATGAGCCTTGCCCTGGGGTTTTCCTCTTGTAGTCTCCTGGCACTAGTCCCCTTCCACTGTAGTATCCCTCCCCCCATCTGTGGTCATCTCCCACCTGGTGCATCTATTTATGTATGCTGGGGTTTTATCCTGCACCATAAATGTGAGTCTCTCTGTCTCCACAATCTGTGAGACTACTTCTTTGCATTCTGCAAGGGTTGGAGGCTCACACTAGAGCCAACTTCATGTTACAGTCAGTACCAGGTCAATATAGCGCTACAAGAATAGCACTGCAAAAAACACGTTGTGTAAAGCGTGAAAGCATTTAGAGTGACTAGGGTATAACAGCGGTAGGGAATAACCGCAACCCCTGTTGCTGTGCACTTAAACTTTGAAGGGATCAAGTTGCCATGTGGTGCGGTGCCTGGTTGAGCTGCTCCCATGGTGGAGTGGCTAAGGCACCAGCACATGGCAGGGTTGGAGACCTAGGACCATGGTTCAGTTCTCCCCAGGTCTCCTGGTGTTGCTACTTTTTTTATTTTTAAATAAACAAATTTTCCCCCATCCTGAGTTTCACTTCATCCTCGAAGTCCACACCTCCTCAGAGTTGATTATTTTTAGTCCAGGGGGATTTGGGGTTTTTGGGATGTGGAGCCCCCTGCAAAAACAAAGAAGTCCCATTGTTTTCAATAGCTGTGTTATTTTTTTTGTAAGGTCAGTGTTTTTCCTGACCTTATTCCAGTGTATGACATTTTGCTTGTGGCATTGATTGCCGCGCTATTATTATTGGTGACATTACGACCCCATGCCTTATAGTTTGGGCTGCTGCAGCCACACCTATATACCACAGGTAGTCAGCCTTCTTCCTCTTAATGTTCCATGGTCTCAGGCCCAAAACTAGATGGGGAAGTCTAATGACTCTTCTTTACTGCAGATAGGATGTAGTATGTTTGTTGTCTCCTCTCAATTTTGCTTTAGGTTGGGGCATGCCCAAAGGCTATGGCTGTGGGTAGCCTGGGGTTCTCCATAGCATCTTCAACAAGTTGGGGAGCTTCCACTATCCCACTTTGTTTTAATTACTGGAGCAATAACATATCTGGTTTTACACTTCCAGATGAACTCGTGCCACCATAGAACTGAGGAGGTCCTAAAGGAACCGATCCACATTTGCTCCTGGTCCTTAAGGAACAATTGTAGCTGCATTTCTTCCTGCCGTTGATCCACTAGGTGCTGATCACCATTGTTCCATTCTAAAAGTATAAACTGAGACAGCAGTGAGATTGTCTTCTTCAGCTGCAGGGAGGCAATCAGGGTGAGATGGTTGGGTAGCTTCTGTGGAGGGTCCCCCTCACACTAAGTTTCCTGTCTCAGTTGCCATGCAACATAGTCTGTTATCTGAAGGTAACAAAATCTGTCCCTGGGGGTCCACCCAAATTCTGTCTTGCACTCTTCATGTTCTTTAATTATGTTCCCTGCTAGGATTTGGTTTGGAAACTCCAACTCTGTTGTGCCTGTTGCCCATACCAAGCATTCATCCTAGATTAGGGAAATCTGTCATCCCAGGCAAACCAACATTACCTCCACAGGTACCTTGATATTCTGGGACACTAACTAGTGTGTTCCCAAGCCTTCAAAGTAATCTCTAGTGCCCTGTACATCTGCAGGCTTCTTTCCCAACTGAATGTGTTATAGTAGAGGATGGCTGGTGAGGGTGTACTGTCCATAGCCTGAAGGTCTTTGTCTTTCTTCCAAAGTAGTGTCAGTTTCACCTGGGACACCAGCCAGTAATCTTCCTAGGAGGGGAGAGCCCATCCTCCCCCACTTCTTTGCTAAAAGTAGGCTGCTCCTGACTTTCAGTCTGGTGTCACCCACAGGAATCGATATAGCTGCTTCTGTTCTGCAGTAAACCAGGCTTTCATAAGTTTGACCAGGGCACATTGGAAAAGATACAGTTAGCATGGCAAGATATTAATCTTTATGGCCTGAATTCTAGAATATGGTGGGATGGGTAATAATGACCATCTTCTGATGTCATCTTTTATCGGTTGCAGTAGGAGGAAGATAATTATCTTGGTACAGAAAAGCATTCAGTGCTCTCAGGTAAATCCCCAAGCATTTAAGTTTTGATTAGCTCAGTAGTGGTTTATAGCAGAATGTTAGTATCTCTGTCTTCGTCCCATTCAGGGTATAGCCAGAGAGAGTTGAAAATTCCCCTACAACCTCTATTAACCAAACCAAGAATGTCTGTGGGTCAGTTAGGTACAACAGTACATCATCAGTATCAAGTGCCACCTTATGCTCCTTGTCATTTAACATTACTCCCCTAATGGTCTGTTCCTGATGTAGTTTTTTGAGTCTGAGGCTCTACGTATAGTGTGAAGAGCACTGGGGAGAGAGGGTACCCTTGCCATGTACCCCATCCCAACCAGCATGAGCCATTGGCCCTCTAATATGCTTAAGGGGTTGCATATGAAGTGTGCACATAATTCAAAAACATCAGTGAAAAGTCAAACCTGGCAAGGACCCCATACAAAAACTGCTAGTTTGCCTAGTCAAATGCTTTTTCAGCATCCATGCTCATTATCATTGCTGGTTGTTTTGTGTGATTCAGATGGTCTATGATGTGGAGTGTTCTGCAGACATTGTCCTGAGCCTGCCTGCTCATTATAAATCCCATTTAATTGAATCTGACTAGTTCAGGGATAATTTTCTACAACCTCCTGATGAGGATGGCTGTCAGGTACTTATTCAGTGCATTTAGGATGGAAACTGGTTGATAGGAGCTACATAAAATAAAGACCGTGCCAGGCTTTGGGAGCACAGAAATTACTGAATAGTTCCATGAGGTTGCCAAGGAATCCCCATCTCCCAATGGTGCCCTGTAGGCTTCCTTCATTAAAGGTATTGAGTCCTCCCTAAACAATTTATAAATCTCAGTGGGCAGTCCATCAGATCCTGGACATGTCCCTGTCTTGCTTCTCTGTATCTCTGCTAGGATTTCCCCACTTACGGGGCACAGAGACCATCACTGAGCTCCTGTCTTACATTTGGAAGGTGAAGGCCATTAAGATAGGCCTCCACATTTTCTTCCTGTTGCTCCATGTGCACCCAACATAGCACTTCACAGTAATGTTTAAAGGCTTCAGAGATATCTACAAGCTTCCCTACTTCTGTTCGGTGCCCTGATGTAATATTTTGGTGATGTTTGCCCTCACTCTTTGAGTCTGTAATCTGTGTGCAAGAAGTTTATGGCCCTTGGGCCTCCTTCATGATCTCTCTCTCTGCCTCAACAATTTTAAATTCTGCTCTGCTCTGTGTCAAGAATCTGACTTATTTCTTTCTTTCTTTAGTGTCTTTAGTTCTTTAACCCATTCTCTATTTCATTTTTGCTGCTGTAGGGTTTCTAATTCCTGGATGCTAGCTTCCAGAAATTTCTGCCTATCCATACAACCCTTTTTCTTGCATGCTGGTATCTTTATCAGCTGCCTCCCCAGAATTGCTTTAATTGTATCCCACAGAATCCCAGGTGCAATCTCAGGCAATGATTCCCCTGAAATGCCTATGTGATTAGTGCCAGGATCTTTTCTTTCACCTCCTTTTCCTGCAGTAGTAAAACATTTAGGGCTCGTTTTTCAAAATGTTTAGACTGATGCAATGGACTAGTGCCACAAGGGTTTTTTTTGTGTTATGTATTTTTCCCTCCGTCCTTGCCTCCTGATTCGCCACTCCTTCCGGCTGCTCATGCTGCCCGTGACCCTCTCGTCCTGTCCCTCCTCCCCTCACCTCATATTGCAGCCAACCCAAGGGTGGCCTGGCATATCCCTTTGCCGGGTGGGTCCCCCTCCTCCGAAGGGGAAGACACCAGGAGGGGAGGGCCCCAGCGTACTAGGCATCAGTCCTTGGGCACTGCTGAGGTGGGTTCGGAGGCCACAGGACATCTCGGACCACGGGAGCAGGCAGCCATCATCCGGCAAACCCGGAGGCTGGTTTTTCCGCTTTTCTCCAAGGCATGGTGTGCCACAAACGTCAAGGCATAGCCGATGTTCACCACGCTCCCCCCAATGTTCAGGCTTGCTGCTGATCTCCCAGCCTCCGCCAGAAGGTACCAGACAGCGACCCTGCATCCCCTCCCACCCCTGGAAGTAGGTGAGCAGTCGTGGGGAGCGCTTCGAACCTACTCCCACCTGACTCGACTTTCTCCAGCGACCCGAGTCCATTCCGAACCAGGTCACCCCGTCGCAAACAGAAAATCAACAGCTGCGGCGGCGAGAGGCGTGTCCTGAGGTTTGATGCAAGGGTGACTTGAGTCACAACTTGTGTCAAACATGATTTTAAAAAGGCAGCCTGCATCAGACCCAACACAGGAATGCCAAAGCCCCCTTGTATCAAGGTTGCAGCAAGCAACCAGGTGGGCCAGGTCACAAGGGGGCTTGCACCACAGTGGGGCTGCAACATCCCCATTTTTCAGACTTTAAAAGCCCTGCTGTGGAAAGCAAATGGCACCAGTGGAGGATCGGACAGGGGCTGCTGGCTGCAGTTGGGGTGGGGAGGTGGCATATGGGGAGCTGAGAGACAGCTGGGTGGCAATGACAGTGTTGGCACCCAGCCAAGTACATTAGTATGGGACTGTATGCACAGTCTAGTAATGGTACCATGTGTAAAGTAGGTAACATTCCTGGTAGTCTAGATATAAGCAAGCATAGAAAAATTTCAATGCACGCTCATAATTTCATCATGTTTACATATTTTGACCCCAAATTTTCAATATAGTATTCTTATGACCCCACCTCATGAACAAGGGCAGTGTAATTTTTCAAATCCTGCCCAGAAGGTGATTTCACAAAGTAACCACAAAATCACCTTTTGGGCCAGATTTGCTTAATTTCACTGCCATTAGTCATGAGGTGGGGTACCAAAAAGGCAATGTTGAAAATTTAGAGTTGAAATATACCAAAATGACAAAGTAATGAATCAAAGTTCAAACCTCATTGAACTGCAGTAGACCAGAGTACCTTATTTCTCATATCACAGTTGCTGGTTTCAGCATCACACTGTGTCTTTGATCAGAGTGTGGATCTACACTGTGAGACATGTTCAGGTGAGTAAGGGTGTGTGGAAAGTGTGGGTACTGAGTGGGAGGTCAGAGTGGGGTGAGTGGGGTGTGTGTGGTGGGTGATAAGATGAGCGAGGGACCATATTCTTTTCTGTAGGTTAAAAAAAGAAATCAATGAGGGACAGTTTTCAATTTTTCAGGGGAATTTGCCAACACTGGGGATTGTCACCCCAGCTTGGGCTACTGTTCAGTGGTACTGGGATGGGCATCCTGGTGCGACCACATACATAATTGGAATGAGGTGGGTGACCTGCAGAGTATGGGGTCAAGAGAAGTGGTATCAGGGGTTGGCCCACTGATCCACTTTTATTATATATAAAATTAAACATTGGGAAGGGTGGGTGACTGAGCTGGAGGGGAAGGGGAGAAATAAGTAGTATGGGGGATGGGCACACTGGTCCACTAAGAAGATGGATAGATGATAGATAGATAGATAGATAGATAGATAGATAGATAGATAGATAGATAGACAGACAGACAAAAGAGACAGACAGACAGACAGAGAGAGGCAGAGACAGAACAGGGGACAGTGGTTCCTTTAGCAAGACATATCTTCAATCAGAGAGTGGATCTATGCCATGGGACATGTTCAGATGAGTGAGGGTGTAGGGGGTGTTGGGTGGTGGGTACTGAGTGGGAGGTCAGGGTGGGGTGGATGGGGAGTGTGTGGGGGACAAGATGAGTGAGGGACCATATTCTTTTCTGCAGGTTAAAAAAATAAATCAATGAGGGACAGTTTTCAATTTTTTAGGGGACTTTGCCAACACTGGGGATTGTGCACCCCACTTTGGGCTACTGTTCAGTGGCACTGGGGATGGGCATCCTGGCGCCACCACATACATAATTGGAATGAGGTCAGTGACCTGCAGGGTATGGGGTCAAGAGAAGTAGTATTGGGGGTGGGCCCACTGGCCTGTTTATATTATATATAAAATTAAACATTGGGAAGGGTGGGTGACTGAGCTGGAGGGGAAGGGGAGAAAGAAGTAGTATGGTGGATGGGCACACCAGTCCACTAAGAAAATAGATAGATAGATAGATAGATAGATAGATAGATAGATAGATAGACAGATAAAGAAATAGATAGAGACAGACAGACAGAGAGAGGCAGAGACAGAACAGGGGACCGCGGTTCCTGCAGCAAGACATGTCTTCAATCAGAGAGTGGATCTATGCCATGGATCATGTTCAGGTGAGTGAGGGTGTGTGGGGTGGTCAGTACAGAATGGGAGGTCAGGGTGAGGTGGATGGGTAGTGTGTGGGGTGAGATTGGCAAGGGTCTGTTTTCTTTTTTGCAGGAAAAAAATCAATGGGGGATGGTTTTCTTTTTTCAGGGAACTTTGCCAATACTGAGGACTGGGCACCCCAGTGTTGGGCAACTGTTCAGCAGCACTGAGGGTGGGTACTGCAGTGTTGCTATGCATGCAATTGGAACAGGGGTGGGCAATCTGGAGAGGAGAGGGAGAAATAAATGGTATGGTGGATGGGCACACTGGTCCACTTAGGAAATAATTAGATAGCTAGACAGATAGATAGATAGATAGATAGATAGATAGATAGATAGATAGATAGATAGATAGATAGATAGATAGATAGATAGAGACAATAATAGTGAGACAGAACAGGGGACTGCAGTATCTGCAGCAAGACATGTCTTCAATCAGAGAGTGGATCTATGCCATAAGACATGTTCAGGTGAGTGAGGAGGTGTGGGGGGTGTGGGCATGTGTGTGGTGGTTGGTGCTGAGTGGGAGGTCAGGAGCAGGTGGATGGGGAGCGTGTGTGTGTGTGTGGTGTGAGGGACCATTTTCTTTTTTGCAGGTTAAAAAAATCAATGAAGGATGGTTTTCTTTCTTTCAAGGGGCTTTGCAGAAACTGGGGATTGGGCATTCCAGCATCCCAGTGTTGGGCTACTGTTCAGCAGCACTGAGGGTGGGTGCCCCAGTGCTGCTACATTTATAACTGGAACAGGAGCAGGCAACCTGGAGGGGAGGGGGTCAAGGGGCACAGTACTGGGGGTGGGCACCCAAGTCCATTTATATATAAAATTAAACATTGGGAAGGAGGTGGGCCAGCTAGAGGGGAGGGGAAGAAAGAAGCAGTACTGGGGGTGGCACCCCAGTCCATTTAGGAAATATTTGGATAGACAGAGCTAGATAACGAGCTAGATAGATAGATAGATGGATAGATAGATAGATAGATAGATAGATAGATAAATAGATAGATAGATATAGAAAGACAGACAAACAAAGAGAGAGAAACAGAGAGAGAGAGAGAGAGAGAGTGAGACAGAGACAGAACAGGAGATTGCCAGCTCACTGCTAGAACTGAAGCCAGCAGCACATCTCAAGCTGCAGCTTAAGCATTCAAGAAAGTCCTGCTATTCTCACACACAGAATGTGGGTCAACATCTCCTGTCACCAAGCTGAGCACCCTGGATTTAGGAGTGCCCAGAAAAGATATTTCTAGGGCAATTTTCAAAAGCAAACACCTGAATCTAGCTAAATGAGATAGCCAAACTAGTCCTGTTTAGCTAGGTACAGGTGCTTGTTACTTGCAAATATATTATTTTTATGTATTTTCAATGTTTGTGAGTTAAAAAAAGAAAAAAAAGGACATCACAATCAGTATTTTTTTCAACATGATCTTTATTTTTTTTCCACATGATTGGTATTTTTTTCCCACATGACAAGTAAATCATGACAATAAGCACTTATGATAGCCTTTTTTGTGGTTTGCATTTGTCAGTTATCAAAAAAATCCTTATAACTCTAGAACTGTATAAATATTTTTCACAAAACCTTCAAAAGGTACACCATTGGCACAGGCCCCTTCAGCCTTGAAAATTTCATGAAAAAATGCCACACTGTCTAAGCCATATGGGAGAGCAAAATATATGCAATGTTAAGTGTAAGTTTTTTTCTCCTTTTCTTTGGTGCACCATATGTCGAAAACCAAACAAGATGACATCATAAAACTTTTAAGTCTTGTGACTCTGACAGTTTGACTGCATATACCAAATTTGTGCTAATTTGTCAAACAACGCCAACATTATTAAGGTGCAAAACTGGGGTTTAACATTAAACAGCCTGCTCAACCCTAACTATAGGGTGCTACAAACCACAATAATATATATATATATATATATATATATATATATATATATATATATATATATATATATATATATATATATATATATATATATATATATATACTTATATATGCAGTTGCATTCATATTATTCAGGAAAAATGTTATGTTAAGTGGCTATATTTTCACCTTTTATAATGCAGCGATCCCTGGACAGAAAAAACTAACATTTGGCATGCTGGTTCAGCAGTGTAAAAGTGCTAGATGATTGAACACATGACAAAATATATTTTTAAGGCTTTTTTGTTCACCAATAGCAAGAAAAAAAAAACAGCTTTCAGTTCAAACCTGAAATTTTCATGTTAGTTATAGTTTTGATGAAGGATAATTCTTTGATAGGTGGCTTAACTGAGAACTTTACATTTTTTAAATTAGCACTTAGAAAAATAAATACAGTTGTTCATCTATGCACATCTAATTTTTTCATGAATTTTTCCTAAGGTGTTTTGCATGACAATAGTAGTTTCCATTTTTGTGAGGTGACATCCATTTTTGTGAGCCAAGACTAACATTTTGTGAGTCTTAGTAGTCATGAAAGTGGCTTTTCATTACTTTGCCATTAAACAGTATTTGCAAAAAAGGGATAACTGAGGTGCCTCAAAACCAAACACAAAATACTTGAAGTGATAGTCTGAAACTTGTGTGGTCTACAGAGTGGGGTGTAATGTTGATTTTTCAAAGGTTTTCTTGAAAAAAAAAGTTTTAAAATTATTAATGAAATTAGTCCATTATGAGCCAAGAAAATTAGGGCCCTTTTCTATGAGTCAAAAACTTGTTTGTGTGAGTCTTAGCAGTCACAAAAGTAGGAAAAATAATAGAAAATATTTGTGTGTATTAAAAACACAAAAAAGATCGGGCTTTACTCTGCAACTTGTGTGGCTGACGAAGTAGGTGTAAGGTTGATTGTTCAACTGTCGTTTTTGAAATGAAACAATACTTTTTTCAATTATTAATGACATTTGAATGGATAGATAGATAGATAGATAGATATATAGACAGATAGATAAAAGACAGACAGATAGGGAGACAGACAGACAGACTGACAGACAAACACACAAACAGACAGGGAGGCAGACTGACACATCCTTTATTAAAATATGCCTTTCCAAAGCCAAGAACCAGTACACCGCTAAAGAACAATCTAAACACCAAAAAGAAAATACACTTATATACAGTAAATGGAAATTCCTAAAATAGTCAACAAAAATTAAATACATTAGTAAAAGATATACAAAAATTTCTAATCACAAAAATTAAAACAAGTATCCAGAAAGCCTAGGTAAATAAACATGCTTTCACTCATTTTTAAAACTGAGGACAGAGGGGGCAGTTCAAATGTCTGAAGGAAGGCCATTCCACAGTTGAGGGTCAGCAACTGAGAAAGCTCTGCTGGCTATTACTTGTATGTCAATTTCAAAGGGATTTGGGAACATCCAAATGACAAGAGCATATAGATCTTGAAACATGGACATCAAAGTTGTTTGCAAGAAGCTCCTGAATGTAATGAGATCCCAGTCTACAGATGTCTGTATAGGTCAGTAACAATATCTTAAAATAGATAAGTAGCAGGATCTTAAAATGAATTGGCAATGTAACAGGTAGCCAGTGCAACAACTCAGAGCAGGAGTGATATGCTCAGGTCTCCTTGTGGAGGTTAAAGCCTAACTACAACATTTTGCTCTAGCTGGAGATGATGGCTCAGACCAGCAGAAAGGCTCCACTAGAGTTTATTGCAGTTGTCCTAGACAGGAGATGAAAAATGCAAGTACTAGTGTGAGTAGGTACTCTTGATCAAAGTAGGACTACAACCCAGTGATGGTTTTAAAGATAATGAAACCCACTTTGGACCACAGCTGCCATCTGAATACCCAGTGAGAGCTTCAAATGAAGAGTGACCCTGAGGTTGTGGACAGCCTGCCTGGTCTCATGTCTCACATCATAAATTGAGGGATCGCTCAGCCTATCCAGAGCGGATGATCTCAGATTCTTTAACCCCACAAGCAACAACTCAGTTTTGCAGGGATCAGCTTCAAACCACCGCAAACCATCCACAAACTGATTTCTGATAAAGCATTCATGAGCAATACAGCCGGGGAGCATTGTCCAGGTTTAGATGACAGATATAGTGGGGTATCATTGACATAGCAATGAAAATCAAAGCTATACTTCTGGCTCACCTCTCTGAGTGGAAGCAAAAACATTACTAACAATCATGCACGCATGTGGAGCCCTTGTAGACTCCACATTCAATGACATGTGGGGAACTTTGAAAATGCCATCAAATTGTTGACTGCTTGGGATTGCTGAGAAAGGACCAAAATGAGCTAAACATGGCTCCAGCTATGACAGTAATCATCCTCATACACTCCAAAGTTCTGCATGATTGGTGTTGTCAAAAGCTGATGACAAACCCAGCATGACTATAAAAGAAAAATCTCCATTTTATTTATTTATTTTATTTTATTTAATTAGAATTTCAGAAAGACCTTTGAGCGTGAGCTCTTTTTACAAAGGTTCCACGTCAGGGTGGACAATAAGACAATACACATATTCAGTGGATACAGAGGACTGATCATTAGGCATTAAAGAGCGATTACATGACAATTAGACAAATAGGAGAAAAAACAGAGCAGTTGTAATCGAATACTAAGCTATTTCTAATTGGTTGCCATAGGTAGCACACTCCTGGAAACCTCCAAATCCATTGATAGACTATGGCAGAGTAACTGCATAGGGTTTAATGCTATCCCAGATGGCGAGAGGCTGGGTGACAGTGAAACAAGGGGGACTGGGTTTGAACCTACCCAGAGAGTGACAGGTGGGGGGATAATGAAACAGGGGGCTGTAATGGGGAGAAGCAGTTCCAGAGAGCTTTGTCGAGTATGGTGTGTGTGTGGGATGGTTTGGTAGGGGCAGTACCAAGTGTGTATAAAGAGGACTGATAGCTTACTTAAGCCCTTGGCTAGGCTGGAATGGAGGCAGGATTCTCTAGGTAGCCCTGCTGGGTGCTACCTTGGGGGTAGGCCTGTCTATCAAGTGGGGCCTGAGAAGCAGGTGCATTTTGAACTAGACATTAGGTGCTGTTTGAGGCCTGCTTTGAATTGAGGCAGGCTGTTGTTTGTTTGTAATTTCAACGGGAGTTCATTTATCCAGAGGAGGCCAATAGGAGAAAACATGCTGCCCTAGTGAGGTTCAGTAGAATGGTATGGACAGTGCTCCATTCTTCCTCCATCTGGTGATGTGTGTTGAGAGAGAAGCCTCAAGCAGGTTTCCTATAGAGGGTGGGGTTTTTCTGAGGAGTGCCTTCTTTCCCAGGAGGCAAGTTTGGTATTTGATCCTGTCTTTTAGGTTAAGTGAGTTTGTATGCTCATACAGGGTGCAAGTACTGTATGAGTGTAGTGATCTGCAGAGAGGGTGAGGCAGCATGCCTTATTGAGTGCAATTTGGACCCTTTTGAGCACTGTATCAGTAGCAGCTCCATAGACCACCAGCCTGTAGTCTATCATGGAGAGAATGGAGCTGGAGACTGAAATTCAGAGTGCTTCTGGGGTAAGGGATTTCTTACGCCTATAGAGGACCCCGATCTTTGTGTTTACCACTCTGACAGGGGAGTCTATGTGGTGTGCATAAGTTAGAGAGCCATCAATGGTGACTCCAAGGTACTTGAACAAGTGCACCTGCTCAATCTGCTCACCAGCCTTATTGGTGATTATGAGGGGAGCATGCTTGTGTTTGTTGTAGGGGCTGGATTGTAGCATGACCTTGGTTTTCTTATAATTGAGTAGCAGCTTTTGCCTACTGACCCAGTCCCCGAGTTTATTGAAAGAGTTCTGTAGTTCTGTTTGTAGGGCAACCTGAGAGGTGCTACTGCTCAGCAGCACGGCATCATCCACATACAGAATAAGTTTGGTGTCACAGGCTGTGGGTAGGTCATTTAAAAAGAGGCTGAAAAGCAGGGTCCCTAGAATTGATCCTTGAGGGACTCCTAGGAGTACATCTCTGAAGCTGGATAATGTCTGCCCGATTTCAACTTGCTGGCTCCTATGTGTTAGGTAGTCATTGAACCAATTCATGGTGTTAGGTGCCATACCCAATCTTTGGAGCTGGAGAACTAGTAGAAGGTGGTTGACAGTGTTGAAGGCTTTAGTGAGGTCAATGAAGATGGACCCCACCAATTTGCCTTCATCCAGGGCTTTGTGCCCATAGTCAGTGTATTCCAGCAGTGCCGTGGTGGTACTGTGTTTTTGCCTGAAACCATGTTGGTTTGGGCAGATCAGGTTGTACTTATTGAGGTATTCTGTGAGTTGACTTGTCACGATTATTTCCAAAGCTTTGGATAGAGAGGAGAGGATAGATATTGGCCTGTAGTTTGACATCAGTGCCTTGTCACCATTCTTACGGACTGGAGTTACCAGGGCTTGCTTCCATACCTCTGGAAATTGAGCTAGGGCCAAGGATTTATTAAATAGCATTGTTATGGGCATGATAAGAACATCAAGGGTGAGAGATAGTAACTTCATGTCTAGTCCGTCACTCCCCAATCTGGTTTTGCCTAGGACTTTCCTGACCATCGTTAGGGCCTCCTTCACCATCACCTTCTTAAAGCAGAAGGCTGGGTGGTTAGTTATAAGCAGGTTGGCGCAACCTTGGTCCTCCACAGGCAGAAGGTAGTCTGGAGGCAGCACTGAGGACAGGTCTGTAAAGGCTTGGTTAAAGGCATCAGCAAAGGCTAGCAGATCTGAGGATGATGAGTTATTAATGTTGAGCATCTTAGGGTGCTGCTTTTGATCTTTACCAAGGATGTTCTTGATGTTGTCCTAAAATCTCTTTCCATCTCCCCATGCATTGTTAAGCTGGGTCTAATGTAAATTGGCTTTTGTGAGCCTGATAAGTTTGGTGCATTGATTTCTAGCCATTTTGTAACACTGTAGGTCATGCTTGCTGCCTGAGTTTAAGACTTTTTCCCGAGGCAGTCTGTATCCTTTAGGAGGGAGAGGAGCTTGCCATCAATCCAGCCATTAACCTCCTCTGAATTTTCTGTTTTGTGCGTGGTGCATAGATATCACAGATGGAATTGAAGCCCTCAGTGAAACAACTAAGGGACTGGTCCAGTGTAGGTGCCTTGTTGATGGGGAACCAGTTGTAGGCAGACAGGGCCAATCTGAGGGATCCAACTTTGCCTTTCTGCAGAACCCTGCTCTCAATGAGGTGCGGTGGGCTTTTGGCAAGTTTAGTGGTACATATAAAGGAGATTGGGGAGTGGTCACTCAGCAGGTCCAGGAGAACCCTGAGTTCGGAGAATCGAGTCAGTGAGCTAACTAAGACCCAGTCAATGAGGGTGCTGGTACCAGCCTTGTAGTTCTGCCTGGTGGGGTGAGTTATGAGTTGCATGAGATTTTGGGAGGTGAATAAGTCTCTGGAGGGTGTTGCCTCCTTACATAACCAGTTAATACTGAAGTCACCAGTCAAGATGAGTTCTGAGCCCTTTCTGAGTGCACTAATTTCTTCCATAACAAGAGGAAGGCCTTCTTTTTTGGGTGGCAGGTAGGTTGTGGCAATGGTAAGGGTTTTGCCTTTTAGGCTGACTTGTATTTTTACCACTAGTAGCTCATAATCCTCCACAACTTTGGAGATGGGGAGAACTGAGCAACTCAGTGAGTTTCTGACATATAGGAGGCATCCACCACCTTTCCTGCCTATTCTAACAAGTTGAAATGCTTGGAATCCTTTGATGGCCACCTCACCATTTTTGATCCTACCCGACAGCCAGGTTTCAATTAGGCAGAGTATGTCAGGTGCATGGATGGTCATCCAAGCCTGTAGCTGGTTGAATTTGGCAGTTAGGCTGCAGATGTTTAGCGATGCTATCTTTAGGCTGTTCACTGTATGGACCCCCCTGCTCTTCAGGGTTGTTGGTCCAGGGTTTAAGTGAACATTGCTAGAGAGTAGCAGTAGCAGAAAGATAACCTTTCTGGCAGATAGGGTGATGTTTATCTTCCCTCTTGTCTTCCGGCATCTGCACTTCAGGTGCAGGAGGTGTCTATATGCCTGTGTTAAATTAGGGGGAAAGCTAACCATTAAGGTTATGATTTGGGAGGTTGGCTTGGCGATAACTGTGTATGGGAGGTGTGGGAGGATAAGGAGCCTATCGTTACCGGAAGTGCTAGTGGCCATGTGTATGCTTTTCTTCCAGCTTGCACCCAGTGAGGATTCAGAGTGGGGAGATTGGGGTCCAAATTCGTATATGGTACCAGCAATGCCAAAAGAGGTAGTGAGGAGTAGTAGTAGTAGGTGGTTGCACCCCATGGTAGTTTGTTTGGTGTTGCTGGCCTGCTTAACTGCTAGCTGGTTTATAGTTGAAAGGGTATATAGTCGAATTAGGGTGAGGTCCCTAACAATAGGGCAGGTTAGAGCAGTAATTAAGAGGAGTTAGATGGAAGTGGTTGGAGAAAAAGTTGAGAGCAAATGTGTGATCCTGTGGGTGAGACTGCTTTAAAAAGGGGCAGTGAGAAAGTGGGTCAAGTCAGGTATTGAAGACAGGGAGGCCAATAGCATAAAAATGTGCAGCAGTGGAGTGACTAATCAGCTGCTAGGCTGAGGAAAGGGGCAGAGTTAGGGTCTATTTAATACTGTGATTAGGTGGGGAGGGGGGTGGAGAAAAAATTAAGTCCAGAACACGCACAGAAAGAGATTTCCCTGAGATCAGGAAGCGCCAGGCATTGGAGAATCAACCAAGGAGCAAAGCTGCCAATCAGTGCTTAGCTCCTCCACTGGATTCAAAACCACAAATTTCAGAGGTCCAGTGCATACCTGAATCTGTCCAGGGGCCGGCGGGTGGTCTGTTAGCTGTGGCCTGCTCGGAGAGAGCCAAGGCCACAGGAGCAGTTTGGGAAGCCTGCAGATGGGCTGTCTGTGGAACAAGGAGGGAAACACCGAGGATTAAATACAGCTAGAGTACAATAGCAAGCTCAGTGGGGAGCAGGCAATGGGGAAGGACAAAGCATGAGGTAAAGAGGTGGCAAATGGAGGCATTATTTAAAGCTAGAAGAGGAGTTTATGGGGGGGGGTCTGTGCTTTGGCACCAGGACGTCTGAGGAGGACAGCAGCAGCAGCACGGGAGTGTAAGGGAAGGGTTTGTAGGTAAGGCAGAGAAGAAAGTAAGGTGTTTAGAGAGACGGCATTACAAGTGAGGCAGATAAATTAATAATTAGCAGAGTGATCAGTGTGGGGAAGGGGCAGAGTTTGTCAGTAGGGTAGAAATGGAAAACTGCAGCAGTCTTGCTCAGTAGCTAGGTCAAGCAGTCAAACATCGGCTGCTATACAATACAGTTTGTCCAGCACTAAGTAACTCTGAGAGGCTAGACTAGTGGCTTGTAATAGACTAGCTAAGCTGGCAGGTAAAGTAAGACCAATTGATGCATAACATATGTAAATTACATTAACAACAATTTAGTCCAGAACACAGCACAGAAAGAGATTTCCCTTAGATTAGGAAGTGCCAGGCACTGAAAAATTAGCCAAGGAGAAAAGCTGCCAATCAGTGCCTGGCTCCTCCACTGGATTCAAAACCACGAGTTTCAGAGGTCCAGCGCATACCTGAATCTGTCTGAGGGTCAGCCAGGTGGTCTGTTAGCTGTGGCCTGCTCGGAGACAGCCAGAGCCACAGGAGCAACTTGAGAAGCCCGCAGATGGGCTGTCTGAATCTGTCCAGGAATCATTCGGGTGGTCTGTTAGCTGTGGCCTGCTCAGAGAGAGCCAGGGCCACAGGAGCAGCTTGGGAAGCCCACAGATGGGCTGTCTGAGTCGGGTGGTCTGTTAGCTGTGGCCTGCTCGGAGAGAGCCAGGGCCACAGGAGCAGCTTGGAAAGCCCGCAGATGGGCTGTCTGAATCTGTCCAGGGGTCAGTCGGGTGATCTGTTAGCTGTGGCCTGCTCGGAGATAGCCAGGGCCACAGGAGCAGCTTGGAAAGCCCGCAGATGGGCTGTCTGAATCTGTCCGGGGG
The DNA here is from genome assembly GCA_016271365.2 of Neoceratodus forsteri. NCBI lineage: Eukaryota > Metazoa > Chordata > Ceratodontiformes > Ceratodontidae > Neoceratodus > Neoceratodus forsteri. The sequence continues at coordinate 1,232,016,778 of CM028130.1, forward strand.
TCAGTCGTGGCCCGTTAGCTGTGGCCAGCTCGAGATAGTTAGGGCCACAGGAGCAGCTTGGGAAGCCCACACATGGGCTGTCTGAATCTGTCCGGGGGTCAGTCAGGTGGTCTGTTAGCTGTGGCCTACTCGGAGAGAGCCAGGGCCACAGGAGCAGCTTGGGAAGCCCGCAGATGGGCTTGGGAGTCCCTCACATGGAGGAGAGCATTCAAAACCTCTCTAGGGCTGTCTCGGTGCTATGCAGGGGATGAAAACCAGAGTGGACAGTCTTGAAACTGTTAAATCCCTACAGATTCTGTCTTAGCCATGCTGCTGCTCCTTTCTCAACAACTTTGTGCAAGAATGGCAGGTTAGAGATAGTTTAAAAATCTGAGAAATCATCAGAATCTACAGATGCCTACTTCAGGAGGGGTCATACCACTGTCTTCTTCAAAGCATATGGAAATAGCCCCTCCCTTAGAGAGGCAATGATGATGTCTACAAAAAATGGGCATCAGAACCTCCTCTCCAGCTTTCACAAGAGAAGCAGATGCTGGGTCCAGGACACAAGAATTGGGGTACAGATCCCAATGCACCCAGTGGATCTCATCTGCATTACATGAGCAGAAGCAGTCCCTGCAAACCAAGTTTCAGTCCAGTCCAACTCTGAACAACTATAGTTGTGGCTATCAACAGTGGAGGCTATCTCAGCCCTATCTGTAGACTTGAATGAAAGGAAATTAGAAGAACCTTTGCATCTCTCCTGAGAAATCTCTTCAGATCTTTGTGAGAATCTCTGTCAGTGATGTATACCACCCACCACTTTAAAAAGTGTAGAGGGACTATTTCCTTCAGCTATGATGACATCTGAGGAAAAAATGTCTTGTGTAAATCATTGCATCCCAGTATTTCTGCTAAAGAAACACCAGGACAAACTTGCCACTTTCCAAGATGGATTTCCACCACTTGCATTCTAATCACTGACCCTGCATTCTTAACATACTGAGGTCCACACTATACCACGGGGCACTCCTTCTCAAATGTACAGGGTGGTTACTGATTGGCAATAACCAGTCAGCTGCAGATAAAATGCTTTCATTATATTCTTCTACAGCCTCAGAAACACTGATAGTGGAGGCAGTTTTTATGCTAGATATCTGCTGTTCCCTCAAAAAACATTTATACTGCACCTACCCAGGCTCTACAGTGGCCCATCTCTGCAGGGGTTAAAAAGGAATGGGGAATCCACAAATTGAAGAATGTGACTATGTGATCTGACCAGACAACAGAAACAATCTCAGATGTGTTGGTTGCTATCCCAGCTGGAAAAAAAGTCAAGCATTTGGCCATCTACATGGATAGGGAACAAAATATGCTGAATGAATCCCAAAGACTCCATTATTTTGATAAGCTTCGTAGGGAATGTAAGCCCCCCCACCTGGTGTCTAGGGGTATGCCAGATGTTAACTTATGGGGAAGGGGCACTTGCCACCAGAAACATTGTCCCAGAAATTAAACTCATTACCTGGGTTCCCATGAGAGGCCTTCAGGGGGTGCAGGCATTTCTCAGCAGTAGGGCAACAGCAGCTGTGGGGGCAAGCTTAGTTAACTCAGTCACAAGTGCTGCAATAAAGTCCATTGTCCACTCGGGTAAAAGAAGAAAAAATTATTTAATTGTGCAAATTTGATCAAGTCACTCCACAGAGCGTGGGGTGCAAATCACTGTGGTGGGTAACTATCTGGGCACAGAGCCCGATACAGTCTGCAGCAACTTTCTTTTCCCAAAAGCTTTTATTACAGTGCTCCCTCAAAGTCAAAAAGACTCTGTGAATCCTGGCAGCAGCAACGTTAGTCATCTGGAAACAAGGCCACACAGCATTTTTTCTCCAGCACCTCTCCTGCTACAAACTTACTTTTCATCTCTCAATCCTACTAGGCACACAGGTCACACAGCACATACACAGCTGCAGAGGTTAGAGTAGCTGATAAACAATGCAGTAACTCCCTGCACTGGTGGTTCAGATCTGGAGCACTCCAACAAATGATGGCCTGTCCCAAACAAATAAAGACCCAAACAGAAACGACCAAGTCCCCTCTATCTGAAGGCAGTGCAGCTCTGAGCATCCCAGGGCAACATAGACTATGCAGGTCCCTGGCGATCCCAGAGACCCATGCACTTTCCCCTCTTCAGCAGTATAGGCTCCCTGAATACCTCCCAGCCAGGCTGAATTGCCACCGGAAAGGAAGATAGGCTGCCACCACTGCACTCCCTACAGAATGGGCCACTGCCCCCATACTGCCCCAATGGAATGGCCTACAGGACTTCACTTGATCTCACCACAAATATAAGGATTCACAGGACCCACCTGCACCACCCCACCTCAGTGTTAGAGATCATGAGGTGGGCCACAGGGTAACCTGTGAACAAGATGACCGCAACTGGGTGCCTACAAAAATGGAGACTCAATTACCGCACCTGTGTCCAGTGCTATCTGGCGGGGGGGGTGACCGGACACCGGGGTGGGAGACATATGATGACGGGAAGTATGTTGTATACATGTGCATGCACATGCAGGGTAGAGGCAGGGAGGATGGTATGTGGGAGAGGGGTATGGGCAGCTGTCAAGCTGGTCTGCTAGCATGGTGGGGAGGGTGGTCGACTGGGAGGTGCAGGTGCAGGGTTTGTGTCCATCGTGGCATGTTTTTTTTTTTGCCAGCAGGCGGCTTTCAGTTTATCAAGTTTTTCACACACACACGAAATGCACGCCCCCCCGGAGTTGAGAATCTATAAATAGGGGGTATGGGGGGGGCAAAGATCCCATGGGTGGTGCAGGGGCGCAGCCCTCCACATTAAAAACAAAACCAGTAGGTCTCGTTGCCCTCTTTGTCCTTGCCGTGAGTGTGCATCACCGAAATTGATATTTGGTGATGTACACTCACCATAACGGTGATCGCTATTCTGCAATCACCATTATGACATGGAACCGGGGCACAGACCTGACTTCCTGGGCTCTTGCTCCGCAATGGTGCAGGTGGTCCCCTTACTGCTCTGGACCCCAACCAGAATCCTGAATCACTACATACTCTGACAGTTTTTGAGGGCGGTGGGCTGGGGTGGCAAGCTGCTCACCCCAGCCCTGTACATTAGCCCTTATGGCCAAATCAACACTCAGGCCTCCTCTCTTCACCCAGGACTCCCCTTTTCATGCCAAAACCTTCTCCTTTTAAGCCCTCCAATCTAAGGCCCCACTCCCCCACTAGTAGGCAGGGCCCCTGTTCCAGACACTGTGGGTACACTAATTAACTAGTAAGCTCCCAAAGGAGGCTTACAGGAGCATGTCTTCTTCAGCGTAAACCCAGTAATTGATATTCCCAAGCACTAATAACCTCAGGGATTCTTATGACATGACTAACACCAAATCAGCAAACTCCTCGAACATTTTGATGCCCTCCTCCATTGGCAGGATGAGATGGTGAACCAGCAGGCTATTGCATTTCAAACCACCATCACATGAGAGTGTCACACACCTAAATAAACCTTGATCACTGACTGAGATGGACATAGGTTTCAATTCAGAAGTTCATATAATGGCAATCCCAGCACTCCTGTGATCAATATGATTGCAGTATTTAACCAGGAACCCAGGAGAGACTAATTCAGAGATGCAGCTACCAGCATTACCCCCCTTCCCCACACCAGGTCTCAGTTACGCAGACCAAGTCAGCTCTCAAGGTCAAAATGAAATCCGGCCTATTTTTATGACTCAAAAACTTGTTATCATGATTTGCAAGCTCATTTTTGTGAGACACAACTTCCACTTTAGTGGCATTAGGTTTCAGAACATAAAAATATATAGATGGCTTTGCATGCAGAGCCCTGTGCAAAGCAAGCTACAGTACAGGTCCGGGGCAATATTTGTGCTAATGCAGCTGGTTCGTGAGTAGCATGCAGGCCCGCTCACTATGTCTGCTGCAGATCTGGTGCTGTGTGTGTGTGTGTGTGTGTGTGTGTGTGTATGTATATGGAGGCAGCTGCTTCATGAGTGGCCTGTCACTATGCAATGTTCCTCGTAGGGTGTAAAAAAGGCATAAGCTAAAGATGTTCAGATGTTATATGTCTTCAAAAATTAAGGAAATTATTTGCAAAGAAAAACATTAATGCCTTTATTGGAGTTACAGTGTACAAAGTAGAGAAATGAAGCATTAGGTTTAAAAGTCTCAGAAACCTTAGGGAATCTGTGGTGTGGTGTTCCTCTGGGTTTGAATGATCACTACAACGTTTTCATTACTCTAATATTAACACTGTCTTGTCACACAGACTAAATGACACAGCAATGTTTGCATAAACGGTGCCAATATTAGGATAGGTCACATGATTGTTCAAACTCCAAGGACCTACCACACCACACCACACCACACCACAGATTCACCTAGGGACTTTTATCCCTAATGTTTCATTTCTCTACTTTGTATGCTGTAACCCTAATAGATGTATTAATTTAGTTTTTTCTAATATTATAGGGGTGTGGTAGCACCCCTATAGTAAGGATTGAGTAGGCTGTTGAATGTGAAATCCCAAATTCTGCACCTTAATAACTTTGGTGTGATTTGACAAATAGTCCAACATTTGGCATGCATGGTCAGGCTGTCAGAGTCTCAATACATAGAAAGTTTTGTTTCATGATGGCACCTTGTTCAGTTTTCGAGATCTGGAGTGCCAAAAATCAGAAAAAAATCACATTTGGGTTCCCTATACTTAACATTGGATGTTTTTTGCTCTCATCTGCAGCCTAGACAGTGTGGTATTTTTTCATGAAATTTTCAGGGTTGAAGGGGCCTATGCCAAGGGTATGCCTTTGGAAGGTTTCTTGAAAAAATATTATATGGTTCCAGAGGTATAATGATTTTAGAGTTAACGCCCTGACACGAACAGTGAAAAAAAGGATCGCAACTATTTATTTTCATTATTTACCTCTTGTACTGAAAAATATACAGAGTGTGTTGGCCACAATTTTATTTCTCATTTTAAATTCACAAATACAGAAAATGCATAAAAATAATACATAAAAACCAAACACCTTAACCTAGCTAAACGTGACCCATTTAGCTAAATTTTGCTGTTTGTTTTTAAACTTGCCAGAAATATGTTTTTTGGGTACCCCAAAATGCAGGGTTCCCAGCTTAGTGAGAAGAGCCATTAACCTGCATTCTCTGTATAACATTGGGACTTTCTTGAGTTTTGCAGCCACAGCTGGAACTTGTGCTGCGGTTTGCACTGAGAGCAGTGACCTGCCATTTCCATGATGTCTAGTGGCACTCCCCTCTGATCATTGGTGTCATATTTAGATAATGTTTCCCTGGTGTCTAGTGGCACCCCCCACCTTCTGATTGCCATCCCTGTATTTGTATAGTGTTTCCCCGGTGTCTAGTGGCACCCCCCACCCTTCAATCACCATCCTCATATTTGTACAATGTTTCCCTGGTGTCTAGTGGCACCCCCCACCCTCTGATTGCCATCCCTGTATTTGTATAGTGTTTCCTGGTGTCTAGTGGCACCCCCCACCCTTCAATCACCATCCTCATATTTGTACAACGTTTCCCTGGTGTCTAGTGGCACTCCCCTCTGATCATTGGTGTCATATTTAGATAATGTGTCCCTGGTGTCTAGTGGCACCCCCCACCCTCTGATTGCCATCCCTGTATTTGTATAGTGTTTCCCTGGTGTCTAGGGGCACCCCCCACCCTTCAATCACCATCCTCATATTTGTACAATGTTTCCCTGGTGTCTAGTGGCACTCCCCTCTGATCATTGGTGTCATATTTAGATAATGTGTCCCTGGTGTCTAGTGGCACCCCCCACCCTCTGATTGTCATCCCTGTATTTGTATAGTGTTTCCCTGGTGTCTAGTGGCACCCACCACCATTCAATCACCATCCTCATATTTGTACAATGTTTCCCTGGTGTCTAGTGGCACTCCCCTCTGATCATTGGTGTCATATTTAGATAATGTTTCCCTGGTGTCTAGTGGCACCCCCTGCCCTCCGATCACTGGCCTTGTACTACATATAATGTTTCCATGGTGTCCAGCGGCACCCCCTACCCTCCAATTGCCATCTCCATATTTGCATAATATTTCCCTGGTGTCTAGTGGCACCCCTCCACCCTACGACCACCATCCACATATTTGTATAGTGTTTCCCTGGTGTCCAGTGGTACCCCCCACCCTCCAGTTGCTGTTCCCATATTTGTATAATGTTTCCCTGGTATCTAGTGGCACCCCCAACCTCCAGTCATCAACCCCGTATTAACTGAAAATTTCCCTGATGTCTAATGGCACCCTCTGTCCACCAGTTTCCACCTAGTATTTATATACTGTTTCCCTGGTGTCTAGTGGCACCCCCACCCTCTGATCTTCAGCCTGTATTTAGATGATTTTTCCCCAGTGTCTAGTGGTTCCCCCTGGCCTCCAATTGCAGTCCCTGTATTTCTGTAATGTTTCCCCTAGTGTCTAGTGTCTAGTGGCACCCCTCACCCTCCAATTGCCATCCTGTATTGCTGTAATGTTTTCATGGTGTCTAGTGCCCCCCACCCTCCAATCGCCAGCTGCGTATTTACATAATGTTTCCCTGATGTCTAGTGGCACCCCCCACAATCCAGTCACTGTCCTGTAGAGCTGTAATGTTTTCCTGGTGTCTAGTGGCACACCCACCCCCTAATCGCTGTCTCCTTAATGTGACAAAGAAAACTTCCCCTCAGTGTTTTTTTTCTTTAAGCCTGTAAAAAAGAAAATGGGCCTGCCAATGGGTCACCCTGACCTCCCAATCAGCAGTCATCATCCTACACCCCCAGTATACCCCATACACTCCTTCACTCACCTGAACAGGCCCCACAGTGTATATCTCTCCGACTGAAAACATGTCTTGCTGCTGAAACCGAGAGTGCGATATGAGAAACTAAGGTAAGTGCGGTTCATTGTGTTTCAAAGGGATTTTGAATTTTGATGCATAACTTGGTCATGTTTGCATATTTTGACCCAAAATGTTCAACATGGCCCTTGTGGGACACCATTTTATGAACAATGGCAGTGGAATTATGCAAATCAGGCCTGAGAGGCAATTTTTTTGTTATATTGCCAAATCACCTTTCAGGTGAGTTTTGAACATTTTACCACCCTTGTTCGTGAGGTGGCCATGATGAAAATTTGGCGGCAAAATATGTAAAAATGAAGCTGGCCTGGTGGCACTGAGGGATGAGGTGCTGGATGCCTTACTCATGCTGTGCCTGCACCCGGGTTCGGGAACGATCTCGAGTTATCGGGGAGCCGGTGCAGGGGGGAGAGAGGGAGGGATGGAGTGGGAATGAGCAGCTGCACTGCAGCTCTCCCTTCTGGGGTAGATGCCCACACCTTCATAGTTCCACTCCCACCTGGTGGAGGTCTGGTGGGAAGCATAGGCATGAAGGGTGCAGTGGCAATAGCCAGGGGTGGGTCGGAAGGGGCCAAGCCAGTACCCGGCATGCACATGTGCCTCCACGCATTCATACAGACGGTGTGTCGGGGTCCTGGTCAGGGAGAAAAAGGAGAAATCATAAAAATTACATATGTAAAAAAATGTAAAAATGGCAAAGTTATGTGCATATGTTGAAATTTTTGTATACTCATTCATAACTTTGGTCATTTTAAATATTTTTGGCCCCAAATTGTCAACATAGCCATTTTTTCTTACTACCTCATAAACATGACAGCTGTGATATTTCAAATCCTGGCCAAACTGTGTTTTTACATCTGTGACATGGCATGCTATTTTGGTGGTACACAATGACATTTTGGTGGAGATTTGAAAATTTTCACTTTCCAAGTTCATAAGGTGGAGAATAAGAAAGCTTTATGCTGGAAATCTGGTGTACAGATATGCTAAAATGCCCAGGTTATGACTGAATGTTACAGTATTTCAACATTCACTCCTAAGTTCACTCATTTTCAATACTTTGACTCCAAACTTTCAACTGACCCATTTTTCCACACCACCTCATAAATATGACAGGTACCATTTTTTAAATCCTGGCCGAGACGTGTTTTCACACTTGTGGTGCAAAATGACATTTCCAATATGCTATAAATGATACATGTCATGTTTATAAGGGCAGTCATAAAATGACTATCTTGAAAATTTGAAGTCAAATAAAAAAAACAGTGAATATGTGAAGAGTAAATGTATGAAAACTGAATGTGTGAAGAGTAAATGTGTAAAGAGTCAATGTGTGAAGAGTGAATGTTCCAGACCCCGCACTTCTGTAGGCGGACAGAGTCTTTCCATAGCACGGGGCACAAAGGGCCCTCCACATCTGCACCTGTTCACTCAGGTCCCAAATGAATGAAGATATGATTCCACTATCTGCTGCCCACTTTCTCCACCTTGGATGATTCCCCACTTAAAGTGGTTCCTTCCTTCAAATACCTTGGTGTGTGGCTTGACAGCAAGCTTGACTTCAGTGCCTACATCGACACCATCCACGCTAAGCTCTGATCTAAACATAATGCCATGTATTAAAATAAAGATTGTCTTTCCCTTCAGGTTCATCATGAGCTTGTTACCAAAGTGGTACTCACAGTTTTTGACTATGCGGAGGTGGTCTATGGACTATGGACGTGGTTCCATCCCCTCAGCCTCCATGACCAGACTGTTTACCCTCTGTAACTCCTTCTGTCACTTTGCAACCAACTCACCTTCTTGAACCCATCACTGCTCGCTGTACACATCACTATCCATTCTTTCTCTTCCATCACATCACCTGATGCACTGTGACTATTTTATATCTAAATTCGGGTTTGGGTCCCTTCCCTCCTACCTCTTATGACAGGGAGATCCTGCCACTCTTGAGGACTGACCTTTTCTTAAATTTGTTGCAACAGTTGTTCTATTTCTTAGCCTAATTTATCCTTTATAGTTTCTAGTCCATAAGGCTGGCCACCTATGGGCACCCCCTTCCCTTTCTTGACTCAGCTATAATGTCCTCTTTAATTTTCCTTTTCCCTCTATGGTCCTCATACAGGCAGGTTATTGTGGTGACCTCTGAGCTGATGTAAAACAACAGGCTGGGTTTCTCATTGTTGGATTTAGTATGCAATAGCACTATGTCATAAAGTACCTTGATGCATATGCCTTATGTGTATGAAACCTGTAAATGTTGAAAATACCATGATACTAGGTGTTTTTGATAAAGGGAAAAAGTTACTAGGGGACTGTACTATAAAAAATAAGTTACCGGAGTAGAGATATCAGAAAACCCCTGCTGTGTTATTTAAATGCATGTAAATTACAGATCGTTTGAGGGCTCTTTAGCACCATACATTCCTGCTTTAAGCTGAACCAGCCTGAAAGATCATGGTGATTTGCATATATATCCCATGATGCTTTGCATTATGGAGGTATGTGTGATGTTGTGTTTCTTTGAAACTTGGCTTTATTGCCAGTGCCCTTTGGGGTAACCCTTGCTTCAGTGCTTCTGCACTGAGGTTCTTTGTCTTTAGCTTGTTTTGGGGATTTTCTTTTTTGAGCTCCCCATCACCCAAACACACAAGACCAACACAGAGAATGAATTAATTTCCACTGAAGAAATATATCAGTAGATCAGTAGGTGCTGACTAAGTGCAGAAGAAGGACATGCCGTCTGTTGTTGCAAACTGATGTATTGAAGAAGGGGTATGCCATTGCTTAAGGTTATCCCCTCTGCTTTAAATAAACATCACACAGTGATTGTGTGTTGATCCTGAAGTTCTGTGTCGGGTCCATCTGTTATCCTACAACCCCTCCACACCTCTCATAACTCCTGTCTATTGTACCCTCTGCTTCCTGCTCACTCCGTTCCAGAGACCATTGCACATTTGCTTTGCCACATTCCCATACCTCGGCTGGCGAATCAGCATTTGACTATTATCTCCCTTTTCTCTGGAATCTGCTCCCCCACCTTCCCTCCACTTCACTACCTCCCTGTCTCCCCAGACATCAGCTGAGACTCCTTCCCTCCCTCCTTGCTCCTGTCTTTCCCCCTTAACAGTCCCTCATATATTTGTTATAATGTTCTACTGTCTTATAATGACCTGTTTCCTCATAGTGCACTTTCTATTGTATTAGTGTGTTCTGACTTTGCACTTTTTGTAACACTGAATTTGTGTGTGTGCATGTATCATTTTATTCCTTCATTCCCTGGGAGGAGTCATGGGAAAGGAAGTCACCCCCTCCAAAACAAAGTGCTGATGTTCCAGTCCTCCTTGTTAGGTCTTTATTAGTGGAGAAATATAATTTAACACCTTTTTATTTATTCCATTCCCTCTCCTATGGGCCATGGGGTTCCACCAAGTCACTTCGACAAGAAATTTGTCAAAAGACTTTACAGTGACAGCACTTTGCCAACGGTGATCACATCACCGCAGCAAAGTGCCGATGTACCCAACAGCAGCCAGAGTCATGTATTGCTTGTGAGGGCCTTTGTCCCCCACACCCCCTAACCATTTAGATTTCTAACTCCGGGGGGGGGGTGGATGTCATGGAAGAGTGGCCGAACCCAGGAGTAGATGAATCTGTTAATTGCTCCCACAACCTGTTCAACACCCGAGTTGCTGTGGGAGATTCATTGTAACAGCATCGCTGTTACAACGGTATAAGCACCGGGGTATCTTGAATATAGTAAAATATAAAACATTCCCTTTCCAAAGGAACAGGGTACCTTGACAACAGTACAATATAAAACACTGAACAATAATATACTTTAGATAATTATTACTATTAAGAAGGCTAAAGTTTAGGGTTCACTGTGGCAGTGGGTGACTGAAGCTGACACCCACAATAAGTGCTACTTAAGAGCACAAGCCCCAAGTCTCCAGTTTCTTTGCTTCTTGGCTGCAGACCTTTCACTGTCCCTTCTGGTGTTTTCTCCTCCCCACCTGCCCTCCTCCCTGGCTCTTCAAGCTGCTGCAGTCAGTGAGTGGCTGACTATTCTCCTCTCTCAGCCATCTGCTCCCTTGATGCCCTGCATCACTTGTGAGTTGTGCTGTTCTCTCAGCTCACTGCACTGGTCCATATGGCTGGCTCCTGCTAGCCCTCCCCCTACTTTTGGTTTCAGACTCATAGTGGCCTGTGTTCTGAGGTTCTCCAGTCTGCTGCTGCTCAGGAGATGTCTTCAATTGCTGCTTATTCTGACACCTCTCTACCTTATGATGTGGCTGCTGCCCCCCGGCAGCTCTTTTGGTGGCCAGTCCTGCTGCTCATTCAGGCTTACATGTTACTGCCCTCCATTCTCTTGCCTTGCTTTTGTTGTCAGGTCCCCTCCCACTTCCTCTGCAGGTCTAACTGAGTTTGCTGTGCATTTTATTGCTATTGGCTGTTTTTATCTACTGTTCCTGTTGCTGTGCTTCTACTGCTGCTCCTACCTTGACTGTTACCTGGCAGATGCTGGTTCTGCTTTTAGAGTCCCTCTGCCTTCCTTAGTGTCTGTCTGCTATGCTCATGGCTGCTTTCTGCCTTGCCTTGGATGTCTGTGCAGTTCTCTCTCCTTGGCCATCTGTTGCCTTGGCATGCATCACCTTCCTGCATTTTTGTGGCCTTCAATATACTGCTGCATCTCCCATGCAAGCAATGCCCACCAGTCTGCCCAAGAAGTAATCCAGTTCTTTTCCTTAGGGCTCAGCACTCATACCACTCTACTTCATACAGGGCTTCACCTGCCACTGTCAAACTCCTGTACATTTTCATACTTTTGGGCACTCATCCCAATGATTACTGAGCATTAGCCTCAGTAACTACCAGGCACTCTCTCCAACTAGCAGGTTTCATAGCTGCTACTCAAGTGCTTCATGTTACCTTAAGGCCTTACCCTTCAAGGACTCAGCACTGATGTTACTATACATGGGCTTTGTACTTCAGAAGAGTGAAACTGGGCAGCTATGAAGCAGCTGTTCTATATAAGCCTTCTCATTGGGGTCCAGTCTTCAGTCCTGATGTTCCTTTGCCATTCAGGTTAAGCCTATAAGCACCTCCCAGTGGTGGAGTCCTTATGTGCATAGGCGCCTTCGTTTGCAGAGTTGAGTACTGTAGCACACTTTTGAGGTTGGACATTTCATTTAGACAGAAGGAGAGAACAAGTTTATCCCTTTCTATTATGATACAGCATGTTGGAGGTTCACCATATCCATTGTGGTTCATAATAAATAGAATATTATGCCTGGATGGATGGAGACTAAGACTTTGGGTCCCCCGTGGTTTCCTCCAGAAGTGTTTTTTTCTTTTCCTCTGATCTGACAGTAAAATTACAGAATAATATAGTAATAATAATCATATAAATTCCAGTATGAGTTGGGTTTGAATAGTGACTTTGCCTGTCTATATATATTCTAATGTTTTTGTTCATTCATCTCCAGTCAGTTTCCTCACTCCTTATGGGATGTTTCGTCTTTTGATTATGTAACCCCCAGGTCGCACTATCCCAAGGACTACTACCCCTGCCTGTTTGACTACTGACAGGTTGATGGGCCTAGGTTCTATGGTGAGTGCCTCCACCCAGAGGTCAGGGTTTGTAGTGGTTAGACTAGCTTGATCACAGCCCTCCAGGACACCATGACCCCCTTTGGTTCCCTCTAGTGGCTGTCTCAGTACTCAGGAGTTACAGCTCTAGTACCTCGCGTATACACACTGTTCACTCATAAAGTACCACTTACCCTCGAGACTGATTCTGCAGCATGTCTCTGAGGACCCCTGTAAAATAAGGTTAAACAACATGCACAGCAGAATACAATTCTGTTTCCATAAGTACCAACACCACAGACAGTATATAGTATAACAACAACAAATCTGATTTATTTAGGGGACAGTAACACGGGAGGGGGGGAATCAGGTTAATTGGTGGCATTAAATCACAGTATTGTGCACACATACAGGGTCTGACAAGTCACACTCTGGGTACCCAGGTTGGGGGGGGGTTAGCCAGGTCCATTGCCTGGGGTTGGCCGGCAGGTGCAGATGGATAGGGCCCAGTAGAAGAAAATATATGCACAACACCCAATTGTAATCTGGAGCCAGATGGCTCAGTCCATGAAGCAGTGAAACAACAAGAATTAGATGACACACTTGTGATTGAAAACAGGCTGTAGGGGTATACCCTGACTTGTACTCACAATATTAATGCTGAAAACCGGATGGTGGATATTCTTCTGGATTGCAAGAACAACAAGGCATGGAGACAAAGTCCTTGTAACTGGACCCCACTGCAGTTGATAGCAAACGGATTAAGTCTGAGAAAAGCTGGGGTTTGCTTCCAGCTTCAACACACAGCACACAGCACTGGGGATTGGAAATAGCATTCCTTCACAAGCACTACGCACATTCATATGTAAAGGAAAGTGCTATACCAGGCAGGCTGCTCCCATCCTGATCGCACTACTGCAAGATACCAGGAGCACACACAGCAGCTTCAGTTCCTGACAGACCGAAAGCGATTCAGCAATTTCTCCAGTCTTCTACAGGGTGAGCCTGGTTTCCACACTTCTAGTGCTTCTTTCTCCTCACAACTCGGATTCAGTCCAAACTGGCACTCACAAAGGCTGCAGACCGAAACTCAGGGCCTCACATGCGCTTCCCGTCGAAACTATACACCGCAGAAGCACAGAGCTACTGCTCTCTTCACAGTCACAACTGATCTAATCTTTCCAGTCACAGAGCAGGGCATTTCCTTTAGCTCTGCACCATTCTGTTGGCTGGTTCTGCTGTCACTCACAATAAGACTCCCTCTGTTGATGGAAAAAGGCATCAAGGTTAAAACTACATTTCCCAGAGTCACTGCCCATACAATCCCCTTATGGCTGGCTCAAAAGTGAGAGTCCAAGTTCCGATTCATCCACAGGCTCCATTTTAGGGTCTCCCTATCATCCTGATTGGTCCAAGTCAGCTATTCAGAACCAAAATGAAAGAGCTACACTGAAACAGTTCATGCTGAAATGAAGACAGGTTAGACAAATTACATTTTCTCAGTCACTGTAAATGATTTCTGGCAAACAGTTATATCTTTCAACAAGGCTCCCTCTGCACATGTAGCAATGGCAGAAACAGAGCGAATTGACAGCAGCCCGGGTGGAATTCGGGCATTAGAACACACAGTCCTCCCCATACAAACTAATTAAGTCTGCAAGCGGACAGCTCTTAAAGAGACAGTACGTGGAGGCTCAAATAGCACTCACTTGGAACCACATTTAAACAGCTCAGACGCTGAACACAGCCCAGACTTGAAACATTCAGGCAAGCTCCTGGAAGACTTTTGGGAACCCCCATTTTCAGGGGGGTTACAATTATTTTATTCAGTGCTTTCACTGCTGACCTTTTGGGCATCTTCCCTTGGGTAACTTTGGCCTACAGGAACTTGTTCCTATAACGTCTGTAAGGGTGAAACCCTCCTCAAGAGGATTTTCTGTGCCTTCGTGGTACCCTGAATGGGTGGTAGCCCCTATAATAGGAACAGCAAGAATGAATGGCCACATGTATTTTTCATAAGCATATGAATTTCCTACAGTTCAAGCTGAAACTACCAACAGTAGTAAGCATCATATAACAAACTAAACTACGACACCAACCTTTTAGCTGAGGATCTTGTTAACCTGGTTCCCCTTTTAGACTACAAAACTGTTTGTACATTGTGATTTTAATTTGAATTGGGTCAGCAGTTTAGTTAATATTTAGAAAAAATTGTTAAATGATGTACTCTTGTGCCAAATCGTTCAGCAACTTATTTAAATACCAAATATCTCACAAACATTAATTGATTGAAATGTTGCCAGAATGGTGGCTAGAGTGAGACCTGTAGGCCTATTCCCAGATTCACTGAGTGACAATCAACCGGTTTGCCCTGTTTAGCACAATGGCTTTGGAGTTAGGTATATTTTTAAGATTATTGAATAATTTTAATGAATTTGACCTTTCTTCTTATCTAAATGATTTATCTTGAATTGATTCGACTTATCTCTATTTAATGTTAATCTTGCTTTGAACTACTTTCTCAATGAAAAGACAAAGGTTATAGATAAACCTGCTGCATTAGTTAAAAATGATGGTATGTGGCAGAGATTCAAAATGGATTACTCATAATGTGTTTGTATTAATGAACAAATAGGACAGTGCGTGGGCTAACTTCAAAAAGCATGGTACTCAGCAAAGTTAGCAGGGAGACAGTCATTTGTGTAACCAGTGCAAATGTAAGATTAGGTCTACAAAGGCAGATTTTCTTAAGCAGAAACAGACCAAAAATTGGAATAATACTAAAAAAATTCTGGCAAGTCATTACATGTTTGCTTAGTCCTAGAAAGAACTCTCAGCTTATATCATAATGGACTTAATTTAACTTACATGATTGACACTGTTGATCATTATAATGAAACATTTACTGATTAAGAAAATAATTAGGAGACTTCTAGCTATCTTAGTACATTTCCTGATCACACAGCTGGTCATAGTGTTGGCTCTCTCGATCCTGTTGCCAGACCATAGTTTTTCTTTAAAGCTGTAACTCCAAGTGATGTTCATAAACTATTGAAAGAGGCAGACAAATATAAATCAGCTGAGCTGGATGGTGTGGGCTCAAGACTTAGTTTCCATGCTGCACCATACATTTTCAGGTCACCCTCAGAATTATTTAATCTTATATTTTGTTCAAGTCTACCAGGCCTTGGATTCTGGTAAATGAACTCATGCAGTCATCATGGGCCTGACCAAGGCATTTAATCTTGTTGAATATTCAATTCTTATAATTATTCTTATAGTTAAAATAGGTGATGTGACAATGGAGGCCCTTTGACTAGTTCTTGACTACCTCTTTAGCAGAGTATAAACAGTAAAATTTAATGGTAAATTCTCTAGCAAGAAAACAGTATCTTATGGAGTTACTCAGGGTCCATCCTTGCTCCTCTTTTGTTCACTATATTTATAGATCCAATCTCATAGAAAAATAGAAACAAAACCTTTTATAGGTACATTAGGGAGCATAGAAAGGATAAGGGAGGGATAGTGAAGATTAGTAAAGGAGAGGGGAGGTGAGCAGAGGGAGACAGTGAAAAGGCAGAGATACTGAATGAATACTTTTGCTCAGTATTCACAAAAGAAGAAGAGGAGGAGAAGTTACCTAAACCAAATAGTAGAAGCACTCTGGGTAGTGGGGTTGACGCCAGTCCATTTACAGAAGAAAGAGTCCTGAAAGAACTCCTAAAACTCAAGGTGGACAAAGCAATGGGGCCTGACGGGATTCACCCTAGAATCCTGAAAGAGCTGAGGGAGGACCTAGTGACACCACTAACCACACTTTTTAACAAATCATGGGAAGATGGTGGTACCTGAGGACTGGAGGAGGGCAGATGTGATTCCCCTTCACAAAAGTGGGAGTAAGGCAGAAGCAGGAAACTACAGACCTGTTAGTTTGACCTCAGTAGTGGGGAAAATGATGGAATCACTTCTGAAAGAAAGAATTGTTCAGTACCTAGAGGCCAGCGGGGCACAGGACCCAAAGCAGCATGGATTCACAGCAGGAAGGTCATGTCAGATGAATCTAATCGATTTCTTTGACTGGGTGACCAAAGTAATAGACTAGAGAGGGGCTGTGGATATGGCCTACCTAGACTTTAGCAAGGCATTTGACACAGTCCCGCACAAAAGATTAATAATCAAGTTAGCCAGCCTGGGAGTGGGTCCCAGGGTGGTAGCCTGGGTAGCAAACTGTCTGCACAACGGGACACAGAAGGTCATAGTGAATGGAACACATTCTGAAGAAAGGGGGGGTTACTAGTGGAGTACCTCAGGGCTCAGTACTGGGTCCAGTCCTCTTCAACATCTTTATAGATGACATTGCAGAGGGTCTGGAAGGAAAGGTATGCCTCTTTGCAGATGACACAAAGATCTGTAACAGAGTTGATACACAAGGGGGTAGAAAGGATGAAAGGGACTTGGCAAGGTTGGAGGAATGGTCAGACATATGGCAACTTAGATTCAATGCAAAGTAATGCACCTGGGAAATAAAAATCCAGGAGAAGAATACACAATAGCAGGGGAGGTACTAAAGACAACAATAATGGAAGGTGATCTGGGTGTAGTCATATCAGATGACCTAAAGGTGGGTAAGCAATGTGAGAAGTCAGTAAGGAGAGTGAGGGGGATACTGGGATGCATAGGGAGGGGCATCACAAGTAGAACAAACATTTGTCAATGCCGAACGTTCGCTTGCAGGTATTTGCAGTGGTGTTTGGCATGTATGGTGCTTTACCCTCATGCCCTGTGCGATTGCTGGTATTTGCACAATAAATGGTCAGCATGACCTTTTTGTTACCCCTACATAGGCAGAAACACGTTTTGGGCAGGATGTGAAAATGACAGCTGTACTGCTCATAAGGAAGTGTGGTAAATGCCAATGTTGAAAATCTGAGTGGAAATATTGAAAATTCGCGAATTCACGAAAGCATGCGTGGAACGTGCAATCACGCCGTAAAACAGTCATTTTTAGGAATTTTTTCACCAAATTTTCAACATTGCCATTTTAAAACCTCTGCTAATGAACAGTGTCACTGTGATTTTCTTAATGTGTCCTATACACTGAGTTCTTAGCACACGACTGTGTCATTGCGCTACATGGGCGAAACACGTTTTGGACAAGATGTGAAAAATGACAGCTCGCAGTTCTCATAAGAAGTGTGGTAAATGGCAATGTTGAAATCTGGAGGCAAATATTGAAAATCAAGAATGTAACAGCCGCAAGGAACTGCTAACGAAGCTCAAACAGTCATTTTAGAATTTTTTCACCAAATTTTCAACATAGCCATTTTAAAACCTCTGCTCATGAACAGTGTCTCTGTGATTTTCTTAATGTGTTCCATACATTGATTTTGCACACCTACTGCGCCATTGTGCGCTACATGGGCGGAAACACGTTTTGGGTGAGATGTGAAAAATGACAGCTGTACAACTCATAAGAAGGTGTGATAAAATGGCAATGTTGAAAATCTGGAGTGAAAATATTGAAAATCGCGAACTTACGAGCCTGCGTAGGAACTTGCTCACGCTGCGCTCGTAAAACAGTCATTTTTGGAATTTTGCAATTTTGCACAAATTTTCAACATGGGGTTTTGGACCCCTTCTCATGAATGATGTCACTGTTATGGCGTGTACCGAGGCTGAAGGTGATTTCACACAGTGACTGCACAGTGCCTGTGAAATCACCCTTTGGGCCCGAATAACGCCATGACAGTGACATCATTCATGAGAAGGTCCCAAAACCCCATGTTGAAAATGTGGTGCAAAAATTCCAAAAATGACTGAGACATGCACAAAGTTGAAACCCCCCTATGTAGCCCATTATACAGCTTACCGGCATTTCCTCAGTTCATGGTCGGCTTTGAAGAGTGCAGGACGTTTCCGGTCCACCGAAGATTGTCGACCGGAGTCCGGAGGTAGGAGGTAAGTATGGGGTGGGGTGTGTGGGAGGCTGGTGCGCAGTGGGTGGGTGCAGGTTGTGGGAGGGCTGGAGACTCGCCGTGGGACCGTTTTATTTTACAGGTTTAAAAAAAAGATGGCGTGGGACGTTTGCCATGCTGGGGTCGGCTCCCAGCATGGCAGAAAATGTGGGGGGCGAGGGCCAACAGAGGATTGGGCACCCCGTGCAAAACAAATGAACGTTTGCCACGCTGGGGTGGGCTCCCAGCGTGGGCAGCAGGATGGCTTGGGGATTGGGTACCCCATCGGGCAAACAACATTTGCCACACTAAGGTGGAGCTCCCAGCATGGCCAAAAGCTTTGGGGGCGGCGCGGACGCGAGGGGAGCACGTGATGCAAGGAGGGACGGCGGCGGGTGCTTCAGTATGGCAGCGGTGCTTTCCTTTGAAGCAGAGGAACACTCGCTGTCATATTGAGCCCTGCACCCATTGGTGCAGGACCACCATGCCTGCTCAAGGGAGCAGTGCATTGGATCAGAGAGGCACACCTCCAAGTGTGCTACTCTCCCAAAACGTTCCTTGCGCATGCGTGCAAGCAAACGTAAAAAGGGAAGTGGTTATCTCTCTGTACAGACAGTTGGTGAGACCCCATCTGGAGTACTGCATGCAGTTTTGGAGACCTTATCTATGCAAGGACATAGACAGGATGGAAGCAGTCCAGAGGAAGGCAACTAAAATGGTGCAGGGTCTACATCAGAAACCATATAGAGAGACTGAGAGAACTTAATATGTATACCCCTGATGAAAGGAGGGACAGGAGGGACATGATAGAAACTTTTAAGTACCTCAAGGGAATCAACAAAGTCCAGGAGGGTAGCATCTTTCAGAAAAAGAGATGTGTAAGAACAAGGGGGCACAATTTAAAGTTAGAGGAGGGACGGCTCAGGAGTAATGTGAGGAAATTCTTTTTCATGGAGAGAGTGGTGGACGCATGGAACTGCCTTCCTGGAGAGGTTGTGGGGTCTAAAACAGTGGGGGAATTCAAACATGCACGGGACAGACATAAAGCAATTATGGTGGGGAGTTGCAGGAAGTAGGCTGTTGGTTAGTTAGAATCTGCAGCTTATCCAATAGGAAGGAAATAGGCAGACTGGGTGGGCCAAGTGGTCCTTATCTGCCGTCAAAGTCTATGTTTCTATGTAGTGTTGGCAGAAAAGACCACAGGTCCATCTAGTCTACCCAGAGTTCTCTATCTGCCCCAGACCTATTGCCCATGCAGGGTTTTATCCACCCTGGTCCACCTCCCTGCTTCCTTTTCCTACTGCTACCAATCTGAGCACCCACCAGACCCTTCACTCTGTCTCAGCCTTGCTTGAAACTATTCATAGTCTTAGTGCCCACCATCTCTTCTGGAAGACTGTTCCATGGGTCCACTACCCTTTCCATAAAATAGAACTTCCTTACATCCCTCTGTAATGTTCTCCACCATGCCAGCTTCCATTAGTGACCTTGGGGCCTTGATGCTGTATTCATTCTAAATACTGTACAACAGGAAACCTTCACTGTCTTTTTATTTTCGCTATTTTCGCCGATTTCAAAGTAGTGCTAAAATAAAAGACTGAATATTAGGTCAGTCATTATATAATAGCAGCACTAGTGTTCCACCAGTGAAAATAAGATGATGTGAACATGTCAGGTGTGCACAGAGTGCTAAATATAACAGGCTTGAATTTAAACTGATAACAGTAATTCCAAAGCAGTTCACCTTGTTAATTCCTTTCAGGATCTTGAAGGTCTCTATCATATCCCCTCTCTCTCTCACCTGGTCTCCACAGAGTAGTTGTTCAGTGTCTTGAGATGATCTTTATAAGATCTGCCCTGTTGGCCCTGAATCATCTTGGTCACCCTGTGTTGTATTGTTCCCAACTTGTCCCTGTCCTTCCTTAGGCGAGGACTCCAGAACTAAGCAGACTATTCCAGGTGTGACCTCTGCAGTGACCTATATAGAGGTAGTAGTACCTCCTTTGCTGTCAATACCCATTCCAATACACTCCAGCATCCTATTAGTCTTACTATAGGCCTTGTTATACTGGCTTGATTGTTTGAGGCGTCATTAAAGATGACTCCCAGGTCCCTATCCTCTGCTATAGTGCTCAGTTTAACTCTTTCCATCCAGTACTCTTTCCTGTTATTTTTTTCCCTCACTGCAGAACCTTGCATTTTATGGCATTGAATTTCAACTGATAAACCTTAGGCCACCTCTCTAGCCATTGTTTTTTCTGTGCACTTTATTTGTGCTCTGGGGGACTAGGGCATCTCTCAGGAGTGCCCTCTCAGCCACTACCTCTACTCCCAGCCTGAAACCTCCTTGCCACCAGAAGACACATTGCTGAGCACCCACTCTGGACCCATGGTCCCGTCCAGCCCCACAGATCACCCCCAAGGGGAGGGCCCACCTCACCTACCTGACAGCCTATCTGGAATTAGAGGGATGGTCCTGGGTCCGGGTCGGGGGGGCTCGGGAGAGCTGGTGGTCGGCAGGTCCAGCAAAATGATGTGGGCAGGCTACTGGGGCCTCCCTTGGTCCTCCAGAGATTTTTCTTGGTCTGTTTCCCCCTCAGAACACAGTCTGCAATTGTTCCTGCATGGCTGTTTCACTTCACCTCTTGCTGCTAGAGCCTGCCGTTGTCCCACCCCCTTCCACGTCCCATATGCTTATGCCACCTCTGGTCTCCACCACAGGTGGCTACAGCACTGGGAACCCCAAACAACCCACCCAGGAGAGAAGAGCTGTCCTCCAGATGCTCAATTCTCTCCTCCCTCCCTCCTCCCTTCCAACCCCCAACAGCCCAGGTCCATTCCCGAACCCAGGTTGCCGGCACGGTGCGAGGTGTTATGTCCAGTGCCTCAACCTGCAGTGCCACCAATCTGGCCTCTCTAGTCTTTGTAATCCCTCTGCATCTTCCTGATCCCTTCATAACTATCTTCCCTACTGCAGAGCTTCATGTCATCAGCAAAGAAACACAACTTGCCCCAGATGCCCTCTCCAATGTCACTGATGAACATATTGAAGAAGACAGGACCCATGATTGATCCTTGTGGCACCCCACTCATGACCTTCCACTCTTCCAATTTGACCCTGTTTACCATCACACCCTTTGCTGTCTCTCCTTCAACCAGTTTCCTATCCATCAAACTATGTCCCTAGCAGCACCCAGGTCCTCAAACTTCTTCAGCAGTCTTCTGTGGGGCACTGAGTCAAAGGCTTGCTGAACTGAAAAAGAGTAAATCTACTGCATGGTCCATATCTACCATTTTGTCCCACCCAGTCAAAGAAAACTATCAGGTTGGTGTGACAAGATCTCCTGCCACAAACCCATGCTGTTTACTATCCTGTAGACTGTTGCTCTCTAGGTAGTTCGCAAGGTCTTCTTTGATCAGTGGCTCCAGTGGTTTACCGACTACAGATAAGGCCAAAATGTCTGTAATTTCCCAGTTGCTCACCCCCACTTCCCATGTAGTAGGAGTATGTCTGCTACCCTCCAGTCTTTCAGAACTACCCCTGTCTGAACTGAGCTATTGAATAGCGCGATTAGTGGTTCAGCCAGTTCTGCAGCTAATTTTTTGAGCACCCTTGGGTGCATCCCATCTGGCCCTGGACATTATCTTTTAGGGCTTCAAGCTCTTCAGGACCCTTTCTCTGGTAAATACTGGTTGCCTTGTTTGCGAATGCCCTGACAGCTGCTTTGATGCTATTTTCAAGCAGGAGCCTGCTGTCTTCCCTTGTGAAGACATAGCAAGGTTATTGTTAAGGATGACTGTTTTTGGTTCATCTCCTGTAGTACTCTCCCCATTTGTAGCCCATCAGTATCCACTCCTTCTTCCTTTTTGCTGATTATATCTGAATAATTGTTATTCCTCACACTTGACCCTCTGCAAAACACGGCTCTGTATCTGCCTTTGTCTCCCTAGTTTGTATTTGTACTCTCTCCATTCCTCTCCCCACCCTCGCGTTTCCTGGTATCTGTGAAAGCCTGATTCTTGGCCCTCACTGCTGCTTTTGACCCTTTCTGAGAACCATATTGATCTCTTATACCTGTTTTGTTTTAAATTCAAAATCTTTTAAAATTTTAAACAGATTTTATAACCAGATTGTGCAGTTTTGCATTATAATTTTACATCAGTAGATCAAACTGACGATCAAGTGTGAGTTTACTTTACCAGAATGAGGCACTGAATGTAGCTGAGTAACCTTGTCTTGAATAAACACAAGACTAAGGTTATGGTGCAAGGTACATCATTTAGACTGCACAGAACCAGCCTGAGAATCCCTACTTTTTGATGGTCAAGAATTAGGTTGTGTATCTTCTATAAAGTTTTTGAGTGGGCAAAGGAACCTGCTTGAGGAGGGTTCTACTTCTAGAGGTACCACGGAACATGATTTCTTTAGGCTAAAGGTACCTAAAGAAGAAGCCCCATGGAAAGAGGCATGCCACTGGAAGAGAGGAGAGGATAGTGGGGCAAAGAAACACTGCTTCTGAAGGCTGAAGGAAGCTGGGCTTAAACAGCTCAGCCAGCGGGCATGGCGGGTTGCTCCTGCCCACTGAACTGCAGGCATAGCCTTAGAATTCAATAGGCATATGCATCTTAGTGAGGAGTTATGCTTGTGTAATTGTGTTGATAGTCTGAAGGTATTTGAATGAATGTGTTGTTGACTGTCATATTAGTCTGAAGGTATTTGAATGAATGTGTTGTTGACTGTCATATGTGGATCCTTTGGCTGTTCGCACTCACTGTCCCACGGGGAACTACCACCCTATCGGGGTACCGTGAAGGTAAAGGAACCCGCTTGAGTAGGGTTCCACCCCTAGAGGTGCCACAGGAACATAATTCCTTTAGGCTAAAGGTACCTTAGGAAGGTCCCAAAAGTACTGTGCAACAGGTGGTGAAAACAGAGCATGAGCGAGAACAGATTGACAGCAACTAGTGATAACTGATAACAGACAGAAACTGAACTGAGCAACAACTGACAGTAATTGGTAACTGATAGCAGATAGAGGCATGACTTCTATAAGGAGAGAGGGAACAGCAGGATGAAAAGAGGGCCGCCATTCAACCCCAGTTCACAGTGGAACCTTACTAGGGTAAACACTATACTAATATAAATGTACTACATTACGGACCACATCCTGCGGAGACTACATAATTTTTATGATCTTTGGCACAGAGAAGAGTAAAAAAATTCCCTTATGAGGAGGAAATCTCTGAGGATCCAAAGCCTTGGTCACCATTCCTCCAGACTCAGGAAAAACATAGAAACATAGAAATATAGAAGTTGATGGCAGATAAGGACCACAAGGCCCATCCAGTCTACCCATTTCTTTTTCTACCTTATGAATGTGCAATCAGCCTTTGCTCTGTCAATGGCCTGCCTATTCATACTCATCTGTATTGCTCCCTTATGCCTATCCCATGCCTGTTTGAAGCCCTGCACTGTATTCATATCCACCACTTACTGAGGTAGGCCGTTCCATGCATCCACCACCCTTTCTGTAAAAAAGAACTTCCTCACATTACCCCTTAATCTGCCACCCTCCGATCTCATGCTGTGACCTGTTATCCTGCTATTTTTCTTATATTGAAACATGTTAGACTCTTTCACCTTGTTAATGCCTTTAAGGTGTTTGAATGTTTCAATCATCATCTCTCTCTCTCCCTCCTTCGCCCTAGGGTATACATATTGAGTCTGTTAATCTGTCCTCATATGTTTCTGATGCAGTCTCTGCACCATTTTGTTGCCTCTTCTGGACTGCCTCAGTTTAGTTAATGTCCTTGTGAAGGTGTGTCCTCCAGTACTGCATGCAGTACTCAGATGGGGCCTAACCAGTGTCTTGTAAAGAGGGATTATTACCTCCCTCTTCTGACTTATGATACCCCTACTAATACACCCTAACATCCCTCTAGCCTTACCTACTGCTTTAGTGGTCTGCTTGGATGATTTCAGGTCATCGGTGATGATGATGCCCAAGTCTCTTTTTTTCCTTGTGACTGCCAGCAACTTCCTCCCAGCCTATAGGTGGCTTCAGGGTTTCTCTTCCCTATGTGCATGATCTTGCACTTCTTTGCATTAAACCCCAGTTGCCACTCTTCCGACCATTTTGCAAGTTTATCCAGATCTCTTCTCATTCTGCCCACTCCATCTGGATTATCTACTCTGTTGCAGATCTTGGTGTGATCTGTAAACAGACAAACCTTACCCTCTAGTCCATCTGCAATATCACTGATGAAGATATTGAAGAGGACTGGCCCCAGGACTGATCCCTGAGGTACCCCACTTGTGACTTGCATCTCTTCTGACTGTATACCATTTACCACCACTCTCTGTTTTCTGCCCGCCAACCAGTTTGCCACCCAGTTTACCAACTTCTGACCCACCCCAAGCATACCCATCTTATTAATCAATCTTCTATGTGGAACAGTATCAAAAGCTTTGCTGAAGTCAAGGTAGGTGAAATCAACTGCTCCCCCTTGGTCCACCACTCTGGTTACCCAGTCAAAGAAATCTATGAGATTAGTTTGACAGGACCTTCTTTTGTAAACACATGCTGTCTTGGATCCTGTGCTCCTATGGATTCCAGGTGTTGCACTATCCTTTCCTTAAGGAGTGCCTCCATAATCTTGCCCACTACTGAGGTAAGACTGACTGGTCTGTAGTTCCCTGCCTCCTCCCTGCTACCACTCTTGTGGAGCGGGATCACATGAGCCCTTCTCCAGTCTTCTGGGACCTCTTCTGTGCTCAGAGACTCACTAAACAGTTCTGATAATGGTTCTGCTAGTTCCACCCTTAGCTTCTTTAGTACCCTGGGTTGTATGCCATCAGGTCCCATTGCCTCGTCCATCCTGAGCTTATTGAGCTCTTGTAGGCCCCCCCCTTTCTTTTGTGAAGGGACTAGTGCTCACCTCCCTCCTCCCTGTGTCCATGGTGCTGAGCTGTGGGCCCTGCCATACCTTCTGTTCAGTAAATACTGAGCAGAAGAATCTATTTAGGATAGATGCTTTTACATGGTCCTCCTCCTCACATGCCCCCTTATCTCCTTTGATCTTAGCAATACCCCCTCTGGACTTTCTCCTTTCACTAATGTATCTATAGAAAGTCTTGTCACCTTCTTTTACTGTTCGTGCTAGTGTTTCCTCGGTTTGGGCCTTTGCCTGCCTTACTGCCTTCCCTGCTTCCCATAGGGAAGTTTGGTATACATCCCTATCTTCATCCCCCTGTGGTCCCTTATATTTCCTGAAGGTCAGCCTTTTGGCTCTGACCTTTACTGATACTGTTTTTGAGAACCAAAGTGGTTTCCTTCTTCTTTTGCACTTCCTTTTCTTTCTAACACAAATGGATGTTGCTTCAATTATTGCATCCTTTATGCTTGCCCACTTTGCTGTACCCCCCTCACCTGTATGTCTTTTTTGTCAGGGCTAGCTTAACTCTGTTGGCCATCTTATCAAAGTCAGTTCCTCTGAAGTCCCATGTTTTTGCCTTGGAATGGAATGATTTAGTTCTAGTGGCCAAATTGAACCATACCATGTGATGGTCACTGGCCCCCAGGTGACCTTCTACCTGAGATCTGTGATCATTTCCTGTTGGTCAGCACTAGATCTAGGATAGCCCTGTCTCTTGTGGGTTGTTGAATCAGTTGTTTGAGGCCCTCCCTGCAGAGAATCCACCATGTGTCTAGTTCTGGCAGATGTTCCTGCTGGTATTGACCAATCTGTATCTGACATGTTGAAGTCTCCCATTTAAGAATCTTCCCTTTAGCTGTCATGTTTTGTATATCTTCTAACATCTATATCCTCCCCCCAGTCTGGGGGCCGATAGACAACCCCAGTTCTTATGGCTGTCCCATTTTCTGTTTCCAGGGTGACCCACAGTTTTTCTGGCTCCTTATGTGTATTCTGAATTTCTGTAGCTTTGATATTTTCATTGACATACAGGGCCACTCCACCACCCCCCTTTTTGCACCTTGGACTCTTCTGAAAAGTACTTAGCCAGGTATTGAAGTCTTCCAAGTGCGGTTACTAGTAAACCATGTCTCGCTAATTGCTACTATGTCCAGTTTAGCCTCTGTCATTATTGTCTGCAGGTCTTGGATCTTGCTTCCCAGACTGTGAGCAGTTGTGTACATGATTTTCCAATGGCCAGATTTTGGTGTGTTAGTTGTTGGGTGAGGTCTGGCATTTCCTCTTTGCATCATATGGGGAACTGGACCTTTTTCCTTACCTGGTGATGCAAATGAACTGCAAACATGCTGAACTCCTGTTTGACCACTAGCTGGGGGAGGGGTGTTCTTCCCATTCGATGTATGGGGTGCTGCACCCCCTCCCTATTTGCTAGTTTAAATATTCTGCAAAGACATCAAACTTCTACCCCAATGCACTGACTCCTCCTTAGTCAGATGCTGTCCATCAAATTTAAAGAACTTGCTCCCAAAACTGTTCCAGTTCCCTACAAATTTGTGTCCTTTTTCCTGATGATGATGGCTCAGCTATCACAATTTAGAGACCCAGTTCAAGGGTACTTTTTTAGAGGATGGGATATCACTCTATCCCTCTAATAGGAATGCCATGGGGGTTCCACAAACTGATCTCTGCAGCTAATGGAGATTCCTCATAAAGGAGCCCCCCCAAGGCAGGAGGAGAAGGAGAGTAACAACCGCTGAAAGGCACTCACCTGGCCTCCACTGAGGGGAGGCTTAGAGAGGAAGCCAAACCATTGATGAAAACTAGAAGCACAAAGAAACTAAAACAGAAAGAAACACAAGGTACATGAGAACAGGAGTGTGGCAGGAATAGTTGACTGAGAGAAGCACAAACTGTAGCCAGGAAGGGAGAAAGCAAAATATTGACCTAGAAAGCCAGTGGAGACACAAACCAAGCAGAAAGCCTAAAAGCACAAAGGGAAAGTGGGAGACAAACACTTGGAGAAAAAGGGTGGTCCTCCAGCTACAGCAAAGAAACAGGGCCCCATATTTAGACTTGGCCAGATGCACGTGCAGACAGATTCCACTGCACACAAAAAAAAAGCACCATCCAGCTCTGAAGCCATATTCAAACAGATTGCAAGATCGTGCAATCTGTTTGAATATCAGACTCTGGATGCGTGGTGCACAGCAAACAGCCACCAGGTATGGCACAGCGCATCTAGGGTGCAGGGGCCAAAGACCACCCATAGGGGAATGCACGATGCATACCTGTATGAACCACAGCCCCCAGGGGTGATATTCAGCCCAAACATGCTAATGAGTTCATTGGACATTCCGGGTGCAAAGGAACCAATTGCATGCCCATTATGGGCTCATCTGCATGGTTGCAACTGGTGGAATGCAACAGGCCAGCCACCCTCCAAGCCCCAGTCACTGTAAAATATGTAAGAACTCCCTGATTCCCATTGCCATTATGTAGGGAATGCCCCTCCTGAGCCCTGATCACAGTAATAAATAAAAACATCCCCAATCCCTGTTTCCATAGTGCAGGAATCCACCCTCCCCCAGCCCCGAACACAATAATAAATAAAAACACCCTGCTCCCTGTTTCAATTGTGGCTTGTCTGTAAAAGATAGGAGCCACAAAACTGTTACTCAGAAAATCTTCTGCGATATGTCTTTCCTAAAGAATGTTATCCAGACTGCTAACCTCCTGGATGCATATTAAAAGACTAAATCCTACCTTCCATAAAGGAGTATTAGCTACAAGGATATATTTATTTTTTATTAACAAAAACCTTACCAATTCAAGCAGTGAAAATCAAACCGGAAGAATATTCAGATCATACAGTGGGTCCTCAATCAGCTCAAATTCATGGGCCAGGGCTGTGGAAACTTAATTCTTCTCTCTTAAAATTTGATGATGTATTACAGGATTTGAAATATTTTATTACAAGTTGAAAATCTGTAGATGAAATGTATGATGACCCCACACTTTGGTGAGCAGATACTATAATGGAGATTAAGCAGCTTTTAATTTCTATTAGTAAAACACACAGGAACAAAGACAATTTTTCTTATTTGAAAAACAGACAGCAGTTGCAGTACTTAATGACTTATCTCAAACAACAAAACATAATTTTACAGATCAAATAAAATACATGAAACAAAGTATGCATCAGTTTCATAAAAACAAGCTAACACTAAAAATGCAACAGACTTTTGATACTCAAGGAAATTTGCTACAGTATGTCCTTTTTTAAGCTGCAAAAACAGGATACATAAGAAAACTCTGGAAGCAGTTTTTGATACAAACAATGTATTACACACTACACCAAATGAGATTTTAAATGTGGTCATGCAGTATTCCTTCCAAATCTTTAAGGAGGAAGAAATTGCCTTACACAATTTTCAACCTTTTTTTGAAAAACATGCCCCCCCCCCGTATGTCTGTCTGAGATATTGATGGACCTAACAAAAGATATAGCACCAGAAGAAGTGTAGGAGTTGCCATTTCCTCCTTAAGAAATGGTAAAGCACCTGGGAAAGACGGTTTACACCCAAACAATATAAATGTTTCAGTTCAGAAATTGCAATAGAATTAGCTCAGGTTTTAATTTTTACTGCAGTCTTCTGAGATACTGCTGGAAATGGCTGAGGGTATATTTATTTTTCTTCATAAAAAAGGGGATAAACAAGAGCTATCAAACTGGAGACCCATCAGCTTATTAAACTTTGATTTTAAAATTTTAACAAACATTTTAAATGCAAGACTCTTAAAAATGGCAGAATACCTTATAATACCTGCACAGTCCTGTACTGTACTGGGAAGGTCAATTATAGATCAACTCATACTATTAAGGAGATTATTGAACATGATAATATTACAGGATTGGAAGGATTTATTCTGTCATTAGATCAGTAAAAGCTTTTGATTCAGTTAGCTACGCCTTTTTGTGGCAAACCTTGTGGACATATGGCATACCACAACTTTATATAGACTGGTAAAAATGTTATATAAAACTGCAACAGTAACACCCCCAGGTGAATGACAAATGTGGACCCCTTATTTCTATAAAGAAAGGAGTAAGGCAGGGCTGTCCATTAGCCCATTGCTGTATATTTTCAGTATTGATCCATTATTACGAATATTAAATATGACACAATTGGTTTCCCCCATTCAATATTTGGACAACCCCTTGTCATTTACAGCACTGGCATATGCAGATGATATCTACCTTTTAGTTAAAAATTCATCCTCAACAGTAGAAGCACTACACATTTGTTTAGATTATGAGTCTGTATCTAAAGCTGCCTTAAATAAAACTAAATGTATAAGTAGAGAATTAGGCAAAAACATATTTCTAAAACACAAATAGCAGGAATTAAGTTAACAAGAGAACCTATAAAGATACTGGGGATAGAATTTGGTATGGACAATATGGATAGTTTAAACTGTGACAATAAGTGAAAATAATGATACAACGATGGAATCAGTGGACAATGAGCAAGACAAAAAATGTATCTTATTAAAACACATTTATTACCAGCTTTTTCATTCATCAGTAATATCTTTCCACCTCCAAAATCAAGAGAAACATTAATCTTAAGGCTTTGTTTTAAGTGTTTTGGGGGAGCAGGTTAAATCAATAAAATAAAATATTCTTTATTTACCAACACAGAAAGGAGGGCAGAACATGATTAACCCAATTTTATTTTTTTCTGTCAATTCATTTTACAAACTTAAAACCCTATTAAAACATAATGGAAAATGTTGAACTATTTATTTCATTCAACAATCTCCATGTTGTTTACTTTGTGGGAGACCGGTGCTCTATGAGTCATGAAGAAACCCCCTGACTCCATCATATTTGAAGGTTGTTTTGTAAATTCAAATCTTGAAGTATAACAAGCTTATCAATTCTTACTGGTCCAAAAAAACAAGCATGCATACAGGTTGTTGGTACACATTTTCAGACCCTATAGTTTTTCAAAATGCCCAGTAGATTGTCTCCCAGCCCTACAAGAATTAATAGTTGATAAGAGGATTCCTTTAAAATGAAAGACATCGATTGGTTGTGCTGTCATGAAAAACTCAACATTAAGGCTAATCAAAACACAAACAGATGGAAGAGAGGATGTGTTCTAGACAAGGATGTGTGCAACAACTGGAAGCTACTGTTTTGTTCCTATTATACTGTGTGATATGTACTGTACCTCCTCTATGTACTGTGTAACTTGCACCTCTGTATAACTGTTTGGAATCTCCTGTTGTAAAACACTATATACAGTATGTATTTTTTTTTTACCTGTTCCTTGATTTGTGAACTCTCCCAGGTCGTGCCTGAAAATAGGCAGTTCTGTCTAGTGCACTTACCCAGTTACCAAAAGCAAATAAATAAATAAATTATAGGATTTTAATTTATGGGTTATACACTAAGGAGTGGGGAAAATGGGATAGGAGTACCCTGAATGTAGTAATGGCAACATTTAAATGGTTCATTTGGAACTCTAGAAGTTTATTTACCCTGCAACAAAAGAATATTAATTATATTGAATTACTGTCCAAAATTACTAATGAATTCCTGGAGATTTATAATATTGAAACAAAAAATAATATTCAGCAGACTTCCTTGGATCACTGATATTGATGTACCAATTACGTAAAATTTAGGCTAATGTGTGTAGTCTATTTTTTTTTCATACTTTTGTAAATTACAATAAGATAGAAAGCATATGATTTTGTTTTTACAAAATGTAAAAAGTGTAATGGAACACTGCACTTTATTTATGGATTTTTCTTTCTCTATGGATTTTCTTTATGAATTGAATGATTTTCTTTGTGAATTGTACGATTTTCAATAACAACAGATTCTCCTACTGTTTTTGAGAAGTGCCATGGATCTTTAACATCAACCTGAACAACTACCAGAACAGGCAGGACAGGGACTTCAGTTTAATCTCTCATCCAAAGATAGCACCTCAGAAATGTAGCAGCCCCTCCTTATGCACTACTGTGTCAGTATTGGGATTTATCCCAATATATGCCCATATCTCTCTGCTCTGCATCTTCACTTCCTTGTTTTAAGTTTATTTTAAGCAATTTTTATTTCAAAACATTGTGTATAAATGTTTTAATTAATTCCATACTGTCTGTGGTGTTATAAGTTGTTGTTGTCATTGCTTGTTGTCTCCAGGTCGGACCTGAAAAAGGACTTGTCCAGTATCCCCACCCGGTTAACAAATAAAGGAAAGGGAAGGGGAAATTGTTTAACCAGGAAAGGCACACTAAGCTGGAGCTTGTTTCCAGGTGTGACCTGGGAGCACAAGGAAGTTAAGAGTCTTGCTCAGGTCAAACAATTTGGAAGTGGGGCTGATGAGATACAAACCTAGGTCTTCAGGTTTGCAGCTCAGTGCCCTTAACCACTATGCTATACTGCCTCCTAGGTAGGTAAATAAATAATAAATAAATAAATAAAAGGTACTGTACCTGGGAGCATAGAAACCTGGGCCAAGTGTACACCCGGGGGGGGGGGGAATGCTACAAGTCTCGATGGCTGAGAGGGACCTGGGGGTGGTGGTGGATGTCAAGATGAACAACTTGGAGACTTGTAGGAGGGCAGCGGCAAAGGCCAACAGGATGCTTGGATGCATCGTTAGGGGGATCACCTCCAGAAGGAGAAAGTTGATACTCCCACTGTATAACTGCTTGGTGAGGCCGCACCTAAAGTACTGCGTGCAGTTTTGGAGGCCACATTTAAAGAGGGACATTGAACTCCTGGAGAGGGTCCAGAGGAGGGCAACCAAAATAATTGGGGGCTTGGGGGATCGGACCTATGGGAGAGGCTCGAAGAGCTAAATATGTGCACATTGGAAGACAGAAGGGACCCGGGGGACATGATAGAGGCCTTCAGGTACATGAAGGGGTAAATAGGGGAGGAGCAGTCAGGGTGCTCTGAAGTAAGGGGGGCAACTAGAGGGCATGGGTGGAAGCTGGAGGGGGGAGATTCAGTTGAGAAAGGATGAGGTGCTACTTCACTGAGCGGGTGGTGGAGCCATGGAATGCGCTGCCCAGGGGGATGGTGGAGGCAGAGACAGTGGAGAGGTTCAAGAGGGGGTTGGACAGGTACAGGGGAAGGATTCTGGAAGCAAAAACCAGTGCAGCGAGAATATCCGGGACTGGGAAGGGAGAAGCCAGAGAGGGTGGGGGGGCAGCAAGGTCAGCACCCAGGGTGGGGGCTGACCAATCGAGCAGACACGAAAGACCATTAGGCCTATTCTGCTGGCATTTTAGTATGTTAGTAAATGACTAAATAAATAAAAATAGAGAGAGACAAAATAATATATAGAGAAGAAATGCTTGAAAGTGTCATATATGAAGATATAATGCCATTGAGGGGGCTAATTAGCCAATACCTGCCGAGTGTGAAGGGCGAGTAGGTTTATTGAGCAAATTAGCCCCGAGATGGCATTATATCCTCATATATGACACTTTCCTAGAATTTGTTTTATATAATACAATAGGATGGTTAGTATCTTTTGTAGATAGCATTTGTGATCATCTCCTGGTTTGTTTTGCATTATTTTTTCCCTCCTGCTTTTCCATAGTGCAATGTCCTCCTAAAGAGGAGGTGTTAGTTATGGTTGATCCCTTAGCAGTATGCTTTGGAGGATTGGGAATGCATGATGGATGGCTTGGAGGATCGGGAATGGTGTGGAGTTTCAGTTGGCATGATGGAGGGCTTGAGTGAGTATATTCCTTCACAGTGATCTGCCATTAGAACGAGTGCTCTAACATGCTTAATTTTGAAGTAAAAGTTAAAGCCATGACTTCGGGTATGCGCATTTGCATTGATACTAATGTACATGCCCGGAGTCCTGGCTGTAACTTTCTCTTACAGAATTAGGCATGTTAGAGCACTTGTTTTGGCAGTGGATTAAGTTTGTTTTGCTGAATAGACTGACTTCTCTTGGAAAGTGAGCTAAATTGTTATGGCTATATCAGTGTCAGTGGCTCAGTAGGTAGCACACTCGCCTCTGAAGCCGGGAGATCAGAGGGCTGTGGGTTCAGTTCCCACATCTGGCACTTGGGTTAATATCCCAGTACTGACGACTGTAGTGCAGTATGAGAGGGGTGCTGCACTTCTGAGGTGCCGTCTTTTGGATGAGACATTAAACCAAGGTCCCATCTGCCTGGATTGGTGGTAGTTCAGGTGGATGTTAAAGATCCCATGGCACTTATCGAAAAAAGTAGGGGAAAGTTTTATTGAAACAAAAGAAATCGTACAATACTAAAACAAAAACAGTTAGCAAAAACTCATTTGGACTCAAAACAAAAAGTAAGCAACAAAAAAAAAACACACTTTGAGAAAAGAAAAGAACTACGACTATTGAGAGACAGTCCATCAGGTTACTGCAAAATCAGAGTCCGTTATCCAAGGAAGAGCTTCCAGAGTTTAAGTAATGTCTCCTCTGAAAATAAGGTACGTTCATGTACATAAATGTTCTTCAGGTAAGTTACAATTTTCTTCTCAAGTTCTAAGTAAGAGCAGTCTTTTGCTGTAAAGTGAACAGACAACGAGCCATCCAGATATTCCATTTAATTACTACAGAAACTAGATTTAACATGTCCAGAGTCCAAAAGGACCACTGGGGAGAAAAACACCATATATAATATTCTGGTAAGAAACCATTTGAAATAAAGAGGTCGCTAAACCCTCGCAAAAAAAACCCCACCATTGCCGAATAAAAGAACACTCAAAAAATAAATGCGATATAGTTTCCAATTTAGAAATACATAATAGTCTAGAACATTGCCGGTCTTGTGACTGCTTGTGTTTATGATTATCTTTTACGTTAATTCTCCCATGACACAATAGCCATTGAAAGTCCCACATATGAGCAGGCACCCATTTACAATGTATCAAAACCAATAGGGAGGAAAAATGTTGGCTAGGGCACTTCTCTAAGGGCGACTGTATTGCACAAACGGTCAGGAGCAGAGTATTATATAATACTTTATGAGAATTAGTTAATAACATCTGGGTAGATATCTTTCACTGTTTCAAATGTAAAAACATATGTTTAACATGTATCGGTATACCCAGAGTTTGTCGTATCACTGTTAATGTATCACATTCCCACAAATGAAACCATAATCTGCATGAATCATAGAACCAGGGTTCCCACCCTCTCTGGGCATTTATCAACAGAGGCCGAAGATTTGCAGTCAAATAAATACATAAAAAAATAACAGAGGATTAATCATATGAATACCCCCTTCAGGAAAAGGTAAGTAAGTGACATTCCATTTTACCAGATTAAGCCGGCTGCCCCAAAGAGCTTGAAAGAATAGACAAAGAACTGCAGTTTCTAATTGTTTAGGAATTGGGAATACATAGCTTAAATAAAGAAAAGTTGGTATCAGATAAGTCTTGATTAGGAAAACACGCTTCTTCTTTCCAATCTGCCCCTTATTCCAAGAGGCAACCTTAAGTTTACCTTGTTGTAATTTAGTGTTCCAATTAAATAGGTCAGAGTCTATAGTCCCAAAATAAACTCCCAAAATGCGCTTAGGGCCCTCAACAAGTTGTAAAGGACCAATATGCGAAAAGGCTATTGTAGATCCTAACCGAATACCAAAGCTTTTAGTAAATTTAAACTCCCACCAGAAAATCCACCAAAGGAAGAAAATTCCTGGAGGGCAGTGACCACAGAGGCTGCATCAGCCACAATAATGCAGACATTGTCTGCATATGCAATCGCCATTATATGGCGAGATTAAAAAGTAGAGCTAGAAAGGGCATGAATCTGAGGGTGAGCATTCAGACGGCAAGCAAAACATCTAAAAAGAATACGATAACAGAGGGCTAAAAGGACAACCTTGGTGAACCCCTCTCTTTATGGGGATCAGAGGTCCAACCCAACCATTCACAACAGGCACAACAGTGGCAGTCCTATAGAAGGCCTTGATCCAGCGAATCATGTCACCAGGCACATGCATAAAATGGAGTGCCTCCCATAAAAAATCATGATTAACCAAATCAAAAGCCGCCTTCTGATCAACTGATACAATGAAACCCAAAACTGAGTCTGCGTATCCATGAGAAAACAATTCTCGAAGGAGAATCAAATGGTCAGAGATTCTCCTGTTTGGTACAGAACAGGATTGAGCAGGGTGCAATACCACTTCTGCTATCCTCATCAGACGTTTTACAATGATTTTCATTAATAACTTAAAGTCAGTGTTTAGCATACATTAAGGGCACCAATTCTCAAGAGAATGTATATCTCCTTTCTGCTTATATATATAAATCAAAGTCCTGCCGTAAAATCCAAAGGGATAAATTCACGAGTTAACAGGGAAGTGAACACTGAGGTTAATTCGGGGATCAGGTGGTCACCTTATATAAGGCAGCGGAGTCCATCCAGGCCAGGAGTCCTCCGTAAGGGTAAGGAAGAAATAGCCGACTTCAATTCCAACTCAGTAATAGGTATACAAGCTGAGTCAAAACACGGCTGTGAAGGGATAGGGATATTGAGGTCTCTATACAACACTGCAGGATCAACATCTGCAGCTGGAAAGGGAGAAAATAGGGCAGTCGTGTAACATGTCACTATCCGACAGATGTCAGACTGAGAGGTACACAAGGTGCCATCAGAATCAACAAGACACAACATATTCTTTTGTGTAATTTGCTGGGAATTCAACTCAAAAGGGCAAACAACAGCCCTCAAGCCTACAACATTAAACCTGTGTTGATAATATAGCTGCTGTGATTGTCTAGATTGAAATTTCAACATATCACTGAATTAATTGTAATTGTTGGGAAAGATCTTGTCCTGTCATATAAGCTATCATCAACAAGGACTGAAAGTGTACCCTTTTCTGCAGATATTCCAAATAATCTCCATCCGACATTTGTGACGACTATAGTTTTTCAAAAAGAGTACCAAATCATGTTTAGTGTCTGTCCACCATGCAATCGGGTCATCGTAACAAATAAAAACTGATTTTCGGCCCAGAATAAAGGATAAGAGGGACTGCATGAAAGTCGGAATTTGCAACAGGGATATGTTGAATTTTCAGAGCCCTGGTCCTTTGTGGCAGTGACATCAGAGCCAAGGCCTACAGAAAGCAGTTTATGATCAGAAAATTCCACAGCTTGAACTATAGCAGAGGTAATAGGTAATGTGCGGGACAAAAAAACAAAATCAATTCTGGTTGCCAGCTTAACCTTTTGAAATGTAGGAGTGTGTTGTTTAGTAAAGGAGTAATAAGCATCCATGAGATGAGCAGTACGTACCAACTTCCCTAATTCATGGGAGTCACAAAACAATTTCTGGGTAGTAGCAAAAGAGCTTTTGTCAAGAAGACTTAAGCCACAGTTAAAGTCACCAGAAAATGATACCTGAAAAGAGGTATGCAAGTAAGGGCGAAGTAAAGAAAATAAAGCTATACATGCAGACTTAGTTTGGGGAGCATAAATATTAATAACCCGATAAGGACAGGGCCCAATTAAAAAATCTAAGACGAACACTCTACCAGGGGCTACATCAATTAGTTTTAGTAAACGGAAATCTGGGATATTAAGTAAGATCCCAAGTCCTGAACAGGAGTCCAGGCCTATGGACCAAAATGAAGGACCTAGAAGCCAGTTCTGTTGTGCCTGTCAAATCTCATGTGTGTGGTATGGAGTCGAGTATCCTGCAACAAAAATATCCCCAATGGTAAAAGTCGTAAACAGGAAAAAATCAATCTTCTCTTTGCCAGACGCTTCATACTATTCACATTAATAGTATGACAAACAAAGTGAAACATAGCACAAAGAGGAACAGAGACACTTTACGATTTCCTTTTCCCTATCACCTTTTTCCCTTTGAGCTTAACCCTGGCCTTCCACTTCTGAGAAAGACCAGTACCCAGTTGAATCTCAGAATCAGTGATACCATCCGGGAGGGAAGATGCAATGTAGGAAGAGTCAGACTTGCCTCCAGCATCGTCAGAGACTGTTTGAAGTAGCTCAAAGGCATTAGACAAAACCACAGGAGGGGGTTCCAAAAGCAAAGGAGGCAATGGTAATGCCCGGGGGTAATTTCTCATAGACTTCCGACGCTTAACACTAGTGGGTACTCGGGGGGTGGCATAGTACTCGGGGCCTGGAACAGGGTCCAGGACAAGCTGGACAGGTTGGACAGGGTCAGGGGTAGGAGAAGTCATCTCGGGAAGCGGTTCCACACAAGAGGCCACTGGGCTACCGTAACCTGACCTATAACAGGCGCAGGGACCAGCAATAAGGGTCGAGTCACTACAGAAGTTGGTTCCACTAAGGTGGTCCTAAGACGAGCCTTCTGAGCTTGCATGATTACAAAATGTTGATCAGCACCACCATCATGTCTGGCCTGATTATGAGCAGCCCACTGACAATTTTGAAATGTATGACCCAGCTCATCACAAAGATTACATCTACACTCATTCAGACAGTGAACCCCCACATGGCCCAATTCTCCACCGGTGTTACATTTCAGCTTATCACAAACATTACTAAGGTGAGAGGGGTCTCCACACCGGTAACAAGCCTTCGGTTGTCCAGGGTAAAACAAGACCCCCGATCACGACCTATAAAAAAACAATTAGGTAGGTGCACAGGACCAGAATCATTAGAGTGTAACATAACCTTAACCTTCCAGCCTCCAGTCCAAATATTCTCCATGTCCAAAATCGCCTCAGGCTGACCCTGAACAGTGCAACGTTGTTTTAGCCAATAAACAACATCAGTTATGTCAACACCTTCGTTCCAAAACAGGATGGTAATATTCTTAAAAGCTGGTTTGGAAAGGGGAATGGCCTTAAATGGGGTCCACAGGACAGTATTTCTTAAAGCATGATATCGTGACCAAAACGTTCCAAGCCACGAGGTGTTTGGAAGCTGACATCAAACGTAGATTCACCAGAAATGTGAATCAGTGCATGTATTTCGTGAGAAAAAAATTTCAAAGAGTCCTTGACTAGTGTCTGAGCTACGTACACACGGTCTGGAGGATCAGGTAAACCCCCCATATAAGCCAATCGTACCGCATTATGACACTTTGCAGCCAGAATCGGGAATTTTAACAAGGAAGAAAAAGAACGATGTGGCTCTATTGTTTTTGAGGGGGGCTCCACTACTGTAGGAGCTGTGGTTTCTGTAATGATAGTAGGAGAAGTAGCCGAATAAGAGAACCCTGCAAAGGTTCCAAGACTGGGTGCTTGGTGAGTTCCAATTCCTTAGGAGGAAGACACAAGGGTCAGACATGGTCATACTCCCATTCGGTGTATGCTGCAGCTCAGGAAAATCGAGACGTAGGGACCGAATAGGGGACGGACTAGAACTACTTCCCCGCTGTAGGTTTCTGCACCCATCCAGCGCCTTGTAATGCCATTTTCACAGACCAGGTAGGTGTTGTAGAATGATTTGTATCAAGAGGTACGAACTTTGAGGGAGAGTGGAACACAGGAGGCAAACGAGGAACAGCAGGCAATGGGATCTCAATACTCTGTGTGGGTGGCTGAGAAGCGGGCAGTAGTTCAGCAGCTGGGGACTCACTAGGATGGTCTGCACAGGGCGGCACCTCAGTTGCTTGCAAAGGCAATATAGGCTGTCCCAGAGAGCTTTTGAGGACTGCAGGAGACACATCCTGCCAGTCTGACTTCACGAGCCGATGCAGTTCCCGGTTTAATTTCATTTCCGTAATCGCAAACTGTCATTCTTCTGCTCCTGAATGGTCCTGAAGCTCCTTTTCAGCCAGACAGACAACAGAAGATCATAAGTAGAAAGATCCCTCCTTGGACAGCAAGACCTGGTGCGGTCTTCATTAACCTCTCTAAAGCTTTTGACACTGTCTCCACCCCCTCCTTCTTGATGCCCTAGTCTCTGGTTTTGCTGCTGGGCCTATCTCCTGGTGCACCAATTATCTGTCTGACCGCTCACAGAGTGTAAAAATTAATGGGACCTACTCAGACATCTGTCCCATCTTTTCTGGGGTTCCCCAGGGCTCCATTCTGGGCCCCTTACTATTCTCCCTTTACCTTAACACCCTTTCACGCTCTTGCTCGGGGAACATTCTATTGTACGCTGATGATGCAGTCATCTTTGTCTCAAGTCGTAACCCTATTGCCTTCCAGGACTCGCTGCAGAAGTTCTTCGCTGAAGCTGAGGGCTGGTTCAAGGAACATAGATTGGTGATAAATCTTAAAAAAACCAAAACCATGTTCTTCTACTCTATCCTCAAAACAAGTCCTGCAACTTCAAACTCCTCATTCACTCTGGGTCCTCTTTCCCACTCGAACAAGTTTGCTCCTATAAATACCTAGGGATCCATTTTGACCCTCCTCTCCTTCCATGGACACATCGCTGCCTAGCCACTGCCACTAATATCTGATTGGGCATCTTACATTGGTATAACACTGCCTCCCCGGAGGCTCTTGACTCACAGTCACCTCCTATCCTGTCCCTAGTGGACTATGGACTGCGTGTATGGTGCTGCTGATCAGACTGCACTCCATAAAATTTGCACTACTCTGAATAAGGCCTGCAGGTTAATTACTGGGGCACCTAGGCTAACACACACCTGTTCACTGTACGCTAAAGCGCTGGTACTTGATCTTGATGAGCGCCTCAAATATCTGACCTGTACCCTTTCAAAAAAGACCCTCCTTGGGCTATCTCCACCTGGATTGACCACCACCATCCGCCACTCTGTCCCACTAGTTCATACTCGGACCTCTGGGAAAATCTCTCTTGTTATCCCTAGAGCTAGGACCTCTCACGGCCAAAGAGCCTTCAGCTTTAGGGCCCCTCCTGGTTCAACACACTGCCCCTCCATCTCCGAGCTCCAACTATACGTGTTTCAAAATGTCCTTACGGAACCTACCTTGTTAACACCAAGCTGTAATTGCCACTAGTCAAAGCCGTATCAACACTAATGACAAAGCTTACTACTGTTGCTAAGGACAACATAACTCTGGTATTGTTTGCATCAATCCTACCTGTACCAGTTTGTTTGTATCTATGTTTTAAGTTACTGTTATACTGTGTATTTTCGTTTGTCTTACTGTGACAAGGTACCTTTGTAAATGAGCCTATGGCTCAAAGGTTTTCCAAACTGCTGTCTAAATAAATAAAGATGTTAGAGAGTCCATGTCAGGATGATCCGGCAGAGGTTCTAAGGCTGTAACCTGTGATTCAGATTCATTTTCCGCAGTAAACACAGAAACCTGCATAACTTCAGTAGTTGTAGACATGGTCTCCACACACACAGAGGCAGGAGTTGAGACCAGGTCTCCCACAATTCCATCGCCACCTCCTCAGCAAGCAAGGGTGCGTCCGCCATCTTGGACAGAGCTTTCCCCTCTGCCGAGTAGGGGAATTTCCCCAGTGTTCTGGCCAAATTTCCCTCATTCACTAAAAATACCACCAACAGTTTCATCTGGCTCAAGGTCAGTTGGCATTCATCTGTATCCCCCTCTCCCGGGTCGTGCCTGAAAATAGGCAGGATTTGTCTAGTGCACTTACCCGGTCAACAAAAACCAAATAAATGGCTGTACATTGATATTAGGCACTGTTAGCATTTTGGTGGTTGGTTTAGTTCTAGTGCTGCAGTGACTAGAAACTTCCGATTCTGTATGGCTCCTCCGTTTCAGTATAAATCCCTCATCTGCAATTGCAGTCGTATCTGTTTATCAAAACAAACTGCATAAAGTGGGAATCTGCTGCAGTAAAACCTCTTCCCAAAACGGTCTTTGTTAGATGAAGTAATGCTGATAGCTAAAATATGTCTGCTATTTAAGTCCCGATTAAAGTCTAGTTTTAAATATGTATCTCAACATTGTTCCACCATTTGTGATGATGTTAAGGAAATGGTATTGTAGTGTGTGTTGATGGGGAGCTGTTTTTTGTATTCCCAGGGTGGCATCCTAGCTAAAAGCGAGGTAAAAGCTGACTGTGTACCTAATGAGGCGTTGATGGCCATGGTACAGTATATGGCTTCAATAGCTGTAATATATGGGAGAATAAATGGGTTTTTCAATGGTTCTGTAAGTGGTGCAGCAA
This sequence comes from Neoceratodus forsteri, assembly GCA_016271365.2. Classification (NCBI taxonomy): domain Eukaryota; kingdom Metazoa; phylum Chordata; order Ceratodontiformes; family Ceratodontidae; genus Neoceratodus; species Neoceratodus forsteri. Next base: position 1,232,058,277 of record CM028130.1, read on the forward strand.
AACCCCGCACAAGCATGCAACTGTGTGTACGTTCAAGAGGTTCTGTCTGCAATATTATAGTCTCTCCTTTATGGTGACTTGCTAGTATACTTGTGTAAATCTACATAGCATGGCTGGAGCTTTTGCAACCCCTTACTGGCATAGATCCCACGTGGCCCCAAGTATAAGTCCCTAAGTCATCAAAAAGAAGTGCTGGCTTTTCTCACTATGTGTTTCATTGGGGCCTGACCAACTGGAAATGCTGTAGACCACCTGAAGTCACCAGCCTGACTTTCTTTGAGGAAGGGAAATAAATGAACAAGATGGTAAGATGCCCTGGTACCAAACCGACAGAGTGACTGCCTGGTCCTCTATCCCTTACAAATCTCTCGACAATCCCTCTACTAGCATCCTTTCCCCTCCTATCACCCTACTCCCCATAATAATAATCCTTATCTGCCTCCCTACAATGTGCCAAACTAAAAATCAACTGTATTAGGGCATACCTCACCTGGCTCACAACCTTCTGCACACCCACAGGCACCCAAAAAGAGGCTGGTGTGAACTGTTTCAAACAAGGCCATGGATAATGGTATACTCATGAGCCCCACACCCACCCCCCACCCTTAGTGGGTGGACATGTGAGCAGTGGCACAGACAGCTCACTGAAAATGACCTACTGTCAGGACCAGCAATAGTAGGAATGACAACATGTGCTAGCCACAGCTTCTCTTGCCATTGGTCAGTCACCTAGCTAGGACTTCAGGATGCTGTAGGAGCACTGGATCTCACCTACTAGATAACCTCCCTAGCCTCATCTGCCATGTGCAGCTCCCCCTGGCTTACCAGCAAAATGGGTACATGGGTAGATGGCAGAAGATGTGTCCCATAGTCAGACTGGGTACATGTGGGAAGAGCTGGCACTTTTCTCCTGTGACCCTATTTGTCCCCTCAACTTTCCAGAACTACACCCTCTCTATCCTACTCTTCCCCATTCTGGGGACCAGATAATCCTACTCCAGCAGTACATAAGTAAAACTCACCCTCTCACCACATAGGTAATATTCTCTCATGAGATGGGGAAGCTATTCTACTTCAAGAGGCATATTACCTCTTTGGCCCTCTTGAGCATAAGAGAGATGCTTTCTCCACCAGCTACAGAACCTAGGGAAATAATTACTATGGGACTAGAGGGGAGTACAGAGAGGGCTGGGGTGTCTGTAGATGCCTAGAGACCTTATCTCTCAGTCTATTCAGAGACTTCAGGTTACACCTTAGACTGGAGTCCTAGCGCTGTACATTTACTTAGTATGTTTTTATACTGTCATGGTTATGTATTTAGAATCTGTTCTCCGCTACAGTGTTGTCATTCCCAAGAAATCTTGAACCTGCCTCACTGTGATAGACTGAGGTTCTGCCAGGGGCTAAGGAGGAACGATGCTACCATTGCTCTGATGAATATCTTGGTTTACACCTGGTATGGCTGGATCACTGAGATCCTCCACCGACTAACAACTCCCACTTGCATTTTCCAGGCCGAGCTGTGATTAGCCACTGCACCCAGATTCCATGATGACAGATTTAAGGTGCGACAGTTGGAATGTAAGGGAACTTAATTCCTCAATCAAATGCAAGCAGGTGATGACTCACCTTCAATGACCTGCAGGAGACAAAGCTCACTGATCTGGGGTCTCAGAAGCTCAAATGAGGGTAGGTAGGACTAGAAATCCATAGTTTGGTGAGTTTAAAAAAGGGAAGAGTCTCAGTTTAAGTGCACAAAAACCTGCATTGCACCATCCTTTAGTTGGTTATGGATATGGAGGGCCACTGGATGCTGGTGCTGTTTGACACCCATCAAGGCCCACTTACCATGGGTAATATCTATGCTCTGAATGTGGACTCTCTGTAATTTTTTCATACCCTAGCAGATGAGGTTTTGCAGTTTAATGACTCTCAGGCACCCCTTCTACTCAGTGGGAAAATTCCTTGACTCTGGACCCATCATTGGATAGAAGCCATAGTATGCCAGGACTGTACTCCTATGCAGCACAAGCTGTAAAGCTTTGGCTCTCTGATCAGGCCCTTACCGATGTATGGTGACTCAACCCGAGAACCCAAGATTGTACATACTATTCAGCAGTGCATGAATCATATAACCGACTAGACATATGGCTTACCTCTCAACAGCTTGCTCAAATGGTCATAGCTGTGACTATAAACTCACTTGTCATGTCACACCATGTCCCTCTCCAGCTGGATGTATGTTTGGCCACACAATATGCCAATGCCCTGGCTGGAGAATGGACCCTCTATTACTACAGGACCCACACTTCAAAACCTGGCTTCTGAAGGTGTCAGAGGAATTTTTCCACCTAAATGACAACAGGGTCACATCAGTGGCCATGCAGTAGGAGGCATTCAAGGCCACACTCAGAGGGTGCATCATAGGCTACGTTGCCCACCACAGAAAGGAACGGGAGTAGGAACTAGCCAGTCTAGAACCCAACTTGCCCAAAAAGAAGCAACATATAAGGAGGACCCTAAGGCAACCACCAGTTCACAGCTGCATAAGGACATCATAAAAATCCACCTAAACATCATTACCCTCATGGCCAGAAAGGCAGAGCTAGCAGTCTTTCAACTTATGGCACTGCTACTGGGAAGGGGGAGAAAAGAGTGGGAAGCCACTGGCATATCACCTTAAAAAAACAGTAGGCAGAAAGGTACATGGCCTCCCTCCACAATGCTATAGACTCAATGTGTACCAGCCCACTGGAGCTCAATGAGGCAATGAGGGAGTTTTATATGCAGCTGTACTCCTCAGTATCCACTCAGGATGCCACCCAATTGAGCTCTTTCTCATCCACACTTAGGCTACCTTGGTTTATTCCTGCTAAAACAGCTGCCCTGAGCTTTCCTTTCACCCAGGAGGAGGTAGAAGCAGTCTTAAAAGCCCTCAATCAATGCAAAGTTTTAGGAGGATATGGATTCCCCATGGAGTTTTATCAGGTCCTTGACACCATTAGATCTGCCCAATCCTACGGTGACTGTATGCTGATATAGGCTCATATGGCATGTTCCCACCCATGATGACCACGGCAACAATCACAGTCACCCCTAAGAAAGGAAAGGACACTGTCCTACCAGCCAGCTACTTCCTAATCTCACTCATAACAGTGGACAGAAAATATATGCTAAAGTCCTGGCCACTCAGGTTAGAAACCCTCCTCCCCAGCTGATCCACCCCTCACAGGTCGGCTTTGTCCAGGATAGGCCTAGCTCAGACCACATCAGGACATTAATCAGTCAGATGCATGTTGCTCCCACTACTCACACTCCAGCTTCAGCAGTCACAAATAACTTCAAAAAAGCCTTTGATTTGTTGGAGTGTGGGTACCTGTTTGCTGTACTGGTGCATATGGATTTTAGAACCCCCTTCTTATCTGCTGTACAAGCAATTTAATCCTCACCCAAAGTGCAGGTCCTCACTATAAGCATTCTGTCTACCACCTTCCCCCTGGTCTGGGATACCCGGCAGGACTGTCCCCAGTCTCCTTTATTGTTTGTCCTTGCCATCAAGCCCCTAACTGCAGCAATCAGACAGCACTCTGACATCAAGGGTATGCAAGTGAAAGATACCCAGCATAAGGTTCTGCTTTATGCAGATGACCTCTTTGTACTACTGGATGATGCCCACACCTCCATTACCCTTATGATGCAACTTTTGCTGATATTTGCATCCTTATCTGGGCTCAAGATCAATCAAAATAAAACCAAGGTCCTACCCCTTAATCATGTTAGTGTGCCTACGCTTCACTAGCCTGCAGTGGCCCTAGAATATGTAACATATCTGGGGATCAAGCCCCCACTCTGACAAGCTGCAGACAAGAACTTTGCACCACTTCTCATCAAGACAGATCAAACTGCATGCTGGAAACCCTTCAACTATTAATGGCTGGGAAAATCAAAGCAATAAAGGTGATCACAGCCCTGAGATGCTTTCATCTCATATCTCACATCCTGACCCCAACATCCAATGGCTGGTTTGATCACATAGAAAAAATCATGGGCCACTTTATCTGGGAGGACAAGCATCTCAGGTATAGAAGAATGAATCTCTGGTCCTATTGGTGAAAGTGGGGTGGGGCCTCCCCAGTTCAAGGGTCATTGCTGGGCGTTCAGAGCTGCACAAACCACCAGGTGGTTCCATAATCCTCAGCTACTCCCTCCTCTGTGGGCAACCATCAAATCCCACCTGATGGATGGGCGCCTCCCTCAGTTTGTCTTTTTGGACCCCAGAATATGCCTGAATACACCTTGCCTATGATCTGCACTTCTCCCCCGGTCTGAAACCAAATGATGATGTGGCTGGACACAGAACTGACACACCAAGCACTCCACCTTCTGGGACAACCAGAGCATCAGAGTGGGGAACAGATCTTGACTGGGAGCATTGAAGTCCAAAAGCATTCATACCCTGTCTAATCTTGTCTTCCCTGCAGCACTAACCACGACTCCTTCCAGGGTCTTCAGGCTCATTATGGCCTGCACAAGTCTGAATTCGAAGATATCTCCAAATGTACAGTGCATTGGCCCCTAATCTGAGGGGATCCAGGAGGCTCATACTCAATTACAACTACACTTCTTTTCTCTCAGATATCCAAGTCCTCATGTAAGGTGGGGCCCATATACTCCCTAATTAGGGAGCACATTTCAGACCAAATCTCTCAAGCAAGAAGCACTGGACAGCTGCACTGGGCCGAGACATAGCAGATGAGGAATGGCAGGCTTGCTGGAGGATGACTTCCAACCCAGTTAGAGACTCTTGTAGTATGACCATACAAAACAAGGTGCTGCACTGTTGGTACTATACCCCAGCTGTGCTAAATGCTGCTCACCTGAGTCCCATAGATCACTGCTAAAGATGTGATAAGCCTCATGGCAACCTCTTTTATTTTCTATGGCCTTGCCCAGCACTACAGAACTATGAAATAAGCTTCTGCAACACCACGAGAATTATCCTAGGTGCACATATCCCTCCATTTCTGGGCCTTCTCCTTCTGGGATCAAGGCAGGAAGCACCTTATTTATTGAAGAACCAATATGATCTGGTGATCTATACTAGCACTGAGGCCAAGAGGCTACTTTTATGTAGGAGGCATATCCCAGAAATACCCCACATGAATGAAAATTCCTCTTCAGTGTGGTTCAGCTAGCCATCTACTGTACAAGCACATATCGCAACTGGCATTGGATACAATGGACAAACATTGCAAATATGGTCCCTCTTCCATACCTATCTTAGCCAGAATGTGCAGGCCAGTGCACAACCACCCCATGCACCCTACTCCTCCCATTTATTTATTTATTTATTGCAATTGTTTCACTAGGAAAGGCACACTGAGCAACAAGATGCTCGTCTCCCGGTGCGACCGGGAGGGGGTACACATGGATTTGATAACACACAGGTTATCAAGTGAACAGTTAACTGAAGCAAATAAAAAGCAGCATAAGGATACACGATTGCATGAATATACAAGCAGCGCACATTGAATGCTTAGGATATTATAGTATCAAATAATTTTTGTGACAAGAAGCAGCAGACAAGGTAAATTAGCACAGTAGTAATAGCTGTAAACAACAGAGGATGTATATCATAGTTATACAGTTATACACAGTACATAGGGCAAAATAGGCCCAGGACATAAGTGCAAGGTTGGGGTTATATGCCAGCTTCGGTAGCAAGGCTAAGGCTGCTGGTCAGGCATTGGGGAGGGGATAGTGGGGCATGGCGGTTCAGGGACAGGAGCAATTTGTAGTAAGGAAGTTTGCTAGGGTGGTAGACAGAGAGTAGAAGAGGAGGAGTGACAAATTTGTGGTGGGAGGCGTTTCAGAGCTTGGTAGCCAGTGTGAAGAGGCAGCTTTACCAGCAGAGGTCTTCCACCTAGGTACTGAAAGTTGATGGGAGTCACTGGATCTAAGATGATGGGAGGGGGTGGGGCATCTCTGAGCATGGTGGCAAGGTAGGAAGGGATGGACCCGAGCCATAGGTTGGAGACAAATTTAGCACAGTGAGAGATGCGGAGGTTTTCGAGGGACGGTAATGCCAAGGCTCGGTAGAGGTTGCAGTGGTGGGTGAGGGGAGAGGCATCAAGAGCAAAGCGGCAGAAGGCATTATAAAGTGTGTCCAGTTTAGATAGGGTGGACTTAGGGGCTGCACTGTATACAATGTTGCAGTAGTCGATGGAAGGCAGCATCATCTTCAGGACCAGTTCATGTCGGACTTGGGGAGGGAGGCTGCTGCGGTTCCTATATAGTGCACTGAGCATGGGACGTAATTTTTTTGACCTAGACCAGGAACAGACTGAAATATGCCAATCTGATCCACTCTCACCTTTATAGGACTCTTCCCTCTGTAACCCTAGGCAAGCCAAACCCCAAGTCCCTTCTCTACAGAGATCAGGTGCCATTCTCAGGTATCAATCATATGCAGCACTCAGTTTGTTTTTGTACACAGTTGATGTTTCTCTGTAATGCAGGGCCAAGGCTCCTGCTTTGGTCCTGCTCTAACATTCAACACACAAGAGGCAGCTTGATAAGACTACTGTTTTCTTTCCCAAAATTTCCTCTTTGTGGATTTATTAAGCTGCATTGCTAATATCTAAGGTTTGTATAATTTTAAAACCATCGTTAGCAGAGCCACTTTCCATATATGTAAGTGAATGCTTTAATCTGATTATGTATGAATTGACCTGTATGTCCTGTTGAAAGTCTGAATAAAAAGTTTAATAACAAGAAGGCAAAAAATACATACCCCCTACAATTAAGACCTTTTTTCTTTGCTCAGTAGCTCAAAAATAGTTCAGATCTGAAATGTTAAACTGTCAGGTTTGATATAGTTTGGCCCAAGGAGGATTCTTCATTAATTCATTTTTCATGGATATGTTTTCAGTTTTGAGTCATTAACAAAACTAGTTTTGCAAGATAATATTTTAGGTTTTATGAGAAGAATCTTTCAACAACTTTTTTTCTGATACACTCTTGAAAACACAAAAATCTAACAAAATTATTTACACAAGTCACAAAACCTATATCATGAAACCTAAGAAAAACTTATAGTTTCATCACTTCCACTGCTGAAATAATTTTTTTAGTCAGATATTCAACTTTTAACAATTTCAAAATACAAAAATCGATTGCCTTTATACCTAAGCTGTCAAACACATAAGTTGCAATGGTTCAGCTGCCTTACTTTCAAATTCTAAATGCAATTTGTTGAAAGAGTCACAAACTCCACTAAAAACAAGATCAGGTGCAGCATCACAAAATTGAATTTACAAAACCACAACATTTATTTCTGGTTTTGTCACTTGTAAATTTTATTTTTTCCACACAAAATGATAATCTCTCTTGATAAAAGCTAAGCAAGAATTATCATTTCACCCCAAATGTGGGACCAAATAAAATTAACCTTTTATTTCAACTCCCTGTTTTCAGTGCTCAAAAAAAATCCCTTTACTTCTGTGACTGTTAACTCTCATTAAACTTAAAATATTATCTCATGAAACCCATTTCAAATGACAAACCACATAAAATCAGTTTTATGAAAATTCACTTATCCTAGAACTTATCAAGCTGGGACTTAGCTTATGGTTCTGGCAGGGCCTAAAGGACCCTATATGAAGCAAGTTAGAACTGACTTTCTCAACAAGCAAGGAAATGATTTGCAAAAAACTACATTAGAAAATGGGAGACTGGAAAAGTTAATCCTGATTGAATGAACACGGCAATCAGTTGGTCAGGTATGAGTCAACAGAGACTGGGAAATAACTAGTCCCAGTCTCTGTCGCCTCATTTAGTTCTGATAGTAAAGGGCTGGAATGTTCAAAAAAGCAACTGCCACCATGTTGATAGCCTCACTGAGCAAGCCTTAAACTGTCAACCCATCTCCCCTTTACCCACCTGCAGCAGACTCAAGAATTCACAATAAAAATGTAAAAGTTACCACAGCTGTGCAGAAGAGGAAGTGCGACTGCCAAATCAAACTGACTTTTGTGTGAGACTGAGTGCCACTTTTGGAGGCCTTACTGTGTATGAGAACAACAGTACTTTCTTTGTTTTCCATACCGCCGATGGATGTCCATCAGCGGTATGGAAAAGAAAGAAAGTATCGCTCTTCTCCTACACAGTTGTGCTAGCAGAGCTAATGCTTTCTCTCTTGCTCAAAGTAGGTGTCATTTTTGCAGCCAAGCTACTTCGTTACTAAGGCAGTGTAACTAGAGCTGCCCCTGTATGTGCAGTTGTGCTACCACCTTCTTCCCTACCTAAAAATTAAGTCTGCCTCCTTGAAAGCCACCTACCCACTCCACTGCTGGCAGTAAATGGAAAAAGTACCTCTAGACTGCTCAGCATTGTGCACATTGTGCTGCCACCAGCACTCATGCTTGAACAGTCATTTCAAACACAGACGATCACCGAAAACCCGTGTCCTGGTCACACTCAGCAGCATTTTGTAATTATCACCTCATTTTTTAAAAATGAAAAGAGTCAGCTGAAACGGAGCACTCCACACACTCCTTTGGCACTACCCTACAAAGACTGCAAGTTAACTTAGCCCTCTGCAGTTTCTTCATCACTTGATTTCCACTATAATATTGGGGAGGGGGGCTCAAAGCATGGAGTGTCCCTGGCATAAAAGCATCAACATAAAGCAGCTACTGTACATGTAAGTCTCACAGACGCTGTAGCGGTAAAGGTCAGCACTCCAAAAACCACCCCAAACTCAAGTTCATGTAGACTCACAAATTGTTTTACTCTTTAACACACAGCAGCAACCAAATAATGCTCAGGAACAAATTTTAGACATAAGTTCAGTCATCATAGTCTCCATAACTACTGTAGCAACATAAATGTGGCACAAAAAGTGGGTTAAAAAAAAACACTTTAAAACTGTAGCACCCTGTACTGGCAAGTGTGCCAGAACAGGGACTATTTTTTAATAACAATCATTTCTATTCATTTTTACTAAACTTCAACTGATTTTAACATTTTATTTTTAATTATTTTTTAAAAGTCACATATAACCCATTTTCTAAGCGCAATAATACCTTCCAGGGTGGGCGGTATTGGGCTATACTGGACCTTCCAGGGGCTATAAGACCCTCTGCCTGTTGCGTCAGGCTCATTACCCCTGGGCGGGTCTGGTATAGCCCAATATCACCCACCCTGTTGGGTATTATTGCTTACTTAATGCATATAGTAAGGCTGCAAAAGCATAAAGTGGACAATGTAAAGAAACGAAAAAATAGGATTCAAAGTCTAATGATTCTTGACAAATTGGTGGTGTGGGGTTGCTCTGAGTTTCAGCCCTGCCACCCACCAACTCCTACTTCATTACCCAAGGACAAGTTACAGATCAGGGACATGGGCCACTATGTGAAGAAAGTTATGAATGATCTTGCTCGCCAGGCATTGCACAGAGAAAGTAATGAATGATCACCTGCTTCATGTGGGGCTCACAGAGCCATTCGCAAAGAAAGTTATAAATGATTTCTTTCTTTGCACAGGGTCTGCATGGCATTGCAAGAAGAAAGTTATGACTGATTCTTCAGGCCCTATGTGGAGAGCCAGAGCTGTGTAGCTTCAAGCACCAGACCTATGGTGCAAGACTTGTGAATCTATAGCTTGTTCTTGGGTCACAAGGCTTGGGGCTGGGGTGGGCATTATAGTTGAAAACCCGAGAACACCACACCACCAATTTGCAAAGACTCATGAGACTTTGACCTCTAGTTTTTTAATTTTCTTACTTTGTCTTCTTTGTGTTTTGCAACCTAATGTATGTGTAGGTTTTTAATTAATTTCCCTACTTTTCAGGCAGTAAGTTTTCAGCTCTTGTGATGAGAGGTAATGAAGAGGTTTAAAGCAGCAATATTTCTTAGAAGGGAAACAATTTCATCACATAGTCATTTTGCAGTGATCTATTTTTGATATTCTTTGATTCATTATCAGTGTATTTGTAATTTCATATTCATTAAACTGTTTCTATTACTAGCTTTGCAGTTAATAAATGAATAAATAAGGCAACCACTAGCATTTTTTTTAAAATCTCCTTTTACTTTTTGGCTGTACATACCCAGAGTCATACCATGGATGTATTTAAGTTGTATGATGCTAGCATGTTTCTGATGCTAAACAGCACAGCATATCACCAAGATGTTCATTTTGTTCATGGTAAGTATACACGCAGGGATGTCTAGCTGTTCCGTGGAGAGTATGTGGTCACTGGAGTGATTATAGCAATAATCAGTTGACTACATATGCATTGGATGAGGACAAAATAGAGCAAGTAAAGGGGTATAAATACTTGGGATTCTGTACAAACTCTACAGGATTGGGTAATCTGCATGTAAGTAACCTGATTAATAAAGTCAGAAAGTGTTTAGGTGTACTGCATAGACATAAGGGACGTTAGATCCTGAAACAAGGCTAAAAATAATTCAAAACAAATCATCATGATTCTAGATTATTCAGATTCAGATTGTATATGACCACTGTACACAGGACAAGATGTCAATGCTTGATGTCTCATATACTATGATGGCACAATTTATTCATAATAGTTCCTATGATACACACAGATGTCAGTTATATAATCAACTGGGATGGACATCACTGTACAATAGGCGAAAGCTACACAAAATCCTGTTTGGCCCAAAAAAGAGGTTAAGGGCGAAGTCCCAGAGTATTTGCAGGAGCACCTTGGCTTTAGAGAAAGATGAGGGTCCCTAAGAAATGCAGACCTTGTGAAACTAGTGATCCCCAGGACAAATATGTTAGGGGGGTATACCATGATGATAGGGACCGCATATGGGCAACTGTCATAATGGCGAACCATATGACGGCACTATCACAATGGGCAACTGTAGGGGGATGGCGAACATTGTGACTGCAAGGTTAGGGTGGGTGACAGGAAGGGAGGGTGGGTGACAGGATGTGGAGGATGGGGAACAGGAATGTGACCCCGTGACCTGCTTCCACCAGGCCAACCATGTGGTGTTGGGTAGGTGGTTGACTCCGATGGAGCAGGTTCGGGACTGGGCGCGGGTGTTCCTTTGTGCTTCGCAGCTGTGGGACTTAGATTTATTTTTAACTGAGATGTGCCCCCTCGACGACATACACCCCTGGAGTTAAGAATCTTTATTTAGGGAGGTGTGGTGGGACACAGCCCCGATACATAATTCCAGTTAGCCTTTTTCTTCATACTGCTAAAATGTTTTCAGTGATAATACAGGTCACTATAATACGGATCGCCTTTGTGCAGTCGCTGTTATCATGTAGAACCATTAAGGGCTACCCACTGTTACAGTAACCTGATTCCAGTAGAGTGGAACTCCCTGTCTGCTAAATTCCATCCCAAGGGCAAGAAACTCCCAACACATAGGTTTATTAAAACTTGCCAACCCCACAATCTTGTGACAAATGTAGGAGGACACCAATAAGAATGCCGTAACCACACAACATTTTATGTAAATTATTTGATTACTGTTGGTTTTTTTATTCCATATAATTAACAGAATCGAAAAACAATGACTCACTGGAAGTAAGAAGGTTAGCACCACTGAGACTGAAACTGTGGACCATAGGTCTCACTTTAGAAAATGTTATTGTCAGCAATGTCACATAATATCACTGTGGTAGTGATATAAAATGACAGATCATAGTGTGGAGCACAAAAAACATAGAAAAGCAGCTTACCCACTAGAAATACTACTGCAGCTGTCACAGATGGCATCTAAAGCAAAGTACCGAAGGGTAAACAAAAGGGCTTACTTTAACCAAACAGGCACTGCAATGTAACCTGCTCAGCAATATTTGACTTTGCAAAGTCAGGAGAACCTGCTTATTGCAGTGAATGTAGTTTACAAACAAATAGTCCAGTATCCAACAACCAGGCTTTCATGGCCAAAAACCCAAAACATAGTGCCAAAATGCCCATGGACATGCCGGCAGGTATGTGCAGTGTGGTGGAATTGAGGTAATCTTCAAAGCGTGTGAAGAGGTGCTCTCATTTAAAAATAAATATGTGCCTCTTAAAGTGACACAGTGTTCGAGTTCAAAAAGTTACTGGTGCAAGAAAGTTATTTAAAAACATCATTTATATTAATATAGTAGTAACCAAGATGTAAAAAGTGAAAAAGTTAAAAGGGACACATAGAGGGAAGAGTGTGGGAGGGGGAGATCCTAGGGAGCTAAACAGTGACAAAGCCTGAATGTCATGTCACTGAAGAGGGAGAGAAATGAGGCAAACAATTATAATAAAATGTTAAGATGTGGCAGAGCCGGAAAGTCATGTCACCAAAAATGAAGAGTAAGTCATATTTGGTAGAGCCAGAAAGTTGTATCAAAGTGGTTGAATAGAACATCAGGTTTTGTGAATATAACTATAGAGTGGGATCTTGTCATTCAGGCCTGAAGGGGCAAGGATGTTCAAAGTAAAAATCCAGTACGCTTCTCGCTGGAGTAGTTTGTTCTGTAGATCCTCTTCCCGTGGGCCTAATTCAACTTTATCAATCCCCATGAATTTCAACGTAGCTGCAGATCTATGGCTAGCTTCACTGTACTGCCTAGCCATGGCATAATCAAAATTTCCATTCCTGATAGCAGCCTTATACTCTCCGATGTGAGTCTTTAAGGTTCGTTTAGTTTGTCCCACATAGCTCATGCTGCAGTGGCATGTTAACAGGTATATTACTCCCATTGTGCCACAGTTATTAAAACTATGGATCTGAAACTTGGTTCCAAGGCGTGGATGATTGAAAGTGTGCATATCGGCGTGTGAGTGAACAATGCACACAGTGTCTGTAATGAAAGTTTCCACAAGGAGGTTTAGGAAGCCAATTGTTTTGATTATCTACTGTGGTAATTCGTGTTCACTAATCTGTCTTTCAGAGTTTTTCTCACCAGAAAGTCACGCTTGGTGATTGATCTGACAAGTGATTTAATCTAGGATCCAACTTTTTTTTGCAAATAGATGTACTTTATTACATAATTTGAACATAACAGTGACATACATCTAGGATCCAACAAGAATCTCCCAATGTCTTTTAATAATTGCTCCAAACCTAGGGGCCATCGGATTGTACTCAGTGACAAAAGTCAGTGTATCGACATTGTTAATCGTGTGAGTCCTTGCCAGTAGATCCTGTCTATCTAGCTCTTTACTTGTATGCAGTGCATCTAATACTAAAGATGCCTCGTGCCCTCTCTGCAAAAACTGTCTGTGAGGTAATGGATGGCTTGTTGGAAACTTTCTCAGAAGAACAAATACGTCTAGCACAAATAAACTGCCCTTACAGATGTTTCTTGTTACAGGTTGGGGATGGCAACTATCCCAACGTAACAGTGTATTTCATGCTGGGGGGTTTGGTGTAGACTGGTTTCCAGTTTGCCTTGCACTTTCGAAATCATGATAGCTAAGAATGAGATTTTTGTCAAATCTGCCTCAAATGTAAATTTCAAGTTTGTGTTTGTGGAGTATATGTAGTCGATGAACTGTTGTAAATGCACAGAATCTCCTGTCCATAGCAGCAAACAGTTGTCAATGTACCTTCTCCACAATTTTATTTGATCAAAAAATGGATTTTGCTGACCATCTAAAATGTATTTAGTTTGCCACTCCCCCATGTATATGTTAGCTAGATTCAGGGCAAAAGTTGTTTGTATTGAGGTCCCTTTGAGTAGCATGTAGATTTGATTTTCAAAATAAAAATAATTTGCTTCTAACACAAATCTAGCTAATTCTAGTATGTAACTAGTGTGTGTGCGTGTGTATGCTGGGGGGGGGTAATGTTTCCTCTCTTTCTGCTAAGACTTTTCTAGGTGCTTACAAATCCCCTTCATGGGGTGTATTTGAATAAAGGCTTTCTATGTCAGTTGTCACAAGCCAGTCTTCTGCCTCCATAGATATGTCTTTATTATATTTAGTGCTTCATTTGTGTCTTTGATAAAGGATTGCAGAAAGGGATATTTTTAATAAAAGAAATCAATAAATTTTGACAATGGCTTTGTCACAGTTCCTACAGAACAGACACTAGGACATCCAGATACGGTATCTTTCCTTTATGTATTTTGGCAGCAACTATAGCACAGGCTTACTGGGGTGTTCACAGTAAGAAATTCTGCTTCATTTTGTGTGATCCATTGCAATTGTTTTCCCTTTTCTATCAGTGCTTTTGCCTTTTCATGTACTTCCTCTGTGGGATCTGTACACAGTTTCTTGTAAAATTCTTAATTAGATAGTTGTCAATTTGCTTCCTCCAAATAACTCTGCCTACTCCAGACCATGACTGCTCCCCCTCTATCTGCTTGTTTAATTATGATTTCTTTATTATCTTAGAGTTCTTTGATTGCTAGTCTTTCTTGATAGGCAATATTTTGGGTATTTGGGACCTTTCTTTTTAATCAGGCTGTGATATCATGTTGTAAAAGGTGGGAGGTTCAAGGATGCCTGTGCTATATTTGCTGTCAAAATACTCAAACTACACAAAGGAAAGATACCAGTCCCTGAACATCTTATTGTCTCTTCTATATGAGCTGTGACAGAGCCATTGTCGAAATCTGTTGATTTTTTTATTTAAAAAAGGTCCCCTTTCTGCAATCCTATATTAAACACACAAACAAAACACTAAATATAATAAAAGACATCTCTGTGGAGGCAGAAGACTGGCTTGTGACAACTGACGTAGAAAGCCTTTATTCAAATATACCCTATGAAGGGGGTTTGCAAGCACTTGGAAACGTGTTAGCAGCATGACAGGAAACATTACTCCCCCACCAGTTACATACTAGAATTAGTTAGATTTGTGTAAAAAGCAAATTATTTTTATTTTGAAAATTAAATCTATATGCGGCACAAAGGAACGGCAATGGAGATGACTTTTGCCCCGAATCTAGCTAACATATACATGGGGAGGAGAACTAAATACTTTTTGATGGTCAGCAAAATCCATTTTTTGATAAAATAAAGTTGTGGAGAAAGTACATTGACTCTTTGCTGATATGGACAGGAGATTCTGCAAGTTTACAACAGTTCATAGACTACATAAACTCCACAAACACAAACTTGAAATTTATATTTGAGGCAGATTTGACAAAATCCCAATCTTATATATCATGATTTTGAAAGACCAAGGCAAACTGGAAACCAGCTATACCAACCCCGGCATGACATAAACTGTTATGTTGAGATAGCTGCCATCCCATTCTATAACAAGAAACATCCCCAAGGGGCAGTTTATTTATACTAGACATATTTGTTCTTCTGAGAACAGTTTCCAACAAGCCAGCTGTGACCTCACAGACAGATTTTTGCAGAAAGGGTATGAAGCATCTGTAGTATTAGATGCAGTGCATACAAGTAAAGAACTAGATAGATAGGATCTATTGGCAAGGACTCACATGATCAAAATGTCGATAAAATCTGACTTTTGTCACTGAGTACAATCCGATGGCCCCTAGGTTTGGAGCAATTATTAAAAGACATTGGGAGATTCTTAAGTTGGATCCTAGATGTATGTCACTGTTATGTTCAAATTATGTAATAAAGTACATCTATTTGCAAAAAAAGTTGGATCCTAGATTAAATCACTTGTCAGATCAATCACCAAGCGTGACTTTCAGGCGTGGAAAACTCTGAAAAAGACAGATTACTGAACATGGTATTACCCACATGGATAATCGAAACAACTGGCTTCCTAAACCTCCTTGTGGACATTTTCATTGTGGACACTGTGTGCATTGTTCACACACAAGTGATATGCACACTTCCAATCATCTACATCTTGGAGCCAAGTTTCAGATCGAAAGTTTTAATAATAGCTGTAATATGGGAGTAATATACCTGTTACCATGCCCTTGCAGCATGAGCTAAGTGGGACAGACTAAACAAGCCTTAAAGATTCGCATTGGTCAGTAATGAAAATTTGAATTATGCCATGGCTAGGCACTACAATGAAGCTAGCCATGGATCTGCAGCTTCGTTGAAATTTGTGGGGATTGAGAAAGTTGAATTAAGCCCAAGGGGAGGGAAGCTACAAGGCAGACTGTTCCAGCGAGACGCGTATTGGATTTTTACTTTGAACATCCTTGCCCCTTCAGGCCTGAATGATGAGAACCCACTCTATAGTTCACAAAACCTGATGTGCTATTCGACCACTTTGGTACGACTTTCTGGCTCTACCAAATATGACTTCCTCTTCATTTTTGGTGACATGACTTTCCGGCTATGCCACATCTTGACATTTTATTATAACTGTTTGCCTAATTTTTCTCCCTCTTCAGTGACACAACTTTCAGACTTTGTAACTGTTTAGCTCCCTAGGATCCCCCCCCCCACACACACACACTTCCCTCTATGTGTCCCTTTTAACTTTGTCACTTTTTGCATCTCGGTTACTACTATATTTATATAAGTGATGTTTTAAATAACTTACTTGCACCAGTAAACTTTTGCACTTGAACAATGTGTCACTTTAAGATGCTCCTGTTTATTTCTAAACAAGAGCACCTCTTCACACACTCTGAAGATGGCCTCACTGGTCGATACATAAGTGCGTCAGTTCCACCACACTGCACATACCTGCCAGCATGTCTGTGGGTGTTTTGGCACTTTGTTTAGTTTTTTTGGCCACAAAAGCCTGGGTGTTGGATATTGAACTATCTGATGGTAAGCTACATTTGTTGCAATAAGCAGGCTCTCCTGACTTTGCGAAGTCAAATATTGCTGAACAGTTTATGTTGCAGTACTTGTTTGGTTAAAGTAAGCCCTTTTGTTTACCTTCAGTACTTTGCCTTAGATGCCATTTGTGGCAGCCGCAGTAGTATTTCTTGTGGGTAAGCTGCTTTTCCATGTTTTTTGTGCTCTGCACTATGAACTGTTATTTTCTATGACTACTGTAGTGATATTATGTGATATTGCTGACAACAGAATTTTCTAAAGTGAGACCTATGGTCCACAATTTCAGTTTCAGTGGTGCTAACTTCCTCACTTCAAGTGAGTCAGTTTTCCACAGTAATGCTACATTCCTGATGTTGTGCATGCATCATGTTTATGTGTGAGCTCCCTTCACCTTTCTTTGTTCACATAATTAATGGATTTGTACTGGATGTAGTTGTTGAGCTAAATATTATATGCACCTATGAACATGTTATTTTGTGTACAATAAGTAATACTATTGTAACATCTATATATTTTAAGGAACACTGGGCATCATCGCAAATGAGCTTTGCTCAATTACTTTTTACCCAAATAAACAAACTTGAACTTGAACTTTGGAACTAAGAATCTGTTTTGAATGCCCTGTTTCCTGAACACAATGCTGGAACCTGAAATTGTCCACTTAAGTTTCACCCAGTGCATCAGGCAGCAGCATTGTCACAGAAAACATTTTACGGTAAGGAGGAAAAAAGGGTGGAGGAAGGAGAGGTCTTTGTTTTTTATTTGTGCTTGTTTTCCTATATTTATACTGCATAGGGAAGGATTAATATACATCAGATGCCAAACTGAAATCTGAATCAGTGACGTCTTTTCTTATTTAAGATTTTTGGCTTTCAGTTTTGAAAATCCAGTCGGATACTGATCAACCCTATACCAGCTAGCATCTTGATCCCTTCCCACACCATTATGGGTGGATCATTCTGTCTATATCTCCCAGTTGAATAAATATGAACCCTGTCTCATTGTCAGTATTCCCCATTCTGCTTTCATGACACTCTCTGTCCTTTTCTTGTGTGCACTGTGTGCTTCGTGGACAACCTCCAGTGACCATTGGAGCATGGCTTAGATGAAATTCCCTTTTCACCTCTGATTTGTCTCTACATTGCATTTAGACTGAAGCATTACCTCTGCTTCACTTGGAAAGTTAATTTAACACAGCTGCATGCCAATAGGACATCTACACATTAAGTGTGAGCTTCTCTGGTCCCCAAGGTACAATTGAAGCTTAATGCTTCCCTTGCAATTATCCATCCATTCTAATGTCAAATTTGTGAGGAAGTGGAGTAGTTTTATGGCCAGATGAATTTGTACAGGAGAGATGGTATACACACCTGAATGGGAGAGGAGCAGTAGCTCTGGGTAAAAGGATCTCGACTGCCATAGCACACAAATTAAACAAGATACTGGGGGAAAGTATGCCCATATCTAGCCCAAAAGAGTCAACTACTGGTAACTTTGAACAAAGGTAAAATAGGAATTATGTAATGATATCACAAATTAATTCCTAACTAAACTAAACTAAACTTTCTGTCCATAAATGCTAGGAGCCTCAATAACAAGATGGATCAGCTAGTTGTGGAATTAAGTGAACATCAATATGATATAACTCGGTAACTAGCCAGGATGTCACACAGGGATGGGATGCTTAAGATATACATAAATACAATTTGGGGGAATGCTACAGGTCTTGATGGCTGAGAGAGACCTGGGGTGGTGGTGGATGTCAAGATGAACAAGTCAGAGACTTGTAGGAGGCAACAGCCAAGGCCAACAGGATGCTGGGATGCATCGTTAGGGGATCACCTCCAGAAGGAGGAAGTGATACTCCCTCTGTATAACTGTTGATGAGGCCACACCTCAAGTACTGCATGCAGTTTGGAAGCCACACTTAAAGAGGGACATTAAACTCCTGGAGAGGATCCAGAGGAAGGCAACCAAAATGATTTGGGGCTTGGGGGACAGGACCTATGAGGAGAGGCTTGAAGAGCTAAATATGTACACATTGGAAGAGAGAAAGGACTGGGGGGACATGATAGAGGTCTTCAGGTACATGAAGTGGGTAAATAGGGGAGGAGCAGTCAGGGTGCTTTGAAGGAAGGAGGAAGGGGCCACTAGAGGGTATGGGTGGAAGCTGGAGGGGGGAAGATTCAGGGAAGAAAGGAGGAGGTGCTACTTCACTGAGAGGGTGGTGGAGCCATAGAATGCACTGCCTAGGGGGCTGGTGGAGGTAGAGACAGTGGAGGGGTTCAAGAGGGTTGGGACAGGTACAGGAAGAGTTCTGGAAGCAAAATCCAATGCAGTGAGAATATCCAGAACTGGGAAGGGAGAAGCCAGAGAGGCGAGGGGGCAGCAAGGTCAGCTCCCAGGGTGGGGCTGACCAAACGAGCAGACGCAAAAGACCATTAGGCCTATTCTACTGGCATTTTAGTATGTTAGTATAATCAGACAAAGAAATCTAGCACTCACTGTGATGCTTGGCCAGCTGGTTATGATTGTTCTATGATATTTGTAATATAGAATGTGATATGTGAGTGTCTCACATGAGACATCCTGTGCTATGGGTTCCCCCCCCCCAAGGTTTTAGTGGAAATAGCAGGATATATTAACATGAAACCAGTAGGTAATTAAAAGACTAGAGAGGCTTAATTAAGGGTCTCCTGTTTTCCTGTCTTAATTAGACCTGACCCAGCTGCCAGGATATAGGGCTTGTAAACTGTTAGGATGTCTTTGAGTAAAAAACATGTTATATCACTATGGTGCTAAAAGTAATAAAATTCTTTGATGTGCCCTGGAATAAGAACTGCTAAAGATCAAAGAAAAGGCTTGATTAAAGACTGTCATAATTTGGGAAATTAGTTTTGCTGAAGTCACAGTATTTAAAATATCTCCTGTCAGGAAGATCATTGTTTGTAATTATATTTTTCATATTCTAAAAGGAGAGCTAGATGACATCATAGAAGGGGTGTGAGAGAGACACAGTTTAAACTGAATACTGTGGCTGAACTTAGTGACATATCATTTTGGGCTTTTAAGAAACAAGATATCTGGTCTAACTTAAACACTGTACAGAGGTAATACATTAGATAGAAAAGATCTAACTGTATGTTGGTAGGAGTTTATCTGTAGTTTTCCTTGTTTTTCTTTATGTGATTGTATGCTCTTTGATATAGTGGTCTGTGTTTACATTTTATATATTTTATCCATTTTAGTAAATATATTATTTTGAAAGACTGCCTGGGTGTGCCTTCAAAGTTCTTTTTGCATGTGACGTAGTAGGGGTTAAGACTGACAAAAACTGTTCATAAGCTTGATGGTGTTACTAAACTGGGAAAAGGTAAGAATATACCTAAGGTCTTTTATAGACTTTTAAGGGTTCATTTTGGATACCTGGTTAGGTGCCCTTAGGCGAAAGATATTTGGCATCCTCCCAAAGAGCAGATTATCTGAGCCTGTACATTTGGGTATGCTAGCATAAGGTTCACAGTTTGAATCCCCCTAGAACTTGAGACCAAAGGTGATTCAGACTCACAAGCAGACAGAAGGGCTACCCTGTCTGTTACCTGTTCACAATATTGTGCTCGGAGGTTGGCACTGTGGAAGCAGAGGGCCTGACCTGCTGAGTGCATTTGTGACAGATTTGGTTGTCAGCAGTGTGGATAAATTTGGTAACACAAGCTTTAACTCTTCAGTGTATCAGCTTAATACTGTACAGCTCACTTGCAAAAAAAAAGGCAATGATTTATTTTTAAAAAGTAAACAGAACTATGTATTTTTGCTTACAGTCAAGTTCCTACCTGTTTTATTTTTTTCTAAGTGCAAGTCAGAGTAGCCATAGTTAGGAAGAAGATGGCTTCAACTACAGTGGGCACACTGTAGACTACTTGAGGCAGTTGTGCCAGGACAGAGGAGTCCTGGATGAGGAGATCCACCAAACAGAACCTCATGGATGTCTTCAAGGCAGCAGAAGCCCAGAGCATCAGTCACTGACTGTGACTTTAAGGGACCAAACCTTGAGCATAGAGGGGCAAGTGGCCAGTGCAGTGTCCAGATCTGGTGAGGTTGACAGCAGGGCCAGTGCCAATGAAGGGCCACAGCAGCAGGGGAAGGTCACCAGTATTCTGGAGACAGAAGCAATCAGGCTGAAGACTGAGTTGTGCAGATGGAGCTGGGTTCCAGAGACATGCTGAGCAAGAGAAATGAGCCGCAGAGGAGAAGAGGGAGTGAGAACAGCAAAAGGCTGAATGGGAACAGCAGGAGGCTGACCATGAAGAGTGTGAGCAACAGCAAGCTGCAGAGGAGAAGAGGAAGTGAGAACAATGAGAAGCTGAACATGCAGAGCGTGAGCGCCAGAGGTGACATGAATTGGAGAAGCTACGATTCCAACCACCAGCACCAGAGCAAGTAAGTGGCTTGGATTTAACTGGAACTACAGAACTGGGTTACAAATTGAATTCCAAATTGACAGCTGAATTTAAAGAGGGGGAGAATATGGATGCCTTTTTAAATTCCTTTGAAAAGTTTGTATTCAGGGTAAAATTCCTAAGGGTCCTGGAGCTTCCAGCTATCTCCACTACTTACCAGGAAAGTTCAGGATGCATTGGGTCAAATGGACAATCAGGACAGTAATGATTGCAACAAACTTAAAGCTACACTTTTAAAAAAGTTTGATTTAACTGCAGAAGTATACAGAGCTAAATTCCGTAAGCTCTAGAAAGCCCTGGCATGTGCTACAAGTAGCTAGCCAGCAACAACATGAGTAGCTTTAAAACGCTGGTGGAGGGAATTGAAGCAAACTCTGTAGATAAAATTGAAATGCTATTTTGTTAGAACAGTTTTCTGGTCCTGCCCAGCAGAGCTGAAAAGTTTACTAGAGGACTGAGATCCCAAAACAGTGCAAGAGGCTGCTGATCTCTCATACTACTATGTCGAGAACAGACCTGCTCTGAGAGCAAATGGGGTGGGCGTGGCAGTGCAGAAAGGGAAAAGCGCACCTTCAGGGCAGCTAAAACCCTCACTGCCTCCACCAAAACTAGTTAGCTCCCAGGTTTCAAAGAATAGAGTTCTCTGAGAAAAGAAACAAATCTTGGTTTTGTAAAGAAACTGGGCATATTGACAGACAGTGTCCCAAAAGGACGAGCCATATGCAGAATGGGGCTAGAAAAGAAGTGGGTTGTTTATGTGTCCCTGGAAGCATGCCTGTGATCATGAGGGAACACATGAACCCAGTCACGGTGAATGGTCTACAGACACAAGGGTTAAGGGACACAGGGACATCCCTGACACTGGTAAAAGGGGATCTGTAGAGCCTGGTCAGCTTATACCCAATAAATATGTCACTGTACAAGACTTTACTGGTGAGGAGAAAACATTGTCACTCGCTAGTGTTCTCCTAGACTGGGGTGAAACAGGGGGAACTGTGCAACAGGTGGTTATAGCCAAAACTTTAGCAGTTGACGTCATCCTTGGCAAAAATCTCAAACAGGGGATGGTGTGTGCAGTTACCCATAGCAAGCAGCAATGGAAAATTGTAGTTCCTTGGACCCCACAGAAGCCATTGTGAAATCACTGGGAGGCTGGTTCCCTAGCCTGTGTCTCTTGATAGGGAGACTAATGAAAAGGGGGTAGAAATTTCCCCAGCAGCAGTTAACCACACAGCTATGGAGGGTTACTCCAAAGAAGGAGGGGTGACCCATTGTCAGAGGGTTAGGAATGGTAGTGATCCTGAGTGCCCTGATGCTAGTGCTAGGGACCCTAGTTTAGAGACTGAAGAGGATCAGTCCCATGCCTTAGGAATATGTAAGGAGTTTGCAGCTGCTCAGAAAAGTTACCCTAATCTAGAGAAGCTGAAGGTTTAGGCAGACTCTGATGGAGCACAGGGAGGTGACGGTAAACATAAAGTTTATTGGGAAAATGGACTCAGGCTCTGAAGACAGAGGGAGGGGAGAAAGGCAGGCAGCTTGTCATTCCCCAGGGGTATCATGAGCAGTTGCTCAAGATTGCTCATGATGTTCCACTGTCTGGTCATCTTGGAATTGCACACACTTTGCAATGGTTGGCCCAGAATTTCTATTGGCTCAACTTCACCCAGCAGTGAAGGAGTATTGCAGGTCTTGTCACCAGTGCCAAGAAAAAGGGAAGGCGGGTAAGAAAATCCAAGCCACCCTAATTCCATTGCCCATTGTGGATGAGCAATTCCAGAGATTGAGAATGGATATTGTGGGGCCTTTAAATACCCCCAGCTCCTCTGGGAAGAGGTTCATCTTGACTGTGGTGGATCATGCCACCCAGTATCCAGAGGCTGTCACCCTATCCTCACTGAGGACAGACAAAGTGGCAGATGCCTTACTTGGGATTTTCTCCCATGTTGGGTTTCCACAGGAGGTTATCACCGATTGAGGGGGTTTCTTCATGTCAGACCTGATGAAATGTTTGTGGGAGAATGTGGGTGGTGCATAGATGCATGACACCTTATCACCCACAAGCCAATGAGCTAATGGAAAGATTTAATAGTACCCTGAAGTCCAATGCTCCAAGCGTTTGCTGAATAGCATAGGAGGGACTGAGAGAAATACCTTCCCCGTATATTGTTTGCATACAGGGAGGTGCCCCAAGAGTTGACAGGATTTTCCCCCTTTGAGCTCTTATATGGACACTGGGTACATGGGCCCCTAGACTTGATCTGGGAGGACTGGGAAGGTAAGCATGCCACCTAGGGAACTCCCATAGTGGATTACATCCTTAGGTTTAGGGAAAGGCTGAAGGAGCTTATGGGGACAGCTCAGAGCAACCTGGAAGCTGCCCAACAGAAACAAAAGTGTGGTACAACCACAGAGCCAGAAGCTTGCTTGTACACAGTGGGTCAGGAAGTCATGGTCTTTTCCGGTCGGAAAGACAAACTGCAGGCTGAGTGGGCAGGACCGTCACACAGTAGTTAGAAAGGTAAATGCGTGAACTATATCATAGAGTTACCAGACAGAAGACATACAGAAAGGATGTACCATGTCAACATGATGAAGCTATATGCTAATAGGGCTAACATAGTGTTTGCAGTATGTAGTCCTGGGGAAGGGATGGACGAAGGAGACTCCCTTCTGGACTTGCTGGAAGAAAGCAAGTGGGATTTCTCTGTGGAGGCAGTGAAATTGTCTCCCCAGCTCACCCCAGACAAGATCTAGGAAGTAAGGGAGGTTTAGCAGACTTTGCCACTGTTTAGCGACAAGCCTGGACTAACTCCCTTAGCCGTGCACGATGTAGAGACAGGGACACAGATGCCCATATGGCAGACAGCATATTGGGTGTCAGAGGCTGTCAAAAGCACGTAGGGAGGGAGGTGGAGGAAATGCTCAATTTAGGGGTTATCCAGAGATCCCACAGCCCTCGGCCTCACCCACAGTCCTTGTGCCCCAAGCCAGATGGCTCTATTAATTTCTGTGGACTATCATGGACTGAATGCACTTATGAAGTCAGATGCCCACCCGATGTACTGGATGGATGAACTCCTGGAGAAGTTGGGAGGCGACCTACAGTACTACGACTATTGACCTGTCAAAGGGTATTGGCAGGTAGAGTTAATGGACAGAGCTAGGAGAGGTCGGCCTTATCACTCCAATAGGCTTATTTGAATTTAAAGTAATGCCTTTCGGAATGAAGAATGCCCCAGCCACTTTCCAAGGTTTGGTGAACCAGGTGTTAAATGGTGCTGAGGATTACGCCATGGCATACCTGGATGACATTGCCCTCTTTAGTGCCAGCTGGAGGAACACCTGTCCCACCTTAGGGAAGTGCTGGACAGATACAGAAGGGCGGCACACTGTCAAACTGAGAATTGCCAGGTGGCCATGGTTGAAGTGGCATACCTTGGGCATGTGGTAGGCCGGGGACAACTCTGTCCTAGCCAAGTAAAATAGAGGTGATCAAGGTGTGCCCAGACCAGAAACGCAGAAGCAGATGAGGAGTTTTCTTGGGAAAGCAGGGTACTATAGGAAATTTGTACCCAATTACAGTGCTCTGGCTGCTCCCCTATCTGACCTGGTAAAGAAAAAGATGCCTAAGAAAATTACCTGGCAACTCGCCTGTGAAAAAGCCTTTACCAGACTGAAGGAGGCACTGTGCAATGCTCCTGTATTGACAAGTCCTGACTATAGCAGACCCTTTGTAGTTCAGACTGATGCCTCAGACATGGGTATTGGGGCAGTACTGAGTCAGACATCCAACCAAGAGAAGATCACCCTGTAGTGTCCAGTAAAAGTTACTTCCCAGGAGCAGGCTTAATCTACTGTGGAAAAAGAATGTCTTGTCATAGTGTGGGCCCTAAAGAAGTTAGAGCCATACTTATACAGGCAACATTTTGAGGTACAAATGACCACAACCCTCTGATTTGGCTGACCCAAATAGGAAAAACTAATGGTAGACTGTTAAGATGGAGTCTTGCCTTGCAAGGGTATGACATGATGATCTTACATAGGGCTGGAGCGACTAATCAGAACGCCAATGGCCTGTCATGTGTATATGAAGAGTGAGCTGATTTGGGAAACTCATCCCATGCAGGGGACAAAGCCCCCAAATTCAGTCTAGGTGGGGAGGACTGTGACACTTGGCCAGCTGGTTATGAGTGTTATATGATATTTGTAATATAGAATGTGATATGTGAGTGTCTCACAGGAGACATCCTGTGCTATGGTGCCCCCCAAGGTTTTAGTGGAAATAACAGGATATATTAACCTGAACCCAGGAGGTAATTAAAGACTAGAGACTTAATTAAGGGTCTCTTGTTTTCCTGTCTTAATTAGACCCAACCCAGCTGCCAGGATATAGGGCTTGTAAACTTTTATGACATCTTAGAGGA
Source organism: Neoceratodus forsteri (assembly GCA_016271365.2). Classification (NCBI taxonomy): domain Eukaryota; kingdom Metazoa; phylum Chordata; order Ceratodontiformes; family Ceratodontidae; genus Neoceratodus; species Neoceratodus forsteri. The sequence continues at coordinate 1,232,083,875 of CM028130.1, forward strand.
AAAAACATGTTATATCACTATGGTGCTAAAAGTCATAAAATCCTTTGATATGCCCTGGGAATAGGAACTGCTCAAGATCAAAGAAAAGGCTTGATTAAAGACTGACATAACTTGGGAAATTAGTTTTTGCTGAAGTCACAGTATTTAAAATATTTCCTGACAGGAAGATCATTGTTTGTAATTTTATTTTTTACATTCTAAAAGGAGGAGCTAGATGACATCATAGAAGGGGTGTGTGTGAGAGAGACACAGTTTAAACTGAATGCTGCAGCTGAACTTAGTGACATCTTTTTGGGCTCTTAAGAAACAAGATCTCTGGTGTAACTAAGCACTGTACAGAGGTAATACATTAGATAGAAAAGATCTAACTGTATGTTGGTAGGAGTTTGTCTGTAGTTTTCTTGTTTTTCTTTATGTGATTGTATGCTCTTTGATATAGTGGTCTGTGTTTACATTTTACATATTTTTATCCATTTTAGTAAATACATTATTTTGAAAGACTGCCTGGGTGTGTCTTCAAGTTCTTTTGCATGTGACTTATAGAGTGCTAAGACTGACAAAACTGTTCATAAGCTTGATGGTGTTACTAAACTGGGAAAAGGTAAGAATACACCTAAGGCCTTTTATAGAGTTTTAAGGGTTCATTTTGGATACCTGGTTAGGTGCCCTTAGGCAAAAGATATCTGGCATTCCCCAAATAGCAGATTATCTGAGCCTGTACATTTGGATACTGCTTATAAGGTTCACAGTTTGAATTCCCCAGAACTTGAGACCAAAGGTGATTTGGACCCACAAGCAAACAAGAGGGTTACCCTGTCTGTTACCTGTTCACAATATTGCACTAGGAGGTTGGCACTGTGGGAGCAGAGGGCCTGACCTGCTGAGTGCATTTGTGACATTCACCACCATAAATGAGCAGCGCAGCTCAGGAAAATACACAGTTATTTGTGCCAACTTTATTGAGGTGCCATCATTAAAAAAATGACTTGATGCATTTCAGAACAGGTCCTTTATCAAACGGCATGTTTAGCCCCAACCCACAGCATCTTAAATACATAAGGTATGACATCATAAATGGATAATGTGAAAATTTACAAGTGAATCTACATACATTTAAAAAGATCACACACATTTTAAAAACTTTCTACCCTCACTTATGCATTAAGAATGTATGTACAGAACTAGTTATAAATGAATGCTTTCTATTGGTCGCTACTTATACAGATTTCTCCTTTCAGGTGCTTGCCCAAAGCTGTAATATAGAAAAAAACAATGATTTATTACTGTGCATAACAGCTCACTTTAACAATCCTACTATAAGCAGCAGGACAGAATTAGAGCTATACATTGATATATTTCTTTATACTGTACTTGCATGTGTGGGGTTATGTCAAAGCTCCCATTTCAACCTGGTTGTGTACAAGCTCTGAGGTTATACTGTATATCAAAATCCTCGGGCATAGCATGCACTTTATCTGTTGCTCTAAACCAAAAGCCATGTTCATCTTGATTTTGGTGTAGACAATATCAAAGCTATTGGCATATTTAATATCCCCATGTTGGATAGTTGGATAGCTCTGCAGTGTTTATTTATTTATTTCAATTTTGTTAACTGGGTGAGTCCACTGGATCCCGAAGATTCCTTTTTCAGGAGCGACCCAAAATCATTTACAAGTGTAATCACACAATGAAGAGAGGAACAATACACTTGGTTATAAGCAGGATATAAATACAGCATTGACAGTGGTAAAGACATAACAGAACTACATACATTGGTAGACAACTCAAAATAAAGGTACATTCTGATTAAACAAAATGCAATGGGAAGATTAGTACAGAGCACATTCACTATATGGATAACAATGAAAATAGTCAGATCTTGATGCCTCCATGAAGACTTATGGCACTGTACAGGCATTTGGCTGTACAGCAGCCATGCATGACTGACATTGTACTTGCTCAGACCAAGTGCATTGGCCTACCTAGAGCTTGGTCAGACCAAGTACTGATTAAGTGCTGGTGCAGTTCCTGATTTCCAATAGATGCTCATGGAGCCTCTTATAGAAGGATCCCAGGGAGCTGGTCCTGCAGGAAACAGAGCTTATTCCAGAGTCTAGATGCTAAGTAGGAAAAGGATTTGCCACAGGCGCATCTTTAGCCTGGACACTTCCAGTAGGTTCCTGCCAGATGTCCAAGCATTCTACCTGTTCTTTTGGGTATAGCAGGCCAGCACCACTCTCTGTTGGGGGGATCTTGCATTAGTTTGAATATGTGCACAACAGAGGGTACTGAAGTCGGTGACTCAGGAACGGCCAGTTCAAGGAGGCCAATACCTCACAGTGGTGCCAGCTTGGAGGTGAATCAGGCTATTTTGGTATATTGTGCCTGCATGCTACTGAGCTCTTGTTTAGGAAGTGAATGCAGGACTGGGGCAGCATATGTTAGGCTGGGTAGAAGAATGCTGTTAGCTATCATTATTCTGGTCTCTGGGATCATTTGTGGGCTTAGCCTGTATAGAAGTTCTGCTATTCTTATTTTGAACTGCCTCTTAGTTTTGCCAATGTAAAACTTGCCACATTTTCATATTGCCACATACAAAACTCCCAAGCTTTCAATGTAATGAAATTTATAATATTGTATCATTTACCACTGTGTGGATTTTCAATAGAATCACTCATAGATATATGTTACAGCCCCTCTGACTGTTTCTCAGCTGTTTCTGGAGCACTTGGCTATCTCTGCACACACCTCTCAGGGTGCCAGCCTGGATTCACAAGTAGACAGAAGTAATGACCAAGTGCCCCTTATCTGAGGCTATGACAAGGAATACCTGTGTACAGATTGTAGGTTACCACCCCCCCAAGGAAATATACACTAACTGCCCCAACGACCCTCCCACATACAATAACAATGTCCCCTTCTTGTAATGACTCACAATACCAGAATGTAACATTAACAATTAACAGCGGTTATTTTGGGGGAAGGGAGAAAGAGGGAGAAAAATAGCACAACAACATTAACAACTGTTGAAACAACTTCACCCCACACAATCCCCACTTCCTACCAACAGGTGCACCCACCTTCCCAATGGCAGCTGCCCCAAATATCTCTAAAGTCCCTCGGGTGGGTGCCTCACCACCATGTAGAGGTTACTGGGGATCTTTCATTGGGGCTCAAATAACTTTAAACAGTAGAAACAATGGAACTTTAGGTCTGAGCACAGTTTTCTGACCTTTTCTGAGTCCTGCCTAGGACCTAACACCCAGATTTTGTAGCTTGTTAGCTAAATAAAGACTCCCCAAAGCCGCAGCTCAGAGTACTTAGTTCAGAAGTTCAAAGTGGGTGGCTTAAACTTTATTCACAGTATCATGGACATATCTCATTGGTGGTGCACCACAGCAACAGCAGGGCTGACTGAAGAAATTGAAGAATGCTGGACTTCACCTGCCTGGCCGTGCCAGCTTCACCTATGAGGTCTTTGTAGACCATGTTCACCAGGCAGTCCTCTCACCATCAGCTTCTCTGGTGATCTTCTCTTCAGACTGGGAAAAGGGCAGGCTGGGTGTTCCCCAGACTAATAGCTTTGGCACACCTTCTTCTCTGAACTCAACAATGAAGCTGGGCTTTGGCTCAGCCTCTAGCCCCAGCATGGACAGTTACTCTGGCTTGCAGCAAAAGCAGTTTCCAGCACACTTACCCCACCTGGGAGGAACACAGCTTGTGGGCCACTTTATGTTCAGCTGCTGACACTGATGTTTTAAGGCTACAACCTTGCAGTCTCTGCTCTCAAGCTGAAAACTCCAAACTCCCTCTATAAGGCTGCTAATTTCTCTTTTCCAGGCTGGTCCAAGGGGTGATCATTAATACACCATACATGGATAAATATAAATATACTGAACAAATGCACGGATCTCCATATTATCCCAAAAGCAGAAAGAGAACATTGCACAATGGAACTGCATTTAAAATTGATGGACAATAGAGAGGAGAGTATTTGGAAAACATACCCTTGAAATTAGGAAACAAAATGCATCTCCTAGAAAGGAGAGATGTGGATTTCACAGAATTATTGGAAGACAAGGGAATATGGGATATAATGACTGAACTATTGAAAAAGAGGAAGACGATTACAAAATTTAAAAAATTATGAACAGATTATGGAAAAATAGCTGAAAACATAAGTAATGAAATGACTCTCAAGGACAGAAAAGGAACAGTGTGGTTTAATAAGGAATGTCAGCAAGCAAAGAGACATTTAAACAAAATAAGAGAAGGCAAAAGAAACTGCAACAAGGAAAACATAAAAGAGCTAAACAAACTCAGAAAAGATTATGTACAAATGTTACATAAACAAGCATTTGTCAATGCCAAATGTTTGCTTGCTGGCATTGGCATTGGTAGTGTAGAAGTTACAGAGCTGCATAATAGAAATGGCAGTGAAGTATTGAACTGAAGCCAACCCCACCACCACCCTGCAGAGAGTGACAGGCATTGGGGTGTGCCTTTGGGTCGTCAGGCATAACGGCCAGCCATTTCACCACACCCTACCCTGCAGACACTGACAAGTGTCACGGTGTGCCTTGGGGTCTTTGGCCCTTATGCGCACCCCATTCCATCAGGAAATATGGTGAGATGGGTGCGGTACAGGAGAATGGGGTGAACTTTGGGGCCAAAGAGTTCAAGGCATACCTTGATGCCTCTCACTGGCTGCAGGATGTGGAATAGTATGAGCATTACAGGCAAGAATCCCAAGTCACACCCCTGATGCCTGTCATTCTCTACAGGGTGGGGCATTATGGTTGGAAACCCTAACACCTCAGGCATTCATTGGTATTTTCACTCCAAATTTTCAACATTTTTTTTTGTGACCCCCACCTCATGAACAGTGGTAATATCAGTTTGTTAGCCGAAAGCTGCTTATGCACAGCGACTACGGCATTTAGCACCACAGGTGCAAAAACACTTTCCGAACAGGATGTGAAAAATGACAGCTGTACTGTTCATGAGGAGGTGTAAAAATGGCAATGTTGCAAATCTGCAGTAAAATATTAAAAAACTGGTGAAGTCATGGCGCTGCATAGAAACTGTCAACGCACACCTGTAATGTAATTAGGTTGGGGATTTTTTACAGCAGATTGTCAACACAGGCATTTTGGGACCTCCGATCACGAACAGTGTCACTGTGATTTTCTTTATCTGTCCTGAACAATGATTTCCCACAGTGACCACGCATCTCTGTGCTGAAAGTGTGAAAACACATTTCGGCCATGTTGTGAAAAATGACAGCTGTACTGTTCATAAGGAAGTGTGGAAAAATGCCACTAGTGGAAATCTGGACTGAAAATATTACAAAGTCATGAACTTACGGTGTGTGGAAACTGCACAATGCTCACTCTAACACAGTCATTTTATGGACTTTTGTCACCAAATTTTCAACCTAGCCATTTTAAGACCTTGCTCATGAACAGTGTAACTGTGATTTTCTTAATCTGTCCCAAACATTGCTTTCGCACACCGACTGCACCATTGTGCGCTACATGTGCGGAAACACATTTTGGGTGACATGTGAAAAATGGCAGCTGTACTGTTCATAAGGAAGTGTAATAAAATGGCAATGTGGAAAATCTGGAGTGAAAATAAAGAAAATTCGCAAACTTACGAGAGTGCGTAGGAACTGCGCAATGCACGCTCGTAAAACAGTCATTTTTAGGAATTTTTTCACCAAATTTTCAACATAGCCATTTTAAGACCTCTGCTCATGAACAGTGTCACTGTAATTTTCTTAATGTGTCCCATACATTAATTTCACACACCGACTGTGCCATTGTGTGCTACATGGGTGGAAACACATTTTGTGCAAGATGTGAAAAATGACAGCTGTACTGCTCATAAGGAGGTGTGGTAAAATGGCAATGTTGAAAATCTGGAGTGAAAATATTGAAAATTCGTGAACTTATGAGTGATAAAGACTGCATAGCACCCATATAAAACAGTCATTTTAGCGAATTTTCCACCAAATTTTCAACATAGGCTTTTAGAGCCCACCTTATGAACAGTGGCAGTGTCGTTTCATTACTCAGTCCTGAAAGGTGATTTCGTGCAGTGACTGTGAAATCACCCTTCGGGCCCGATTAACGCCATGACAGTGAGAGCATTCATGAGAAGGGGTCCCAAAAACCCCATGTTGAAAATTTGGTGCAAAAATTCCAAAAAATGGCTGAGATATGCAGCAAAGTTGAAAAAACCCTATCTAACATAGAAACATAGAAACATAGAATTTGACGGCAGATGAGGACCACTTGGCTCACCTAGTCTGCCCATTTTCCTACCTAACAGATATGCTGCAGATCCTAATTAACCAACAGCTTACTTCCTCCTACCCCCCACTAGGACTGCCTTATGTCTGTCCAATGGATTCTTAAATTCCCCCACTGTTCTTGACTCCACAACCTCCTCAGGGAGGCTGTTTCATGCATCCACAACCCTCTCTGTGAAAAAATAATTCCTCACATTACCTCTGAGCCGACCCCACTCTATCTTCAAATTGTGCCCCCTTGTTCTTGCACATCTCTTTTTCTGAAAGATGCCACCCTCTTGGACTTTGTTGATTCCCTTGAGGTACTTGAAAGTTTCTATCATGTCCCCTCTCTCCCTCCTTTCCTCAAGGGTATACATATTCAGCTCCTTTAGTCTTTCTTCGTATGTCTTCTGGTGCAGACCCTGCACCATTTTGGTTGCCCTCCTCTGGACAGCCTCCACTCTGTCAATGTCTTTGCAGAGATGGGGTCTCCAGAACTGCACACAGTACTCCAGATGGGGTCTCACCAACTGTCTGTACAGAGGGATAACAACTTCCTGTTTTCTACTATTGATGCCTCTCCCTATGCATCCCAGTATCCCCCAGCCTTCCTTACTGCCTTCTCACATTGCTTGCCCACCTTTAGGTCATCTGATATAATTACCCCCAGGTCCCTTTCCATTTTTACTGTTGTCAGTATCTCACCCCCCATTGTGTACTCTTGCCCTGGGTTTTTGTTTCCCAGGTGCATTACCTTGCACTTCTTTGCATTGAATCTGAGCTGCCATACATTTGACCATTCCTCCAACCTTGCCAAGTCCCTTCTCATCCTTTCCACTCCATCTGGTGTATCAACCCTGTTGCAGATCTTTGTGTCATCTGCAAAGAGACATACTTTTCCTTCTAGTTCCTCTTCAATGTCACTTATAAAGACATTAAAAAGGACCGGTCCCAGTACTGAACCCTCGGTGCCCACTAGTAACCCTCCTTTACTGTGGACTCCATTTACTACTACCCTTTGTCGCCCTGTTGTCTAGCCAATTTTTATCCAGGCTACCACCTTGGGACCCACTCCAAGGCTGGCTAACTTGTGTATTAATCTTTTGTGTGGGACTGTATCAAATGCCTTGCTAAAATCTAGGTAAGCCATGTCTACAGCCCCTCCCTGGTCTGCTACTTTGGAAACCCAGTCAAATAAATCTATTAGATTCATCTGACATGACCTTCCCATCGTGAATCCATGCTGCCTTGGGTCCTGTGCCCCACTGGCCTCTAGGTACTCAACAATTCTTTCCTTCAGAAGTGATTCCATCATTTTACCTACCACTGAGGTCAAACTAACTGGTCTGTAGTTTCCTGCCTCTGTCCTACTCCCACTTTTGTGAAGAGGAATCACATCTGCCCTCCTCCAGTCCTCAGGTACCACCCCATCCTCCCATGATTTGTTAAAGAGAGTAGTCAGTGGTGTCATTAGTTCTACCCTTAGTTCTTTTAGAATTCTTGGGTGAATCCCATCAGGCCCCATTGCTTTGTCCACCTTCAATTTTATTAGTACTTTCAGAACCCTTTCTTCTGTAAATGGACTGGTATTGACCCTCGTCTTCAGAGTGTTTCTCTTGTTTGGTTTAGGTACCTCCCCCTCCTCTTCCTTTGTAAATACTGAGCAGAAATATTCATTCAGTATCCCTGCTTTTTCATTGTCACCCTCTACCCACATTCCCTCCCCTTTATTAAGCCTCAGTATCCCTCCTTTGGTCTTTCTTCACTCCCTAATGTACCTATAAAGGTCTTATCCCCTTTGTCCCATTATACAGCTTACGGCATTTTCTCAGTTTGCGGTCTGCTTTGAAGAGAGCGTGTTCCCGGTCCACGAAGATTGTCGCGCGGAGTCGGAGGTAAGTATGGGGTGGGGGTGTGGGGAAGCAGGGTGCACAGTGGATGGGTGTGGGTGGGGGCAGAGACAATGAAGGACCGATTTTAAGTTTCAGGTTTTTTAAATGATGATGTGGGACGTTTACCACGCTGGGGTGGGCTCCCAGCATTAGCCTGGAAGATAGCTGGTGGGGGCGTGGAGCCCGGCGGAGGATTGGGCACCCCATCGGCAATGGCATCTGTTGCCATGCTGGGGTGGGCTCCCAGTGGCATACTGTACTCGGGGAGGGACAGTGGAGCGGCAGAGGTTGGGCACCCCATTGGCTGCTCTGATGTGCAGCTATGCTGGGGTGGCACCCAGTGTGGCATATATAACTATGCTTTGGAGGGGGCACAGCACAGCCGACGGGGATTGGGCACCTGTTGGCTGCACAGTGTGTGTGCTTTAGCCAGCACGCAGTATGCGGCATGTGTGTGTGTGTGTGTGTAGGGGAGGTGCATGAGCAGGCACATTTATCGCTGCTCACTGAAGCATAGCTCCCCTTTCAGCTGTATGCCCTGCATTTTGGAGCTGTCATAGACAGCTCCAGCAGGCATTGGAGAACTGCGGCCATGCCTGCAAACACACTGACTGAATTGGAAGAGGGCTGCCACACCTCCGAAAACTCGGATGATGGCACTATGTTTCTTGCACATGCATGCACGCAAACATAAAAATGAGTGTATATCAGACAATTATGGGCAAAATTAGAAAGAATAGTACACTCAAAAGACAGCAAAGTGTTTTTGCATATAGTAAATAAGGGATAGGAGAATTCAGAAGCAAACCAGACCCAAATATAGAACCCAAACAATGGGTAGACCACTATAAAAAGTTATTCTATGACAACAGGACAGATTACTTGGAGTCCTTAGACAAGGAAAATACAAACAATAATCATATCAAGCCAGAAATAGAAATATCCCACATGAGATTGAGCAAGCAATGGCTACATTTTCATCAAAAAGCCCCAGGGCCAGATGGGGTCCCAGTAAAAGTGTTGTGGAGAAACACAGAGATCTGGATAGGAATATTACACAAGCTATTTCAAACCATAATCAAAACCATAATTACACGGAAAGCTAAAAAACCATAATATTACCCTGTTTATAAAGTGTGATAGGAATAATCCAGTTGCTATAGACCAATAAGTCTAATAGATACCTGCCAAAAGTATTAAAAAAATTAACAACAGAATCATAAAATGGATAGAAGAACAAGTTACTGGATGTGGCCAAAGCTGGATTTATAGTCAAGCATTCAACCATAGACCAATGTTACATGCTAGTACACCTAATATATAAATAGAGGATGGTCAAAGGGCAAACAATCTATTGTGCTTTCATTGATTTAAAAGCTGATTTTGACAGCATAAACAGAGCCAAACTATGGGTTGAGTTAGAAAAATTAGGTGAGTTTTATCTTACCTTACACAGGTAAGATATAACTCACTAGGATGTAAGTGAACCATTCCTACTAATAAAGGAGGGAAACAAGGATGTACCCTCTCACCCATATTGTTCCTCTATATCTTAATAGAATCCTAACAAAAACTGTACAACCCAGAACACCATATGCAAAGCTGGGTAAAAAGGCATGCCCATATTGGCATATGCGGACGATATTGTCCTAATGTCTACAAGTTATTTGAGGATAAAACACTGTTTGGACAAACTTTATGAGGAAGGCAAAGAGGCAGACTTACACATAAACTAAGAAAAAACAAATACAATGATCTGCGGTACGAGCAAAGGAAACTAAAGATACAATGTAAGAGGAAACAAAATAGAAGTAGTAAACAGTTTCTGCACTTAGGTATCATTATATCAAAAGACCTAAAATGGAATAAACATATCAAGGAAATAGAACTGAGAACAAAGAGGTTCCTGCCAGTCATGAGCAAATGTCGGCATCAATATGGGGGACATTCAGTAACAGGTTATTTAAAAGTAGTAAATGCTTAAATCCATAGCCAATTGCTGTATGGGGTGGAAATATGGGGCTTACAGGAAAGAAAAACCTAGATACTTTTAAAACCTATTTTATAAAAAATTACTTGGATAACCAAAGGGAACTCCTTCAGCTATGGTCAGGGCTGAATTAGACCAATATTCAATAGGCTGCCAAATACAGGAACGAATAATCAGCTACTGGATCAAAGCATACAACATGAGTGACAATAGACTTCTGAGACTGCATACAGGAAGCAATCAATTATTTAAAACTAAACATAAAGTTCCCCAGCATGGAAGCAGAAGAAAAAATAATAAAACCAAATGGGCTACTGCAAAGTCTAACAGATGTCTTTAGGTTAAATTTAGAAACAGTAACGACAAAAGCAAAAAAACTGAATAAAAGACATTTCAAAACAAAATGACATGCAATACTGCAAACAATGCAAAAATGCAAATGGATATAAAATAATAAAATAATTCACAAATGAGAACAATATCTGACTCTTATAAAAAACCTGACTAGAAAAACTTACTGACCAGGTTCAGATTTGAAGTCAATGACAGCACTTGACTGCAGGCACGATGATAAAAGGAGGAAAGAACAGATGAATGCTGCACTTTGCCGGGGACCTTATGCCATATTCCAAGACAGGAAGGGTCCACAGCACCTCGTCCTGCACCTTGCAGCTAGCATAGACTAGCGCCACAAGCATGGTGCAGTGGCCCTGCATGCCACAAGTCACAGCCCTGCGAACTGCCCCCCCACACCGAACACCGCTGCATGCACCAGGAGGCATGGGGGGACTGGTCAGTGGCACTGGTGTTTGGGGTGAACATTGCCTATCAGACCCTGGGGTCCCTGACATTTGGGGTGGGGGCATGAATGTGTCTGGGGCAACAGGGAGCACTGCAGTACCTTTGCCATGGAACTGCAGAGTGGGCAGCTATTGATTGGCATGGATGGATGTCCCTCAGACCATCTCCATGATGGTCTAACTCTGCTGCACCATTACGGCTGTTGGAATAGCAAAAGTGGGTTACAGCAGCTGCCCTTTTGGAATAGGGTGCAGTTGCTGCTGTAACCCACCTTTATGCCATGCCAGTTACAGGTTGCGGGCATAGTGGGTGATGTAACCCACATTTGGCGCAACCCGCATACAGCATGCTGCAAGGCACCTTTTGGAATAGCAAATGGTGTAATGCATAGCTCAAGTTGCGATTTATGTCATGGGATTTGGCATAACTTGGCTTGTGCCATGTATAAGCCATCTTGGAATCAGGCCTTATGTATGATAGATGCATGACCAACAAGAACATTATGATACTTGGTGATTTCAACGTTCACTCCATTGATTGGGCAAATGGAACATTAACCAGTCAATTGGGTATGGGATAAATTTAAATCATTAATGAGTGTGACCTAAAACAGTTGGTATTGGTACACACAAGCAGGAGTAAGCTGTTACACTTGGTACTGACCAATATTAAAAATTGGGCAATAAAGTATACTGTATTAAATCCTCTTGGTAGCAGTGACCATTGCATGATATGTCTTGTAATCTGTTAAAATTCTAGAAATACATCTAGGGCCCAGTCAATCGACAATTTCAATAGGGCTGATTTTGTTGCTTATGGCCATGATCTAACTGATTAGGACTGGAAAACAGTGTTTTCTGATAAGACAACAACAGAGAAATGAAATGATTTGAAGGATTAGCTACTGGAATTACAGGCCAAATGGGTTCCAAAATGCAAAAATCTCAAAAAATAAACTTAGATTTAAATGGCTAAATATGGGTATAAAAGAAAAATAAACAGGAGATTTTATAAAAGTTCAAAGAAGATCCTAGCAGTGTCAACTTTGACATTTATAAAAGGACTTAAAAATGTAGATCTTCTATAAAGAGAAGTAAATGCAAATTTGAGACCGGTTTAGCTTATAATAAGGCAAACCCAAATGCCTTCTTCAGTTATATCAACTCCTTAAAGGGAAGGGAGTCAGTAATCGTACCCCTTGTCATAAATGGTGAGTTAATCGGTAACCCAGCAGTAACGGTAGAGAATTTAAATAACTATATTGCAACCACCTTTAATAGCAGAGGTGTCAAAATGGCTGATATGACCTGGGCAAAATATTATTTGGCCCTAATAAAATTCTTAAAGAATTAAGTAGAATCAACCCTAACAAAGCACTAGGAGTCAATAACAATCTTAACAAAGCACTAGGAGTCAATAGCATTTACCATTTAACTATTAAGAACATGGCCCATTTAATTCCTGATCCATTAAGTAACATACTGTATATCTATCGTCCTTCACCACGGGTTTAGTCCCAGATGACTGGAAAAAGAAGCCATTGTTAGCCCCATCTTTAGAAAAGAAAAGAAAGAATTGATCACTAATTATAGGCCTGTTAGTCTGATATCTATTCTAGGTAAAAACATGAGAGTATCCTAAAAGAATTTATATTAGAAAGTATATATAGAAATGATTTGATGGACAGGACCCAGCATGGTTTTACTAGAGGGTGCTGTTGTGTGACCAACCTTATATCCTTCTATGAACCAATCAACGATTTCTTAGATCAAACTATACCATGTGATGTTATTTATTTGGATTTTAGTAAGGCCGTCGAAAAAGTGCTCCATAGTAGATTATTAAAAAACTAGATAAGCTAAATATTGACAGTAGAGTGGTAAAATGGATCTGCCACTGGTTAACTGACAGGAAACAAAAGGTGAGGGTAGGTAGCACTGTCTCAAATTATATTCCTGTCATGAGTAGGGTACCAAGAAGTCTCCCTTGGGTCCAATACTGTTCAACGTACATATTAGTGACCTACATCTAGGGCTAAATGGACTCATTACCAAACTTGTTGATGACACTAAAATTGGTGGCAGAGTACAAAACTGGGATGATGCTGCCAAGATTCAGGCTGATCTTGACTCGCTACTTAACTTGCCTGTGACACTGGAGATTAACTTTAACCCTGCTAAATATGTAGTATTCCACTTGGGTAACAAAACATCTGTGCAACTTACAATTTAGATGGCACTGTATTAAAAGCTGTCAGGGATGAAGGAGACCTAGTGGTTGTTATTCAATCAAGATTCAATAGCTCAGGTGCTGTTACTAAAGCTTCCAGGATTTTGAATAGTATCAAAATAAATTTTATTAGCAAACATAGGAATGCTGTTTTGCCCCTGTATAGATCCCTGGTGCAACCAAACTTAGATTACTGCTTTCAGTTTTGGTCACACTATTTGAAGAGTGCTATACATAAAGTGGAGAGGGTGCAGATGAGATTCACTAAATCCCCTATATTAAATTGACAAATTCAATTATAAAGACAGGTTGAAAATATTAGGACTGCATAGCTTAGAAAGGAGACATTTGAGGGAAAATCTAATTCTAGTCTATAATGTAAGACTGAAGAGTTATTAGCAGACGTGGTTCTTGAACTCAAAGATACAACATACAATACAATACTAGGAACCATAATAAACAACTATTTGGAAAACCATTCGGAACTGATAGAAGAGGTTCTTACTTTACACAGAGAGCAGTCAATTATTGGAATAATTTGCCTCAGTATATCATTGATGCCCCACACTTAGATTGTTTAAGCAATAAGGCACAGCAGGGTGTGGGTTATTTGGGATTTACCCACGCCTTGTGTGGTGTGTAACGAGACATAGCCGAGTGACTTAACCACACAAGAAGTGGGTAAATCATCCAATAACTTACACCCTGGAGTGCCTTATTGCAATTATACAATGGACCCATGTGTAAAATAAATTTTAAATGGGTTTAATTATGTTTTATAAATGCCGTCCCTCAGCCGTGGATTATGCAGGATTTACCCACGGTCATGTAACATGTTTTGATCAATGAGGTTACAGGATTTTCACACACCAGTGTATAATTTAAGATATATAAATGCCCACATGGATACCTAGGATAAAAAGTGGATAACAAGTGGATCACTGCTGTATAGTGGGGGGGGGGTAGACTAGACTAGAAGTGCCTATGGTGCACATCTATTCCTGTTTTACCTAAGTACCTAATGTCCTGATCCCAGCAAGTGCTCACTGGATCTTAACCAATAAACAGCTACATGTGCTACCTAGCAAACCCACTGATCAGCCCTCCTAAATCCCTTCCTCAGAGGGACAAACCATGGGCACATCCTAGACAGAGGTCCCTTTTTTCCTTCTGCCTGGAAATGCTTCTCCAACCTTTTCTTGTTGCTATTAAATGGCTGCAGATCTTGCCTGCTGACTTCTGAAGTAATGGCACAGGACAGTTTCCTGGGTGGTCCCAACAAAGATCTTTCAGAATGTCTTCTGAGGACCCACCACAGGCCCTAAAGTCATCATAAGGTCTCCTTCTGGGGACACCCCTGGGATTCTGCCACACCTTTTGGTGGTCCCTCTTCTACTGCCCACTATAGGCAACAACCTCAACACTTCCCACAGATCTCAGCAGCTTGGAATCTGTTTACCAGAGCCCAATATCCTTCCCTGGTAGTCAGTAGTGTTCCATTTGCTGTTCCCATGACACCCTTAAAGCCTTGATGGGTCCATGACCTCTGCCACTCTTGATGCCTTGACAGCAGCTGGCACCCTGCTCCTGCCATGCTTTCAAGTAGCAGCCATTTCTCTAAAGGCTCCTGTGCTCCTGGTCTGCATCCTGCATCCTGTAGCCAACTGCCATGTAGGCAAAAATCTAGCCACCAACTCTACCTGCTGCTGTGAAACAGAAGCAGTTTAGTGGGCTCTAGCCAGTGTCCACCCTGATAAGAAATCCAGAGGTATCCACAGTGCCCAAAGGCCTGGCATTATTAGCCTTTTCTGGTTGTACCTGCTTCTCTCCTGACTGACAACTATGTCAACGGTGACACAGTCAGTCCCATGCCCACACTTTTGGCACCTGCTAGGCAAGGGCATCTGAATCACTGACATTCCATTACATACCAACTGTCCCAACCTTACTTATTCATTGTCCTCATGAGTGTACCCTACTTATAGCTGTACTAAAACTCCTTCTGTCTTTAACCCAAGGAGCATCACTCCCTCCTCTGGCTTACTGTTCTGGACAACCACCTCCCCTTCTGTACAAAAGGGGTTGTTTGTTATGCAATCAGCTCACTGTTCTTTTTTTTTATTTTTTATTCTTTTGTCAATCCCTTGGAGTAGCCTAATAAATGTAATAATGCCAGAGGATCCAGACCCGTCTGCTCCTTCCCCACCCTGTGGAAGACAGAAATACACAGGTTATACCAGTTTTCTCACATATCTCTATATAGCAATTAGCCCACCATCTTCCACATTCTTAGTATGTTCCCAGTGTGTGGGCAGACCAGGAACTCCTATATAGCAGTCAGACTCTGATTGACATGTTTAGTCTTAGCCCCACAGCACCAGTTGTCTCAAAACCCTGTTTGTTGACACAGAGTGTCCTCCTTGCCAATTGATGACCTCCACTACTGCTCTGTTGTCACCAAAACATTATCTTCCTGTTCCTTAAGAACTCACCCCATTTCAGCACTGCCACCGATATGGGAAAATCTCCAGCCATGTTATGTCCTTCAATAAACCACTCTTTCTCCAAGACTCTGGCCATGCTTCTGCAATCCACCTCCCCCTAATATATGCCTCCATTCCAATAGACCCCGATCCATCCCTGTATAGGTCCCAATTGTTATTCCCTAGCCACTGTCTACCAGAATGTGACCCCATTGTAGTCAACCAAAATTGCGCATCTCCAGATCCTGCCTCATCCCTGGGAAATGTCCACCCAGTGGAGCAATTTTGTCCCCCAGTTGCCTGGCTAATCTTCTGGTGAAACACCTCCCAGGAGCCACTGCCCTGCATGTGAAATTCAAGTGGCCCAACAGCTGGTATACCTGACCCAATGTGACTCTCTCCTCTGTAACCTCCTGTATTATTTCCTTGGAGTCTGGCAACTTTCTGATGGGGTAACCTGAAAACCTGCTCTTCTGCATCCACCTTGATTCCCAGAATTCCAGCTTCCTAGCTTCATCTTCCCTTCTGCAAGTGATCCCCCATCTTCTTGCACATATGCTCAAAATTCCGGAGCCTTGACTTAGTCTCTTTCCAGTTCTCCCCCACCAGCAGGAAATCATCTAACTAGTGTACCATCGTAATGTGCCTGTATCTTTTCCCAAATGCCCATTTCATCCAAGTGCTATATGCCTCGAACTTCACACAGCTGTGGAACAGCCCATGAGCATTGCCTTGCCAAAAGGGAAGAACCCTTGGAAACCAAATCCCAACAGGTCCCAGTCTTCCTTCCTGACTGATATTAACCGACTCAATGTCAGTCTTTGAGAGCCATACCCCTTTCTTTGTTCTAATCGGCCCCACTACCAGTTCCAATTTTGCATAAGAAAACTGTGCTACATTCCCCAGGGATGTGATCGTTCACCAGTACCCCTTCCAGATATGACAGGTGATGGATAAGCCTAAACTTCCCCTGCCACTTCTTTGGCATCAGCCTCAATGGTGAAACCCACAGATTGGGTAAAGTTAGGGTCTGAAATGGACCCTCTATCCTCCTGGCCTCCCCTTCCTCCCTTGTTTTAGTTTTTGCTATATCATCTTTCCCTTTATTGAGGCCAAGTTCTTGGATCTCCTACTCTTTCTCGCCCCCTGATATTCTAGACTAAAGCCGCTTTTGAACCCCTCCACTAGCATCTTCCTTGCCCACACATCTGGATATCCTTTTATCCATCCTTTCCTCACCTCCAGCTTGATTGGGATCCTAATCCCTGATTGCCTGACTTTCTCCTCATTTGGCTCCCCCACTTGCCACACAAACCATACCTTGTCTCTTTACCACTCGTGCCTCCCTCGACCTCAGGTTCCTCATCCTGTTTCCTGGTCTAAGCACCGCCTGGTGTCCCTTTCTCCACTGGGAGCCTCCTGGAACCCTCCACTGGTGTCTTCCATTTTTATGAAGTTTCGCCACTTCCTTCTGCTTCGCTGCTGCCAAACAGACCACACCAACACAGCATATCCTTCTCCCTCAGCTTTTTCCCCATCACCTCCTTTCTTTGTTTATTGTTCTTGTGGCCTTGTCTCCAAGGTCCTACAACCTCGGCCCTCTTTCACACAGTCCTCCTACTTCTACTCTGGCTTTTTATATATATTGCTTCCTTTTTTTTATCTGTCTATGGCATGTGGAAATGTATGTATCTGCAGATAAGCACATTCATATAAATATATATATATATATCCACATTTTTTTAATCATTCCTTGTGATTCCCTTGTAAATGTCTTGTTTCATGCTCCCGTGCCTGGGCTACCACTGAAGACCCTGAGTTCTGATTTTATTTTGCTTCCCAATCGAAGGGCTGAGCTGCTTTTTTTCTGCCCCTAATTACCTTGAGCCTCTACTGCTGCATGGGCTTTTGTAAGTAATCCTTGATAGGCAAATTTTTTTTTATATATATATATCGGTATATCTTACACATTTAACCATCCCAACCAGCCTGTGCCTCACAGTAGTTTAGTATTTTTGCATTCCCTTGTAATTCCAAAGTGCAGCAATTACCTCTCAACCTGTTTAGTATAAGCTCTTTATTACCTTTCATGCTGACTTTATAACAGAAACCATTGGGAGCAGCTGAAATTCAAACCCTGCCTTTTAACCCTACTGACTGTACCCTTAAATATATTGTTTCTTCTGTCCCTATATCCTTTAAAACACTGCGGTACCAGGCAGCACAATGCTCTTGGCCCCTCTTGCATTTCCTTTCTCTTTTATTCATTCAGTCATTTTATTTGTATATTCCTTTATTTATTTATTATTATTTTTGTTTGTTTTCCTTTCAGACTTGTTCCCTTATATTCCGTGCATCCAGTGCAATTACACACAGCCATATCCCTTTTCTGTACCAGGGACTACAAACATGGCACCTGCCAGCTAGCCCATGCCACGCTTTTCCACTATCATGCAGTCGGCCTGTTGCTGGTACCTTGTAAACCCTGTACTCCCGTCCTAGTGTAACACAATCCCACGCCCTTCCATGGCTGTTTCTTGGTCAGTCATCCCCTACTGTACCCACTGCTTCCCAGCCCAGGAGTTGCTCGCAAGAAACCCACTTAGAAACCCCCTTGCCCTTCTTCTTTAGGCCGTGGTACCGGCCTAATGCCCCCCACAACATGATCACTGCTCCGCCAGGCCGCTTCCCCTTCCTCCAGTAGCAGGCTGCCTGAATTGGAGAATGAGACCACCCAGCATGGTGGATCACCTGCCAGATGGTTTCCTGCAGGAGACCATCACCTCCAACTCAATTGGGCAGCATAGGAGGCCAGCCTCGTACAATAACCCATGCAAACCCCTAGTAAACAGCCGCACAACTCTCTGGTTCCCACCAGTGCGATGCCTCCTCTATTCTTTGGGTACCACAACCAAGCCTTGGTTCTGTAAATAGCGAGTCCTGCTGCTCTGTAAATAACCCTACACTAATAACAACCTGCAGCCCATGAAGCATTAGGTACCCGTTCCGACATCAACAAAAATGGGCCTGCTGCTTAGAAGCTTAACCCCTCCTGTCTGTGCACCTTACAGCCTATGTATACAGTAGTTTAATATTGTGCTTATTCCTTGTGAATTCAAAATCAAGGCACCTGCCCTTCAGGTTTGTGTGATATAAGCCTTTATGCGTTTTACTGCCACAATTATAGGAGAGAAAACCATTTTGGAGCAGCTGAGAGTCAATCTGCCTTTAATCACTACAATCCCTCCTTCCATTATCCTGCCGATTCCATCCTTTCAACAGCAGGCCTTAAGCCTTTTCCAACTCTATTGCTTCCCATCTGCATCCCATGGCAGTTTTTACGTGCTCTGGGCTGTATGTGGCTTTGTGTCCCCCCCCCAAAAAGGGGTTGAAACTCCTTCTCAAAAATAAGGATTCAGTTAATAAACACAAAATACACTTTGGGGCTAGTGGGACAAGAACCAAAATTATCTAGAACTGTTTGTTAATTTGGTACTCCTGAGTGGAGATATCGAAATTAATCCAAGACAGAATCTTGAGCCAATGAAGATAATCCATGATAATGCTAGAAGCTTAAAGAACAAGATTGATTTATTTAAAACTTGGATTTATTCAGAAGCTCCAGATATAGTTGCTTTGACAGAACATGGCTAAATGATAAAATTGAAACTGAGGAAGTAAAACCAATGGATTTTTCAGCCATCGATTAGATAGGAAGGGTCGTGGGGAGGGGGGTCATTCTATTTTCCAAATGGGAACTTGGTCAGACCACAGTGCTATTTTGCAAACCAAGTTGGTTTAATAGATTGTTTACTGGTAAATTAAACAATATGGACTTAGTTCTGGGAGTAGTTTATGCCCCTCCAAAAACAGCTTTGGGAGAATTTGATAACCTAGCCTCAGTCATACAAAAGAGAACAATGGGTTGTGAATTGTTAATTATCGGGATTTTAATGCATCATGGGGCAAACCACGGGCTTATCATTGGGAAACAGTTTTGACTCCTGGATGTAAAACAAAAGTATTTTCTACTACTAGGAAAACATCTCAACAAAGTAATGGAAACATATTGGATTTAATATTTGTATCAGCAAAATTCAGGTTGAATCAATAGAGGTAAATCAACCAATTATGGGTGATCACAATACATTAAGCTGTCTTTTGTAATTGGGGACATAAATTCCAATCAAACATTGAATTTTCAAAAAAATAATGCGTAGAAATTTTAAAAATTATAATAAAGAAGCTTTGTTTGCAAGATTATTTCAAGTTAACTGGGATAGATTATTTTAATTCCATCAATTGATTTAGCAGTCCAGGAATTTACAAATCTGTTTCTGGATATATGTAGCAATTAGCCCTTTTAAAAAATGCATACAGAGAAAATCACATGTGCCATGGATAACCTGAAAAACTTAAGAAAATGATATCGGTAAAGATCGCCTGTGGAAAATCTCAGGGAAAACCTTAAAAACTGAGGATTGGGATAAATAAAAAGTAAGTAGAAACAATCTTAAATTATTAATAAGAAAACAAAAACAAAAATACCTACGAAGATAAGTCAAAAATACTATTGCTAGCAGGAAATTTTGGTCAATAATAAAATCTTTTGAATCCCACAAAACTCTAGCCCCCCATTTCAATGATAAATAGAGGAGTAATACAGTCAACCAAACAGTCAACTAATATATTAAATGATTATTTTGTAAACTTGCCTGATCTGAATTTTGCTGATTTGACATTTAGGGACTCCGGTAAACGAAACGTAGAATTCAAATAAACATGTTTTAGATTTAAGGTATCACCTGTAGACAGGTTAAAATGAGATTAGGAAATTAAGCTCAAAAAAGCATATGGTCCAAACCTGATAGAAAATAGATTTCTTAAAGATGCCATACAAGTGACAGCACTGGTTTTGACTAAACTGTTTAATTGGAGCTTGGTGGAGGAATTTTCCCAGAGGTTTGGAAAAAGTGCAAAATAATACCAATTTATAAAGGCTCTGGAGATCCATATAAGCCAACAAATTATAGGCCAATTGCTTTACTATCAAGTATTTTAAAGTTACTGGAGAGACTGGTTCAAGAACAGTTGGTTGATTTTATGGAAAAATACACTCTCTTAACTAAATCTCAATCAGGGTTCCGTAGAGTCACTCCACATCCACCATGCTCCTGTCATGGTCGATGATCTGGCCACTAGGCTGGAGGATGACCTGGTGGTGGCGTTCGGTGTTCGGATTTATCAAAGGCTTTTGATACGGTATCCATAAACTATTGGGAGAACGCCTAGTAGATATGGGCCTAATAAATGAAACTTACAGTTGGTTTAATTCTTACTTAGAAAATAGAAAACAGCAAGTAAGTATAAACAGGGTCCTATCTAAGAGACTTGAGGTAAAGAGAGGTGTCCCACAGAGTATCAATTTTAGGGCCATTATTATTTTTGATTTACATTAATAACTTGGTAGAGATTATACAAAACTCAAGTGTCAACCTTTATGCAGATGATACTTAATGATCTCAGATGGCGAACTTTAGCTGAACTAGAACAAAAGTTGCAACAGACTTTACAGACTTTGCACATGGCTGACTAGCTCGGGATTGATAGTTAATAGTAAAAAAACAAAACTGATGGTTTTCTCTAGGACTAGGCATAGTATGACTGGTAGTAGAGAAAACATATCTATAAAGACATTACAAAATGAAGTAATAGAGCAAGTATTAGTATATAAATACTTAGGGGTTTGGATTGATTATGCCCTAAAATTTGATAAACATATTCTTGACACGATTTCAAAGGTAAATAAAAGATTGGGAACCTTCAGAAGAACAAGATTTTGTATGAATAGAACAATAAGAGAAATGGTAATAAAACAACTTCTTCTACCCGTTCTGGAATATGGAAACCATGTGTGTATGGCCTGGCATCGAAAGGTCTCTTGCAAAAATTGATAAAATTTATAATAAGATGGCTAGATTCTATATTAAAAGGACTTCAGAACTCATCACTGCTTGTTATTACAAGACCTGGGTTGGCTTACCCAGGAGGCAAAAGACAGATCTCTTGGGCAATGCAAATTTATAAAGTTATTTATCTAAAGCAGCCTAAAAGTCTGAGTGATAGATTAGAAGAAAACACTTGTTTATAACTGCATAAAAAAACTTGGGTCATTACTCATACCAAAATTAAAAATAAATTTAGTTATATGTGTTTTCGGTAATAGCGGATAGAATATGGAATGAGATAAAAATAGGAGCAAGTTGCAAATTTAAAAATGAAAGGCATTTTTATTAAATTGAAATTGGAATTAAGCACAAGTGTGAATGTTATGGTTAATTTAATGTTTTATGAGTAATTTATATAGAATGAAAGGATCTATGTAGAGGTGCTTATTATTTATTGTTATTAATATCTCTGTGATTGTGTTGTTATATTAGTTTGTTTTTAATTAATGTTATATGGAATATGCAGTAACAGGAGCATCTTGTAAATAGGACTTTGTCCTAATGATGTAAATAATGTCAACAATTCCTGTATAAAAATAAAGGTTTTTACTACAAACAACTCCTGTTTTTTTTTTTTGCTCCTTCCTTTCCATTTTATTAAACATTTTATTTCCCTCATTGGCTTGCTGCCTTAAGTCCCCACTGCAGGACCCCAATTGTTGACCAGCTCAATGTACCCCCAATGTTTTGGCCCTTCTTTATATTTTGTTTACTAACATTTCATTCCTCAGTGGCTTGCTGTCTTAGGTCCGACTCGGGACCCCCATAGTTATCCAGTTCAGTGTACCTTGCCCCTGTAGCAGCTTCCTTCTCGATTTCACCAAATGCTCTTACCTTGCTGACTGCTTGATGAAAACTACCAAATGGTCTCCATGAGCCTGCTGCACATGCACGTCACTCTCTTACTACACCATGCATGTGCAGACATTGCATTAACCAGCCCCCCCACAGTGTCTGGCCTCACTCAGGCCCATCTTCAATGCCAAGCTCCTCGCCCCCCTTTGTGGCATCCTCCCAGCCATCTCCACTGTTCTTGTCCCTGGTCATGCCTGTTTCAGCACCCAGACCTCAGGCGCACAGCCATGATCAAGGACCCACTGAAATCAGTGCTCGCCCATGTGGCCTATTACCCAGCAACCTCTGGGCTGCTCCCAGAAATCACCCTCCGAGGCAAACAGTGCTCACTTTATCTGCTCAGCCAAGGAGGGCACTGCCGCCCACACCCCAGAATAAGCTCCCAACTCCCTCCAGCAAAAGTGACTCCCTAGCCCTAAGCAGCGGGCACTCCCATCTAGGAGTCCCCAAAGCAACCACTGCGGCCCAAAGAAACAGCTGCCTGAATCTACACTGCGATCCACCCAGCACCACCACATGGGCACTACAGCAGTGGCCCGAAGAATGGCAGTGCGTGTCGACAGAGAAGAATCCTGGGTCCCTGTGCTCCTTGTGTGCAGCCCTATCCAACCCCTGACTCCTAGGACCCTTCGTGATCCAGCTGCATCTCAGGTACATTTGTTTTATTGTTTACATAACAAGATGGAATAAACTCCAATTTTCCCCATACTTTTTACCCCGCTTGGGATCCCCCTCCAACTGGAGAGTCGAATCCCCCCCCTTTGGTAACTCTGCCCTTACTGGCCGCAATGCTCCTATCCCCCCCCATGTGGTCCCAAATTCCAAACCTGTATTTTGCCTCTTCAGTATTCTGGCTACCAAGATCAACAACCATTACACTTAAATTACAACCATTTTTTCTTTTTTTTTTTTTTTTTTTGTATTTCTGTTATTAATGCGTCTCCACCACAGGTTTGGCCATAAGTGATCTCCCCAAATAATTATTTTACTCACCCCCACTACTGCCTTCCGGCCCATGCATCCTTGCTAGGCCCCCAAGCCCAAACTCCTGGTCATGTGGCCAGGCCTACTTTTTCCCCCATTATGCCTTACCTCAAATCCGATCCTTAATTCCTCACTTATGTGAAATATAAACAGGACAGCAGTGCCCTATAACTGTTATATACTGTGCTTGATCCAGAAGCAAATGATTTGATACCTTTTAATGGACCAACATAGATGTAACAAGAACAAAGTGCTCTAGCTTTCGGACCAACCAGTCCTTCTTCAGAAGCTCATGGCAGTTGTTTGGAAAATACAATACTTATAACAGCTCAATGTGACAGCAAGCCCCACATCTGTTATATCACATACTTCACAAGCGCATACCCACACATGCATACATACATGCATCCACATCACATATGCTGAGTCCTATAATATGTCAGTTTGAAGAAGAAAGGTCTGTGAATGTTGGTTTCTGTAGTGTCCCATAAAGCCAATATCCAAGTTCATCCATCTGCTACCATATTGAGGATGTAAGATAAGTTTTAATCTCAAAAGCTACGTCTCTGTTGTGTGTTTTTTGATTTCCTTCTAAAGACTCATTACTTATATGTGCATCACTTCTCCCAGCCTTCACAGCCACTCAGTCTCAGATATGTCAGTAATGGTCTTAAAGGGAAATTCTAAAACACACGAAGAGACGAGCTTTTGAGATTAAACTTATCTTACATCTCAATATGGTAGCAGATGGATGAACTTGATATTGGCTTTATGGACACTCACAGAACCTACATTCACAGACCTTTTCTTCTAATCTGACATATTATAGGACTTCAGCATATGTGAGATGTGGATGCATGTATGTATGCATGTGTGTGGGTATGCGCTGTGAAGTATGTGATATAACAGATGTGGGGCTTGCTGCCACATTGAGCTGTTATAAGTATTGTATTTTCCAAACAACTGCCATGAGCTTCTGAAGAAGGACTGGTTGGTCCGAAAGCTAGAGCACTTTGTTCTTGTTACATCTATGTTGGTCCATTAAAAGGTATCAAATCATTTGCTTCTGGATCTATTCTTGCAAGGACCAATACGGCAACTACTAAATCTACAGTTATACTGTACTTGGTTATTTAGAACAACTCCTGTATAAATACCTCCCAAAACGCTCCCTCAGCATCTAATTCATGAGAGAACCTAGTACAAGGTTACTAAACTACCTCTCTACATTTGTCATATGGCCACAGTTCCTGCCCAAAAACAATCCTCTATGTAGAACAATACAAAAAGGAAGAACAGAAGCCAAAAACGCTTTCCCCAGCAGTACTATTACTTTCTAAATTGCCTAAAAATGCATCTGCTGATTCTCTATTTACTGATTATATATATATATATATATAATTTTTATTGCCAAGTTTGCTAACATTGTATTTCTACCCATTAACAGATCTTGCCTCACATGGCTCTAAAGTTCCTCTGCTACTTGCTATAATTCCTGCAATTGTTAACCAAATTGAACTGTTTCTAATTGCAGGTTATGTGCTGACTGTAAAGCACCTCTAGGAAAAATCTCAGCACAAAAGGCCTGCCACTAGCACACTGAAAGTTAACTCCCTTGCCTAGTTACTGCTCAGGCCACTCCCATGTGGCCAGGCCTACCACCTGAAAAAACCTTACCTCAAGTAGTTGAATTGCCAGTCGAAGTGCTGAGCTCTGGTCTAAATTCAGACCCCTGCAAAGAGGAGACCCTCCTCTGCTGGCTCCTAAATACCCCCATCCCCTATCATCCTTTCCTGCTTACCTGTCCAGTCATATTTGTCATCAAGGGATGACATCATGACCCCATCCTTGCCTTGGCCTTCCTTCCTACCATCCCCCACCTTACCCTGAGCCTACTCTAACCTAACCTGCCCCACCTTCCCAGCCAGTCCTGTCCCCCTGTGCCTTTTTTGGGTTGTTTATGTAATTTTGTTTAATTTATCCTCAAGGCTCTGTGCTATAACTCACAGAAATGGTATCATTTTTAGTATGGTCCCAGGAGAAGAGGTGGAAAAATACTGCAATACAAAAATATGACATAACATGCATAGAGCATAACTAATGGATATTGAATATATGAGTCTTAATGAGGGAGTCCAGCCAAAATTTCTAGCATCAATAAATCTGGAATTTGGATCAGCATATCTTCAGTCCACCTCATCCTAAAAATGAAATCTCCAAGGTACTTTGTTTAAATGTTACAAGTCATTTTGCAACCCTAAATTCACTGCCTGTTCAAAAAAGCCCATTTCAGTGAAGAGCTACTGATGATGTCATAACCAGAACTCCCAGCCTAGTCTTCCTTGCAAACTACCTTAAAGGGATTATATACATTATATAAAACTGTAGCTGCAGTAAACCTCTGATAAAGGAAAGCTGACACTGGGTGGTTCACAGCAATGCATTTCCATAATGTGCAGATGCAAAGCACAGTACTTAAGAATGTGACAGGGGTTGAAATGTAGTAGCAACCATGGCTTTAGAACGACAAAAATGTGTGCAATTTTTAGAATACTGCAGGGATGAGATTTGAAATTCCACCAGACTGCAATTGAAGATTACAACAATGACACACTCTCAGAAAGTAGCTAGGACACACACTTTTGGAATGTAGCAGAGATGCTAAAATTCATAATATGGCAGTGTCATATATTTTTAGAATGTTGCAGAGATACACCATTTTGAAATGTGGGAGAGTCATAGTTGTAGAAGGTGGCAAAGATACGTAATTTCATAATGTATAAATTTTGGCATGTAGTGGTGATGCACAATTTCAGAATGTAGTTGGGATGCTTGATTTCTGATTCTGATGGCAAAATTCTATTTCACAATGTGGCATGAGCATGGAATCTAAGAAAGCGGCAGTAATGCAGTTTCAGAATGTGGTAGTCACATGCAATTTCAGAATGAGACAGGGCTGAGTAATTTTAGAATGTGGCAGCCATGCAGTTTTGGAATGTGGCAGTGATGCTTATTTTTCAGAATGTGGTGTGGATGTGCAGTTTTGGAATCTGGTGGGGATGCACATTTTCAGAATCTGACAATGATAGGCATTTTTGGAATGTGGAAGTTTACACACAATTTCAGAATGTGGCAGCAAGGTACAATTTTAGAATGTGGTAGAGGCATGCAATTTTGGAAAGTGGCAGTGATGCACAATTTTGGAATGTGGCAGTGATGCACAGTTTTGGAATGTGGTGGTGATATGCAATATTGGAATGTGGCAGTGACACACCATTTCAGAATGTGGTGGTGATGCACAATTTTAGAATGTGACAGTAATGCACAATTTCAGAATGTGGTGGTGAAGCACAATTTCAGAATGTGGCAGCGACACACAATTTTGGACGGTGGCAGTGATGCACTGTTTCAGAATGTGATATTGATGCACAATTACGGTCAGTGGCAGTGATGCACAGTTTCAGAATGTGGTGTTGATGCACAATTTTGGACAGTGCCAGTGGTGCACAGTTTCAGAATGTGGTGGTGGAGAACAATTTTGGAATACGGCAGTGGTGCACAATTTTGGAATGTAGCAGTGATGCACAATTTTGGAATGTGGCTGTGATGTACAATTTCAGACAGTGGTGGTGAAACACAATTGAGGAATGTGGTGGTGATGCATAATTTCAGAATGTAACAGAGATGCACAATTTTGGAATGTAGCAGTGAAGCACAATTTCAGAACATGGTGGTGACACACAATTTTGGAATGTGGCAATGATGCACAATTTCAGAATGTGGCAGTGACATACAGTTTTGTAATGTAGTGGTAGTAGTAGTGCACAATTTTGGAATGTGGCAGTGATGCACAGTTTTGTAATGTGATGCTGATTTACAGTTTCAGAATGTGGCAGTGACACAATTTTGGAATGTGACAGTGATGCAATATTTTGGAATTTGCTGGTGAGGCACAATTTCAGACAGTGGCAGTGACACACAATTTTGGAATATAGTGGTGACACAATTTCAAACAGTGACAATGACACTATTTTGGAATGTGGCAGTGATGCACAATTTCAGAATGTGGCGGTGATGCAGTTTTAGAATGTGGCAATGAAACACAATTTCAGAATGTGGCAGTGACACACAATTTCATTTCAGAATGTGGCAGTGATTCACATTTTCAGACACTGGAAGTGATGCATAGTTTCAGAATGTGGTAGTGATGCACAATTTCAGAATGTGGCAGTGACACACAATTTCAGAATGTGACAGTAATGCACAATTTCAGAATGTAGCAGTGACACACAATTTCAGACACTGGCAATGATGCAGATTTTCAGAATGTGGTGGTGACATGCAATTTTGGAATGTGACAGTGATGCACACTATTGAAATGTGGGGTGACACACAATTTTGGAATGTGGCTTTGACATAATTTCAGAATGTGGCAGGGTCCCACAATTTTGGAATATAGTGGTGACACAATTTCAAACAGTGACAGTGACACACTATTTCGGAATGTGGCAGTGATGCACAATTTCAGAATGTGGCAGTGATGCAGTTTCAGAATGTGGCAGTGACACACAATTTCGGAATGTGGCAGGGACACACAATTTCATTTCAGAATGTGGCAGTGACTCAACATTTCAGACACTGGAAGTGATACATAATTTCAGAATGTGGTGGTGATGCACAATTTCAAAATGTGGCAGGGACCCACAATTTTGGAATGTGGTGGGAATGCACAGATTTAGAATGTGGCTGGGGCACACAATGCCAGAGTGTGGGGAGGGGATGTGTTGCACAATATTGAAACGTGATGGGTGTGTACAATTCTGAAATGTGGTGGGAACAAGCAATTTCAGAATAAAATGGTGTGTCCTGTCACATTCTGACAGCATGCATCCACACTATATTCCAAAATTGCCATTCCCTGCTAAATTCTTCAATGTGTGTCCCTGTTGCATTCTGAGATTGAGATCCCACCACATTTCAAGATGGTGCATCCCTGTCACATTCTGAAATTGCATGTTCCCCCCAACATTCTAAAACTGTGCGCCACCTTGATATTCTATACTTTGGTTCAGTGTTGCATTCCAAAATCATCTCCTGGCACATTCTACAGAAAAGTACCATGCATCTGAACATTCAGGAAATGCAGACACTGCAGCTAACCCTGTGTTATTTCTTTTTTTGTTAAATGATTACTACAGCTATAGTTTCTTAAACTTAGGAAAAATGGGTTTTATAAGGTTGCTGACAGGGAGGACTAGGCTGTGAGTTTCGGTTATGACTTCATCAGTGGCTCTTCATTCAAACTGGCTTTTTACAACTGCTTGCTCGGAGGTCCACAGGCATTATGCCAACATCTGAGAAGAGCACTGTGGAAGCACGAGACTGGACCACTGTCTGGTGTTCTTCCACAGTGCTTGCACAGTTTCTGGTGACTGTGTTTATGTGGCCCTTCCCCTCTGCTGGTCGCATAAACACACCCATTTTGGGGGCATTTATTTTTCTTCTACAGCTGTGACAGTGACAGCTGCCATGCACAAGATGGTGGTGGAGTTGTATATTTGTAATATTTTTTATGTCTGTATACTATTATAAATTGTTGCCTTTTCTACAGTGCACATTTTTTTACTGATTACACTCCCAATGTATTGTATCACATTGTTGTATGTATAACCTGCTGCCTTGTATTCTGCTCCAGATCACCTTATGTATATATTTTATATATATTACTGTATTTGCTTCTGTACCTTTCCCAGATCCACCTTGTAAATGAGTTGCCTCAATGGTGTTTCACCTGGTAAAATAAAGATTGATTGAAGATGGCAGCACTGAGTCAGACTGCTGCATATAGTATCGCGCATGCACAATTCAGTCATCACTACTGTTTTGTGCATGGCATACTTCAGTGTCACTTGTAAAAGCTCGGCACAGCCGAATCAGCTCTGACCAGAGTTTGTTTGAACAGGGAGTGAAATCATGATTACAAAATAATTTGTAACTTTAAAATGAAGTAACATAGAAACCTAATTTTTGGTATGAGATTTATTGGGGGTAGGCTGATTCTAATTCTGAAATGTAGCACTTTTGGCCAGACTTCCTCTTTAAAATGTTCCCTAAGCTTTGCATTAAAAAAACTCATGATGATTGACTGCCCCATGTGAACTGGTAAATTGCCAGTTATTTATTTTAAATTGATTTCAAATCAAATCAAGTTTTATTAGATAACATATTGAGATAAATACTGTATATATATTTCAAATGCATCCAACAATAAACAAAAAACAGAATACACATGATTTAACTCTTAGGCTGCTGACAGAATTAGAACGTATAGGGATTTTGGACTGATGTATCAGTCCGTGGCCTCGCAAGGGTTAACATACTTAACGTACAAAAAATAATAATGCAATAAATAAGACATACATTTAGCTATTGATCATATAAAAAGTTTCAGTTAAAATGTATATTAATTTAACCACAGCAACTACAGTCATTACAGTACAGTACCCCAGTACAGATTTCACTGGGGTAACTCATTAGATGAAGGATCTTGTTTTCATGAGTTTCAGGGGGAAGGGGCAGCAGGCATACATAAAGACAATTTAACAGACATCAGACAGGTAAAGAAAGATTATATATTGATAAAGGCATAAACAAAAAAACAGGTGAGCAAGAAGGGTGGAAAGATTTATTTGGGAAGTTGAGCTTTTGAACATTAGCAGTATAGGGAAGGTTTTGGGAAATTTGGGGAGTTTGTTCCATTATCAGGAGCTACACATGCAAAAGCACACTTCCCCAAGTACCTCTTTATCCTTATACCTGAAACATGGAATCAGATGCCTGGAGGGTATATGTGTAGTAAAGAGAAGGATAGGATTGCATAAAACCTGCAGCAATGCCAAGAAAGTATGGGCTGAATTTTCAGAACATACAATATGCCACATGTGCAATTCCCAGTTTTGGGTTGTTCCTGTGGCACAATATTTGAATGCTATTTTCAAACATTTTGCTGCATTTACAAGTGTGCCCGCATTATAAATAGAATAATAGCTAGGAGACTGTGTATTATGAGCAAAGCCACTGTTTTTCAGTTTTTACTGGAAAACCTGGTAAAATTCCGGAATTAGGGCTGCCTGAACACCGGTAAAAACAAAGATTTCATGGAATCTGCCATTTTATACTAGATAAGTAATTCTACAAAACTTGTATTTTTTTTTTTATAATTGCTTCCTGAACTATTTCCAATTTGCTTTATTTAATGCTCTGTATATTAAGCCTTCTTTTATTCTGATCATTTATACATGTACTGAAAGAATGACAGCAGAATCCTGGTAAAATCCGGAAATTAGAATAACAATCACCGGTGCAATTCCGGAATCTGAAGTATTGAAAATGGAATTTCAATGTTTTAATCACCGTAAATCAGTGGCCTTGATTATGAGGCTATAATACCATCGAGAGGTTTTGGTGATGTGAACCTCAAGAGCGAAGCTTGAGAGATTCCAACATGTCACCAAAACCTGGAGATTGTATTATAGCCCAGAAATACCCAGTCTCCTGTTTGTTATTGTTTGTAATATATCGATCCAAGAAAGCTTCACTTTTTACTTTATTATACAAATTACTGTACTCACCAGTAGGTTAGCCAATGATTCAGGACTGAAAAGAAAAATTCTAAATACTGCTGAAATATACCCCTCATGAGCTTCTTTTTATTTCTTTTAAAACATTTATGTTTTATGCAAAGGTTGGGGAAGTGAGAGAGAGAGAGAGCGAGATGTGAGCAGTTGGGGGCTATGAGAGACAATGAAGAGCAAGTTACAAAACCACCCTCCATGAACTTCTCTTTTTTTAAATTTAAAATTTTTTTTTTTGCAGAGTTTAGAGAGAGAGAGAGGTGATATAAAAGGGGGCATTGCAGTTTATATCTCACAAGCTTTAAAAATCACTGATATATCAAGTACAATTAAGAAACAACTTTCCATGACAATTTGGTTGAAAATATAAAATTCACACTACAGTAATTTCATTTTAGGACTATGTTATAGACCACCAGCCACTACCGAAA
This sequence comes from Neoceratodus forsteri, assembly GCA_016271365.2. Classification (NCBI taxonomy): domain Eukaryota; kingdom Metazoa; phylum Chordata; order Ceratodontiformes; family Ceratodontidae; genus Neoceratodus; species Neoceratodus forsteri. The sequence goes on from CM028130.1 coordinate 1,232,115,480, forward strand.
ATATAAATAATAACATATTATAGGAAATTATGATTGTCTTAGATTTAAGGAATATTTTGCTCACAGGGGATCTTAATTATCCTGATATAGACAGACTGGATAAAAAGGCAAGCAAAATCTAAGCAAAGCAAGGCATTTCTAGAAACTTGTTTAGAAAATAATTTAGTCTTTGGTAACCGGGTAAGGCCCACTAGGCACAAGTGCCTGTTTTCAGAGGTGACCTGGGAGCACTGGTCGGTTAAGTGACTTGCTCAGAGTCACACAGTATGCAAGTGGAGGTTGTGAGAATCAAACTCAGGTCTAGTCTGCTGGATGTACCAAACTCATTTGCACCTCGTTCCTCTAACCTCTAGGCTATACTGCCATGGAATGCTATGGCATAGTATAGTGCCATGCTATACTATGGAGCCCTTATAATAAAGAAGACATTGGTAGGATAGAGAGAGAGAGAGTGCAGCATAGATTTACAAAGTCAATTAAGAAAATAATTTAATACAACATGTCAATACTGCTACTAGAATGGATAACATTTTGGATCTGGTCATAAGCTCTGAAAATATATTAGTAAATAATTGTAAAACTTCAGCCCCACTTGGAAATAGTGACCATGACTATGTCACCTTCTCTACTGAAAATATGATAGGTCACCAGAAAGGTTGCACACACATTTATCTACATAATACTGCTAACATCAATGGTATTAATGAAGACTTAAACAATATTGGTTGGAAAACAATGTTATCGGACAAAACCGTAAATGAAGGCTGGATATATATTAAAGAAACTATACATGAAGTCACGAAAAAATATGAACGATGTGTAAACAAATACAATAATAAAGGCAAAAAGCCTAAATGGCTAAACAAAGGAATATTGAAATTAATAAGAAAGAAAAATTGGGCATACTGGCAATATAAACAACATGATACTGAAGAAAGTTGGCTCATATTTAAAACATACAGAAGACATGTAAAATAAGATAAACAAGTCCCAAAAAGTTTGAGGAAACTTTAGCTAGAAATGCAAGCAAAATAAATAACAAACAGTTTTATGGCTATATAAATTTGCTCAAGAAGAACAAACAAGAATTAATTACTATAAGGGTTAACAATCATTTAAGAACAGATCCATATGAAATGGCTTACATTTTCAACAAATATTTTTGCTCTATTTAAAACTCACCATCAGAAAATCCAAAAAAGAAAATTCCATCCATTAAGAAGGGTAACCTTGAAATACAAATAGATGACATTATAGGAAATATAGATAAACTAAAACCGCATAGGGCACCTGGGGTCGATGACATCACACCTTTAATGCTGAAGTTAATGAAAGGGAGTATTTGTATCCCATTTAAAATGCTATTTGAAAATTCCCTCAATACTGGGACAATTCCAAATGAATGGAGAATGCCAAAGGTAACACCCATCTATAAGAAGGGTTGTAAATTAAACATTACTAACTACAGGCCGATAAGCCTGACTTCAATGCCATATAAAATTTTGGAACAGATAGTAAAGGATAAAATCATATCTCATTTAGGGAAAAGTCAGTTATTTGATACAAACCAACATGGTTTCAAGCAGGGAAGGTCTTGTACCAGCAACCTATTGTGTTTTTAAGAATGTTTAAACAAACACCTGGATAGTGGGGATCCTGTGGATGTACTGTTACTGGATTTTAGGAGAGCCTTTGATTATGTGCCACACTGGGCAGTTAGTATTAAATTAAACAAGTATGGAATAGACCAGCACATTCTTGCTTTTGTAACCGAGTGGCTCTGCTTTAGAACACAGAGGATAACAATAAGAGGGCATCTCTCATCTGTTGGAGATGTGTCTAGTGGGGTCCCGCAGGGATCAGTGTTGGGGCCTATTATTTTACAACTGTTCATGGCAGACCTTGATGACCAGGACAAGAGTCATATTACAAAATATGCAGATGATGCAAAATTGGGTGGCCCTTGCAAAACACCTGACTAAATCAAAACCATACAAGCAGATTTGGATGCTATTGCAGATTGGGCATGTAACTGGGGAATGACTTTAAATATCGATAAGTGCTGTGTACTACATATGGGTATCCATAATCCACAAACACAATATTCCATAAATGGCATGATACTACAGTCAAAAACAAAGGAGAGAGACTTGGGTATATTGATAGATAATAAACTAGGCTTTAAAGATCAATACACATCTATGGCAGCTAGAGCTAACAAAGCAGTAGGAGCCATTAAGAGAAATATAAAAAGCAGAAGTAGTGAGATAATGATGCCTCTGTACCTGTCACATGTAAGACCTATACTTGATTATGGATCTCAACTATGGAGACCTTATAATAAAGAAGACATTGGTAGGATAGAGTGAGAGTGCAGCATAGATTTACAAAGTCAATTAAGAATCTCAAACATCTTCCTTATACATCAAAATTGGAAAAATTGCAGCTACACAGTTTAGAGTTAAGAAGAAGAAGGGGAGACATGTTGTTTTACTATAGTATTATGAATGAGCCAATCCTGATATCTGAACTGAATATTGAATATTGAATATAAGAATATCGATTCAGTGACATGTGGTCACCCACTTCAAGTCAAAACCAATAAGCTTAGAACCAAAAAAATAAATTTTTGTTTATACCCAAAGAGCTGCTAATCTGTGGAATACATTATCAGAGCAAATTATAATCAGGGAAAACAAAAATATATTCAAGAGAAGATTAGATTATTATATTGCATGTAATGGAGATATGGGACTGGATATTCAAAATGGTTGCGCCATGCGCAATAGGGTTGCGCCTGCGCAAGTCTGAAATGCGCCATTCTGCCATATTCAGCAGGAGGCAGTTGCGCCCCCAAGGCAAGCTGAGCAACAGCGCAATGCAAATGAATGCATGCTGAACTGGAGGAGGAACCATTATAAACTGCACAGCCCGTTATTCAGCAGGCTGTGCAGAATTGTCTAGCGCAACCCCCAACCTGTGCCTGCACAACTTTGAGCCAAAAAAGGGAGTAGAGTAGGGCCACCCACAGGTGAGCTGCCGCATTGCAGGGCCCAATACAGCAGCTGCCACCTGTGGCTGGCCCTCAACCTACTCCTGTGCCCCCTTGCAGCCCGGTCGCTGGGCAAAGTGTAAAAATCTCCCACCTCCCGACTGGCCCGATCGCGGGCAAAGTGTAAAATCCCCCTCCCCCAACTGGCCCGATCGCGAGGCATGGGTTAAATAACCCCCCCACTAGCCCGATCGGGGCATAATGTAAAATACCCCCACCAGCCCGATCGCAGGCAGCACAGAGTCCAACCCCCAAGGACATATCCCTGGTGGTCCAGTGGACGCTAAGCTGATCATGGGCTGAAAATGTTTGCAACACCCCCAAGACCATATCCTGGTGATCTAGTGTCCCCCACCCCACCCACCCACACGAAGCCCCACCACCCCGCTCCCCGGCAGCAGCGGGTGGCAGCATCCCACCCGCCTGCGGCCCACCGACCGACTGCCCAGTAGGGCTGCGCTGCCATTGTTGCAGAGCAGAGCCAATAGGCGTGCAGCCACACCACTACAAGGCAGTCTGATATGTGAATGAAAGAATTCATTCACATATCTGAACTGCCTTATGACGGTATGGACTGCATGCCTGGCTTTTGCTCTGCACCAACGGGTGCAGCCCTATTGGGCAGTCAGTCAACGGGCAGGCGGCAGGTGGGTGGGATGCTGCCGCCCACTGGCTGCCGGGGAGCGGGGTGGTGGAGCCGTGGGTGGGTGGGGTAGAGGGACACTAGATCACCAGGATATGGTCTTGGGGGTGTTTCAACATTTTGCAGCCCGTGATCGGGCTTAGCAGTCACTGGACCACCAGGATATGTCCTTGGGGGCTGGACTCTGTGCTGCCTCGATCGGCTGCTGGGGGTATTTTACAATTATGCCCGATGAGGGCTAGTGGGAGTTTTAAGCTTATGCCCATGATAGGGCTAGTGGGGGTTATTAACCCTTATGCCCGTGATCGGGCCAGTTGGGAGGGGATTTTACGCTTTGCCCGCAATTGGGCCAGTTGAGGGTGGGGAGATTTTACATTTTGCCCATGATCGGGCTGCAGGGGCATTGGTCCTCGATGGCTGCTGCCTGGCAGGGTGCCAGGCGCAAGTCCTCGGGGATCGGCACCTGCATGCTAATGGCATGCAAATGGGGCCATAAATAGATGCAAATGGCCCCCTGCACCTTGCATGAATTATGGCCCCATTTGCATGTCACCTTTTGAATATGGGAAATTTGCGCATGGCGCAATGGTACTTGTGCCACCGCAACTTGAATGCTCCACTCTGACCACTTGCGGTGGCGCAAGTTCCACTGCGCCATGCACAGTGGCTGTGGCCAGGGGGTGATATTCAAAGGAGTTGCTCAATAGCGCAACTCCTTTGAATATCGCCTAGCCACACCCCTGCGCAACTATTTTGTGCAGCGCAAGGGCTTGCGCCACAATATAGGGCAGTTTGAATATCCAGCCCATGGTATATTACAAACTTTTCTAAACAGGGGACGATCATGGGCTTTGGCCTTTTCTTCTTCTTACATCATAAATGTCATAAGTGTGTGAGCGAGATAGAGGTTGGAGGATTTCTCAGTCAATGACAAGCTAGCTTTTACTGTATGTGACGTTACAATGAAAGCTAGCTCACACTTAGCTGACAGACTGTGTCTGCATGATGCAGCATGAGGAAATGTTCTTTCTCATAATACCATAGTTCAGAGCTCAGAATTATAGTATTATGAGAGGAACAATAGTATTATGAAATCTAGTAATACTATCGTTGATCTGTACTGATGGTATTATGGCAATTTTTTTGTGTGGGTTTCGATGCTATTATTAGCATTACCCATATATTGCATTACAGTAGTGATGCATAAGCCGTTATAAGGCACTCAAACTGCTGCATGTCACGGCAGTTGTTCACATTGGTCTAACTTATGGCTACAAGCTTCAGGGATGAGGGGTGATCCTGTCACAAGTCACCTTCTTGCAGGTGAAAATCCAGTCATATCTCTTCAGGAAAGAGAACCAAAGCAATATTGATTGATTGTTTGATTCATTCCTTAATTCATTCATCTATTTGTAATTTTTGACCAGGAAAGCTACTCTGAGTTGCAATAGCTTGTTTACAGATGCATCCTGGGAAGTGGTTATGTGGGCCTATTCTACTACCAGGGCAATGCTAGCCATGCCAGTGTGCTGGCCATGACACTGGGGGAAACTCTTCTTCAATAATTGCCGTAGGATCTTTTACTTCCAACTGGACAGTGACCAGAGATGGGCAGAAAGAATGTCAGTTGAACCTCTCATCTGAGGTATGGCACCTCAACAGTGTAGCACCCTCCTCATATGCACTAGTCTCAGTTATGGGTATGACATCAAGTATTTGGTGTGGAACTAGAACCTACGACCTTCAGATATTCCACCCTACAGGTGAGCATGCTGCCTAATGATCCACAGTCACTGATTCAGCATATAAGCACTGAGCAAGCTGAGCTGGTGATGATGTTGAGTGGTAAAATTAAGAAGCACAGGAGATGACAAAGCTGCTTAATTTGTTATATAATAATTGAACCTTTGTAATATACATTGCCTAGTGAAGTACATGGATTGGTACTGTAGTCTAGTGGTTAGAGTTTAGAACTGTGATGCAAGAGAGCCAGGTTCAAGTCCTAAGAGCACCACTTAACTGTTTTCTAGATATTTATTAAATGCCTTCTCTTGCAGCAGCCATTATGCCTAATGATGATTATGTCTCATCGACCTCATAGACTGTTATGAACAAAGAAGGCTCATGACCTATATGATGCTTGCCTTTATCATCAAGGGAAAGGGTCTGTTTTGTACCACGCAAACTAGTTGTCTAGTCTGTCTTCAAATTCAGACATGTGCTTGCTGCCCACCACCTCCAGTGGAAGACTGTTCCAAACATTTATCACCCTTTGATTGAACCAACGTACATTACGCGTAGTATAACATATTTCCCCTTTAAGGTGTAGAATATGGGCCCTGGTGTTGTAATGCTGTCCCTTAAGATCTAGGCCCACACAATCCTACAGATCATTGTTAGTAAATGCAGAGAAAAATAGGCATAAATCCCCTCTAAACCTTCTGTATTTTAAGGAATATAATCCCAAAGATTTTAATCCGTCCTCATATGCCAAGACCATGAGTCCAGTTATCATCCTGGTCGTATTATGCTGCACTCTTGCTAATGTGTTCATTCCAGCCTTGATATACAGTGCCCACAATTGAGCACAATATTCAGATGGGACCTTACAAGGAAGTATAAAGGGCATCACAACCCTTTGCCATGGCTTCTAATGTGCCTTCTCATGCAGTGTAGTATTTTAGATGCAGTCTTGGCGTCACTGCACTGATTTCTGAACTTAAGAATGTTATTAATTACATCCTAGGTCTTTTCTTCTGTTTCTTCCCTCAAATTGTGCCATTAAGATGGTACTGTACTTTGAGGTTTCGCTGCCAAAGTGCATCACTGCACACTTTTCAAGTTGAACTGGGTTTATGCTCCTTGCCCAGTCTTCTAGCATAGAAGTTCAGCCTGTAGCTTTTCAACATCTTCTGGTGTATTTATCACCCAACCTGACTTAATCAGCTCTTCCAGTATTTGTACTCTGCTCCACTGTTGCTGGTTTATTTTGTGCTGTGACATATTGGTCAAGCTGTTATACTCTTGTATATTATTTAGTTTGTTGTACTATATGTACATTTTAGTTACATATACCTTCCTTGTACTGTGCCTGCTTTTGTATAATCCTATTGTAATCTCTGAGGTCATGCCTGAAAATAGACAATTCTTGTCTAGTACACTTACCTGGTAAAAACAAAATAACTAAATAACTGTGTGACATTGAGCAAGTCACTTGACCTACGTCTGCTTCAGCCTTCCCAGCTGCAAGACTAGGTAGCAGCAGGATCCCACTTAAAATGAGCAGTTGCATTTCAGCTGGGCTAAACTGGATAAACAAATTGTTAATAATAAATTGTTATTCATCATTAAAACATACTAAGCCTATTATTATAACTTTAATCATAACCGGGGGTCTTTGTTACAGTTGGGAACCTGACCAGGGTCATACATCAATAAAAACATTTGAAATGTGCAGTCATTGATGGTGTGTACTAGTCTTTTGGAAAACAAGGATGCATGTAGTGCCCATCCAGTTAAATATCTAGAACAGGGCTTTCTGGACTTTGGGGGTGCTGCTCCACAGGGATCACAGTGTGTGTGGTGTACTTCTACAAGCCCAAGTTTCCGTATACTTGGAAAATGTTTATAAAGGAATTGATTGATCTGAAGCTGAAAAGTTAAAAAAAAGTAATAATACAAATAGTATTCTCCCAACTCGTGGTTTAGAAGCAGAGACATAGACAATGATACCAGAAAAAGACCAACGGTCTATCTAGTCTGTCCCAAGTTCCCTACCTATCCCAACCAGATCAGACATCTCTGTTCCATCTTGTCCCTACCCCTGAGTGTATGGAAGACTAAGATCAAGTCTCCTTTCAGCCTGCTTTTCACCAAGGTGAACATGTTAAGGGTCCTCCAGCCTATTCTGACAGCTTCTGTTCCCAAAACCCCAGATCACTTTGGAGACTTTGCATATCTCAATTTCTTCTTGTATTAAAGAGCCAATAACTGTACACAGTACTCCAGGTGGGGCCTAATAAGATCTTGTAAAGTGGCAGGATTACTTCCCTGACCTGCTGATCACCCCATATTTGATGCATACCTGTATTCTGCCAGCCCTCATGACAGTGGCTGCACACTGCTTGTCATGCTTCAGCCCACTATCTGTTAGGATCCCCAGGTCCTTTTCTCCTCCCATAAAATAATAAGCGGAGTACCACACAGTGTGCAGATTCTGCTTGTGTGTCCTTCCCAGTGTAGAACCTTGCATTTGGTTACATTTAATTTGATGTGCTAAGAGTCTGACCCATTACCCAGCTTTGTTCAAGGCCTTCTGAAGTTTCTCTCTAAGGTAGTCTGCCATCCTGGTCAGCTTAATATTACCAGCTAAATTAGAAGCCTGTTGAAGACTCCAGCTTCAAGATGGTTGACAAAAATGTTGAGCAGCAGTGGCCTCAACAACACTGATCCCTGAAGGACACCACTAAGTATCCATCTCTACTCAGCATATGGCCCATCTACCACAACCCTCTGCTTTCTGACCCAGAGCCAGTTAGCAATCCACCCTGTGTATGCCTTGTGTATACCACACTGGTGTAGTTTGCCTAGATGCTTGTCATGCACCACAGTGTTAAATGCCTTGCCCAACTCCAGACAGGCTACATATATGGCCTTGCCCATCTACTTCCCTGGTCACCCCCTCAAAGAAGATGATCAGGTTGATTTTGCAGTGCACCTGGCCCTCATAAAGCCATACTGAGAGGAGGCAAGAACATTGACCTCAACTAAGTACTCCATTATTCAGTCTAAGGTAGTTGCTTCCAGAACTCTGGCCAGTACTGATGTCAGGTTGACCACCTTGTCAATCAATCAATCAAAATCTTTATTTTGCCAGGTGGAACATCATTGAGATAAGCTCATTTACAAGATGGATCTGGGGCAAAACATTTGCCAACAGGGTTAAGACATAACAGGTTGAGTTAAAGTACATAACAATTACATAGTAATGATAACAACATAATAGCATATAACCGTCACATGTAACAAGATACTTCCACCAGAACATAGCAATAGGTTCAACAGGAGGTGGTGCCAATTAAATACAACTGCATAGATACAGATATATGGATGTAAGGTAATGAGCTAAAGTTGATACAGTAAACATCACTGGAGGAGTCATAGTGAGCAGGAGTGGCAGTTCCTCTAGCGTCAAAGTGCAAAGAAGATTGAGATGTAAGAGTCCTTTGATAAGTACTGTAGACATGGCCTGGCAAGTGGGGTGGGAAGGGGACGGGGGTATAGGGAGTGGGGAGGGAAGGTCAGATGAGATAGGAGAGGGTTGGACATAATGGCCTAGTGAGGAGGGACTATTCTAAGGGAGAAACATGACAGATGCCACAGGCAATGTTTAGGGTTTAAGTCCAATATTTGAAGCAAAGACAGATTGTGATGTGGGGCCCTTAATTTGGACAATGACAGAAGGGAGGACTCAAATAACGCCTCAGGCAATGATTGAGGTTTAAGTCCAGAATTTAAAGCAGTAACAAATCATGATGTTAAGACTGTGACTTGAGGCAGTGACAGATCTTGGAGAAGATCCTCAGGAGCAAGGATTTGAAGAGGGAAAATGTGACAGGAGAAGCAAGCCTTAAGGTTTTCTGGATCTTATTCCAGAGCGTAGGAAGAGTGAAGCTTATTGAGGCTCTACCAAAGTGTGTTTTAACTTTAGGGATAGCCAAAGATAAGATGGTAAGACTTCTGAGAGAATAGGCACTAGGGATGCAGGGAGTTAGGCAGCTTGTGAGGTACCGAGGTAATTTATGAGTGATTGCCTTATATGTCCATAGAATAGCATTCTTTTGCCTCCTGAAGCTAAGGAAGCTCCATCCTACAGAAGAATAGAGGATGCAGTGGTGTGTGTCATAAGGTACATCCAATTTGAACCTAAGGGCCCTGTGGTACAGGGTATCAAGCTTGGAGAGAGCTGTGCTAGTACTATGGCCATACAGGAAGTCTGCATATCTAGGAGAGGCAAGAAGGTAGCTTGGACTAGGAGTTTTGTAGCCTCCTGGCTTAGTGAGTGCTTGATCCTGAAGAAAATACCGAGCCTTTGACGTAGCTTCTTAGTGACTTCTCCAATGTGATCAGTGAAGGACAATTTGTAGTCAATCCAGATGCCCAGGTATTTGAATTTTTCCACGAACTCCAGGGCTTCTCCCAAAAGGGTGCTTATGTGAGGAACCTTATCTGGGTTTGTTTGGGAGTTTTTTTTGAGATGAGGGGCCAGTGGAGAGAAAATCATGGCCTTATTTTTTGGCATTGAGGAGGAATTTCAAGTTGAGTAAATGTTTTGGAGTATGTCAAAATTGTTCTGGAGGCCCAAAATGGCTTGATCTGGAGCTGATCTGTCAATGTACAGCACTGTAGTTACCTGGGTTTATCTTTCCCCTCCTTGAAGGCTTGAAGGCGGTCACTTTCCAGACCTCCAGCACCACACCCATCCAGACAGATTCCTGTAAGATCACAGCAAGTGGCCCACTAATCATTCCTTTACCTCTAATATTATCCTAAGGTAAATCCCATCCACCCATTGGGACTTAACTGGCTTGCTCTTTGCCAGGTTGTCAGCTCCTATGGCAAATGCGATGTTTGCAGGATGCACTGTGGCTATGCATGATGCCATGAACCATCCTAATGAGCACTATTCCTCAGTTTTATAAGCTGTCAGTTGCACTGCAGGGAGAGAGGTATTGACTGAGCAGCTGGGATCTGATCTATTCCCCCCTCATCATGGACTGGAGATCGGAGGAGAAGATAGGAGGACATTATCAAAGATAGCCATATAGAAGGGGGGGAGTAGCATTTGGGTGAGGAATATGATAAGATGGTGTCAGTGACTCATAGAATAGTAGAATACCAGATATGTGAAGACCTGCTACCTCCATCTTTATGGACTGAGGATTCAGGAAGGGTGAAGACCATATAGGCTACAAGTCCCTTGTTTTCCATGCGATTCTGCTGCAGCAGAGATTTCCATGAATTTAATGTAAACCATGGGAAATTATTCCATGCAGTTCACATAAACTGCAGAATAATTTTCTGCAGTTACATAAACTGCAAAATAATTTTCTGCAGTTTACATAAACTTCTTGGAATGATTTTTCAAGGTTTACGTAAACCGAGGAATAATGTTCCACAGTTTACATAAACTGAGGAATATAGTTCACAGTTTACATAAACTGAGAATATTGTTCTGCAGCTTACATAAACTGAGGAACATTGTTCCGTAACTTACATAAAATGAGGAATATTGTTCCGCAGCATTCATAAAATGAGGAATATTGTTCCACGGTTTACAGAAACTGAGGAATATTGTTCTGCAGCATTCATAAAATGAGGAATATTGTTCCACAGTTCACATAAACTGAGGAATATTGTTCCATAGCTTACATAAACTGAGAAATATTGTTCACAACATACATAAACTGAGGAATATTGTTTGTCAGTGTTCTGCAGTTTACATAAACTGAGGAATATGGTTTGTCAGTGTTCTGCAGCTTACATAAACTGAGGAATATTGTTCCATAGCTTACATAAACTGAAGAATATTGTTCCTCAGTGCTCCGCATTTAGATAAACTGAAGAACATTATTCTGCAATGTGCATTGACTCTTCAGTGCAAACTAAAGAACAGTATACCATGATTTATATAACATTCTGCACAATGCTTTTGGGAATTCTGCAAGTTTAAAAAATTCTGGAAAATATTTTGGAACAACTCCTGCCCATAAGTTTTCCTGCTACTGCTTTACCTTAAATCCAAAATAAGCTGGTCCAGTGGTGTGTTGGGCCGAGATACTGCTTGCTACACTGGTGACCAGGGTTCAGGAATAACATTCTGTGTTTTACATTAAATTCTGTGGAAATCTCAGTGGCTGCAGCATCATGGAAAATGAGGGGCCTTGGTGGAACTTCTAGTTCTCTGGAAGCACAGAGTTCTCCTCTGCCTCAGAACATTGAGGCATCGGAGACTCTGGTGGATGGAGTCTGGTGGGCAGTCTACTCACTCTGGACCATTGACTGTGAACCCTCCATAGTCCATCTGCCTTGACCAGCAGACATTTCTGGTAAGGAAGATTCTACTGCTGTTCAGCTCTACTGTTGTTCTGCACTGTGGACACCTTGAGTTCATTCTCTGGAGCTGCCATCTGTTGTCACAAGTTTATTTTCTGGTGCTGCCCATCTGTTGTCACCATTTGTGTTGATGACATGGAGGGTTGCATTGAAGACAATGCCAGACCTCCTTCTGTCACTGTTCTCGGTGTCAGGAGAGGGACTGGCACTGAGGCTATTGCCCATTCTGTTGCCAGTTTGGACATTGTCACCATCCATTGTGTTGCTACGGTGATGGAAATGGAAATGGTGATGGCAGTGATGCTGACCCCGAACCTGACTCTGACAAAGATGTCTTCTTGGAAGTCATCTATGAATCAGGTGTCCCCCGCAACACAAAGGAGGTTGATGGCACCAAGCATGGTGACACAGTCAAAACCAAAAGAGAGATTGAAGATGGTGCTGGTCACCTAATGCTATAACTAATGTATACTAAGTTTCAGAAATCTCCCAAGGATTGTTCTTTGCCTTTCGGTACTGTTGCACCATTGATCAGAGTGAACTTTCCATTGACATAAGAAAGGCCTCCTTAGTAGACATTTTTAAGGCTCATTTGAAAACTGATTTGTTACTGTTATTATGATTTACTTAAACCAGACATGTACCATGTGATTTCATTAATACAAGAAAATCACCTGCCCATCAGTGCAGCGGTTGGATTTCCACTTGTGATGCCAATGACTTGGGTTTGGGAGCAGAACCGGGTTGCTGGAGGGCAGCCAGAGGAGGATGCTTGAGTGTTTCAGGGACTGCTTGCCTTCTCCAGGGGATGGGGGGAACCAAGGCTCGGTGCTTGACTGACCCCGGGTGGAGGCCTGAGTTACAGCAAGCCCAGCCAGTAGCAGGGGAGCCATGTGGTGGACATCGGCACTCAGTGCCTTGACATCAGGATGCAGGCCATGTAAGCCACAGCAAAAATGAGAAAAAGACCTGCAGCACTCCAGTTAGATGGAGCACCAGGCCCTGATCCACAATGCTCCCTACCTGGTCCAGAACTGGCTGTCCAATGAAAATCAAAGAAATATGAGGTGTATGGGTCCCACCTCATCCACACCCTGAGGCTAGAACCAAGGCTCCATGGGAAGGACTGCTCTGGAAACCAGGTAGAAGGGCAGGAACTGTAGGCCGTAGGTGACTCCGAAGGAGTGGAAACCATGGGTCAGGAGAGTATAAACAGAAAGTAAAAAAAACAAATACAAAATCAGTTTTGGAGTAGTATACATGCACAACTCACCTCATTTATGTGCTGCAGAACTTTTCCCAGTGCTCCAGAAGTAGACTTAATGGTGCTGCAGAACTTCATAGTCCCTGCCACAGACATTAGGTCTACTGTGGCACTGAGAACATGGGGCTGTGCATATGGGCCTTTGGCCCTTTAATGTAGGACTGGTTGGTCAGGTAAGGGACTGAGAACTTAAAAAGTTGGTGTTGAGTGAAAGAAGGGTGGCAGGGAGTCAGGCACAATTAGTTTAAGGTATGCTTTGTACTCTGTCTTGTTTTATGATATTCAGGTTTGTCTAACCATTGTTTGATGTTTTGTATTGCTGTAGCACCTGTAATTACTGTTCCTTTGTCTGTAACTCTCCTGGGTCATGCCTGAAAATCGGCAATGCTTTTTTGTCTAGTGCACTTACCTGGTAAACAAAACCTAAATAAACAAATAAGATATGCCTTTTCACAGATGGCACAAAAATCTGCAGAAGTGTGAATACTCAGAAATGAAAAAGGATACTGAAAAAGGATTTGGTGAGTTTGGAGAGGTGGTCCTATCCATGTCAACAGAAGTTCAATGCAAATAATTTATTTAGGTATATATTTGTCTGTCTGTCTATCTATCTGCCTGTCTGTCAGTCTATCTATCTATCCATCCATCTACAGTAACAATTTATTTATTTATTTATTTTTAAACTGGTAACCAGGAGAAGCACACTGAGCCAAGGTTCATTTCTAGGTATGACCAAGGGAAGGAATGGTGGAAAACAGCAGCACAATATATTTAAAACTGTCAGTTGAACAACATTTGATAAAATAAGTTGGTACAAAATTAGTTAAATACAAAAATAACAGGTACAGAGAATAAGATGCAGTCACAGCTCAATAGTAAACACCTATACAAGTGCAAAGTAATAGAGGCAGCAATACATAATGTACATGGAGCAAAGAACCAAAGTACCAAATACAGGATGGGTGTGGAGAGGGTGGAAAAGAGAAGAGAGAAAAGGGCTCTAGGGGGCCACAAGTCTGATAACCAGGAAGAACATTCTGCTCAATGCAATAAGGCGGTGGGCAGGACAAGAAAAAAATATTGGGATACATTGGCAGGATAATTAACAGTAGACATAAGGAGGTGATACTACCCCATTACATATCCTCAGTAAGGTCACACCCATGATGTCATTGGGACTGGTCTGGAACAGGTTTTTCAATTCAGGTACTTAGGGATTACATTAGACCCCTGTTTGACTTATTCTATTCACATAAAATTGATTCATATACATATTAATCACTGACTGGGAGCTTTGTTCAAACTATAAAATACATTAAATCCTTAGTTAGTGGATCCTCCAGTATGGGTGTCACGGATATGGTCCTAAATGGCGTCTCTTGCAATAATCCCCAGACCATAGCTGACTCCCTTAACCGTCACTTCACGGACCTCTCGGCCCTTACCTCCCGACTCTCGATGAACGGGGGGAGCTCGACCACCATCCCGCCCCCATCAAGTCAGGCGGATAAACACCGGGTGTGTTTAATCTCAGGGCTGTGTCAGTTCTCCAAGTCCAGAAACGTCTTGCTGCCCTGGCCCAGTATTCCAGCCCTGGTCTCGATTTCCTGGAACGCGACTTCTCCAAACTAGGGCGCCCATCATTGCCTCCGGTTGCCCACATCTTTAATCTATCCCTTTGCTCAGGGACTATTCCCGTCATATGGAAGGAAGCAAGGATAGTTCCAGTTCTGAAGCAGGGCAGTCCTAAGCTTCCTGACAACTACCGCCCTATTGCAATCCTTCCATCCCTTAGCAAACTTCTGGAAAAGGTGGTGGCCGAGCAACTCTTGGAGTATCTGTACTCCTATGAACTGCTTTCCAGAGCACAGCACGGCTTTCAAAAGGGTCACAGCACCACTTCTGCACTGATCACAGTAACCTCCAGCACAAGATCTGCCATGGACCAAGGTAAACTGTTTGGTGCAATATTTATAGACCTATCGAAAGCATTTGACCTTGTTAATCATGACCTTCTTGGAGAACAACTAAGGGCCGTTGGTCTCTCCTCCCCTGCCCAGAACTGGTTCATGGACTATCTGAAGGATAGGCAGCAGCGCACCTGCTTCAACAAGGTCATCTCGGAGCCCAGGGCGATGACTCTGGGAGTCCCCAGGGATCAGTGCTAGGTCCCTCCTTTCTCTGCTCTTTATCAATAAACTGCCACTGGTGACCTCTCACTGCCAAGCCACTTTATACGCAGATGATCTGGTGCTAGTAGCCCATTCCCTAATGTCGTTGCGCTAAACCAGAGCCTGACTGATGATTTAAGAAGAGTCCTGGCCTGGGTTACTCACCATAGGCTGGTGTTGAACACCAATAAAACGAGCCATGCTTTTGGCTCCGCAGCCAAGATAAAAGCCTCATCTTCCTCGCTCCACATAACCTGTGATGGGGATCCCTCTGCCATCGGTGAACTCCATCAAATATCTTGGAGTTACTCTCGACCCCCAACTTGACATGGGGAGTCATATCCTCAATATATCTCTAGAAGTACACACTGTAAATTGGGTATGGCCTATAAGACCAAATATAACCCCTGACCCAGAAGCGAGACTCGCGCTTACCAGAGGTATGCTTCTTTCCACTCCCTCAGCTACGGACTCCACCTATTTGCCCGTCCCCCAACCACCTTGCCCGGTGGAACACGGCATATAACAACATATGTCGTGTTTGCACTTACTGTCCCCAAACTCACCGATCGATGTAATCTCTATGATAGACTTCACTGGTTGCCCCAGCTGAATACCTGGACTTTGGGGTTGGATGCTTCTCCAAGAAGGTGCTCGCTACTGGCTCCCTCAGGGACTGGCGGATCTCTCCCAAATATGGACGCTCTGTCCTACAAGCTTAGATCACAGTCTGCTGGACTGCTCAAATTCCTCCCTCAGAACTCTCATGGGGGTGAGACTTTGCTGCCTACATGCCTAGACTCTGGAACTCCCTACCTGATCATGTCCGCTTGGCCCCCTCCCATGGGACATTTCGCTCCTCCCTGTGGTTGCACTTAAAATTATCATCAGTGTGTAACTGCTTCAAGCCTCCGTAAGGTAATGCTTCTTTTCTTGATGAATCTCAGTTGTCACCAATGTCAATCTATGCAATTACTGTTATATGATGTAAATACTGCCTGTGTATATGTTTTACTACAATTGTTAGTACCTCCTGTAATAAGCTGTATCTCCTAAGTTGCCTTGTATGTATCTTGTATGTTCTGTACTCTCCCGGGTCGTTCCTGAAAATAGGCATACTACTTGTCTAGTGTACCTACCCGGTTAACAAAAGCTAAATAAATAAATAAATAAAAATTATTTTGATGGAACAAGACAGATTTGCTATTGTCAATAATGTATTATCATCAATTATTAATTATAATTCTTTCTTGTTTCAGGGATTGGTAAACTCAGATATGTCTTTATTTATCATTACATTCCACGCTATTTGCAGATTCGCCTTGAAAATACTTTTTCGTACACATCATTGCACTTTGTGTCAATTATCTGGTTGGTTACCCCCAATTTGGGCTGTCTTTATAGCTTAAATTGTCTTATGCATAATGTCTTGGGGTTAGGGTCTGACTCCCATCTATTGTCTGGGTTAGATTTAAGAAAAGTAGATAGGATCCTACATTCTAATGGATTACTTAAACTCTCTGTCTGTAATGTATGTATAAATACGGAATGCCCTTATTCTATTACTGCTCCTACTCACTGGAATAATCTTCTTTTGTGTTTACAACAAACCTCTTGTCATGTCACTTTTAAAATGCTTCTCAAGAAACATTATGCCAGCTCTTTAAAATGTGAGTGTTTTTAAAGTTATTTATTATATTGTATTATGTAGTGTTTGTTTTGCCTATGTATAACACCCTGACTGTATTTACGGTCCCAATCGTGCTTTAAAAAGGGCCTTGGCTCATAACACTTACCTGGTTAACAAAAGTATAAATAAATAAATGAAAGAGTACTGTGTGCAGTTCTGGAATCTACTCCTGAAGAAAGATAAAGACAGGATGGAGGTGGTGGAGAGAAGGCCCAGCAAAATGATTCCAAGACAGCTGTGGAGATGAGCATTATGAGGAAAGCCTACAGGACTGAAACATGTACTTTCTAGAGGTCAGAAGAGAGTGGGGGGACATGATAAAGACATTTAATTTCCACAAGGGATAAACAAAGTTGACAGCAGTGCACCATTCACCTCCAATTCAAATCAAAACACTAGGGGTAATGCAAGGAAACTGGTAGGTGAAGGTCCAAAAAGGATGTGAGGAAGTACTTCTTCCCAGAGAGAGAGTGGTAGGAAGTAGAACAGACTGCCCAATGAGGTAGTCTCTGCACACAAAGTGGTTGGATTCAAGAAGCTGTGGGATAAATACATGGGTTGAGTAGGGGGTACTGGGGAGAAGACAAAGAGAGGAGGGAAGATGAAAAACCACTAGAGGAGTAGTCTCAGTGGTTAGATAGGTCAAAGATCTGACTGGATACACAAAACGCCTTCGCTTTTCTGACAGTTTGCTTCTTTCTGAGTTTCTCCCTAAGCAAATGAAGCTAGGACCAAGGATCCCCTCCCCAAAACTAAGGCTGCCTGTGTCACAATGCAAACAATGTAAATAATGTAGCATAAGTAGATGATAATGGTGGTATTTTAATTATTTACTATTTAATTCTTATTTAATTTACATATTTGATTGTAAATTGCTTTAAAAAGGTTTATTTCAATTTGTATTTCTACAAAAATCAGATGATGAAGAATCTGAAGAAAGGGTTGCTGTCAGTTGGACTCAGCAAAGAAGATATAGGTTGTGGAGTGGTGCTCAAGTAAGTCCCAAAACTAATTAAGACAACTGGCTGAATAATGCAGTAATGGAATATGGGGTCAAGTGAGTGACTGAAGTTTGTCACACAGGACATGGCTTGTGATTGCATTAAGAAGTCCAAAAGTAATTGATGGCAGCTGATTGAATAACACAATAATGGATGCAGGGGCTAGTGACTGAAGTATGGTGAAAATTGTATGGCTTGTGGTTGCATGAAGTTTCCAAAACATCAGTGACAGTTGGATGAATAATGCAAAAATAGAGGCACGGGCCCAGTGACTGAAACTCAGCAAATGAGACATGGATTGTTGCATGTGAAAATCTGTACAATGTTACAAAATAAATAATTAAAAAAATGCTGACTGCTAATTGACAAACTACAGGCAGGATCAGATAACATATCCCACTCACTCCTACAGATTTGCCAACATGCATACACAGCCAGGCCAAAATCTGGATGAAGTTAATGAGCTAAGGTTTCAACTGGAACTAATAAATGACGAGGATAAGATATGAGGATCACTCTCTTCCACCTTGAGCTAACATCAGTAACAACTGATGTTGATGATAGTATAATTTAATTATTGCTTATATTGTAACCCTGTTATCATCTGTACTTTCTCTGTCACCTGTTGTACCTGACTGTCTGATACTGTACTGTATCCTGGTCGCCCTGAAAAAGGGACCTTCAGGCCTCAGTAGGCCCACCCGTCATCAAAATTCAATAAATAAATAAATAAATAATCCCCCCCCCAGCCATATGGATATCCTCAGAGTAAAGTCAGCTTCTAAATTTTTGAATGTGATGAAATGATTTCAAACTTACTTCTCCTCCACTTCAGTTCAGTGAACTACTTGAAGATGTGGTGGTGAGTAAATTTTCTCATTAGTGTCACCCCCATCATCATCATCATCAGTCCCAGCCCCATCAGTGCTACTCTTGCTGAAGATGTCACTTTCCTATGGTGGACCCCTTGACACTCCCTTTTCTTTATCCTCAACAGTAGTATCAGCTCACACATTGTAAATGTTATCATGCTATATCCCAGTCTTCCACTTCTTCAAAATTATTTTTTCAGTTAGTTTGATGGTTCATGCCAGACCATTAGCAGGTAGTAGCCCACCAACCACTATGCTACCTTCAGCCTATCACCAGCACTACTTGGGCTGATACCCTTTCCCTTTTGCCTCTTTGTTACATGAGATTCCACACTTACAACTTCTCCCCTCAGTAGCCACTGATCATGTTTTGTTCTTGGCTTGTTTGAATGACTCATCATGAAATGATGCTCTTTTTTTATCTTTATGAATCATGTATAGTATCCCAGAAGAGCTCGCATTGTACCCCCAAAAATTCATTTTTCCATTGTTCTTGCTCTGTATGTATGGGATGATGAAAGAGAGAGGGATGTTAATCTGTATGACACATCACAAGTCATTAAAGTCACAGTACTGATACCTAGGATAATGAGATTAAAATATTTTCAGTCACTACTGACATAATCCTCTGCATAACAGGATGCTATGCAATCCACTGTACAAAAGACACAGTACTACTTCCTAGGCTAAGGAAAAAATTCAGTGCCAGTTAGTATGAAAATACTACTGATGTACATCATGTTGGATGCAATACCTACCTTGTAGTCCATTCTGTAGTTTTGCATTTGGCCACCTGTTGGCTTGACCATAGCACAGCAAACCATATTGGACTTGTACTACCAGTTGCAGTCTGACTCTGAAAAGCAGAATGCAGTCAGCACTGATGGCAGGTACACTGCAGGAATGTTGCAATGTCATAAAAAACAATCAGCCTTTGCAATCATAATGACTGAGTGACTTCTGATGCCAGTGAACTGGAACATTAATCATCCAGTAATTTCCTGAATGCCTGTTTGAGCTGGTCTCACTTATCTACTATTACCTCTCGTAGCAGGTAAACATTAACCCACTGCAGGTGTTTATTCAATGCACACTTTAAAGTGATTATTAAATGAATGATGGGTCAGCTCAACAAAGAATGGTTTGTATTAGAAAGCTAAATTGTTCTTAAGCAATAATACCCCCTTCCCGGGTATGAAGCATCACCAGCCTGAATACATGAACACAGCAGTGTGTAAATGACCTGAGTCCAAGGTAAAGGAACAGTACAGGGCAAGGTGAATTATCCAGTGGTAATGCCTGCCTTAGAGAGAAAAACATAACAAAACAAGATTTTCTATTTTGTTTGTCAAAAAGATTTCAGAAGTACATATCAAGGGAGAGCATTATAAAAAAATCTTAGAGGCACCTGGTTCACGCAATGAGTTGTGGAGCTTGGAACACTGCCTGAAGCAGTGATATTGAGTAACAAGCATGGAATCTTAAAGAAATCAATGGACAACTACATGGAGGATAGGGTCTACTCGATCCACTGTTAATTTAAGGATCAGATCAATAATGGCTCATGCTGTAGACCTGTACAAATTCCTGTGAATCCTAAGTATGTTCTTTAAAATACATACTATGACATATATACATGAAGCAGTTTTATGGGGTATTAAGAGTTTGATTTTTAACCCACAATTCATAAAGCATTTTCTCAGTTTTATGTTTGTGTTTTTATGCAGACTTGTCATGGCTTCAGTTTACTTCTGATTCAGCACAGCCTCTTCAAAGGAAACACCAGCAATGTTATGGTAAACAGTAATCCCTAACTCACCCTTTCTGGTCCCATTTACTGTCTGCTGCCTTTTAAGTGCTTTCTCTATGCCCCAAATGTCAAAAAAGTATTATAATTCCATGCAGCGCCATGATGCATGGCTCCTGTATGTGCTACCACTTCAGATATGCTATTTGGCTTTCAGTGACCCAAAGCGGCTGTTGATGGATTGTTGCACCTGTGTGGTTTCCAAGAAGCTGGGTCAGAGTTCATACAGCTGTGCGTGTGCTGCATTCATGTGGATGGGCGTCGGGCAAGAGGTATTACGTCAAAGACTGTGCTGTGTTCTACTGAGCAGTTTCTGAACCAATTATTCCATAACAAGATGAGATATTAGGTTCTGTGAACTGGGAGGGAGAAAGGACCTACAAAGTCCATAATTATGTATGTACCAACCAATCATTGTAACTGTTTAAACCTAAAAGTGGCACATAAGAAGTGTGTGGTGAGACAGCATGCACAATTCTTGAAGAAAGGCATATACCTGTGGATTTTTGTGGATGGAGTGATGGCAGTATGGGTCTTCCACCTGCAGTGATGCTGTGGTTGTCATTCCTGCAGCAGGTAGATTTGTGCAGTGTGGGTTCTGTTACCATCCCACTTCAAAGATGTGCAATGCTCACTGGTATGAGGAGGATGCTGGTCGGGAACATACTAAATCAAAAGTCCAGGAAGAACCAAAATAGACCAGCACTCCCAAAGTCCCAAAGTCCCAAAGTGGAAGCTTGCAGCAGAAGTAGTTAAAGAACAGTACTTGATTCTTTTAAATGCTAATGCAGTTTATTAAATCCATTAAACAGTGTAAAATAACACTGCTTTACACTATCTGACTACCAACACTGTTACCCAAATTGCCCCAGCACCTCCCTGATGAAGCCTTGATTGGGCAAACTGTTAGGGCAACTTGGGTAACAGTGTTGGTAGTCAGATAATGTGGAAGCTGTGTTACTTTTACACTGTTGACAGACTTAATAAACTGCATTTGCATTTAAAAAGAACTGAGTGCAGTTCTTTATCTAGCTACTTCTGCTGCAAGTAAGCTTCCACTTTGGGACTTTGGAGTGCTGGTCTGTTTGGTTCTTTCCATGCCCAACCCCCCTTGACAGCAGCACCCAGACCCCTGACACACTCAGCAACCCTCTAGTATACTGACAAGTGGCCTTGGATGGTGTATCAGCTGCAGGGGGGTTGTTCCGCTTTCACCTTTTTGTGAATGCATCTTCAGGTTCAGGGAGATGGTGCACAGCTTGAAGGAGGCTAGTCTGTGTGCATGGGAGGGGACAGTACTTCATGTTGTCCATGTGGGCCAGCTGCAGAGATGGTGCTCAGCCTGGAAGAAGGTTGGTCTGTGTGCATGACTGGTGTTTCAGCTGCTGGGTTGCATCGCAGACATACAGATGTCACATGTTGTGCATTTCCACCCACCCTGGACAATGCCAACCAGACCCCTGGCACTTTCACCGACCCTCTACTGGTACTGACGGTGAACCAGGTGTTGGGGGGGCAGTACTGCATGTGTGATAATTGTTGTTTTTAGGGTAGCTGCAGGGAAAATGCCCAGCATGGTGGAGGCTGGTCTATGTACATGATTGGTGCTTCAGCTTCTAGGTGGCCTGTCGGACATGCAGATGGCTTATGTTGTGCATTTCTGTCCACCCTGGACAACACCAGCCAGACCCCTGACACTGTCACCCACTGTCTACTGCTACCAACATTGGACCGGGGGGACAGTGGGGGGATAGTACTGCATGTGTGATCATCTTTGTCCATGGTGGCCAGCTTCAGGAAGGATCAGCTGCAGGGACAGTACCCAGTGTGGAGGAGGTTGGTCTACATGTATGACTGGTGCTTCAGCTGTTGGCTGTTGTGCATTTCAACCCCCCGCACGCCACCACCCAGACCTCTGACATTGTCATCTAACTCTACTGATACAGGTAGATGGGGGTACAGTGCTTTATTTGTGATCACTTTGTCCATGGTGGCCAACTGCAATGAGGATCAGCTGAAGGGAGGGTGCACAGCTTGGAGGATGTTGGTCTGTGTGCATGATTGGTGCTTCAGCTGTTAGGTTGCTTCTCAGGAATGCAGACATCACACGTTATGCATTTCCACCCACCCTGGACAACATCACCCAGACACCTGACACCATTTGGGTGAAAATTTGGATAGTATCAATGCATAACTTGGCACATTCATTTCAGACTAGGTGTCTGGCTGCCTTTGTGGTTCATCTGGCTTTGACAACAATTTGTGCGTGCTATAGACACCCTCACTCTGCCAATCCAGCTCCAAGCAGATACTTCAATAATTCTTATCAAAAACATATCTCCCAGACTGCACTTAATAGACTGCCACTGAAATACTGTCACCAGCAAAGAGGCATCACCCCAATGTTGTGCCATTTGTGTCCACTTTTGAAAAATGTTTTGGTGTATAAATGAGGGTTGTAAGGTATTGCACTGGTGTGTAGGCCACTATTATAATGGTGATGCCTATGTTTGTACTGTGACATACTAGAATGTGTAATAAACAGAAAAAATCAAACTCATAGAATGTAACCGACTGCATAAGTCGTCACAACACCATGTCAGTAGAGCTGCCACTTTGAGTCAACCACCTGGGTTGTGTACCTATCCTCAGTTGTGGTATTGTTGGCAGGGAATGCAGATTTTTATTTATTTTATTTATTTGAAGCATATTGGAATTAATAACCTTTGAGTCAGAGACTCCTTTACAAAGGTTCCGTGTCAGAATAACAAAACAGTTGCACAAAATACATAGGGAAAATGCAGAGTAAGGGGTTACAGGCATGGACTAAACATTGGTTGAGGGTATTCATAGACAAACAGTGGAGTTACCTAGAACAACGGTGTGCAAAAGTAAACAGTAAAGGCAGGATACAGATCTTTTGTCTAGGGAACAGGATTACAGAGATTAATGGGATTAGCAAACAGGACAAAGTGTGATTGGCACAGGGAGGGGTGTTATTGTAGAGTCACGGGATTAGAGCGGATAGGGGTGAGGGTTTCATATGGTGAAGATGGAGCATCCTAGAAGATGCTATCCTACTTGGGAAGGGAGGGATGCCAGTCTCCACTGGGCTGCAGGTGGCAGTGAAAGCTGGAGCTACTGGAGGATATGATGCAGGCTGCTGACTGCTGGAACCCACTCATCGCTAAGAACAGGCATTAATGCAAGTTAATAGTGGCCTTTGTGCATCCTATGGTTCTTGCAAAACAATTTCAAAAGTGCACAGGTAAAGTACCCTTAGTCTGCTCTGCTTCACATACATAGATACATAGAATTTGTCAGCAAATAAGGACCACCAGGCCCATCTAGTCTGCCCATTTTTCCTACCTTTACTGATGCTGCAGACTGTAGTTGATCTGCATCTTTTCCATGTTTCCCTGTTTCTAGTATTCCCATGTGTCTGTCCTATGCATTTTTGAATCCCACAAACAGTGCCCCTCTGGGCACAGAGCCAAACAGAGCTGAAGTACATAGTGGGTATAGTGTCCCCTGCACCCTAAAATAGGCACAGTCAAGGAAACATGGTACAGATGGTGGTGTTAATTCTCGGGAAGAATGATGAGGTGGGTGGGAGTGGATGCACAGGCAAAGATTGTGCCGCCTGGGTGAATGGTTAAAAGCATTGTAAAATTAAAAACAAACATAGCATAGTTACTTTCAAAACAATAGAGTAATATTTTTTATTATATTTTTAGAGATGAGATTGACTGCATATATTCAGTACACTCACTGGGATCAATGACATTTTAGGTCGAATGTGTCAAGTCATTCCTGCATGTGGTGCGACAGCCAGGAGAAAATTTCCAGAACCTCATGGAGTGTACCACAGCTTCCATTTAGTGGATGAACCAGTGGATGAAACTTAGACACAGTCCATTTGGAGGAATTCTAATCTCAAGAATCTCAAGAATAGTTTTGGAACTGATGGTTTGGGCTGAAATTGAAAAGTTTAAAATTAGTTGTTTTTTGCTACTACCGAAACATTTAAAATTACTGGTTTGATTGAGCAATTGTTACGTACACTACTGTTTCACTACTCACACATTCTGCAAGCAATAACACATGACTGTATGGGTAAGTTGTGTCATCATACAACTATTGAGGAATGCTGCAAAAGGCAGAGTGTCCCATATTGTAAGGTTAGTGTAGCCACTAATGAGTTAGCACCAATGCTAACTTGTGTTTGCTTCCACGAGCCTGATGAGATAATATTAATAGGCCATAGGAGCACTACGAGAGGTGCTATTTACTGCTACCAATAACTCCATAGTACCACAGCACTATGGCTGTGAACCAACCACCAGCAGGCAGGGTAAATGCACTGCAGTGGCCAGCCCCCCTGTCTAGCGTATCTCCCCATCCTCCCAATCGCCCATCTATCATACAAATGGTAAGATCCTTGGTAAGCTAGTTGCCTCTCAATCGTCCCATGTTACCTGTATAATTAAATCAATGGTAAGCAAGGCCCCCCCCCACACACAAAGCACAAAATTCCCAACCTGTGCGTGTGCCACCACTACCTGCCAACCCTCTGAGGACCCCACACTCCACACCTTAACCTGGTCCACACTCCCCAGTCATAATCCATCATATTGGCAGCCAGAAAAGTCCTTCACTCTCCTCTGCACCTACTGCTGTCTGACAGTCATAGTCTGCAATTGCGAGTAAATACAGTACTCGCAAATGTGCTCCATGACTGTCAGCTGGCAGGCATCTGAGGAGGTGAGCATGAATTTGTTTTTAACTCTGATCTGCTACATTATTACAGATGAGTGTGGACCGTGGCAAGGGGTTGGGTGCGGGGTCCTCAGAGAGTTGGCAGGTGACTGGAGGCACATGTGTGGGTGGGGCTTTTGGTGCCCAGTGTGTGTGTGTTTGTGGGGGGGACCTTAGATCACCATGGATTTTAATTATACAGGGGGCATGGTACAATGTTGGTTAAATTTGTCAACTACCATACCAGGGGGCTATTAATGTATATTCCACATGCAATCGGGGGAAGGGTGTCCAGTAGACATCATGGATGTTATTCTCATTTTATGACACTGGCCATAAGGATGTGCTGCGCTGCATGCAAATTACCTCATAATGGGCATGCAAATGGCCCCTTAGTGCCATTGCCCAATATTCAGTCAGTGTATGCTAACAGGATGAATACTGCTCGGAGATGACCATGTGCTATTTTTGGTGCACTGCAACAAGTGTTGGCCGCTACCTCTGAATATGGGTTCCATCATATATATCTTGCAGATACAAGTGCGGTGCTTGTACTACTACCCATTGACTGACTTGTCATATTGCAGTTATCACGCATATGTCAAATATTTTGCAAGATATAAATAAGGTATACAGAATGTATCATAAATATAACAAAAAAAAAGTTCATGGATAAGTATGTCTATCAAAATTAAATTTTTTTATTGATTTATGTTTCTATATCTCTGCTTATCATCCTCTGTGTCCGCTGAACCACACTGCTTGTGGACTGTAACACACACTGTACCATGCCCAAGTCACCACTTATATTTCCCTATTTCAGTCGACTACCCAGACCTGCAATAATAGATCATAGGACTTTTAGGTCCCTCCCAGTGTTCCCCATGCCCATTGCAGTGTATCATCCTAGTAATGCTCCTAACTATAAGACAGCTTGCCTAGCTGCCTAGAGGAGGAGAAGACAGCTGGCTAAAGGGTTACTGAGTCAGGAGAGCTGAAGAGAATGTGGTATTTGTCATGTCAGACACGAAGTCAGCTGGTGTGCAAGTTGTGTGCATGCCATTGATGTCTTCTTAAGGTTCTCACAGGCCATGGCAAGCCATGGCATTTTCAGCAAATTCATACAACCACATGGAAACATAGACAATAGCTGGCCTGCCAGCGCAGTGGTAGCGCTGTTGCTAACGATGCTGGTACCCAAATTCGGTAGCGAGCTTGGGCCATCAAAGGACCAGCTGGAGGGAGGAGGATTGAGCATCCAGAGAACTCTCTCTTCCTCTAGTGGGAAGGAACTGCAGAGCCCAGCATATGCCCTTGCCTCTAGCAGTAAGCTAGGGGAAAGGCACTCTGGACTGCCACAGAAGGAGCAGAGGGAGGGTAGATGCCAATGCATGGCACTTGTCATGATGTAATTGCACACTGTGCCCTTGGGTGAAGAAAACATGAAAATCCTTGGCGGCAGGATGGTGCATGGACCCTATGAGGCCCTGCACCTGAGTAGCTAGGCTCTCTGGTCCAACTACTGGATTCGGTTCACAGCGGTGGATTGGGACCTAACCAACCCCTCTGGAGAGGCAAGCCCTGCGGGTACTGGCCACAATAAGTCCCAGTGGACATTGTGTGACAGAGCTGAGTGGTTAAGGTGAATGGGGACCATCAGAGGTGTGGGGGAAGAAAAATATACATAAAAAAGAAACATAGACAATAACAGTAGAAAAGGACCATTGGTTCATCCAGTCTGCCCATAAACCATAACAATCTCAGGACCTATAGTCAATACTGTATTATAAACCACAATATCCACACCCACATTCTCCCCACCCTACCGCTACCAGCCTGAGCAACCACCAAGCCCTTCTCACTGTCCCAGCTGCGTTTGAAAATCATTGATAGTTTTGGCACCAACATCAGTTGGCAGATCATTCCACAGCTCCACCACCCTTTCTTTAAAATAAAACTCCTCAATGTCTGCCTGGCTTCAGAGCTTAGTGTCTTCTGCAAAAAGACACATATTTCCCTGGATTCCTTATCTAGTGTTGCTGATGAACATATTGAAATGGACTGGACCCAGTACCGATCCTTATGGCACCCCACTGGTCACCTCCTTTCTTCTCATTTTACTACGTTAACCACAACCTCTGCTGTCTCCCTTCAAACCAGTTTCTCACCCATCCAACTGTGTCCTTTGCTGCAATCAGATACTCTAGCTTCTTAAGCAACATTCTGTAAGTACCACTTTGAAAGCCTTGCTTAAATTGAAGTACACAGCATAGCCATTATCCACTACCTTCATTACCCAGTTACACATCCTGATATGCTACCCACCCATGTCGCTAGGGCTCTCTCTACCCATCAAAAGTACAGTCTCAACCATCCTGTGATGCACTGAGTATAATAGCTTTTATTTATTTTACTTTTTGAAATACTCCATGAGTGTGGTTGGGGTACAGTCCATTGTTGTACTTACAAATGATACATTTATTTGTGGTGTTTTGTTACCAACTATCACCTTCTCCAACAGAAGTGACTTGTGCAAGCAGTCACACAGTGTTTTGCAGTGCCTATGTTGCAATCCAGTCTCACGTGTACTTATAATGGAATACATTTTTTAAAGACTCCTTCACATGATGGACGATAAGCATGTACTTGGACTGCTGTTTATGGCTTACTATGGGTTCATTATTGAACACATACTTACAGCCACTACAGCAGTTGTGAACTGTTATCAGATTCTGTTGTGGTATGAAAACTTAATGAAAATGTACTTTTATGTATGTACATTACAACTTAAAATGTATCACGAATAGTACTATACAAATCCTCTTTTTGAGGGTGGGGAATTATAGTTTTTTTTTTTATAATCTTAATTATGTAGCTATTTGTGTCAGCAACCCAATTCTAAAGTGGTTACTGTCAGTTGCCCTTAATCATTGTGAGACATAATATCCAGTGCAAGCACATTCATCAATAACACCGGCCCTGAATGTGCAGGCCGATTCATGTTTTATTTATAAATATCACAGTACTTTATATCAATATTAATACAATAATAATGAAAAGCCTGTAGTAAATATTTTAACTGTCTAAAGTTAATTCCTATACACAAAGTCTATAATTATAGAAACATAGAATCTGGGGTCAGATAAGGACTGTTTGGTACACATAGTCTGCCCATTTTTCCCTACGTACATTATTACCGTCAGACCATACTTCATCTACAGCTTTCTCCCTCAACCTTCCTTTCAGTTATGATTCCTTGTGCTTATACCATGCATTTTTGAACACCACTGCTACTTCCTACTTCTTCCATTGACGGCCATCCTAGGAATCCACCACTCTTTCTGTGAAGAAGTACTTCCTCACATCTCTCCTGAATCTACCCTTTCCAGCTTCATAGTATGCCCTCTTGTTTACTAGAACCTTTCTTGAAAACACTTACCTTCTGTACCTTACACACCTGTGAGGTTATTCAATGTATTTATGACATCCTCCATTTCCTCCTCCGTCCAGGGTATACATACTGAAGTCCTTTAGTCCTCTTCATAGGGCTTTTAATGCAGAACCTGCACCATTTTAGTTGCCCTCCTCTGCACCGCCTCCATTCTATGTCCTTCCTGAGATGTGGTCTCCTAAACTATTCACAGTACTATAGGTGGGTCTTACCAGCTAGCTACACAGAGGCAACACCACCTCCTCTTTCTTATTTAGTAACAAAGCACCACTATCCAGGCTGTACCGTCTTATCACACAACATTGCTATGGACTGAACAACACCTATTCTAATGACCTCTGCCCTTCCATGTCTAAATGACACTTGAGTGATCAAGCACCTACTAAGTTTGTTCAGTCAGCTTATAACAGCTGCATGTCGGTGTTGGGGTGGCAGCCAAGTTGGTTAGTGTACTGGTAGTGCCACTGAACATCATGGGTGGAATGTCTGCCTGTTGGCACAGCGGTAACACACTAGAGGGCAATAACCTATTTTCAGAAACAAGCTTTGTTTGCTAGTGACCAGCCATGAGGAGAACAGTACAGCATACCAATAGATACTTGACTGAAACAAGGTTGCCATCCTCTCTGCTGTACTGCCAATTGGGTGACCATATCTGGAAGTACATTGGAAGGTGGCTTAGATGGGGAGACACAGTCCGTGATCCAGAGCAATGTGTATGCTCAGTGTTCACACATTCGTTGGCTCTTCCACCATGGCTGTGTCTCGTGGATGAAGGTTACTAAAAAAAAAGATGCAAGAAAAATAGGATGACTCCACTGGTGATATTCAACTGAATATAGGGCCATGTCAGCTACCGCTAAGCTACTTAGTGCTGCCCCGACAGGGCTCCTGAAGTATGCCACCAGAATGGATATCGCTGGAATGCTATTTCCAATATTCAAAGGGACCCATGCAAATAAGCCCATTGGGCATACAAGGCAGTAAGGGTCCATTTGCATGCCCATTATGGGCTCATTTACATGGGTAATGAAGCAGGTTAGTGAGGTCCTGCTCCCCAATTTCCAGTCCCAACCAAGTATAAATGTTCCTCGTGCCAATGCTCCCCTTCCAATCACCAGCCTGTTCTTTTACTAAATATTATCCCTGGTGCTAGTGGTGATCCCCTCCCTCTGATTGCCATTCTCAGCTTCGTGAATTTTATCCGTGGTTCTAGTTGTAATCCCCTTCCTCCGACTGCCATCCCTGACTTCCAGAATGTTATCCCTGGTGCTAGTGGTGCCTTCTGCCCTCAGTCCCATCCCTGGGTTCCAGAATGTTATCCCTGGTGTCAGGGTGCCCTCCCCCTGATACCAGCCCCAGCTTACAGAATATTATCCCTTGCGCTAGTGATGCCCTCTTCCCCTTCGATCCCAGCCCTGTTGTACACTCGTCTATCCCTGTTGGTAGTGGTGCCCCCCTGAGCACCAGCCCTGACCACCAGACCCCCCCACTGTATTCTCAGTGGTGGTGCCACAGCAGCATACAGTGACCGGCACAGCCCTCCTCACACCTCCTTGGCCAGCCACCATATGTACAGCCAGGGAGTGTGTCTCATATTTCTAGAACAGCATTGTCCTATAAATAAGAGGTGTGCTCCCTGGCTGTACATGTGGCGGCTGGCTGATGAGGTGTGAGGAGGGCTGTGCCAGTCACTGTATGCACCCGCAGCACCAAGCGCTGAGAATATGGTGAGTGAGGGGCACCTGGTGCAATGTGGGGAGACACTGGACACCAGGGAGGGGTGTTATAAGTCAGGGCTGGTGATTGGGGCACCACTACCACCAGAGATAGACAAGTATATGATGGGGCTGGGATGGGAGGGAGAGAGGGAGGGCACCACTAGCACTAGAGTTATTACTCTGGAAGCTGGGGCTGGGATTGGAGGGACCACTAGCACCAGGGATAACATTCTGGAAGCCAGGGATGGCAATCAGAGGGAGGAGAAGTTACCACTAGCTCCAGGGACAACATTTTGGAAGCCAGGGATGGCATGGCCTGAATAGCATGAAGCAAGCAAAGGTATGCAACAGAATACTAGTAAAACTAGAAGCCCCAAAAAGTAAAACTGAAGAAACACAAGCACAGGAAGCAGACACAGACACAGACAAGAGAGAGCACAACAGCTGCTGGAGGCAAAAGCAAAGTACTGACTGTGAAAGGTAGGAAAAAGCACAAACCAGCAGAAAGTCCAGCAGAAACCAAGCAGAAAATCCAGAAGTAGTAGAGGAGGGAGATGAACATTGAAAGGGACAGAGATTCCAGCTGTGGAAGGCAGAGTCTGACAGAGCCTCCAGCTGTAAAGAAAAGTGTTTCTGATTGAGGCTGAAAGGAACTGGCTTATATAGCTCAGGCAGGGAGTGGCTAGTTGCTACAGCCCATTGAACTGCAGGCATAGCCATTCAAATAGTGAGAACTGTAAAATGTATCAAAATTGTTTTGTTTTGTTTTTGTTTTGTCTTGTTATGATGTAGCCCAGACTCCAAGATTTCATTAAAATATTTTGTTTCAAGCCTAGGGTTCCAAAGTTAGACATTTGGAAAAGACTAAGTTTGGAAATATTAGAGCTAGTTTATCTAATGAAAACTGTAAACTGTATCATTATTGCTCATCTATGATGATTCCCAGACTCAAGCTTTCCTTTAAATAAAATTCAGTTTTGAGGATGGAATGGCTCCAAAGTTAATTTATTTGAAAAAGGCTAACTTTGGAAATGTTTGGAATAAATATATTGATATATTTGTGACATTATTGATAATTCAAATTTTTAAAAGTAAAATTAAATCAGTATGACTCCATGGTGTTGCCTCGGCTCAGCGTTCATTAACAAATAAGATTTCAGCCCTACTGTTTTCAAAGCTAAAGCATTCTAAAAATATCTTTTTTTAAAGACTAACTTGAAACTGGGCTAAAATGATAAAAAAAATAGAAGCTTGAAAAAATAAAAGATGAACTAATGTTGACACAAATCTGATATGTTGACACAGTTTGCAATTATTGATTTTTTAATTATTGTTTTCTTTATCCCTGCCTCCACTTTCAAGCCTCCCTTTTCTACCTCTAGTGACCGCTGCTCTAGCTACCCCTCACACATAGTAACACAAAACATAAAATGTGTTGGTGGGAAAGGACCACTTGTCCCATCCAGTCTGCCCAAATGTACACAGCCTATTTTGTTTCTACAGACTCTAACTGGTCTCCAGTGACCTCCCCTCCCTGCTTATTTACCAGTATTCCCTGTGCCTTTTCCATGCATGTTTGATCACCCACCCCATGTTTACATGTTTATTTCCTCTATAGCTTGCTCCTAATGGTGAGGAATCCAGTGAGTAACCCATTTGGAGCTGACTGCTGAGGAACAGCAATAGTTCACAAAGGTATAGTCATTCAGCGGTGTTGAGTTAGACAGTGACACCATCATTCACACAGAGAAGACCTTTCTTCCCTTAAGGCCCTTCCACCATCCCAGAATCAGACCACAGTATATGGTTTGGTGCTGAGGTGGATGGAAATCCATACACTTCCAGATGATGTTGCATCACAGCAGTGATGTCAGAATGCTGTTGAACCACAGTAGCTATGTCACTACTATGGTATAACAAAACAGAATACTATTGATTCCTCATGCTTCAACACCAAAACACTGTGTTGCTTATTACGTTCTCTACCATACTCCCTTCCTCCCTTTTCCTCCTACTCTGCCTTTTCCTGTTACATTCCACACTAGTTTTCTACTCCCTCCTCTTTCACCTTCTTCCCCACTTCTACTATTCTTCAGTGCAGGCCAGGAAACCAGATGTGGGCTGGGTGTTCATCTAGCCGTGTCCGACCTTGTGGGGTTTGCATTCCAGAGGATGATGGTTTGTCTTCCATCTCTACTATAATACGCCCCTTCCTTTCCCATCCCTCCTATTTCATTTCACATTACTACTCCCCTCTGCGCCTAATCTCCTACTCCCTCCCACCCGATATCCCCTACTGTTCTCCCTTTAAAATTGTTCATTCCTCCATTCTGGGACATGCTTCCTATATAACTTCCTTGTGATTCAATATTTATTTCCACTGTTATTTAATTGCTGTATGAAGTTTTATTTTGCAAAGCCTTGCTCTTGTCTAGTCCACATACCACATACCTTCCTACTATACATAACTGTTTCACTGTTATTTAATCACTGTGTGAAATTTTATTTTGTGAAGCTTTTGTTCTGTTGTAAAATCAATTGACTTCCCTTGACCCCTTCCCCCAGGATGCATCTGAAACAAGCTTTGTTAGCTCAGTATGCTTTCCTGGTGACACTTTTCAAATAAATACATAAACTTTCTGGTTATTTAATCACAGTTTAAAATAGAGTTATAAAGACAACTTAATTAAAAGAAACATATACTATATAAAATAATGTATGGGCAACTAGATACAACAAGACTGATATTTCCATCTTGAGGTGTGATGACATCATGGAGACATCTTAAGCTTTGTGGTCTATGATGTTATCTCATCCCTTGACATAAATGCAGCCTTGTTGTATGTGGTTGCTTATACATTATTCTACATGTGGATGTCCTTGGCAGCATCCTAAGATTGGAAAGTGGTTGATGTTAGGTCACTGCACAGTCCTTTGTACCATGCCCTGAACCCTTCAGCCCAGTCTTGGGGAGCGCAGTCAGTATGGATCTTGGTCCTCGGTCTCCTGTGTAGTGCTGCTGTGCACCACCAGCCTGTACCATGAGGCCTGATCAGTTATTGATCATTTAAAATATTATCAATACAGTTTAACATATGTAAAATTATCAATAATATTTTAAAATACCAATACATGAAATCTGTATTAATATATTATCTACAGTATATTTGCCCAAACTCAAAATTATTATTTTTAAAAGGTTCTAATCTTAACACTTTCAAAGTTAACACATTGTAAGAATAAATACTTCAGAAAAGGTTAACTTTGAACTATTAAGGCTAGAAACATAGTTAAAAAAAAAGCTTTGAGCAAGTCAACATTTTTCTGTCGATTAAATGCAGAATAATGTATGGACATCAGTGTGTTATGAGATTGTTTTACACTCTAAGGAGTGTGATATCACATAAACTAGAAGAGTGAAGCTCGAGTTGTTTACAAAGTATCACACACCAAGGAGGTGTAATAAACAAAGAACAGCACAGCACAGAAGTCCACTACTTTATTTTAAAATTGCTGGTCTGATAAAAGAGATGGATTTGTAAGTGTGTGAGAGTGACTCATGGGGATAAGCACCATAATACATGTTTGTGACATCAGTCGTGTTACAGAGTTTGAAAGCAATTGGCTTTAGGTTGATATCAACCTAAAGCAGAAATCTAATTTGATAAATGTCAATATACATCAATTCACTTTTAACCATAACATGTAGGTTACAAATGTATTGATGAATATTGATATTTATAAAATAGGTAGGGGAAAATCCTGTTTCCTGATTGATAGAGAAGGTTCCAAAGCAGTGTGGTTCAGGAATAGTAACCACACTGCTAAACTTATCTATTTGTTTTAAAGTGGAGCCATTTTATAAGCTCTGTAAGTTTCAAGGGTGTGGTTACTGTTTCTGAACTGCCTTCCAGGTAGTTTAAGATACTCCAGTGCAAAGCGCCTCATGCCTCATAGTGAACCTGGGCATGCGGTTCAGGAATGGTGACCTACACCCTGTTGTGGATTTGTTGCTTACGTGTTGATGCATACAGCCTTACAAATGCGATGCTATAGCTATGCCATCTCAAAATTTTCATAATCCATTTCCCAAAAGGGAAATGACAATTCCTTAAATGGCTGGGGCCAAGTATGTAAGGTGCTAGTGGTATTCCATCAAAGAGAACCAGACCCTTTTTGTTTTACTCTTCTTCTCAGATGAAAGAGAATAACACACAAATGACATTACCAGGGTGGAAACATGCCGATACCAGAGAGAATCCAAGATGGTCACTTGAGAGAAGTCAATGCAGCACCACATTCAGACACTGCTGATATTGGACCTAACTATTGGAAGCCTTTTACGATGGGAAATGGTCAAACTCTGCAAACATCAGGTAAATAAAGTGGACTTTCTTTCATGGTATTGTTGGTAACCAGGAGATGTCGAAGTTCATCTGAAGCATGAAAGAACTTACTGCATCTTCACTGCCATCTAAAAGCAATGAAGCCCTCAGGCAAAGCAAACCCTAACTGCTGTGACAACAGACTTGGCTGTAAAGGAAAGTACAGGTCATAACCGACTAAACAAAAAGCTACAGTTTTTACACTTCTGAGCTTAAATTTGCCCTCTCAGCCTATCTCACCTTTACCACTTACCCATAACCATGGCAGAAACTACCAGAATAACCTGCTGTAAAACTATAGCAGGTGCTACCTTGGATCCAACTGCTATTCAGCCTCTCTCGACTCCACTTCAGAAATGCAGGGTCTGGGAGCCGACCCAAAGGGTGACCTAGGAGATTTGAGCCTCTGGGAGCAACGCAGACAGACGAGCGTGTTTATATAACTGGAACATGAGCTCATTCCTAACAGGTTGGTGCAATTACAGATAAGTCTTCACTGGAGGTGAATATGGCTAATCCGCTAGTAGTACAACAGGGTTTTGAATTCTCAAGCGGACAATGCTTCTCCAGTGTTACCGCAAACTTCTACACATTAAGACAGGGCTAACAATCAAGCAACCTCCCCAGGTTAATGGGATAATATATAATAGTGGTGGCGAAGTGGGCTCAATCCACTCCGTGAAGTGATTAGCGGAGTAAAGGTGGATTTGCGGAGTGCACTGCAACAAGCAAGTACTTCATGTTATAATGAGTAGGAAGTCCATTGAGAATAATGACTCCACGTTAACCAGCCTTCCCAGACTACTACTCCACAAAATCTTAAGGCAAAGTGCATTGAAGACAATGCACTTCGCCTCACTTTGCCTTTGTTTTTTATGCTCTGAAGACAAATTTTGCAGTGATTCCGGGATTTCAGGTCACATGGGCTCTATATTGATCTGCACAGCCTCCGTTTGTGATAGTATGTGTAGGAAGCTGTGGAGACAGTGTGCTCTGAGAGCTGTCTGTGATTGAAACCTTCTAAAAGCTGTTAAAAAGCGTTTTAATGTTTTTTGGAGGCTCAAACTTTAGTTCATCGATTGTGAGGAAACACTCCTGTGCTCATATCATCAAGCGTTTTTGTTTTGTTTGGATTTTGAATGTTAATATTACAACGTTGAGTGTGTGTAGTGAAAGACAGTAAAAGTGAGCTTTGGTGGAGGGCGTATCTGTGGTGTAGGTAGATTTAAGTTGGAGAAATAGTGATTTCTTTGTTTTTTGGTTATATTTGTGTTATACAACTGACTGTGTTAATGTACACACAGTAATATTGTCAGTAATTGTTGAAATTTTCTTGCTAATTGTGTGTTGCAGTGGATCTGGTGCAGCAGTTCATAATTTCCAGTTGTTTACATTACAGTGCGGCATATTACTGAACTTTTCAATTTGCTATGCATTACTCGTTCACCATTGTAGACAAACTGTTCTGTGTGTGTGTGTGGTGTTGTGTGACATCAAATAATACACCTTTTATTGTGCATGAACTAGTGTAATTGCAGGTGCAGCTGTATGAACCTGCTATCCATGCAGCTGCTTGATTTTGTACTGTGATCGTGGTATCTGTTCTTTGTTTTGCTGCTTGTACTGCCATAGAAATCTGCAGTCAGTGCTCCCCCACTGGCAAAGAATTTTTACCAGATTGGATTGTTTATGACCTCATCAGCACCACTGGTTACTGAAGTTGTTTTCACTGCGTGACAGTCTTTATCTGTTGCTGAAGCCACAGTTGTTTTTATAGCTTCACATCCAGTGTCCCCAATCAGAGAGTGAATGTACCAAAATCTAAATTTGTTTATAATATTGCTGTTGATCCCCAAAATGCCTGCAAAGAGGCGTGCAAGCAAAGCTGGTTCTCATCATGACACTGCTGCCAGTAAGATAGTCTGTGGGCATGGTAGTACACAGATACAGAAGTGCATTGCTGATTTGAGGAAAGGTATTTCTCCTGCAATATTTTTACAGCCCAATCAGTAGCTTCACTCATAGTTGGAGGAGATGATGCTTTCCCAGCCGGTGGTGTCAGTGTTAGTGGTGTTAGTGGTGGTGGTAGTATGAGCACTGGTGCCTCAAGGTTTGAATTCTGACTAGTGTACCATAGCCAAAAATATAGAGTGTGAAGCAGTGCAAGTGAGTGGCAGTGTAGATGATGTCATACTTCCTAGTAACATCCCAGTTGTGCTCCGCCAACGAAGTGGTCACTTCACGTTCACTTCACCAGCGGATTTAAAATTCGCTGCATCTCTAATAATATACAGCTTGATGATGTAACTAAGCTTAAAATGAAATTAAACTGGAGATAAAGCAAGGTTTTGAATCATTATTCACAACATTAGCCTTAATGATTAAATCCATTAATGACTTAGGGAGACAAATTCAACACTTCATCCGTCAAAACCACAGCAATTGAGTAGTGGGTGAGCCAGCTGGAAGATAATTATAAGTCGGTGCAGCAAACATTGACAGAACATACCTACAACTTCAACATTTATAGAGAAAAATTGCTGATCAAGAAGATCGATCCAGAAGGAACAATCTTAAATTGATAAGAGTACCAGAAAGGGTAGAAGGAAGGAAGACCCAGTTCCTTATTTTGAGAAACTGTTAACCATGACATTAGGTTTAAAATTTCCAGGCAGTGTATAATTCTGGTCCGTGCACACGTGTATGTGTGTGTGTGTGTGGGAAACCAAACCAATTAGTACTGGACACTTCTCAAATGTCTCCTTTTATGCTAAATCAGTTTTATGAAACCCCATTATTACCAAAGCAGAGACGACAATCCTTAGAAAGGCACAAGTAGATGAAGGTCTGCATGCTGAAGGAATAACATTTTCAGTTTTCCCTGATTTCACTGCTGAAACAATCCAATACCACAAAGCCTTTGACAAGGTAAAGGCAATGTTACATGAAATGGAATAAGATCCTCTCTTCTTCCTCCGACCAGATACATTTTTTGGCATGGGCAGACCCATGTCTTTAATAACCTAATAAAATGGAAGCATTTCTGAGATTACAAGTTAATTCAGGTAATGTTACCTCACTTAATAAAGATTTGTACCTTGCATTTCACAAAATAGATGGGAACATCATGAAGACTTGAATATGCCACCAGCTGGTGACAAAGACCTCAGGGTAATTGACTCACAAGAACAAGCGGAGATACAAATTATTCAGGATGTAAAGCCCGAGACCTCTAGCCATACTCAAGAGAAACAAGCCGAACAAAGAAATAATTATGCATTCACTCAACAGCTGGCCACAACCTGACATGAAAATTAAATAGAATACCTATAAGGCATCAATTGTGTAGATTATCGGACCAGCGTATGCTGGCCACTAATGCATAACTTCCATTTATGGTAGTGTACCTGTCATTTACATTATGACATGAATAGCATGACATGAAATAGCAGGAACAACAGTGTACCACAAGATTTACTCGTTTAGAGACTTGAAATTTTATTTAGTCATATGACACTTTTTTGTGTATTTTAAATAGATGCATGTAATTTGGAGGGCTACATCCCCACACCCCTATACTTAACGGAGGGTGTGTGTGTGGGAGCAGAATCCCCAAAGTGTTGTGCAACGTGAAGGTGCTAACTGAAGTCGCAATCTCACGACCGATATAGTAACCATGACAACCATTACAAGACAACATTATTTAAAACAGCAGTGGTTTGGGAGTAAACTACCAGTTAATTTCTTTCATTCACAGGGACTTGCCTGAACTCTACAAACGCTACATTGATGACTGTGTGGGGCCACCTCCTGCTCCAGGAGACCCTCAAGTCTTCCTTGACAAGTTTACCACAGGCCATCCTTCCCTTCAATACACTGTTGAAGTATCCTCCTCTACACTACCTTTTCTGGATATCCAGCTGCCAGTCCAGAACACTGGTCTGAAGACATCAGTCTATTACAAACCCACTGACTCTCACAGTTTCCTCCTCCACAGCTCCTTCCAGCTAAACATGTCAAGAATGGCCTGCCTTATTCACAGTTTCTTACACTTCTCAGGTTATGCAGTGAAGAGGATGATTTTGCTGAGCAGACCCAAATAATGCATAGTTTTTTTATCAACAGGGGATACCTAAAAGCACAGTGGACAGAGCACTCTCCGGGTCAGTAACATGCCCGGTAATCTTGACCCCCTTGGGAAGGATACTGTCACACAAGAACAACAGCGAATTCCACTAGTTCTTCCTTTCCATCAGAGCACACCTTCTCTTCACAGGATCATCACTAGTAACTTTCCCATTTTGCAAACTGACCCTAACATTGGTGCTTCCTTTACAGAATCACCTATTGCCTCCTACCGCTGGCCACCTAACCTGCAGAATCTCCTGGTTAAAGCAGCCTACCTACTCCTAACAGTTCCTCCCTCCCAGGTACCAAACCTTGCAACAAGACTCACTGCTATACCTGCAAATTTATTTCCAGTGTGACTGGATTCGAGGGCCTACAGGTGTTTTTCACATCACCAAGGAGTTCTCATGCCTCCCACTAATGTGGTGTATTGTATTCTTTGCAGGAAGTGTACAGCTATTTACATCGGAGAAACTGGTAGGCATCTTGCTGACCGTTTCAGGGAACATTCGGAGCAGTCAGGAATGGTGAAATTGCTAAACCCATTGTATCCCACTTTATCTCCAGGGACCACAATATCAATGACCTTTCTGTTTGTGTCCTTCAGCAGGGCTTCTGGGATCCTGACCATAGAAAAACATGGAAGCCAAGCTGATCATCTGCCTTGGCTCCCAGCAGCCCTCTGGTTTAAATGATAGACTTATTTTCCACTAACATCTTTCAGCCATCCTTTTTTTCCCTAAAGTCTATTTGTATTTGTACTCATTTAATTTATTTCTCATTTTCACCATAAGTCTCCATTTCTGTCTCCTTTCCACACATTTGTCACGTTTCAGCCTTCTTACTATGCCCTGTTAATTAGTCCCCAACTGGGAACTTCCCAGCTCTTTCACTCCCATTATGCTTTATCTTTCCCATCATCACCTTTTGTTTACAGATTCTCCCTTAATCTTACCATTTATCACTTCTTCTCCTGAGCCTCCCCTTCTTCTTTCTCACATATATATCTCTCATTTTACCTCTCCTCTACACTAACTTGTTTTTGTTTCTCTTTTGGATATTTCCTGAAGAAGACCTAAGGTCTAAACGTAGATTTTAACTCTATTTTCAGCGTGCATCTAATATAACCATTTGTTTTGCTTTTAGACCACATGCTGATACAGCGCCTTGTTTTGTTTTTACCAGTTAATTAGATGCTTTGTGCTGTGTGTGCACTGATGTCAGATTAGTAGCTTGTTTAGAGACTTGACATTTTATTTAGTCATATGACACCTTTTGTGTATTTTAAATCAATGTATGCAGTTTGGGGCTGTGCCACCACCCCTACACTTATCAGAGGGGTGGGGCAGGGACCCCCAAATGTTGTGCAATGTGAAATCCTAACTGAGGCTGCAAACTTGCAACTGATATAGTAACCATGACAATCATTACAAGACAAACTTAATGTAGTGTGACTGGAGAACAATGTAATGGACCAGCATAATGTAATGTAATGGATCAGTGCAATGTAATGTTGCGAACTGCCATATTCACTATTCAGTTACATTACATTACTTATGCTGGTCTGATAATCTACTCAATTGCCTATCGGATAAAAATTATGTAAAGGAAAAATAGTAAATATCAACTATTTTGTCTTGACCATGTCTTAGGTGGTACTTGTAGGGAAAGCATGTATGTATTCATACTGTTAATAAATATTGATCTAAATAAAAGGTTAATCTATTTGGAGGGGGAGAATGAGCTGTGAGCTTTAGGTTAGTTTCCACTTGTTTTCAAGTAATATTATTATTTAAGATAATATGGATTTTTGGAAAACCCATAAGCAGTTGAGCAGTACATGGAACGAGCAGCACAAAACTACTATCTGTCACTATGGCTACCTTTGTTGTACATGGGGATACAAGATTGAAGGTTTCCCCTATCTCAGGTTTTATTAGCATTGTTAATGTTATTTTGCTAAACCAGCTGTATTGCTCCATTTATTCTACATATACCGCTATCCTATTTTGGTTAGCATTAACTAATGACAGCACCTTCAACAAGGGGATGGGATAGTAGGAATGGGAGGCAGTATTGAATTTTGAGAAGCTGAGGAGGGAATAAAAAGTAAGGGGTGTTTTTCACAGACAAATGTTTGTATGCAAGGTATGCAAGGAGTGCAGCAATATGATAATGTGGAGCCCCCAGCAAGATGCAGGCTTAAGCTACTGTATATAAAATCAAGATTTATAATGTACTCAGAAGTTTTGGTTTCTGGGATTTGTAAGAAGGAAGCATAAATGTTCTATCAATATGTATGCAAGGAAAATATATGTAACATAATGGAAGAAGACAAAGAACCTCAACACGCTAGCACTGAGGCAATGAGATCTAAAAGGCAGTGGCCAGGAAGCCAAGTTTCAAAGAAATATAAAATCACACATACCCCTTATTGCAAAGCATCATGGGCTGTATATGAAAATCACCACAGAATGTTATGCTGGTTCAACTTTAAGCAGAAATGCATGGTGCCAAAGGCCTCTCTCACAGTCTGTGAAGGGTGCCAACAGAAGACACATACATGTGTTTCCTCCTACCAGGACTCATCAGTGTGCCTCATCTGTATGATACCCCAGTGGAATGAACCAGCTATCCTAAGATGGACTGTCTGGGTTATGTTATAGTGAGCCCAATAAAACAAAAACAAAATAAAGACAAAGAACCTCAGCATAATGGAAGAATACTGAAGCATCAACGAGCCTGAGAGATTTTTTATGTTTTAGATTACTCAGTTGTAAGACCCATACTTATGAAAATTCAAAATGGATAATACTTTAAAATTATGACATGAAATGTTAAGGGATTAGGAGAATGAACTAAGAGTTTAAATTTTTTTCTATTATCTGTTTTCCTCCTGGGAGCCTGGCAGGTGGCTCTCATCCCTCCCTCAGAGGGACTCAGTCTCCAGCCCAACCTTCCCTCAACTATCCCAGTGATCCCCACAGGTTAATCCTCCCATGACAGGGCCGAGGTGAAGGACACTGGCTTTCCCTCCCTGAAGAGACCAACATCTAGATTCTGGGTGCAGAAATGGGTGCTGGAGGGGCCATTACAGAGCCTGCCAGCTCCATTTTTCTCCTTGATTTTCTTCCTCCCCATCCTCACCGGCATCATACATAGGCAACAAGCCTTCCGACCCATATCTCCTTCCAGCCATTGCTAGAGGATGATCAGTGAGTGGGATGGCAATTCCTCCCTCCTGAGAGAGGAAAGCAGTCTTCTGGACACTCGATCCTCCCTCTCCCCTGCCGACCCCAGGTGGCCCAGGCTTATTCCTGAATCCAGGTTGCGGCATGGCAGGAGTGTAGTGACCAGTACCTCAACCTCCAGCACCACGGGCTGGCCTGATTCATAAAATCTTTAAATATGCTGATCGATTAGCAATTAGCTGTTGGATGATGCAAAAACACATCTTATGTGGGATAAGTTTACATATCTGTCTAAGAAATGGGGATCAGGAGCGAATGCTCCATATTGATCAAATTATAAAGGGTATCTACTTTTTATAGAAGAATATAGGGTAGCAATTAACCATGTTATTACAGACATATAAGGAGCTACATTATTTGTGAATTTACTCTGGATAGTATGGGTCAATTGTTAATATCTATAGGCCTAATGAAAACTCTCTGGATTTCTTTGATGACATTTTCCTTCAGATTGCAACGTTTAAATCTCCAGTCATATTGAGAATGCAATTTGGTTTTAGACAATCATTTAGATAAATCTAATATTTTTGGGGAACTGCAATCTGTGTCAGCTAAACTTTCTAATTTTATGTCAGACTTTAGGATAGTGGACCGATGGGACTATTCAAATCCATCTAGAGTACAATACTTTTTTCTGCAGCACACCAGTCATATTCAGAAATTAACTTTTCTTAATTTCAGAATCATTACTCATTGTTCTGGTGAGATTAAATATAAGAAAATTCATATATCTGACCATGCTTCTGTCTTATTGTCAATTAAAACTAAAAATAATACAACCCCTTATCTATTTAGGTTAGACCCTACTTTACTGAAGGATTCAAGATATATTCAAAAATTAGTCAGGAAACCACACTGTCTTTTGAATATAATAAACAAATAGATTCTTCGACTATGGTGATATGGGACGCTTTTAAAGCATGTATTAAGAACATAATTTCATATAACAATGAAAAAGAAAGACAGAAAACAGAAAATGGAATCTTGGAAGATCTCATAAATCAAAAAGGTAATCGGTATAAATTGTATTATGACAGTAGGATATTACAAGAACTTTTGGATTTATGGAATCAATATAATAAGAAACATATAATGCAGAAAAACAGATACTATTCTCATGAACTAAGTATTACGCACTAGGTGACAAACCAGATAAAATATTATCATGACAGTTAAGAAAAGAACACAAATTAAACAGAATCACAAAAATTATAAAGAGGAATTGTAACATTACATCTGACCCTAGGGAGATAAATAAAATATTTGTATATTCCTATAAACAACTTTATACCTCAGAAAGAGCAGATGACACATGACATTGAATCATTTCTTCAATCGATCCATTTACCTTCACTTACAGACTCTCAAATCTTACCCTTAGATGCAGAAATTTCTTTATCAGAAATTGAACTTGCTATTACATCTCTTGCAAGTGGAAAGCTCCAGGCCCAGAAGGTTCACCTATTGATTTTATAAAACCTTCTCCAATGTAATGGCTACACCTCTTTTTGACTACATTCTTGGAAATCACACTTTACACACTTCAGGACAAGAAGCTACTATACTTTTATTCAAAAGATAAATAAGGATTACTCTCTATGCAAATCGTATAGACTATATCACTCATTAACTCTGATGCCAACATCATAACAAAATATTAGTAAAAGACTAAATAATATTCTACCACTTATAAATCATCCAGACCAAAATAAGCTTCATTAGGGCAGACAACTCAAATCAAATATCAGGTGCACTATAAACCTGATTAGCGCATTCAGAAATACAAATTTCTCTATTTTATCATTAGATGCAGACAAAGCATTAAATCAGGTAGCGTGGGATTATATTAAAATCGTATTGAAAAACATGAAGTTTGGGAAAAAATGTTGAAACTGGGTTGCTATATTATATTCAAACCCTACAGCAAGAATCAAGAAAAATAAAGCTTTATCAGCACTGATGCAATTACACTGTGGTACGAGACAAGGATGATCCCTATCCTCTGATATTTGCTATTGTTAATGAACACTAGCTATTGCTATTAGGGCTAACAGCAAGATTAAAGGTTTTACAGTGGACACACAGAGCATAATATTAGCTTATATGCAAATGACATTTGATCTATACAGATATCCTCAATCAAACATATGCAGAATTGAAAAAGGTTATTACACAGTTTGGCCACATTTCTGGATACAAGATTAACTGGAACAAATTTGAACTTTTGGAATCAGAAACACATATTGACCTTTTAAAGATATGCAAAACCTATATATTAGAAAGGCATCCACTATAAAATATATTG
Organism: Neoceratodus forsteri; assembly: GCA_016271365.2. Classification (NCBI taxonomy): domain Eukaryota; kingdom Metazoa; phylum Chordata; order Ceratodontiformes; family Ceratodontidae; genus Neoceratodus; species Neoceratodus forsteri. The sequence goes on from CM028130.1 coordinate 1,232,160,094, forward strand.
GAGTTAACTTAGATCAAGACTTGTCTGGTTTATATAAAAATACTTTCAAACAGATAACCCTTAAAATTCAAAATGGTCTTCACCATTGGGAATCTCTCCCAATAACTGTAATTGGTCATATTAAAGTAATATAATTGCCTCTACCACAATGTGACTGCCTATCCTAAGCAGCGGTCATCTCCTTTTACCCTAGTCGAAGGTGATCTGCCGCTCAGCCTCACACTATTAGAACCAGTCTCCCCCTCATCCATTGCCCCCTCACCCACCCTCCCTCCTCTACTGGCACTTTCATTCTTGGGGCCCGCCAGCCTCCCCACCCCTCACTTTTGCCACCCAACTCTACCCTCTGACATTGGCCCTATAGCCTGCCAACTTCTTCCTGACTCCCTCCTACCCCATATACTGTTCACCCTGAAATCTGTTAGAAGCTGGCTTATGTTGTCTCTCTCCACTTTTGACTGTATAAATAATGTTTAGTCCTCTATGTGTTTTAAGATTGTAACCATTGTTTACCTTTGTATGTATGCTATCCTACATCCTTTGATGTGGAACCTTTGTAAATGAGCAGTTCGGCTCAAAGGTACTTGTAATCCTAGAGTTTAATAAATAAATAAATAAAATGTATGTTCTCCCAAGGGTGTTATTCTTGTTTCAGACAATTCCAATTATTTTGAATGATAGATTTTTCAAATCAATGAAATCAATATTTAAAAATGTTTATGGAAGGGCAAAAATGTCAATACTAAAAAGAAAAACTTTCTTCAGGCATTTACATGGGTTGTCACTTCCAAATATTTATTGGTGCACTCTTGCAGCTGATATGGTCTCAGTCTTTGCTTGGTTCCATCAGAATAAGACTGGCTGCTGTCAGATTAGTTGACATACACCCCATCTGATGATATAAAACATATATTGTACATTGGACCCTATTGGTGTAAATTGAGAAATGTGTGTATGAGAACTACTATGACATGCAAAATATGGGATAATGTGTTAAACTTAACTAATACTCATGTAGATATATGACCATTTCACCGGCATTATTTAAATGGATTCTTTATACTTCCTCTTGACTCAATGTTTAAGCAATGGTATTATTCAGGGTTGAAAGAGGTGAAAGATTTATTTAATATAAATTTTTATAGTTTTGAAAGTTAAATAAACTTGCTGTTTTCTAATATGCACTTTTTCTCAATACTTACAGATAAGAAGAGTATGCATGTAAAATTAGAATATAATAACAGCCCCCAATTAAATGTGCGGAGGAGGTATTTACAAAATAATACAAAACTAATATAAAAATCTACCTGATTTTGATCGACAAATGTGGGTCTAATTGAAGCAATTTAAAAAGTAAATGGGAAATGAAATTAACAGGCAGTATATCAGATTGAATGTGAACACACATTACTGATCCTACAAAACTGGGCATTGTGTTGTCTAGATTATTACAGATCTACTTTAACTTGATTCATATAATTTACTGTATTCCACACAGATTAAATTTAATGAATAATTTATGCTGAAATATATGTCCAAAATGTAGACTGAGAAGTATGCACGATGGAGCATATGTTTGTGGAATATCATATTACAGAAAATTTTAGACAAATTTCTAAAAGTACTATCTCAATCAATAGCTCTATATTAACAGAAGACAACAGAATGCCTGTTAATTTCATTTGATTTTCAAGAAAGAGGTTACGATAGAGATAAACAGTGCCTGCCCTACTAGGCATTATAAATGCCACAAATGCATCTTAATGAAATGGAAAGATGCTTCCCTTCCAGGATTGAACACCTGGATAAACCTCATGGTTGACTTATATAAAATTGAAAAGTTCCTTATGTTTTGCAAAACAGAACAAATGTGTTCATTAAAATCTGGAGGAATTTAGCAATATAATTAGAGCTCCAGTAGTTTAGAATTGCTTCTCTTAGTGCAGTATGCAGCTGTACTGTTTGGGGTTGGCTGTAAATAGTACATGCTATGCATGAGCTTGATTTACTCTCATGTGGGTTTTGCTGCCCCAAGGCAGTGCTGCTCCAAGGAGACACATCTGCTGCCCTCAGGGAGAGTTGCTGCCCCTGGGATGCAGTTGAAAGCAAAACAATCGCATTACCTTGATTTACAGTTAGAAGATACAAAAAATATCCTAATTCCATTTTCTTAGCATAGTAATTGAGATAATCTTTAATCAATGTAGATCAACTTTATTCTCTTAAAACTGATTTCTCAGCTCCCTGATGCTGAGGATGATACTATTTTGATGTATAAAGAGCTGTATATTATATTATATTATATTATATTATATTATATTATATTATATTATATTATATCTGATGATCCTTACTGTAATTATTATAAATAAAAGTTAAATTAATACAAAAATTTTACTACCCACAGGTTCACCAAGTCTAAGTATCTAGCAATCTGGGTGAAAGAGATCTTACAACAAATACATATAAATTGTATGAAACATCATTCTTTCATTAAAAAGAAACACCAGGCAGACACTGTTTCTATAACAATATTTAATTAATGGAGCTGACAGTTCGGTTTTGAAAATTTCATCACACATTATTTTTTTACTTCAAACATTTTATTGATGTAACACATTACAAGTGATTTTGTTACAGTAATCTACAATAGATTCAAATGTATGAGCATTAATTCATAACTTCCATTACAATTTAAATTCCTTTTCTAACAGAGTTTTACAGTAAATCAAAAAAATTGTCATAGCTACCATTACTATGAAAATATATTATTCACATTTCATAACATTACTAATATACTAATATATGCTGGTACAGAGCAATAGCTGGTTTACTTCTTATATTCTAAAACATCAAAAACGTTTTCCTGATTATGCAGCTTCTATTAGGAATGATAGGAAGGGGACTGGATCCTATGAAATATTTCTACTTTCCTCATTGTAGAATATGCAGATTCTTTCATTATTTGCTACTCTGGTTAGATTATTACACCATTCTTAAAAGGAGTAAGGATTTCCAGTGTGATAATAATTATCTTTTGAAAGTAATGGAAGCTGCTAATATCCACATTTTTGGATCTATTTAGAAATTATGGCCAGGATTTTCAAACTGCACCCAGAGTGGGCACAAGTGCCTGCACCATGCAACTGAGTTGTTCCAGAGCATAACATTGCTATATTTAAACAAGATGTGTGATTATGCATCCCGACTGAATATATCAAAAGATGAGGGTGGTGCAAAGGGACTGCTGAAGATGCATGGCACAGCCCCTGTCAGGTCTGACTACCTGGAATGGGGCTTGATGGCACATCCTTTAGATGCGCTGTGTACCAAATTCAGATATTCAGACCGTGACATACAAATGGGGCCATTAGCAATGCAATGCACAAATGGGGCCATTTGCATGACGTGTATATTGTTGCATGTCTGGGTCAGGGATGCACCTGGCAGAATGTGATGGGTGGCCTGCATTGTCCCTTTAACGAACAAAATGCACCCACATTCCCTGGTAGTCTAGTGGCCCCACTCCTAACATATAGATAAATAAATCACCCTAGAGATCCCTGGTGGTCTGGTAACTCCCCTTTCCTGAACCCCATCCATAAAATAATATGGTCTGAAAATCCCTGGTAGTCCCATGGTACTCCCACCTGGCCCTTAACCCATCCGTGTTTGAAAAAGCAACCAAAACACCCTGGTGGTCTAGTGGTACCCCCTCCAGCCCGATCAAATCATGTAATTAATCCCAAGTTCTACCTGGTAGTCAGTGGACCCACACCCCCACCCACTAAGGCATCCACCCCACCCTGCTCCCCAAGCATGGCTGGTACAGCCAGCAGGCAGAAAAACCCACCTGCACACTGCCATGGCTGCCTGCTGACTGAGCTGTAACTGAATGACAGCTTACAGTAATCACTACAGACCATTGATCAGCACTGTTGACCAATGGGCACAATGTACTGTAAGCTTTCATTCACAACACAAGGTGTGAATGAAGCACAGTACAACATCAGCCGTTGGTCAGCAGTATAAATCATAAGTCTTGTAGTGCATAACTGTCGTTCAATCGTGCAACTTCCAGTTGGCAAGCAGCCATGAAAATGAAGGTGGTTTTGCTGCCGCCAGCTGCATCAGCCGTGATGAAGGAGCACTGAGTGGTGTAAAATGCCTCGTGGTGGGTCCACTGGACTACCAGAAGGATGGGATTAATGACATGTTTTGACTTACGCAATATACCCTGGTGTCTAGTGGCACCCCTCACCCTCTCACCCCATCCCCATATAGCTAAGATAGTACTTGGTGTCTAGTGCACCTCCACCCCCACCCTCTGATTACCCATGCTAGGTACAGCTAAGGTAGTTCTAGTGTCTCATGGCACCCCCCACACTCAGAGCACCCATCCCATTATGGCTAAGTTCCTTGGTGTCTGATGGCACCTCCCACCAAAGCGCCATCCTGGTGATTGCAGCAGGGACTCTGAGTCTAGTGGCATCCCCACCTACTGAAACCCATCCCAGTGATTGCAACAGAGTACCTGGTGTGTAGTAGAACTCCACCCTCTCAACACTCATCCCAGTGACTGCAACAGAGTCCCTGGTGTCCAGTGGCACCACCACCCCAGTTACCTACCCAATGTCCCTGCATAACCCCTGGTGTCAGTGGTACCCATTGCCCCCCAAATGTTAGATGACAAAAGTACAGTGGTGTACATCACTGGGCCAGCAACCCCCACCTAACCTGCTTGCACCCAGCATAGCACCCACTCCTTTATGGTGCAAGATAGGGATGGTATTGGGTGTGAACACCTCTACAGATCCCAGCTCAGCCGTCATCATACCCTCCTCAGCTGGCCACAGTATGAGCTACAGTAGTGCTCATGCAGCATACAGTATTATGTGCTCATAGCTAGCTCATACTGCATCAGCCAAGGAGGTATGAAGATTTAATCCAGTCTGATTAGTATGCTGCATGTCACCATCTTACTGATAACTGAGGTGGCTGCTGCATGTTGAGTGTAGGTGGGTTGGGTGTAGGGACTGCTGGCCCGGCATTGTGCACCACTGTGTTTGTCACCCGGGATTTGGAGGCAAGGTTGCCATTGGACATCAGGGATTAATATGGGACATTGGCTGGGTGATCAGGTGTGAGGGGTGACATCGAACTCAGGGATATGGTGCTAATCTGGCCAATGGAAAATCATGTACACAAAGGATGCATGTCTGGGGAACAAGATCCCAGATCATAAGCAATAATGATAGAGGCTAAACTGGACATAGTAGCCATTAGCGATACATGGTTTACCAGTAACCACCTTGGGAGACTTCCAGTACCTGGCATCCCTACCCAAACTAGGTCCTATATGCCCCAGACTGACTGTTCCTGATACACCCTATAGCATTCCCCATGTTGCTCCAACATTAGATACATTAACATTAAAACAATAGTCCAGGTTTTTCATTATTTGATTATGCAGATGTTCTTTATGACTATGCTTCAAGTGAAAGGTTACATAAATTAGAGGTGCTGTATAATCAGCTGCTAGATTAATTCTTAGGTGCCCTAGGGAGGTCCATCACTGTGAACTTCATTCCAGACTGGGTTGGATTTCCTGCCTAATAGACTGGATTTAAATAAGAGTGTTGAGCCTATCAAAGCGTCCTGGAAGCAGTCCCAGACTATTTAAGTAAAAAGGTTCCTTCAATGGAAAATTGATTCATCTTTGAGGAATTCATATTTGTGGAAAATGGTGGTACCAAGAACAAAAACTAAAAGATCCATGCACTTTTTAGCCAACTTGTGCCTATTCATTGGAATAAACTCCCAGCTGAATTTAGATTGTTAGACTCAACGCCCCCCAGTTGTAGCTTTGAAACATTTTTTGCATCCTATATCTACCAGAATACTTGTTTGTGTTTTGTATAAGTTGTTCATTATTTATTATTTATATAATTCATGCACAATGTTGTATATTTAAATTTGTATGTAATTAGATGTATATTGACTGTAATGAATGTCTTGCTTCACGTGTATTGTATGTTTTGCTTTACATGGGTCACCATTGTAAATGAGCTTGGCTCAATGGTCATAGCTTAAATAAATGAAATGTACCAGATGGACATTACTGGATGCATGCCCATGCAGCCCATCCAGTTGAGGTCCCACATGACCCACATGGACTCTTCCTGATGCATCCTGTAGCAATAATCCACCTCCAAGTTGCTTTGATGCCAGACAGACATTTCTGGATGCATGCCTGACAGCCCACCCCATATAGGTCCTTTATGGTCCAGACAGACTTTGCCTGATGAATTCTATAGCAGCTGCCCCAAACTAGCTCTGACATGTCCCAAACAGACATTACCAGATGCATGCCATTTGCAACACACCCAAAGTACTTGGGTGGAATGTCTTATATCAGGCCCTCACGTCAAACCCTTGTTGGCACAACTATTTTTCAATCTCCTTTGACACAACTGCACCCAGTTTTAATACATTAGGCACAGCTGCAACAGTTTCCACACTTTACAGCAGCTTGTGCCAAATATTTGGTGCAAGACCCATAAAAGGTCACCCAAATGGTGCAAGTTAGACCATGGGGAGCTGATCTAGCGATGCAGTGTTGGCTTACAGAACTAGAAATCTCAATTGGCACAGAGAGAGAATGCCGCAGGCCACTGTACCATATATTCTAGACATATCAGGGTCTTGAAGCATTCTCAGGGCTTTTGAAAATCGGGCCAATGTATGCATGCAAGCAAGGAGAGGGGTGTGGCCATAAACATGCACACAACCCCATATTCAAAGTTTTAATTGTGCAAAAGGGTTTAGCGTGGTCTTTTTGTCAGCACAAATAGCACTGAACATAACCCTGACTTATTCTAGGCAACCCTAGTGGCTACTAGAGGTAATGCAGACACCTAGCTTGTTGGCTGCTGGTGGAGCACACCTGCCCCCTATGGTCCCTTCCGCCCCGCCAATTGCTAATCCATTTATTAAATTAAAAGGTTCCTTGGTGTTAGTGGTACCCCGGCCGATCACTGGCCTGTTGTTTTACTAAATATTATTCCTGCTGCTAGTGGTAACCCCTCTCCTCTGATTGCCATCCCTGGCTTCAAAATGTTGTCCCTGAGCTAGTGGTAACTTCCTCCCTCTGATTGCCATCCCTGGCTTCCAGAATGTTATCCCTGGTGCTAGTGGTGCCTTCCCCCTCAATCCCAGCCCCAGCTTCCAGAGTATTAACTCTAGTGCTAGTGGTGCCTCCCTCTCTCCCTCCCATCCCAGCCCCATCATATACTTGTCTATCTCTGGTGGTAGTGGTGCCCCAATCACCAGCCCTGACTTATAAACACCCCTCCCTGGTGTCCAGTGTCTCCCCACATTGCACCAGGTGCCCCTCACTCACCATATTCTCAGCGCTGGTGCTGCGGGTGCATACAGTGACTGGCACAGCCCTCCTCATACCTCATCAGCCAGCTGCCACATGTACAGCCAGGGAGCACACCTCTTATTTATAGGACAATGCTGTTCTAGAATATGAGACACATCCCTGGCTGTACATATGATGGCTGGCCAAGGAGGTGTGAGGAGGCTGTGCCGGTCACTGTATGCTGCTGTGGCACCACCACTGAGAATACAGTGGGGGTCTGGTGGTCAGGGCTGGAAGCTCAGGGGGCACCACTACCAACAGGGATAGACGAAGGTACAAATAGGGCTGGGACTCGAGGGAAGAGGGCATCACTAGCGCAAGGGATAATATTCTGTAAGCTGGGGCTGGTATCAGGGGGAGGGCACCACTGACACCAGGGATAACATTCTGGAACCCAGGGATGGGACTGGAGGGCAGAAGGCACCACTAGCACCAGGGATACATTCTGGAAGTCAGGGATGGCAGTCTGAGGAAGGGGGGATTACAACTAGAACCACGGATAAAATTCACGAAGCTGAGAATGGCAATCAGAGGGAGGGGATCACCACTAGCACCAGGGATAATATTTAGTAAAAGAACAGGCTGGTGATTGGAAGGGGAGCATTGGCACGAGGAACATTTATACTTGGTTGGGACTGGGAAATTGGGAGCAGGACCTCACTAACCTGCTTCATTACCCATGTAAATGAGCCCATAATGGGCATGCAAATGGACCCTTACTGCCTTGTATGCCCAATGGGCTTATTTGCATGGGTCCTTGAATATTGGAAATAGCATTCCAGCGATATCCATTCTGGTGGCATACTTCAGGAGCCCTGTCGGGCAGCACTAAGTAGCTTAGCGGTATGCTGACATGGCCCTATATTCAGTTGAATATCACCAGTGGAGTCATCCTATTTTCTTGCATCTTTTTTTAGTAACCTTCATCCACGAGACACAGCCATGGTGGAAGAGCCAGCGAATGTGTGAACACTGAGCATACACATTGCTCTGGATCACGGACTGTGTCTCTCCCATCTAAGCCACCCTCCAATGTACTTCCCAGATATGGTCACCAATTGGCAGTACAGCAGAGGATGGCAACCCTTGTTTCAGTCAAGTATCTATTGGTAGTGCTGTACTGTTCTCCTCATGGCTGGTCACTAGCAAACAAAGCTTGTTTCTGAAAATAGGTTGTGCCCTCTAGTGTGTTACCGCTGTGCCAACAGGCAGACATTCCACCCATGATGTTCAGTGGCACTACTAGTACACTAACAACTTGGCTGCCACCCCAACACCGACATGCAGCTGTTATAAGCTGACTGAACAAACTTAGTAGGTGCTTGATCACTCAGTGTCATTTAGACATGGAAGGGCAGAGGTCATTAGAATAGGTGTTGTTACAGTCATAGCAATGTTGTGTGATAAGACGTGTACAGCCTGGATAGTGGTGCTTTGTTACTAAATAAGAAAGAGAGGTGGTGTTGCCTCTGTATAGCTAGCTGGTAAGACCCCACCTATAGTACTGTGAATAGTTTAGGAGACCACATCTCAGGAAGGACATAGAATGGAGGCGTGCAGAGGAGGCAGCTAAAATGGTGCAGGTTCTGCATTAAAAGCCCTATGAAGAGGACAAAGGACTTCAGTATGTATACCCTGGACGAGAGAGAGGAAATGGAGGATGTCATAAATACATTGAATAACCTCACAGGGGTGTGTAAGGTACAGAAGGTAAGTGTTTTCAGAAAAAGGTTCTGTAAACAAGAGGGCATACTATGAAGCTGGAAAGGGTAGATTCAGGAGAGATGTGAGGAAGTACTTCTTCACAGAAAGTGGTGGATTCCTGGATGGCCGTCAATGGAAGAAGTGGGAAGCGGCAGTGGTGTTCAAAATGCATGGTATAAGCACAAGGGAATCATAACTGAAAGGAAGGTTGAGGGAGAAAGCTGTAGATGAAGTATGGTCTGCGGTAATAATTGTACGGAAAAATGGGCAGACTATGTGTACCAAACAGTCCTTATCTGACCCCAGATTCTATGTTTCTATAATTATAGACTTTGTGTATAGGAATTAACTTTAGAGCAGTTAAAATATTTACTACAGGCTTTTCATTATTATTGTATTAATATTGATATAAAGTACTGTGATATTTATAAATAAAACATGAATCGCCTGCACATTCAGGGCGGTGTTATTGATGAATGTGCTTGCACTGGATATTATGTCTCCACAATGATTAAGGGCAACTGACAGTAAACCACTTTAGAATTGGGTTGCTGACACAAATAGCTACATAATTAAGATTATAAAAAAACTATAATTCCCACCCTCAAAAGAGGATTTGTATAGTACTATTCGTGATACATTTTAAGTTGTAATGTACATACATAAAAGTACATTTCATTAAGTTTTCATACCACAACAGAATCTGATAACAGTTCACAACTGCTGTAGTGCTGTAAGTATGTGTTCAATAATGAACCCATAGTAAGCCATAAACAGCAGTCGAAATACATCTTATACGTCCATCATGGAAGGACTTTAAAAAATGTATTCCATTATAAGTACACGTGAGACTGGATTGTAACATAGGCACTGCAAAACACTGTGTGATTGCTGCACAAGTCACTTCTGTTGGAGAAGGTGATAGTTGGTAACAAAACACCACAAATAAATGTATCATTTGTAAGTACAACAATGGACTGTACCCCAACCACACTCATGGAGTATTTCAAAAGTAAAATAAATAAAAGCTATTATACTCAGTGCATCACAGGATGGTTGAGACTGTACTTTTGATGGGTAGAGCCCTAGCGACATGGGTGGGTAACATATCAGGATGTGTAACTGGGTAATGAAGGTAGTGGATAATGGCTATGCTGTGTACTTCAATTTAAGCAAGGCTTTCAAAGTGGTACTTACAGAATGTTGCTTAAGGCTAGAGTATCTGATTGCAGCAAAGGACACAGTTGGATGGGTGAGAAACTGGTTTGAAGGGAGACAGCAGAGGGTTGTGGTTAACGTAGTAAAATGAGAAGAAAGGAGGTGACCAGTGGGGTGCCATAAGGATCGGTACTGGGTCCAGTCCATTTCAATATGTTCATCAACAACACTAGATAAGGAATCCAGGGAAATATGTGTCTTTGCAGAGAGACACTAAGCTCTAAAGCCAGGCAGACATTGAGGAGTTTTATTTTAAAGAAAGGGTGGTGGAGCTGTGGGAATGATCTGCCAACTGATGTTGGTGCCAAAACTATCAATGATTTTCAAAGCATAGCTGGGACAGTGAGAGGGCTTGGTGGTTGCTCAGGCTGGTAGCGGTAGGGTGGGAGAATGTGGGTGTGGATATTGTGGTTTATAATACAGTATTGACTATAGGTCCTGAGTTTGTTATGGTTTATGGGCAGACTGGATGAACCAATGGTCCTTTTCTACTGTTATTGTCTATGTTTCTTTTTTATGTATATTTTCTTCCCCACACCTCTGATGGTCCCCATTCACCTTAACCACTCAGCTCTGTCACCCAATGTCCACTGGGACTTATTGTCGGCCAGTACCCGCAGGGCTTGCCCCTCCAGAGGGGTTGGTTAGGTCCCAATCCACCGCTGTGAACCGAATCCAGTAGTTGGACCAGAGAGCCTAGCTACTCAGGTGCAGGGCCTATAGGGTCCATGCACCATCCTGCCGCCAAGGATTTTCATGTTTTCTTCACCCAAGGGGCACAGTGTGCAATTACATCATGACAAGTGCCATGCATTGGCATCTACCCTCCCTCTGCTCCTTCTGTGGCAGTCCAGTGCCTTTCCCCTAGCTTACTGCTAGAGGCAGAGGCATATGCTGGCTCTGCAGTTCCTTCCCACTAGAGGAAGAGAGTAGTTCTCTGGATGCTCAATCCTCCTCCCTCCAGCTGGTCCTTTGATGGCCCAAGCTCGCTACCGAATTTGGGTCACCAGCATCGTTAACTAACAAGCGCTACCACTCGCTGGCAGGCCAAGCTATTGTCTATGTTTCCATGTGGTTGTATGAATTTCTGAAAATGCCATGGCTTGCCATGGCCTGTGAAACGTAAGAAGACATCAATGGCATGCACACAACTTGCACACCAGCTGACTTCGTGTCTGACATGACAAATACCACATTCTCTTCAGCTCTCTGACTCAGTAACCCTTTAGCCAGCTGTCTTCTCCTCCTCTAGGCAGCTAGGCAAGCTGTCTTATAGTTAGGAGCATTACTAGGATGATACACTGCAATGGGCATGGGAACACTGGGAGGGACCTAAAAGTCCTATGATCTATTATTGCAGGTCTGGGTAGTCGACTGAAATAGGGAAATATAAGTGGTGACTTGGGCATGGTACAGTGTGTGTTACAGTCCACAAGCAGTGTGGTTCAGCGGACACAGAGGATGATAAGCAGGAGATATAGAAACATAAATCAATAAAAATTTAATTTTGATAGACATACTTATCCATGAACTTTTTTTGTTATATTTATGATACATTCTGTATACCTTATTTATATCTTGCAAAATATTTGACATATGCGTGATAACTGCAATATGACAAGTCAGTCAATGGGTAGTAGTACAAGCACCGCACTTGTATCTGCAAGATATATATGATGGAACCCATATTCAGAGGTAGCGGCTAACACTTGTTGCAGTGCACCAAAATAGCACATGGTCATCTCGAGGCAGTATTCATCCTGTTAGCATACACTGACTGAATATTGGGCAATGGCACTGAGGGGCCATTTGCATGCCATTATGAGGTAATTTGCATGCTGGCGCACATCCTTATGGCCAGTGTCATAAAATGAGAATAACATCCATGATGTCTACTGGACACCCTTCCCCGATTGCATGTGGAATATACATTAATAGCCCCCTGGTATGATGCAGTTGACAAATTTAACCAACATTGTACCATGCCCCCCTGTATAATTAAATCCATGGTGATCTAAGGTCCCCCCACAAACACAACACACACTGGGCACCAAAGCCCCACCACACATGTGCCTCCAGTCACCTGCCAACTCTCTGAGGACCCAGCACCCACCTGCGTCCACACTCATCTGTAATAATGTAGCAGATCAGAGTTAAAAACAAATTCATGCTCACCTCCTCAGATGCCACCAGCTGACAGTCATGGAGCACATTTGCAGTACTGTATTTACTCGCAATTGCAGACTATGACTGTCAGACAGCAGTAGGTGCAGAGGAGAGTGAAGAACTTTCTGGCTGCCAATATGATGGATTATGACTGGGGAGTGTGGACCAGGTTAAGGGGTGGAGTGTCAGAGTCCCTCAGAGAGTTGGCAGGGTGGCATACACGCACAGGTTGGGAATTTTGTGCTTTGTGTGGCCGGGGCCTTGCTTACCATTGATTTAATTATACAGGTAACATGGGACGATTGAGAGGCAACTAGCTACCAAGGATCTTACCATTTGTATGATAGATGGGCGATTGGGAGGATGGGAGATACGCTAGACAGGGGGCTGGCCACTGCAGTGCATTTACCCTGCCTGCTGGTGGTTGGTTCACAGCCATAGTGCTGTGGTACTATGGAGTTATTGGTAGCAGTAAATAGCACCTCGTAGTGCTCCTATGGCCTATTAATATTATCTCATCAGGCTCGTGGAAGCAAACACAAGTTAGTATTGGTGCTAACTCATTAGTGGCTACACTAACCTTACAATATGGGACACTCTGCCTTTTGCAGCATTCCTCAATAGTTGTATGATGACACAACTTACCCATACAGTCATGTGTTTTGCTTGCAGAATGTGTGAGTAGTGAAACAGTAGTGTACGTAACAATTGCTCAATCAAACCACTAATTTTAAATGTTTCGGTGGTAGCAAAACAACTAATTTTAAACTTTTCAATTTCAGCCCAAACCATCAGTTCCAAAACTATTCTTGAGATTCTTGAGATTAGAATTCCTCAAAATGGACTGTGTCTAAGTTTCATCCACTGGTTCATCCACTAAATGGAAGCTGTGGTACACTCCATGAGGTTCTGGAAATTTTCTCCTGGCTGTCGCACCACATGCAGGAATGACTTGACACACATTACGACCTAAAATGTCATGATCCCAGTGAGTGTACTGAATATATGCAGTCAATCTCATCACTCTAAAATATAATAAAAATTATTACTCTATTGTTTTGAAAGTAACTATGCTATGTTTGTTTTTAATTTTACAATGCTTTTAACCATTCACCCAGGCGGCACACCTTTGCCTGTGCATCCACTCCCACCCACCTCATCATTCTTCCCGAGAATTAACACCACCATCTGTACCATGTTTCCTTGACTGTGCCTATTTTAGGGTGCAGGGGACACTATACCCACTATGTACTTCAGCTCTGTTTGGCTCTGTGCCCAGAGGGCACTGTTTGTGGGATTCAAAATGCATAGGACAGACACATGGGAATACTAGAAACAGGAAACATGGAAAAGATGCAGATCAACTACAGTCTGCAGCATCAGTAAAGGTAGGAAAAATGGGCAGACTAGATGGGCCTGGTGGTCTTATTTGCTGACAAATTCTATGTATCTATGTATGTGAAGCAGAGCAGACTAAGGGTACTTTACCTGTGCACTTTTGAAATTGTTTTGCAAGAACCATAGGATGCACAAAGGCCACTATTAACTTGCGCATTAATGCCTGTTCTTAGCGATGAGTGGGTTCCAGCAGTCAGCAGCCTGCATCATATCCTCCAGTAGCTCCAGCTTTCACTGCCACCTGCAGCCCAGTGGAGACTGGCATCCCTCCCTTCCCAAGTAGGATAGCATCTTCTAGGATGCTCCATCTTCACCATATGAAACCCTCACCCCTATCCGCTCTAATCCCGTGACTCTACAATAACCCCCTCCCTGTGCCAATCACACTTTGTCCTGTTTGCTAATCCCATTAATCTCTGTAATCCTGTTCCCTAGACAAAAGATCTGTATCCTGCCTTTACTGTTTACTTTTGCACACCGTTGTTCTAGGTAACTCCACTGTTTGTCTATGAATACCCTCAACCAATGTTTAGTCCATGCCTGTAACCCTTACTCTGCATTTTCCTATGTATTTTGTGCAACTGTTTTGTTATTCTGACACGGAACCTTTGTAAAGGAGTCTCTGACTCAAAGTTATTAATTCCAATATGCTTCAAATAAATAAAATAAATAAAATCTGCATTCCCTGCCAACAATACCACAACTGAGGATAGGTACACAACCCAGGTGGTTGACTCGAAAGTGGCAGCTCTACTGACATGGTGTTGTGACGACTTATGCAGTCAGTTACATTCTATGAGTTTTGATTTTTCTTTTATTACACATTCTAGTGTATGTCACAGTACAAACATAGGCATCACCATTATAATAGTGGCCACCACCAGTGCAATACCTTACAACCCTCATTTTATACACCAAAACATTTTCAAAAGTGGACACAAATGGCACAACATTGGGGTGATGACCTCTTTGCTGGTGACAGTATTTCAGTGGCAGTCTATTAAGTGCAGTCTGGGAGATATGTTTTTGATAAGAATTATTGAAGTATCTGCTTGGAGCTGGATTGGCAGAGTGAGGGTGTCTATAGCATGCACAAATTGTTGTCAAAGCCAGATGAACCACAAAGGCAGCCAGACACCTAGTCTGAAATGAATGTGCCAAGTTATGCATTGGATACTATCCAAATTTTCACCCAAATGGTGTCAGGTGTCTGGGTGATGTTGTCCAGGGTGGGTGGAAATGCATAACGTGTGATGTCTGCATTCCTGAGAAGCAACCTAACAGCTGAAGCACCAATCATGCACACAGACCAACATCCTCCAAGCTGTGCACCCTCCCTTCAGCTGATCCTCATTGCAGTTGGCCACCATGGACAAAAGTGATCACAAATAAAGCACTGTACCCCCATCTACTGCTGGTATCCAGTAGAGTTAGATGACAATGTCAGAGGTCTGGGTGGTGGCGTGCGGGGGGGTTGAAATGCACAACAGCCAACAGCTGAAGCACCAGTCATACATGTAGACCAACCTCCTCCACACTGGGTACTGTCCCTGCAGCTGATCCTTTCTGAAGCTGGCCACCATGGACAAAGATGATCACACATGCAGTACTATCCCCCACTGTCCCCGGTCCAATGTTGGTAGCAGTAGACAGTGGGTGACAGTGTCAGGGGTCTGGCTGGTGTTGTCCAGGGTGGACAGAAATGCTAACATAAGCCATCTGCATGTCCCCTGACAGGCCACCTAGAAGCTGAAGCACCAATCATGGACATGGACCAGCCTCCACCATGCTGGGCATTTTCCCTGCAGCTGCCCCAAAAACAACAATTATCACACATGCAGTACTGCCCCCAACACCTGGTTCACCGTCAGTACCAGTAGAGGGTCGGTGAAAGTGCCAGGGGTCTGGTTGGCATTGTCCAGGGTGGGTGGAAATGCACAACATGTGACATCTGTATGTCTGCGATGCAACCCAGCAGCTGAAACACCAGTCATGCACACAGACCAACCTTCTTCAGGCTGAGCACCATCTCTGCAGCTGGCCCACATGGACAACATGAAGTACTGTCCCTCCCATGCACACAGACTAGCCTCCTTCAAGCTGTGCACCATCTCCCTGAACCTGAAGATGCATTCAAAAAGGTGAAAGCGGAACAACCCCTGCAGCTGATACACCATCCAAGGCCACTTGTCAGTATACTAGAGGGTTGCTGAGTGTGTCAGAGATGGGTGCTGCTATCAAGGGGTTGGGCATGGAAAGAACCAAACAGACCAGCACTCCAAAGTCCCAAAGTGGAAGCTTACTTGCAGCAAGAAGTAGCTAGATAAAGAACTGCACTCAGTTCTTTTTAAATGCAAATGCAGTTTATTAAGTCTGTCAACAGTGTAAAAAGTAACACAGCTTCCACATTATCTGACTACCAACACTGTTACCCAAGTTGCCCTAACAGTTTGCCCAATCAAGGCTTCATCAGGGAGGTGCTGGGGCAATTTGGGTAACAGTGTTGGTAGTCAGACAGTGTGAAAGCAGTGTTATTTTACACTGTTTAATGGATTTAATAAACTGCATTAGCATTTAAAAGAATCAAGTACTGTTCTTTAACTACTTCTGCTGCAAGCTTCCACTTGGGACTTTGGGACTTTGGGAGTGCTGGTCTATTTTGGTTCTTCCTGGACTTTTGATTTAGTATGTTCCCTGACCAGCATCCTCCTCATACCAGTGAGCATTGCACATCTTTGAAGTGGGATGGTAACAGAACCCACACTGCACAAATCTACCTGCTGCAGGAATGACAACCACAGCATCACTGCAGGTGGAAGACCCATACTGCCATCACTCCATCCACAAAAATCCACAGGTATATGCCTTTCTTCAAGAATTGTGCATGCTGTCTCACCACACACTTCTCTTTATGTGCCACTTTTTGAGGTTTAAACAGTTACAATGATTGGTTGGTACATACATAATTATGGACTTTGTAGGTCCTTTCTCCCCTCCCAGTTCACAGAACCTAATATCTCATCTTGTTATGGAATAATTAGTTCAGAAACTGCTCAGTAGAACACAGCACAGTCTTTGACGTAATACCTGCACTTGCCTGCCCATCCACATGAATGCAGCCCCACGCCTGTATGAACTCTGACCCAGCTTCTTGGAAACCACACAGTGCAAAACCACCATCAACAGCACGCTTTGGGTCACTGAAAGCCAAATAGCATATCTGAAGTGGTAGCACATACAGGAGCCATGCATCATGGCGCTGCATGGAATTATAATACTTTTTCGACATTTGGGGCATAAGAAAGCACTTAAAAGGCAGCAGACAGTAAATGGGACCAGAAAGGGTGAGTTAGGGATTACTGTTTACCATAACATTGCTGGTGTTTCCTTTGAAGAGGCTGTGCTGAATCAGAAGTAAACTGAAGCCACGACAAGTCTGCATAAAACACAAACATAAAACTGAGAAAATGCTTTATGAATTGTGGGTTAAAAATCAAACTCTTAATACCCCATAAAACTGCTTCATGTATATATGTCATAGTATGTATTTTAAAGAACATACTTAGGATTCACAGGAATTTGTACAGGTCTACAGCATGAGCCATTATTGATCTGATCCTTAAATTAACAGTGGATCGAGTAGACCCTATCCTCCATGTAGTTGTCCATTGATTTCTTTAAGATTCCATGCTGTTACTCAATATCACTGCTTCAGGCAGTGTTCAAAGCTCCACAACTCATTGCGTGAACCAGGTGCCTCTAAGATTTTTTTTATAATGCTCCCCTTGATATGTACTTCTGAAAACTTTTTGACAAACAAAATAGAAAATCTTGTTTTGTTATGTTTTTCTCTCTAAGGCAGGCATTACCACTGGATAATTCACCTTGCCCTGTACTGTTCCTTTACCTTGGACTCAGGTCATTTACACACTGCTGTGTTCATGTATTCAGGCTGGTGATGCTTCATACCCGAGGAGGGTATTATTGTTAAGAACAATTTAGCTTTCTAATACAAACCATTCTTTGTTGAGCTGACCCATCATTCATTTAATAATCACTTTAAAGTGTGCATTGAATAAACACCTGCAGTGGGTTAATGTTTACCTGCTACGAGAGGTAATAGTAGATAAGTGAGACCAGCTCAAACAGGCATTCAGAAATTACTGGATGATTAATGTTCCAGTTCACTGGCATCAGAAGTCACCAGTCATTATGATTGCAAAGGCTGATTGTTTTTTATGACATTGCAACATTCCTGCAGTGTACCTGCCATCAGTGCTGACTGCATTCTGCTTTTCAGAGTCAGACTGCAACTGGTAGTACAAGTCCAATATGGTTTGCTGTGTGCTATGGTCAAGCCAACAGGTGGCCAAATGCAAAACTACAGAATGGACTACAAGGTAGGTATTGCATCCAACATGATGTACATCAGTAGTATTTTCATACTAACTGGCACTGAATTTTGTCCTTAGCCTAGGAAGTAGTACGTGTCTTTTGTACAGTGGATTGCATAGCATCCTGTTATGCAGAGGATTATGTCAGTAGTGACTGAAAATATTTTAATCTCATTATCCTAGGTATCAGTACTGTGACTTTAATGACTTGTGATGTGTCATACAGATTAACATCCTCTCTCTTTCATCATCCCATACATACAGAGCAAGAACAATGGAAAATGAATTTTGGGGGTACAATGCGAGCTCTTCTGGGATACTATACATGATTCATAAAGATAAAAAGAGCATCATTTCATGATGAGTCATTCAAACAAGCCAAGAACAAAACATGATCAGTGGCTACTGAGGGAGAAGTTGTAAGTGTGGAATCTCATGTAACAAAGAGCAAAAGGAAAGGGTATCAGCCCAAGTAGTGCTGGTGATAGGCTGAAGGTAGCATAGTGGTTGGTGGGCTTCCTCTACAATGGTCTGGCATGAACCATCAAACTAACTGAAAAAATAATTTTGAAGAAGTGGAAGACTGGGATATAGCATGATAACATTTACAATGTGTGAGCTGATACTACTGTTGAGGATAAAGAAAAGGGAGTGTCAAGGTCCACCATAGGAAAGTGACATCTTCAGCAAGAGTAGCACTGATGGGCTGGGACTGATGATGATGATGATGGGGTGACACTAATGAGAAAATTTACTCACCACCACATCTTCAAGTAGTTCACTGAACTGAAGTGGAGGAGAAGTAAGTTTGAAATCATTTCATCACATTCAAAAATTTAGAAGCTGACTTTACTCTGAGGATATCCATATGGCTGGGGATTATTTATTTATTTATTTATTGAATTTTGATGACCGGGTGGGCCTACTGAGGCCTGAAGGTCCCTTTTTCAGAGGCGACCAGGATACAGTACAGTATCAGACAGTCAGGTACAACAGGTGACAGAGAAAGTACAGATGATAACAGGGTTACAATATAAGCAATAATTAAATTATACTATCATCAACATCAGTTGTTACTGATGTTAGCTCAAGGTGGAAGAGAGTGATCTCATATCTTATCCTCGTCATTTATTAGTTCCAGTTGAAACCTTAGCTCATTAACTTCATCCAGATTTTGGCCTGGCTGTGTATGCATGTTGGCAAATCTGTAGGAGTGAGGTGGGATAGTTATCTGATCCTGCCTGTAGTTTGTCAATTAGCAGTCAGCATTTTTTTAATTATTTATTTTGTAACATTGTACAGATTTTCACATGCAACAATCCATGTCTCATTTGCTGAGTTTCAGTCACTGGGCCCGTGCCTCTATTTTTGCATTATTCATCCAACTGTCACTGATGTTTTGGAAACTTGGCGCAACCACAAGCCATACAATTTTCACCATACTTCAGTCACTAGCCCCTGCATCCATTATTGTGTTATTCAATCAGCTGCCATCAATTACTTTTGGACTTCTTAATGCAATCACAAGCCATGTCCTGTGTGACAAACTTCAGTCACTCACTTGACCCCATATTCCATTACTGCATTATTCAGCCAGTTGTCTTAATTAGTTTTGGGACTTACTTGAGCACCACTCCACAACCTATATCTTCTTTGCTGAGTCCAACTGACAGCAACCCTTTCTTCAGATTCTTCATCATCTGATTTTTGTAGAAATACAAATTGAAATAAACCTTTTTAAAGCAATTTACAATCAAATATGTAAATTAAATAAGAATTAAATAGTAAATAATTAAAATACCACCATTATCATCTACTTATGCTACATTATTTACATTGTTTGCATTGTGACACAGGCAGCCTTAGTTTTGGGGAGGGGATCCTTGGTCCTGGCTTCATTTGCTTTGGGAGAAACTCAGAAAGATAGCAAACTGTCAGAAGACGAAGGCGTTTGTGTATCCAGTCAGATCTTTGACCTATCTAACCACTGAGACTACTCCTCTAGTGGTTTTCATCTTCCTCCCCTCTTTGTCTTCTCCCCAGTCCCCTACTCAACCCATGTATTTATCCCACAGCTTCTTGAATCCAACCACTTTGTGTGCAGAGACTACCTCATTGGGCAGTCTGTTCTACTTCTACCTCTCTCTCTGGGAAGAAGTACTTCCTCACATCCTTTTGGACCTTCACCTACCAGTTTCCTTGCATTACCCCTAGTGTTTTGATTTGAATTGAGGTGAATGGTGCACTGCTGTCAACTTTGTTTATCCCTTGTGGAAATTAAATGTCTTTATCATATCCCCCACTCTCTCCTGGCCTCTAGAAAGTACATGTTCCAGTTCTGTAGGCTTTCCTCATACGTCTGATCTCCACAGCTGTCTTGGAATCATTTTGCTGGGCCTTCTCTCCACCACCTCCATCCTGTCTTTATCTTTCTTCAGGAGTAGATTCCAAAACTGCACACAGTACTGTTTCATTTATTTATTTATACTTTTGTTAACCAGGTAAGTGTTATGAGCCAAGGCCCTTTTAAAGCATGATTGGGACCGTAAATACAGTCAGGTGTTATACATAGGCAAAACAAACACTACATAATACAATATAATAAATAACTTTAAAACACTCACATTTTAAAGAGCTGGCATAATGTTTCTTGAGAAGCATTTTAAAAGTGACATGACAAGAGGTTTGTTGTAAACACAAAAGAAGATTATTCCAGTGAGTAGAAGCAGTAATAGAATAAGCGCATTCCGTATTTATACATACATTACAGACAGAGAGTTTAAGTAATCCATTAGAATGTAGGATCCTATCTACTTTTCTTAAATCTAACCTAGACAATAGATGGGAGTCAGACCCTAACCCCAAGACATTATGCATAAGACAATTTAAGCTATAAAGACAGCCCAAATTGGGGTAACCAACCAGATAATTGATACAAAGTGCAATGATGTAATCGAAAAGGCATTTTCAAAGCGAATCTGCAAATAGCGTGGAATGTAATGATAAATAAAGACATATCTGAGTTTACCAATCCCTGAAACAAGAAAGAATTATAATTAATAATTGATGATAATACATTATTGACAATAGCAAATCTGTCTTGTTCCATCAAAAGAATTTATAGTTTGAATAAAGCTCCCAGTCAGTGATTAATATGTATACTGAATCAATTTTATGTGAATAGAATAAGTCAAACAGGGGTCTAATGTAATCCTAAGTATCTGAATTGAAAACCTGTTCCAGACCAGTCCCAATGACATCATGGGTGTGACCTTACTGAGGATATGTAATGGGGTAGTATCACCTCCTTATGTCTGCTGTTAATTATCCTGCCAATGTATCCCAATATTTTTTTCTTGTCCTGCCCACCTTATTGCATTGAGCAGAATGTTCTTCCTGGTTATCAGACTTGTGGCCCCTAGAGCCCTTTTCTCTCTTCTCTTTTCCACCCTCTCCACACCCATCCTGTATTTGGTACTTTGGTTCTTTGCTCCAATGTACATTATGTATTGCTGCCTCTATTACTTTGCACTTGTATAGGTGTTTACTATTGAGCTGTGACTGCATCTTATTCTCTGTACCTGTTATTTTTGTATTTAACTAATTTTGTACCAACTTATTTTATCAAATGTTGTTCAACTGACAGTTTTAAATATATTGTGCTGCTGTTTTCCACCATTTCCCTTCCCTTGGTCATACCTAGAAATGAACCTTGGCTCAGTGTGCTTCTCCTGGTTACCAGTTTAAAAATAAATAAATAAATAAATTGCTACTGTAGATGGATGGATAGATAGATAGACGACAGACAGGCAGATAGATAGACAGACAGACAAATATATACCTAAATAAATTATTTGCATTGAACTTCTGTTGACATGGATAGGACCACCTCTCAAACTCACCAAATCCTTTTTCAGTATCCTTTTCACTTCTGAGTATTCACACTTCTGCAGATTTTTGTGCCATCTGTGAAAAGGCATATCTTATTTGTTTATTTAGGTTTTGTTTACCAGGTAAGTGCACTAGACAAAAAAGCATTGCCGATTTTCAGGCATGACCCAGGAGAGTTACAGACAAAGGAACAGCAATTACAGGTGCTACAGCAATACAAAACATCAAACAATGGTTAGACAAAACCTGAATATCATAAAACAATACAGAGTACAAAGCATACCTTAAACTAATTGTGCCTGACTCCCTGCCACCCTTCTTTTACTCCAACACCAACTTTTTAAGTTCTCAGTCCCTTACCCTGACCAACCAGTCCTACATTAAAAGGGCCAAAGGCCTATATGCACAGCCCCATGTTCTCAGTGCCACAGTAGACCTAATGTCTGTGGCAGGGACTATGAAGTTCTGCAGCACCATTAAGTCTACTTCTGGAGCACTGGGAAAAGTTCTGCAGCACATAAATGAGGTGAGTTGTGCATGTATACTACTCAAAACTGATTTCCTTGTATTTGTTTTTTACTTTCTGTTTATACTCTCCCCGGACCCATGGCTCTCCACTCCTTCGAGTCACCTACTGACCTACAGTTCCTGCCCTTCTACCTGGTTTCCAGAGCAGTCCTTCCCCATGGAGCCTTGGTTCTAGCCCTCAGGGTGTGGATGAGGTGGGACCCATACACCTCATATTTCTTTGATTTTCATTGGACAGCCAGTTCTGGACCAGGTGAGGAGCATTGTGGATCAGGGCCTGGTGCTCCATCTAACTGGAGTGCTGCAGGTCTTTTTTCTCATTTTTGCTGTGGCTTACATGGCCTGCATCCTGATGTCAAGGCACTGAGTGCCGATGTCCACCACATGGCTCCCCTGCTACTGGCTGGGCTTGCTGTAACTCAGGCCTCCACCGGGGTCAGTCAAGCACCGAGCCTTGGCTCCCCCATCCCTGGAGAAGGCAAGCAGTCCCTGAAACACTCAAGCATCCTCCTCTGGCTGCCCTCCAGCAACCCAGTTCTGCTCCCAAACCCAGGTCATTGGCATCACAAGTGGAAATCCAACCGCTGCACTGGATGGGCAGGTGATTTTCTTTGTATTAATGAAATCACATGGTACATGTCTGGCTTAAGTAAATCATAATAACAGTAACAAATCAGTTTTCAAATGAGCCTTAAAATGTCTACTAAGGAGGCCTTTCTTATGTCAATGGAAAGTTCACTCTGATCAATGGTGCAACAGTACCCGAAGGCAAGAACAATCCCTGGAGATTTCTGAAACTTAGTATACATTAGTTATAGCATTAGGTGACCAGCCCATCTTCAACTCTCTTTTGGTTTTGACTGTGTCACCATGCTTGGTGCCATCAACCTCCTTTGTGTTGTGGGGGACACCTGATTCATAGATGACTTCCAAGAAGACATCTTTGTCAGAGTCAGGTTCAGGGTCAGCATCACTGCCATCACCATTTCCATTTCCATCACCGTAGCAACACAATGGATGGTGACAATGTCCAACTGGCAACAGAATGGGCAATAGCCTCAGTGCCAGTCCCTCTCCTGACACCGAGAACAGTGACAGAAGGAGGTCTGGCATTGTCTTCAATGCAACCCTCCATGTCATCAACACAAATGGTGACAACAGATGGGCAGCACCAGAAAATAAACTTGTGACAACAGATGGACAGCTCCAGAGAATGAACTCAAGGTGTCCACAGTGCAGAACAACAGTAGAGCTGAACAGCAGTAGAATCTTACTACCAGAAATGTCTGCTGGTCAAGGCAGATGGACTATGGAGGGTTCACAGTTGATGGCCCAGAGTGAGTAGACTGCCCACCAGACCCATCCACCAGAGTCTCCGATGCCTCAATGTTCTGAGGCAGAGGAGAACTCTGTGCTTCCAGAGAACTAGAAGTTCCACCAAGGCCCCTCATTTTCCATGATGCTGCAGCCACGGAGATTTCCACAGAATTTAATGTAAAACACAGAATGTTATTCCTGAACCCTGGTCACCAGTGTAGCAAGCAGTATCTCGGCCCAACACACCACTGGACCAGCTTATTTTGGATTTTAAGGTAAAGCAGTAGCAGGAAAACTTATGGGCAGGAGTTGTTCCAAAATATTTTCCAGAATTTTTTAAACTTCTGCAGAATTCCCAAAAGCATTGTGCAGAATGTTATATAAATCATGGTATACTGTTCTTTAGTTTGCACTGAAGAGTCAATGCACATTGCAGAATAATGTTCCTCAGTTTATCTAAACTGCGGAGCACTGAGGAACAATATTCTTCAGTTTATGTAAGCTATGGAACAATATTCCTCAGTTTATGTAAGCTGCAGAACACTGACAAACCATATTCCTCAGTTTATGTAAACTGCAGAACACTGACAAACAATATTCCTCAGTTTATGTATGTTATGGAACAATATTTCTCAGTTTATGTAAGCTATGGAACAATATTCCTCAGTTTATGTGAACTGTGGAACAATATTCCTCATTTTATGAATGCTGCAGAACAATATTCCTCAGTTTCTGTAAACCGTGGAACAATATTCCTCATTTTAATGAATGCTTTGGAACAATATTCTCCATTTTATGTAAGTTACGGAACAATGTTCCTCAGTTTATGTAAGCTGCAGAACAATATTCCTCAGTTTATGTAAACTGCGGAACTATATTCCTCAGTTTATGTAAACTGTGGAACATTATTCCTCGGTTCACGTAAACCTTGAAAAATCATTCCAAAGTTTATGTAAACTGCAGAAAATTACTTCTAAGTTTATGTAATCTGCAGAAAATTATTCTGCAGTTTATGTGAACTGCGGAATAATTTCCCATGGTTTACATTAAATTCTCATGGAAATCTCTGCTGCAGCAGAATCGCAGAAAACAAGGGGACTTGTAGCCTATATGGTCTTCACCCTTCCTGAATCCTCAGTCCATAAAGATGGAGGTAGCAGGTCTTCACATATCTGGTATTCTACTATTCTATGAGTCACTGACACCATCTTATCATATTCCTCACCCAAATGCTACTCCCCTTCTATATGGCTATCTTTGATAATGTCCTCCTATCTTCTCCCTGATCTCCAGTCCATGATGAGGGGGAATAGATCAGATCCCAAGCTGCTCAGTCAATACCCTCTCCCTGCAGTGCAACTGACAGCTTATAAAACTGAGGAATAGTGCTCATTAGGATGGTTCATGGCATCATGCATAGCCACAGTGCATCCTGCAAACATCGCATTTGCCATAGGAGCTGACAACCTGGCAAAGAGCAAGCCAGTTAAGTCCCAATGGGTGGATGGGTTACCTTAGGATAATATTAGAGGTAAAGGAATGATTAGTGGGCCACTTGCTGTGATCTTACAGGAATCTGTCTGGATGGTGTGGTGCTGGAGGTCTGGAAAGTGACCGGCCTTCAAGCCTTCAAGGAGGGGAAAGATAAAACCCAGGTAACTACAGTGCTGTACATTGACAGATCAGCTCCAGATCAAGCCATTTTGGGCCTCCAGAACAATTTTGACATACTCAAAAACATTTACTCAACTTGAAATTCCTCCTCAATGCCAAAAAATAAGGCC
The DNA here is from genome assembly GCA_016271365.2 of Neoceratodus forsteri. Classification (NCBI taxonomy): domain Eukaryota; kingdom Metazoa; phylum Chordata; order Ceratodontiformes; family Ceratodontidae; genus Neoceratodus; species Neoceratodus forsteri. The sequence continues at coordinate 1,232,185,920 of CM028130.1, forward strand.
ATGATTTTCTCTCCACTGGCCCCTCATCTCAAAAAACTCCCAAACAAACCCAGATAAGGTTCCTCACATAAGCTTCCTTTGGGAGAAGCCCTGGAGTTAGTGGAAAATTCAAATACCTGGGCATCTGGATTGACTACAAATTGTCCTTCACTGATCACATTGGAGAAGTCACTAGAAGCTCGATCAAAGGCTCGTGTATTTTCTTCAGGATCAAGCACTCACTAAGCCAGGAGGCTACAAAAACTCCTAGTCCAAGCTACCTTCTTGCCTCTCCTAGACTATACAGACTTCCTGTATGGCCATAGTACTAGCACAGCTCTCTCCAAGCTTGATACCCTGTACCACAGGGCCCTTAGGTTCAAATTGGATGTACCTTATGACACACACCACTGCATCCTCTATTCTTCTGTAGGATGGAGCTCCCTTAGCTTCAGGAGGCAAAAGAATGCTATTCTATGGACATATAAGGCAATCACTCATAAATTACCTCAGTACCTCACAAGCTGCCTAACTCCCCTGCATCCCCAGTGCCTATTCTCTCAGAAGTCTTACCATCTTATCTTTGGCTATCCCTAAAGTTAAAACACATTTTGGTAGAGCCTCAATAAGCTTCACTCTTCCTACGCTCTGGAATAAGATCCAGAAAACCTTAAGGCTCACTTCTCCTGTCACATTTTCCTCTTCAAATCCTTGTTCCTGAGGACCTTCTCCAAGATCTGTCATTGCCTCAAGTCACAGTCTTAACATCATGATTTGTTACTGCTTTAAATTCTGGACTTAAACCTCAATCATTGCCTGAGGCGTTATTTGAGTCCTCCTTCTGTCATTGTCCAAATTAAGGGCCCATCACAATCTGTCTTTGCTTCAAATATTGGACTTAAACCCTAACCATTGCCTGTGGCATCTGTCATGTTTCTCCCTTAGAACAGTCCCTCCTCACAGACCATTATGTCCAACCCTCTCCTATCTCATCTGACCTTCCTCCCCCACTCCCTATACCCCGTCCCTTCCCACCCCACTTGCCAGGCCATGTCTACAGTACTTATCAAAGGACTCTTACATCTCAATCTTCTTTGCACTTTGACGCTAGAGGAAGTGCCACTCCTGCTCACTATGACTCCTCCAGTGATGTTTACTGTATCAACTTTAGCTCATTACCTTACATCCATATATCTGTATCTATGCAGTTGTATTTAATTGGCACCACCTCCTGTTGAACCTATTGCTATGTTCTGGTGGAAGTATCTTGTTACATGTGACGGTTATATGCTATTATGTTGTTATCATTACTATGTAATTGTTATGTACTTTAACTCAACCTGTTATGTCTTAACCCTGTTGGCAAATGTTTTGCCCCAGATCCATCTTGTAAATGAGCTTATCTCAATGATGTTCCACCTGGCAAAATAAAGATTTTGATTGATTGATTGACAAGGTGGTCAACCTGACATCAGTACTGGCCAGAGTTCTGGAAAGCAACTACCTTAGACTGAATAATGGAGTACTTAGTTGAGGTCAATGTTCTTGCCTCCTCTCAGTATGGCTTTATGAGGCCAGGCACGCAAAATCAACCTGATCATCTTCTTTGAGGGGTGACCAGGAAGTAGATGGGCAAGGCCATATATGTAGCCTGTCTGGAGTTGGGCAAGGCATTTAACACTGTGGTGCATGACAAGCATCTAGGCAAACTACACCAGTGTGGTATACACAAGGCATACACAGGTGGATTGCTAACTGGCTCTGGGTCAGAAAGCAGAGGGTTGTGGTAGATGGGCCATATGCTGAGTAGAGATGGATACTTAGTGGTGTCCTTCAGGGATCAGTGTTGTTGAGGCCACTGCTGCTCAACATTTTTGTCAACCATCTTGAAGCTGGAGTCTTCAACAGGCTTCTAATTTAGCTGGTAATATTAAGCTGACCAGGATGGCAGACTACCTTAGAGAGAAACTTCAGAAGGCCTTGAACAAAGCTGGGTAATGGGTCAGACTCTTAGCACATCAAATTAAATGTAACCAAATGCAAGGTTCTACACTGGGAAGGACACACAAGCAGAATCTGCACACTGTGTGGTACTCCGCTTATTATTTTATGGGAGGAGAAAAGGACCTGGGGATCCTAACAGATAGTGGGCTGAAGCATGACAAGCAGTGTGCAGCCACTGTCATGAGGGCTGGCAGAATACAGGTATGCATCAAATATGGGGTGATCAGCAGGTCAGGAAGTAATCCTGCCACTTTACAAGATCTTATTAGGCCCCACCTGGAGTACTGTGTACAGTTATTGGCTCTTTTAATACAAGAAGAAATTGAGATATGCAAAGTCTCCAAAGTGATCTGGGGTTTGGGAACAGAAGCTGTCAGAATAGGCTGGAGGACCCTTAACATGTTCACCTTGGTGAAAAAGCAGGCTGAAAGGAGACTTGATCTTAGTCTTCCATACACTCAGGGGTAGGGACAAGATGGAACAGAGATGTCTGATCTGGTTGGGATAGGTAGGGAACTTGGGACAGACTAGATAGACCGTTGGTCTTTTTCTGGTATCATTGTCTATGTCTCTGCTTCTAAACCACGAGTTGGGAGAATACTATTTGTATTATTACTTTTTTTTAACTTTTCAGCTTCAGATCAATCAATTCCTTTATAAACATTTTCCAAGTATACGGAAACTTGGGCTTGTAAGTACACCACACACTGTGATCCCTGTGGAGCAGCACCCCAAAGTCCAGAAAGCCCTGTTCTAGATATTTAACTGGATGGGCACCATGCATCCTTGTTTTCCAAAGACTAGTACACACCATCAATGACTGCACATTTCAAATGTTTTTATTGATGTATGACCCTGGTCAGGTTCCCAACTGTAACAAAGACCCGGTTATGATTAAAGTTATAATAATAGGCTTAGTATGTTTTAATGATGAATAACAATTTATTATTAACAATTTGTTTATCCAGTTTAGCCCAGCTGAAATGCAACTGCTCATTTTAAGTGGGATCCTGCTGCTACCTAGTCTTGCAGCTGGGAAGGCTGAAGCAGACGTGAGGTCAATGACTTGCCCAATGTCACACAGTTATTTAGTTATTTTGTTTTTACCAGGTAAGTGTACTAGACAAGAATTGTCTATTTTCAGGCATGACCTCAGAGATTACAATAGGATTATACAAAAGCAGGCACAGTACAAGGAAGGTATATGTAACTAAAATGTACATATAGTACAACAAACTAAATAATATACAAGAGTATAACAGCTTGACCAATATGTCACAGCACAAAATAAACCAGCAACAGTGGAGCAGAGTACAAATACTGGAAGAGCTGATTAAGTCAGGTTGGGTGATAAATACACCAGAAGATGTTGAAAAGCTACAGGCTGAACTTCTATGCTAGAAGACTGGGCAAGGAGCATAAACTCCAGTTCAACTTGAAAAGTGTGCAGTGATGCACTTTGGCAGCATAAACCTCAAAGTACAGTACCATCTTAATGGCACAATTCTGAGGGAAGAAACAGAAGAAAAGACCTAGGATGTAATTAATAACATTCTTAAGTTCAGAAATCAGTGCAGTGCAAGCGCCTAAGACTGCATCTAAAATACTACACTGCATGAGAAGGCACATTAGAAGCCATGGCAAAAGGGTTGTGATGCCCCTTATACTTCCTTGTAAGGCCCCATCTGAATATTGTGCCCAATTGTGGGCACTGTATATCAAGGCTGGAATGAACACATTAGCAAGAGTGCAGCATAATACGACCAGGATGATAACTGGACTCATGGTCTTGGCATATGAGGATGGATTAAAATCTTTGGGATTATATTCCTTAAAATACAGAAGGTTTAGAGGGATTTATGCCTATTTTCTCTGCATTTACTAACAATGATCTGTAGGATTGTGTGGGCCTAGATCTTAGGGACAGCATTACAACACCAGGGCCCATATTCTACACCTTAAAGGGAAATATTTTATACCAGCGTAATGTGCGTTGGTTCAATCAAAGGGTGATAAATGTTTGGAACAGTCTTCCACTGGAGGTGGTGGGCAGCAAGCACATGTCTGAATTTGAAGACAGACTAGACAACTAGTTTGCGTGGTACAAAACAGACCCTTTCCTTGATGATAAAGGCAAGCATCATATAGGTCATGAGCCTTCTTTGTTCATAACAGTCTATGAGGTCGATGAGACATAATCATCATTAGGCATAATGGCTGCTGCAAGAGAGGCATTTAATAAATATCTAGAAAACAGTTAAGTGGTGCTCTTAGGACTTGAACCTGGCTCTCTTGCATCACAGTTCTAAACTCTAACCACTAGACTACAGTACCAATCCATGTACTTCACTAGGCAATGTATATTACAAAGGTTCAATTATTATATAACAAATTAAGCAGCTTTGTCATCTCCTGTGCTTCTTAATTTTACCACTCAACATCATCACCAGCTCAGCTTGCTCAGTGCTTATATGCTGAATCAGTGACTGTGGATCATTAGGCAGCATGCTCACCTGTAGGGTGGAATATCTGAAGGTCGAGGTTCTAGTTCCACACCAAATACTTGATGTCATACCCATAACTGAGACTGTAGTGCATATGAGGAGGGTGCTACACTGTTGAGGTGCCATACCCAGATGAGAGGTTCAACTGACATTCTTCTGCCCATCTCTGGTCACCGTCCAGTTGGAAGTAAAAGATCCTACGGCAATTATTGAAGAAGAGTTTCCAGTGTCATATGACAGCACACTGGCATGGCTAGTATTGCCCTGGTAGTAGAATAGGCCCACATAACCACTTCCCAGGATGCATCTGTAAACAAGCTATTGCAACTCAGAGTAGCTTTCTGGTCAAAATTACAAATAGATGAATGAATTAAGGAATGAATCAAACAATCAATCAATATTGCTTTGGTTCTCTTTCCTGAAGAGATATGACTGGATTTTCACCTGCAAGAAGGTGACTTGCTACCGATCACCCCTCATCCCTGAAGCTTGTAGCCATAAGTTAGACCAATGTGAACAACTGCCGTGACATGCAGCAGTTTTGGTGCCTTATAATGGCTTATGCATCACTACTGTAATGCAATATATGGATAATGCTAAAATAGCATTGAAACCCATACAAAAAATTGCCATAATACCATCAGTACAGATCAACGATTGTATTACTAGATCTCATAATACTATCGTTCCTCTCATAATACTATAATTCTGAGCTCTGAACTATGGTATTATGAGAAAGAACATTTCCTCATGCTGCATCATGCAGACACAGTCTGTCAGCCAAGTGTGAGCTAGCTTTCATTGTAACCGTCACACTACAGTAAAAGCTAGCTTTGTCATTGAGAAATCCTCCAACCTCTATCTCGCTCACACACTTATGACATTTATGATGTAAGAAGAAGAAAAGGCCAAAGCCCATGATCGCCTCCCTGTTTAGAAAAGTTTGTAATATACCATGGGCTGGATATTCAAACTGCCCTATTTTGTGGCGCAAGCCCTTGCGCTGCACAAAATAGTTGCAAGAGGGTGTGGGCTAGGTGATATCCAAAGGAGTTGCACCATTGGAGCAACCCTTTGAATATCACCCCCGCCACAGCCACTGTGCATGGTGCAGTGGAACTTGCGCCACTCAAAAGTGGTCAGAGTGGAGCTGCCTGTGGGTTGCGGTGGTGGCACCATTGCGCCATGCGAAATTTCCCATATACAAAAGGTGACATGCAAATGGGGCCATAATTCATGCAAGGGCAGGGGCCATTTGCATCTATTTATGGCCCCATTTGCATGCCATTGGCATGCAGGTGCGCCGATCCCCGAGGACTTGTGCCTGGCACCTGCCAGGCAGCAACCATCAGGGACCAATGCCCCTGCAGCTCGATTGCAGGCAAAGTGTAAAAATCCCCCACCCCTGACTGGCCCGATTGCGGGCAAAAGCATAAAATCCCATACCCATCAAGGCAGTCCAGATTGAATGAATTCTTTCATTCACATATCTGACTACCTTCTACGGTGGGCTGCATGCCTATTGGCTTCTGCTCTCCACCACTGGGTGTGCAGCCCTACTGGGCAGTCAGTCGTGGGCGCGGAGCAGGCGGGTGGGATGCTGCCGCCCGCTGGCTGCCGGGGGGAGCGAGGTGGTGGGGCTTTGTGGTGGGTGGGTGGGGTGGGGGACACTAGATCACCAGGGATATGGTCTTGGGGGTGTTGCAACATTTTTCAGCCACGATCAAGCTTAGCGGTCCACTGGACCACCAGGGATATGTCCTTGGGTGGGTTGGACTCTGTGCTGCCCGCATCGGGCTGGTGGGGGGTATTTACATCATGCCCGCGATCGGGCTAGTGGGGGGGTTATTTAACCCTATGCCCGCGATCGGGCCAGTTGGGGAGGGGAATTTACACTTTGCCCGCGATCGGGCCAGTCGGGAGGTGGGAGATTTTTACACTTTTGCCAAGCGATCGGGCTGCAGGGGGGCACAGGAGTAGGTTGAGGGCCAGCCACAGGTGGCAGCTGCTGTATTGGGCCCTGCAATGCGGCAGCTCACCTGTGGGTGGCCCTCGACTTACTCCTCTTTTTTGGCTCAAAGTTGTGCAGGCACAGGTTGGGGTTGCGCTGCACAACTCTGCACAGCCTGCTGAATAACGGGCTGTGCAGTTTATAATGGTTCCTCCCCTCCAGTTCAGCATGCATTCATTTGCATTGCGCTGTTGCTCAGCTTGCCTTGGGGGCGAACTGCCTCCTGCTGAATATGGCAGAATGGCGCAATTTCAGACTTGGCGTGGCGAACCTATGCGCATGGCGCAACCATTTTGAATATCCAGTCCCATATCTCCATTACATGCAATATAATAATCTAATCTTCTCTTGAATATATTTTTGTTTTCCCTGATTATAATTTGCTCTGATAATGTATTCCACAGATTAGCAGCTCTTTGGGTATAAACAAAATTTATTTTTTGGTTCTAAGCTTATTGGTTTTGACTTGAAGTGGGTGACCACATGTCACTGAATCGATATTCTTATATTCAATATTCAATATTCAGTTCAGATATCAGGATTGGCTCATTCATAATACTATAGTAAAACAACATGTCTCCCTTCTTCTTCTTAACTCTAAACTGTGTAGCTGCAATTTTTCCAATTTTGATGTATAAGGAAGATGTTTGAGATTCTTAATTGACTTTGTAAATCTATGCTGCACTCTCACTCTATCCTACCAATGTCTTCTTTATTATAAGGTCTCCATAGTGAGATCCATAATCAAGTATAGGTCTTACATGTGACAGGTACAGAGGCATCATTATCTCACTACTTCTGCTTTTATATTTCTCTTAATGGCTCCTACTGCTCTGTTAGCTCTAGCTACCATAGTTGTGCATTGATCTTTAAAGCCTAGTTTATTATCTATCAATATACCCAAGTCTCTCTCCTTTGTTTTTGGCTGTAGTATCATGCCATTTATGGAATATTGTGTTTGTGGATTATGGATACCCATATGTAGTACACAGCACTTATCGATATTTAAAGTCATTCCCCAGTTACATGCCCAATCTGCAATAGCATCCAAATCTGCTTGTATTGTTTTGATTTAGTCAGGTGTTTTGCAAGGCCACCCAATTTTGCATCATCTGCATATTTTGTAATATGACTCTTGACCCGGTCATTAAGGTCTGCCATGAACAGTTGTAAAATCATAGGCCCCAACACTGATCCCTGTGGGACCCACTAGACACATCTCCAACAGATGAGAGATGCCCTCTTATTGTTATCCTCTGTGTTCTAAAGCAGAGCCACTGTTACAAAAGCAAGAATGTGCTGGTCTATTCCATACTTGTTTAATTTAATACTAACTGCCCAGTGTGGCACATAATCAAAGGCTCTCCTAAAATCCAGTAACAGTACATCCACAGGATCCCCACTATCCAGGTGTTTGTTTAAACACAATAAGTTGCTGGTACAATACCTTTCCTGCTTGAAACCATGTTGGTTTGTATCAAATAACTGACTTTTCCCTAAATGAGATATGATTTTATCCTTTATTATCTGTTCCAAAATTTTATATGGCATTGAAGTCAGGCTTATAGGCCTGTAGTTAGTAATGTTTAATTTACAACCCTTCTTATAGATGGTGTTACCTTTGGCATTCTCCATTCATTTGGAATTGTCCCAGTATTGAGGAATTTTCAAATAGCATTTTAAATGGATACAAATACTCCCTTTCATTAACTTCATCATTAAAGGTGTGATGTCATCGATCCAGGTGCACTATGTGGTTTAGTTTATCTATATATCCTATAATGTCATCTATTTGTATTTCAAGGTTACCCTTCTTAATGGATGGAATTTCTTTTTTGGATTTTCTGAGGGTGAGTTTTAAATACAGCAAAATATTTGTTGAAAATGTAAGCCATTTCATATGGATCTGTTCTTAAATGATTGTTAACCCTTATAGTAATTAATTCTTGTTTGTTCTTCTTGAGCAAATTTATATAGCCATAAAACTGTTTGTTATTTATTTTGCTTGCATTTCTAGCTAAAGTTTCCTCAAACTTTTTGGGACTTGTTTATCTTATTTTACATGTCTTCTGTATGTTTTAAATATGAGCCAACTTTCTTCAGTATCATGTTATTTATATTGCCAGTATGCCCAATTTTTCTTTCTTATTAATTTCAATATTCCTTTGTTTAGCCATTTAGGCTTTTGCCTTTATTATTGTATTTGTTTACATCGTTCATATTTTTCGTGACTTCATGTATAGTTTCTTTAATATATATCCAGCCTTCATTTACGGTTTTGTCCGATAACATTGTTTTCCAACCAATATTGTTTAAGTCTTCATTAATACCATTGATGTTAGCAGTATTATGTAGATAAATGTGTGTGCAACCTTTCTGGTGACCTATCATATTTTCAGTAGAGAAGGTGACATAGTCATGGTCACTATTTCAAGTGGGGCTGAAGTTTTACAATTAGTTACTAATATATTTTCAGAGCTTATGACCAGATCCAAAATGTTATCCATTCTAGTAGCAGTATTGACATGTTGTATTAAATTATTTTCTTAATTGACTTTGTAAATCTACACTGCACTCTCTCTCTATCCTACCAATGTCTTCTTTATTATAAGGGCTCCATATATATAGCATGGCACTATACTATGCCATAGCATTCCATGGCAGTATAGCCTAGAGGTTAGAGGAACGAGGTGCAAACGAGTTTGGTACATCCAGCAGACTAGACCTGAGTTTGATTCTCACAACCTCCACTTGCATACTGTGTGACTCTGAGCAAGTCACTTAACCGACCAGTGCTCCCAGGTCGTCTCTGAAAACAGGCACTTGTGCCTAGTGGGCCTTACCAGTTACCAAAGACTAAATTATTTTCTAAACAAGTTTCTAGAAATGCCTTGCTTTGCTTAGATTTTGCTTGCCTTTTATCCAGTCTATATCAGGATAATTAAGATCCCTGTGAGCAAAATATTCCTTAAATCTAAGACAATCATGATTTCCTATAATATGTCATTATTTATATTTTCAGTAGTGGCTGGTGGTCTATAACATAGTCCTAAAATGAAATCACTGTAGTGTGAATTTGATATTTTCAACCAAATTGTCATGGAAAGTTGTTTCTTAATTGTACTTGATATATCAGTGATTTTTAAAGCTTGTGAGATATAAACTGCAATGCCCCCTTTATATCACCTCTCGCTCTCTCTAAACTCTGCAAAAAAAACAACAACACAATTTTAAATTTTAAAAGAGAAGTTCATGGAGGGTGGTTTTGTAACTTGCTTTTCATTATCTCTCATAGCCCCCAACTGCTCACATCTCGCTCTTTCTTTCTCACTTCCCCAACCTTTGCATAAAACATAAATGTTTTAAAAGAAATAAAAGAAGCTCATGAGGGGTATATTTCAGCAGTATTTAGAATTTTTCTTTTCAGTCCTGAATCATTGGCTAACCTACTGGTGAGTACAGTAATTTGTACAATAAAGTAAAACGTGAAACTTTCTTGGATCAATACTTACAAACAGTAACAAATAGAGACTAGTATTCTGGGCTATAATACAATCTCAGGTTTTGGTGACATGTTGGAATCTCTCTAGCTTCGCCTTGAGGTTCACATCACCAAAACCTCTCAATGGTATTATAGCCTCATAATACACAGTCTCCTAGCTATTATTCTATTTATAATGCAGGCACACTTGTAAATGCAGCAAAATGTTTGAAAATAGTATTCAAATATTGTGCCACAGGAACAACTCAAAACTGGGAATTGCACATGTGGCATATTGTATGTTCTGAAAATTCAGCCCATACTTTCTTGGCATTGCTGCAGGTTTTATGCAATCCTATCCTTCTCTTTACTACACCTATACCCTCCAGGCATCTGATTCCATGTTTCAGGTATAAGGATAAAGAGGTACTTGGGGAAGAGTGCTTTTGCATGTGAGCTCCGATAATGGAACAAACTCCCCAAATTTCCCAAAACCTTCCCTATACTGCTAATGTTCAAAAGCTCAACTTCCCAAATAAATCTTTCCACCCTTCTTGCTCACCTGTTTTTTTTATGCCTTTATCAATATATAATCTTTCTTTACCTGTCTGATGTCTGTTAAATTGTCTTTATGTATGCCTGCTGCCCCTTCCCCTGAAACTCATGAAAACAAGATCCTTCATCTAATGAGTTACCCCAGTGAAATCTGTACTGGGGTACTGTACTGTAATGACTGTAGTTGCTGTGGTTAAATTAATATACATTTTAACTGAAACTTTTATATGATCAATATCTAAATGTATGTCTTATTTATTGCATTATTATTTTTGTATGTTAAGTATGTTAACCTTATGGGCCATGGACTGATACATCAGTCCAAAATCCCTATACGTTCTAATTCTGTCAGCAGCCTAAGGGTTAAATCATGTGTATTCTGTTCTTTGTTTATTGTTGATGCATTTGAAATATATATATACAGTATTTATCTCAATATGTTATCTAATAAAACTTGATTTGATTTGAAATCAATTTAAAATAAATAACTGGCAATTTATCAGTTCACATGGGGCAGTCAATCATCATGAGTTTTTTAATGCAAAGCTTAGGGAACATTTTAAAGAGGAAGTCTGGCCAAAGTGCTACATTTCAGAATTAGAATCAGCCTACCCCAATAAATCTCATACCAAAATTAGGTTTCTATGTTGCTTCATTTTAAAGTTACAATTATTTTGTAATCCTGATTTCACTCCCTGTTCAAACAAACTCTGGTCAGAGCTGATACGGCTGTGCCAAGCTTTTACAAGTGACACTGAAGTATGCCATGCACAAGACAGTGGTAATGACTGAATTGTGCATGCGCGATACTGCGATATGCGCAGTCTGACTCAGTGCTGCCATCTTCAATCAATCTTTATTTTACCAGGTGAAACACCATTGAGGCAACTCATTTACAAGGTGGACCTGGGAAAGGTACAGAAGCAAATACAGTAATATATATAAAATATATACATAAGGCGATCTGGAGCAGAATACAAGGCAGCAGGTTATACATACAACAATGTGATACAATACATTGGGAGTGTAATCAGTAAAAAAATGTGCACTGTAGAAAAGGCAACAATTTATAATAGTATACAGACATAAAAATATTACAAATATACAACTCCACCACCATCTTGGCATGGCAGCTGTCACTGTCACAGCTGTAGAAGAAAATAAATGCCCCCAAAATGGGTGTGTTTATGCGTCAGCAGGGGAGGGCCGCATAAACACAGTCACCAGAAACTGTGCAAGCACTGTGGAAGAACACCAGACAGTGGTCCAGTCTCGTGCTTCCACAGTGCTCTTCTCAGATGTTGGCATAATGCCTGTGGACCTCCGAGCAAGCAGTTGTAAAAGCCAGTTTGAATGAAGAGCCACTGATGAAGTCATAACCGAAACTCACAGCCTAGTCCTCCTGTCAGCAACCTTATAAAACCCATTTTCTGAAGTTTAAGAAACTATAGCTGTAGTAATCATTTAACAAAAAAAGAAATAACACAGGGTTAGCTGCAGTGTCATTTTCTGAATGTTCAGATGCATGGTACTTTTCTGTAGAATGTGCCAGGAGATGATTTTGGAATGCAACACAGAACCAAAGTATAGAATATCAAGGTGGCACAGTTTTAGAATGTTGGGGGAACATGCAATTTCAGAATGTGACAGGATGCACCATCTTGAAATGTGGTGGGATCTCAATCTCAGAATGCAAATAGGGACACACATTGAAGAATTTAGCAGGAATGGTAATTTTGGAATATAGTGTAGATGCATGCTGTCGGAATGTGACAGGACACACCATTTTATTCTGAAATTGCTTGTTCCCACCACATTTCAGAATTGTACACACCCATCACGTTTCAATATTGTGCAACACATCCCTCCCCACACTCTGGCATTGTGTGCCCCAGCCACATTCTAAATCTTGTATTCCCACCACATTCCAAAATTGTGGGTCCCTGCCACATTTTGAAATTGTGCATCACCACCACATTCTGAAATTATGTATCACTTCCAGTGTCTGAAATTTTGAGTCACTGCCACATTCTGAAATGAAATTGTGTGTCACTGCCACATTCGAAATTGTGTGTCACTGCCACATTCTGAAACTGCATCACTGCCACATTCTGAAATTGTGCATCACTGCCACATTCGAAATAGTGTGTCACTGTCACTGTTTGAAATTGTGTCACCACTATATTCCAAAATTGTGGGACCCTGCCACATTCTGAAATTATGTCAAAGCCACATTCCAAAATGTGTGTCACCCACATTTCAATAGTGTGCATCACTGTCACATTCAAAATTGCATGTCACCACCACATTCTGAAAATCTGCATCATTGCCAGTGTCTGAAATTGTGTGTCACTGCTACATTCTGAAATTGTGCATTACTGTCACATTCTGGAATTGTGTGTCACTGCCACATTCTGAAATTGTGCATCACCACCACATTCTGAAATTATGCATCACTTCCAGTGTCTGAAAATGTGAGTCACTGCCACATTCTGAAATGAAATTGTGTGTCACTGCCATTCTGAAATTGTGTTTCATTGCCACATTCTAAAACTGCATCACCGCCACATTCTGAAATTGTGCATCACTGCCACATTCCAAAATAGTGTGTCATTGTCACTGTTTGAAATTGTGTCACCACTATATTCCAAAATTGTGTGTCACTGCCACTGTCTGAAATTGTGCCTCACCAACAAATTCCAAAATACTGCATCACTGTCACATTCCAAAATTGTGTCACTGCCACATTCTGAAACTGTAAATCAGCATCACATTACAAAACTGTGCATCACTGCCACATTCCAAAATTGTGCACTACTACTACCACTACATTACAAAACTGCATGTCACTGCCACATTCTGAAATTGTGCATCATTGCCACATTCCAAAATTGTGTGTCACCACCATGTTCTGAAATTGTGCTTCACTGCTACATTCCAAAATTGTGCATCTCTGTTACATTCTGAAATTATGCATCACCACCACATTCCTCAATTGTGTTTCACCACCACTGTCTGAAATTGTACATCACAGCCACATTCCAAAATTGTGCATCACTGCTACATTCCAAAATTGTGCACCACCGCCATATTCCAAAATTGTTCTCCACCACTACATTCTGAAACTGTGCACCACTGGCACTGTCCAAAATTGTGCATCAAAACCACATTCTGAAACTGTGCATCACTGCCACTGACCATAATTGTGCATCAATATCACATTCTGAAACAGTGCATCACTGCCACCGTCCAAAATTGTGTGTCGCTGCCACATTCTGAAATTGTACTTCACCACCACATTCTGAAATTGTGCATTACTGTCACATTCTAAAATTGTGCATCACCAACATTCTGAAATGGTGTGTCACTGCCACATTCCAATATTGCATATCACCACCACATTCCAAAACTGTGCATCACTGCCACATTCAAAATTGTGCATCACTGCCACTTTCCAAAATTGCATGCCTCCACCACATTCTAAAATTGTACCTTGCTGCCACATTCTGAAATTGTGTAAACTCCACATTCCAAAACTGCCTATCATTGTCAGATTCTGAAAATGTGCATCCCCACCAGATTCCAAAACTGCACATCCACACCACATTCTGAAAATAAGCATCACTGCCACATTCCAAAACTGCATGGCTGCCACATTCTAAAATTACTCAGCCCTGTCTCATTCTGAAATTGCATGTGACTACCACATTTGAAACTGCATTACTGCCGCATTCTTAGATACCATGCTCATGCCACATTGTGAAATAGAATTTTGCCATCAGAATCAGAAATCAAGCATCCCAACTACATTCTGAAATTGTGCATCACCACTACATGCCAAAATTTATACATTGTGAAATTACATATCTTTGCCACCTTCCACAACTATGTCTCTCCCACATTTCAAAATGGTGTATCTCTGCAACATTCTAAAATATATGACACTGCCATATTATGAATTTTAGCATCTCTGCTACATTCCAAAAGTGTGTGTCCTAGCTACTTTCTGAGAGTGTGTCATTGTTGTAATCTTCAATTGCAGTCTGGTGGAATTTCAAAATCTCATCCCTGCAGTATTCTAAAAATTGCACACATTTTTGTCGTTCTAAAGCCATGGTTGCTACTACATTTCAACCCCTGTCACATTCTTAAGTACTGTGCTTTGCATCTGCACATTATGGAAATGCATGCTGTGAACCACCCAGTGTCAGCTTTCCTTTATCAGAGGTTTACTGCAGCTACAGTTTTATATAATGTGGGGCAATAACTTTAAGGTAGTTTGCAAGGAAGACTAGGCTGGGAGTTCTGGTTATGACATCATCAGTAGCTCTTCACTGAAATGGGCTTTTGAACATGCAGTGAATTTAGGGTTGCAAAATGACTTGTAACATTTAAACAAAGTACCTTGAGATCTCATTTTTAGGATGAGGTGGACTGAAGATATGCTGATCCAAATTCCAGATTTATTGATGCTAGAAATTTTGGCTGGACTCCTCATTAAGACTCACATATTCAGTATCCATTAGTTATGCCCTATGCATGTTATGTCATATTTTGTATTGCAGTATTTTTCCACCTCTTCTCCTGGGACCATACTAAAATGAAACCATTTCTGTGAGTTATAGCACAGAGCCTTGAGGATAAATTAAACAAAATTACATAAACAACCCAAAAAGGCACAGGGGACAGGACTGGCTGGGAAGGTGGGGCAGGTTAGGTTAGGTAGGCTCAGGGTAAGGTGGGGGATGGTAGGAAGGAAGGCCAAGGCAAAGGATGGGGGTCATGATGTCATCCCTTGATGACAAATATGACAGGACAGGTAAGCAGGAAAGGATTGGATGGGGGGTATTTAGGAGCCAGCAGAGGAGGGTCTCCTCTTTGCAGGGGTCTGAATTTAGACCAGAGCTCAGCACTTCACTGGCAATTCAACTACTTGAGGTAAGGTTTTTTCAGGTGGTAGGCCTGGCCACATGGGAGTGGCCTGAGCAGTAACTAGGCAAGGGAGTTAACTTTCAGTGTGCTAGTGGCAGGCCTTTTGTGCTGAGATTTTTCCTAGAGGTGCTTTACAGTCAGCACATAACCTGCAATTAAGGAAACAGTTCAATTTGGTTAACAATTGCAGGAATTATAGCAAGTAGCAGAGGAACTTTAGAGCCATGTGAGGCAAGATCTGTTAATGGGTAGAAATACAATGTTAGCAAGCTTGGCAATAAAAATTATATATATATATAAAAATCAGTAAATAGAGAATCAGCAGATGCATTTTAGGCAATTTAGAAAGTAATAGTACCACTGGGGAAAGCGTTTTGGCTTCTGTTCTTCCTTTTGTATTGTTCTACACAGAGGATTGTTTTTGGGCAGGAACTGTGACCATATGACAAATGTAGAGAGGTAGTTTAGTAACCTTGTACTAGGTTCTCTCATGAATTAGATGCTGAGGGAGCGCTTTGGGAGGTATTTATATAGGAGTTGTTCTAAATAACCAAGTACAGTATAGTTATAGGGCACTGCTGTCCTGTTTATATTTCACATAAGTGAGGAATTAAGGATCCGATTTGAGGTAAGGCATAATGGGGAAAAGTAGGCCTGGCCACATGGCCAGGAGTTTGGGCTTGGGGCCTAGCAAGGATGCATGGGCGGAAGGCAGAAAGGGGGTGAGTAAAATAATTATTTGGGAGGCCACTTATGGCCAAACCTGTGGTGGAGACGATTAATAACAGAAATACAAAAAAAAAAAGAAGAAAAAGTGGTTGTAATTTAATGTAATGGTTGTTGATCTTGGTAGCCTGAATACTGAAGAGGCAAAATACAGGTTTGGAATTTAGGACCACATGGGGGGAATAGAGCATTGTGGCCAGTAAGGGCAGAGTTACCAAAGGGGGGTTCGGCCTCCAGTTGGAGGGATCCCAAGCGGGTAAAAAGTATGGGGAAAATTGGAGGTTATTCCATCTTGTTATGTAAACAATAAAACAAATGTACCTGAGATGCAGCTGGATCACGAAGGGTCCTGGGAGTCAAGGTTGGATAGGGCTGCACACAAAAGAACTGGGGGCCCAAGTTCTCCCTCTGTCGACCACGCTGCCATTCTTGAGCCGCTGCTGTAGTGCCCATGTGGTGGTGCTGCGTGGATCGCAGTGTAGATTTGGATAGCTGTTTCTTTGGGCCGCAGTGGTTGCTTTGGGGACTCCTAGATGGGAGTGCCCGCTGCTTAGGGCCAGGGAGTCACTTTGCTGGAGGGAGTTGGGAGCTTATTCTGGGGTGGGCGGCAGTGCCCTCCTTGGCTGAGCAGATAAAGTGAGCACTGTTTGCCTCGGAGGGTGATTTCTGGGAGCAGCCCAGAGGTTGCTGGGTAATAGGCCACATGGGTGAGCGCTGATTTCAGTGGGTCCTTGATCGTGCTGTGCGCCCGAGATCTGGTGCTGAAACAGGCATGGCCAGGGACAAGAACAGTGGAGGTGGCTGGGAGGATGCCACAAAGGGGGCGAGGAGCTTGGCATCAAGATGGGCCTGAGTGAGGCCAGACACTGTGGGGGGCTGGTTACTGCAATGTCTGCACATGCATGGTGTAGTAAGGGAGTGACTGCATGTGCAGCAGGCTGTGGAGGCCATTTTGGTAGTTTTTCATCAAGCAGTCAGCAAGATAAGAAAGTTTGGTGAAATCGAGAAGGGAAGCTGCTACAGGGCAAGGTACACTGAACTGGATAACTATGGGGGTCCTGCAGTCGGGACCTAAGACAGCAAGCCATTGAGGAATGAAATGTCAGTAAATAAAATATAAAGAAGGGCCAAAAAATTGGAGGTACATTGGGCATGGTCAACTATTGGGGTCCTGCAGTGGGGACTTGAGGCACCAAGCCAATGAGGGAAATAAAATGTTTAATAAATGGAAAGGAAGAGCAAAAAAAAAAAAACAGGAGTTGTTTGAGGGGACACAAAGCCACATACAGCCCACAGCACGTAAAACTGCCATGGGATGCAGATGGGAAGCAATAGAGCTGGAAAAGGCTTAGGCCTGCTGTTGAAAGGATGGAATCGGCAGGATAATGGAAGGAGGATTGTACTGATTAAAGGCAGATTGACTCTCAGCTGCTCCAAAATGGTTTTCTCTCTATAATTGTGGCAGTAAAACGCATAAAGGCTATATCACACAAACCTGAGGGGCAGGTGCCTTGATTTTGAATTCACAAGGAATAAACACAATATTAAATTACTGTATACATAGGCTGTAAGGTGCACAGACAGGAGGTTAAGCTTCAAGGCAGCAGGGCCCATTTTGTTGATGGAGTCGGGTACCTAATGCTTCATGGGCTGTAGGTTGTTATTAGTGAGGGTTATTACAGAGCAGCAGGACTCGCTTATTTACAGAACCAAGGCTTGGTTGTGGTACCCAAAGAATAGAGGAGGCATCGACTGGTGGGAACCAGAGAGTTGTCGCGGCTGTTCACTGGGGTTTTGCATGGGGTTATTGAGTGCAGGGCTGGCTCCTCTATGCTGCCCAATTGAATTGGGTGTGATGGGCTCCTGCAGGAAGCCATCTGGCAGGTGATCCGCCATGCTGGGTGGTCTCATTCTCCAATTCAGGCAGCCTGCTACCGGAGGAAGGGGAAGTGGCCTGGTGGAGCAGTGATCATGTTGTGGGGCGTTGGGCGGTACCACGGCCTAAGGAAGAAGGGCAAGGGGTTTCTCAGTGGGTTTCTTGCAAGCAACTCCTGGGCTGGGAAGCAGTGGTACAGTGAGGGATGACTGACCAAGGAACAGCCATGAAGGGCGTGGGATTGTGTTACTAGGACAGGAGGCCGCAGGCTTGGCATTGGCACCAGCAACAGGCTGCACCTGCATGATAGTGGGAAAAAATGGGTGCATGGGCCAGCTGGTAGGTGCCATGTTTGTAGTCCCAGGCACAGAAAAGGGTATAGCTATGTATATGAATTGCACTGGATGCCACGGGAATATAAGGGAACAAGTTTGAAAGGAAAACAAACAAAATAATAATAAATAAATAAAGAATATACAAATAAAATGACTGAATGAATAAAAGAGAAAGGGAAAATGCAAGAGGGGCAAGAGCATTGTGCTGCCTGGTACCGGCAGTGTTTTAAGGATATAGGGACAGAAGAAACAATATATTTAAGGGTACAGTCAGTAGGGTTAAAAGGCAGGGTCTGAATTTCAGCTGCTCCCAATGGTTTCTGTTATAAAGTCAGCATGGAAGGTAATAAGAAGCTTATACTAAACAGGTTGAGAGGTAATTGCTGCACTTTGGAATTACAAGGGAATGCAAAATACTAAACTGCTGTGAGGCACAGGCTGGTTGGGAGGGTTAAATGTGTAAGATATATTATATAAAAAAAATTTGCCTATCAAGGATTACTTACAAAGAAGCCCATGCAGCAGTAGAGGCTCAAGGTAATGAGGGCAGAAAAAGCAGCTCAGCCCTTCGATTGGGAAGCAAAATAAAATCAGAACTCAGGGTCTGCAGGTGGGTAGCCCAGAACGGAGCATGAAACAAGACATTTACAAGGGAATCACAAGAATGATTAAAAAAATGTGGATATATATATATATATTTATATGTGTGTGTTTATGTGTAGATACATATATTTCCACATGCCATAGACAGGTAAAAAAAAAGGAAGCAATATATAAAGCCAGAGTAGGGGCGTAGGAGGACTGTGTGAAAGAGGAGGAGGGTTGTGAGGACCTTGGAGACAAGGCCACAAGAACAATAAACAAAGAAAGGAGGTGATGGGGTGAAAAGCCTGAGGGAGAAGGATATGCTGTGTTGGTAGGTCTGTTTGGCAGCGAGAAAACAGAAGGAAGTGGCGGAAACTTCATAAAATGGAAGACACCCACAGAGGGTTCCGGGAAGATCCCAGTGGAGAAAAGGACACCACGGAAGGTGCTGGACCAGAAACAGGATGAGGAACCTGAGGCCGAGGGAGGCACAGTGGTAAGGAGACAAGGGTATGGTTTGGGTGGCACGGGAAGCCAATGAGGGAGAGTCAGGCACCGGGGGTTAGCCAGGATCCCAATCAAGCTGGAGGTGAGGAAAGGATGGATAAAGGATATCCAGATGTGAGGGCAAGGAAGATGCTAGTGGAGGGGTTCAAAAGCGGCTTTAGTCTAGAATATCAGGGGCGAGAAAGAGTAGGAGATCCAAGAACTTGGCCTCATTAAAGGAAAGATGATATAGCAAAAACTAAAACAAGGGAGGAAGGGAGGCCAGGAGGATAGAGGTCCATTTCAGACCCTAAATTTACCAATCTGTAGGTTTCACCATTGAGGCTGATGCCAAAGTGGCAGGGGAGTTTGAAGCTTATCCTCACCTGTCATATCCGGAAGGGGTATTGGTGAACGATCACATCCCTGGGGAATGTAGCACAGTTTTCTTATGCAAAATGGAACTGGTAGTGGGCCGATTAGAACAAAGTAAGGGGTATGGCTCTCAAAGATTGACATTGAGTCGGTTAATATCAGTCAGGAAGGAAGACTGAAACCCATTGGATTTGGTTTCCAAGGGTTCTTCCTTTTGGCAGAGCAATGCTCATGGGCTGTTCCACAGCTGTACAGTTTGAGGCATATAGCACTTGGATGAAATGGGCATTTGGGAAAGATACAGGTACAATGCGATGGTACACTAGTTAGATGATTTCCTGCTGGTGGGGAGAACTGGAAAGAGACTAAGTCAAGGCTCTGGGATTTTGAGCATATGTGCAAGAAGATGGGGGGACCACTTACAGAAGGGAAGATGAAGCTAGGAAGCTGGAATTCCTGGGAATCAAGGTGGATGCAGAAGAGCAGGTTTCAGGTTACTCCATCAGAAAAGTTGCCAGACTCAAGGAAATAATACAGGAGGTCAAGAAGAGGAGGAGAGTCACATTGGGTCAGGTACAACAGCTGTTGGGCCACTTGAATTTCACATGCAGGGCAGTGGCTCCTGGGAGGTGTTTCACCAGAAGATTAGCCAGGGCAACCGGGGGCAAAATTGCTCCGCCACTGGGTGGACATTTCACAGGGGATGAGGCAGCATCTGGAGATGTGGCAGCAATTCTTAGTTGACTACAATGGGGTCACATTCTGGTAGACAGTGGCTGGAATAACGATTGGGACCTATACAGGGATGGATTAGGGTCTATTGGAATGGAGGCATATATTAGGGCGAGGTAGATTGCAGAAGCATGGCCAGAGTCTTGGAGAGAGTGGTTTATTGAAGGACATAACATGGCTGGAGATTTTCCCATATCGGTGGCAGTGCTGACATGGGGAATTCTTAAGGAACAGGAAGATAATGTTTTGGTGACAACAGAGCGGTAGTGGAGGTCATCAATTGGCAAGGAGGACACTCTGTGTCAACAAACAGGGTTTTGAGACAACTGGTGCTGTGGGGCTAAGACTAAACATGTCAATCAGAGTCTGACTGCTATATAGGAGTTCCTGGTCTGCCCACACACTGGGAACATACTAAGAATGTGGAAGATGGTGGGCTAATTGCTATATAGAGATATGTGAGAAAACTGGTATAACCTGTGTGATTGTCTTCCACAGGGCGGGAAAGGAGCAGGCGGGTCTAGATCCTCTGGCATTATTACATTTATTGGGCAGAGATGGGGCGCCATCCATCGGAGAAAAACAGCTAGGGCAGGGCCCGACAAAAGTGATGGTTTATTGGAAAGGGTCTGGGGCATGAGGTGGGCATAGATCATGCCAACCTTGGAGGAGCTGGTGAAAAGTGATCACAGACAGACCTGCTGATAATACATTTGAGAGGTAATGATTTGGGAGAGCAACTATGGGGATTGTTGTGCAAGGAAATACTAAGGGACCTCAGCAATTCAGCAGTTTGGCCACAGGTGAGGACAGCATGGTCAGAGATGGCACCTAGGATGGTTTGGTGGCAGGCTAGGGACATAAAAGGGTGGAGCAGGCTAAGAAGAGGATTAACAGGCAGGTGACAGGATGGTTAAGTGGATAGGGGATATAAATAGCCCATAAAGACATTTCATTACCAACCCAGGGAAGTACAGACCAGGGATGTCAGCATATGTGCTACAATTGTGAGATAGTGTAGAAATTTGGGAAAAGAAGGGTGGGGTGGGGAAGCCCATCATTCCATCACCTAAGCTGGAGATGGGTTAGTGGAAATTTTGGGGAAAAATAAAATGGGGGTGGAAAGGCAGGGGCAGGTAAGATCCATGGGCCAGGCGCAGGCGGCCTGGGCGTGGAGGCAGATGAAAAGAAGGCATACCGTTAGGAAGTAACAATATGGGGCGGTTGCCATTGGCAACCAGACCAACGAGAGGCAGCAATGGAATAGGAGAAGGGTATTGGGCTTTTCAAGTGTCCGGACCCCAGAAGACAAACGACAACAGACTATTCAAGGGAAAGTGGATGAAGGGTATCGGCTTTACAAATGCCCGGACCCCAAGAAGATGACAGGAGAACCAGAGACATTCACAAAAGACAATTGAACTATGTGATTGTACAGAATATTAACTGTTGGACTTTATGATGGATAACGTGGGAAAGAAAAGGAATGTTTGTAAATATGTAAATTTTGAAGTGGTAAAGGTGATGTGATGCAAAAAAATAAATTGCCAGTCAAGCACCCACTAAGAAGTTGTCTGCGTTATTTTCAGAATCTCCCTCTGACAAATGTGTTGCCCCTACAGGTCAACCTAAATTGTCAGGGGATTCTTAGGAAAAAGGCACAGGGGACTTGACTGGCTGGGTGGATGGGGCAGGTTAGGTTAGGTAGGCTCAGGGTGAGGTGAGGGGATGGTAGAAACTGAACCTGCTGTATTGAATGGAAGACTTTGAGTTTGCTTGCATGCTGGAGGCAACAGCCAGTTCTTGCTTGTCTGCATAGTTGATTACTCACTTCAGCCCTTGTCTTGAAATTGATGCAAAGAACATTCCTGAGGGTTCATGCTGACTGGTTTAATCATTTCAGAAATATTATGAACATAAACATGATAAACATATAGTTCATATGTGGGTGTGAGGACATTATAAAACAGTGAAAGGGCACATTTTGTGTTGGAGAGCAAAAATGTCTGTTTGCCTTACTGGTGACACCTATTTTATGAGTATGGAACAGGTCCTGTACTTGAAAATTGGAGGAACATATCCCGCATGTGTATGACCTTGTAAACATGAAGATAATCATATCTATCACTTAGAACAAAATGGTTAGCAAAATGCAATGTATACCTTGTTTTTACTTTTTTAAGAGGCTACTCCAAGGGATTGACAAAAAAAAAAAATAAAAAAAGAACAGTGAGCTGATTGCATAACAAACAACCCTTTTGTACAGAAGGAGGTGGTTGTCCAGAACAGTAAGCCAGAGGAGGAGTGATGCTCCTTGGGTTAAAGACAGTAGAAGGAGTTTTAGTACAGCTATAAGTAGGGTACACTCATGAGGACAATGAATAAGTAAGGTTGGGACAGTTGGTATGTAATGGAATGTCAGTGATTCAGATGCCCTTGCCTAGCAGGTGCCAAAGGTGTGGGCATGGGACTGACTGTGTCACCGTTAGACATAGCTGTCAGTCAGGAGAGAAGCAGGTACAACCAGAAAAGGCTAATAATGCCAGGCCTTTGGGCACTGTGGATACCTCTGGATTTCTTATCAGGGTGGACACTGGCTAGAGCCCACTAAACTGCTTCTGTTCACAGCAGCAGGTAGAGTTGGTGGCTAGATTTTGGCCTACATAGCAGTTGGCTACAGGATGCAGGATGCAGACCAGGAGCACAGGAGCCTTTGAGAGAAATGGCTGCTACTTGAAAGCATGGCAGGAGCAGGTGCCAGTTGCTGTCAAGGCATCAAGAGTGGCAGAGGTCATGGACCCATCAAGGCTTTAAGGGTGTCATGGGAACAGCAAATGGAACACTACTGGCAAACAGGGAAGGATATTGGGCACTGGTAAACAGATTCCAAGCTGCTGAGATCTGTGGGAAGTGTTGAGGTTGTTGCCTATAGTGGGCAGTAGAAGAGGGACCACCAAAGGTGTGCGAGGAATCCCAGGGGTGTCCCCAGAAGGAGACCTTATGATGACTTTTGGGCCTGTGGTGGGTCCCCAGAAGACATTCTGAAAGATCTTTGTTGGGACCACCGGAAACTGTCCTGTGCCATTACTTCAGAAGTCAGCAGGCAAGATCTGCAGCCATTTAATACAACAAGAAAAGGTTGGAGAAGCATTTCCAGGCAGAAGGAAAAAAGGACCTCTGTCTAGGATGTGCCCATGGTTTGTCCCTCTGAGGAAGGGATTTGGGAGGGGCTGATCAGTGGGTTTGCTAGGTAGCACATGTAGCTGTTTATTGGTTAAGATCCAGTGAGCACTTGCTGGGATCAGGACATTAGGTACTTAGGTAAAACAGGAATAGATGTGCACCATAGGCACTTCTAGTCTAGTCTACCCCCACTATACAGCAGTGATCCACTTGTTATCCACTTTTATCCTAGGTATCCATGTGGGCATTTAAGTATATCTTAAATTATACACTGGTGTGTGAAAATCCTGTAACCTCATTGATCAAAACATGTTACATGACCGTGGGTAAATCCTGCATAATCCACGGCTGAGGGATGGCATTTATAAAACATAATTAAACCCATTTAAAATTTATTTTACACATGGGTCCATTGTATAATTGCAATAAGGCACTCCAGGGTGTAAAGTTATTGGATGATTTACCCACTTCTTGTGTGGTTAAAGTCACTTTCGGCTAATATCACAAATTTACACACCACACAAAGTGGAGTAAATCCCAAATAACCCACACCTGCTGTGCCTTATTGCTTAAACAATCTAAGTGTGGGGCATCAATGATATACTGAGGCAAAGTATTCCAATAATTGACTACTCTCTGTGTGAAGTAAGAACCTCTTTTATCAGTTCTGAATGGTTTTCCAAATAGTTGTTTATTATGGTTCCTAGTATTGTATTGTATGTTGTATCTTTGAGTTCAAGACCCACGTCTGCTAATAACTCTTCAGTCTTACATTATAGACTAGAATTAGATTTCCTCAAATGTCTCCTTTCTAAGCTATGCAGTCCTAATATTTTCAACCTGTCTTTGTAATTGAATTTGTCAATTTAATATAGGATTTAGTGAATCTCATCTGCACCTCTCCACTTTATGTATAGCACTCTTCAAATAGTGTGACCAAAACTGAAAGCAGTAATCTAAGTTTGGTTGCACCAGGGATCTATACAGGGGCAAAACAGCATTCCTATGTTTGCTAATAAAATTTATTTTGATACTATTCAAAATCCTGGAAGCTTTAGTAACAGCACCTGAGCTATTGAATCTTGATTGAATAACAACCACTAGGTCTCCTTCATCCCTGACAGCTTTTAATACAGTGCCATCTAAATTGTAAGTTGCACAGATGTTTTTGTTACCCAAGTGGAATACTACATATTTAGCAGGGTTAAAGTTAATCTCCAGTGTCACAGGCAAGTTAAGTAGCGAGTCAAGATCAGCCTGAATCTTGGCAGCATCATCCCAGTTTTGTACTCTGCCACCAATTTTAGTGTCGCCAACAAGTTTGGTAATGAGTCCATTTAGCCCTAGATGTAGGCCACTAATATGTACGTTGAACAGTATTGGACCCAAGGGAGACTTCTGTGGTACCCTACTCATGACAGGAATATAATTTGAGACAGTGCTACCTACCCTCACCTTTTGTTTCCTGTCAGTTAACCAGTGGCAGATCCATTTTACCACTCTACTGTCAATATTTAGCTTATCTAGTTTTTTTAATAATCTACCATGGGGCACTTTTTCGAAGGCCTTACTAAAATCTAAATAAATAACATCACATGGTATAGTTTGATCTAAGAAATCGTTGATTGGTTCATAGAAGGATATAAGGTTGGTCACACAACAGCACCTCTAGTAAAACCATGCTGGGTCCTGTCCATCAAATCATTTCTATATATACTTTCTAATATAAATTCTTTTTAGGATACTCTCATGTTTTACCTAGAATAGATATCAGACTAACAGGCCTATAATTAGTGATCAATTCTTTCTTTTCTTTTCTAAAGATGGGGCTAACAATGGCTTCTTTTCCAGTCATCTGGGACTAAACCCGTGGTGAAGGACGATATAGATATACAGTATGTTACTTAATGGATCAGGAATTAAATGGGCCATGTTCTTAATAGTTAAATGGTAAATGCTATTGACCCTAGTGCTTTGTTAAGATTGTTATTGACTCCTAGTGCTTTGTTAGGGTTGATTCTACTTAATTCTTTAAGAATTTTATTAGGGCCAAATAATATTTTGCCCAGGTCATATCAACCATTTTGACACCTCTGCTATTAAAGGTGGTTGCAATATAGTTATTTAAATTCTCTACCCGTTACTGCTGGGTTACCGATTAACTCACCATTTATGACAGACAAGGTACGATTACTGACTCCTTCCCTTTAAGGAGTTGATATAACTGAAGAAGGCATTTGGGTTTGCCTTATTATAAGCTAAACCGGTCTCAAATTTGCATTTACTTCTCTTTATAGAAGATCTACATTTTTAAGTCCTTTTATAAATGTCAAAGTTGACACTGCTAGGATCTTCTTTGAACTTTTTATAAAATCTCCTGTTTATTTTTCTTTTATACCCATATTTAGCCATTTAAATCTAAGTTTATTTTTTGAGATTTTTGCATTTTGGAACCCATTTGGCCTGTAATTCCAGTAGCTAATCCTTCAAATCATTTCATTTCTCTGTTGCTGTCTTATCAGAAAACACTGTTTTCCAGTCCTAATCAGTTAGATCATGGGCCATAGCAACAAAATCAGCCCTATTGAAATTGTCGATTGACTGGGCCCTAGATGTATTTCTAGAATTTTAACAGATTACAAGACATATCATGCAATGGTCACTGCTACCAAGAGGAGTTAATACAGTATAGTTTATTGCCCAATTTTTAATATTGGTCAGTACCAAGTGTAACAGATTACTCCTGCTTGTGTGTACCAATACCAACTGTTTTAGGTCACACTCATTAATGATTTAAATTTATCCCATACCCAATTGACTGGTTAATGTTCCATTTGCCCAATCAATGGAGTGAACGTTGAAATCACCAAGTATCATAATGTTCTTGTTGGTCATGCATCTATCATACATAAGGCCTGATTCCAAGATGGCTTATACATGGCACAACCAAGTTATGCCAAATCCCATGACATAAATCGAACTAGCTATGCATTACACCATTTGCTATTCCAAAGGTGCCTTGCAGCATGCTGTATGCGGAGTTCGCCAAATGTGGGTTACATCACCCACTATGCCCAACCTGTAAATGGCATGGCATAAAGGTGGGTTACAGCAGCAACTGCAATCTTATTCCAAAAGGGCAGCTGCTGTAACCCACTTTGCTATTCAACAGCCGTAATGGTGCAGCAGAGTTAGACCATCATGGAGATGGTCTGAGGGACATCCATCCATGCCAATCAATAGCTGCCACTCTGCAGTTCCATGGCAAAGGTACTGCAGTGCTCCCTGTGCCCCAGACACATTCATGCCCCCACCCCAAATGTCAGGGACCCCAGGGTCTGATAGGCAATGTTCACCCCAAACACCAGTGCCACCTGACCAGTCCCCCCATGCCTCCTGGTGCATGCAGCGGTGTTCGGTGTGGGAGGGGCAGTTCGCAGTGGGCTGTGACTTGTGGCATGCAGGGCCACTGCACCATGCTTGTGGCGCTAGTCTATGCTAGCTGCAAGGTGCAGGACGAGGTGCTGTGGACCCTTCCTGTCTTGGAATATGGCATAAGGTCCTCGGCAAAGTGCAGCATTCATCTGTTCTTTCCTCCTTTTATCATCATGCCTGCAGTCAAGTGCTGTCATTGACTTCAAATCTGAACCTGGTCAGTAAGTTTCTTCTAGTCAGGTTTTTATAAGAGTCAGATATTGTTCTCATTTGTGAATTATTTTATTATTTTATATCCATTTGCATTTTTGCATTGTTTGCAGTATTGCATGTCATTTTGTTTTGAAATGTCTTTTATTCAGTTTTTTGCTTTTGTCGTTACTGTTTCTAAATTTAACCTAAAGACATCTGTTAGACTTTGCAGTAGCCCATTTGGTTTTATTATTTTTCTCTGCTTCCATGCTGGAGAACTTTATGTTTAGTTTTAAATAATTGATTGCTTCCTGTATGCAGTCTCAGAAGTCTATTGTCACTCATGTTGTATGCTTTGATCCAGTAGCTGATTATTCGTTCCTGTATTTGGCAGCCTATTGAATATTGGTCTAATCAGCCCTGACCATAGCTGAAGGAGTTCCCTTTGGTTATCCAAGTAATTTTTTATAAAATAGGTTTTTAAAAGTATCTAGGTTTTTCTTTTCCTGTAAGCCCCATATTTCCACCCCATACAGCAATTGGCTATGGATTTAAGCATTTACTACTTTTAAATAACCTGTTACTGAATGTCCCCATATTGATGCCGACATTTGCTCATGACTGGCAGGAACCTCTTTGTTCTCAGTTCTATTTCCTTGATATGTTTATTCCATTTTAGGTCTTTTGATATAATGATACCTAAGTGCAGAAACTGTTTACTACTTCTATTTTGTTTCCTCTTACATTGTATCTTTAGTTTCCTTTCTCGTACATGCAGATCATTGTATTTGTTTTTTCTTAGTTTATGTGTAAGTCTGCCTCTTTGCCTTCCTCATAAAGTTTGTCCAAACAGTGTTTTATCCTCAAATAACTTGTAGACATTAGGACAATATCGTCCGCATATGCCAATATGGGCATGCCTTTTACCCAGCTTTGCATATGGTGTTCTGGGTTGTACAGTTTTGTTAGGATTCTATTAAGATATAGAGTGAACAATATGGGTGAGAGGGTACATCCTTGTTTCCCTCCTTTATTAGTAGGGAATGGTTCACTTTTACATCCTAGTGAGTTATATCTTACCTGTGTAAGGTAAGATAAAACTCACCTAATTTCTCTAACTCAACCCATAGTTTGGCTCTGTTTATGCTGTCAAAATCAGCTTTTAAATCAATGAAAGCACAATAGATTGTTTGCCCTTTGACCGTCCTCTATTTATATATTAGGTGTACTAGCATGTAACATTGGTCTATGGTTGAATGCTTGACTATAAATCCAGCTTTGGCCGCATCCAGTAACTTGTTTTCTTCTATCCATTTTATGATTCTGTTGTTAATTTTTTTAATACTTTTTGGCAGGTATCTATTAGACTTATTGGTCTATAGCAACTGGATTATTCCTATCACACTTTATAAACAGGGGTAATATTATGGTTTTTTAGCTTTCCGGTGTAATTATGGTTTTGATTATGGTTTGAAATAGCTTGTTAATATTCCTATCCAGATCTCTGTGTTTCTCCACAACACTTTTACTGGGACCCCATCTGGCCCTGGGGCTTTCTTTGATGAAAATGTAGCCATTGCTTGCTCAATCTCATGTGGGGATATTTCTATTTCTGGCTTGATATGATTATTGTTTGTATTTTCCTTGTCTAAGGACTCCAAGTAATCTGTCCTGTTGTCATAGAATAACTTTTTATAGTGGTCTACCCATTGTTTGGGTTCTATATTTGGGTCTGGTTTGCTTCTGAATTCTCCTATCCCTTATTTACTATATGCAAAAACACTTTGCTGTCTTTTGAGTGTACTATTCTTTCTAATTTTGCCCATAATTGTCTGATATACACTCATTTTATGTTTGCGTGCATGCATGTGCAAGAAACATAGTGCCATCATCCGAGTTTTCGAGGTGTGGCAGCCCTCTTCAATTCAGTCAGTGTGTTTGCAGGCATGGCGCGGTTCTCCAATGCCTGCTGGAGCTGTCTATGACAGCTCCAAAATGCAAGGGCATACAGCTGAAAGGGGAGCTATGCTTCAGTGAGCAGCGATAAGATTGCCTGCTCATGCACCTCCCCTACACACACACACACACACATGCCGCATACTGCGTGCTGGCCCCAAAGCACACACTGTGTAGCCAACAGGGTGCCCAATCCCCGTCGGCTGTGCTGTGCCCCCTCAAAGCATAGTTATATATGCCACACTGGGTGCCCACCCAGCATAGCTGCACATCATTATAGCCAATGGGGTGCCCAATCCCCGTCGCTCCACTGTC
Organism: Neoceratodus forsteri; assembly: GCA_016271365.2. Classification (NCBI taxonomy): domain Eukaryota; kingdom Metazoa; phylum Chordata; order Ceratodontiformes; family Ceratodontidae; genus Neoceratodus; species Neoceratodus forsteri. The sequence goes on from CM028130.1 coordinate 1,232,215,582, forward strand.
CCTCCCCAAGTACAGTATGCCACTGGAGCCCACCCCAGCATGGCAACAGATGCCATTGCCGATGGGGTGCCCAATCCTCCGTCGGGCTCCACGCCCCCACCAGCTATCTTCCAGCTAACGCTGGGAGCCCACCCCAGCGTGGTAAACGTCCCACATCATCATTTTTAAAAAAACCTGAAACTTAAAACGGTCCTTCATTGTCTCTGCCCCACCCACACCCATCCACTGTGCACCCTGCTTCCCCACACCCCCACCCCATACTTACCTCCGGACTCAGCGCGACGATCTTCGTGGACCGGGAACACGTCTGCCTCTTCAAAGCAGACCGCAAACTGAGAAAATGCCGGTAAGCTGTATAATGGGATACAAAGGGGATAAGACCTTTATAGGTACATTAGGGAGTGAAGAAAGACCAAAGGAGGGATACTGAGGCTTAATAAAGGGAGGGAATGTGGGTAGAGGGTGACAATGAAAAGCAGGGATACTGAATGAATATTTCTGCTCAGTATTTACAAAGGAAGAGGAGGGGAGGTACCTAAACCAAACAAGAGAAACACTCTGAAGACGAGGTCAATACCAGTCCATTTACAGAAGAAAGGGTTCTGAAAGTACTAATAAAATTGAAGGTGGACAAAGCAATGGGGCCTGATGGGATTCACCCAAGAATTCTAAAAGAACTAAGGGTAGAACTAATGACACCACTGACTACTCTCTTTAACAAATCATGGGAGGATGGGGTGGTACCTGAGGACTGGAGGAGGCAGATGTGATTCCTCTTCACAAAAGTGGGAGTAGGACAGAGGCAGGAAACTACAGACCAGTTAGTTTGACCTCAGTGGTAGGTAAAATGATGGAATCACTTCTGAAGGAAAGAATTGTTGAGTACCTAGAGGCCAGTGGGGCACAGGACCCAAGGCAGCATGGATTCACGATGGGAAGGTCATGTCAGATGAATCTAATAGATTTATTTGACTGGGTTTCCAAAGTAGCAGACCAGGAGGGGCTGTAGACATGGCTTACCTAGATTTTAGCAAGGCATTTGATACAGTCCCACACAAAGATTAATACACAAGTTAGCCAGCCTTGGGTGGGTCCCAAGGTGGTAGCCTGGATAAAAATTGGCTAGACAACAGGACGCAAAGGGTAGTAGTAAATGGAGTCCACAGTGAAGAAAGGAGGGTTACTAGTGGGGCACCGAGGGTTCAGTACTGGGACCGGTCCTTTTAATGTCTTTATAAGTGACATTGAAGAGGAACTAGAAGGAAAAGTATGTCTCTTTGCAGATGACACAAAGATCTGCAACAGGGTTGATACACCAGATGGAGTGGAAAGGATGAGAAGGGACTTGGCAAGGTTGGAGGAATGGTCAAATGTATGGCAGCTCAGATTCAATGCAAAGAAGTGCAAGGTAATGCACCTGGGAAACAAAAACCCAGGGCAAGAGTACACAATGGGGGTGAGATACTGACACAGTAAAAATGGAAAGGGACCTGGGGTAATTATATCAGATGACCTAAAGGTGGGCAAGCAATGTGAGAAGGCAGTAAGGAAGGCTGGGGGATACTGGGATGCATAGGGAGAGGCATCAATAGTAGAAAACAGGAAGTTGTTATCCCTCTGTACAGACAGTTGGTGAGACCCCATCTGGAGTACTGTGTGCAGTTCTGGAGACCCCATCTCTGCAAAGACATTGACAGAGTGGAGGCTGTCCAGAGGAGGGCAACAAAATGGTGCAGGGTCTGCACCAGAAGACATCTGAAGAAAGACTAAAGGAGCTGAATATGTATACCCTTGAGGAAAGGAGGGAGAGGGACATGATAGAAACTTTCAAGTACCTCAAGGGAATCAACAAAGTCCAAGAGGGTGGCATCTTTCAGAAAAGAGATGTGCAAGAACAAGGGGCACAATTTGAAGATAGAGTGGGTCGGCTCAGAGGTAATGTGAGGAATTATTTTTTCACAGAGAGGGTTGTGGATGCATGAAACAGCCTCCTGAGGAGGTTGTGGAGTCAAGAACAGTGAGGAATTTAAGAATCCATTGGACAGACATAAGGCAGTCCTAGTGGGGGTAGGAGGAAGTAAGCTGTTGGTTAATTAGGATCTGCAGCATATCTGTTAGGTAGGAAAATGGGCAGACTAGGTGGAGCCAAGTGGTCCTCATCTGCCGTCAAATTCTATGTTTCTATGTTTCTATATTAGATAGGGTTTTCAACTTTGCTGCATATCTCAGCCATTTTTGGAATTTTGCACCAAATTTTCAACATGGGGTTTTGGGACCCCTTCTCATGAATGCTCTCACTGTCATGGCGTTAATCGGGCCCGAAGGGTGATTTATGATCACTGCACAAAATCACCTTTCAGGACTGAGTAATAAAGCGACACTGCCACTGTTCATAAAAGTGGGCTCTAAAAAGCCTATGTTGAAATTTGGTGGAAAATTCCTAAAAGCTCAACTGCTTTAGTGGGTGCTATGCAGTTCTTCATCATCATAAGTTCACGAATTTTTCAATATTTTCACTCCAGATTTTCAACATTGCCATTTTACCACACCTCCTTATGAGCAGTACAGCTGTCATTTTCTCATCTTGCACAAAATGTGTTTCAACCATGTAGCACACAATGGCACAGTCGGTGTGTGAAATTAATGTATGGGACACATTAAGAAAATTACAGTGACACTGTTCATGAGCAGAGGTCTTAAAATGGCTATGTTGAAAATTTGGTGAAAAATTCCTAAAAATGACTGTTTCACAGTACGTTGCACAGTTCTCCTACGCACTGTAAGTTTGCGAATTTTCTTTATTTTCACTCCAGATTTTCCACATTGCCATTTTATTACACTTCCTTATGAACAGTACAGCTGCCATTTTTCACATGTCACCTCAAATGTGTTTCCACACATGTAGCACACAATGGTGCAGTCGGTGTGCGAAAGCAATGTTTGGGACAGATTAAGAAAATCACAGTGACACTGTTCATGAGCAGAGGTCTTAAAATGGCTATGTTGAAAATTTGGTGACAAAAGTCCATAAAATGACAGTGTTAGAGTGAGCATTGTGCAGTTTCCACACACCCTCGTAAGTTCATGACTTTGTAATATTTTCAGTCCAGATTTCCACTAGTGGCATTTTCCACACTTCCTTATGAACAGTACAGCTGTCATTTTTCACAACATGGCGAAATGTGTTTTCACACTTTCAGCACAGAGATGCGTGGTCACTGTGGGAAATCATTGTTCAGGACAGATAAAGAAAATCACAGTGACACTGTTCGTGATCGGAGGTCCCAAAATGCCTGTGTTGACAATCTGCTGTAAAAAATCCCCAACCTAATTACATTACAGGTGTGCGTTTACAGTTTCTATCTGCGCTCATGACTTCACCAGTTTTTTAATATTTTACTGCAGATTTGCAACATTGCCATTTTTACACCTCCTCATGAACAGTACAGCTGTCATTTTCACATCCTGTTCGGAAAGTGTTTTTGCACCTGTGGTGCTAAATGCCGTAATGCTGTGCATAAGCAGCTTTGGCTAACAAACTGATATTACCACTGTTCATGAGGTGGGGTACAAAAAAAAAATGTTGAAAATTTGGAGTGAAAATACCAATGAATGCCTGAGGTGTTAGGGTTTCCAACCATAATGCCCCACCCTGTAGAGAATGACAGGCATCAGGGTGTGACTTGGGATTCTTGCCTGTAATGCTCATACTATTCCACATCCTGCAGCCAGTGAGAGGCATCAAGGTATGCCTTGAACTCTTGGCCCCAAAGTTCACCCCATTCTCCTGTACCGCAATCCATCTCACCATATTTCCTGATGGAATGGGTGCGATAAGGGCTAAAGACCCCAAGGCACACCGTGACACTTGTCAGTGTCTGCAGGGTAGGGTGTGGTGAAATGGCTGGCCGTTATGCCTGGCGAGTCCAAAGGCACACCCCAATGCCTGTCACTCTGCAGGGTGGTGGTGGGGTTGGCTTCAGTTCAATACTTCACTGCCATTTCTATTATGCAGCTCTGTAACTTCTACACTACCAATGCCAATGCCAGCAAGCAAACATTTGGCATTGACAAATGCTTGTTTATGTAACATTTGTACATAATCTTTTCTGAGTTTGTTTAGCTCTTTTATGTTTTCCTTGTTGCAGTTTCTTTTGCCTTCCTTAGTCATTTGTTTAAATGTCTCTTTGCTTGCTGACATTCCTTATTAAACCACACTGTTCCTTTTCTGTCCTTGAGAGTCATTTCATTACTTATGTTTTCAGCTATTTTTCCATAATCTGTTAATAATTTTTTAAATTTTGTAATCGTCTTCCTCTTTTTCAATAGTTCAGTCATTATATCCCATATTCCCTTGTCTTCCAATAATTCTGTGAAATCCACATCTCTCTCTCCTTTTCTAGGAGATGCATTTTGTTTCCTAATTTCCAAGGGTATGTTTTTCCAAATACTCTCCTCTATTGTCCATCAATTTTAAATGCAGTTCCATTGTGCAATGTTCTCTTTCTGCTTTGGGATAATATGGAGATCCGTGCATTTGTTCAGTATATTTATATTTATCCATGTATGGTGTATTAATGACACCCTTGGACCAGCCTGGAAAAAGAGAAATTAGCAGCCTTATAGAGGAGTTTGGAGTTTTCAGCTTGAGAGCAGAGACTGCAAGGTTGTAGCCTTAAAACATCAGTGTCAGCAGCTGAACATAAAGTGGCCCACAAGCTGTGTTCCTCCCAGGTGGGGTAAGTGTGCTGGAAACTGCTTTTGCTGCAAGCCAGAGTAACTGTCCATGCTGGGGCTAGAGGCTGAGCCAAAGCCCAGCTTCATTGTTGAGTTCAGAGAAGAAGGTGTGCCAAAGCTATTAGTCTGGGAACACCCAGCCTGCCTTTTCCCAGTCTGAAGAGAAGATCACCAGAGAAGCTGATGGTGAGAGGACTGCCTGGTGAACATGGTCTACAAAGACCTCATAGGTGAAGCTGCAACGGCCAGGCAGGTGAAGTCCAGCATTCTTCAATTTCTTCAGTCAGCCCTGCTGTTGCTGTGGTGCACCACCAATGAGATATGTCCATGATACTGTGAATAAAGTTTAAGCCACCCACTTTGAACTTCTGAACTAAGTACTCCTGAGCTGCGGCTTTGGGGAGTCTTTATTTAGCTAGCAAGCTGGGTTAAAATCTGGGTGTTAGGTCCTAGGCAGGACTCAGAAAAGGTCAGAAAACTGTGCTCAGACCTAAAGTTCCATTGTTTCTACTGTTTAAAGTTATTTGAGCCCCAATGAAAGATCCCCAGTAACCTCTACATGGTGGTGAGGCACCCACCGAGGACTTTAGAGATATTTGGGGGGCAGCTGCCATTGGGAAAGGTGGGTGCACCTGTTGGTAGGAAGTGGGATTGTGTGGGGTGAAGTTGTTTCAACAGTTGTTAATGTTGTTGTGCTATTTTTCTCCCTCTTTCTCCTTCCCCAAAATAACCGCTGTTAATTATTAATGTTACATTTCTGTATTGTGAGTCATTACAAGAAGGGACATTGTTATTGTATGTGGAGGGTCGTTGGGAGCAGTTAGTGTATATTTCCTTGGGGGTGGTAACCTACAATCTGTACACAGGTATTCCTTGTCATAGCCTCAGATAAGGGGCACTTGGTCATTACTTCTGTCTACTTTGAATCCAGGCTGGCACCCTGAGAGGTGTGTGCAGAGATAGCCAAGTGCTCCAGAAACAGCTGAGAAACAGTCAGAGGGGCTGTAACATATATCTATGAGTGATTCTATTGAAAATCCACACAGTGGTAAATGATACAATATTATAAATTTCATTACATGTGAAAGCTTGGGAGTTTTGTATGTGGCAATATGAAAATGTGGCAAGTTTTACATTGCAAAACTAAGAGGCAGTTCAAAATAAGAATAGCAGAACTTCTATACAGGCTAAGCCCACAAATGATCCCAGAGACCAGAATAATGATAGCTAACAGCATTCTTCTACCCAGCCTAACATAGCTGCCCCAGTCCTGCATTCACTTCCTAAACAAGAGCTCAGTAGCATGCAGGCACAATATACCAAAATAGCCTGATTCACCTCCAAGCTGGCACCACTGTGAGGTATTGGCCTCCTTGAACTGGCGTTCCTGAGTCACCGACTTCAGTACCCTCTGTTGTGCACATATTCAAACTAATGCAAGATCCCCCCAACAGAGAGTGGTGCTGGCCTGCTATACCCAAAAGAACAGGTAGAATGCTTCGGACATCTGGCAGGAACCTACGGAAGTGTCCAGGCTAAAGATGGCCGCCTGTGGCAAATCCTTTTCCTACTTAGCATCTAGACTTGGAATAAGCTCGCTGTTTTCCTGCAGGAATCCAGCTCCCTGGGATCCTTCTATAAGAGGCTCCATGAGCATCTATTGGAAATCAGGAACTGCACCAGCACTTAATCAGTACTTGGTCTGACCAAGCTCTAGGTAGGCCAATGCACTTGGTCTGAGCAAGTACAATGTCAGTCATGCATGGCTGCTGTACAGCCAAATGCCTGTACAGTGCCATAAGTCTTCATGGGAGGCATCAAGATCTGACTATTTTCATTGTTATCCATATAGTGAATGTGCTCTGTACTAATCTTCCCATTGCATTTTGTTTAATCAGAATGTACCTTTATTTTGAGTTGTCTACCAATGTATGTAGTTCTGTTATGTCTTTACCACTGTCAATGCTGTATTTATATCCTGCTTATAACCAAGTGTATTGTTCCTCTCTTCATTGTGGATTACACTTGTAAATGATTTTGGGTCGCTCCTGAAAAAGGAATCTTCGGGATCCAGTGGACCTACCCAGTTAACAAAATTGAAATAAATAAATAAACACTGCAGAGCTATCCAACTATCCAACATGGGGATATTAAATATGCCACAGCTTTGATAATTGTCTACACCAAAATCAAGATGAACATGGCTTTTGGTTTAGAGCAACAGATAAAGTGCATGCTATGCCCGAGGATTTTGGATATACAGTATAACCTCAGAGCTTGTACACAACCAGGTTGAAATGGGAGCTTTGACATAACCCCACACATGCAAGTACAGTATAAAGAAATATATCAATGTATAGCTGTAATTCTGTCCTGCTGCTTATAGTAGGATTGTTAAAGTGAGCTGTTATACACAGTAATAAATCATTGTTTTTTTCTATATTACAGCTTTGGGCAAGCACCTGAAAGGAGAAATCTGTATAAGTAGCGACCAATAGAAAGCATTCATTTATAACTAGTTCTGTACATACATTCTTAATGCATAAGTGAGGGTAGAAAGTTTTTTAAAATGTGTGTGATCTTTTTAAATGTATGTAGATTCACTTGTAAATTTTCACATTATCCATTTATGATGTCATACCTTATGTATTTAAGATGCTGTGGGTTGGGGCTAAACATGCCGTTTGATAAAGGACCTGTTCTGAAATGCATCAAGTCATGTTTTTTAATGATGGCACCTCAATAAAGTTGGCACAAATAACTGTGTATTTTCCATGAGCTCGTCGTTCATTTATGGTGGTGAATGTCACAAATGCACTCAGCAGGTCAGGCCCTCTGCTCCCACAGTGCCAACCTCCTAGTGCAATATTGTGAACAGGTAACAGACAGGGTAACCCTCTTGTTTGCTTGTGGGTCCAAATCACCTTTGGTCTCAAGTTCTGGGGAATTCAAACTGTGAACCTTATGCTAGCGTATCCAAATGTACAGGCTCAGATAATCTGCTATTTGGGGAATGCCAGATATCTTTTGCCTAAGGGCACCTAACCAGGTATCCAAAATGAACCCTTAAAACTCTATAAAAGGCCTTAGGTGTATTCTTACCTTTTCCCAGTTTAGTAACACCATCAAGCTTATGAACAGTTTTGTCAGTCTTAGCACTCTATAAGTCACATGCAAAAGAACTTCTGAAGACACACCCAGGCAGTCTTTCAAAATAATATATTTACTAAAATGGATAAAAATATGTAAAATGTAAACACAGACCACTATATCAAAGAGCATACAATCACATAAAGAAAACAAGAAAAACTACAGACAAACTCCTACCAACATACAGTTAGATCTTTTCTATCTAATGTATTACCTCTGTACAGTGCTAAGTTACACCAGAGATCTTGTTTCTTAAGAGCCCAAAAAGATGTCACTAAGTTCAGCTGCAGCATTCAGTTTAAACTGTGTCTCTCTCACACACACCCCTTCTATGATGTCATCTAGCTCCTCCTTTTAGAATGTAAAAAATAAAATTACAAACAATGATCTTCCTGTCAGGAAATATTTTAAATACTGTGACTTCAGCAAAACTAATTTCCCAAGTTATGTCAGTCTTTAATCAAGCCTTTTCTTTGATCTTGAGCAGTTCCTATTCCCAGGGCATATCAAAGATTTTATGACTTTAGCACCATAGTGATATAACATGTTTTTCCTCTAAGATGTCATAAAAGTTTACAAGCCCTATATCTTGGCAGCTGGTTGGGTCTAATTAAGACAGGAAAACAAGAGACCCTTAATTAAGTCTCTCTAGTCTTTTAATTACCTCCTGGGTTCAGGTTAATATATCCTGTTATTTCCACTAAAACCTTGGGGGCACCCATAGCACAGGATGTCTCCTGTGAGACACTCACATATCACATTCTATATTACAAATATCATATAACACTCATAACCAGCTGGCCAAGTGTCACAGTCCTCCCACCTAGACTGAATTTGGGGGCTTTGTCCCTGCATGGGATGAGTTCCCAAATCAGCTCACTCTTCATATACACATGACAGGCCATTGGCGTTCTGATTAGTCGCTCCAGCCCTATGTAAGATCATCATGTCATACCTTGCAAGGCAAGACTCCATCTTAACAGTCTACCATTAGTTTTTCCTATTTGGGTCAGCCAAATCAGAGGGTTGTGGTCATTTGTACCTCAAATGTTGCCTGTATAAGTATGGCTCTAACTTCTTTAGGGCCCACACTATGACAAGACATTCTTTTCCACAGTAGATTAAGCCTGCTCCCTGGGAAGTAACTTTTACTCGGGTACACTACAGGGTGATCTTTCTCTTGGTTGGATGTCTGACTCAGTACTGCCCCAATACCCATGTCTGAGGCATCAGTCTGAACTACAAAGGGTCTGCTATAGTCAGGACTTGTCAATACAGGAGCATTGCACAGTGCCTCCTTCAGTCTGGTAAAGGCTTTTCACAGGCGAGTTGCCAGGTAATTTTCTTAGGCATCTTTTTCTTTACCAGGTCAGATAGGGAGCAGCCAGAGCACTGTAATTGGGTACAAATTTCCTATAGTACCCTGCTTTCCCAAGAAAACCCTCATCTGCTTCTCATGCTTTCTGGTCTGGGCACACCTTGATCACCTCTATTTTACTTGGCTAGGACAGAGTTGTCCCGGCCTACCACATGCCCAAGGTATGCCACTTCAACCATGGCCACCTGGCAATTCTCAGTTTTGACAGTGTGCCCTGCTCTGTATCTGTCCAGCACTTCCCTAAGGTGGGACAGGTGTTCCTCCCAGCTGGCACTCAAAGAGGGCAATGTCATCCAGGTATGCCATGGCGTAATCCTCAGCACCATTTAACACCTGGTTCACCAAACCTTGGAAAGTGGCTGGGGCATTCTTCATTCAAAGGCATTACTTTAAATTCAAATAAGCCTATTGGAGTGATGAAGGCCGACCTCTCCTAGCTCTGTCCATTAACTCTACCTGCCAATACCCTTTGACAGGTCAATAGTCGTAAGTACTGTAGGTCGCCTCCCCAACTTCTCCAGGAGTTCATCCATCCAGTACATCGGGTGGGCATCTGACTTCATAAGTGCATTCAGTCCATGATAGTCCACACAGAAATTAATAGAGCCATCTGGCTTGGGCACAAGGACTGTGGGTGAGGCCGAGGGCTGTGGGATCTCTGGATAACCCTAAATTGAGCATTTCCTCCACCTCCCTCCTAATGTGCTTTTTGACAGCCTCTGACACCCAATATGCTGTCTGCCATATGGGCATCTGTGTCCCTGTCTCTACATCGTGCACCGCTAAGGGAGTTAGTCCAGGCTTGTCGCTAAACAGTGGGGCAAAGTCTGCTAAACCTCCCTTACTTCCTAGATCTTGTCTGGGGTGAGCTGGGAGACAATTTCACTGCCTCCACAGAGGAATCCCACTTGCTTTCTTCCAGCAAGTCCAGAAGGAGTCTCCTTCGTCCATCCCTCCCAGGACTACATACTGCAAACACTATGTTAGCCCTATTAGCATATAGCTTCATCATGTTGACATGGTACATCCTTTCTGTATGTCTTCTGTCTGGTAACTCTATGATATAGTTCACGCCATTTACCTTTCTAACTACTGTGTACGGTCCTGCCCACTCAGCCTGCAGTTTGTCTTTCCGGACGGAAAAAGACCATGACTTCCTGACCCACTGTGTACAAGCAAGCTCTGGCTCTGTGGTTGTACCACACTTTTTGTTTCTGTTGGGCAGCTTCCAGGTTGCTCTGAGCTGTCCCCATAAGCTCCTTCAGCCTTTCCCTAAACCTAAGGATGTAATCCACTATGGGAGTTCCCTAGGTGGCATGCTTACCTTCCCAGTCCTCCCAGATCAAGTCTAGGGCCCATGTACCCAGCGTCCATATAAGAGCTCAAAGGGGAAAATCCTGTCAACTCTTGGGGCACCTCCTGTATGCAAACAATATACGGGAAGGTATTTCTCTCATCCCTCCTATGCTATTCAGCAAACGCTTGAGCATTGACTTCAGGGTACCATTAAATCTTTCCACAAGCCCATTGGCTTGTGGGTGATAAGGTGTCATGCATCTATGCACCACCCACATTCTCCCACAAACATTTCATCAGGTCTGACATGAAGAAACCCCTCAATCGGTGATAACCTCCTGTGGAAACCCAACATGGGAGAAAATCCCAAGTAAGGCATCTGCCACTTTGTCTGTCCTCAGTGAGGATAGGGTGACAGCCTCTGGATACTGGGTGGCATGATCCACCACAGTCAAGATGAACCTCTTCCCAGAGGAGCTGGGGGTATTTAAAGGCCCCCATATCCATTCCAATCTCTGGAATTGCTCATCCACAATGGGCAATGGAATTAGGTGGCTTGGATTTTCTACCCGCCTTCCCTTTTTCTTGGCACTGGTGACAAGACTGCAATACTCCTTCACCTGCTGGGTGAAGTTGAGCCAATAGAAATTCTGGGCCAACCATTGCAAAGTGTGTGCAATTCCCAGATGACCAGACAATGGAACATCATGAGCAATCTTGAGCAACTGCTCATGATACCCTGGGAATGACAAGCTGCCTGCCTTTCTCCCTCCCTCTGTCTTCAGAGCCTGAGTCCATTTTCCCAATAAACTTTATGTTTACCGTCACCTCCCTGTGCTCCATCAGAGTCTGCCTAAACCTTCAGCTTCTCTAGATTAGGGTAACTTTCTGAGCAGCTGCAAACTCCTTACATATTCCTAAGGCATGGGACTGATCCTCTTCAGTCTCTAAACTAGGGTCCTAGCACTAGCATCAGGGCACTCAGGATCACTACCATTCCTAACCCTCTGATAATGGGTCACCCCTCCTTCTTTGGAGTAACCCTCCATAGCTGTGTGGTTAACTGCTGCTGGGAAATTTCTACCCCTTTCATTAGTCTCCCTATCAAGAGACACAGGCTAGGGAACCAGCCTCCCAGTGATTTCCACAATGGCTTCTGTGGGGTCCAAGGAACTACAATTTTCCATTGCTGCTTGGCTATGGGTAACTGCACACACCATCCCCTGTTTGAGATTTTTGCCAAGGATGATGTCAACTGCTAAAGTTTTGGCTATACCACCTCTTGCACAGTTCCCCTGTTTCACCCCAGTCTAGGAGAACACTAGCGAGTGACAATGTTTTCTCCTCACCAGTAAAGTCTTGTACAGTGACATATTTATTGGGTATAAGCTGACCAGGCTCTACAGATCCCCTTTTACCAGCGTCAGGGATGTCCTGTGTCCCTTAACCCTTGTGTCTGTAGACCATTCACCGTGACTGGGTTCATGTGTTCCTCATGATCACAGGCATGCTTCCAGGGACACATAAACAACCCACTTTTCTAGCCCCATTCTGCATAATGGCTCGTCCTTTGGGACACTGTCTGTCAATATGCCCAGTTTCTTTACAAAACCAAGATTTGTTTCTTTTCTCAGAGAACTCTATTCTTTGAAACCTGGAGCTAACTAGTTTGGTGGAGGCAGTGAGGGTTTTAGCTGCCCTGAAGGTGCGCTTTTCCCTTTCTGCACTGCCACCACCCCATTTGCTCTCAGAGCAGGTCTGTTCTTGACATAGTAGTATGAGAGATCAGCAGCCTCTTGCACTGTTTTGGGATCTCAGTCCTCTAGTAAACTTTTCAACTCTGCTGGGCAGGACCAGAAAACTGTTCTAACAAAATAGCATTTTCAATTTTATCTACAGAGTTTGCTTCAATTCCCTCCCACCAGCGTTTTAAGCACACTCATGTTGTTGCTGGCTAGCTCTTGTGCACATGCCAGGGCTTTCTCATGAGCTTACGAATTTAGCTCTGCATACTTCTCTGCAGTTAAATCAAACTTTTTAAAAGTGTAGCTTTAAGTTTGTTGCAATCATTACTGTCCTGATTGTCCATTTGACCCAATGCATCCTGAACTTTCCTGGTAAGTAGTGGAGATAGCTGGAAGCTCCAGGACCCTCTAGGAATTTTACCCTGAAATAAACTTTTCAAAGGAATTTAAAAGGCATCCATATTCTCCCCTCTTTAAATTCAGCTGTCAATTTGGAATTCAATTTGTAACCCAGTTCTGTAGTTCCAGTTAAATCCAAGCCACTTACTTGCTCTGGTGCTGGTGGTTGGAATCGTAGCTTCTCCAATTCATGTCACCTCTGGGCTCACGCTCTGCATGTTCAGCTTCTCATTGTTCTCACTTCCTCTTCTCCTCTGCAGCTTGCTGTTGCTCACACTCTTCATGGTCAGCCTCCTGCTGTTCCCATTCAGCCTTTTGCTGTTCTCCTCCCTCTTCTCCTCTGTGGCTCATTTCTCTTGCTCAGCATGTCTCTGGAACCCAGCTCCATCTGCACAACTCAGTCTTCAGCCTGATTGCTTCTGTCTCCAGAATACTGGTGACCTTCCCCTGCTGCTGTGGCCCTTCATTGGCACTGGCCCTGCTGTCAACCTCACCAGATCTGGACACTGCACTGGCCACTTGCCCCTCTATGCTCAAGGTTTGGTCCCTTAAAGTCACAGTCAGTGACTCGATGCTCTGGGCTTCTGCTGCCTTGAAGACATCCATGAGGTTCTGTTTGGTGGATCTCCCTCATCCAGGACTCCTCTGTCCTGGCACAACTGCCTCAAGTAGTCTACAGTGTGCCCACTGTAGTTGGAAGCCATCTTCTTCCTAACTATGGCTACTCTGACTTGCACTTTAGAAAAAAATAAAACAGGTAGGAACTTGACTGTAAGCAAAATACATAGTTCTGTTTACTTTTTAAAATAAATCATTGCCTTTTTTGCAAGTGGCTGTACAGTATAAGCTGATACACTGAAGAGTTAAAGCTGTGTTACCAAATTTATCCACACTGCTGACAACAAATCTGTCACAAATGCACTCAGCAGGTCAGGCCCTCTGCTTCCACAGTGCCAACCTCCGAGCACAATATTGAGACAGGTAACAGACAGGGTAACCCTTCTGTCTGCTTGTGAGTCTGAATCACCTTTGGTCTCAAGTTCTAGGGGATTCAAACTGTGAACCTTATGCTAGCATACCCAAATGTACAGGCTCAGATAATCTGCTCTTTGGGAGGATGCCAAATATCTTTTGCCTAAGGGCACCTAACCAGGTATCCAAAATGAACCCTTAAAAGTCTATAAAAGACCTTAGGTATATTCTTACCTTTTCCCAGTTTAGTAACACCATCAAGCTTATGAACAGTTTTTGTCAGTCTTAACCCTCTATCGTCACATGCAAAAGAACTTTGAAGGCACACCCAGGCAGTCTTTCAAAATAATATATTTACTAAAATGGATAAAATATAAAAATGTAAACACAGACCACTATATCAAAGAGCATACAATCACATAAAGAAAAACAAGAAAACTACAGATAAACTCCTACCAACATACAGTTAGATCTTTTCTATCTAATGTATTACCTCTGTACAGTGTTTAAGTTAGACCAGATATCTTGTTTCTTAAAAGCCCAAAATGATATGTCACTAAGTTCAGCCACAGTATTCAGTTTAAACTGTGTATCTCTCACACACCCTTCTATGATGTCATCTAGCTCCTCCTTTTAGAATATGAAAAATATAATTACAAACAATGATCTTCCTGACAGGAGATATTTTAAATACTGTGACTTCAGCAAAACTAATTTCCCAAATTATGACAGTCTTTAATCAAACCTTTTCTTTGATCTTTAGCAGTTCTTATTCCCAGGGCACATCAAAGAATTTTATTACTTTTAGCACCATAGTGATATAACATGTTTTTTACTCAAAGACATCCTAACAGTTTACAAGCCCTATATCCTGGCAGCTGGGTCAGGTCTAATTAAGACAGGAAAACAGGAGACCCTTAATTAAGCCTCTCTAGTCTTTTTAATTACCTACTGGTTTCATGTTAATATATCCTGCTATTTCCACTAAAACCTTGGGGGGAACCCCATTATAAGGATGTCTCATGTGAGCACTCACATATCACATTCTATATTACAAATATCATAGAACAATCATAACCAGCTGGCCAAGCATCACAGTGAGTGCTAGATTTCTTTGTCTGATTATACTAACATACTAAAATGCCAGTAGAATAGGCCTAATGGTCTTTTATGCTTGCTCGTTTGGTCAGCCTCACCCTGGGAGCTGACCTTGCTGCCCCTCGCCTTCTGGCTTCTCCCTTCCCAGTTCTGGATATTCTCACTGCATTGGATTTTGCTTCCAGAACTCTTCCCTGTACCTGTCCCAACCCCTCTTGAACCCCTCCACTGTCTCTACATCCACCAGCCCCCTAGGCAGTGCATTCTATGGCTCCACCACCCTCTCAGTGAAGTAGCACCTCCTCCTTTCTTCCCTGAATCTTCCCCTCCAGCTTCCACCCATACCCTCTAGTGGCCCCTTCCTCCTTCCTTCAAAGCACCCTGACTGCTCCTCCCCTATTTACCCACTTCATGTACCTGAAGACCTCTATCATGTCCCCCAGTCCTTTCTCTCTTCCAATGTGTACATATTTAGCTCTTCAAGCCTCTCCTCATAGGTCCTGTCCCCAAGCCCCAAATCATTTTGGTTGCCCTCCTCTGGATCCTCTCCAGGAGTTTAATGTCCCTCTTTAAGTGTGGCTTCCAAAACTGCATGCAGTACTTGAGGTGTGGCCTCATCAAGCAGTTATACAGAGGGAGTATCACTTCCTCCTTCTGGAGGTGATCCCTCTAACGATGCATCCCAGCATCCTGTTGGCCTTGGCTGCTGCCTCCTACAAGTCTCTGACTTGTTCATCTTGACATCCACCACCACCCCAGGTCTCTCTCAGCCATCAAGACCTGTAGCATTCCCCCAAATTGTATTTACGTATATCTTAAGCATCCCATCCCTGTGTGACATCCTGGCTAGTTACCGAGTTATATCATATTGATGTTCACTTAATTCCACAACTAGCTGATCCATCTTGTTATTGAGGCTCCTAGCATTTATGGACAGAAAGTTTAGTTTAGTTTAGTTAGGGAATTAATTTGTGATATCATTACATAATTCCTATTTTACCTTTGTTCAAAGTTACCAGTAGTTGACTCTTTTGGGCTAGATATGGGCATACTTTCCCCAGTATCTTGTTTAATTTGTGTGCTATGGCAGTCGAGATCCTTTTACCCAGAGCTACTGCTCCTCTCCCATTCAGGTGTATACCATCTCTCCTGTACAAATTCATCTGGCCATAAAACTACTCCACTTCCTCACAAATTTGACATTAGAATGGATGGATAATTGCAAGGGAAGCATTAAGCTTCAATTGTACCTGGGACCAGAGAAGCTCACACTTAATGTGTAGATGTCCTATTGGCATGCAGCTGTGTTAAATTAACTTTCCAAGTGAAGCAGAGGTAATGCTTCAGTCTAAATGCAATGTAGAGACAAATCAGAGGTGAAAAGGGAATTTCATCTAAGCCATGCTCCAATGGTCACGGAGGGTTGTCCACGAAGCACACAGTGCACACAAGAAAAGGACAGAGAGTGTCATGAAAGCAGAATGGGAATACTGACAATGAGACAGGGTTCATATTTATTCAACTGGGAGATATAGACAGAATGATCCACCCATAATGGTGTGGGAAGGGATCAAGATGCTAGCTGGTATAGGGTTGATCAGTATCCGACTGGATTTTCAAAACTGAAAGCCAAAAATCTTAAATAAGAAAAGAGCGTCACTGATTCAGATTTCAGTTTGGCATCTGATGTATATTAATCCTTCCTATGCAGTATAAATACAGGAAAACAAGCACAAATAAAACAAAGACCTCTCCTTCCCCACCTTTTTCCTCCTTACACGTAAAATGTTTTCTGTGACAATGCTGCTGCCTGATGCACTGGGTGAAACTTAAGTGGACAATTTCAGGTTCCAGCATTGTGTTCAGGGAAACAGGGCATTCAAAACAGATTCTTAGTTCCAAAGTTCAAGTTCAAGTTTGTTTATTTGGGTAAAAGTAATTGAGCAAAGCTCATTTCGATGATGCCCAGTGTTCCTTAAAATATATAGATGTTACAATAGTATTACTATTGTACACAAAATAACATGTTCATAGGGTGCATATAATATTTAGCTCAACAACTACATCCAGTACAAATCCATTAATTATGTGAACAAAGAAAGGTGAAGGAGCTCACACATAAACATGATGCATGCACAACATCAGGAATGTAGCATTACTGTGGAAAAACTGACTCACTTGAAGTGAGGAAGTTAGCACCACTGAAACTGAAATTGTGGACCATAGGTCTCACTTTAGAAAATTCTGTTGTCAGCAATATCACATAATATCACTACAGTAGTCATAGAAAATAACAGTTCATAGTGCAGAGCACAAAAACATGAAAAGCAGCTTACCCACAAAAATACTATAAAGCTGCCACAAATGGCATCTAAGGCAAAGTACTGAAGGTAAACAAAAGGGCTTACTTTAACCAAACAAGTACTGCAACATAAACTGTTCAGCAATATTTGACTGCAAAGTCAGGAGAGCCTGCTTATTGCAACAAATGTAGCTTACCATCAGATAGTTCAATATCCAACACCCAGGCTTTTGTGGCCAAAAACTAAACAAAGTGCCAAAACACCCACAGACATGCTGGCAGGTATGTGCAGTGTGGTGGAACTGACACACTTATGTATCAACCAGTGAGGCCATCTTCAGAGTGTGTGAAGAGGTGCTCTTGTTTAGAAATAAACAGGAGCATCTTAAAGTGACACATTGTTCAAGTGCAAAAGTTTACTGGTGCAAGTAAGTTATTTAAAACATCACTTATATAAATATAGTAGTAACCGAGATGCAAAAAGTGACAAAGTTAAAAGGGACACATAGAGGGTGTGTGTGTGGGGGAGATCCTAGGGAGCTAAACAGTTACAAAGTCTGAAAGTTGTGTCACTGAAGAGGGAGAAAAATTAGGCAAACAGTTATAATAAAATGTCAAGATGTAGCATAGCAGGAGAAGTCATGTCACCAAAATGAAGAGGAAGTCATATTTGGTAGAGCAGAAAGTCGTACCAAAGTGGTCGAATAGCACATCAGGTTTTGTGAACTATAGAGTGGTTCTCATCATTCAGGCCTGAAGGGCAAGGATGTTCAAAGTAAAAATCAATCTGGCGTCTCGCTGGAACAGTCTGCCTTAGTAGCTTCCCTCCCCTTGGGCTAATTCAACTTTCTCAATCCCCACATAATTTCAGCGTAGCTGCAGATCTATGGCTAGCTTCATTGCTGCCTAGCCATGGCATAATCAAAATTTCCATTCCGATAGCAGCCTAATCTCGATGAATCTTTAAGGCTTGTTTAGTCTGTCCCACTTAGCTCATGCTGCAAGGGCATGGTAACAGGTATATTACTCCCATATTACAGCTATTATTAAAACTTTCGATCTGAAACTTGGCTCCAAGATGTAGATGATTGGAAGTGTGCATATCACTTGTGTGAACAATGCACACAGTGTCCACAATGAAAATGTCCACAAGGAGGTTTAGGAAGCCAGTTGTTTCGATTATCCATGTGGGGTAATACCATGTTCAGTAATCTGTCTTTTCCAGAGTTTTTCCGCCTGAAAGTCACGCTTGGTGATTGATCTGACAAGTGATTTAATCTAGGATCCAACTTTTTTTTTGCAAATAGATGTACTTTATTACATAATTTGAACATAACAGTGACATACATCTAGGATCCAACTTAAGAATCTCCCAATGTCTTTTAATAATTGCTCCAAACCTAGGGGCCATCGGATTGTACTCAGTGACAAAAGTCGATTGTATCGACATTTTGATCATGTGAGTCCTTGCCAATAGATCCTATCTATCTAGTTCTTTACTTGTATGCACTGCATCTAATACTACAGATGCTTCATACCCTTTCTGCAAAAATCTGTCTGTGAGGTCACAGCTGGCTTGTTGGAAACTGTTCTCAGAAGAACAAATATGTCTAGTATGAATAAACTGCCCCTTGGGATGTTTCTTGTTATAGAATGGGGATGGCAGCTATCTCAACATAACAGTTTATGTCATGCCGGGGGTTGGTATAGGCAGGTTTCCAGTTTGCCTTGGTCTTTCAAAATCATGATATATAAGATTGGGATTTTGTCAAATCTGCCTCAAATATAAATTTCAAGTTTGTGTTTGTGGAGTTTATGTAGTCTATGAACTGTTGTAAACTTGCAGAATCTCCTGTCCATATCAGCAAAGAGTCAATGTACCTTCTCCACAACTTTATTTTATCAAAAAATGGATTTTGCTGACCATCAAAAGGTATTTAGTTTCCACTCCCCCATGTATATGTTAGCTAGATTCGGGGCAAAAGTCATCTCCATTGCCGTTCCTTTGTGCGCATATAGATTTAATTTTCAAAATAAAATAATTTGCTTTTACACAAATCTAACTAATTCTAGTATGTAACTGGTGGGGAGTAATGTTTCCTGTCATGCTGCTAACACGTTTCCAAGTGCTTGCAAACCCCTTCATAGGGTATATTTGAATAAAGGCTTTCTCAGTCAGTTGTCACAAGCCAGTCTTCTGCCTCCACAGAGATGTCTTTTATTATATTTAGTGTTTTGTTTGTGTGTTTAATATAGGATTGCAGAAAGGGGACCTTTTTTAAATAAAAAATCAACAGATTTCGACAATGGCTCTGTCACAGCTCATATAGAAGAGACAATAAGATGTTCAGGGACTGGTATCTTTCCTTTGTGTAGTTTGAGTATTTTTGACAGCAAATATAGCACAGGCATCCTTGAACCTCCCACCTTTTACAACATGATATCACAGCCTGATTAAAAAGAAAGGTCCCAAATACCCAAAATATTGCCTATCAAGAAAGACTAGCAATCAAAGAACTCTAAGATAATAAAGAAATCATAATTAAACAAGCAGATAGAGGGGAGCAGTCATGGTCTGGAGTAGGCAGAGTTATTTGGAGGAAGCAAATTGACAACTATCTAATTAAGAATTTTACAAGAAACTGTGTACAGATCCCACAGAGGAAGTACATGAAAAGGCAAAAGCACTGATAGAAAAGGGAAAACAATTGCAATGGATCACACAAATGAAGCAGAATTTCTTACTGTGAAACACCCCAGTAAGCCTGTGCTATAGTTGCTGCCAAAAATACATAAAGGAAAGATACGGTATCTGGATGTCCTAGTGTCTGTTCTGTAGGAACTGTGACAAAGCCATTGTCAAAATTTATTGATTTCTTTTATTAAAAATATCCCTTTCTGCAATCCTTTATCAAAGACACAAATGAAGCACTAAATATAATAAAAGACATATCTATGGAGGCAGAAGACTGGCTTGTGACAACTGACATAGAAAGCCTTTATTCAAATACACCCCATGAAGGGGATTTGTAAGCACCTAGAAAAGTCTTAGCAGAAAGAGAGGAAACATTACCCCCAGCATACACACGCACACACACTAGTTACATACTAGAATTAGCTAGATTTGTGTTAGAAGCAAATTATTTTATTTTGAAAATCAAATCTACATGCTACTCAAAGGGACATAATACAAACAACTTTTGCCCTGAATCTAGCTAACATATACATGGGGAATGGCAAACTAAATACATTTTAGATGGTCAGCAAAATCCATTTTTGATCAAATAAAATTGTGGAGAAGGTACATTGACAACTGTTTGCTGCTATGGACAGGAGATTCTGTGCATTTACAACAGTTCATCGACTACATATACTCCACAAACACAAACTTGAAATTTACATTTGAGGCAGATTTGACAAAAACTCATTCTTAGCTATCATGATTTCGAAAGTGCAAGGCAAACTGGAAACCAGTCTACACCAAACCCCCAGCATGAAATACACTGTTACGTTGGGATAGTTGCCATCCCCAACCTGTAACAAGAAACATCTGTAAGGGGCAGTTTATTTGTGCTAGACGTATTTGTTCTTCTGAGAAAAGTTTCCAACAAGCCATCCATTACCTCACAGACAGTTTTTGCAGAGAGGGCACGAAGCATCTTTAGTATTAGATGCACTGCATACAAGTAAAGAGCTAGATAGACAGGATCTACTGGCAAGGACTCACACGATTAACAATGTCGATACACTGACTTTTGTCACTGAGTACAATCCGATGGCCCCTAGGTTTGGAGCAATTATTAAAAGACATTGGGAGATTCTTAAGTTGGATCCTAGATGTATGTCACTGTTATGTTCAAATTATGTAATAAAGTACATCTATTTGCAAAAAAAAAAGTTGGATCCTAGATTAAATCACTTGTCAGATCAATCACCAAGCGTGACTTTCGGTGAGGAAAACTCTGAAAGACAGATTAGTGAACACGGAATTACCGACAGTAGATAATCAAAACAATTGGCTTCCTAAACCTCCTTGTGGAAACTTTCATTACAGACACTGTGTGCATTGTTCACTCACACCCGATATGCACACTTTCAATCATCCACGCCTTGGAACCAAGTTTCAGATCCATAGTTTTAATAACTGTGGCACAATGGGAGAATATACCTGTTAACATGCCACTGCAGCATGAGCTATGTGGGACAGACTAAACGAACCTTAAAGACTCGCATCGCAGAGTATAAGGCTGCTATCAGGAATGGAAATTTTGATTATGCCATGGCTAGGCAGTACAGTGAAGCTAGCCGTAGATCTGCAGCTACGTTGAAATTCATGGGGATTGATAAAGTTGAATTAGGCCCAAGGAAGAGGATCTACAGAACAAACTACTCCAGCGAAGGCGTACTGGATTTTACTTTGAACATTCTTGCCCCTTCAGGCCTGAATGACAAGATCCACTCTATAGTTATATTCACAAACCTGATGTTCTATTCAACCACTTTGATACAACTTTCTGGCTCTACCAAATATGACTTACTCTTCATTTTGGTGACATGACTTTCCGCTCTGCCACATCTTAACATTTATTATAATTGTTTGCCTCATTTCTCTCCCTCTTCAGTGACATGACATTCAGGCTTTGTCACTGTTTAGCTCCCAGGATCTCCCCTCCCACACTCTTCCCTCTATGTGTCCTTTTAACTTTTTCACTTTTACATCTTGTTACTACTATATTAATATAAATGATGTTTTTAAAAACTTTCTTGCACCAGTAACTTTTGAACTCGAACACTGTGTCACTTTAAGAGGCACATATTTATTTTTAAATGAGAGCACCTCTTCACACGCTTTGAAGATTACCTCAATTCCACCACACTGCACATACCCTGCGGCATGTCCATGGGCATTTTGGCACTATGTTTTGGGTTTTTGGCCATGAAAGCCTGGTTGTTGGATACTGGACTATTTGTTTGTAAACTACATTCACTGCAATAAGCAGGTTCTCCTGACTTTGCAAAGTCAAATATTGCTGAGCAGGTTACATTGCAGTGCCTGTTTGGTTAAAGTAACCTTTTGTTTACCTTCGTATTTTGCCTTAGATGCCATCTGTGACAGCTGCAGTAGTATTTCTAGTGGGTAAGCTGCTTTTCTATGTTTTTGTGCTCCACACTATGATCTGTCATTTTATATCACTACCAGTGATATTATGTGACATTGCTGACAATAACATTTTCTAAAGTGAGACCTATGGTCCACAGTTTCAGTCTCAGTGGTGCTAACCTTCTTACTTCCAGTGAGTCATTGTTTTTCGATTCTGTTAATTATATGGAATAAAAACCAACAGTAATCAAATAATTTACATAAAATGTTGTGTGGTTACGGCATTCTTATTGGTGTCCTCCTACATTTGTCACAAGATTGTGGGGTTGCAAGTTTTAATAAACCTATGTGTTGGGAGTTTCTTGCCCTTGGGATGGAATTTAGCAGACAGGGAGTTCCACTCTACTGGAATCAGGTTACTGTAACAGTGGGTAGCCCTTAATGGTTCTACATGATAACAGCGACTGCACAAAGGCGATCCGTATTATAGTGACCTGTATTATCACTGAAAACATTTTTAGCAGTATGAAGAAAAAGGCTAACTGGAATTATGTATCGGGGCTGTGTCCCACCACACCTCCCTAAATAAAGATTCTTAACTCCAGGGGTGTATGTCGGGAGGGGGCACATCTCAGTTAAAAAATAAATCTAAGTCCCACAGCTGCGGAAGCACAAAAGGAACACCCGCCCAGTCCCGAACCCGCTCCATCGGAGTCAACCACCCTACCCAACACCACATGGTTGGCCTGGTGGAAGCAGGCTCACCACGGGGTCACATTCCTGTTCCCCATCCTCCACATCCTGTCACCCACCCTCCCTTCCTGTCACCCACCCTAACCTTGCAGTCACAATGTTCGCCATCCCCACAGTTGCCCATTGTGATAGTGCGCGCATATGGTTCGCCATTATGACAGCTGCTCATATGCGTCCCTATCATCATGGTATACCCCCTAACATATTTGTCCTGGGGATCACTAGTTTCACAAGGTCTGCATTTCTTAGGGACCCTCATCTTTCTAAAGCCAAGGTGCTCCTGCAAATACTCTGGGACTTCGCCTTAACCTCTTTTTGGGCCAAACAGGATTTTGTGTAGCTACCATTGTACAGTGATGTCCATCCCAGTTGATTATATAACTGACATCTGTGTGTATCATAGGAACTATTATGAATAAATTGTGCCATCATAGTATATGAGACATCAAGCATTGACATCTTGTCCTGTGTACAGTGGTCATATACAATCTGAATCTGAATAATCTAGAATCATGATGATTTGTTTTGAATTATTTTAGCCTTGTTTCAGGATCTAACGTCCCTTATGTCTATGCAGTACACCTAAACACTTTCTGACTTTATTAATCAGGTTACTTACATGCAGATTACCCAATCCTGTAGAGTTTGTACAGAATCCCAAGTATTTATACCCCTTTACTTGCTCTATTTTGTCCTCATCCAATGCATATGTAGTCAACTGATTATTGCTATAATCACTCCAGTGACCACACATACTCTCCACGGAACAGCTAGACATCCCTGCGTGTATACTTACCATGAACAAAATGAACATCTTGGTGATATGCTGTGCTGTTTAGCATCAGAAACATGCTAGCATCATACAACTTAAATACATCCATGGTATGACTCTGGGTATGTACAGCCAAAAAGTAAAAGGAGATTTTAAAAAAATGCTAGTGGTTGCCTTATTTATTCATTTATTAACTGCAAAGCTAGTAATAGAAACAGTTTAATGAATATGAAATTACAAATACACTGATAATGAATCAAAGAATATCAAAATAGATCACTGCAAAATGACTATGTGATGAAATTGTTTCCTTCTAAGAAATATTGCTGCTTTAAACCTCTTCATTACCTCTCATCACAAGAGCTGAAAACTTACTGCCTGAAAAGTAGGGAAATTAATTAAAAACCTACACATACATTAGGGTTGCAAAAACACAAAGAAGACAAAGTAAAAATTAAAAAAAACTAGAGTCAAAGTCTCATGAGTCTTTGCAAATTGGTGGTGTGGTGTTCTCGGGGTTTTCAACCATAATGCCCACCCCAGCCCCAAGCCTTGTGACCCAAGAACAAGCTATAGATCCAAGTCTTTGCACCATAGGTCTGGTGCTTGAAGCTACACAGCTCTGGCTCTCCACATAGGGCCTGAAGAATCAGTCATAACTTTCTTCTTGCAATGCATGCAGACCCTGTGCAAGAAGGAAATCATTTATAACTTTCTTTGAGATGGCTCTGTGAGCCCCACATGAAGCAGGTGATCATTCATTACTTTCTCTGTGCAATGCCTGGCGAGCAAGATCATTCATAACTTTCTTCACATAGTGGCCCATGTCCCTGATCTGTAACTTGTCCTTGGGTAATGAAGTAGGAGCTGGGGTGGGTGGTGGGGCAGCTGAAAACTCAGAGCAACCCCACACCACCAATTTGTCAAGAATCATTAGACTTTGAATCCTATTTTTTCGTTTCTTTACATTGTCCACTTTATGCTTTTGCAGCCTTACTATATGCATTAAGTAAGCAATAATACCCAACAGAATTGGGTGATATTAGTTATACCAGACCGCCCAGGGGCTAATGAGACCTGACGCAACAGGCAGAGGGCTCTTATAGCCCCTGGAAGGTCCAGATAGCCCAATACCGCCCACCCTGGAAGGTATTATTGCGCTTAGAAAATGGGTTATATGTGACTTTTAAAAAATAATTAAAAATAAAATGTTAAAATCAGTTGAAGTTTAGTAAAAATGAATAGAAATGATTGTTATTAAAATAGTCCCTGTTCTGGCACACTTGCCAGTACAGGGTGCTACAGTTTTAAAGTGTTTTTTAACCCACTTTTTGTGCCACATTTATGTTGCTACAGTAGTTATGGAGACTATGATGACTGAACTTATGTCTAAAATTTGTTCCTGAGCATTATTTGGTTGCTGCTGTGTGTTAAAGAGTAAAACAATTTTGTGAGTCTACATGAACTTGAGTTTGGGTGGTTTTTGAGTGCTGACCTTTACTGCCACAGCTGCCCAGAGACTTACATGTACAGTAGCTGCTTTATGTTGATGCTTTTATGCCAGGGACACTCCATGCTTTGAGCCCCCTCCCCAATATTATAGTGGAAATCAAGTGATGAAGAAACTGCAGAGGGCTAAGTTAACTTGCAGTCTTTGTAGGTAGTGCCAAAGGAGTGTGTGGAGTGCTCCGTTTCAGCTGACTCTTTTCATTTTTAAAAATGAGGTGATAATTACAAAATGCTGCTGAGTGTGACCAGGACACGGGTTTCGGTGATCGTCTGTGTTTGAAATGACTGTTCAAGCATGAGTGCTGGTGGCAGCACAATGTATACAATGCTGAGCAGTCTAGAGGTACTTTTTCCATTTACTGCCAGCAGTGGGTGGGTAGGTGGCTTTCAAGGAGGCAGACTTAATTTTTAGGTAGGGGAAGAAGGTAGTATGCAAACTGCACATACAGGGGCAGCTCGATACACTGCCTTAGTAATCAAGTAGCTTGGCTGCAAAATGACACCTACTTTGGAGCAAGAGAGAAAAGCATTAGCTCTGTTAGGCACAACTGTGTAGGAGAAGAGCGATATTTTTCTTTTCCATACCGCTGATGGACATCCATCGCCGTATGGAAAACAAAAAAGTACTGTTGTTCCCATACACAGTAAGGCTCCGAAAGTGGCACTCAGTCTCACAAAAAGTCAGTTTGATTTGGCAGTCGCACTTCCTCTTCTGCACAGCTGTGGTAACTTTTACATTTTATTAGAATTCTTGAGTCTGCTGCAGGTGGGTAAAGGGAGATGGGTTGACAGTTTAAGGCTTGCTCAGTGAGGCTATCAACATGGTGGCAGTTGCTTTTTGAACATTCCAGCCCTTTACTATCAGAACTAAATGAGGCGACAGAGACTGGGACTAGTTATTTCCCAGTCTCTGTTGACTCACTCCCCACTCAACTGATTGCCGTGTTCATTCAATCAGGATTAACTTTTCCAGTCTCCCATTTTCTAATGTAGTTTTTGCAAATCATTTCCTTGCTTGTTGAGAAAGTCAGTTCTAACTTGCTTCATATAGGGTCCTTTAGGCCCTGCCAGAACCATAAGCTAAGTCCCAGCTTGATAAGTTCTAGGATAAGTGAATTTTCATAAAACTGATTTTATGTGGTTTGTCATTTGAAATGGGTTTCATGAGATAATATTTTAAGTTTAATGAGAGTTAACAGTCACAGAAGTAAAGGGATTTTTTGAGCACTGAAAACAGGGAGTTGAAATAAAGGTTAATTTTATTTGGTCCCACATTTGGGGTGAAATGATAATTCTTGCTTAGCTTTTATCAAGAGAGATTATCATTTTGTGTGGAAAAATAAAATTTACAAGTGACAAAACCAGAAATAAATGTTGTGGTTTTGTAAATTCAATTTTGTGATGCGTGCACCTGATCTTGTTTTTAGTGGGAGTTTGTGACTCTTTAGAACAAATTGCGCATTTAGAATTTGAAAGTAAGGCATGCTGAACCATTGCAACTTATGTGTTTGACAGCTTAGGTATAAAGGCAATCGATTTTGTATTTTGAAATTGTTAAAAGTTGAATATCTGACTAAAAAATTATTTCAGAGTGGAAGTGATGAAACTATAAGTTTTTCTTAGGTTTCATGATATAGGTTTTGTGACTTGTGTAAATAATGTTGTTAGATTTTTGTGTTTTCAAGAGTGTATCAGAAAAAGCTGTTGAAAGATTCTTCTCATAAAACCTAAAATATTATCTTGCAAAACTAGTTTTGTTAATGACTCAAAACTGAAAACATATCCATGAAAATGAATTAATGAAGAATCCTCCTTGGGCAAACTATATCAAACCTGACAGTTTAACATTTCAGATCTGAACTATTTTTGAGCTACTGAGCAAAGAAAAAAAGGTCTTAATTGTAGGGGTATGTATTTTTGCCTTCTTGTTATTAAACTTTTTATTCAGACTTTCAACAGGACATACAGGTCAATTCATACATAATCAGATTAAAGCATTCACTTACATATATGGAAAGTGGCTCTGCTAACGATGGTTTTAAAATTATACAAACCTTAGATATTAGCAATGCAGCTTAATAAATCCACAAAGAGGAAATTTTGGGAAAGAAAACAGTAGTCTTATCAAGCTGCCTCTTGTGTGTTGAATGTTAGAAACAGGACCAAAGCAGGAGCCTTGGCCCTGCATTACAGAGAAACATCAACTGTGTACAAAACAAACTGAGTGCTGCATATGATTGATACCTGAGAATGGCACCTGATCTCTGTAGAGAAGGGACTTGGGGTTTAGCTTGCCTAGGGTTACAGAGGAAGAGTCCTATAAAGGTGAGAGTGGATCAGATTAGCATATTTCAGTCTGTTCCTGGTCTAGGTCAAAAAATTACGTCCCATGCTCAGTGCACTATATAGGAACCGCAGCAGCCTCCCTCCCCAAGTCCGACATGAACTGGTCCTGAAGAGGATGCCCTTCCATCGACTACTGCAACATTGTATACAGTGCAGCCCCTAAGTCCACCCTATCTAAACTGGACACACTTTATAATGCCTTCTGCCGCTTTGCTCTTGATGCCTCTCCCTCACCCACCACTGCAACCTCTACCGAGCCTTGGCATTACCGCCTCTGAAACCTCCGATCTCTCACTGTGCTAAATTTGTCTCCAACCTATGGCTCCGGGTCCATCCTTCCTACCTTGCCACCATGCTCAGAGATGCCCCACCCTCCCATCATCTTAGATCCAGTGACTCCCATCAACTTTCAGTACCTAGGTGGAAGACCTCTGCTGGTAAAGCTGCCTTCTCACACTGGCTACTCAAGCTCTGAAAGCCTCCCACCACAAATTTGTCACTCCTCCTCTTCTTACTCTCTGTCTACCACCCTAGCAAACTTCCTTACTACAAATTGCTCCTGTCCCTGAACCGCCATACCCCACTATCCCTCCCCAATGCCTGACCAGCAGCCTTAGCCTTACTATCAAGCTGGCATATAACCTCAACCTTGCACTTATGTCCTGGGCCTATTTTGCCCTATGTACTGTGTATAACTGTATAACTATGATATACATCCTCTGTTGTTTACAGCTATTACTACTGTGCTAATTTACCTTGTCTGCTGCTTCTTGTCACAAAAATTATTTGATACTATAATATCCTAAGCATTCAATAATGCGCTGCTTGTATATTCATGCAATCGTGTATCCTTATGCTGCTTTTATTTGCTTCAGTTAACTGTTCACTTGATAACCTGTGTGTTATCAAATCCATATGTACCCCGGTCCTTTCCGGAGACGAGCATCTTGTTGCTCAGTGTGCCTTTCCTAGTGAAACAATTGCAATAAATAAATAAATAAATGGGAGGAGTAGGGTGCATGGGGTGGTTGTGCACTAGGCCTGCACATTCTGGCTAAGATAGGTATGGAAGAGGGACCATATTTTGCAATGTTTGTCCATTGTATCCAATGCCAGTTGCGATATGTGCTTGTACAGTAGATGGCTAGCTGAACCACACTGAAGAGGAATTTTCATTCATGTGGGGTATTTCTGGGATATGCCTCCTACATAAAAGTAGCCTCTTGGCCTCAGTGCTAGTATAGATCACCAGATCATATTGGTTCTTCAATAAATAAGGTGCTTCCTGCCTTGATCCCAGAGGAGAAGGCCCAGAAATGGAGGGATATGTGCACCTAGGATAATTCTCTGTGGTGTTGCAGAAGCTTATTTCATAGTTCTGTAGTGCTGGGCAAGGCCATAGAAAATAAAAGAGGTTGCCATGAGGCTTATCACATCTTTAGCAGTGATCTATGGGACTCAGGTGAGCAGCATTTAGCACAGCTGGGGTATAGTACCAACAGTGCAGCACCTTGTTTTGTATGGTCATACTACAAGAGTCTCTAACTGGGTTGGAAGTCATCCTCCACAAGCCTGCCATTCCTCATCTGCTATGTCTCGGCCCAGTGCAGCTGTCCAGTGCTTCTTGCTTGAGAGATTTGGTCTGAAATGTGCTCCCTAATTAGGGAGTATATGGCCCCACTCACATGAGGACTTGGATATCTGAGAGAAAAGAAGTGTAGTTGTAATTGAGTATGAGCCTCCTGGATCCCCTCAGATTAGGGGCCAATGCACTGTACATTTGGAGATATCTTCAGAATTCAGACTTGTGCAGGCCATAATGAGCCTGAAGACCCTGGAAGGAGGTGGTTAGTGCTGCAGGGAAGACAAGATTAGACAGGGTATGAATGCTTTTGGACTTCCAATGCTCCCAGTCAAGATCTGTTCCCCACTCTGATGCTCTGGTTGTCCCAGAAGGTGTGAGTGCTTGGTGTGTCAGTTCTGTGTCCAGCCACATCATCATTTGGTTTCAGACCGGGGAGAAGTGCAGATCATAGGCAAGGTGTATTCAGGCATATTCTGGGGTCCAAAAGACAAACTGAGGGAGGCGCCCATCCATCAGGTGGGATTTGATGGTTGCCCACAGAGGAGGGAGTAGCTGAGGATTATGGAACCACCACCAGTGGTTTGCAGCTCTGAACGCCCAGCAATGACCCTTGAACTGGGAGGCCCCACCCCACTTTCACCAATAGGACCAGAGATTCATTCTTCTATACCTGAGATGCTTGTCCTCCCAGATAAAGTGGCCCATGATTTTTCTATGTGATCAAACCAGCCATTGGATGTTGGGGTCAGGATGTGAGATATGAGATGAAAGCATCTCAGGGCTGTGATCACCTTTATTGCTTTGATTTTCCCAGCCATTAATAGTTGAAGGGTTTCCAGCATGCAGTTTGATCTGTCTTGATGAGAAGTGGTGCAAAGTTCTTGTCTGCAGCTTGTCAGAGTGGGGGCTTGATCCCCAGATATGTTACATATTCTAGGGCCCACTGCAGGCCTAGTGAAGCGTAGGCACACTAACATGATTAAGGGGTAGGACCTTGGTTTTATTTTGATTGATCTTGAGCCCAGATAAGGATGCAAATATCAGCAAAAGTTGCATCATAAGGGTAATGGAGGTGTGGGCATCATCCAGTAGTACAAAGAGGTCATCTGCATAAAGCAGAACCTTATGCTGGGTATCTTTCACTTGCATACCCTTGATGTCAGAGTGCTGTCTGATTGCTGCAGTTAGGGGCTTGATGGCAAGGACAAACAATAAAGGAGACTGGGACAGTCCTGCGGGTATCCCAGACCAGGGGAAGGTGGTAGACAGAATGCTTATAGTGAGGACCTGCACTTTGGGTGAGGATTAAATTGCTTGTACAGCAGATAA
This sequence comes from Neoceratodus forsteri, assembly GCA_016271365.2. Classification (NCBI taxonomy): domain Eukaryota; kingdom Metazoa; phylum Chordata; order Ceratodontiformes; family Ceratodontidae; genus Neoceratodus; species Neoceratodus forsteri. Next base: position 1,232,246,054 of record CM028130.1, read on the forward strand.
GAAGGGGTTCTAAAATCCATATGCACCAGTACAGCAAACAGGTACCCACACTCCAACAAATCAAAGGCTTTTTGAAGTTATTTGTGACTGCTGAAGCTGGAGTGTGAGTAGTGGGAGCAACATGCATCTGACTGATTAATGTCCTGATGTGGTCTGAGCTAGGCCTATCCTGGACAAAGCCGACCTGTGAGGGTGGATCAGCTGGGGAGGAGGGTTTCTAACCTGGTGGCCAGGACTTTAGCATATATTTTCTGTCCACTGTTATGAGTGAGATTAGGAAGTAGCTGGCTGGTAGGACAGTGTCCTTTCCTTTCTTAGGGGTGACTGTGATTGTTGCCGTGGTCATCATGGGTGGGAACATGCCATATGAGCCTATATCAGCATACAGTCACCGTAGGATTGGGCAGATCTGGGTGTCAAGGACCTGATAAAACTCCATGGGGAATCCATATCCTCCTAAAACTTTGCATTGATTGAGGGCTTTTAAGACTGCTTCTACCTCCTCCTGGGTGAAAGGAAAGCTCAGGGCAGCTGTTTTAGCAGGAATAAACCAAGGTAGCCTAAGTGTGGATGAGAAAGAGCTCAATTGGGTGGCATCCTGGTGGATACTGAGGAGTACAGCTGCATATAAACTCCTCATTGCCTCATTGAGCTCCAGTGGGCTGGTACACATTGAGTCTATAGCATTGTGGAGGGAGGCCATGTACCTTTCTGCCTACTGTTTTTGGTGATATGCCAGTGGCTTCCCACTCTTTTCTCCCCTTCCCAGTAGCAGTGCCATAAGTTGAAAGACTGCTAGCTCTGCCTTTCTGGCCATGAGGGTAATGATGTTTAGGTGGATTTTTATGATGTCCTTATGCAGCTGTGAACTGGTGGTTGCCTTAGGGTCCCTCCTTATATGTTGCTTCTTTTGGGCAAGTTGGGTTCTAGACTGGCTAGTTCCTACTCCGTTCCTTTCTGTGGTGGGCAACGTAGCCTATGATGCACCCTCTGGTGTGGCCTTGAATGCCTCCTACTGCATGGCCACTGATGTGACCCTGTTGTCATTTAGGTGGAAAAATTCCTCTGACACCTTCAGAAGCCAGGTTTTGAAGTGTGGGTCCTGTAGTAATAGAGGTCCATTCTCCAGCCAGGGCATTGGCATATTGTGTGGCCAAACATACATCCAGCTGGAGAGGGACATGGTGTGACATGACAAGTGAGTTTATAGTCACAGCTATGACCATTTGAGCAAGCTGTTGAGAGGTAAGCCATATGTCTATCGGTTATATGATTCATGCACTGCTGAATAGTATGTACAATCTTGGGTTCTCGGGTTGAGTCACCATACATCGGTAAGGCCCTGATCAGAGGCCAAAGCTTTACAGCTTGTGCTGCATAGGAGTACAGTCCTGGCATACTATGGCTTCTATCCAATGATGGGTCCAGAGTCAAGGAATTTTCCACTGAGTAGAAGGGTGCCTGAGAGTCATTAAACTGCAAACCTCATCTGCTAGGGTATGAAAAATTACAGAGAGTCCACATTCAGAGCATAGATATTACCATGGTAAGTGGGCCTTGATGGGTGTCAAACAGCACCAGCATCCAGTGGCCCTCCATATCCATAACCAACTAAAGGATGGTGCAATGCAGGTTTTTATGCACTTAAACTGAGACTCTTCCTTTTTAAACTCACCAAACTATGGATTTCTAGTCCTACCTACCCTCATTTGAGCTTCTGAGACCCCAGATCAGTGAGCTTTGTCTCCTGCAGGTCATTGAAGGTGAGTCATCACCTGCTTGCATTTGATTGAGAATTAAGTTCCCTTACATTCCAACTGTCGCTACTTAAATCTGTCATCATGGAATCTGGGTGCAGTGGCTAATCACAGCTCGGGCGTCTGGAAAAATGCAAGTGGGGAGAGTTGCAGTCGGTGGAGGATCTCAGTGATCCAGCCATACCAGGTGTAAACCAAGATATTCATCAGAGCAATGGTAGCATCGTTCCTCCTTAGCCCTGGCAGAACCTCAGTCTATCACAGTGAGGCAGGTTCAAGATTTCTTGGGAATGACAACACTGTAGCAGGAACAGATTCTAAATACATAACCATGACAGTATAAAAACATACTAGTAAATATGCAGCGCTAGGACTCAGTCTAAAGTGTAACCTGGAAGTCTCTGAATAGACTGAGAGATAAGGTCCTAGGCATCTACAGACACCCCAGCCCTCTCTGTACTCCCCCTCTAGTCCCATAGTAATTATTTCCCTAGGTTCTGTAGCTGGTGGAGAAAGCATCTCTCTTATGCTCAAGAGGGCCAAAGAGGTAATATGCCTCTTGAAGTGGAATAGCTTCCCCATCTCATGGGGGGTGTACCTATGGTGAGAGGGTGAGTTTACTTATGTACTGCTGGAGTAGGATTATCTGGTCCCCAGAATGGGAAGAGTAGGATAGAGAGGGTGTAGTTCTGGAAAGTTGAGGGGACAAATAGGGTCACAGGAGAAAAGTGCCAGCTCTTCCACATGTACCAGTCTGACTATGGGACACATCTTCTGCCATCTACCCATGTACCCATTTTGCTGGTAAGCCAGGGAGCTGCACATGACAGATGAGGCTAGGGAGGTTATCTAGTAGGTGAGAGATCCAGGTAGCTCCTACAGCATCCCGAAGTCCTAGCTAGGTGACTGACCAATGGCAAGAGAAGCTGTGGCTAGCACATGTTGTCATTCCTACTATTGCTGGTCCTGACAGTAGGTCATTTTCAGTGAGCTGTCTGTGCCACTGCTCACATGTCCACCCACTAAGGGTGGGGGGGTGGGTGTGGGGCTCATGGGTATACCATTATCCATGGCCTTGTTTGAAACAGTTCACACCAGCCTCTTTTTGGGTGCCTGTGTGGGTGTGCAGAAGGTTGTGAGCCAGGTGAGGTATGCCCTAATACAGTTGATTTTTGAGTTTGGCACATTGTAGGGGAGGCAGATAAGGATTATTATTATGGGGAGTAGGGTGATAGGAGGGAAAGGATGCTAGTAGAGGATTGTGACGAGAGATTTGTAAGGGATAGAGGACCAGGCAGTCACTCTGTCGGTTTGGTACCAGGGCATCTTACCATCTTGTTCATTTATTTCCTTCCTCAAAGAAAGTCAGGTTGGTGACTTCAGGTGGTCTGCAGCATTTCCAGTTGGTCAGGCCCCAATGAAACACATAGTGAGAAAAGCCAGCACTTCTTTTGATGACTTAGGGACTTATACTTGGGGCCACGTGGGATCTATGCCAGTAAGGGGTTGCAAAGCTCCAGCCATGCTATGTAGATTTACACAAGTATACTAGCAAGTCACCATAAAGGAGAGACTATAATATTGCAGACAGAACCTCTTGAGCGTACACACAGTTGCATGTTGTGCGGGGTTTTGCTGCACCACTTACAGAACCATTGAAAAACCCATTTATTCTCCCATATATTACAGCTATTGAAGCCATATACTGTACCATGGCCATCAACGCCTCATTAGGTACACAGTCAGCTTTTACCTGCGCTTTTAGCTAGGATGCCACCCTGGGAATACAAAAAACAGCTACCCCCCCATCAACACACACTACAATACCATTTCCTTAACATCATCACAAATGGTGGAACAATGTTGAGATACATATTTAAAACTAGACTTTAATCGGGACTTAAATAGCAGACATATTTTAGCTATCAGCATTACTTCATCTAACAAAGACCGTTTTGGGAAGAGGTTTTACTGCAGCAGATTCCCACTTTATGCAGTTTGTTTTGATAAACGAGATCGACTGCAATTGCAGATGAGGATTTATACTGAAACGGAGGAGCCATACAGAATCGGAAGTTTCTAGTCACTGCAACACTAGAACTAAACCAACCACCAAAATGCTAACAGTGCCTAATATCAATGTACAGCCATTTATTTGGTTTTGTTGACCGAGTAAGTGCACTAGACAAATCCTGCCTATTTTCAGGCCACGACCCAGGAGAGGATACAGATGAATGCCAACTGACCTTGAGCCAGATGAAACTGTTGGTGGTATTTTTAGTGAATGAGGGAAATTTGCCCAGAACACTGGGAAATTCCCTACTAAACAGAAAAGCTCTGTCCAAGATGGCGGGCAACACCCTTGCTTGCTGAGGAGGTGGCGATGGAATTGTGGGAGACCTGGTCTCAACTCCTGCCTCTGTGTGTGGAGACCACGTCTACAACTACTGAAGTTATACGGTTTCTGTGTTTACTACGGAAAATGAATCTGAATCACAGGTTACAGCCTTAGAACCTCTGCGGATCATCCTGACATGGACTCTCTAACATCTTTATTTATTTAGACAGCAGTTTGGAAAACCTTTGAGCCATAGGCTCATTTACAAAAGTACCTTGTCACAGTAAGACAAACGAAAATACACAGTATAACAGTAACTTAAAACATAGATACAAAACAAAACTGGTACAGGTAGGATTGATACAAACAATACCAGAGTTATGTTGTCCTTAGCAACAGTAGTAAGCTTTGTCATTAGTATTGAGTACGGCTTTGACTAGTGGCAATTACAGCTTGGTGTTAACAAGGTAGTTCCGTAAGGACATTTTGAAACACGGTATAGTTGGAGCTTCGGAGATGGAGGGGCAGTGTGTTGAACCAGGAGGGGCCCTAAAGCTGAAGGCTCTTTGGCCGTGAGAGGTCCTAGCTCTAGGGATAACAAGAGAGTTTTCCCAGAGGTCTGAGTATGAACTAGTGGGACAGAGCGTGGATGGTGGTGGTCAATCCAGGCGGAGATAGCCCAAGGAGGGTCTTTTGTGAGGTACAGGTCAGATATTTGAGGCGCTCATCAAGATCAAGTACCAGTGCTTTAGCGTACAGTGAACAGGTGTGTGTTAGCCTAGGTGCCCCAGTAATTAACCTGCAGGCCTTATTCAGAGTAGTGCAAATTTTATGGAGTGCAGTCTGATCAGCAGCACCATACACGGCAGTCCATAGTCCACTAGGGACAGGATGAGGAGGTGACTGTGAGTAAGAAGAGCCTCCGGGGAGGCAGTGTTTATACCAATGTAAGATGCCCAATCAGATATTAGTGGCAGTGGCTAGGGCAGGATGTGTCCATGGAAGGAGAGGAGGGTCAAAATGGATCCCTAGGTATTTATAGGAGCAAACTTGTTCGAGTGGGAAAGAGGACCCAGAGTGAATGAGGAGTTTGAAGTTGCAGGACTTGTTTTGAGGATATGAGTGAAGAACATGGTTTTGTTTTTTAAGATTTATCACCAATCTATGTTCCTTGAACCAGCCCTCAGCTTCAGCGAAGAACTTCTGCAGCGAGTCCTGGAAGGCAATAGGGTTACGACTTGAGACAAAGATGACTGCATCATCAGCGTACAATAGAATGTTCCCCGAGCAAGGCGTGAAAGGGTGTTAAGGTAAAGGGAGAATAGTAAGGGCCCAGAATGGAGCCCTAGGGAACCAGAAAAGATGGGACAGATGTCTGAGTAGGTCCCATTAATTTTTACACTCTGTGAGCGGTCAGACAGATAATTGGTGCACCAGGAGATAGGCCCAGCAGCAAAACCAGAAGACTAGGGCATCAAGAAGGAGGGGGTGGGAGACAGTGTCAAAAGCTTTAGAGGGTTAATGAAGACCGCACCAGGTCTTGCTGTCCAAGGAGGGATCTTTCTACTTATGACTCTTCTGTTGTCTGTCTGGCTGAAAAGGAGCTTCAGGACCATTCAGGAGCAGAAGAATGACAGTTTGCGATTACGGAAATGAAATTAAACCGGGAACTGCATCGGCTCGTGAAGTCAGACTGGCAGGATGTGTGTCTCCTGCAGTCCTCAAAAACTCTCTGGGACAGCCTATATTGCCTTTGCAAGCAACTGAGGTGCCGCCCTGTGCAGACCATCCTAGTGAGTCCCCAGCTGCTGAACTACTGCCCGCTTCTCAGCCACCCACACAGAGTATTGAGATCCCATTGCCTGCTGTTCCTCGTTTGCCTCCTGTGTTCCACTCTCCCTCAAAGTTGTACCTCTTGATACAAATCATTCTACAACACCTACCTGGTCTGTGAAAATGGCATTACAAGGCGCTGGATGGGTGCAGAAACCTACAGCGGGGAAGTGATTTCTGGTCCGTCCCCTATTCGGTCCTGTCTCGATTTTCCTGAGCTGCAGCATACACCGAATGGGAGTATGACCATGTCTGACCCTTGTGTCTTCCCAAGGAATTGGAACTCACTCAGCACCCAGTCTTGGAACCTTTGCAGGGTTCTCTTATTCGGCTACTTCTCCCTACTATCATTACAGAAACCACAGCTCCTACAGTAGTGGAGCCCCCTCAAAAACAATAGAGCCACATCGTTCTTTTCTTCCTTGTTAAAATTCGATTCTGGCTGCAAAGTGTCATAATGCAGTGCGATTGGCTTATATGGGAGTTTACCTGATCCTCAGACCGTGTGCTAGCTCGAGACACTAGTCAAGGACTCTTTGAAATTTTTCTCACGAAATACATGCACTGATTCACATTTCTGGTGAATCTACGTTTGATATCAGCTTCCAAACACCTCGTGGCTTGGAGCGTTTTAATCCGATATCATGCTTTAAGAAATACTGTCCTGTGGACCCCATTTAAGCCATTCCCTTTCCAAACCAGCTTTTAAGAATATTACCATCCTGTTTTGGAATGAAGGTGTTGACATAACTGATGTTGTTTATTGGCTAAAACAACGTTGCACTGTTCAGGAGTCAACCTGAGGCGATTTTGGACATGGAGAATATTTGGACTGGAGGCTGGAAGGTTAAGGTTATGTTACACTCTAATGATTCTGGTCCTGTGCACCTACCTAATTGTTTTTTATAGGTCGTGATCGGGGTCTTGTTTTACCCTGGACAACCGAAGGCTTGTTACAGTGTGGAGACCCTCTCACCTTAGTAATGTTTGTGATAAGCTGAAATGTAACACCGGTGGAGAATTGGGCCATGTGGGGTTCACTGTCTGAATGAGTGTAGATGTAATCTTTGTGATGAGCTGGGTCATACATTTCAAAATTGTCAGTGGGCTGCTCATAATCAGGCCAGACATGATGGTGGTGCTGATCAACATTTTGTAATCATGCAAGCTCAGAAGGCTCGTCTTAGGACCACCTTAGTGGAACCAACTGTAGTGACTCGACCCTTATTGCTGGTCCCTCGCCTGTTATAGGTCAGGTTACGGTAGCCAGTGGCCTCTTGTGTGGAACGCTTCCCGAGATGACTTCTCCTACCCCTGACCCTGTCCAACCTGTCCAGCTTGTCCTGGACCTGTTCCAGGCCGAGTACTATGCCACCCCCAGTACCCACTAGTGTTAGCGTCCGGAGTCTATGTGAAATTACCCCGGGCATTACCATTTGCCTCCTTTGCTTTTGGAACCCCCTCCTGTGGTTTTGTCTAATGCCTTTGAGCTACTTCAAACAGTCTCTGGCGATGCTGGAGGCAAGTCTGACTCTTCCTACATTGCATCTTCCCTCCCGGATGGTATCACTGATTCTGAGATTCAACTGGGTACTGGTCTTTCTCAGAAGTGGAAGGCCAGGGTTAAGCTCAAAGGGAAAAAGGTGATAGGAAAAGGAAATCGTAAAGTGTCTCTGTTCCTCTTTGTGCTATGTTTCACTTTGTTTGTCATACTATTAATGGAATAGTATAAGGCGTCTGCAAAGAGAAGATTGATTTTTCCTGTTTCGACTTTTACCATTGGGGATATTTTGTTGCAGGATACTCGACTCCATACCACACATGAGATTCGACAGGCACAACAGAACTGGCTTCTAGGTCCTTCATTTTGGTCCATAGGCCTGGACTCCTGTTCAGGACTTGGGATCTTACTTAATATCCCAGATTTCCGTTTGCTAAAACTAATTGATGTAGCCCTGGTAGAGTGTTAAGTCTTAGATTTTTAATTGGGCCCTGTCCTTATCGGGTTATTAATATTTATGCTCCCCAAACTAAGTCTGCATGTATAGCTTTATTTTCTTTACTTAGCCCTTACTTGCATACCTCTTTTCAGGTATCATTTTCTGGTGACTTTAACTGTGGCTTAAGTCTTCTTGACAAAGCTCTTTGCTACTACCCAGAAATTGTTTTGTGACTCCCATGAATTAGGGAAGTTGAGTACGTACTGCTCATCTCATGGATGCTTATTACTCCTTTACTAAACAACACACTCCCTACATTTCAAAAGGGTAAGCTGGCAACCAGAATTGATTTTGTTTTTGTCCGCACATTACCTATTACCTCTGCTATAGTTCAAGCTGTGGAATTTTCTGATCATAAACTGCTTTCTGTAGGCCTTGGCTCTGATGTCACTGCCACAAAGGACCAGGGCTCTGAAAATTCAACATATCCCTGTTGCAAATTCCGACTTTCATGCAGTCCCTCTTATCCTTTATTCTGGGCGAAAATCAGTTTTTATTTGTTACGATGACCCGATTGCATGGTGGACAGACACTAAACATGATTTGGTACTTTTTGAAAAACTATAGTCGTCACAAATGTCGGATGGAGATTATTTGGAATATCTGCAGAAAGGGTACACTTTCAGTCCTTGTTGATGATAGCTTATATGACAGGACAAGATCTTTCCCAACAATTACAATTAATTCAGTGATATGTTGAAATTTCAATCTAGACAATCACAGCAGCTATATTATCAACACAGGTTTAATGTTGTAGGCTTGAGGGCTGTTGTTTGCCCTTTGAGTTGAATTCCCAGCAAATTACACAAAAGAATATGTTGTGTCTTGTTGATTCTGATGGCACCTTGTGTACCTCTCAGTCTGACATCTGTCGGATAGTGACACGTTACCGACTGCCCTATTTTCTCCCTTTCCAGCTGCAGATGTTGATCCTGCAGTGTTGTATAGAGACCTCAATATCCCTATCCCTTCACAGCCGTGTTTTGACTCAGCTTGTATACCTATTACTGAGTTGGAATTGAAGTCGGCTATTTCTTCCTTACCCTTACGGAGGACTCCTGCCTGGATGGACTCCCGCTGCCTTATATAAGGTGACCACCTGATCCCAATTAACCTCAGTGTTCACTTCCCTGTTAACTCGTGAATTTATCCTTTGGATTTTACGGCAGGACTTTGATTTATATATATAAGCAGAAGGAGATATACATTCTCTTGAGAATTGGTGCCCTTAATGTATGCTAAACACTGACTTTAAGTTATTAATGAAAATCATTGTAAAACGTCTGATGAGGATAGCAGAAGTGGTTGCACCCTGCTCAATCCTGTTCTGTACCAAACAGGAGAATCTCTGACCATTTGATTCTCCTTGAGAATTGTTTTCTCATGGATACAGACTCAGTTTTGGGTTTCATTGTATCAGTTGATCAGAAGGCGGCTTTTGATTTGGTTAATCATGATTTTTATGGGAGGCACTCCATTTTATGCATGTGCCTGGTGACATGATTCGCTGGATCAAGGCCTTCTATAGGACTGCCACTGTTGTGCCTGTTGTGAATGGTTGGGTTGGACCTCTGATCCCCATAAGAGAGGGTTCACCAAGGTTGTCCTTTGAGCCCTCTGTTTTATGTATTCTTTTTAGATGTTTTGCTAGCCGTCTGAATGCTCACCCTCAGATTCATGCCCTTTCTAGCTCTACTTTTTAATCTCGCCATATAATGGCGATTGCATATGCAGACAATGTCTGCATTATTGTGGCTGATGCAGCCTCTGTGGTCACTGCCCTCCAGGAATTTTCTTCCTTTGGTGGATTTTCTGGTGGGAGTTTAAATTTTACTAAAAGCTTTGGTATTCGGTTAGGATCTACAATAGCCTTTTTCGCATATTGGTCCTTTACAACTTGTTGAGGGCCCTAAAGCGCATTTGGGAGTTTATTTTGGGACTGTAGACTCTGACCTATTTAACTGGAACACTAAATTACAACAAGGTAAACTTAAGGTTGCCTCTTGGAATAAGGGGCAGATTGGAAAGAAGAAGCGTGTTTTCCTAATCAAGACTTATCTGATACCAACTTTTCTTTATTTAAGCTATGTATTCCCAATTCCTAAACAATTAGAAACTGCAGTTCTTTGTCTATTCTTTCAAGCTCTTTGGGGCACGCGGCTTAATCTGGTAAAATGGAATGTCACTTACTTACCTTTTCCTGAAGGGGGTATTCATATGATTAATCCTCTGTTATTTTTTATGTATTTATTTGACTGCAAATCTTCGCCTCTGTTGATAAATGCCCAGAGAGGTGGGAACCCTGGTTCTATGATTCATGCAGATTATGGTTTCATTTGGGGAATGTGATACATTAACAGTGATCGGACAAACTCTGGGTATACCGATACATGTTAAACATATGTTTTACATTTGAAACAGTGAAAGATATCTACCCAGATGTTATTAACTAATTCTCATAAAGTATTATATAATACTCTGCTCCTGACCGTTTGTGCAATACAATGTAGCCCTTAGAGAAGTGCCCTAGCCAACATTTTTCCTCCCTATTGGTTTTGATACATTGTAAATGGGTGCCTGCTCATATGTGGGACTTTCAATGGCTATTGTGTCATGGGAGAATTAGCGTAAAAGATAATCATAAACACAAGCAGTCACAAGACCGGCAATGTTCTAGACTATTATGTATTTCTAAATTGGAAACTATATCGCATTTATTTTTGAGTGTTCTTTTATTAGGCAATGGTGGGGTTTTTTTGGCGAGGGTTTAGGCCACTCCCTTATTTCAAATGGTTTCTTACCAGAATATTATATATGGTGTTTTTCTCCCCAGTGGTCCTTTTGGACTCTGGACATGTTAAATCTAGTTTCTGTAGTAATTAAATGGAATATCTGGATGGCTCGTTGTCTGTTCACTTTACAGCAAAAGACTGCTCTTACTTAGAACTTGAGAAGAAAATTGTAACTTACCTGAAGAACATTTATGTACATGAACGTACCTTATTTTCAGAGGAGACATTACTTAAACTCTGGAAGCTCTTCCTTGGATAACGGACTCTGATTTTGCAGTAACCTGATGGACTGTCTCTCAATATCGTAGTTCTGTTCTTTTCTTCTCAAAGTGTGTTTTTTTTTGTTGCTTATTTTTGTTTTGAGTCCAAATGAGTTTTTGCTAACTGTTTTTGTTTTTAGTATTGTACGATTTCTTTTGTTTCAATAAAACTTTCCCTACTTTTTCGATAAGTGCCATGGGATCTTTAACATCCACCTGAACTACCACCAATCCAGGCAGATGGGACCTTGGTTTAATGTCTCATCCAAAGCGGCACCTCAGAAGTGCAGCACCCCTCTCATACTGCACTACAGTGTCAGTACTGGATATTAACCAAGTGCCAGATGTGGGAACTGAACCCACAGCCTGATCTCCGGCTTCAGAGGCGAGGTGCTACCTACTGAGCCACTGACACTGATATAGCCATAACAATTTAGCTCACTTTCCAAGAGAAGTCAGTCTATTCAGCAAAACAAACTTAATCCACTGCCAAAACAAGTGCTCTAACATGCCTAATTCTGTAAGAAAGTTACAGCCAGGACTCCGGGCATGTACATAATTAGTATCAATGCAAATCGCATACCGAAGTCATGGCTTTAACTTTACTTCAAAATTAAGCATGTTAGAGCACCTCGTTCTAATGGCAGATCACTGTGAAGGAATATACCACTCAAGCCCTCCATCATGCCAACTGAAACTCCACACCATTCCCGATCCTCCAAGCCATCCATCATGCATTCCCAATCCTCCAAAGCATACTGCTAAGGGATCAACCATGCTAACCACACCTCCTCTTATAGGAGGACATTGCACTATGGAAAAGCAGGAGGGAAAAAATAATGCAAAACAAACCAGGAGATGATCACAAATGCTATCTACAAAAGATACTAACCATCCTATTGTATTATATAAAACAAATTCTAGGAAAGTGTCATATATGAAGATGTAATGCCATCTAGGGGCTAATTTGCTCAATAAACCTACTTGCCACTTTCGTGGGTATTGGCTAATTAGCCCCTCTCAATGGCATTATATCTTCATATATGACACTTTCAAGCATTCTTCTCTATATATTATTTTGTCTCTCTCTATTTTATTTATTTAGTCATTTACTAACATACTAAAATGCCAGCAGAATAGGCCTAATGGTCTTTCGTGTCTGCTGATTGGTCAGCCTCACCCTGGGTGCTGACCTGCTGCCCCCCACCCTCTCTGGCTTCTCCCTTCCAGTCCCGGATATTCTCGCTGCACTGGTTTTTGCTTCCAGAATCCTTCCCTGTACCTGTCCAACCCCTCTTGAACCTCTCCACTGTCTCTGCCTCCACCATCCCCTGGGCAGCGCATTCCATGGCTCCACCACCCTCTCAGTGAAGTAGCACCTCATCCTTTCTCAACTGAATCTCCTCCCTCCAGCTTCCACCCATGCCCTCTAGTTGCCTCCTTACTCAGAGCACCCTGACTGCTCCTCTCCTATTACCCCTTCATGTACCTGAAGGCCTCTATCATGTCCCCGGGTCCCTTCTGTCTTCCAATTTGCACATATTTAGCTCTTCGAGCCTCTCCCATAGGTCCGATCCCCAAGCCCCCAATTATTTTGGTTGCCCTCCTCTGGACCCTCTCCAGGAGTTCAATGTCCCTCTTTAAATGTGGCCTCCAAACTGCCGTAGTACTCTAGGTGCGGCCTCACTCGCAGTTATACAGTGGGAGTATCAACTTTCTCCTTCTGGAGGTGATCCCCTAACGATGCATCCAAGCATCCTGTTGGCCTTTGCCGCTGCCCTCCTACAAGTCTCCAAGTTGTTCATCTTGACATCCACCACCACCCCCAGGTCCCTCTCAGCCATCGAGACTTGTAGCATTCCCCCGGGTGTACACTTGACCCAGGTTTCTATGCTCCCAGGTACAGTACCTTTTATTTATTTATTTATTATTTATTTACCTACCTAGAGGCAGTATAGCATAGTGGTTAAGGGCACTGAGCTGCAAACCTGAAGACCTAGGTTTGTATCTCATCAGCCCCACTTCCAAATTGTTTGACCTGAGCAAGACTCTTAACTTCCTTGTGCTCCCAGGTCACACCTGAAACAAGCTCCAGCTTAGTGTGCCTTTCCTGGTTAAACAATTTCCCTTCCCTTTCCTTTATTTGTTAACTGGGTGGGGATACTGGACAAGTCCTTTTTCAGGTCCGACCTGGAGACAACAAAGCAATGACAACAACAACTTATAACACCACAGACAGTATGGAATTAATTAAAACATTTATACACAATGTTTTGAAATAAAAATTGCTTAAAATAAACTTAAAACAAGGAAGTGAAGATGCAGAGCAGAGATATGGGCATATATTGGGATAAATCCCAATACTGACACAGTAGTGCATAAGGAGGGGCTGCTACATTTCTGAGGTGCTATCTTTGGATGAGAGATTAAACTGAAGTCCCGCCTGCCTGTTCTGGTAGTTGTTCAGGTTGATGTTAAAGATCCCATGGCACTTCTCAAAAACAGTAGGAGAATCTGTTGTTATTGAAAATCATACAATTCAAAGAAAATCATTCAATTCATAAAGAAAATCCATACAGAAAAGAAAAATCCATAAATAAAGTGCAGTGTTCCATTACACTTTTTACATTTTGTAAAACAAAATCATATGCTTTCTATCTTATTGTAATTTTACAAAGTATGAAAAAAAATAGACTACACACATTAGCCTAAATTTTACGTAATTGGTACATCAATATCAGTGATCCAAGGAAGTCTGCTGAATATTATTTTTTGTTTCAATATTATAAATCTCCAGGAATTCATTAGTAATTTTGGACAGTAATTCAATATAATTAATATTCTTTTGTTGCAGGGTAAATAAACTTCTAGAGTTCCAAATGAACCATTTTAAATGTTGCCATTACTACATTCAGGGTACTCCTATCCCATTTTCCCCACTCCTTAGTGTATAACCCATAAATTAAAATCCTATAATTTATTTATTTATTTGCTTTTGGTAACTGGGTAAGTGCAGAGACAGAACTGCCTATTTTCAGGCACGACCTGGGAGAGTTCACAAATCAAGGAACAGGTAAAAAAAATACATACTGTATACAGTGTTATACAACAGGAGATTCCAAACAGTTATACAGAGGTGCAAGTTACATAGTACATAGAGGAGGTACAGTACATATCACACAGTATAATAGGAACAAAACAGTAGCTTCCAGTTGTTGCACACATCCTTGTCTAGAACACATCCTCTCTTCCATCTGTTTGTGTTTTGATTAGCCTTAATGTTGAGTTTTTCATGACAGCACAACCAATCGATGTCTTTCATTTTTAAAGGAATCCTCTTATCAACTATTAATTCTTGTAGGGCTGGGAGACAATCTACTGGGCATTTTGGAAAAACTATAGGGTCTGAAAATGTGTACCAACAACCTGTATGCATGCTTGTTTTTTGGACCAGTAAGAATTGATAAACTTGTTATACTTCAAGATTTGAATTTTACAAAACAACCTTCAAATATGATGGAGTCAGGGGGTTTCTTCATGACTCATAGAGCACCGGTCTCCCACAAAGTAAACAACATGGAGATTGTTGAATGAAATAAATAGTTCCAACATTTTCCATTATGTTTTAATAGGGGTTTTAAGTTTGTAAAATGAATTGACAGAAAAAAATAAAATTGGGTTAATCATGTTCTGCCCTCCTTTCTGTGTTGGTAAATAAAGAATATTTTATTTTATTGATTTAACCTGCTCCCCAAAACACTTAAAACAAAGCCTTAAGATTAATGTTTCTCTTGATTTTGAGGTGGAAAGATATTACTATGAATGAAAAAGCTGGTAATAAATGTGTTTTAATAAGATACATTTTTTGTCTTGCTCATTGTCCACTGATTCCATCGTTGTATCATTATTTTCTCTTATTGTCACAGTTTAAACTATCCATATTGTCCATACCAAATTCTATCCCCAGTATCTTTATAGGTTCTCTTGTTAACTTAATTCCTGCTATTTGTGTTTTAAAATATGTTTTGCCTAATTCTCTACTTATACATTTAGTTTTATTTAAGGCAGCTTTAGATACAGACTCATAATCTAAACAAATGTGTAGTGCTTCTACTGTTGAGGATGAATTTTAACTAAAAGGTAGATATCATCTGCATATGCCAGTGCTGTAAATGACAAGGGGTTGTCCAAATATTGAATGGGAAACCAATTGTGTCATATTTAATATTCGTAATAATGGATCAATACTGAAAATATACAGCAATGGGCTAATGGACAGCCCTGCCTTACTCCTTTCTTTATAGAAATAAGGGGTCCACATTTGTCATTCACCTGGGGTGTTACTGTTGCAGTTTTATATAACATTTTTTACCAGTCTATATAAAGTTGTGGTATGCCATATGTCCACAAGGTTTGCCACAAAAAGGCGTAGCTAACTGAATCAAAAGCTTTTCACTGATCTAATGACAGAATAAATCCTTCCAATCCTGTAATATTATCATGTTCAATAATCTCCCTTAATAGTATGAGTTGATCTATAATTGACCTTCCAGTACAGTACAGGACTCTGCAGGTATTATAAGGTATTCTGCCATTTTAAGAGTCTTGCATTTAAAATGTTTGTTAAAATTTTAAAATCAAAGTTTAATAAGCTGATGGGTCTCAGTTTGATAGCTCTTGTTTATCCCTTTTTATGAAGAAAAATAAATATACCCTCAGCCATTTCCAGCAGTATCTCAGAAGACTGCAGTAAAAATTAAAACCTGAGCTAATTCTATTGCAATTTCTGAACTGAAACATTTATATTGTTTGGGTGTAAACCCGTCTTTCCCAGGTGCTTTACCATTTCTTAAGGAGGAAATGGCAACTCCTACCTCTTCTGGTGCTATATCTTTATTAGGTCCATCAATATCTCAGACAGACATACGGGGGCATGTTTTTCAAAAAGGTTGAAAATTGTGTAAGGCAATTTCTTCCTCCTTAAGATTTGGAAGGAATACTGCATGACCACATTTAAAATCTCATTTGGTGTAGTGTGTAATACATTGTTTGTATCAAAAACTGCTTCAGAGTTTTCTTATGTATCCTGTTTTTGCAGCTTAAAAAGGACATACTGTAGCAAATTTCCTTGAGTATCAAAAGTCTGTTGCATTTTTAAGGTGTTAGCTTGTTTTTATGAAACTGATGCATACTTTGTTTCATGTATTTTATTTGATCTGTAAAATTATGTTTTGTTGTTTGAGATAAGTCATTAAGTACTGCAACTGCTGTCTGTTTTCAAATAAGAAAAATTGTCTTTGTTCCTGTGTGTTTTACTAATAGAAATTAAAAGCTGCTTAATCTCCATTATAGTATCTGCTCACCAAAGTGTGGGGTCATCATACATTTCATCTACAGATTTTCAACTTGTAATAAAATATTTCAAATCCTGTAATACATCATCAAATTTTAAGAGAAAAATTAAGTTTCCACAGCCCTGGCCCATGAATTTGAGCTGATTGAGGACCCACTGTATGATCTGAATATTCTTCCGGTTTGATTTTCACTGCTTGAATTGGTAAGGTTTTGTTAATAAAAATAAATATATCCTTGTAGCTAATACTCCTTTATGGAAGGTAGGATTTAGTCTTTTAATATGCATCCAGGAGGTTAGCAGTCTGGATAACATTCTTTAGGAAAGACATATCACAGAAGATTTTCTGAGTAACAGTTTTGTGGCTCTATCTTTTACAGACAAGCCACAATTGAAACAGGGAGCAGGGTGTTTTATTTATTATTGTGTTCGGGGCTGGGAGGTGGATTCCTGCACTATGGAAACAGGGATTGGGGATGTTTTATTTATTACTGTGATCAGGGCTCAGGAGGGCATTCCCTACATAATGGCAATGGGAATCAGGGGTTCTTACATATTTTACAGTGACTGGGGCTTGGAGGGTGGCTGGCCTGTTGCATTCCACCAGTTGCAACCATGCAGATGAGCCCATAATGGGCATGCAATTGGTTCCTTTGCACCGGAATGTCCAATGAACTCATTAGCATGTTTGGGCTGAATATCACCCCTGAGGGCTGTGGTTCATACAGGTATGCATCGTGCATTCCCCTATGGGTGGTCTTTGGCCCCTGCACCCTAGATCGCTGTGCCATACCTGGTGGCTGTTTGCTGTACCAGCATCCAGAGTCTGATATTCAAACAGATTGCACGATCTTGCAATCTGTTTGAATATAGCTTCAGAGCTGGATGGTGCTTTTTTGTGTGCAGTGGAATCTGTCTGCGTGCATCTGGCCAAGTCTAAATATGGGCCCTGTTTCTTTGCTGTAGCTGGAGGACCACCCTTTTCTCCAAGTGTTTGTCTCCCACTTTCCTTTGTGCTTTTAGGCTTTCTGCTTGGTTTGTGTCTCCACTGGCTTTCTAGGTCAATATTTTGCTTTCTCCCTTCCTGGCTACAGTTTGTGCTTCTCTCAGTCAACTATTCCTGCCACACTCCTGTTCTCATGTACCTTGTGTTTCTTTCTGTTTTAGTTTCTTTGTGCTTCTAGTTTTCATCAATGGTTTGGCTTCCTCTCTAAGCCTCCCCTCAGTGGAGGCCAGGTGAGTGCCTTTCAGACGGTTGTTACTCTCCTTCTCCTCCTGCCTTGAGGGCTCCTTTATGAGGAATCTCCATTAGCTGCAGAGATCAGTTTGTGGAACCCCATGGCATTCCTATTAGAGGATAGGTGATATCCCATCCTCTAAAAAGTACCCTTGAACTGGATCTCTAAATTGTGATAGCTGAGCCATCATCATCAGGAAAAAGGACACAAATTTGTAGGGAACCGAACAGTTTTGGGAGGAAAGTTCTTTAAATTTGATGGACAGCATCTGACTAAGGAGGGAGTCAGTGCATTGGGGTAGAAGTTTGATGTCTTTGCAGAATATTTAAACTAGCAAATAGGGAGGGGTGCAGCACCCATACATCGAATGGGAAGAACACCCCTCCCCCAGCTAGTGGTCAAACAGGAGTTCAGCATGTTTGCAGTTCATTTGCATCACCAGGTAAGGAAAAGGTCCAGTTCCCATATGATGCAAAGAGGAAATGCCAGACCTCACCCAACAACTAACACACCAAAATCTGGCCATTGGAAAATCATGTACACAACTGCTCACAGTCTGGGAAGCAAGATCCAAGACCTGCAGACAATAATGACAGAGGCTAAACTGGACATAGTAGCAATTAGCGAGACATGGTTTACTAAGTAACGCACTTGGAAGACTTCAATACCTGGCTAAGTACTTTTCAGAAGAAGTCAAGGTGCAAAAGGGGTGGTGGAGTGGCCCTGTATGTCAATGAAAATATCAAAGCTACAGAAATTCAGAATACACATAAGGAGCCAGAAAAACTGTGGTCACCCTGGAAACAGAAAATGGGACAGCCATAAGAACTGGGTTGTCTATCGCCCCAGACTGGGGAGGATATAGATGTTAGAAGATATACAAAACATGACAGCTAAAGGAAGATTCTTAAATGGGAGACTTCAACATGTCAGATACAGATTGGTCAATACCAGCAGGAACATCTGCCAGAACTAGACACATGGTGGATTCTCTGCAGGGGAGGGCCTCAAACAACTGATTCAACAACCCACAAGAGACAGGGCTATCCTAGATCTAGTGCTGACCAACAGGAAATGATCACAGATCTCCAGGTAGAAGGTCACCTGGGGGCCAGTGACCATCACATGGTATGGTTCAATTTGGCCACTAGAACTAAATCATTCCATTCCAAGGCAAAAACATGGGACTTCAGAGGAACTGACTTTGTTAAGATGGCCAACAGAGTTAAGCTAGCCCTGACAAAAGACATACAGGTGAGGGGGTACAGCAAAGTGGGCAAGCATAAAGGATGCAATAATTGAAGCAACATCCATTTGTGTTAGAAAGAAAAGGAAGTGCAAAGAAGAAGGAAACCACTTTGGTTCTCAAAAACAGTAGCAGTAAAGGTCAGAGCCAAGGCTGACCTTCAGGAAATATAAGGGACCACAGGGGGATGAAGATAGGGATGTACCAAACTTCCCTATGGGAAGCAGGGAAGGCAGTAAGGCAGGCAAAGGCCCAAACCGAGGAAACACTAGCACGAACAGTAAAAGAAGGTGACAAGACTTTCTATAGATACATTAGTGAAAGGAGAAAGTCCAGAGGGGTATTGCTAAGATCAAAGGAGATAAGGGGCATGTGAGGAGGAGGACCATGTAAAGCATCTATCCTAAATAGATTCTTCTGCTCAGTATTTACTGAACAGAAGGTATGGCAAGACCCACAGCTCAGCACCATGGACACAGGGAGGAGGAGGTGAGCACTAGTCCCTTCACAAAAGAAAGGGGCCTACAAGAGCTCAATAAGCTCAGGATGGACGAGGCAATGGGACCTGATGGCATACAACCCAGGGTACTAAAGTAAAGAGGTGGAACTAGCAGAACCATTATCAGAACTGTTTAGTGAGTCTCTGAGCACAGAAGAGGTCCCAGAAGACTGGAGAAGGGCTCATGTGATCCCGCTCCACAAGAGTGGTAGCAGGGAGGAGGCAGGAACTACAGACCAGTCAGTCTTACCTCAGTAGTGGGCAAGATTATGGAGGCACTCCTTAAGGAAAGGATAGTGCAACACCTGGAATCCATAGGAGCACAGGATCCAAGACAGCATGGGTTTACAAAGAAGGTCCTGTCAAACTAATCTCATAGATTTCTTTGACTGGGTAACCAAGTGGTGGACCAAGGGGAGCAGTTGATTTCACCTACCTTGACTTCAGCAAAGCTTTTGATACTGTTCCACATAGAAGATTGATTAATAAGATGGGTATGCTTGGGGTGGGTCAGAAGTTGGTAAACTGGGTGGCAAACTGGTTGGCGGGCAGAAAACAGAGTGGTGGTAAATGGTATACAGTCAGAAGAGATGCAAGTCACAAGTGGGGTACCTCGAGGGATCAGTCTGGGCCAGTCCTCTTCAATATCTTCATCAGTGATATTGCAGATGGACTAGAGGGTAAGGTTTGTCTGTTTACAGATCACACCAAGATCTGCAACAGAGTAGATAATCCAGATGGAGTGGGCAGAATGAGAAGAGATCTGGATAAACTTGCAAAATGGTCGGAAGAGTGGCAACTGGGGTTTAATGCAAGAAGTGCAAGATCATGCACATAGGGAAGAAAACCCTGAAGCCACCTATAGGCTGGGAGGAAGTTGCTGGCAGTCACAAGGAAAAAAAGAGACTTGGGCATCATCATCACCGATGACCTGAAATCATCCAAGCAGACCACTAAAGCAGTAGGTAAGGCTAGAGGATGTTAGGGTGTATTAGTAGGGGTATCATAAGTCAGAAGAGGGAGGTAATAATCCTCTTTACAAGACACTGGTTAGGCCCCATCTGGTACTGCATGCAGTACTGGAGGACACACCTTCACAAGGACATTAACTAAACTGAGGCAGTCCAGAGAAGGGCAACCAAAATGGTGCAGAGACTGCATCAGAAAACATATGAGGACAGATTAACGGAGCTCAATATGTAAACCCTAGGGCGAAGGAGGGAGAGAGAGATATGATTGAAACATTCAAACACCTTAAAGGCATTAACAAGGTGAAAGAGTCTAACATGTTTCAATATAAGAAAATAGCAGGATAACAGGTCACAGCATGAGATCGGAGGGTGGCAGATTAGGGTAATGTGAGGAAGTTCTTTTTACAGAAAGGGTGGTGGATGCATGGAACGGCCTACCTCAGTAAGTGGTGGATATGAATACAGTGCAGGGCTTCAAACAGGCATGGGATAGGCATAAGGGAGCAATACAGATGAGTATGAATAGGCAGGCCATTGACAGAGCAAAGGCTGATGGCACATTCATGAGGTAGAAAAGAAATGGGTGACTGGATGGGCCTTGTGGTCCTTATCTGCCATCAACTTCTATATTTCTATGTTTCTATGTTTTTCCTGAGTCTGGAGGAATGGTGACCAAGGCATTGGATCCGAGATTTCCTCCTCATAGGGAATTTTTTACTCTTCTCTGTGCCAAAGATCATAAAATTATGTAGTCTCCAGAGGATGTGGTCCGTAATGTAGTACATTTATATTAGTATAGTGTTTACCCTAGTAAGGTTCCACTGTGAACTGGGGTTGAATGGCGGCCCTCTTTTCATCCTGCTGTTCCCTCTCTCCTTATAGAAGTCATGCCTCTATCTGCTATCAGTTACCAATTACTGTCAGTTGTTGCTCAGTTCAGTTTCTGTCTGTTATCAGTTATCACTAGTTGCTGTCAATCTGTTCTCGCTCATGCTCTGTTTTCACCACCTGTTGCACAGTACTTTTGGGACCTTCCTAAAGTACTTTAGCCTAAAGGAATTATGTTCCTGTGGCACCTCTAGGGTGGAACCCTACTCAAGCGGTTCCTTGCCTTCCACAGTACCCGATAGGGTGGTAGTTCGATCCGTGGGACAGTGAGTGCTAACAGCCAAAGGATCCATATATGACAGTCAACAACACATTCATTCAAATACCTTCAGACTATCAACACAATTACACAAGCATAACTCCTCACTAAGATGCATATGCCTATTGAATTCTAAGGCTATGCCTGCAGTTCAGTGGGCAGGAGCAACCCGCCATGCCCGCTGGCTGAGCTGTTTAAGCCAGCTTCCTTCAGCCTACTCAGAAGCAGTGTTTCTTTGCCCCACTATCCTCTCCTCCTCTTCCAGTGGCATGCCTCTTTCCATGGGGCTTCTTCTTTAGGTACCTTTAGCCTAAAGAAATCATGTTCCCGTGGTACCTCTAGAGTAGAACCTCCTCAAGCAGGTTCCTTTGCCCACTCAAAAACTTTATAGAAGATACACAACCTAATTCTTGACCATCAAAAAGTAGGGATTCTCAGGCTGGTTCTGTGCAGTCTAAATGATGTACCTTGCACCATAACCTTAGTCTTGTGTTTATTCAAGACAAGGTTACTCAGCTACATTCAGTGCCTCATTCTGGTAAAGTAAACTCACACTTGATCGTCAGTTTGATCTACTGATGTAAAATTATAATGCAAAACTGCACAATCTGGTTATAAAATCTGTTTAAAATTTTAAAAGATTTTGAATTTAAAACAAAACAGGTATAAGAGATCAATATGGTTCTCAGAAAGGTCAAAGCAGCAGTGAGGGCCAAGAATCAGGCTTTCACCAGATACCAGGAAACGCGAGGGTGGGGAGAGAGGAATGGAGAGAGTACCAAATACAAACTAGGGAGACAAAGGCAGATACAGAGCCGTGTTTTGCAGAGGGGGTCAAGTGTGAGGAATAACAATTATTCAGATATAATCAGCAAAAAGGAAGAAGGGAGTGGATACTGATGGGCTACAAATGGGAGAGAGTACTACAGGAGATGAACCAAAAACAGTCATCCTTAACAATAACCTTTGCTATGTCTTCACAAGGGAAGACAGCAGGCTCCTGCTTGAAAATAGCATCAAAGCAGCTGTCAGGGGCATTCCGCAAACAAGGCAACCAGTATTTACCAGAGAAAGGGTCCTGAAGAGGCTTGAAGCCCTAAAAGATAATGTCCAGGGCCAGATGGGATGCACCCCAAGGGTGCCTCAAAATTAGCCGCAGAACTGGCTGAACCACTAATAGCGCTATTCAATAGCTCAGTTCAGACAGGGGTAGTTCTGAAAGACTGAGGGTAGCAGACATACTCCTACTACATGGGAAGTGGGGGTGAGCAACTGGGAAATTACAGACATTTTGGCCTTATCTGTAGTCAGTAAACCACTGGAGCCACTGATCAAAGAAGACCTTGCGAACTACCTAGAGAGCAACAGTCTACAGGATAGTAAACAGCATGGGTTTGTGGCAGGGAGATCTTGTCACACCAACCTGATAGTTTTCTTTGACTGGGTGGGTAACAAAAATGGTAGATATGGACCATGCAGTAGATTTACTCTTTTTCAGTTCAGCAAGCCTTTTGACTCAGTGCCCCACAGAAGACTGCTGAAGAAGTTTGAGGACCTGGGTGCTGCTAGGGACATAGTTTGATGGATAGGAAACTGGTTGAAGGAGAGACAGCAAAGGGTGTGATGGTAAACAGGGTCAAATTGGAAGAGTGGAAGGTCATGAGTGGGGTGCCACAAGGATCAATCATGGGTCCTGTCTTCTTCAATATGTTCATCAGTGACATTGGAGAGGGCATCTGGGGCAAGTTGTGTTTCTTTGCTGATGACATGAAGCTCTGCAGTAGGGAAGATAGTTATGAAGGATCAGGAAGATGCAGAGGATTACAAAGACTAGAGAGGCCAGATTGGTGGCACTGCAGGTTGAGGCACTGGACATAACACCTCGCACCGTGCCGGCAACCTGGGTTGGGAATGGACCTGGGCTGTTGGGGGTTGGAAGGGAGGGAGGGAGGGAGGAGAGAATTGAGCATCTGGAGGACAGCTCTTCTCTCCTGGGTGGGTTGTTTGGGGTTCCCAGTGCTGTAGCCACCTGTGGTGGAGACCAGAGGTGGCATAAGCATATGGGACGTGGAAGGGGGTGGGACAACGGCAGGCTCTAGCAGCAAGAGGAGGAGATGAAACAGCCATGCAGGAACAATTGCAGACTGTGTTCTGAGGAAACAGACCAAGAAAAATCTTGGAGGACCAAGGGAGGCCCCAGTAGCCTGCCCACATCATTTTGCTGGACCTGCCGACCACCAGCTCTCCCGGAGCCCCGACCCGGACCCAGGACCATCCCTCTAATTCCAGATGGCTGTCAGGTAGGTGGGGTGGGCCCTCCCTTGGGGTGATCTGTGGGCTGGACGGGACCATGGGTCCAGAGTGGGTGCTCAGCAATGTGTCTTCTGGTGGCAAGGAGGTTTCAGGCTGGGAGTAGAGGTAGTGGCTGAGAGGCACTCCTGAGAGATGCCCTAGTCCCCAGAGCACAAATAAAGTGCACAGAAAAACAATGGCTAGAGAGGTGGCCTAAGGTTTATCAGTTGAAATTCAATGCCATAAAATGCAAGGTTCTGCAGTGAGGGAAAAAATAACAGGAAAGAGTACTGGATGGAAAGAGTTAAACTGAGCACTATAGCAGAGGATAGGGACCTGGGAGTCATCTTTAATGACGCCCTCAAACAATCAAGCCAGTATAACAAGGCCTATAGTAAGACTAATAGGATGCTGGAGTGTATTGGAATGGGTATTGACAGCAAAGGAGGTACTACTACCTCTATATAGGTCACTGCAGAGGTCACACCTGGAATAGTCTGCTTAGTTCTGGAGTCCTCGCCTAAGGAAGGACAGGGACAAGTTGGGAACAATACAACACAGGGTGACCAAGATGATTCAGGGCCAACAGGGCAGATCTTATAAAGATCATCTCAAGGCACTGAACAACTACTCTGTGGAGACCAGGTGAGAGAGAGGGATATGATAGAGACCTTCAAGATCCTGAAAGGAATTAACAAGGTGAACTGCTTTGGAATTACTGTTATCAGTTTAAATTCAAGCCTGTTATATTTAGCACTCTGTGCACACCTGACATGTTCACATCATCTTATTTTCACTGGTGGAACACTAGTGCTGCTATTATATAATGACTGACCTAATATTCAGTCTTTTATTTTAGCACTACTTTGAAATCGGTAAAATAGCAAAATAAAAAGACAGTGAAGGTTTCCTGTTGTACAGTATTTAGAATGAATACAGCATCAAGGCCCCAAGGTCACTAATGGAAGCTGGCATGGTGGAGAACATTACAGAGGGATGTAAGGAAGTTCTATTTTATGGAAGGTAGTGGACCCATGGAACAGTCTTCCAGAAGAGATGGTGGGCACTAAGACTATGAATAGTTTCAAGCAAGGCTGAGACAGAGTGAAGGGTCTGGTGGGTGCTCAGATTGGTAGCAGTAGGAAAAGAAGCAGGGAGGTGGACCAGGGTGGATAAAACCCTGCATGGGCAATAGGTCTGGGGCAGATAGAGAACTCTGGGTAGACTAGATGGACCTGTGGTCTTTTCTGCCAACACTACATAGAAACATAGACTTTGACGGCAGATAAGGACCACTTGGCCCACCCAGTCTGCCTATTTCCTTCCTATTGGATAAGCTGCAGATTCTAACTAACCAACAGCCTACTTCCTGCAACTCCCCACCATAATTGCTTTATGTCTGTCCCGTGCATGTTTGAATTCCCCACTGTTTTAGACCCCACAACCTCTCCAGGAAGGCAGTTCCATGCGTCCACCACTCTCTCCATGAAAAGAATTTCTCACATTACTCCTGAGCCGTCCCTCCCTCTAACTTTAAATTGTGCCCTTGTTCTTACACATCTCTTTTCTGAAAGATGCTACCCTCCTGGACTTTGTTGATTCCTTGAGGTACTTAAAAGTTTCTATCATGTCCCTCCTGTCCCTCCTTTCATCAGGGGTATACATATTAAGTTCTCAGTCTCTCTATATGGTTTCTGATGTAGACCCTGCACCATTTTAGTTGCCTTCCTCTGGACTGCTTCCATCCTGTCTATGTCCTTGCATAGATAAGGTCTCCAAAACTGCATGCAGTACTCCAGATGGGGTCTCACCAACTGTCTGTACAGAGATAACCACTTCCCTTTTACGTTTGCTTGCCGCATGCACAGGGACGTTTTGGGAGAAGTAGCACACTTGAGGTGTGCCTCTCTGATCAATGCACTGCTCCCTTGAGCAGGCATGGTGGTCCTACTCCAATGGGTGCAGGGACTCAATGTGACAGCGGTGTTCCTCTGCTTCAAAGGAAAGCACCGCTGCCATACTGAAGCACCCGCCGCCGTCCCTCCTTGCATCACGTGCTCCCCTCGCGTCCGCGCCGCCCCCAAAGCTTTTGGCCATGCTGGGAGCTCCACCTTAGTGTGGCAAATGTTGTTTGCCCGATGGGGTACCCAATCCCCAAGCCATCCTGCTGCCCACGCTGGGAGCCCACCCCAGCGTGGCAAACGTTCATTAGTTTGTCGACGGGGTGCCCAATCCTCTGTTGGCCCTCGCCCCCCATCTTCTGCCATGCTGGGAGCCCACCCCAGCATGGCAACGTCCCACGCCATCTTTTTTTTAAACCTGTAAAATAAAACGGTCCCACGGCGAGTCTCCCAGCCCCCCACAACCTGCACCCACCCACTGCGCACGCAGCCTCCCACACACCCCACCCCATACTTACCTCCCTACCTCCGGACTCGTGACAATCTTCGGTGGACCGGAAACACGCCTGCACTCTTCAAAGCCGACCACGAACTGAGGAAATGCCGGTAAGCTGTATAATGGGCTACATAGGGGTTTCAACTTTGTGCATGTCTCAGTCATTTTTGGAATTTTTGCACCACATTTTCAACATGGGGTTTTGGGACCTTCTCATGAATGATGTCACTGTCATGGGGTTATTCGGGCCCAAGGGTGATTTCACAGGCACTGTGCAGTCACTGTCGTGAAATCACCTTCAGCCTGAGGTCACGCCATAACAGTGACATCATTCATGAAAGGTCCCATGTTAAAATTAGTGCAAAATTGCAAAATTCCAAAAATGACTGTTTTACGAGCGCAGTTGAGCAAGTTCCTACGCAGGCTCGTAAGTTCGCGTATTTTCAATATTTTCACTCCAGATTTTCAACATTGCCATTTTATCACACCTTCTTATGAGTTGTACAGCTGTCATTTTCACATCTCACCCAAACGTGTTCCGACCATGTAGCGCACAATGGCGCGGTAGTTGTGCAAAATCAATGTATGGAACACATTAAGAAAATCACAGAGACACTGTTCATGAGCAGAGGTTTTAAAATGGCTATGTTGAAAATTTGGTGAAAAAATTCTAAAATGACTGTTTGAGCTTCGTTAGCAGTTCCTTGCGGCTGTTACATTCTTGATTTTCAATATTTGCCTCCAGATTTCAACATTGCCATTTACCACACTCTTATGAGAACTGCAGCTGTCATTTTTCACATCTTGTCCAAAACGTGTTTCCACCCATGTAGCTAAATGACACAGTCGTGTAAGGAACTCAGTGTATAGGACACATTAAGAAAATCACAGTGACACTGTTCATTAGCAGAGGTTTTAAATGGCAATGTTGAAAATTTGGTGAAAAATTCCTAAAAATGACTGTTTTACGGCGTATTGTACAGTTCCACGCATGCTCGGAGATTTACGAATTTTCAATATTTCCACTCAGATTTTCAACATTGGCATTTTACCACACTTCCTTATGAGCAGTACAGCTGTCATTTTCACATCCTGCCCAAAACGTGTTTCTGCCTATGTAGGGGTAACAAAAGGTCATGCTGACCATTTGTTGTGCAAATACCAGCAATCGTACAGGGCATTGGGTAAAAGCACCATACATGCCAAACACCACTGCAAATACCTGCAAGCGAGCGTTCGGCATTGACAAATGTTTGTTCTACTTGTGATGCCCCTCCCTATGCATCCCAGTATCCCCTCACTCTCACTCTGACTTCTCACATTGCTTACCCACCTTTAGGTCATCTGATATGACTACACCCAGATCACCTTCCATTATTGTTGTCTTTAGTACCTCCCTGCTATTGTGTATTCTTCTCCTGGATTTTTATTTCCCAGGTGCATTACTTTGCACTTCTTGCATTGAATCTAAGTTGCCATATGTCTGACCATTCCTCCAACCTTGCCAAGTCCCTTCTCATCCTTTCTACCCCCTTGTGTATCAACTCTGTTACAGATCTTTGTGTCATCTGCAAAGAGGCATACCTTTCCTTCAGACCCTCTGCAATGTCATCTATAAAGATGTTGAAGAGGACTGGACCCAATACTGAGCCCTGAGGTACTCACTAGTAACCCCCTTTCTTCAGAATGTGTTCCATTCACTATGACCTTCTGTGTCCCGTTGTGCAGACAGTTTGCTACCCAGGCTACCACCCTGGGACCCACTCCCAGGCTGGCTTAACTTGATTATTAATCTTTTGTGCGGACTGTGTCAAATGCCTTGCTAAAGTCTAGGTAGGCCATATCCACAGCCCCTCTCTAGTCTATTACTTTGGTCACCCAGTCAAAGAAATCGATTAGATTCATCTGACATGACCTTCCTGCTGTGAATCCATGCTGCTTTGGGTCCTGTGCCCTGCTGGCCTCTAGGTACTGAACAATTCTTTCTTTCGAAGTGATTCCATCATTTTCCCCACTACTGAGGTCAAACTAACAGGTCTGTAGTTTCTGCTTCTGCCTTACTCCCACTTTTGTGAAGGGGAATCACATCTGCCCTCCTCCAGTCCTCAGGTACCACCCCATCTTCCCATGATTTGTTAAAAAGTGGTTAGTGGTGTCACTAGGTCCTCCTCAGCTCTTTCAGGATTCTAGGGTGAATCCCGTCAGGCCCCATTGCTTTGTCCACCTTGAGTTTTAGGAGTTCTTTCAGGACTCTTTCTTCTGTAAATGGACTGGCGTCAACCCCACTACCAGAGTGCTTCTACTATTTGGTTTAGGTAACTTCTCCTCCTCTTCTTCTTTTGTGAATACTGAGCAAAAGTATTCATTCAGTATCTCTGCCTTTTCACTGTCTCCCTCTGCTCCTCCCTCTCCTTTACTAATCTTCACTATCCCTCCTTATCCTTTCTATGCTCCTAATGTACCTATAAAAGGTTTTGTTTCTATTTTCTATGAGATTGGATCTATAAATATAGTGAACAAAGAGGAGCAAGGATGGACCCCTGAGTAACTCCATAAGATACTGTTTTCTTGCTAGAGAATTTACCATTAAATTTTACTGTTTATACTCTGCTAAAGAGGTAGTCCAAGAACTAGTCCAAAGGGCCTCCATTGTCACATCACCTATTTTAACTATAAGAATAATTATAAGAATTGAATATTCAACAAGATTAAATGCCTTGGTCAGGCCCATGATGACTGCATGAGTTCATTTACCAGAATCCAAGGCCTGGTAGACTTGAACAAAATATAAGATTAAATAATTCTGAGGGTGACCTGAAAATATATGGTGCAGCATGGAAACTAAGTCTTGAGCCACACCATCCAGCTCAGCTGATTTATATTTGTCTGCCTCTTTCAATAGTTTATGAACATCACTTGGAGTTACAGCTTTAAAGAAAAACTATGGTCTGGCAACAGGATCGAGAGAGCCAACACTATGACCAGCTGTGTGATCAGGAAATGTACTAAGATAGCTAGAAGTCTCCTAATTATTTTCTTAATCAGTAAATGTTTCATTATAATGATTAACAGTGTCAATCATGTAAGTTAAATTAAGTCCATTATGATATAAGCTGAGAGTTCTTTCTAGGACTAAGCAAACATGTAATGACTTGCCAGAATTTTTAGTATTATTCCAATTTTGGTCTGTTTCTGCTTAAGAAAATCTGCCTTTGTAGACCTAATCTTACATTTGCACTGGTTACACAACTGACTGTCTCCTGCTAACTTTGCTGAGTACCATGCTTTTTGAAGTTAGCCCACACTGTCCTATTTGTTCATTAATACAAACACATTATGAGTAATCCATTTTGAATCTCTGCCACATACCATCATTTTAACTAATGCAGCAGGTTTATCTATAACCTTTGTCTTTTCATTGAGAAAGTAGTTCAAAGCAAGATTAACATTAAATAGAGATAAGTCGAATCAATTCAAGATAAATCATTTAGATAAGAAGAAAGGTCAAATTCATTAAAATTATTCAATAATCTTAAAATATACCTAACTCCAAAGCCATTGTGCTAAACAGGGCAAACGGTTGATTGTCACTCAGTGAATCTGGGAATAGGCCTACAGGTCTCACTCTAGCCACCATTCTGGCAACATTTCAATCAATTAATGTTTGTGAGATATTTGGTATTTAAATGAGTAAGTTGCTGAACGATTTGGCACAAGAGTACATCATTTAACAATTTTTTCTAAATATTAACTAAACTGCTGACCCAATTCAAATTAAAATCACAATGTACAAACAGTTTTGTAGTCTAAAGGGGAACCAGGTTAACAAGATCCTCAGCTAAAAGGTTGGTGTCGTAGTTTAGTTTGTTATATGATGCTTACTACTGTTGGTAGTTTCAGCTTGAACTGTAGGAAATTCATATGCTTATGAAAAATACATGTGGCCATTCATTCTTGCTGTTCCTATTATAGGGGCTACCACCCATTCAGGGTACCACGAAGGCACAGAAAATCCTCTTGAGGAGGGTTTCACCCTTACAGACGTTATAGGAACAAGTTCCTGTAGGCCAAAGTTACCCAAGGGAAGATGCCCAAAAGGTCAGCAGTGAAAGCACTGAATAAAATAATTGTAACCCCCTGAAAATGGGGGTTCCAAAAGTCTTCAGGAGCTTGCCTGAATGTTTCAAGTCTGGGCTGTGTTCAGCGTCTGAGCTGTTTAAATGTGGTTCCAAGTGAGTGCTATTTGAGCCTCCACATACTGTCTCTTTAAGAGCTGTCCGCTTGCAGACTTAATTAGTTTGTATGGGGAGGACTGTGTGTTCTAATGCCCGAATCCCACCGGGCTGCTGTCAATTCGCTCTGTTTCTGCCATTGCTACATGTGCAGAGGAGCCTTGTTGAAAGATATAACTGTTTGCCAGAAATCATTTACAGTGACTGAGAAAATGTAATTTGTCTAACCTGTCTTCATTTCAGCATGAACTGTTTCAGTGTAGCTCTTTCATTTTGGTTCTGAATAGCTGACTTGGACCAATCAGGATGATAGGAGACCCTAAAATGGAGCCTGTGGATGAATCCAGAACTTGGACTCTCATTTTGAGCCAGCCATAAGGGGATTGTATGGGCAGTGACTCTGGGAAATGTAGTTTTAACCTTTATGCCTTTTCCATCAACAGAGGAGTCTTATTGTGAGTGACAGCCGAACCAGCCAACAGAATGGTGCAGAGCTAAAGGAAATGCCCTGCTCTGTGACTGGAAAGATTAGATCAGTTGTGACTGTGAAGAGCAGTAGCTCTGTGCTTCCTGCGGTGTATAGTTTATACGGAGGCATGTGAGGCCCTGAGTTTGGTCTGCAGCCTTTGGAGTGCCAGTTTGGACTGAATCCGAGTTGTGAGGAGAAAGAAGCACTAGAAGTGTGGAAACCAGGCTCACCCTGTAGAAGACTGGAGAAATTGCTGAATCGCTCGGTCTGTCAGGAACTGAAGCTGCTATGTGTGCTCCCTGGTATCTTGCAGTAGTGCGATCAGGATGGGAGCAGCCTGCCTGGTATAGCACTTTCCTTTACATATGAATGTGCGTAGTGCTTGTGAGGAATTGCTATTTCCAATCCCCAGTGCTGTGTGCTGTGTGTTGAAGCTGGAAGCAAACCCCAGCTTTTCTCAGACTTAATCCGTTTGCTATCAACTGCAGTGGGGTCCAGTTACAAGGACTTTGTCTCCATGCCTTGTTGTTCTTGCAATCCAGAAGAACATCCACCATCCGGTTTTCAGCATTAGTATTGTGAGTACAAGTCAGGGTATACCCTACAGCCTGTTTTCAATCACAAGTGTGTCATCTAATTCTTGTTTCACTGCTTCATGGACTGAGTCATCTGGCTCCAGATTACAATTGGGTGTTGTGCATATATTTTCTTCTACTGGGCCCTATCCATCTGCACCTGCCGCCACCCCAGGCAATGGACCTGGCTAACCCCAACCTGGGTACCCAGAGTGTGACTTGTCAGACCCTGTATGTGTGCACAATACTGTGATTTAATGCCACCAATTAACCTGATTCCCCCCTCCCGTGTTACTGTCCCTAAATAAATCAGATTTGTTGTTGTTATACTATATACTGTCTGTGGTGTTGGTACTTATGGAAACAGAATTGTATTCTGCTGTGCATGTTGTTTAACCTTATTTTACAGGGGGTCCTCAGAGACATGCTGCAGAATCAGTCTCGAGGGTAAGTGGTACTTTATGAGTGAACAGTGTGTATACGCCAGGTACTAGAGCTGTAACTCCTGAGTACTGAGACAGCCACTAGAGGAACCAAAGGGGTCATGGTGTCCTGGAGGGCTGTGATCAAGCTAGTCTAACCACTACAAACCCTGACCTCTGGGTGGAGCACTCACCATAGAACCTAGGCCCATCAACCTGTCAGTAGTCAAACAGGCAGGGGTAGTAGTCCTTGGGATAGTGCGACCTGGGGGTTACATAATAAAAGGCAAACATCCCATAAGGAGTGAGGAAACTGACTGGAGATGAATGAACAAAAACATTAGAATATATATAGACAGGCAAAGTCACTATTCAAACCCAACTCATACTGGAATTTATATGATTATTATTACTATATTATTCTGTAATTTTACTGTCAGATCAGAGGAAAAGAAAAAACACTTCTGGAGGAAACCACAGGGGACCCAAAGTCTTAGTCTCCATCCATCCAGGCATAATATTCTATTTATTATGAACCACAATGGATATGGTGAACCTCCAACATGCTGTATCATAATAGAAAGGGATAAACTTGTTCTCTCCTTCTGTCTAAATGAAATGTCCAACCTCAAAAGTGTGCTACAGTACTCAACTCTGCAAGCGAGCGCTATGCACATAAGGACTCCACCACTGGGAGGTGCTTATAAGGCTTAACCTGAATGGCAAAGGAACATCAGGACTGAAGACTGGACCCCAATGAGAAGGCTTATATAGAACAGCTGCTTCATAGCTGCCCAGTTTCACTCTTCTGAAGTACAAAGCCCATGTATAGTAACATCAGTGCTGAGTCCTTGAAGGGTAAGGCCTTAAGGTAACATGAAGCACTTGAGTAGCAGCTATGAAACCTGCTAGTGTTGGAGAGAGTGCCTGGTAGTTACTGAGGCTAATGCTCAGTAATCATTGGGATGAGTGCCCAAAGTATGAAAATGTATAGGAGTTTGACAGTGGCAGGTGAAGCCCTGTATGAAGTAGAGTGGTATGAGTGCTGAGCCTAAGGAAAGAACTGGATTACTTCTTGGGCAGACTGGTGGGCATTGCTTGCATGGGAGATGCAGCAGTATATTGAAGGCCACAAAATGCAGGAAGGTGATGCATGCCAAGGCAACAGATGGCCAAGGAGAGAGACTGCACAGACATCCAAGGCAAGGCAGAAAGCAGCCATGAGCATAGCAGACAGACACTAAGGAAGGCAGAGGGACTCTAAAAGCAGAACCAGCATCTGCCAGGTAACAGTCAAGGTAGGAGCAGCAGTAGAAGCACAGCAACAGGAACAGTAGATAAAAACAGCCAATAGCAATAAAATGCACAGCAAACTCAGTTAGACCTGCAGAGGAAGTGGGGAGGGGACCTGACAACAAAAGCAAGGCAAGAGAATGGAGGGCAGTAACATGTAAGCCTGAATGAGCAGCAGGACTGGCCACCAAAAGAGCTGCCGGGGCAGCAGCCACATCATAAGGTAGAGAGGTGTCAGAATAAGCAGCAATTGAAGACATCTCCTGAGCAGCAGCAGACTGGAGAACCCCAGAACACAGGCCACTATGAGTCTGAAACCAAAAGTAGGGGAGGGCTAGCAGGGCCAGCCATATGGACCAGTGCAGTGGAGCTGAGAGAACAGCACAACTCACAAGTGATGCAGGGCATCAAGGGAGCAGATGGCTGTGAGAGGAGGAATAGTCAGCCACTCACTGACATGCAGCAGCTTGAAGAGCCAGGGGAGGAGGGCAGGTGGGGAGGAGAAAACACCAGAAGGGACAGTGAAAGGTCTGCAGCCAAGAAGCAAAGAAACTGGAGACTTGGGGCTTGTGCTCTTAAGTAGCACTTATTGTGGGTGTCAGCTTCAGTCACCCACTGCCACAGTGAACCTAAACTTTAGCCTTCTTAATAGTAATAATTATCTAAAGTATATTATTGTTCAGTGTTTTATATTGTACTGTTGTCAAGGTACCCTGTTCCTTTGGAAAGGGAATGTTTATATTTTACTATATTCAAGATACCCGGTGCTTATACCGTTGTAACAGCGATGCTGTTACAATGAATCTCCAACAACTCGGGTGTTGAACAGGTTGTGGGAGCAATTAACAGATTCATCTACTCCTGGGTTCGGCCACTCTTCCATGACATCCCCCGGAGTTAGAAATCTAAATGGTTAGGGGTGTGAGGACAAAACCCCTCACAAGCAATACACTTGACTCTGGCTGCTGTTGGGTACGCCGGCACTTTGCTGCGGTGATGTGATCACCGTTGGCAAAGTGCTGTCACTAAAAGTCTTTTGACAAATTTCTTGTCAAGTGACTTGGTGGAACCCCATGGCCCATAGGAGAGGGAATGGAATAAATAAAAAGGTGTTAAATTATATTTCTCCACTAATAAAGACCTAACAAGGAGGATTGGAACATCAGCACTTTGTTTTGGAGGGTGACTTCCTTTCCCATGACTCCTCCCAGGGAATGAAGGAATGAAAATGATACATAGCACACACACAAATTCAGTGTTACAAAAAGTGTAAAGTCAGAACACACTAATACAATAGAAAGTGCACTATGAGGAAACAGGTCATTATAAGACAGTAGAACATTATAACAAATATATGAGGGACTGTTAAGGGAAAGACAGGAGCAAGGAGGGAGGAAGGAGTCTCAGCTGATGTCTGAGGGAGACAGGGAGGTAGTGAAGTGGAGGAAGGTGGAGCAGATTCCAGAGAAGGAGATAATAGTCAAATGCTGATTCGCCAGCGAGGTATGGGAATGTGGCAAAGCAAATGTGCAATGGTCTCTGGAACGGAGTGAGCAGGAAGCAGAGGGTACAATAGACAGGAGTTATGAGAGGGGAGGGGTTGTAGGATAACAGATGGACCCGACACAGAACTTCAGGATCAACACACAATCACTGTGTGATGTTTATTTAAAGCAGAGGGATAACCTTAAGCAATGGCATACCCCTTCTTCAATACATCAGTTTGCAACAACAGGCGGCATGTCCTTCTTCTGCATAGTCAGCACCTACTGATCTACTGATATATTTCTTCAGTGGAAATTAATTCATTCTCTGTGTTGGTCTTGTGTGTTTGGGTGATGGGGAGCTCAAAAGAAAACCCCCAAAACAAGCTAAGACAAAGAACCTCAGTGCAGAAGCACTGAAGCAAGGAGTTACCCAAAGGGCACTGGCAATAAAGCCAAGTTTCAAAAAACACAACATCACACATACCTCCATAATGCAAAGCATCATGGGATATATATACAAATCACCATGATCTTTCAGGCTGGTTCAGCTTAAAGCAGGAATGTATGGTGCTAAAGAGCCCTCAAACGATCTGTAATTTACATGCATTTAAATAACACAGCAGGGTTTTCTGATATCTCTACTCCGGTAACTTATTTTTTATAGTACAGTCCCCTAGTAACTTTTCCCTTTATCAAAACACCTAGTATCATGGTATTTTCAACATTTACAGGTTTCATACACATAAGGCATATGCATCAAGGTACTTTATGACATAGTGCTGTTCATACTAAATCCAACAATGAGAAACCCAGCCTGTTGTTTTACATCAGCTCAGAGGTCACCACAATAACCTGCCTGTATGAGGACCATAGAGGAAAAGGAAAATTAAAGAGGACATTATAGCTGAGTCAAGAAAGGGAGGGGTGCCCATAGGTGGCCAGCCTTATGGACTAGAAACTATAAAGGATAAATTAGGCTAAGAAAATAGAACAACTGTTGCAACAAATTTAAGAAAAGGTCAGTCCTCAAGAGTGGCAGGATCTCCCTGTCATAAGAGGTAGGAGGAAGGGACCCAAACCCGAATTTAGATATAAAATAGTCACAGTGCATCAGGTGATGTGATGGAAGAAAAGAATGGATAGTGATGTGTACAGCGAGCAGTGATGGGTTCAAGAAGGTGAGTTGGTTGCAAAGTGACAGAAGGGTTACAGAGGGTAAACAGTCTGGTCATGGAGGCTGAGGGGATGGAACCCGTCCATAGTCCATAGACCACCTCCGCATAGTCAAAACTGTGAGTACCACTTTGGTAACAAGCTCATGATGAACCTGAAGGGAAAGACAATCTTTATTTTAATACATGGCATTATGTTTAGATCAGAGCTTAGCGTGGATGGTGTCGATGTAGGCACTGAAGTCAAGCTTGCTGTCAAGCCACACACCAAGGTATTTGAAGGAAGGAACCACTTTAGAGTGGGGAATCATCAAGGTGGAGAAAGTGGGCAGCAGATAGTGGAATCATATCTTCATTCATTTGGGACCTGGTGAACAGGTGCAGATGTGGGAGCCCTTTGTGCCCGTGCTATGGAAAGACTCTGTCCGCCTACAGAAGTGCGGGGTCTGGAACATTCACTCTTCACACATTGACTCTTTACACATTTACTCTTCACACATTCAGTTTTCATACATTTACTCTTCACATATTCACTGTTTTTTATTTGACTTCAAATTTTCAAGATAGTCATTTATGACTGCCCTTATAAACATGACATGTATCATTTATAGCATATTGGAAATGTCATTTTGCACAAGTGTGAAAACACGTCTGAGCCAGGATTTAAAATGGTACCTGTCATATTTATGAGGTGGTGTGGAAAAATGGGTCAGTTGAAAGTTTGGAGTCAAAGTATTGAAAATGAGTGAACTTAGGAGTGAATGTTGAAATACTGTAACATTCAGTCATAACCTGGGCATTTTAGCATATCTGTACACCAGATTTCCAGCATAAAGCTTTCTTATTCTCCACCTTATGAACTTGGAAGGTGAAAATTTTCAAATCTCCACCAAAATGTCATTGTGTACCACCAAAATAGCATGCCATGTCACAGATGTAAAAACACAGTTTGGCCAGGATTTGAAATATCACAACTGTCATGTTTATGAGGTGGTAAAAAAATAGCTATTTGACAATTTGGGGCCAAAAATATTTAAAATGACCAAAGTTATGAATGAGTATACAAAATTTCAACATATGCACATAACTTTGCCATTTTACATTTTTTTACATATGTAATTTTTATGATTTCTCCTTTTTCTCCCTGACCAGGACCCCGACACACCGTCTGTATGAATGCGTGGAGGCACATGTGCATGCCGGGTACTGGCTTGGCCCTTCACCCACCCCTGGCTGTGCCACTGCACCCTTCATGCCTATGCTTCCCACCAGACCTCCACCAGGTGGGAGTGGAACTATGAAGGTGTGGGCATCTACCCCAGAAGGGAGGCTGCAGTGCAGCTGCTCATTCCCACTCCATCCCTCCTCCCTCCCCTGCAGAGCTCCCGATAACTCGAGATCGTTCCCGAACCCGGGTGCAGGCACAGCATGAGTAAGGCATCCACACCTCATCCTCAGTGCCACCAGGCCAGCTTCATTTTACATATTTTGCTGCCAAATTTTCATCATGGCCACCTCACGAACAAGGGTGGTAAAATGTTCAAAACTCACCTGAAAGGTGATTTGGCAATATAACAAAAAAATTGCCTCTCAGGCCTGATTTGCATAATTCCCACTGCCATTGTTCATAAAATGGTGTCCCACAAAGAACCATGTTGAACATTTTGAATAAAATATGCAAACATGACCAAGTTATGCATCAAAATTCAAAATCCCTTTGAAACACAATGAACCACTTACCTTAGTTTCTCATATCGCACTCTCGGTTTCCAGCAGCAAGACATGTTTTCAGTCGGAGAGATATACACTGTGGGGCCTGTTCAGGTGAGTGAAGGAGTGTATGGGGTATACTGGGGGTGTAGGATGATGACTGCTGATTGGGAGGTCAGGGTGACCCATTGGCAGGCCCATTTTCTTTTACAGGCTTAAGAAAAAAAAAACACTGAGGGAAGTTTTCTTTGTCACATTAAGAGACAGCGATTAGGGGTGGGTGTGCCACTAGACACCAGGAAAACATTACAGCTCACAGGACAGTGACTGGATTGTGGGGTGCCACTAGACATCAGGGAAACATTATGTAAATACGCAGCTGGCGATTGGAGGGTGGGGGCACTAGACACCATGAAAACATTACACAATACAGGATGGCAATTGGAGGGTGAGGGTGCCACTAGACACTAGACACTAGGGAAACATTACAGAAATACAGGGACTGCAATTGGAGGCCAGGGGAACCACTAGACACTGGGGAAAATCATCTAAATACAGGCTGAAGATCAGAGGGTGGGGTGCCACTAGACACCAGGAAACAGTATATAAATACTAGGTGGAAACTGGTGGACAGAGGGTGCCATTAGACATCAGAAATTTTCAGTTAATACGGGGTTGATGACTGGAGGTGGGGTGCCACTAGATACCAGGAAACATTATACAAATATGGGGACAGCAACTGGAGGGTGGGGGTACCACTGGACACCAGGGAAACACTATACAAATATGTGATGGTGGTCGTAGGGTGGAGGGTGCCACTAGACACCAGGAAATATTATGCAAATATGGAGATGGCAATTGGAGGGTAGGGGTGCCGCTGGACACCATGGAAACATTATATGTAGTACAAGGCCAGTGATGGGAGGCAGGGGTGCCACTAGACACCAGAAACATTATCTAAATATGACACCAATGATCAGAGGAGTGCCACTAGACACCAGGGAAACATTGTACAAATATGAGGATGGTGATTGAATGGTGGTGGGTGCCACTAGACACCAGGAAACACTATACAAATACAGGGATGACAATCAGAGGGTGGGGGTGCCACTAGACACCAGGACACATTATCTAAATATGACACCAATGATCAGAGGAGTGCCACTAGACACCAGGAAACATTGTACAAATATGAGGATGGTGATTGAAGGGTGGGAGGTGCCCCTAGACACCAGGAAACACTATACAAATACAGGGATGGCAATCAGAGGGTGGGGGTGCCACTAGACACCAGGGACACATTATCTAAATATGACACCAATGATCAGAGGGTGCCACTAGACACCAGAAACGTTGTACAAATATGAGGATGGTGATTGAAGGGTGGGGGTGCCCCTAGACACCAGGAAACACTATACAAATACAGGGATGGCAATCAGAGGGTGGGGGTGCCACTAGACACCAGAAACATTGTACAAATATGAGGATGGTGATTGAAGGGTGGGGGTGCCACTAGACACCGGGAAACACTATACAAATACAGGGATGGCAATCAGAAGGTGGGAGGTGCCACTAGACACCAGGGAAACATTATCTAAATATGACACCAATGATCAGGGGAGTGCCACTAGACATCATGGAAATGGCAGGTCACTGCTCTCAGTGCAAACCGCAGCACAAGTTCCAGCTGTGGCTGCAAAACTCAAGAAAGTCCCAATGTTATACAGAGAATGCAGGTTAATGGCTCTTCTCACTAAGCTGGGAACCCTGCATTTTGGGGTACCAAAAAACATATTTCTGGCAAGTTTAAAACAAACAGCAAAATTTAGCTAAATGGGTCACGTTTAGCTAGGTTAAGAGTGTTTGGTTTTATATATTATTTTATGCATTTTCTGTATTTGTGAGTTTAAAATGAGAAATAAAATTGTGGCTAACACTCTTATATTTTTTCAGTACAAGAGGTAAATAATGAAAATAAATAGTTGCGATCCTTTTTTCACTGTTACGTGTCAGGCGTTAACTCTAAAATCATTATACCTCTGGAACCATATAATATTTTTCAAGAAACCTTCCAAAGGCATACCCTTGGCATAGGCCCTTCAACCCTGAAAATTTCATGAAAAATACCACACTGTCTAGGCTGCAGATGAGAGCAAAAACATCCAATGTTAAGTATGAGAACCCAAATGTGATTTTTTCTGATTTTGGCACTCCAGATCTCGAAAACTGAACAAGGTGCCATCATGAAACAAAACTTTCTATGTATTGAGACTCTGACAGCCTGACCATGCATGCCAAATGTTGGACTATTTGTCAAATCACACCAAAGTTATTAAGGTGCAGAATTTAGGTTCATTCAACAGCCTACTCAATCCTTACTATGAGGGTGCTACCACCCTATAATAATAGAAAAACTAAATTAATACATCTATTAGAGGTTACAGCATACAAAGTAGAAATGAAACATTAGGATAAAAGTCCCTAGGTGAATCTGTGGTGTGGTGTGGTGTGGTGTAGTAGGTCCTTGAGTTTGAACAATCATGTGACCTATCCTAATATTGCTTCGTTTATGCAAACATTGCTGTGTCATTTAGTCTGTGTGACAAGACAGTGTTAATATTAATGAAAACGTTGTAGTGATCATTTCAAACCCAGAGGAACACCACACCACAGATTCCCTAAGGTTTCTGAGACTTTTAAACCTAATGCTTCATTTCTCTACTTTGTACACTGTAACTAATAAAGGCATTAATGTTTTTCTTTGCAAATAATTTCCTTAATTTTTGAAGACATATAACATCTGAACATCTTTAGCTTATGCCTTTTTACACCCTACGAGGAACATTGCATAGTGACAGGCCACTCATGAAGCAGCTGCCTCATATACATACAC
Organism: Neoceratodus forsteri; assembly: GCA_016271365.2. Classification (NCBI taxonomy): domain Eukaryota; kingdom Metazoa; phylum Chordata; order Ceratodontiformes; family Ceratodontidae; genus Neoceratodus; species Neoceratodus forsteri. Next base: position 1,232,286,430 of record CM028130.1, read on the forward strand.
ACACACACACACACACACACACACACAGCACCAGATCTGCGCAGACATAGTGGCGGGCCTGCATGCTACTCACTGAACCAGCTGCATTAGCACAAATATTGCCCCCGGACCTGTACTGTAGCTTGCTTTGCACAGGGCTCTGCATGCAAAGCCATCTATATATTTTATGTTCTGAAACCTAATGCCACTAAAGTGGAAGTTGTGTCTCACAAAATGAGCTTGCAAATCATGATAACAAGTTTTTGAGTCATAAAATAGGCCGGATTTCATTTTGACCTTGAGAGCTGACTTGGTCTGCGTAACTGAGACCTGGTGTGGGGAGGGGTAATGCTAGTAGCTGCATCTCTGAATTAGTCTCCTGGGTTCCTGGTTAAATACTGCAATCATATTGATCACAGGAGTGCTGGGATTGCCATTATATGAACTTCTGAATTGAAACCTATGTCCATCTCAGTCAGTGATCAAGGTTTATTTGGGTGTGTGACACTCTCATGTGATGGTGGTTTGAAATGCAATAGCCTGCTGGTTCACCATCTCATCCTGCCAATGGAGGAGGGCATCAAAATGTTCGAGGAGTTTGCTGATTTGGTGTTAGTCATGTCATAAGAATCCCTGAGGTTATTAGTGCTTGGGAATATCAATTACTGGGTTACGCTGAAGAAGACATGCTCCTGTAAGCCTCCTTTGGGAGCTTACTAGTTAATTAGTGTACCCACAGTGTCTGGAACAGGGCCCTGCCTACTAGTGGGGGAGTGGGGCCTTAGATTGGAGGGCTTAAAAGGAGAGTTTTGGCATGAAAGGAGTCCTGGGTGAGAGAGGAGGCCTGAGTGTTGATTTGGCCATAAGGGCTAATGTACAGGGCTGGGGTGAGCAGCTTGCCACCCCAGCCCACCCCTCTCAAAACTGTCAGAGTATGTAGTGATTCAGGATTCTGGTTGGGGTCCAGAGCAGTAAGGGGACCACCTGCACCATTCTTGAGCAAGAGCCCAGGAAGTCAGGTCTGTGCCCGGTTCCATGTCATAATGGTGATTGCAGAATAGCGATCACCGTTATAGTCAGTGTACATCACCAAATATCAATTTCGGTGATGCACACTCGCAACAAGGACAAAGACGCAAGACCTACTGGTTTTGTTTTTTAATGTGGAGGGCTGCGCCCCTGCACCACCATGGGATCTTTGCCCCCCATACCCCTATTTATAGATTCTCAACTCCGAGGCGTGCATTTAGTGTGTGTGTGAAAAACTTGATAAACTGAAAGCGCCTGCTGGCAAAAAAAAAAAACATGCCACGATGGACACAAACCCTGCACCTGCACCTCCCAGTCGACCACCCTCCCCACCATGCTAGCAGACCAGCTTGACAGCTGCCCATACCCCTCTCCCACATACCATCCTCCCTGCCTCTACCCTGCATGTGCATGCACATGTATACAACATACTTCCGTCATCATATGTCTCCCACCCGTGTCCGGTCACCCCCCGCCAGATAGCACTGGACACAGGTGCGATAATTGAGTCTCCATTTTGTAGGCACCCAGTTGCGGTCATCTTGTTCACAGGTTACCCTGTGGCCCACCTCATGATCTCTAACACTGAGGTGGGGTGGTGCAGGTGGGTCCTGTGAATCCTTATATTTGTGGTGAGATCAAGTGAAGTCCTGTAGGCCATTCCATTGGGGCAGTATGGGGCAGTGGCCCATTCTGTAGGAGTGCAGTGGTGGCAGCCTATCTTCCTTTCGGTGGCAATTCAGCCTGGCTGGGAGGTATTCAGGAGCCTATACTGCTGAAGAGGGGAAAGTGCATGGGTCTCTGGGATCGCCAGGGACCTGCATAGTCTATGTTGCCCTGGGATGCTCAGAGCTGCACTGCCTTCAGATAGAGGGACTTGGTCGTTTCTGTTTGGGTCTTTATTTGTTTGGGACAGGCCATCATTTGTTGGAGTGCTCCAGATCTGAACCACCAGTGCAGGGAGTTACTGCATTGTTTATCAGCTACTCTAACCTCTGCAGCTGTGTATGTGCTGTGTGACCTGTGTGCCTAGTAGGATTGAGAGATGAAAAGTAAGTTTGTAGCAGGAGAGGTGCTGGAGAAAAATGCTGTGTGGCCTTGTTTCCAGATGACTAACGTTGCTGCTGCCAGGATTCACAGAGTCTTTTGACTTTGAGGGAGCACTGTAATAAAAGCTTTTGGGAAAAGAAAGTTGCTGCAGACTGTATCGGGCTCTGTGCCCAGATAGTTACCCACCACAGTGATTTGCACCCCACGCTCTGTGGAGTGACTTGATCAAATTGCACAATTAAATAATTTTCTTCTTTTACCGAGTGGACAATGGACTTTATTGCAGCACTTGTTGACTGAGTTAACTAAGCTTGCCCCACAGCTGCTGTTGCCCTACTGCTAGAAATGCCTGCACCCCTGAAGGCCTCTCATGGGAACCCAGGTAATGAGTTTAATTTCTGGGACAATGTTTCTGGTGGCAAGTGCCCCTCCCATAAGTTAACATCTGGCATACCCTAGACACCAGGTGGGGGGCTTACATTCCCTATGAAGCTTATCAAAATAATGGAGTCTTTGGGATTCATTCAGCATATTTTGTTCCCTATCCATGTAGATGGCCAAATGCTTGACTTTTTCCAGCTGGGATAGCAACCAACACATCTGAGATTGTTTCTGTTGTCTGGTCAGATCACATAGTCACATTCTTCAATTTGTGGATTCCCATTCCTTTTAACCCCTGCAGAGATGGGCCACTGTAGAGCCTGGGTAGGTGCAGTATAAATGTTTTTTGAGGGAACAGCAGATATCTAGCATAAAACTGCCTCCACTATCAGTGTTTCTGAGGCTGTAGAAGAATATAATGAAAGCATTTTATCTGCAGCTGACTGGTTATTGCCAATCAGTAACCACCCTGTACATTTGAGAAGGAGTGCCCGTGGTATAGTGTGGACCTCAGTATGTTAAGAATGCAGGGTCAGTGATTAGAATGCAAGTGGTGAAACCATCTTGGAAAGTGGCAAGTTTGTCCTGGTGTTTCTTTAGCAGAAATACTGGGATGCAATGATTTACACAAGACATTTTTCCTCAGATGTCATCATAGCTGAAGGAAATAGTCCCTCTACACTTTTAAAGTGGTGGGTGGTATACATCACTGACAGAGATTCTCACAAAGATCTGAAGAGATTTCTCAGGAGAGATGCAAAGGTTCTTCTAATTTCCTTTCATTCAAGTCTACAGATAGGGCTGAGATAGCCTCCACTGTTGATAGCCACAACTATAGTTGTTCAGAGTTGGACTGGACTGAAACTTGGTTTGCAGGGACTGCTTCTGCTCATGTAATGCAGATGAGATCCACTGGGTGCATTGGGATCTGTACTCAATTCTTGTGTCCTGGACCCAGCATCTGCTTCTCTTGTGAAAGCTGGAGAGGAGGTTCTGATGCCCATTTTTTGTAGACATCATCATTGCCTCTCTAAGGAGGGAGCTCATTCCTTTGAAGAAGACAGTGGTATGACCCCTCCTGAAGTAGGCATCTGTAGATTCTGATGATTTCTCAGATTTTTAAACTATCTCTAACCTGCCATTCTTGCACAAAGTTGTTGAGAAAGAGCAGCAGCATGGCTAAGACAGAATCTGTGGATTTAACAGTTTCAAGACTGTCCACTCTGGTTTTCATCCCTGCATAGCACCGAGACAGCCCTAGAGAGGTTTTGAATGCTCTCCTCCATGTGAGGGACTCCCAAGCCCATCTGCGGGCTTCCCAGCTGCTCCTGTGGCCCTGGCTCTCTCCGGAGTAGGCCACAGCTAACAGACCACCTGACTGACCCCGGACAGATTCAGACAGCCCATCTGTGGGCTTCCAAAGCTGCTCCAGTGGCCCTAACTATCTCGAGCTGGCCACAGCTAACGGGCCACGACTGACCCCGACAGATTCAGACAGCCCATCTGCGGGCTTTCCAAGCTGCTCCTGTGGCCCTGGCTATCTCCGAGCAGGCCACAGCTAACAGATCACCGACTGACCCCTGGACAGATTCAGACAGCCCATCTGCGGGCTTTCCAAGCTGCTCCTGTGGCCTGGCTCTCTCCGAGCAGGCCACAGCTAACAGACCACCCGACTCAGACAGCCCATCTGTGGGCTTCCCAAGCTGCTCCTGTGGCCCTGGCTCTCTCTGAGCAGGCCACAGCTAACAGACCACCGAATGATTCCTGGACAGATTCAGACAGCCCATCTGCGGGCTTCTCAAGTTGCTCCTGTGGCTCTGGCTGTCTCCAGAGCAGGCCACAGCTAACAGACCACCTGGCTGACCCTCAGACAGATTCAGGTATGCGCTGGACCTCTGAAACTCGTGGTTTTGAATCCAGTGGAGGAGCCAGGCACTGATTGGCAGCTTTTCTCCTTGGCTAATTTTTCAGTGCCTGGCACTTCCTAATCTAGGAAATCTCTTCTTGTGCTGTGTTCTGGACTAAATTGTTGTTAATGTAATTTACATATGTTATGCATCAATTGGTCTTACTTTACCTGCCAGCTTAGCTAGTCTATTACAAGCCACTAGTCTAGCCTCTCAGAGTTACTTAGTGCTGGACAAACTGTATTGTATAGCAGCCGATGTTTGACTGCTTGACCTAGCTACTGAGCAAGACTGCTGCAGTTTTCCATTTCTACCCTACTGACAAACTCTGCCCTTCCCCACACTGATCACTCTGCTAATTATTAATTTATCTGCCTCACTTGTAATGCCGTCTCTCTAAACACCTTACTTTCTTCTCTGCCTTACCTACAAACCCTTCCTTACACTCCCATGCTGCTGCTGTCCTCCTCGGCGTCCGGTGCCAAAGCACAGACCCCCCATAAACTCCTCTTCTAGCTTTAAATAATGCCTCCATTTGCCACCTCTTTACCTCATGCTTTGTCCTTTGCCTGCTCCCCACTGAGCTTGCTATTGTACTCTAGCTGTATTTAATCCTCGGTGTTTCCCTCCTTGTTCCACAGACAGCCCATCTGCAGGCTTCCCAAACTGCTCCTGTGGCCTTGGCTCTCCCGAGCAGGCCACAGCTAACAGACCACCCGCGGCCCCTGGACAGATTCAGGTATGCACTGGACCTCTGAAATTTGTGGTTTTGAATCCAGTGGAGGAGCTAAGCACTGATTGGCAGCTTTGCTCCTTGGTTGATTCTCCAATGCCTGGGGCTTCCTGATCTCAGGAAATCTCTTTCTGTCGTGTTCTGGACTTAATTTTTTCTCCACCCCCTCCCCACCTAATCACAGTATTAAATAGACCCTAACTCTGCCCCTTTCCTCAGCCTAGCAGCTGATTAGTCACTCCACTGCTGCACATTTTATGCTATTGGCCTCCCTGTCTTCAATACCTGACTTGACCCACTTTCTCACTGCCCCTTTTTAAAGCAGTCTCACCCACAGGATCACACATTTGCTCTCAACTTTTCTCCAACCACTTCCATCTAACTCCTCTTAATTACTGCTCTAACCTGCCCTATTGTTAGGGACCTCACCTAATTCGACTATATACCCTTTCAACTATAAACCAGCTAGCAGTTAAGCAGGCCAGCAACACCAAACAAACTACCATGGGGTGCAACCACCTACTACTACTACTCCTCACTACCTCTTTTGGCATTGCTGGTACCATATACAATTTGGACCCCAATCTCCCACTCTGAATCCTCACTGGGTGCAAGCTGGAAGAAAAGCACACATGGCCACTAGCACTTCCGGTAACGATAGGCTCCTTATCCTCCCACACCTCCCATACACAGTTATCGCCAAGCCAACCTCCCAAATCATAACCTTAATGGTTAGCTTTCCCCTAATTAACACAGGCATATAGCACCTCCTGCACCTGAAGTGCAGATGCGGCGGAAGACAAGAGGAAGATAAACATCACCCTATCTGCCAGAAAGGTTATCTTTCTGCTACTGCTACTCTCAGCAATGTTCACTTAAACCCTGGACCAACAACCCTGAAGAGCAGGGGTCTACAGTGAACAGCCTAAAGATAACATCGCTAAACATCTGCAGCCTAACTGCCAAATTCAACCAGCTACAGGCTTGGATGACCATCCATGCACCTGACATACTCTGCCTAATTGAAACCTGGCTGTCGGGTAGGATCAAAATGGTGAGGTGGCATCAAAGGATTCAAGCATTTCAACTTGTTAGAATAGGCAGGAAAGGTGGTGGATGCCTCCTATATGTCAGAAACTCACTGAGTTGCTCAGTTCTCCCCATCTCCAAAGTTGTGGAGGATTATGAGCTACTAGTGGTAAAAATACAAGTCAGCCTAAAAGGCAAAACCCTTACCATTGCCACAACCTACCTGCCACCCAAAAAAGAAGGCCTTCTCTTGTTATGGAAGAAATTAGTGCACTCAGAAAGGGCTCAGAACTCATCTTGACTGGTGACTTCAGTATTAACTGGTTATGTAAGGAGGCAACACCCTCCAGAGACTTATTCACCTCCCAAAATCTCATGCAACTCATAACTCACCCCACCAGGCAGAACTACAAGGCTGGTACCAGCACCCTCATTGACTGGGTCTTAGTTAGCTCACTGACTCGATTCTCCGAACTCAGGGTTCTCCTGGACCTGCTGAGTGACCACTCCCCAATCTCCTTTATATGTACCACTAAACTTGCCAAAGCCCACCGCACCTCATTGAGAGCAGGGTTCTGCAGAAAGGCAAGTTGGATCCCTCAGATTGGCCCTGTCTGCCTACAACTGGTTCCCCATCAACAAGGCACCTACACTGGACCAGTCCCTTAGTTGTTTCACTGAGGGCTTCAATTCCATCTGTGATATCTATGCACCACGCACAAAACAGAAAATTCAGAGGAGGTTAATGGCTGGATTGATGGCAAGCTCCTCTCCCTCCTAAAGGATACAGACTGCCTCGGGAAAAAGTCTTAAACTCAGGCAGCAAGCATGACCTACAGTGTTACAAAATGGCTAGAAATCAATGCACCAAACTATCAGGCTCACAAAAGCCAATTTACATTAGACCCAGCTTAACAATGCATGGGGAGATGGAAAGAGATTTTAGGACAACATCAAGAACATCCTTGGTAAAGATCAAAAGCAGCACCTAAGATGCTCAACATTAATAACTCATCATCCTCAGATCTGCTAGCCTTTGCTGATGCCTTTAACCAAGCCTTTACAGACCTGTCCTCAGTGCTGCCTCCAGACTACCTTCTGCCTGTGGAGGACCAAGGTTGCGCCAACCTGCTTATAACTAACCACCCAGCCTTCTGCTTTAAGAAGGTGAGGTGAAGGAGGCCTAACGATGGTCAGGAAAGTCCTAGGCAAAACCAGATTGGGGAGTGACGGACTAGACATGAAGTTACTATCTCTCACCCTTGATGTTCTTATCATGCCCATAACAATGCTATTTAATAAATCCTGGCCCTAGCTCAATTTCCAGAGGTATGGAAGCAAGCCCTGGTAACTCCAGTCCGTAAGAATGGTGACAAGGCACTGATGTCAAACTACAGGCCAATATCTATCCTCTCCTCTCTATCCAAAGCTTTGGAAATAATCGTGACAAGTCAACTCACAGAATACCTCAATAAGTACAACCTGATCTGCCCAAACCAACATGGTTTCAGGCAAAACACAGTACCACCACGCACTGCTGGAATACACTGACTATGGCACAAACTGGATGAAGGCAAATTGGTGGGGTCCATCTTCATTGACCTCACTAAAGCCTTCAACACTGTCAACCACCTTCTACTAGTTCTCCAGCTCCAAAGATTGGGTATGGCACCTAACACCATGAATTGGTTCAATGACTACCTAACACATAGGAGCCAGCAAGTTGAAATCGGGCAGACATTATCCAGCTTCAGAGATGTACTCCTAGAGTCCCTCAAGGATCAATTCTAGGGACCCTGCTTTTCAGCCTCTTTTAAATGACCTACCCACAGCCTGTGACACCAAACTTATTCTGTATGTGGATGATGCCGTGCTGCTGAGCAGTAGCACCTCTCAGGTTGCCCTACAAACAGAACTACAGAACTCTTTTCAATAAACTCGGGACTGGGTCAGTAGGCAAAAGCTGCTACTCAATTATAAGAAAACCAAGGTCATGCTACAATCCAGCCCCTACAACAAACACAAGCATGCTCCCTCATAATCACCAATAAGGCTGGTGAGCAGATTGAGCAGGTGCACTTGTTCAAGTACCTTGGAGTCACCATTGATGGCTCTCTAACTTATGCACACCACATAGACTCCCTGTCAGAGTGGTAAACACAGAGATCGGGGTCCTCTATAGGCGTGAAATCCCTTACCCCAGAAGCACTCTGAATTTCAGTCTCCAGCTCCATTCTCTCCATGATAGACTACAGGCTGGTGGTCTATGGAGCTGCTACTGATACAGTGCTCAAAAGGGTCCAATTGCACTCAATAAGGCATGCTGCCTCACCCTCTCTGCAGATCACTACACTCATACAGTACTTGCACCCTGTATGAGCATACAAACTCACTTAACCTAAAAGACAGGATCAAATACCAAACTTGCCTCCTGGGAAAGAAGGCACTCCTCAGAAAAACCCACCCTCTATAGGAAACCTGCTTGAGGCTTCTCTCTCAACACACATCACCAGATGGAGGAAGAATGGAGCACTGTCCATACCATTCTACTGAACCTCACTAGGGCAGCATGTTTTCTCCTATTGGCCTCCTCTGGATAAATGAACTCCCGTTGAAATTACAAACAAACAACAGCCTGCCTCAATTCAAAGCAGGCCTCAAACAGCACCTAATGTCTAGTTCAAAATGCACCTGCTTCTCAGGCCCCACTTGATAGACAGGCCTACCCCCCAAGGTAGCACCAGCAGGACTACCTAGAGAATCCTGCCTCCATTCCAGCCTAGCCAAGGGCTTAAGTAAGCTATCAGTCCTCTTTATACACACTTGGTACTGCCCCTACCAAACCATCCCACACACACACCATACTCGACAAAGCTCTCTGGAACTGCTTCTCCCATTACAGCCCCTGTTTCATTATCCCCCACCTGTCACTCTCATGGTAGGTTCAAACCCAGTCCCCTTGTTTTACTGTCACCCAGCCTCTCGCCATCTGGGATAGCATTAAACCCTATGCAGTTTACTCTGCCATAGTCTATCAATGGATTGGAGGTTTCAGGGTGTGCTACCTATGGCAACCAATTAGAAATAGCTTAGTATTCGATTACAACTGCTCTATTTTTTCTCCTATTTGTCTAATTGTCATGTAATCGCTCTTTAATGCCTAATGATCAGTCCTCTGTATCCACTGAATATGTGTATTGTCTTATTGTCCACCCTGACGTGGAACCTTTGTAAAGAGCTCACGCTCAAAGGTCTTTCTGAAATACTAATTAAATAAAATAAAATAAATAAATAAAATGGAGATTTTTCTTTTATAGTCATGCTGGGTTTGTCATCAGCTTTTGACAACACCAATCATGCAGAACTTTGGAGTGTATGAGGATGATTACTGTCATAGCTGGAGCCATGTTTAGCTCATTTTGGTCCTTTCTCAGCAATCCCAAGCAGTCAACAATTTGATGGCATTTTCAAAGTTCCCCACATGTCATTGAATGTGGAGTCTACAAAGGCTCCACATGCGTGCATGTGTTAGTAATGTTTTGCTTCCACTCAGAGAGGTGAGCCAGAAGTATAGCTTTGATTTTCATTGCTATGTCAATGATACCCCACTATATCTGTCATCTAAACCTGGACAATGCTCCCGCTGTATTGCTCATGAATGCTTTATCAGAAATCAGTTTGTGGATGGTTTGCGGTGGTTTGAAGCTGATCCTGCAAAACTGAGTTGTTGCTTGTGGGGTTAAAGAATCTGAGATCATCCGCTCTGGATAGGCTGAGCGATCCCTCAATTTATGATGTGAGACATGAGACCAGGCAGGCTGTCCACAACCTCAGGGTCACTCTTCATTTGAAGCTCTCACTGGGTATTCAGATGGCAGCTGTGGTCCAAAGTGGGTTTCATTATCTTTAAAACCATCACTGGGTTGTAGTCCTACTTTGATCAAGAGTACCTACTCACACTAGTACTTGCATTTTTCATCTCCTGTCTAACAACTGCAATATAAACTCTAGTGGAGCCTTTCTGCTGGTCTGAGCCATCATCTCCAGCTAGAGCAAATGTTGTAGTTAGGCTTTTTAACCTCCACAAGGAGACCTGAGCATATCACTCCTGCTCTGAGTTGTTGCACTGGCTACCTGTTACATTGCCAATTCATTTTAAGATCCTGCTACTTATCTATTTTAAGATATTGTTACTGACCTATACAGACATCTGTAGACTGGGATCTCATTACATTCAGGAGCTTCTTGCAAACAACTTTGATGTCCATGTTTCAAGATCTATATGCTCTTGTCATTTGGATGTTCCCAAATCCCTTTGAAATTGACATACAATAATAGCCAGCAGAGCTTTCAGTTGCTGACCTCAACTGTGGAATGGCCTTCCTTCAGACATTTGAACTGCCCTCTGTCCTCAGTTTTAAAAATGAGTGAAAGCATGTTTATTTACCTAGGCTTTCTGGATACTTGTTTTAATTTTGTGATTAGAAATTTTTGTATATCTTTTACTAATGTATTTAATTTTGTTGACTATTTTAGGAATTTCCATTTACTGTATATAAGTGTATTTTCTTTTTGGTGTTTAGATTGTTCTTTAGCGTTGTACTGGTTCTTGGCTTTGGAAAGGCATATTTTAATAAAGGATGTGTCAGTCTGCCTCCCTGTCTGTTTGTGTGTTTGTCTGTCAGTCTGTCTGTCTGTCTCCCTATCTGTCTGTCTTTATCTATCTGTCTTCTATCTATCTATCTATCTATCCATTCAAATGTCATTAATAATTGAAAAAGTATTGTTTCATTTCAAAAACGACAGTTGAACAATCAACCTACACCTACTTCGTCAGCCACACAAGTTGCAGAGTAAAGCCCGATCTTTTTGTGTTTTTAATACACACAAATATTTTCTATTATTTTTCCTACTTTTGTGACTGCTAAGACTCACACAAACAAGTTTTGACTCATAGAAAAGGGCCCTAATTTTCTTGGCTCATAATGGACTAATTTCATTAATAATTTTAAAACTTTTTTTCAAGAAAACCTTTGAAAATCAACATTACACCCCACTCTGTAGACCACACAAGTTTCAGACTATCACTTCAAGTATTTTGTGTTTGGTTTGAGGCACCTCAGTTATCCCTTTTTGCAAATACTGTTTAATGGCAAAGTAATGAAAAGCCACTTTCATGACTACTAAGACTCACAAAATGTTAGTCTTGGCTCACAAAAATGGATGTCACCTCACAAAATGGAAACTACTATTGTCATGCAAAACACCTTAGAAAATTCATGAAAAAATTAGATGTGCATAGATGAACAACTGTATTTATTTTTCTAAGTGCTAATTTAAAAATGTAAAGTTCTCAGTTAAGCCACCTATCAAAGAATTATCCTTCATCAAAACTATAACTAACATGAAAATTTCAGGTTTGAACTGAAAGCTGTTTTTTTTTTCTTGCTATTGGTGAACAAAAAGCCTTAAAAATATATTTTGTCATGTGTTCAACCATCTAGCACTTTTACACTGCTGAACCAGCATGCCAAATGTTAGTTTTTTCTGTCCAGGGATCGCTGCATTATAAAAGGTGAAAATATAGCCACTTAACATAACATTTTTCCTGAATAATATGAATGCAACTGCATATATAAGTATATATATATATATATATATATATATATATATATATATATATATATATATATATATATATATATATATATATATATATATATATATATTATTGTGGTTTGTAGCACCCTATAGTTAGGGTTGAGCAGGCTGTTTAATGTTAAACCCCAGTTTTGCACCTTAATAATGTTGGCGTTGTTTGACAAATTAGCACAAATTTGGTATATGCAGTCAAACTGTCAGAGTCACAAGACTTAAAAGTTTTATGATGTCATCTTGTTTGGTTTTCGACATATGGTGCACCAAAGAAAAGGGAGAAAAACTTCATACCACATTGCATATATTTTGCTCTCCCATATGGCTTAGACAGTGTGGCATTTTTCATGAAATTTTCAAGGCTGAAGGGCCTGTGCCAATGGTGTACCTTTTGAAGGTTTTGTGAAAATATTTATACAGTTCTAGAGTTATAAGGATTTTTTGATAACTGACAAATGCAAACCACAAAAAAAGGCTATCATAAGTGCTTATTGTCATGATTTACTTGTCATGTGGAAAAAATACCAATCATGTGGAAAAAAAAAAAGATCATGTTGAAAAAATACTGATTGTGATGTCCTTTTTTTTCTTTTTTAACTCACAAACATTGAAAATACATAAAAATAATATATTTGCATGTAATAAGCACCTGTACCTAGCTAAACAGGACTAGTTTGGCTATCTCATTTAGCTAGATTCAGGTGTTTGCTTTTGAAATTGCCCTAGAAATATCTTTTCTGGGCACTCCTAAATCCAGGGTGCTCAGCTTGGTGACAGGAGATGTTGACCCACATTCTGTGTGTGAGAATAGCAGGACTTTCTTGAATGCTTAAGCTGCAGCTTGAGATGTGCTGCTGGCTTCAGTTCTAGCAGTGAGCTGGCAATCTCCTGTTCTGTCTCTGTCTCACTCTCTCTCTCTCTCTCTCTCTGTTTCTCTCTCTTTGTTTGTCTGTCTTTCTATATCTATCTATCTATTTATCTATCTATCTATCTATCTATCTATCTATCCATCTATCTATCTATCTAGCTCGTTATCTAGCTCTGTCTATCCAAATATTTCCTAAATGGACTGGGGTGCCACCCCCAGTACTGCTTCTTTCTTCCTCCTCTAGCTGGCCCACCTCCTTCCCAATGTTTAATTTATATATAAATGGATCTGGGTGCCCACCCCAGTACTGTGCCCCTTGACCCTCCTCCAGGTTGCCTGCTCCTGTTCCAGTTATAAATGTAGCAGCACTGGGGCACCCACCCTCAGTGCTGCTGAACAGTAGCCCAACACTGGGATGCTGGAATGCCCAATCCCAGTTTCTGCAAAGCCCCTTGAAAGAAAGAAAACCATCCTTCATTGATTTTTTAACCTGCAAAAAGAAAATGGTCCCTCACACCACACACACACACGCTCCCCCATCCACCTGCTCCTGACCTCCACTCAGCACCAACCACCACACATGCCCACACCCCACACCTCCTCACTCACCTGAACATGTCTTATGGCATAGATCCACTCTCTGATTGAAGATATGTCTTGCTGCAGATACTGCAGTCCCTGTTCTGTCTCACTATTATTGTCTCTATCTATCTATCTATCTATCTATCTATCTATCTATCTATCTATCTATCTATCTATCTATCTATCTATCTATCTGTCTAGCTATCTAATTATTTCCTAAGTGGACCAGTGTGCCCATCCACCATACCATTTATTTCTCCCTCTCCTCTCCAGATTGCCCACCCTGTTCCAATTGCATGCATAGCAACACTGCAGTACCCACCCTCAGTGCTGCTGAACAGTTGCCCAACACTGGGGTGCCCAGTCCTCAGTATTGGCAAAGTTCCCTGAAAAAGAAAACCATCCCCATTGATTTTTTCCTGCAAAAGAAAACAGACCCTTGCCAATCTCACCCCACACACTACCCATCCACCTCACCCTGACCTCCCATTCTGTACTGACCACCCCACACCCCTCACTCACCTGAACATGATCCATGGCATAGATCCACTCTCTGATTGAAGACATATGTTTGCTGCAGGAACCGCGTCCCCTGTTCTGTCTCTGCCTCTCTGTCTGTCTGTCTCTATCTATTTCTTTATCTGTCTATCTATCTATCTATCTATCTATCTATCTATCTATCTATTTTCTTAGTGGACTGGTGTGCCCATCCACCATACTATCTTTCTCCCCTCCCTCCAGCTCAGTCACCCACCCTTCCCAATGTTTAATTTTATATATAATATAAACAGGCCAGTGGGCCCACCCCAATACTACTTCTCTTGACCCCATACCCTGCAGGTCACTGACCTCATTCCAATTATGTATGTGGTGGCGCCTAGGATGCCCATCCCCAGTGCCACTGAACAGTAGCCCAAAGTGGGGTGCACAATCCCCAGTGTTGGCAAAGTCCCCTAAAAATTGAAAACTGTCCTCATTGATTTATTTTTAACCTGGCAGAAAAGAATATGGTCCCTCACCATCTTGTCCCCACACACTCCCCATCCACCCCACCCTGACCTCCCACTCAGTACCCACCACCCAACACCCCTACACCCTCACTCATCTGAACATGTCCCATGGCATAGATCCACTCTCTGATTGAAGATATGTCTTGCTAAAGGAACCACTGTCCCCTGTTCTGTCTCTGCCTCTCTCTGTCTGTCTGTCTGTCTCTTTTGTCTGTCTGTCTATCTATCTATCTATCTATCTATCTATCTATCTATCTATCTATCTATCATCTATCCATCTTCTTAGTGGACCAGTGTGCCCATCCCCATACTACTTATTTCTCCCCTCCCTCCAGCTCAGTCACCCACCCTTCCCAATGTTTAATTTTATATATAATAAAAGTGGATCAGTGGGCCACCCTGATACCACTTCTCTTGACCCATACTCTGCAGGTCACCCACCTCATTCAATTATGTGTGGTCGCACCAGGATGCCCATCCCAGTACCACTGAACAGTAGCCCAAGCTGGGGTGACAATCCCCAGTGTTGGCAAATTCCTGAAAAATTGAAAACTGTCCTCATTGATTTCTTTTTAACCTACAGAAAAGAATATGGTCCCTCGCTCATCTTATCACCCACCACACACCCCACTCACCCCACTCTGACCTCCCACTCAGTACCCACACTTTCCACACACCCTTACTCACCTGAACATGTCTCACAGTGTAGATCCACACTCTGATCAAAGACACAGTGTGATGCTGAAACCAGCAACTGTGATATGAGAAATAAGGTACTCTGGTCTACTGCAGTTCAATGAGGTTTGAACTTTGATTCATTACTTTGTCATTTTGATATTTCAACTCTAAATTTTCAACATTGCCTTTTGGTACCCCACCTCATGACTAATGGCAGTGAAATTAAGCAAATCTGTCAAAGGTGATTTTGTGGTTACTTTGTGAAATCACCTTCTGGGCAGGATTTGAAAATTACACTGCCCTTGTTCATGAGGTGGGGTCATAAGAATACTATATTGAAAATTTGGGGTCAAAATATAAACATGATGAAATTATGAGCGTGCATTGAAATTTTTCTATGCTTGCTTATATCTAGACTACCAGAATGTTACCTACTTACACATGGTACCATTACTAGACTGTGCATACAGTCCCATACTAATGTCTTGGCTGGGTGCCAACACTGTCATTGCCACCCAGCTGTCTCTCAGCTCCCCATATGCCACCTCCCACCCCAACTGCAGCCAGCAGCCCTGTCCGATCCTCCACTGGTGCCATTTGCTTTCCACAGCAGGGCTTTTAAAGTCTGAAAAATGGGATGTTGCAGCCCACTGTGGTGCAAGCCCCTTGTGACCTGGCCCACCTGGTTGCTTGCTGCAACCTTGATACAAGGGGGCTTTGGCATTCCTGTGTTGGGTCTGATGCAGGCTGCCTTTTTAAAATCATGTTTGACACAAGTTGTGACTCAAGTCACCCTTGCATCAAACCTCAGGACACGCCTCTCGCCGCCGCAGCTGTTGATTTTCTGTTTGCGACGGGGTGACCTGGTTCGGAATGGACTCGGGTCGCTGGAGAAAGTCGAGTCAGGTGGGAGTAGGTTCGAAGCGCTCCCCACGACTGCTCACCTACTTCCAGGGGTGGGAGGGGATGCAGGGTCGCTGTCTGGTACCTTCTGGCGGAGGCTGGGAGATCAGCAGCAAGCCTGAACATTGGGGAGCTGGTGAACATCGGCTATGCCTTGACGCTTGTGGCACACCATGCCTTGGAGAAAAGCTGAAAACCAGCCTCCGGGTTTGCCGGATGATGGCTGCCTGCTCCTCTGGTCCGAGATGTCCTGTGGCCTCCAACCCACCTCAGCAGTGCCCAAGGACTGATGCCTAGTACGCTCGGGTTCTCCTCCTGGTGTCTTCCCCTGGAGGAGGGGACCCACCCGCAAAGGGATATGCCAGGCCACCCTTGGGTTGGCTGCAATATGAGGTGAGGGAGGAGGGACAGGACGAGAGGGTCACGGGCAGCATGAGCAGCCGGAAGGAGGGGCGAATCAGGAGGCAAGGACGGAGGGAAAAATACATAACACAAAAAAACCCTTGTGGCACTAGTCCATTGCATCAGTCTCAAACATTTTGAAAAACGAGCCTAAATGTTTTACTACTGCAGGAAAAGGAGGTGAAAGAAAAGATCCTGGCACTAATCACATAGGCATTTCAGGGAATCATTGCCTGAGATTGCACCTGGGATTCTGTGGGATACAATTAAAGCAATTCTGGGAGGCAGCTGATAAAGATACCAGCATGCAAGAAAAAGGGTTGTATGGATAGGCAGAAATTTCTGGAAGCTAGCATCCAGGAATTAGAAACCCTACAGCAGCAAAAATGAAATAGAGAATGGTTAAAGAACTAAAGACACTAAAGAAAGAAAGAAATAAGTCAGATTCTTGACACAGAGCAGAGCAGAATTTAAAATTGTTGAGGCAGAGAGAGATCATGAAGGAGGCCCAAGGGCCATAAACTTCTTGCACACAGATTACAGACTCAAAGAGTGAGGCAAACATCACCAAAATATTACATCAGGGCACCGAACAGAAGTAGGAAGCTTGTAGATATCTCTGAAGCCTTTAAACATTACTGTGAAGTGCTATGTTGGGTGCACATGGAGCAACAGGAAGAAAATGTGGAGGCCTATCTTAATGGCCTTCACCTTCCAAATGTAAGACAGGAGCTCAGTGATGGTCTCTGTGCCCGTAAGTGGGGAAATCCTAGCAGAGATACAGAGAAGCAAGACAGGGACATGTCCAGGATCTGATGGACTGCCCACTGAGATTTATAAATTGTTTAGGGAGGACTCAATACCTTTAATGAAGGAAGCCTACAGGGCACCATTGGGAGATGGGGATTCCTTGGCAACCTCATGGAACTATTCAGTAATTTCTGTGCTCCCAAAGCCTGGCACGGTCTTTATTTTATGTAGCTCCTATCAACCAGTTTCCATCCTAAATGCACTGAATAAGTACCTGACAGCCATCCTCATCAGGAGGTTGTAGAAAATTATCCCTGAACTAGTCAGATTCAATTAAATGGGATTTATAATGAGCAGGCAGGCTCAGGACAATGTCTGCAGAACACTCCACATCATAGACCATCTGAATCACACAAAACAACCAGCAATGATAATGAGCATGGATGCTGAAAAGCATTTGACTAGGCAAACTAGCAGTTTTTGTATGGGGTCCTTGCCAGGTTTGACTTTTCACTGATGTTTTGAATTGTGCACACTTCATATGCAACCCCTTAAGCATATTAGAGGCCAATGGCTCATGCTGGTTGGGATGGGGTGCAGCAAGGTACCCTCTCTCCCAGTGCTCTTCACACTATACATGAGAGCCTCAGACTCAAAAACTACATCAGGAACAGACCATTAGGGAGTAATGTTAAATGACAAGGAGCATAAGGTGGCACTTGATACTGATGATGTACTGTTGTACCTAACTGACCACAGACATTCTTGGTTTGGTTAATAGAGGTTGTGAGGGAATTTTCAACTCTCTGGCTATACCTGAATGGGACGAAGACAGAGAATACTAACATTCTGCTATAAACCACTACTGAGCTAATCAAACTTAAATGCTTAGGGATTTACCTGAGAGCACTGAATGCTTTTCTGTACCAAGATAATTATCTTCCTCCTACTGCAACCGATAAAAGATGACATCAGAAGATGGTCATTATTACCCATCCCACCATATTCTAGAATTCAGGCCATAAAGATTAATATCTTGCCATGCTAACTGTATCTTTTCCAATGTGCCCTGGTCAAACTTATGAAAGCCTGGTTTACTGCAGAACAGAAGCAGCTATATCGATTCCTGTGGGTGACACCAGACTGAAAGTCAGGAGCAGCCTACTTTTAGCAAAGAAGGGGGAGGATGGGCTCTCCCTCCTAGGAAGATTACTGGCTGGTGTCCCAGGTGAAACTGACACTACTTTGGAAGAAAGACAAAGACCTTCAGGCTATGGACAGTACACCCTCACCAGCCATCCTCTACTATAACACATTCAGTTGGGAAAGAAGCCTGCAGATGTACAGGGCACTAGAGATTACTTTGAAGGCTTGGGAACACACTAGTTAGTAGTCCCAGAATATCAAGGTACCTGTGGGAGGTATGTTGGTTTGCCTGGGATGACAGATTTCTAATCTAGGATGAATGCTTGGTATGGGCAACAGGCACAACAGAGTTGGAGTTTCAAACCAAATCCTAGCAGGAACATAATTAAAGAACATGAAGAGTGCAAGACAGAATTTGGGTGGACCCCAGGGACAGATTTTGTTACCTTCAGATAACAGACTATGTTGCATGGCAACTGAGACAGGAAACTTAGTGTGAGGGGACCCTCCACAGAAGCTACCCAACCATCTCACCCTGATTGCCTCCCTGCAGCTGAAGAAGACAATCTCACTGCTGTCTCAGTTTATACTATTAGAATGGAACAATGGTGATCAGCACCTAGTGGATCAATCGGCAGGAAGAAATGCAGCTACAATTGTTCCTTAAGGACCAGGAGCAAATGTGGATCGGTTCCTTTAGGACCTCCTCAGTTCTATGGTGGCACGAGTTCATCTGGAAGTGTAAAACCAGATATGTTATTGCTCCAGTAATTAAAACAAAGTGGGATAGTGAAGCTCCCCAACTTGTTGAAGATGCTAGGAGAACCCCAGGCTACCCACAGCCATAGCCTTTGGGCATGCCCCAACCTAAAGCAAAATTGAGAGGAGACAACAAACATACTACATCCTATCTGCAGTAAAGAGAGTCATTAGACTTCCCCATCTAGTTTTGGGCCTGAGACCATGGAACATTAAGAGGAAGAAGGCTGACTACCTGTGGTATATAGGTGTGGCTGCAGCAGCCAAACTATAAGGCATGGGGTCGTAATGTCACCAATAATAATAGCGGCAATCAATGCCACAAGCAAAATGTCATACACTGGAATAAGGTCAGGAAAAACACTGACCTTACAAAAAAAATAACACAGCTATTGAAAACAATGGGACTTCTTTGTTTTGCAGGGGGCTCCATCCCAAAACCCCAAATCCCCTGGACTAAAAATAATCAACTCTGAGGAGGTGTGGACTTGAGGATGAAGTGAAACTCAGGATGGGGAAAATTTGTTTATTTAAAAATAAAAAAGTAGCAACACCAGGAGACCTGGGAGAACTGAACCATGGTCCTAGGTCTCCAACCCTGCCATGTGCTGGTGCCTTAGCCACTCCACCATGGGAGCAGCTCAACCAGGCACCGCACCACATGGCAACTTGATCCCTTCAAAGTTTAAGTGCACAGCAACAGGGGTTGATTCCTCACGCTGTTATACCCTGTCACTCTAAATGCTTTCACGCTTTACACAACGTGTTTTTGCAGTGCTATTCTTGTAGCGCTTATATTGACCTGGTACTGACTGTAACATGAAGTTGGCTCTAGTGTGAGCCTCCAACCCTTGCAGAATGCAAAGTAGTAGTCTCACAGATTGTGGAGACAGAGAGACTCACATTTATGGTGCAGGATAAAACCCCAGCATACATAAATAGATGCACCAGGTGGGAGATGACCACAGATGGGGGAGGGATACTACAGTGGAAGGGGACTAGTGCCAGGAGACTACAAGAGGAAAACCCAGAGGCAGGCTCATGATACAACCACAAAGGGGACATTTGGGGAATGATAGATAGAACCAAAGGGGTTGTATGAGCACATTGATGAAAAACAGTTAATAATTTTATAAATCTCATGTCTATTATTAAGTCCCTACATTTATTAACTCGCTCATATCAGTATGAGATTAGGGGCATGGAATGGGGTCTTGCTCAATGACCTCTCTCAGTGTAAAAACAATATAGGAATAGTGAGACACAAATTCCATATCTGTTTTTAAAATTTAGGTAGGTTTCTTTTTAATAAAAAGTGAACAATATTAACATAAGTGCTGTTTACAATGGAACTGTACTGTATGGATACAAACACGTTAGTACTTATGCTAAAACCACTGTATGTAATCTTATGTGCAATTCAAAAAGAAGGTATAAAAGAGATAGTAATGACGGTGAAGATGATGAAAATGAAGACAATTCTGATGAAGACAGAGAAACAACTAGAAAAACTATGCAAGGAAAAATACTGATAGATGACTCTTACTAACCCACTTTAGGCAGTTGGGATCATGGAAACTTAAAAAAAAAAAATTATTCAGGATCAACCTTTCCTTTTCTGTCCCTTTTCTCCTCTGCCACTCTTGCCTACCTCTCTCCTCTAACCCTTATTCCCGCTAATACTCTATGGTACATGTCTGCTTTCCAATCCATATGTCTATGGATACTACATTACTGCTTGAATGTCTTTTCTTTGGGGAGTAGGGTTGTTCACTTTCTTTTCTACACTGCTTACTATATCTTTTATTTTGTGGCTCAATCTTTCTCTTTCTTGCAATGGCAGTTGGCAATGGGATTAGAGAAGAGAGCAACTGAAGTGGAAGGGTCACTTAGGTGAACATATTTTAGTTATTCGATGTTGAGTCACAGGGCATAAAAAATAAAAAAACTTGCTCAAAGAAATCCTAAGAAGGCTTGACAGAAAAAACATTCTTTGAAAGTAATAAATCGTTTTACTCACTATGGCAGTAACAATATGACAGTGTGAAGAACTTATGGTAAAAATCTATAACAAAAAAATTATAGAATACTCTCTTTGAATGTATCTCATAGAATGTGAAGGGAGCAAATGACAGGGTCAAAATAAGAAAAATTGTGACATCTTGTGTGGAACTGAAAGCACCATGCATATTTCTTCAAGAATCGCATTGTCAGAAACAAATTTCTGATACATTTTCAATATCTTTAAATGAAAGGACTACAATTCCTATACTTCTTGTCACAGGGTCTAGCCATACTATTTAAGAAAAATCTGCACTTGGGAATTCAAGACTCTGTTATAGATCCAGGAGGAAATATTTGATTATTCAGGTAAAACAAGGACCTCAAATCATTAACATGGCTAATATTATGCTCTCAACAATGATGACCCAAGTCTTTTTGTAAATTGTTTCTTAAACCTCTCAAAATTCTCGCTTCAAATATTTTTTTTTTTAGTCTTTGGTAACTGGTAAGGCCCACTAGGCACAAGTGCCTGTTTTCAGGAGCGACCTGGGAGCACTAGGCAGTTAGTGACTTGCTCAGAGTCACACAGTATGCAAGTGGAGGTTGTGAGAATCAAACTCAGGTCTGGTCTGCTGGATGTATCAAGATCATTCACAGCTCGTTCCTCTAACCCCTAGGCTATACTGCTAGATAATAGTGGGAGACTTCAATTGGGCTTTCCCCATCCCTCAGACTAGATCTTTGAGCTCCCACGGGAAAAAATAAAATGGTAGCAGTTTGAAACAATTTATAAAACAGCTCAACTAATAGACTCATTCTGTGAACTATATTTAGACATGGAAAGCTACTCATTTGCTTCACCTGTCACAATTCATATTCTAGAATAGATACCTGTCTGATTTCTACATACATTTGACAGAAGATTAAAGGAAATATTTTACTGGACCATTTATTTATTGGATCATTCTGCCCCACTGATATTTGCAGTTAAAATGTTTCATATCAACAGAATGGATAACATCTGGAGGCTAGATCCATCTCTACTATGAGACAAACATTTTGTAACAGTGATTAAAATGGAAACTGAGAGGCGTTGCTGAGCAGCTTGCAGGAAACAGCTAAACTGCAGAGCTCTGTGAGATGTTATTTTATTTAAGCCTAACCTTGCAATTATATTGGGAATCTTACTCTCTAAATACTCTGAGGGATCCCTAAAGGTAGTTAGAACCTGAATATGGGCAAAAATCGAGAAAATGCTGCTGCTGCTGCTGCAACCAATTTTTGTTCTAAAGGTGTAACCTTTTAGTGATGAAGGGCCTAGTGGAATTGATGAAACAGTGCCCTCAGGTGCTACCTTGATGGAGGAGCCTCGCTGATTACAATTCAAGCCACGTTGAACCAACTTGTCAAACCTGTACAGGACATTGATAAAAAACTTGATGTACTTACCCCTCAGGTCTTGGCATTGGAAACTAGAATGGATGCCTGTGAGGATACGGTGCAGTGGAGCAAGGGGCTGAATTAAGGCCTGTGACATGACTGCCCAGCTACTGAGGGAGAATGGGCTGCTGTGCAGTGGATGTAACTGCTTGAAAATCAGACAAGAGAAAGAAATCTGTGCCTTCTGGGTTTACCAGAGAAAATTGAAGGAGGATTGCCTGGGCATCACTAAATCATTTTTGCCTATGATCTTGGGGACTGATGAGAAGAGGAACCCCCTTGCACTTGAAAAAGCCTATCATATCAACCCCAGAAGGCCACCAGTGGATTCTAATACCCGAGAATAATTTTAGTAGTCTGCGTGGTGTTGGAGACCGGGACAGAGTATTGCAGATCATTCAGAAGGAGAGTGCTCCATCATGAACAAGCTAAAATAAGTATCTATCCAGACCTGGCATACAGTGCAAGGTGGGGCGCAAAGTGTTTGATGGGGTTCGGGGTAAATTGAGACTCTTGAAAGTGGATCACCAGTTGATCTTCGCCGCAGCTGCACTTATTCTGGAAGGGACAGTCGTATTCATTCAACGATCCGCGAGGATGTGGAAAAAATCCTACATTTGATAGAAAAGGAAACAGAAGAGTCTGCTGAAGACAGAGAGCCCTCATCGGAGGAGGACTGAGGATTATTTGATATTTATTTATCATGGGGTTTGAGGCAGTGGCGCTTAAAATCCTATGAGGCCTGCTAACTCAGTTTTATGGAACTTGTTGATTTTGTTTTTGTGGCTTGCTCCTGAACTGAAATGGCTTCACAGGGACATTATGGACTTCTTTTTTTGTCTGGACTGGCAAATGAACTTCAACTTTCTCTTTGCTTTGGGCTATATACCTGAACTGCTCAAATGTTTGCTTTCTAACTAAAACTGAATGCATATATTTTAAGATGAGCATTGTATAATGAGGATTCCTCCTCATGTATATTATTTTCCCATGGGGGCTTCTCTGGGGAGATGTGTTTGTAGGGAATGGACTGATGTTTATAATCTTCTTTATTATGTCTAAGGACTATACTGCATTTGAGAGGTGGAAGGGCTCTCTATATATGTATATATTTTTGTTGATACTGATTTATGGGCACTGTTGGGCCCTGTGTCAAGTCTAACAGGATGGTGCCCTCTTCAAGTTTCTGATTAGGCTGTATGCTGATGGATTGAAAATTTGGTTATAAGGATGAAACATCCCCCTTAATGTAACAAATGTGGAGGGTATTATTATTTGTTTAACACATGTGGTTTGAACTGTATATATTTTGGATGTTACTCCTTCCTCTTTTATGTTGTAATGTGAGTGATATGACTTACAAAAGCAATTAAAATAATATAAAAAAAATGGAAACTGATATCAAATCCAGAAATAATGCAGAAGACACAAGCCACAATATAATATGGGATCACTGTAAGGCCTGCCTAAAGGAGACTAATAATAGCCTATTTATCCACAAAATTCAAAGCTCTTTCACAAGACCTGAAAACTCCTGAGGCTGAATTGCAGCCACAGAAGCAAAACCTGCTAGAAAAGAATCAAATAAAGATTTAATTGAAGTCCCAGCACTGAGTGATAAGTGCAACCAGTTATTAAAATCACACATGCAGCCTTGACATGCACAAGCTAAATACTATTTCCTGAGAGACAAACTAGATAGATTATTAGCATATCCTGTATTAGCTGCAGTGCAAATAGTCTAGCAACACCAGCAACAAAATCCAATCAACTAAAGAAACAATACAAAATTATCCTAAACAAATTAATAAAACCTTCAAAACATTTATGAAAAATTATATTCCATGGACCTGCCCACAGACCAAAACAAATTACATGAATTTTTAGATTCAGCTAAGCTCCCATGTATATCCAAGGAAGATCAAGTCATGTTGGACAGAGAAATCTCTGCCTAAGAAATACTAGATTAATTCTGTCAACACAAGCTGGAAATCTCCTGGTCCAAATGGACTAACAATAGAGTTCTATAATGAGTTTGCAGACTTAGTAGCTCCACAATTAATATTGCTTTATAACAATTTCTCTATCCTGAAAATACTATCATCTTCCTTCAGTGAAGCATTTATCTCCCTCATTTTCAAACCAGAGAAGTCACCATTGTTACGCAGCTCTTATAGACCATTTCTCTTCTGAATGATGATTATGAAATATTCACTAAGATCTTAACTAAACATCTAGAAAATGCCATACCAAAAACATACATCAAGATCAACCAGCATCATACAAGGAAGCAAAATGGTGCACAACACCAAATGCACATTAAATATAATTGAACAATCTAATAACCAACATGCAGCCCAGATTACACTTGATACAGAGAAGGCTTTGCAGAGTTTTTTGGTGCTGTTTATTTGATGTTCTGTCAAAATTATGAATTGGAACACATTTTGGATTGGATAAAATGATATAGTATAACAAATCTGAGATTTGTGTGATTTTTTCCCCAGGGTCAGAGCTGCTGTGGACACAACCTGTCCCTTTGATGGCAGTAACTGTTCTATAGCCATTGTGAGGTGACTGCAGATGCTTCAGCCACTGTGACTTCAGGTGACCTCTCTTTGATGTGAAATACTGTAACAGTGGTAATGACATAGACTGTTTACAGCAGACCCTTTACATATTATGAGCATTATGATGGAATAGTCTGTCAGTTACTGGCAACTTGTAGTTGATAAGCTGCAGAAAATCTGGGCTATGTTATGGGGACATGATGAGATCTGGCATTTTGGCTTAAGTGGCTGAACCAGTAACATCTCCAGCCCTAGTTCCACAGGACAAAGCCAAATCAACATCTATCTCCAGTCTGCCTGAGTCTACATGGGTATCCTGAAGACCAAGGCCCCAGCTGTACAAGCAGTGAATGCACAAGTCTGGGGTATCAGGTGTGGCTATGGGGTCACCAGTACAGCCTGTAAGAAGACAGTCTGTGATGAACCTGATGAGTCTGCACTCCTGCCATGCTCTTACCTGCCTAAGATGCCAGCCTGCACTGCCATCAATCATCTCCAGTGTGAACTCTAGTCAAGTAGCTAGCACCTCTGTGAGAGCCAATGCCAGGGCCTACCAAAAGGATAAATCATACCTTCAGCTTTCACCTGCTGCTACAATAAAGTTCTATTTTATATGTCCTTTGTGTGCTGTTCCCCACCCAGTCCTCCGGATAGAAGCAATGAGTCCCATAGAAAGCACAGTGGCAAATTTGTCACACAATCATATTTGTACAGCACAAATAAGAACAAACTCTTTCAAGTCAGATTCCATCAAATTAGCTAGAGGTACCATCAGAGGTCATGATGGGGTATACTGGAACCAGTACTCACCAACAGGGACTGTGTTGCAGACATCAAGGCAGGGGCCACCTGGGGACCAGAGATCACTATACAGTGTGGTTTTAATTTAAAGATGGCTGAGATTGAGCCACACAAGGCAAGGGTCCTGGGCTTGAGAGGGCATATTTTAAAAGATGGTGAATGCCCCAGGGATGACCTGGGTTGGGGGGAGATGAACTGGGTAGAGTGGAAAAAAAGAAGTGGCAGAAAAGGTAAGAGCTAAGAGGGTGGCATCAGAAGGTACAAGGAGATGCAGAGGAGGGATGATGTGGAGGTGAATCAAGGGAAACATAGGGAA
Organism: Neoceratodus forsteri; assembly: GCA_016271365.2. Taxonomy (NCBI): domain Eukaryota; kingdom Metazoa; phylum Chordata; order Ceratodontiformes; family Ceratodontidae; genus Neoceratodus; species Neoceratodus forsteri. The sequence goes on from CM028130.1 coordinate 1,232,312,422, forward strand.
GCAGGGAGAGCAGTAAGAGTGCAAAAGCACAAACTGAAAAGAATAGCCAAGGCAGTAACAAAAGAGGACAAAAGTTGATCTAATTCTATTTAATAATTTTAATGGTTTATTGCAGAATCAGATACATTGTAAAATCTTTTCTTTGGCAACTATGGCCTTGAAAAGATTGATATTAGAGAACTGGAACAATAGTAGACTTGCCAATATTTAGGCTAATCATCGGTGGAACACCTTTAAAGAGATCACGTCATTTGAAAAATTACTTTAACCACTAGACGAAACAGATGACAATATTTTTGGAAACACATGGAGACAAATTCAAGATCATCTTCCACCCATTAGAAGACTATAAACTCCTCTATATACCTGCAGAAAAATCAATTACAAGGTAGAAATTTCCAGCAAGGGAGAGAGGAGGGTGATGTTGTAATCTGCATCAATTTCTGGTAAAGGAGAGGGGAGAGGAGGGGATGTCAATTGCTTATAGATTTTTGCTGTATTTTAAATCATCAATGGACTTTGCTAGGTTTAATTGTAAAATGATATATTTTGTTTATGTATTAATGTTTTGTTTATGAATTAATAAAGATTACATTTGAAAAAGAGTAACAAAGGGGCAATACATTTTTATGTATGGCGAAAAAAGGAAGACTGGGGTGGGATTATAAGAATGGAAGGGGCACTGTGCAGAGGGGAAACAGGAAAAGGCAGACAACCTGAACAAATACTTTCTCTAGTGTTCATAGAGGAAACAGATGGGAAGGGCCACAAAAAAGTAACAAGAACATTGAAGGGAGGGAGGGGACACTAGTCCATTTTCAGAGAAGAAAGTTTTGAAGGATTCACAAATCTGAAAGTGAACAAAGCAATGGGGCCAGATGGGGCCCACCCAAGGGTATTGAGGCAGTTCAGGGAGGTACTGGCTGCACCTCTGACAATCTTGCTTAACAGCTCATCAAAACAGGAGTGGTCCCAGAGGACTGGAGGAGGACAGAGGTAGTCCCACATCACAAAAGTGGTAGCATGGAAGGGGCTGGCAATTATAGGCCAGTCAGCTTGACTTTGGTGGTGGGAAAGTTAATGAAATTACTGCTGAAAGTGAGGATTGAGGAATATCTTGAATCCAGTGGGTTGCAAGACCCAAGGCACCATGGATTCATGGGAGGGTGAAGTCATGTCAAATGACTCAGACAGAGTTCTTTGACTGGGTGACCAAGGAACTAGATCAGGGTGGAGCAGTGGATGTACCCTACTTAGTTTTCAGTAAGTCTTTCAACACCATTCCACATATCAGGCTAGAAAGCAAGTTGGTAGCTTAGGTGGGTCCAAGGTGGTAAACTGAGTTGGAAAGGTTAAGAGATAGGCAGCAGAGGGTGGTGGTAAAATGGAGTTCACTCAGAGGAAGGGAGGCTGACATACAGAGTGCCTCAGGAATCTGTGCTGGGACTGGTCCTCTAATGTGTCTATAAGTGACATTGCAGAGGAGCTAGAAGGAAGGTCTGCCTCTTTGCAGATGACACCAAACTCTGCAATAGGGTGGACACTCTGGAAAGGGCTGGAAAGGATGAGCAATGATCTGAGAAAATGCAAGGAGTGTACAAGGGTATGGCAGCTGATTTTTGATGTTAAACGCAAATAAAGCACTTGGGGTACAGAAACCCGGGAGGAGTATAAGATGGGGGGTCTGTGGCATGGATGACCACCAAGCAGGAAAGAACCTTGGGGTGATTATATTGGATGACCCAAAGGTGGCCAAGCAGTGTGACAAGGCAGCTGGATGGGTGAGTGGGATGCTGGGATGCGAGGGAAGAGTATCACCAGCAGAAGAGGGAAGTGGTGTTGCCTCTGTATAGAGCACAGGTAAGACCCCACCCACAGTACTATGTCCAGTTCTGGAGACCACGCCCCACAAAGAACATAGACAGAGTGAAAGTGGTCCAGAGTAGGGAACTAAAATGGTGCAGGGTCTGTATCAGAAGCCCTGTGAGGACAGACTAAAGGACCAAATATGTACACCCTAGAAGAGAGAAGAGAGAGGAGGGATATGACAGAGACCTTAAATACCTCACTGGGGTAAACAAGGTTCAACACAAAAGTATTTTTCAGAAAAAAGGATGTTCAAGGATAGGGGCACAATAAGAAGCTGGAAGGATGTAGCTTTGGAGAGATGTGAGGAAGTACTTTTTCACAGAAAGAGTGGTGGATTCTCGAACAGTTTTCTAGTGGAGGTGGTGGGGATGAAAACAGCAGTGGGTTCAAGAATGCATGGATAAGCATAAGGAACTCTTAGGGAAAGTGAGAGGGAGTGAATGGGCCAGAGTTCAATTAGGATCTGCAGTGGTACTATAGGCATGGAACAATGGGCAGACTAGGTGGGCCAAGTGGTCCTTGTCTGCTACAAATTTGATGTGTCTAGGTACCCACCTAATATCTCTATCTCCTCTCTTCTTTACTATATACAGTATATGGCACCCTTAACAAAAGCAATCAGATCACATAGAGATACAGAGGGTATTCAAATCAAAGATAAAACACATAAGATCTCATTCAATGCAGATGCTGCACTACTGTATTTTTAGTTATTTAAAATTTGGTAAAGGAAAGGCACACTAAGCTGAGGCTCATTTCAGGTGAGATCTAGGGGAATGAGATTTACAAGGATCAGAGCAAAAGAACAAAACATTCATGGATACATTAGTACAATATACAGTAGAACAATATATACAAATTGGAAACAGACATTTGAAGCATAGAAACATAGAACATAGAATTTGATGGCAGATAAGGACCGCTTGGCCCACCCAGTCTGCCCATTCCCTACCTACTGGATAAGCTGCAGATCCTAGTTAACCAGCAGCCTACTTCTTCCTACCCCCACCCCAGAACTGCCTTATGACTATCCCATGCATGCTTGAATTCCACCACTGATTTTTGACTCCACAACCTCCAGAAGGCTGTTCCATGCATCCACAACCTCTCTGTGAAAAAAATTCCTTAAATTACCTCTGAGCTGCCCCCATCTTCAAATTGTGCCTCTTGTTCTTGCACATCCTCTTTTGAAAGATGCTAAGTTACATTTTACTTTTTAGTTTTTGGGGCATAATATACAAAAGTGCAAAGTATATTTGTAGATAGTGTTTCATTTTGCATACATTTTACAGAACTGGGAGTGAGACAACATTTTACATAGCAATATAATCTTATACAAAGTGCCAGGCATAATTTGTGCATGGGGTAAGAACTGGAGCAAGAGAAGCAAGGTGAGGAGGGAAAGTAGGGAAATAGGGTAGAGGGCATCTAGAGAGAAATGCAGGGAGAGAAAAGTAGAGGGTACAAAAGGAGAGAAAAGGGAGTGAAAAAAGGAGGAGAGAGGAGTGGTATCAAGACGGGCCAGGTGGGGAGCCATTGCAGGGGGTGGACCTTTAGTTGTTGTTTTAGCATTGTGAGATTGGGATCAAGGTGGATAGTGTGAGGAGATGATTCCAGAGATCAGGGAGTCTAAAACAGAAAAAGCAACCTTGCCTGCTTGTGAGTGAGGGGTGTGAGAGATTGAAGGTGCGGAATCATGGGTTCTGAAGGAGTAGCCGGATGAACATGAAGGGAAGAGGATGGAGGATAGATGAGGGGCTGAGAACCAGTACTTGCCAACAAAGGCAGCACAGCATGTAGGAATGGTCTGCAGGGAGGGAAGGCAAGGGCAGAGTATAGGGAACAATGGTGGGTGTGGTAAGGAAGGTTTGAAGTGAACAGACAGAAAGTGTTGAACAGGGGTCTAGTTTGGCAAGGATGATTGGGGGCTGAGCTGAATTATTTATTTATTTAGTTAGTTTTTGTTGACCGGTAAGTGCACTAGACAAATCCTGCCTATTTTCAGGCACGACCGGGAGGGGATACAGATGAATGCCAACTGACCTTGAACCAGACTAAGCTGTTGTATACAATGTTGGCATAGTCAATTGCTGGGAGGATTAGTTTGGATAGGAGCTCCTTATGGATAGGGAGGGAGACAATCCTTGATATGTTATAAGGCTCCAAGTTTGGTCTGTAATTTGGAGTGGATGTAGTCAAAGTGAGGAGAGAGTCAGCTTTGGGTCCAGCCAGACCTCCAGGTATTTAAATGATTACACAGTTTCTATCTTTGTACTATCCAGGAAAAGAAAAATGGAGGAGATGAGATTTTGGCCAACCTCTGGTTAGAGCCAAAAGCCATAAGCAACTGTTATTTAGTGTCACATTTTAGGAGGCTAGCCTCGAACCAGTTGAGAGCATTCAAAAGGCAGCTTGCAGGATGACTGGATTGTGGTGAGGGAGGGACCAGAGGCAAATCGATGATATTGTCAGCGTACTTGTGTACAAGTGTCGGTGTGCATGAGGAGGAGATCATTGACAAAAAATAAGAAAGGGTGGGGCCCAGAATAGAACCTAGGGGTGTCTCGTGCATGAGGAGGGTGGGGGGATTGGACTGACAAAGCTGCATGAATTGGTTTGTCAGACAAATAAAATTTGAACCAGTCCATGGAGGAGGGGAGACCAATAGCTGTAAGTTTATTCAGGAAGAGACTGTGCAGACCGAGTCAAATGCTTAGCAAGGTCAATGAAAATTGCCAATGTAAGGTGTGGACCTTGTCCATGGCAGTGTGCATTTGGTTAGTGAGACAGAACAGGAGGAGGAGGTGAGTGGACATGTTTAAAACCAGATTTGAAGGGCTTAGAGTGTAGGAGGTGTCTAGAAGAGTTTAGCAGACCTGAGATGAGTACCTCCTGAATTTTTGAGAGAGCAGGGAGGAGGGAGATGGTCTGTAGTTTCCTGTTATAGCAGGGTCTCCTCCTTTTGAAGGGGAGTGAACTTAGCCAGCTTCCAGGCCTTGGGGACTGCTTATTGTGTGATGGATAGGTTGAGGAGGATGGACGATGGAGGGGTGATAGCTGGAGCTGAGATTTTCAGAAATTTAGGGTCAAGGGCCATTGGGGCTCTGCTTCAAAGAGTTTAGTGATTTTGGGCCCAGAGTACTTCAGTGATTGTGATGGGGAAGGAGAAACCATTGGGGCAGGAGGAAGGGGAGTGGGGGTATGAGCTGAGGACAGAATGGGATGGGGCCCAGAAGGAAGAGCACATGTGGTGAAATAGTGGTTGATGGAGGCCGCTGCTGAGGAAGGTCACAGCCATCTGTGCTGGGGAAAGTTGGAGTGGGATGGGAGAGAGTCAAGAAGGGGTATAGGGTTTCCAGAATTCCATGGGAGAAGTTCTAGGTCATTTAGCTTGTTTCTGAAGAAAAGGGCTTTTGAAGAGCACACAGCCTTTGTGCATGCATTCTGTAGGGCTCTGTATTTTGGAGGTCTGCTTGGGCTGAAGTGGATTTGAAACTGCTCTAAGCTTGGTCTGGATTTGAAAAGGGAGATTAATTTTGGGTAAACCCAAGGAGGTGTTAGCAGTGCAGCTGTAACCTTTAAGAGGCATGCAGATCCAAGGTTCTGAAGAAGATTGTGGTAAAAACATTGTGAGGGAGTAGTAAGGAGCAGTGAAAACACCTGGTGACCAGTCTGCTAGATGTAGTCAGACAGGAGAGCTCTGCTATTTAGAGATCTGAGTGGAGGAACCACAGGTACTTAGAAGAGATGTTTAGGATGAGATTTCCTGGTGCAGTATGTCACGCGAGTGGTCACTGAAGGCATCAGATAGGGTACCAGCAGATGAGTATTTCAGAGGGCAAGATGCTAAGACCCAATCAATTAAGGAATGGTTAGCAGACTGGGGGTTTAATCTGTTGGCTCGGATAGAAGTTGGGTAAGGTTTAGGCCCCGATTTCATGGGTGATGTATTTGGCATGGAAGAGACAATAATATTACAATAATATAAATACATCACAACCTGCTCTGTTTGATCTAATTTCCAAATTCACAGACAGCCAAAAGTGGGTTTGATGACATAAGCCCTGCATTGCCCTTTGAAAATCTTGCCCATTATATCTTCACATTGGGAAAAGCAGGATTAGGCTTACTAAACCTATATTGGTATTACCTTGTCACACAGGTGGAACAAACATTTGCCTGTTTTATGAGATATCTTACACTCCATCCTGGATAGAGTTAGAAAAAAATGCAAGCCCTTTTGCTCATTTAAAAATGCTTTGTTTATTAACATGCATACAGATTATATATATATATATATATATATATATATATATATATATATATATATAAACCTCTTCATTCCTCAAAGTTGCTGTAGAATTCTGACAAACAGCACAGAAATGAATCACTTTGAACACAAAGATTTCTAAATTCTGCTCAATACAGAATAACCATTATTTAGCTATCTCCTGGGTAGCCCATTGCTAAGGGTTGGATTGCAAAGGAATCACAGAACTCCAGGATCTATACACTGAATCACATCTAATACCTTTCAAGGAGCTCAAACAAAGATATAATCTCTCCTCCTGAAACTATATATGTTTCCTACAAATTAGAGAATTTATAAGGAAAACATAGATATATATTATCCCAGAAACAAAAATGGAAACACTAATATTATGCCCAATGTCAGAAACAAAACTGATAGGAAAATCTATAATCTAAAAAGTGACAGTAATCTAAACCTCTTTCTAAACTCCAAGACATTTGGTGAAAAGATACTAGTCTAGTGGACAATTTCCAAACTATTCATCCTGTTGCACCCCGTTAAAAAAGTTTTGATGGTTGTATAAGATAGCTCTGCTCATCACCTTTCAGAAAAGGTATGTTGTGGTGTTCATCCATGATCAATAATATTGAATTTAGGAGAGAAAATCTGGACAATACAGTTGAAAAAGTTGAAACAAGAACATCCTGAATTTCGAAGAAATTGTAAAACTGTTATTTTAACATCATCTTTGTATAGTTTGGGTATTGGTTTCAATTTTTGTAAATTGCTAAAATAAATTTGAATAAAGTGAAACTAAATGCCCATAAATTAACCTTAAATATAAGTAAAACGTAACATCTAAAATCAATTTGTCATGCCTTATGTCCAGTAATCATGTCTAACAGCATCTTAAATAATTATGTTCTTTATTACTCTCACTTTTCTTCTATTTGCTCAAAATGATACTACAATTTCATTATAATAATGGATTTGTACACCTAAGGTTGCTGGCCAAGAATGTGTTCCTATAACTGAATCTCATTGCTGAAGGCATACACTGTACACTTGTAAAGAGAAACAACAAATTTTCAAACAATAAGTTTATTTCTGGGCTGAATAGAAAAAGTGAGAAAATGTACTTTTGAATAATGATAACACCCATGGAAATGCAAATGTCTTTTTCAGCCAAAAAATTACCCACACTTTTTACTACAAGATGTTATTAGCATAATAAGATCCATCCTGAGCACAATTTAAACTATTAATTCTTATGCAACAAGTATATTATTGTTTGAGATAACATTTTAATGAAGACTTATGACATTTGTCATCATGCAACTTTCACTATACATAGATACATAGATACATAGATACAATAGACAGTGTCGGCAGATAGGGCCCTATAGCCCACCTAGTCTGCCCATTTGAGCTTGTAAGTTCAGTTTGTTTTCCTAGAAGTCTATTTCCCTTACCCCTGACCTCTAGAATTCCTTTATGTCTATCCCATGCATTCTTAAATCCCGTGATTGTTTCAGTTCCACCACTTCCTCTGGCAGTGTTCCACTTGTCCACCACCCGTTCTGTGAAGAAATTCTTTCTCATGTTTCCTCTGAATCGTCCTCCTCCAACTTCATCCCATGCCCTCTAGTCCTGAAACATCTTTTTCGCTTAAAAATAGTGTTTTCCTGCACCCTGTTCCTCCCTGTAAGATACTTGTATGTCTCTATCATATCTCCCTCTCCTCCTCTCCTCCAGGAGTACATGTTCAGTTCCTTCAACCTGTCTTCATAGGACTTGTGATGCAACCCATGCACCATCTTTGTTGCCCTCCTCTGAACCTCTCTACCCTGTCTATGTCCTTACGTAGGTATGGTCTCCAGAACTGTACACTGTACTCCAGGTGGGGCCTCACTAGTGTCTTGTATAGCAGAATTATGACCTCCCTTTTCCTGCTGGTGATGCCCTGCCTATACATCCCAGCATCCTATTTGCTTTACCTGATGCCTTGTCACACTGTTTCCCTACCTGAGGTCATCAGAGATGACAACCCCAAGATCCCTTTCCTGCTTGGTGCATGCTATATCCTCACCCCCAACTGATATATTGTGCCAGGGTTTTGTGCCCCATATGCATTATCTTGCACTTCTTTGCATTGAATTTCAACTGCCAAACCCTTGACCATTCTTCAAGTTTCTGCAGGTCCCTTCTCATTCTGTCTACACCGTGTGTCTACTCTGTTACAGAGCTTTGTGTCATCAGCGAACAGTGAAATTCTGCCTTCTATATCCTGTGCAATGTCACTGATGAAGATGTTGAATAGGACCGGTCCCAGCACTGATCCCTGTGGTACCCCACTGGTCACTCTTCCCTCTGTGGAGTGACAGCCATTTACCACCACCCTCTGTGTCCTGCCACCCAGCCAGTTACCTACCCACCACACTACTGTCCTGCCCACACCCATATTCCCAGTTTGTGTAATAGTCTTCTATGTGGCACAGTGTCAAAGGCCTTGCTGAAGTCCAGATAGGCCATGTCCACTGCCCTCCCGATCCACCTCCCTAGTCACCCAGTCAAAATTCAATGAGGTTGGTCTGACATGACCTCCCCTGGTGAAACCATGCTGCCTTGGGTCCTGTAGTCCATTGACAACCAGATGTTCCACCAATCTCTCCTTCAGTAGTGCTTCCATGATCTTTCCCACTACCGAGGTGAGGGCTTACTGGTCTGTAGTTCCCTGCTTCCTCTTTGTTCCCACTTTGTATAAGGGGACTACATCTGCTGTCCTCCAGTCTTTGGGTACCTCCCCTGTTTCCAGTGATTGGCTGAACAGGATAGCCAGAGGTTCAGCCACCACCTCTCTTAGTTCTTTAAGGACCCTGGGGTGCACCCCATCTGGCCCCATTGCTTTATCAGCCTTATTACTTCCAGTTCCTTCAGGACCTTTCTCATGTAAAGGGACTTGTGTCCATTTCTGCACCATTCTCACCCCTTGTACCCCTTCAGACCCATTACCCCTCTTCCTTAGTAAAGACTAGCAGAAATACCTGTTCAATATGTCAGCTTTACTGTTGTCATCCTCCACGCGCTCCCATCCTCCCCTTCAGTCTCACTATCCTCCTTTGTCCTTCTTTTTCACTTATGTACCTGTAAAAGGTTTTGTCCCCTTTAACCACTGATTTTGCAATGTGTTCTTCTGTCTGAGCTTTGGCTTCCTTTACTGACTTCCCTGCCTCCTTTGTTTCTCCTGGTACTTCTCCCTATCCCTTCTGCCTGTGTCTTTTTGTATTGCCTGAATGCAATCTTTTGGCTTTCACTTTCTTTGCTACCTCTTTGAAAACCATAATGGTCTCTCTTTCTTTTCCTCTTGCCTACCTGCTTAATGCATAATTCTGTTGTTCTTATAATCCCCATTTTAAATACTGCCCACTGTTCCTCAATCCCTGATTCCTGTCCCATTCCCTTAATGCCTCTTTCAAGCATCTCCCATTTTCCCAAAGTCTGCCCCCTAAAATCCAGGATACGTGTTTTGTGTGGTTTGGTTCTTGCTCTTCTGTGATTTCAAACCACAATGACTGGTGGTCACTGTTACCCAGGTGCTCCCCACTGTTACCCCATCACACTGTCCCTGTTTGTGAGCACAAGGTCCAGTATTGCCTTCTGCCGAGTTGGTTCCATGACCAGTTGCTTGAGGAAGGCACCCTGAAGGGAGTCCAGGATAAATCTGCTCCTAGTTGATGCTGCTGCTGGGATGCTCCAGTCCACGCCTGGTATATTGAAGTCTCCAACCAGTACTACCTCACCCTTGTCTGCCATCCTTTGGATGGCTAGCATCAACTCCCTGTCTGTTTCTTCCTCCTGGGCTGGTGGTCTATAGACCACACCTGTCTGGATGGCTGGCCCCATTTTCCTTTCCAGCTTAACCCACAGTATCTCTCCCCATTTGTTCCTCCCGGATCTGTGTGGCCCTTATGTCATTTTTCACATACAGTGCCACTCCTCCTCCTTCCTGCCTGCTCTGTCTCTTCTGAATATGTTGTAGCCAGGTATGGCCATCTCCCAGTCATGGTTATCATTACACCAGGTTTCAGTGATGACAATGTCCAGGTCTGACTGTACCATGACAGCCTCAGATCTTCCATCTTGTTGCTAAGGCTCCTGGCATTTGCACACATGGCTTTCCATGATTTGACCTCCCTAGACTGTTTCACTGTTCTACTCCAGCCCCTTCCTTGTTTGTCATTTATCCCTGGTTCTCCTTGCTGTCTGCCCTCTGCTGAATTTTTGCCCTTCTGCTTATCCACCTTTGGACACTAATCTCCATCTTTTGCACACTGCTTTGCAGAGATAGCACTCCTCTGGTTCACTGGTTCCATTAATAGCTGTGGGGGTGAGCAAGTAGGTATCATCTTGCTGGCCTGCCACCTTCTTTGCTAGTTTAAATGCTTGTCAATGTAGCATGTTAAACTTATCATTGAGTGCTTGATTCCTCTCAGGATGGATGCAGGCGTCAGGCTTGAACAAACCTCCATCCCTCCAGATGGGTCCCAGTCACCAATGAATCCAAACCTTCCTCACAGCACCAGTTCTTCAACCATGAGTTAAAGTTCCTGGCATGCACCCTATGCTCTCCTTGTTCTCACAGGTAGTACTCTGAGAAAGTGACAGAAGTAGCTACTTGCTTGAGACCCTCCCCAGTTTCCTAAACTCTTCCTGAACTTCCTTTGGCTCCCCATTTGCCAAGTCATTAGTGTACTCTAGGTGGACAATGACATCCAGCTCACCCTCCTGTCTTGCCTTCCCAGTGATCCCCACTATCTTCCTTCCATCCCTCCATGCCGTGGCACCTGGTAGGCACCTCACCTCCCTGTCCTCCCCTCCTGTGTTCCTAGCTGGATCCTCTTATGATGGAGTCCCCACCAGGATTCGCTTCCTCCTCCTCTGGGGTCCACTGCTTTCCCACTGAGGTCACCTCCCTCCCTAACCTCCACATCCTTTCCTTCCACTTCCCTGGGTACCTCTATTGGTTGTCCTCATTTGGCCAGTGTGGCATATGAGTTCTTGAGAGGAATAGGATCTGGGATGTGCCCTCTGCCTGACTGCTCTAACCCTCCCTGAGCCCACTGTCATCCAAGTGCTCCTCGCTCTGGCATCCTTGAGGCAGCTGCATTGGACTGGGTGGTTCCTGGACGAGGTGATGGTACTCCTGACCCAGTTTACTTCCGGCTCTGAGTCTAGCTACCTCATTCCCACAGTCCAGAGAGATGCATGCAGATAGGGCAGCACCTCAAGTGTCCAGAAGGTCTGCCTGAATATGGCTGCCCCACAGCCACTGCATTGCACCACTCACATTATACTGCAATTCCACTACTTATCTGCTACTGAAGCTCTCTCTTAGTTCTCTTTTTATTTATTTACAGTACTAAAATCCTGTAACTGATCCTCAGAGATATATTTTTTTAAGGAAAAAGAAACCAATAAATAAATAAATGAGTCAAACATGTCGTGCTGAGGGTGGTCTTCTTCCCATATACCCCTCCTGCTTACACCTCTTACTATACCCTGTGTTTAGCTCCTGTCAATCAGATTTAACAGGCATATAATTAAGAGTTGGGGAAGGGTGGAGGGGGCGAAAATTTGCAGCAATTAAAGACAGCACAGCATTACACCACCACTATTTTTAAATTTTCAACAGCCCAAAACAATTATAAGTAAAGACAACACAGAAAGAAAGTATAGTGTCACTACAAGCCTACAATCTAAGTTTAAAAGAAAATACCAGTTACCAGTTACCTAAGCACTGAATTGAATATGTTTCCTTCCTTCACCTTCTGGCTTCTTCTGAGAAGATGAACTTTTGTTTGCTGCTTTAACTGTGACTAAGCCCCACCTCCAGTTATCAAGTAGCTGAGGTCAGAGGCCAGACAATTAACACCCTTCACCCAGCTACAGGACAGTCAGACAAGCCAAGATAAAATTTGCAGCAATTAAAGACAGCACAGAATTACCACCACTATTTTTTAAATTTTCAACAGCCCAAAAACAATTATAAGTAAGACAACACAGAAAGAAAGTATAGTGTCACCACAAGCCTACAATCTAAGTTTAAAAGAAAAATACCAGTTACAGTTACTCTGAAGCACTGAATTGAATATGTTTCCTTCCTTCACCTTCTGGCTTCTTCTGTAGTATGTATTCTTAATTCAGAGGCACATTTAATGTGTTTACTCAGAGCCATCATTGTCAGTGTCATAATTGGATTCCAAATCACCATTTTCATAACTAATATTGTCTTCACCTGTTTCATGTGTTGTCATGTGTGTTTGGGTGTCCTTTACACCCACAGCTTTATGTGCATTTTAGTTCTATCATCACACCTGCACTTCCTTGAAGAGCATTTAGACCTTATGCACTGCCATGTGGTAAGTTCTATCAAGTCTTTTGAACCTGATTTTGCATCATTAGTTGAGGCTCAAGACCATTTTCTGTCTGTGTCCAGCCACATCCATCAGGTGGCACAATAAACAGCTTAGCCACTAGTGCTGCTTTCCAAACTTCACGCTGGTAATTTGCTCTCCTGATGTACTGTACCAAACTGTCCATACTTGGTGGCAAGCTGTCATTCTGCATTGCTTGCTTGAAAAACTGTTTGTACCTTAGTAGGTTGATATCAGAACTAATACATCCTGTTGGTTGGTAAGTCTGCATACAAACTTGTGACAGTCATCAATGACATTATTCATGACTTCAAAAGAGTCTCCAAGTTCAGCCAACCTCTGCAAGTTTTCATGGTTCATTCTTAGTATTTGCAAGGATTTCTTTTGCCTTTGCTCTTGAAACAGCTGGTGCTGTCACAGCCTGTAAGGGTGTTGAATAGCAGAAGGAACTTGCATAATGAGCTGCCAAGTTTCACAGCTATGATATGCAGTGGTATGTATCGGGTCTTCAGTTTGGTTCCTTTTTGAACAATAGCTTGAGGCCAAGCTCCTCCATAAAATATGTTCCAAGCACAAGAACATCCATGTCTGGTGAAAATATGATCACATTTTCTGTCTTGTAACGAGTGACTGAGTCACAAACATGCAGATATATCCTACTATCAGCTTCCTCTTGCTTAGAGAAGAGTTCAGGAAGATCCTTTACTTGTTCATGAGTTATCTCACCACCAGTTCATGATTTTCAAAACCTCCTGATAGCCACCAATGTTTGGGTGGTATGAGAATATGAGGCATGGTTTTACACCACTCCTCAAAAATGAAGTTGTTAAAGGTCTTATTTTTGGGACTGGAAAGGTATGCCTTCAAGTTTCTAGTAGTACATGGTCTCTTGCACTAATTCTGATTTCTGGAGATCCCACTTTCTGTCCTGGTCTTTTCTTTCACCAGCTTTACTAGACACATCATTGTCATACCTGTCTGATATGACCTGAACTGTGTCACTTTCCATAAACACGCTCTCTACAAGCGTTTGCAGTCCATTCAACACGTCATCAAAAGTTCAAATGCCAGTTCTCAATGTCAGCTTCTGAAGACATGCCATATGGTCTATGAAAGTGGTTGTGATGTGTGGTTCTGAGTTAATGTTTCTCATGAAGGTAGCTGGATCTAGTGAGGAATCACCTATGGCCTCCAGGTCCCTGAGAGTGTGTGCCTTGTTACTTTTGCTAGAGAACAATCTGCATTAGCAAAAGCCAGAGGTCAGCTTGACAGTTCATATTCAAAGAGCTTCTGCAGGTCTATCTTTCTGTCTCTTGATATCACCAGAACCCTGGCAAAGAGCTGTCTACAGAATCTATGGATTTTACCTTGTCCCTGCTTTTGGGTTTATTAGAGTGCTGTATGTTTGTAAATGTGGGTAGGGTCATTCTTTTGATAGGGTCATTGAGTGGGACTGCAGCAGTACTGAGTTTTCTTCAACAAATTCCATTAAAGCGACTTACCAAGTTTTTCTTTTTGTAGCCTTTCACATTGCAATCGTGGTCCTGTTATGAATAATGACTAAATCGCCATCAAGGTTTAGTTTTAAAACACGGAACCACTGAAATATTAATAAAGCACTCTGTTGCTGTCGCCAGAGAGTTTTTTTCGTTGTCGATCATTTGCGCATGTGCATTGTGCTCTCACTCGCAGGTGACATCAGCCAAGGAAGGTGGGTCCTACAGTGCCTCAAGGGTCCTCTACCATTCGGCTTTGTGAGCGCTTAGAGGAACCTGTTTCTGGATCTCTTAAAATATAGCAGAATTTATCCATATTTTGTGAGAATTTCAGCACATATCACTGAAACACCTGCTGAAATTGCCTCTGAGCCTTAGATTCATGATCAGGTTCTCAAGATTAAACGGCTGTTGTGGCATACCTAGGTGCCCTAATTAATTTTCTATAAAATACAAAAACAGGGACCTTTGCAAGCACTGCAACCCCACCACCACCACCCAACAACCACCACACCAGAAAATTATGGTATGCTGCAGTAAGGGAAAAAATGAAAACAGATTCAGTATGAGGAAAGGAAACAAGATGAATCATAATAAAATAAATAGATCATCAAGCCTAACGTTCATACCTGACCCAAGGGATTCAGGGCACAATTCAGATGGCAGCAGCATGACGGTATTCCAAGAGTGACACACAGTATTGGGGTCTGGAATGGGCATGTGTATGTCCCTAATTAATTCTTGCAAAATATAAAAAACAAGGACCTTTGCAAGAACTGCAACCCCGCCCAACACACCACCCACAACACCTGGATATTATGATATGCTGCACTAAGGGAAAAAATTCAATAGATGCAGTACGAGAAAAGAAAAATAATGAAAAATAAAACACTCCATCAAAGCCTACAGTTCATAATTGACCAAAGGGGATTTGGGCACAATTCAGATTGTTGCTGCATAAAAGTACTAGGATCTGCCAACGGCATGCCTATGTGCTATGAAGGTGCATTGCCACACAGGCTACAACACATGCAGAGGTGATGCAGGGCATACAAACATAATACTGAGCATCACATTTCTGGCTATTGTGCAGTATTCATGATCGTGGACAGATAACAGTAGGCTTCCTATAGGATCCAGGTGCATGGGTGGCACACATAGACCAGCTAGCTAATCTCTTTCAATTAGCCCATTTGCTAACCCATATGAGCAGAAAGTAACATACCACAAAGTCCATGCAGGATCCTCATATATGCTTGATACCATGATCTGACACATAGACCAACAAGTATGTTCCACTGAGAGTCGCATTATGAGGTGGCACAGTTACAATGCCAGCACTCAACCACCCTCATCCCTCACCACCAGCACCACCACAACCCAAATTATATTAGCAGTGTCAGTGGCTCAGTAGGTAGCACACTTTCCTCTGAGGCTGGGAGATCAGAGGCTGTGGGTTCAGCTCCCACATCTGGCACTTGGGTTAATATCCCAGTACTGACACTGTATTGCAGCATGAGAGGGGTGCTGCACTCTGAGGTGCCGCTTTTGGATGATATGTTAAACTGAGGTCCCATCTGCCTGGATTGGTGGTAGTTCAGGTGGATGTTAAAGATCCCATGGCACTTATCGAGAGAGTAGGGAAATTTTTATTCAGAATTCAAAAACAGAAAACAAAAAGGTGCAATCAAGAAGAAATAAACCAAGTCATCCATATTATACATTAAAGTACAAAATCATACAGGGTACAAACATTCTATGTAAATTCAAAAACATATCATTCTGAAATAACAATTAGAATCCTTAAACCCATCACCAAAACCAAAAGAAATAAAAATAAAACCATTTTTCCTGCTGAGAGGTAGATACACTGGTTTTGCCCTACTAAAAGAAAAAGGAGAAGACATTAATACAACAAATCAACCCACCCATCCAACATTCTTCCACAATTTTGAGACCACCACTTGCCCCAGCGACGCTTTCATACTCATAAATATTATCAAGTTCTTGCTGTATTCTAAAGAAAACATCTTGTTGCAGAATCACTTACCTTGTAGGAACCCAAGTCATCTCACCTGCCAAATGGACCACTTTATACAGGCCTAAAGGATATTAACTGTGCTTTTGTCCATTTTGTCCAGGTGGCTGGAATTTGTCCTACAATTAAAATGTCATAGTTCATTGATAGGAACAATTCTCTCCCTCACAAATCAGACAATAACTTCCAAAAGTTAGAGACATGTATACACTTGAAAAAGAGATGTTGCATAATCTCCACAGTTTCAGCACAAGTACTCTCCCACACCTTCTATAATCTTGCTGCTTATGCTTCTGATTGCCTCTCACCTGCAATTTTGATGCCCACATATCCAAGCAAAATCTTGCATCTTAAGGGGAACCTAGGATCAATCATACTTTCTAAAGTAAACTTGTTTTAATCATGGATGAAACCTGAAAGACCGGTTCCTCCCGATACCATTTATCCAGAATACTCTTATTAAACAGTTTCTTCCCTTTCCTATACACTACTTCAATTCAATCTGCCAAGTTGGTATATAGCGTAAAGCAGTTTGTACATAACTTGAAGTAACTTATCCATAGGATGCCATTTACCTCTACCCCATGCTTCCAAAAAAGGCTTTCCCACAACTGCATACATACTTGTCCCATCCCTGCTGTCTGAAACAACAAGGCAAACAGAACTAAAAAGAAATTTCAAAATAAACCAGAGGAGGAATCATATATAAACCTCCCTCTTTCCTCACCCTGTAAGTATGAACTTTTTAACTACTGGGTTCAATCTACTTCCCACAAAAATGAAAAATAAACCATAACCTTTGGATGCATCTTATAAGAGAGGAGGAATACATGAAAATATATAAAAAATAGGCACTATATATGCCCTTAATAAAAAAATGCTTTTCCTTAGACATCTTCTATGACAACCAAGATAAAACCTTGTTGTGCTTTGTCATAGACAGTATTCCAATTACACTCTTCTTATCCCTTAGTTCCAAAAATAAACTTAAAACTTTAATATCATCCGTAGTCATTAAAATTGGAAAACCCTCTACCTTCCCAATACCCCTAACACCAAAACAAAATACTCTTTCCCATATTAAGTTTGATTCCTGTAACATCATAGACCTCTTGCAGCATTTTTAATATTCGGGCACCAGACTCCCATCTACTACTGTAAAACACAATCATCCGTATAAGCAGAAATTTTTGAAAATTTATCCATCATGATTTTTAATAGTTCTAATACCTTTGCTCTTTTCAATCAGCCTTAGTAAAGAATCCAGATCAAAGACATATAGCAGGGGCTCATTGGACAACCCTGCTTTTACCCCATTTTTAAAAAGATTGGCACCCCTACAACCATTCACTAATGGAATAGCTTGGACCTCAGTATACAATACTTTAATTAATCTAGGAAAGCTTTAGGAACCATAGTGCTGCAAAACCATCCAAATGTACTCATGTCTTACTGTATCAAAAGCAGTTTCCTGATCTACTAACATTAAGTAACCTTCTAACTTATTTTCTAGACTTTGTTCCACAATCTCCTAACAAAGGTCAAATTCTGAATAATATTCCTACCCAGAATTGCACAAGTCTGTCTCCGGGACAATTAACTTCTGTGCAATTTTTGCCAGCTAGTAGTAAGTATTTTTGCCAATATTTTATAGTCTGTATTTAACAGAGTTAATGGCCTCCATTTTTTAAGTCTTGGGAGTCTCCTTTTTATATAAAAAATCATGATCCCGCTTTATAGTCGGACAAGCCTATTTTCCTCCCAAATGACGTTATAAACTAATTCTAACCATGGAGCCAAATTATCAACAAAAGCTTTATAAAAATCATTCGGTATTCCATCATTACCTGGAGTAGTCTTAGCAGACAGCTAAGAAATAGCTTCCTTAATTTCTAACTCTGTAATAGGTGAAACCAAATCTTTCTATCTGTAAATCATTCAAAGAAGGTATACTTAAGTCAGCAAAAAGGATTCCTGCTGTCCCTTAGTCTCCTTTGAAAAGTTGCTACCACATGCTGCTGAACAATAAGCATCAACTCCTGATTTTGCATCTTCAGATTACCCTGCTTATCTTTTAGTGCAGTCATAACCATCCTCTGTACACCCTGTATACTTAACTCACACAGATTTAAGTCTTCCCTTGAACCTTCAGTTTGATATTTCTGCTGACATGCCACCTTCTTAGTAATTTCCTGCAAATATTGACACATTTGCTCCTTAAGACTCGCAAACACCTTGAGACATTGTTTGATCTATCTGCTGCCTCATGCAAAACAAGCATATATTTTGCTCTAAGCCCTAAATATTTAAAGTATTTATCCTTAGCTTTCTTTTTTTGTGAGAGATACATGCAAGTTTTGCAAGTCCCTTTTGTATCCTCCCACCAATCTATGGGACTATCATATAAAAACAAACATCTGCCCTTAATGCAAATATATCTTTTATAGAGTCTTGTATTATAATTTCCTGTAACACTGTAATATTCATTTTCCAATCAACCTACCTGTTACTAATTTCCTGTCTGTCCCCCAACAACAACTTAACTGCTAAGGATCTGAAGTTTCTAATGGCAGCAGAGTTACTTCTTGACAAGTTAATCACGCTGATACAAACTAAAAATATATCCTAGTAGATAGTCTACCCTTATAAAGGTATGTTTTGGTTCCTGATGTAAGACTTCATAAACATCCTTTAAATTATTCCTCACTAAAACCACCAACAAAGTATTGAATCACTATAAATTTCTTGTAGTCCTCCCCAGTCTCTATGTGAGAGCCCACAATTAAAATCACCTCCCCATAGAACCAATTTGGAGGTATGCAAATATGGCTCTATTTTTTAAATAAAGTGGACCTATCTGCTTTAGTCTGGGGTGCATTATACATTAATAATCCTGAAAACCTCTTCCTCAAGATTACATCAATAATCATAGCTCTTCCTGGCTGTATATCAAAACATGTAAGATATTAACCGATATCCCAGAAAAAAGAAATCCTATTCCAGAACAAAATTCCTCCCCTATAGACCAACAGGAGACACCCCATCTCCATTCCTTCTGTGCGCCTGCACTTCTAGCAAAGTATGCAGCCTAGTGTCTTGCAACAATATTATTTGTCCACCCCTGTACTAAGACTTAAAAGGCATTCTGCCTTTTCTCATGGGACTTAATACTATTGACATTCACTGTGAGCAAAGAAGTAGCAAAAAGCATAATAAACCCAATAAAGGAAAGACAAAATAAATCTAACCTAATCATTTCTTTTGTTTCCTTTTCCTAGTCTTAGGTCAGGAGGACCTATCTCTGAAGCACCTTCCACCTGGGAGGAGACTACTGAGGAGAAATCTGAATCAAACCCATCCTCCTCCTCCTCCACCCCTGCTCAAATAACAGAGCATAAGAATTTGTACTGTAACCCCTTCTATGTCCTTAGATGCCACCTGGGAGCCTGCTCGAAGCTTTCCTGCTTTAGACCTGGTCACTCTCTGGAATACTGCCTCTTGCTGCGTGGTGGGAGGGCATGAGACGCCTTCCTCCATTGTTTCAACACACTGCTCTGCATTATCTACAGCTTCCTTCCCCTCTGATCTTCTTCTGACTGACAAGGGAGACCTGTTGCACCTTCAGTCTCCTCTGACCTTAAGTCACTTTCTGACTCTTGTGCTACACCATTAACTGACTCCACTAAAACTTCTTTTCTACCTCCTTCTCCTGGTTGCCTGACCTATCTGGTTTCCTTGTGACCCTCTGAGGCAGGGGATCTCTTTATCAGAACAGTGTGTTACAATTCCATCATAATGCATTTTTTCCTTCTGAGCAGTGGCAACATAAACATCTTGTTCAGCTCTAACAGTCACATCCACATTGTTATGTGACGCCAGGAACAAGTTCAAAATGAATGCCCTGCTCATCACATAAATTACAACGCAAAGGCTGCCGACAATGAGTCCTCAACATGACCCAACTCCCCACACAAACCACATTTCTGCTTGTCGCAAACATTACTAAGATGCCCAACATCCCCACATTTAAAACAAGCCTGTGGCTGTCCAGGATAAAAATTACCCCTATCCTGACCCAGAAAAAACAATTAGGTAAATGACTGGTTTGACCATTTTCAAGTTTTAAGACTACTTGATATTTCCATCCTCCAGTCCATAATTGTTCCTCATCCAAAATAGGTTCTGGAAACCCTTTAACAGTGCAATGTTGTTGCAACCAGTAGGTTATATCTGCAACATTCCTCCCTCATTTCCAAATAACACAGTAATTTTTTGTAAGGGCTTTGTTAATGGAATTTCCAGGAAAGGCCTCCATAAAGGAGAGAGAGTTTCAAAAGACGATACAGCTTCCAGAATCTTTCCAGGCCTGCAGGATGCTTAAACTGATATCAAAAATTGAGTCCCACGGAGTATGAATTAAGGCATTTCCTATGCATAATATTTCATACTGTCTTTTAAACAGAGTTCTTCCAATAAAATGTCTATCAGGAACAGTAGAAACATCACCCTGTATTTCAGCCTCACAGCATTCCTTCTCACTGCAGGTTCTAATAATGGGTCCCTCTCAGATGGAAACAAATGCTCATTTACCTTACCATGCCACACTTTAGCAGGGGCTGAAGCCAAAGGAGCTAAGGTTGGGTGGTTATCAGAATCAAGGCCTTGTCACTCTAAAACAGAATTTTTAATCGGTTCTTCTGTAGAAGAATTAATATGCTCTGCTTCTTGCTCTCTAATTACTTCTAATAGAGGATGGGGCTCATCTTGCTGCTGAACCAATGTATTCCTGAAGGTAAGCATTGTCCTGGTGGTATTGAGGAGACTAAAGCACTATTGTGGTGGGGTATTACTGAAGTGCCAGGAAAACAGACTGAGAAGCATTAAAAATCTGTACCATGCACATTTGCATCCCACCCATTGTCTGCAGGATTTTTAACCCATCCTGCAGATTGCAACCGAGACACCAATTCACAGGGCCCTGGTCCGATTGCTGTAAATCTTTTCCTGTAAGGGAGCATCAACTACACTAACCTGCAGCTTTCTGTTTTTCCCACCCCTTCCTTCAGAGATCACTTTGCACAACCCAATGAGGACCCTATAGTGAAAGTCACCACAGGCAAGTCCATTTGAGCAGGGGTTCCTGATGCTGGAACAAAGTCTTTGGCCTGCCCACTAATTACTGCATCACTCCGTGACATAGTCACCATACTGACAGTGTCAGATTTTATTCTGAGCCCCTATAACTAGTACTGCTTCTGAAGTGGAAGAGGTGCTTACCAGACATTCTGCAACAGAATCCTCTTCAGTAGAGATCGCTAAACTCCTGTGGAGCCCACAACTGCTGCTGTTGTCTCCACGCCAATTGCTTCTATCTGTCCATCCGGTTCCTGTGCAACACTGTCTTTCGAGTGCCTCCTGCAAATGCCTCCTTGCTTCCCGATAGGAGCGTTCAGCTAACTCCAACTGTGCTTGTAAGACTTTCACTTTCTGCAGACTGAGCTGCAACTTGTACTTCCTGGGCTCCCGACTCCAAAATTTGCTGGTGTGTCATCTACTGCCCGTATTCACAACCAGCTTGGTTGATTCCATGTCATCTATAACCCAGTAAACATCCTCCGTCTATCGTCTCCATACAAAGCAAGGGGCCAAGGAGGAGACCAGCTCTCAGCCACCCGCGATGTCTAACTCCCTCGAGGCTCTAGACGCCACTGAGCAAAAACCAACACTCAGCCACACAGTGCCCTCTGTCCCTCAGAGTAGGGAATGTTTTATTTAAAGAAAAATTAGTGCAGTACATTCAATAAACAAATACAATGTCAACTTTACAGAAACTGTAAATAAGGTTTGCAAGAAAGACAAAACAAAATCAGCCCACAAATAAAACCAATAAACAAGGGTGAGGAAAAAAAAGGAAAAGAAGTCAAAAGAAACATTTCAGTTTAAATGGAGCAAAATAAATGCTTACTAATACAGAGAGGAAAAAAGAAAACATCTTCAGGGTACTGCAGTTTCAATCCATGCACAATTGTTCCAATATGATCTGTATACAGCAGAAGTCAACAACTTTTTTTTGCATTTGGATTAACACAAGGCTAGAAACAATCTGTGTAACTATTTGCGCTTGCAGAAAACACTTTCTGTTGCAGGAGAAAGGCACCTGCCCCTGCCATAAATAATAGCGGCAGGATGCAAACATGAGACGTAAGGTCCCTGTGTGATATTTCTGTAATCCAGGGGGTATATCCCATACACCAGGATATCATATGTTACATTATGAAGTGCTTTTCTTTCCATTTATGTACAAGGAGGGTCCAAACAACTTGACTATATGGGCAATCAATAAAAAATGATGCATGGTTTCAGTACATGCTGTGCAAGAGTCTCGGGGCATATTCTCCTCTACTGATTTATGTTTTAGGTTGTTCTTGACACCCAGCCTTCCATGACAAGCTAGCCAGGAGATATCCCAAAATTGTGTGAGGATCCTGGGGTCAGTTAACTGAGAGAAGGACGTTTCTAATTCCAGAAGGGAGCCTGTGTAGATACTATCTGTGGTAAGTCAGAAAAATGGGTATCTAAAACAAAGTTATAAAGCTGTCTCCTGGTTTTAGTCAATATATGTGCAGGGGAGAGTTTCCATTGCCAGATCTTCAGAAAAGGGGAAGAGGAAGCTGGGGATACCTAGTTTTCTGAAGTTTCTAGGGATGTCATGGGAGTTGTTGCCACATTTGGCATACCTTAATGGTAAAAAATATATAATTAAATGCCAAAATAGGGGTGGATCATGGAGTAAGTGGGGTATCATGATTTTCAGGAATAGACTATGGAAAAATACTATCGGGTTCAGCATCCTTACCCCACCATGACAATAATCCATGTATGTGTATGATCTTCTTATGGGATTTAAATGGCTGCCCCAGAAGCCTTGAAAAAAATATTGTAGACTCTTGCCTCAGAGAAAAGGAACCGGAAACACTGATGCCATGTGTAAGAAGAGGAAGTATTAAAGTTTTCAATAAAACACTCTTTTCCATTTTGGTATCGCTATGTCCTTTCCAAAAGGAAAGGGAGGTGCTGCTCTATTTAATACTATATTCCAGTTATAGCTGGCATCATCTGAGGTGCCAGAATGAAGCCCAGGATTTTTATTGGAGCAATTGCCAGAGGGATAGCTACAATATGCATTGGTAAGTCTATGCTGGCTTGAAGCTGGCACCACTAGTGCTGTACTTTTGCTATATTTATTTGGGAGCCCGAAGCTGACTCAAATGCTTTGAAAATAGGGGGAAGTACTATGTCCTGAAAATAGGGGTAGTACAAATGCACAAATCATCAGCATATGCATATACTGAGGTAGAGGTCTTCCAATGGGAAGAGATTCTAGGTAAAGATGGGTGCAGCAGTAGGGTTCATAATAAAGGGTCCAGTTGGAAAAATATATAAAGAGGACTTAAGGGCAGCCCTGTCACACTCCTCTAAGGCCTAAAAGGGGGGCATGGAGAACCATTTAAATGGGGTTGTATCCAAGCACTACTATATAAGAGTTTAAGCCAAGAGTTGAATTTCTGGGAACATGATAGTGTGCAAGAACCTGGAACAAATAAACATGGCTGACCCAGTCAAAAGCCTTTCTTGGTCCAATGAGAGTAACAGAGCAGGTGAAGAGGGGTACTGTTTGAAATAATGTCTCGAATGAGGATAGGTTGGAAAGGATAGATCTGCTGGAAGGGAACAGTCTGTACCTCAGAAATAATCTGAGCAGCAACAGGAAGCAATCCTATTGAGCAAGATGGATGTGAATATTTTATAGCCTAAGTTTAGCAGACTTAGTGGTCTCCAGTTCCGTATATCGGCTCTGTTCTCTTTCTTGAATAATAAAATCATAGCATAGCATCAGAAAATCCTTTAGGAGTAGAATTAGTGCTTATGATGGTATTATATATTAACGCCAGAAAGGGGGGCAAAAATAACATAAACTGTATATATATACTTCAGTAGTAATGCCATCTGAACCAGGGAAGTGCACTTCTTTCATGCTTTATAGCCTGCTAGGTTTCCTCTGGTGTTATAGGCTTGAGGAGATGTTTCAGTGTATCTTGGGATGGAGGAGGAATAGAAATACCTGAAAGGAAAGGTATGATACTATCCACAGGAGTTGTGGTGCCAAACATCATAGCTAGATAAGAGCTGGTGATACGCTGTATGTCCAGCAAGGAATTGTGGGGTATTGGAAGCAGGATCAAAAGTTCCTCTATGTGGGTTGCATTTACCCTGTCAATGCAACTTTTATAGATATCAAAGGAGGGACGGAGCCTTGTGTCCCATGTTGAGCTTCCATCTGTAAAGAATGTGTCGGTGATACTGGAACTGTTCCATTTCTTCCTTAATGGACTTTATTGTGTGAGAGTAGTCCATGTGGGATGTGAAAGAAAGAGATATGGCCTGTTATAGTTTTTGTCTGAGAGTGAGGTATCAAGATATAACTCAGTGTTCTCTTCTCCTTGTATGTAGGAAGAAAATCTTGATATCACTCTTAGTGTCTTCCCACCATTGTAGAGGGAATGATATGCTTCAATACGGACAGCCGGGCCCTTAGAAGGTCTGTGCAATGCATTGAAACGGCTGGGTCTGTCAACAATGAGCTATTCAATTTCCACCTAGAGTGGGGTTGACCAGGAAAGGAGTTCCTGAGGGGAGCAAACCAGAGAGATCACCAGATGGTCTGAAGTCTCACAGGGTATGATTCTTGCCTGTGTGACTGAAATATTCCATGAGACAAAAAGATAATCTATCCTGGTAGCGTATGGGCCTCTATGATAGGTTTTGCACCTGGACCATGTAAAGCGTTATGTCCATCTATGAGGGCTGCAGTCTGAATAATTTTGTTTAGGGCAACTGAATCTGTGAAAAGTTTTGGGGTGGAGCCGCCTGATCTGAAAGAGTAAGACCACAGTTGAAATCACCTCCCATATAGATTTGCCAGTTGGAATACAGGTATGGGTGTATTTTGTTAAATAAGTCTGTTCTGGAGGCAATGCTCTGGGTGGCATATACATTAATGAGCCTGAGTTTGTGTTATTGGTATGTACAGTCTACAAGCATGGCTCATCCTGGTATTATGTCTACCAACTGGGAAATTTGGAAATTAAAATTTGCAAACAAAATACCTAGGCCATCACACCTATCCTCTCCATATGACCAGAAGGAAGAGCCCTGATGCCAATGAGTTTTAATTTGAGAAAGCTCATGAGGAGATTTCAAACAGGTGTCCTGGAGAAAATAGATGTCATGGTGCAAGTCAGAAAGGTACTGCATTGCAGAGAGTTGTTTTCTAGGGTTTAACGCTGCATGCATTTAGGTGAAGCAGCGGAGTCCTTGGTGGTGGTTCATCCCAGAAAGTACAGTGCCATTCTGGAGGAGCTAGTGGCAGGTAATGTTAGCTTGGGTCCCACTCCATCTGCTGAAGAGGGGGTCAGCTGGGAGTCAGAGGAGAAGTCCACAGGAGGAAGAGGCTAGAGAAGAATCCAAGTCTCCGCCTTCCCTTCCGTGTCTCCCCATTGTCGCTCTCTGGCTAAGGCCTGAAATTTATTCCTCGTGATAATTGTTCTCTTGGGGTGGAAGCTTCTGCTTTTCATTTGCCTTTACCCCATTTAGAAGGGGGATTACCACAAAGTGGGTTTGAGTCCTTTAGGGGTAGGAGGCATGGTAGCCTGAGTACTAGCAGGGACAGATTCAGAAGGAGTACTGCTGCTATAGGGGTGCCAGGGGACTTGGGAATGGCCCCTGTCCGGCCCGTGGGTTCAGGCTCTTGTGAGAGAGGAGGTTCTTGTGTCAGGGTAGAAGTGGCAGGGGCCAGGGCCTCCCTGCGGCATAAAGAGCCTGAGTCTGGGAATCCGTTATAAGCGCTATCTGGTCCTGGGAGGCGCTTGAGCCTATTATGATCCGGCCCAAGGGCACTGGTGATAGGAGTGCCTCAGCTCATCACACAGATTGCAGTAAAAGTTGGACAACTTAAACTCACATGTCCGTAGGATAAGCACAAAGTACATCTGGGCTTGTCACAAGTGCTGCTCAGGTGGGTGAGAACCACACTCCTATACAGGTCCGTGGGTTGTCCAGAGTAAAACATAAGCCACGGTCCCTGTCTATGTGAAAGCTGCCTGGTAAATGAGATACATTTATCCGTGTTTTTGTTGTACCTTTACTTTCCATCCCCAGTCCATACTAGGTCCTCATCCAAAATAGGCCGAGGGACCTCTAGTATATTGCAGCGCTGCCTGAGCCAGTATTGGACGCCTGCTGTGCTCACCCCTCGCTACAAAACAGTAAGGTAACAATTTTCACTGTTGGTTTCGGAGGGGATGACCATAAGGAGCCCAGAGTGGCAGATGTTTTACATGCTCATATTTCTCCCAGAATTTCTCCAAAGTGTACACATTTTAAAACTTAAGTCATACACAGATTCCCCATGCACATGAATGAAGGCAAATAATTCTGTTGCCTTATCCCTAAAGAGTCCTGCAACATACTGTGCAA
The DNA here is from genome assembly GCA_016271365.2 of Neoceratodus forsteri. Lineage (NCBI taxonomy): Eukaryota > Metazoa > Chordata > Ceratodontiformes > Ceratodontidae > Neoceratodus > Neoceratodus forsteri. The sequence goes on from CM028130.1 coordinate 1,232,339,047, forward strand.
TACAGTTCTTCTGTCAGGGCTTGTAGCAATGTCCCCTATGAACTTCATATACAGCATTCTTTCACTGTGCTGGCTCACCTAAGTTTGTGAACAGGTTACTGAGTTTAAATGGGTCGAGTTAGTGCCTCACCTACAGGCTGTGGACCAAATGGCTCAGATGTACCAGCTAAATTTTGTTCTGAAGTTGAGGAGGATGAAGTAGATTCATGTCTGGCTAAGTTGGGGCCCATGACAGTATCTGTGACATCAGGTGTTGTTTGAGGGAGTTAGCAAGTGCTTGAAGCATTACTAGGAAAGATACTGGTTCCGGAGCTGTTTTAGTTGGTAATGGTGTGTCTCCTGAAGATCGGAGTTCATTGTGAGCCTCAGAGATGATTTTCTGGCTGAAACAGCCCTTGGGAGGTCCAGGGTGCTTCTTCTGAAAGTTGCTGCCAGCCAGCAGCATGAAAGCAGCTGCCGTGGGTCACCAAATGCTCTCAATGTCTTCTGTGGTGTGATGACTGTCCCATAGATGCAAGAGAGAGGAGCTCCAGATGCAGAGTTTGTGGCATTTCTGGTGCTAGGAGTCATATCAGAAGTGGCTGCTGCAGGAAAGTTGACAAAAAGGCTGTGAGGAAAACTGTGAATCAGAGTGCATTAGACCAATAAGAGAGTCCTTGTGTGCAAAATAAATGCTTTGCAGATAATTTTCTGTGTCATTAGAAGTGCTCCGAGTTCCTGAAACTGGGTAAAGTGGTGTCTGAGGCAAGTCTTCTTGATGATTGTCTAGCAATTCATTTAAAGTGGTACCTTCAGTATTTCTTTCTGCAGATTGCAGCCTTGTAGTTTCTTCAGAGATAATGTCAGGTATTCTTGACTCCATGGGTGAAGCTGTAGTCAGGTCAGAATCCAAAATATCTCCAGCAATTCCACCAGCAACCACACTGTCATCTGCCATCTTGGTACCGCAGACAAAGGGTCCCCTCTGCTCACAGGAAGCAAGGCTCCTGCAGGCAAAGAGATGGGGAATTTCCCGGTGTCTAGCCAAATTTCCTCATTCACTAAAAATACCACCAACAGCTTAATCTGGTTCAAGGTCAGCTGGCATTCATCTGTATCCCTCTCCCCCAGGTTGTGCCTGAAAATAGGCAGGATTTGTCTAGTGCACTTACCGGTCAACAAAAACTAAATAAAATATTCAGAACTGGAGAACAATACAGTAGATGCAGGGGAGCTAGAGATCAAGATAAAAAGATAGAGCAGAAAGTTTTGTGTTTACAACAGACAATTTGCAATAAACACATACACATCAGGGCAGGATCAATAAGCTACAGGCTTTCCACACAGTGTGGGGTTGGACAACACAGGTCAGGGATAAAAAAGAGAATACAAACACAGGAAGGCACCAAAGGCTCTAGTGACATGAGGGAATTTGAACTATAAAATGCACATCTGGGCAGCATAACTGAGTTCAGGTGGGCGCACAGTAGGGGGTTGGACAACAGGCAAGATAATGTAATATAAGTGTGCGTTGCCCCACAGGGTATCAGGAATGCTGAGGCGCTGTAGGGGTACACAAACATGATACGCTCACTAAATACAGGCTACAATGGCATCTCTTTCAGTTGTGCCTGCACCTTGCACATATTTGCCTATAGGCTCACTTGACTGAGAGAAGAACATAACATGCCACTAGTTCCATGAGGGCACTTCATGCACATCTGATACCACATCTGGCCATATTGATGGACATCAGTCTGGAATACTACACGGTGGCTGTACATTGCATACAGATGGGGACATAATTACACATGCTTAGAAACCAAAAATGTGATCTGGGGCAGTACCTTTATGGGCGGCTACATGGCAGTCCATTCATCCGAGGGTGGCAGTATGAGGGTGAACCTTTACAAACCTCCACCCCAAAAAACAACACAGTTCTGTTCAGAATTGTAGGGATAATACAGTAGATACAGTGCGAACTACAGATCAAGAGTAAATAAATAAGTTAATAAAGAACCAGATGGAGCAGATGGTTCATAGTTTACTACAGGGAATTTGAGAAAAAAAATCACATCACGGCCATATAACCAAATTACAGGCTTTCAAAACATACAGGGTGGGACAACACAGGTCAATGTGGACACTTCATGGCATGCATACCAAAATCAGACCACTGTCTCCAGTTGAGTGGTGCAAGTGGTGCAGCTTCTTGAATGAAGTTCAAAGGTGCAAGTGACAGCAAACGATCAGCCAACATAAGGGTATTTGAAGCACTGCGTTGACAGCATTTTTCTTAGTGAGTCTATGAAACAGGGAGATGTGTCAAGCAGTTGGCCTGATATGCAGCTGGGTTTGATGTAGATTCCCATTTAGCAAACTGGCCATGGCTGTGAGAAGCACTATTGGAGTCCACAGAAGGATAACTATGGGACTGCAGCCACATTTTTTGTTTGTTTGCTGTTTCAGATTGTACCAGCATCACACATAAGTTACAAGCATCTCAATTGATGTAGGGTCCGAAGCCAAACTGATCTACAGCAGCTCAGCTTAGGGATCAGATCAGCTGGAGCAGGCATTTGTATGGTCATGAGCAGATCGGTGTTAGCTGCTTGATGATGGATCTCTGTAGTGGCAATATTCTGTATGTGGCAGCAGTAGGGTTATGGGGACATGAATCGGAGACACTGATTCAGACGGTTTTGTTTTGGAGGGTTGGCCTGCTTACAACTTCATGCCATGGGTTGAATGAGGGATTGGGAGCATACAGTGCCAGCCAGAGCATCTCCATCTGCAAAGCAGATGCATTGGGACTGCTAGTGGTGGCGCACTGTGTTGGGGCTGATGCCAATCATGGGACCCACCATCCCCAGTGTGTCAACAAATAGAAGGAATACTCTGAACAGAGAACACCAAGTGGGATCAAGTGCCGTGCATGTACAGTCCACAGATACTGGGGCTATAACAGCCTGGTTCCCAATTGCAGCTTGGCAAGTGTACTCACGCACAGGAATGCCACTAACTTCTATCATCTCTTGTGGAAAGATGAGGTTCAGGTGAGGCACTGGCACAGTGCAGTGTTACAGATGTGATTGCCATCAGATGGACATCACATCATTGATACCAAGCAGGAAAAGGGCCTGTGGTCATCAGAAAGCAGGTGACTAGGGGATACAGCTATGCATATGCACTTCAGTGACATGGAATGTCTAGTACCCATCTTTGGCCGTGCGACGTGGGAGTCGGTGGCTAGCTGAAGTGGGCCACAAACAGCATGGGCTGGGAGACTGAGAACAGAAAAGGGTTGGGTGTTGATGGGGGTTTACATGGGTTGGGTTTTACCGCTATTTGCATTTTTTAATATGGAGGTTGTCTCACAGTTAACACCACATAGACTCTGTGGGAGGCCATGATTGTGATCACCCCATAGAGGAGTCAGGCAACAGATGAAGGAGAACATACATTTCTGCAAAACTGATAAAACAAAGGAGGTATATATAGCTTGAGGAATCACCACAGTTTCACTGGCATGACAAATGGAAACAGCTTTTATTCAGGCGCTATCACAGTTCAAGCAGAAACACAGCAGCAATGCACTAGAGTAACAGGAATTACTTTTGTACCCGTAGGGCTGAAAATGATGGTATACATACTTATATTTGCCCTCTAAGAGTGATGGACTGTAAGGGCATGTAATGTAACACTGATCCCAGCTATACATGTCAGGCACAAGCGGCATACATTTGGAGGCAGGTAGAAATAAATAAGGAAATGTTAAGAGATGTAAAACAAAAACTGAACCCACTATGAACTGACAAGTGAAAAAAATAAGCAGTGCCCATACCATTCGCATTGCCAACCCTGCTTGCACTTCCAAACTGATTAAGATCTGAACTATTGCTATGACTCTCTGAACTGCCCTCTCTCCATTGCTAGCATAGAGGCCTGCATAGGTGTCATTGCGATAGGGGTCTAATTCACTGAGCTGGTCCCCTAGTACACCTAGTTCACTGCCGAAGACGCCATGTCAGATGAACTGCTACAGTCATCATCATCTGAGAAGCTATAATTTATTGCTGCTGGAGTGCTGAAATCATCCACTCTAATGCACACATCAGTCTCACAGCAGCACAGCAACAGGGAGTACACTTATTTACCTGTGATGATGTAGCACTGTTAATAAGTGGCAAAGGTCACAGCAGACCACTCCAATATGCAAACTCACAGTTCTGGGTTCATGGCTGTGGAAAATGTTTAAATTAAAACTGAAAAAGTGCTTTGGAAGCAAAACCCATCGCGATTGCCTCAGGGATACTGGATGCTACTGAGACAAGAAGGGGCATAGGAAAACATGGTGAATCACTTTAACATAGACTTGTCACATTCTTTTACAGTCAACATGGCAGTAGTGACATGCGATGGAGCAACAACTCCTGTAGCTACTGTATCTTAATGAGAGGTTCAGGTTCATCTCGTGAGTCTTCAAGTACATCCACAGTAAATGGATTTCCATAGCGGTCCAAGATTATGCTAATAAACCTCATGACATCTTCATTGTCTTTCCTGATTGACTGTGGTCAAAGAGCATGATGAATCTGCTCTTCAGGATTGTCTAGTTAACACATGTTCTTGAAGTTCCTCATGATCGCACTTCTTTCATGTACTGTGAGATACCACTTAAGAGTTGCTTTCTCTTGTCTGCTTATTCCTATGATGCCCCTTGCCTTGACCTGGAATCTCTGACCACAGTTTGTTCCAGGCCTAAGTCTGACCAGATGCTGTTAAAGCAGGCTGAGGATGATCGTGTGATGACATGCTTTCCATTGGGAAATTGCTCATACATTGCTGGTGCAGTGTTGGGAAACAGAAACATTTCTGAGAGGTACACTGGACCCAATCTGGCATAGTTTTGGTGATTGCATGTGAAGGCATAGTAAAAGATGTCAGCAAAACATTGTAGGTGCTGGTTCCAGTTTGGAATTTTCTCAGCTGCAATGTAGTCAAGAGCGATTTGCAACTCTGTGATATACTGCTGCTGGAAGTGAAATGTTGACCGCTACTTTTGCCCTTGGTTAACGAACTCCTTAATATCAACTTGTAGAATTTTCATCATGGCTTGGTCTTGAAATGCATCAACAAAGCATTGTCTATTTTCCTCACTCATTTCACTTATGTTGCTATCGCAGCTATTAGTTGCTGGACATTCTTGCACGTTAGCTCAATTTGATCTGTGTCCCCTGATTATATTTTCTTCTTCTGCACCATCCAGGCAAAGAATGCTTACCACTGTAGCTGGCAAAGGGCTTCAAACATCAGCTTGTGGGCTAATGTGCCAACGTTTGTAGTTTTTCCCCTGCATGATCACAGCTGCAGTATTTGTTCCAAATACCTCTGCCTCAACTAGCAAATCTTCATCTCCACTATCTGCACAGTGTTTGCCAAGTACTGTATCTTGCTAGAGCTTCATGATGATGGAATCCTTCCATTCTGCAAAACATGATGCTTCAGCTTCTCCCAGTTGCAGAAATTGGGGTTTCCTGACCCAGCGTCTACATCTGTTTCTCAATTGTTTTAGTCCTTATGGGTGGGAAGGCTTGGTACTACAGGACTGTAACCAATTGTGGTTTTGAATATTTCCTCTTTGGAGCTGTAGTGAAGGATTGCACGAAACCCACACCAACTTGGTACACTTTGATCCTCTGGTTGTAGGGGCTAAAACTCAAGAGTGATGATCTTTGTGGGGCAAAATGAGCAAATATCCAGTCTCTGTTGAGTGTCAAAATATGGATTGGTTTGTTAAAACCAAGACTTCACATCAGTTTCACCAGACAAGTGACTGAGTGGGTCCTTTCTCTTGAATTGATTAGGACACTGTAGAACAACAAGGTATGTAAATTTGCTCACAGCTTTTCCCCTAATGTCAACTACTTTAGGTCTCAGTCTAACAGACACATTGGACCCCAAATTGTCCTAATACAGCAAACTGCCTAGAACATGCCTGTATGTTGTTCCTTGACCACTCAGTTTCTTCATTTTGGTGTATGTTATCCATTGCAGCATGTGCTCTCCTCTGTCTGTTCAGTGCTAGTGTCACTGGCTCATCTGGCCCTGATTAGTAGCTGAGCTAGACAATTTGTACCTTAGTCAATAGATCTGTATTACTAAGAGACATGGCTGCTGACTGAATGTTCCTTTGCATTCAAAATGTTCTCATTGGAAAAGATGTGAATCACCATGTTTCTTCACACAATTGCAGATGATGCATTTGTTAACTGCAAATGCTGTGGATGTAAGTCTTGTTCTCATACCTGGCTCCTGGCTTCTTGTTCCAGGCTTTTCTGAGTCTAGATAACCTGCTTGTGGATTGTGTTTGATGTGAAAGGTTTTCTTTGCTGGTGTGATTCTGACAGCACTGGCAATGATAATGAATGGCAACAATGAATCCTGTCTCATCCAGCACCCCTGATGTTTTAGAGCCTCTATATGATTCATCATCTGCTTCTCTCATACATCTGAACAGAGTTTCTTGACCTGTGGCTTTGGCTGCAACAAGATTTTGTGAAGCATCTGTCTTGGCTAATAACACAAATAATTGCATAGTCTCGGTGTGATCTAGGAAACATTTTTGCTGGAGATGGTATAAGCCCAATACCTTGTTTACTTGCCATTTCCTGCAATTAAACAGAAAATATTTATACTAAATATGCAATACACTGAGAAAGGAAAAGGCATTATTAACTTTTCACCACCAAACAACACCTATCTTTAAATCTTGTTGAGATATTGATCCCTGAGAGCCAGTTGCTTCCTCTCTCTCTCATTGGCAGTGCCAGATGTCACTTATGGGGTAGGGGCTCAGCAAAGATAGGCTTGTATCTTGGTACCTGCCATTGACATAACACCACAACATATGTTTCCTGCAAGTTCTAGGTAATACCTAACTCACAAACATGACTAACCTTCTAACGGGATGCAAATAAAACCAAAATAAGGCCCTTTGAAAATTGGCCACTAGACTATATGGGTGCTCATATCACACAACAAGCTTGGGATACACTTATCTTTTCACCCACTGAAGTTTCAAAAATACCAGACTTTGGCAAACCCTAGTTTTGCATCTTAATAACTTTGGCAGTGTTTGACAAAATTGCACAAAATGTGGCTTTGCGTGGTCCAGGTGCTAAGTGCTTGAGATGTGGGAGACTTCATGATGAGTGCTAAAGGACTCATAAACAAGCTGCTCCCAAAGCGCTCCAATACCACAGCCTCATATGTCAGGGCTTACCTACAAAATCTTTTGGTCCATTTTGTTCTGCACTGTGGTAAACCAGAGTCACTAATTCTTAAATGTGCATCCGACATATAAACAAATCCCTGGCTCCTGTTTAATCCCACTCTGCAGTAGCACCCTAAGATGGTGGCAATGTCATTATGTGATTACATCATCTGAGCGACTGAGCTCTGGCACGATCATGTGGACTGAATAGGGCTTAAGATTAAAGTATAATATTACCTTGACAGAGTACTTCCCTCAGAATCCTTTACCTGTGCAGGTGTGATCAACAATTCCAAGATATGTAAATGTGAAAAATATATAAACAGTAGCATTTTGCTGTTTCTTTTGCTGTCACTTACAGCCAAGATGTTATGGAACTGTGTTCTGAAACTTTCAAGACTGAAGGGGCTTGTAGCCAAGGGTGTGCCTCTTGAAGGTTTTGTGAAAAAATATTAATTGTTCCAGAGTTATAAGGTTTTGAATGTGGCTTCTGAGCATGCTCAGTACAGTGTTTGAGATACGCTTGATATGACCCTGAAATTCTTCTTTAGTGAACATTTTTAGGTTGTGACTAATTGCATTTTTTCTGTCCACAGGAAAAACTCTTTAGGTCATGATGGCCGCTGTCTTTTTTTCTGGGCAAAAACATGTAAAAATACATAATAACAATGTTATTTAAAAGCAAACAAATAATCCAACTAAACAGAACCCATTAAGCTAGATTCTGTGGTTTGTTTCAAAAATATGGGACAGAAATTCAGTGTTTGGATTTTGTTAAGTTCTTTAGTTGACAGCTTTTTAAGATGGCAGATTCTTGTGTAGCAGGCAGTGAATTCTTGAGTTTCACATTTAAGTGCGACCTAAGAAATGCTTTGTTGTTTTAAATTTGCAAACTGGAATCCATTTTTGGTGTGCATGCAAAATTCTCTTGTTGCACTTAAATGTACAAAACCAAGAATTCCATTTTTGATGTGCATGAAAAATGTTTTGTGTCTCAGAGACCTTTACTCATAACTTGGCTGCTTTGTTTGTTTTGTTTATTTATTATACTGAAAGGCATGTGAGCAAGTCTGCCCATTTCACAAGTGCCCAGTCAAATGACAATCAGGCACAAAACATTATTTACAGAACAAAACATTATTTACAGAATGGAGTTCATACAATAAAATATACAGTAAGATGTACATGTAGGGAACCATTTGTCTAGAAAGTGTATTAGGATGTAAAGGGGACAGTAAACCCTTGAGGTTGAGTGTATATGAAGACAGAGGTGAATTACTGAGTAGGGTGTTGTGTTGGGTAGAAACATTCTAAGCAAGTAGAAAGGTGAAGTTTGAGGTGTCTGAGGGAAGTGCATTGTAATAGGGAGGGTGGAAGGCTGTTAAAGAGCCTTGTCCCCAGGCAGCAAGGGAGTGCAGTCCTTGGGTAGTGTGACAGAAAGGCACAGTGAAGGAGTTGTGGGGTGGATCCAGTTGTATGTGCCATGGAGGGCCTCTGGACTGCAGATTTGTGAGCAAGTTAGGGAGTAGTCCCTGGTAGATTATAAACAAGAAAGTCAGGATATTATACTTAATTCTATCTTCTAGAGATAACCAGTGGGCAGCCTTGTAGAGGCCAAGTGAGTCTGGGGAGGCCAGTAATGAACCTAAGGATGTTGTGGTATGAGGCTCTTAGCTTAAACAGTGTCTTTTGGCAAGGAGAGGAGAAGTATACTATGGATCCATACTCAAGGAGTGGGAGTAGGAGGCTATTTGTGACCAGTGTTCTGGATTGGAGAATGAGGAAGTAATTAACCCAGTATAACTTCCGAGCCTTTGGTGTATTTTTTGATGAGTTGGGACATGTGGTAGTCATAGGAAAGGTGACAATCTAAGTAAATGTTGAGGTATCTAAATTACTAACTCTTCAATAATGTTGCCGTTGTTGTCAGAGAGCGAGAAGTTGAAGTCTGTGTTTTTGTAGTACCAGAGAAAATTATGGATTTGTTCTTTAACCTTGAGGACAAGTCTTTGAGAGGAGAACCAGCTGTGAAATTTGTGGAAATCATTCTGAAGTTTGTTGAAGAGAGTTATTGGACACCTGTCTTTGCAGAAAAGAGCATCATCCTCTGCATAGAGGAATAAGTCAGTATGCTCACAGATTTCAGGGAGGAGTTAATGCGATGAGAAAAGCAAGGGTCTCAGAATAAACCCTTGAGGGACTCCATATTTGATCAGACAGATATCAGAGTATTGTCCAATAGTAAGGGTAGTGTGATCTATTACTGAGGTAGTGCTAGAACCAGTTAAGAACTTCATCTGAGAAGTGAAGGTAAGATAGAGTGTTAATGAGCATTTGGTGGTCAACAAGATCAAAGACCTTTGTAAAGTTCATAAAGACAGAGCCTGTGAAGAGACCTTCATCATTGGCTCCCAGCAGCCCTCTGGTTCAAATGATAGACTTATTTTCCACTAACATCTTTCAGCCACCCTTATTTTCCCTAAAGTCTATTTGTATTTGTACTCATTTAATTTCTTTTCATTTTACCATAAGCCTCCATCTCTGTCTCCTTCCACACATTTGTCACCTTACTTACTTACTTACTTTTCTTACTAGACCCTTGTTAATTAGTCCCTCCTGGGGACTTCCATAGCTCTTTCACTCCTATTATGCTTTATCTTTCCCATCATCACCTTTTTGTTTCACAGATTCTCTCTTAATCTCGCCATTTATCACTTCTTCTCCCTGAGCCTCCACTTTTTCTTTTCCCCATAATACAGTATATATACAGTATATACACATATATATATATCCTTCATTTTACCTCCTCTACACTAACTTTGTTTTTCTCTTTTAGATATTTCCTGAAGAAGACCTAAGGTCTAAACGTAGATTTTCAACTCTATTTTCTATTTTCAGCATGCATTTAATATAACCATTTTATTTTGCTTTTAGACCACATGCTGCCGCAGCACCTTGTTTTTGTTTTCTTCATCATTTGCCTTGTTGATATAGTTAATGAGCTTAACCAATGCGCTTGTCTGTGTTGTGGCTCAACCCAAAATCATGCTGGGTTTCAGTGAGTAGATGGTAGTATTCCTGGAAATCCTGATTTGATCCAGGACAATCTTTTCTAAGATTTTGGAGAGGGACTAGTAAGGAAATTGGTCTAAAGTTACATACATTGGTTTTCAAGCTGGATTTGTGGATGGGTTTAATGGTGGTGGTTTTCCATTTAGGGAGTAATTGAAGATGTTGGTAAGAGGCTGAGTGATCGTTGCAAGCAAGTTTGAGAATGCTATAGTCAATGGCCTCAGCACAAAGGCTGGGCTTAGGGTCATTCTTTTTAATGTAGTCAATGGCCTGGGTGGGGAGAGGTAGCAGAAGTGGAAAAGGGGAGTTTGGGGCTCCTGGGGGAGTGTCAGGGGTGGTGGGAGGGTAGGCTTGTTTGTGTGAATTTTGGGCTTATATTTTCTAGGTACCCAAAGTAGGAGTTGAACAGGTTTGCAACTTCCTTTGGGTCTTGAATAAGTTGTGTGTCCTTGGTTAGGGTGATTTGATGGTTGGAGTTCTCCTGTCAATGAGTTTGTTTATGGTTTCCAAGACAGTTTGGAATTACCAAATAGTTTGAAATTACCAAAACTACTCAGTTATTTATCCTTGAGCAATTTTACTTTGGATGAGTGTACTGATGCGTTGCATTTTTACAGACAGTCCTTATTTTATTTTTATTTATTCAATTTTGGTAACCAGGAAAGTCCACTGAGACATGGGTCTTATATTGCTGTAAGAGGTTGGGGAGTTTATCTTTCCTATGGGCGGTCCATGCCTTGTCCTCTCTAGCATGAGATTTAGCACATGCAATATTTTAGTCCTAAATTTTGAATATGCTGTTTACATGACCCTACCTCATGAACAAGGATGATGGGAATTTTAAATATAGTTCAGAAGGAGATTTTGCTGTCGGTCTGTGAAACTATCTTTTGGGCAGGATTTAACACATTCTAGCAAACAAGTTCATGACGTATGGTCAAAATGTCAAAATAAATAATGTAGAAGCACTGTGTGCAAGGCCAGCCTTTAGTCAAGTGAGTAATGCATTGTAATCCCTCCTAGTGAGCTGAGTTTGGGGAAGCTCCATCAGCCAGCTGGATGGTTTGACAACCCCAAGGGACACCTCACCACTAGAGTTGTGTGGAATATCAAATTCTGCCTGTGGAATGACCATTCTGATTCTGCAGAATTCTGCAGAATTGTCATGAAAATTCCATAGAATTTTGCAAAATGTTAAATTTCAGTTATTTCACTATAATTTTAAAAGTATGTGTCCAAGTAACACCAAATGTGGAATGTAAACAGTACCACATAGCTTACAAAGTTTACCAAATTTAAGAGTTGTAGATTGCAAGGGCAGAACTATGGGTGTCCAAATCTTTAATCAAAATTAAATGTTCAGTTATTTTGAGATAATTTTACAATTTCTTATTCAAATTCTCGACAATATCAGGATTTAGAGAAGTTCCTAAAATGTGCATATGCACCATGTTTTAAGTCTCAGGTTCAATGATAACTGAGTTATAGGTAGCCAAATATTGTGCCAAAAGTTGGATTTCTGTAATTTTAGTACAATTTTGATAGTATTTATTGAAATGTTATGAAAATTAACAGGTATACAGATTATCACTACATTTGTATATGCACATAGTTTCAGATTTCTAGCCTTAAATGGGACTGAGTTATAGCTTGCCAAACATGTTGCCAAAATTTAAATTTCAGTTAATTCCTCTAATTTTAAAGCTACATCAAAATGTAACAAGAGTTGAAATATTTAAACTACTATACAACATGGTCATTTCTGAAAAAGTTCATATTTTCAGCTTAAGGATTGAATTAAAAGCAGTCACATGTTCACAACATTTAAAAATTTAATTTTCAAGAATGTAAACTACATTTATAAACCCCTGAAACTTTGAAACCATAGAATGCAATACAATTAAATTTGGAAGGTTCTTAGACCTTACAAGGAGACTGTGTGTGCCAATTGTATTAATTGCTTGCTGCAAGAAATTGCAAAATAACATGTGTACTTAAAGTGAAATTCCATGAGTCTTTTGAGAAAATTGTAGAATTTCATGAAAAATTTCATAAAACTGTAATTTTCTAATTTCACTTAGCCTTATCTGGGGATTCTAATTAGAGGATAGGGTATAAGAGGCAGGTAGCACATGGGGGTCACCAGGTTCTGGAGTTAGATGCAGAGTTTCACCAAGAAATGGACAGCTGAGCTGGGTAGCACAACAGTGGTAGAATCCAGGTTGGAGCAAGAAAGCACAGAGTGTCAACAATTCCAACCTGAGTGAAGGATATTTAAGCAAAATGCCCATTAGGATGTGAATATGCTGGGATAACTTCACACCTCAGGTGGTTGGGCATGAGGCCACAGTGCATCCAATACCTGAGGCATGATGTTATCCCAGTATGACACACACCTTGGAGGGCATTATTGCTATTATTCAATGGCTTGTTGTTACACAGAATAAAACAAAAATCAGTAAAAAATGTGTTTGTTAGTGTGGAAGAATATTTTGTTTCTTAAAAGAAGATGCAAAATATCATGCAAATGCATACAATCAGTCAGGAGGTTCACAGTGTTGAGATTAGACCTGATGTACTGGAGTAACATCACGGGTCCAGCCCAAGACCAACCAATCAGAGTTCAGGATTCTTTCTTGCCATTGTATAATTAAGGATCACATCCAGAAAATTTATGATCCAGGGAGCCTGGTGCACATGCAAGTCTAGGACTTAGAGGTATTCAAAATGATTTAGTGGGGAAGACAATGTCTTGGGAGCAGGAAGAAAGAATTCTGGCTTTTCCAACAGGGTAGACTGATAGGAAAAGGATTAGGTGACTCAAGTTTTAAGGTCTGCAAAAGCTCAACCCAGCTTATCAAATGAAGTAGTGATATGTGCATTGTTACTGTTAAATTCTACAAAAAATTCTGGATGCTTTATCTACAGCATATGCTATCATAAATATGTGAGAAAATGTTACAATCATTTTTTTCTTCTGCAAAATTAAAACTGCTTAACCAATTTATCCAGTTGTGTTAGACACCAGAATATACTGACTATGGAAAAGCATGTCAGATGTTTACTCTGTGCATGCAAGCAAAGAAGTTACAAACATCTACATTTTTCATAGTTTTCACAAAGTTTTGCAAATATTTACATAGTAAGGATTTGAGCCCTGTAACTTAAAAACTCTAATCTAATTATCTCTATATTTTGATCATTCTATAAGCATCACAAAAGGCTATCCATACTAATTTTCACATGTCTAGCACTAAAGTTGCCTAAGTTATATGCAGATGAAATGTTACCATGAAATTCCCTGAAAAAATTAAATGACAGATTTTAAGCACATATAATTTTGAGATGATGGATCATATTGTCATGATATCTGGCACATTGTTAGAACACCTATCATCAAGAAATCATGCCAAATTTAAGATCCCTGACCCAATAGACGGTTAAGATATATGTAGATAAAAATGTTTATGACATTTCACACAAACAATAAAATGACAACATTTGAGCACCTATAATTTGGAAACTATATATCCAGTTTTCATGATATTTGGCATGCTAATGGCCATTGAACTGCAGAGTAAGCTTTCCACATTTCAGAGCTCTATCCTACAAGGCGGCTGAGTTATGACCACATTACTAAATTTTTAAAATTCCCTGAAATGTTGATGAAATTCCATGAAATTTCACAGAATTTTGTAATCTAGATTTAGTATTTGTCGTATTGGTCCTTGCAAGAATAGATCCAGAAGCAAATGATTTGATACCTTTTAATGGGCCAACATAGATGTGACAACAAGAACAAAGTGCTCTAGCTTTCAGACCAACCAGTCCTTCTTCAAAAGCGTAATGGCAGTTATTTAGAAAAACAATATTTTTAACAGCTAGATCATGCAGAAAAAGGAAAAATCCCAACTGGTTTAAAATACTCTTTAAAAATACAGATGATGATGTCAGAGAAGTTTAACAGTACCATGTTACCTTCAGCAGGAGGGTCCCAGGGTCAAAGTGTATGGTGCAAAACACATAAAAAGAATCCTACTGCATATACATTCAATTGACATAGGATAACATTGCTGGAGCAGGTGACTCCTAAATCAAGCTATCAGTGTCACAATATGTATAAGGATGTGATTACTGACAAACAACCCTCACCCAGATTAAAGACATACTGAGCTTGTCTTAGGACTCCAAGAAGTTTCAATGTATGCATTATAGACAAGAAATTACCAGTAAAGTTGTCTTAAAACATCAGTGCACACCGTATAATGTGTGAAACTTAGCTGGACCTATCACTCAGCTATGCTCTCCAGCTAGATATCATGCCCCATAAACTTCAAAACCTCTAGTGTAGTGACAGGACTTTATAAACGATAATTTGAATATAAAGTGACAGTGTTAGTGTCAAACAAAAAACTCCTGTTGAGGACCACCAAGGAATTAAGACCATGTAGCCTGATGTGCAGAGCACCAGGAGGAAGGGCTGCTGGTATAACTGAACTTCTCTACTGGGACTATATTGCCCTCCTTTCCTCCCTCCACCCCCACCCAAAGGCAGTTCTACTTTAAAGGCACAGGATTTGACTGACAGCAGGAACTTCCTGTTTGGGTGCAGGAAGTGAGTGTTCACAGAACCACCAAAGACTCACCATCCTAAGAGGGCAAGAGTAGCTCATCCCCCAGCTATGGAGGTCTGACTCTGAGCAAGTAAGGAGACTACTGAGAAATATAGAACTTCTTGTCTCAGAACAGGAAGATAAGGGCTAAAAGGGCACAGAGGACAGTCGTAAGTAGGGAGAGAAAAAAAACAAACAGAGGAAAGAGTAAGTATTCCAAACAACAATTAGGGGACCAGAAATAAGACATGATGGGAGTGGTGCAGTGCAGGCTGTGGAGCAGCAGTCTTCCAGGAGATGCCTAAAGGATGTGGTGTTGTCCTATCTGCAGACACCTCTCTGGGCTGAGGGAAGAGGTTGCTCATCTCCAGGCTCAGTTGGCCAAGATTTAGGGATCTCCTCTCCCACCCAGGGACCACCAGGGTCACTGCCATTGCCTCAGATGTTGCCAAGAAGAGGAGTGGTTGGACCACAGTGGGCTCAGGGAGGGTGAGGGTGGTGGAACAGAGTGCATCCCTCCAGTTGTACCTCCACAATTTCTATGCCATTCTGGAAAAGTGTGGTTCCTCTATGGAGGCACCCACAGTAGAGACCAAGGAGGATGCTGGGAACCCCAGAAAGGAGACCCACTGAGGGTGGCATGGGACCCCACAGGGAAGGAAACAACTCCCTGGTTGGGGACCCATTGTTAGAAAGGTAGAACTGGGGAGGAAGGGGAGAGGAGGGAGGGAGGTGGGTGCCTGCCTGGCACTATGGCTTGAGGGACAGGGATAATCCTGTGGATCACAGGAGCAGCTGCACAGGGAGGGAGCTGGATGTCATTGTCCACCTAGGAACAAATGACCTGGCTAAGAAAAGGATCAGAGCAGTGCAAGAAGCATTTGTGAGGTGGGGAGGGGCCTTAGACAAGTAGCACACATGGTAATCTTCTCAGAGGTGCTGCCTGTCTATGGCATGGGTGAGGCTAGGGTGCTCCACACCATGGGATTCAATCAGTGGTTGAAAAACTTGTGCAGAGCTCAGGGATTTGGCTTCATTGGGGACTGTGGGTCCACCTGGAGGGATGCAGACCTATACTGGAGTGATGGTCTGCATCTGTCCAGGAGGGGAACCAGGATCCTAGGTGATAGGTTTAAATGCTTCATTGGCAAGCATTGAAACTTGCCAAGGGGGAGGCACTGGAGAGAAGCAGGAAATCCTAGCCCCACAAAAAAAATCAGGGTACTAAGTGAGGTAGATCACAACATAGAGATGTTGATAGGGGAGAAGTGCAGTGGTAAACGGAGAAAGTGACAAACACAATAAGGACAGGGATGGGGCAAAAGGGGTAAGGCCATTAAGAAATGGAGGGTAATGAGTACCAACACCCATAGTCTGGGCAACAAGCTCCACTGAACTGGTGGCCTTGATGGAAGAGGGATGTCTGGATATCATAGCAGTCACAGAAACATGGTACACAGAGAACCATGACTGGGATATTAACATACCAGGGTACACAACCCACAGGAGAGACAGGGAGGGAGAAGAGGGGCGGAGTAGCTCTCATGTAAGAGAAGAGATAAAAGCAGCTGAACAAAAGAGTAAATGGGAGGAGAGGAGGCACTGTGGGTCACCTTAGAGGCTGTAAATGGCACCACAGTCTGCACAGGGGTTGTATACAGATCCCCATGTCAGGGGAGGGAATGGACAAGGATCTTTATTTATTTATTTGCTTTTGTTAACTGGGTAAGCACACTAGACAGCCAAGTGCCTATTTTCAGGTGCGACCCAGGAGGTTACAAGGTACATACATTCAAGAACAGTAGGAGGAGTCAAAGTTAATGTACAGAAAATAACAGGCATAACAGGGATTAATAGGTAGCTAACAGAATAAGAGAGCTATAGGCACAAAACGGAACATTTCTAGATAACTACATAATGGTACATACTGGATGAATTAGGTAGCGAACAGCATAATACATAAAAGGTTCAATCAGTGCAAACAGGACAAAAAAAGTGCCAGTGGGGGAAGGGCACTAGGCAGGTAATCAGGAGGAAAAAAACTAAGGGAAGAAACTAGAGGGCCAGGTGTTCTACTGGGACAGGTGGGCAGGGGGGCCCAGTGCAAGGTTGCCAAGTAATAATTAGCTTGACCAGTTACAGGAGGATAAGTGCTTATTGTGCTGGAGCCAATGCCCCCACCATAACTAGGCTGGAGGGAGACAGTATGGCTCCTCAGTGAGCTACGAGGTGCAGGGACAGGCGGAGGCTGATTTCAGGAAGCCCCAAAGGGAGGCTTTAAAGCTGGGATGGGAGGAGGAGGACCAAGTTAGAGCAGGAAGGGAGTTCCACATTTTTGGAGCATAGCGGTGAAGGCTCGATCACCATGGTGCGTGTTTAGGAACCAAGTGATCCAGCATAGCCCTTTATCTTAAGTGGTAGGATGGGGTGCCAAGTTTGAGGGAAGGGTGAGGGCAGAGGGGTGGCTGATCTGACAATGTTGTCAATGAAGTTTCTGAGTATGAAGGTCGCGTTGCTTCTCTGGAGGAGCCACTCAGATGCATGTAGAGATACAGTGGTGCGTGAGGAGGAGGGGCCGACAGTGCAAAACAGCAGATATTGTTGTAAGCCATGTCCCATTTTGAGAGGCTGGTTTCAGCACCAGGGCAAAGGATACAAGCCCATAGCAGAGTGTTGGGAGGAGCCCCGGCTGGGAGCCACAGGAGCAGCCTGGGTAAGGCAGCTTTTAGCTCTATAGACAAAGACCGGAGCTTAACATTAGTTGCCATACAAACATTCTGAATGTGTAGGGTAGATCCAATTGCAGGTCCAGGGTGACACCCAGATACCTGACAGCAGTCACTGTCTGCAGGGAGGAGCCATCAGCCCATAGATCTGTAAGGGAGTGGGGCAGGTTTTGTCTTGATCAAGGAACCAAAAAGCATGGCTTGGATTTTCTTGAGATTGAGAGTAAGCTGTGGTCCACTAGCCAGGTCTGAATGTGCTTAGTCAGAATTTAGTTGGGAGTTTATTGTAGAGATGTCCTGGGAACTAGCCAGGATGTTGAGGTCATCCATAAAAGGGTGGTATGTCCATGACCAGTGACGGATGGCAGTTCATTAATAAAAAGTGAGAATAGGGTGGAACCAAGGACGGATCCCTGAGGGACCCAACAGAGGACTGATGAGGGTTGGAGAGGTCCCATAGAGTTAGTGTACTGCTGCCTGCTAGAGAGGTAGCTTGAGAGCCAGGCATGGGCAGGGGGAACCCAAGGGATAGAAGCATGGAGCTGAGGAGGGAGTGATCGTACATGATCAAAGGCCTTGGAGAGATCCACAAAGATAGCTCTGCTAAGATTGCCTTTGCCAGCAGAAGTCCTAATCAATGAGGTGACCACCGCAAGAGCAGTAGATGTGCTGTGCCCTTTCCTAAAGCCGTGTTGTGCAGGGAGAGGAGGTTGTGATTCTGGATGTAGTGGGAGGCTGAGAGGCAACAATCTTCTCAGAAGCTTGCAGGTAGCAGACAGAATAGCGATGGGTTGGTAATTCTGGTTCTATATGATAGAAGGCATACTTAGGATGGCAGAGAAGGGAGATACTGTTGATGGTGAACCTTAACATGCCAGATGTTAACTGGAGCACCTGCTGCAGCCACATCCAAAAGCAGGGCCATTCTTGATGCCCTTCAGGTGGCATGCCTCAGACAGCTACTTTTGGAACCTACTCATGATGGAGCAATCTTAGACCTCATACTCTCAAATGGGGACAGTGAGAGGATCTCAGATCAAGAAGTGGTAGCCATTTGGGAACAAGTGACCACCAAACAGTGTGGTTCACTATAAACTCAGCTACAGAGTCAAGCCATACAAAGTGAGGGTTTTGGACATCAGGAGGCTGACTTTAGCAAGATGGGACAGTGCCTTAGAAAAGCACCAGCAAACAGGCTAGAAGGAGGGTGGAGCAACAATGGGGAAATATCAAAACTGCCATCACAGAGACGACAAGCCTTTGTGTGAAGCAAATAAACAAATCAAAATGAAAGAAAAGCCACTATGGTTCTCAAAAGAGGTGGCGGTGAAGGTTAGGGAGAAAAAGACAGCATTTGAGAAGTATAAGGAAACACAGAAGGAGCAGGACAGAGAACTATACCAGTTAAGGCAGAAGGAAGCAGGGAGGGTAGTCAGAATAGCAAAGGCCCAAACTGAGGAAAAGATAGCCAACTCAGTTAAGAAGGGGAAAAAACCTTTAAAGGTATATCAGGGAAGGAAAGACAAAGGGAGGATAGTGAGGCTGAATAGAATGGACAGTGGGTGAGCAGAGGAACAGTGAAAAATCAGGATACCGAATGATTACTTCTGTTCAGTATTCACAAAAGAGGAGATGGGGAGGTGCCTAATCCAATTAACATAAGCACTCTGGTTAGAGGGGTCAATCCCAGTCCTTCACACAAGAAAGGGTTCTGAAAGAACTCCTAAAACTGAAGGTGGACAAAGTAATGGGGCTATATGGAATTCACCCAGAATTCTAAAAGAAGTAAGCAGAGAACTAGTGACACCACTGACTACCCTTTTAACAAATCATGGGAGGATGGTGTGGTTCCTGAGGACTGGAGAAAGGCAGATGTGATTCCCTTCACAAAACTGGGACCAAGACAGAGGCAGTAAACTACAGACCTGTCAGTTTGACCTCTGTGGTAGGGGAAGTGATGGAATCACTTCTGAAGGAAAGGAATTGTTGAGTACCTAGAGGCCAGTGGGGCACGGGACCAGGCAGCATGGGTTCACAGTGGGAAGGTCATGTGAGATGAATCTAATTGATTTCTTTGACTGGGTGACCAAAGTAGCAGACCAGGGAGGGGCTGTGGACATGGCCTACCTAGACTTTAGCAAGCATTTGACACAGTCCCACACAAAGATTAATAGTCAAATTAACCAGCCTGGGAGTGGGTCCCAGGGTGGTAGTCTGGGTAAAACATTGGCTGGACAACAGGACACAGAAGGTAATTGTAAATAGAGTACACTCTGAAGAAAGATGGGTTACTAGTGGGGTACCGCAGGGTTCAGTACTGGTTCCAGTCCTTTTAATGTCTTTATAAGTGGCATTGCAGAGGGACTGGAAGGAAATGTATGCCTCTTGCAGATGACACAAAGATAAGAAACAGGGTAAATACACATGGAGGTATGGAAAGGATGAGAGGGACTTGGCAAGGTTGGAGGAATGGTCAGAAGTATGGCAGCTTGGATTCAATGCAAAGAAGTGCAAAATAATGCACCTGAGAAAACAAAACCCAGGGAAGATTACACAATGGAGGGGACGTGGAACAACAACAAAAATGGAAAGGGACCTGGGGTAATCATATCAGATGACCTTAAGGTTGGCAAGCAATGAGAAGGCAGTAGGGAGGGCTGGGAGATACTGGGATATATAGGGAGAGGCATCACCAGCAGAAAATAGGAAGTTGTTATCCCCTGTGCAGACAGTTGGTGAGACCCATCTGGAGTACTGCATCCAGTTCTGAGACCCCATCTCCATAAGGACATAGACAGGATAGAGGCAGTTCAGAGGAGGGCAACCAAAATGGTGCAGGGTCTGCAAGAGAAGCCATCTGAGGAGAGACTAAAGGAGCTTAATATGTATATCCTTGAGGAAAGGAAGGAGGAGAGGGGACATGATAGAAATGTTTAAGTACCTCAATGGAATCAACAAAATCCAAGAGGGTAGCATCTTTCAGAAAAAGAGATGTGCAAGAAGAAGGCGACAATTTTAAGATAGAGGGGACAGCTCAGGGGCAATGTGAGGAAGTATTTTTTTTTCACAGAGAGGTGGTGGACACATGGAACAGCCTTCCTGAGAAGGTTGTGGGGTCTAAATCTGTGGGAGAATTCAAGAATGCATGGGACAGACATAAGCAATTTTTGTGGGAGTAGGAAGAAATAGACTGTTGGTTAAATAGGATCTGCAGCCTATCCTCTAGGTAGGAAAATGGGCAGACTAGGTGGGTCAAGCGTGTCCTTATCTGCCATCAAAGTCTATGTTTCTATGTTAAATAAATTCTCAGTGTATAACAACTTGATGTACCAGAAGTGTCTAAGGAATCTGAAAAGAGATAAAAATATAATTTCTCTCCTCCTCTTCACACAAACAATACACTCCTAGCCCACCCCACATCCCCATAATGTGGGGAGGGATAATTAGCTTTAAGGAGATACACACACAGACACAAACATACATACACACTCTCCTAATAAACCTTCATTCACATCAGTCACTGCAATTGTTCCCCAAAGGAATTCAACTTGTCATGAAATCCCAAGTAAAGGGATTATGTATCCCTAATACCTACAGGCAAAAATGTGACACTATTTAACCTTACTTCTATCTGTGTGTGACATTTCCAAGGATTCTGGATAGAACCACAGTGAAATAAAACTGCCACCCTCCCAGGGTAAGGTAACTAGAAGAAACATTAAGTATGTCTGTAAGACCAGAGGTCTAACATACCGACATTTGCAAGTCAACCACATTAGCTTAATGTTAAAAGATCTGTCCAGGAGCCACATGGAAATGAGATCTTGCACCCAAATATGTTCAGAGTTAAACAAATGTGTGACAGTCTATGATAACACTCCTGTATGTACAGTAACATAGTTCTAGTTACCTTACCCTGGAAGGCTGATGACCCCATGGCACACCTGGAGCATCTGTTGGTGAGTGGTGGGTTGGGTGGGATGTTAGGGTTGGAGACTCTAACATCACATTTCACTATGTTTGTCACTTTAACCTAACTGATGCAATAACAGAGTTTTTTCTACTAATTTCCTTATATTTTGAGATAGCATAATTGTATCCTTATTTACCTGTGGGAGCGCATACACTTTCATCCCCATAGATGTGCATATACTGTATGTAACTATGGAAACAGATAGCCCTCTGGGCCCTGCACTTCCATTTATAGGAAAACAGTGACCAAATTGTCAGGAGAGCCATGGTATTACCCACCTCATCATACCAGTGCAGAACATTTTCAAACTCTCCAAAACGTAACTCTGTGCAACTGGAACACCGCTCCACATCAGAGGTGTGTAAAATACATTTTGCCAAGATCTGAAAATGACAGCTATGGCATATATGAGATGGGGATAATGGGTATGCTATGTTGAAAAAATAGGGTGAAAATATTTTAAATTCCAAAGTTAAGAGCGTGTACTGTGAAATTGCAATGAATTATCATAACTCTGCCATTTTTTTTAATGATTTTGACACCAAATTTTCAATGTACCCTTCTTATGACCCCACCTCATGAACAATTGAATTTCATTACACAGATCTCGCTGGAAAAGTGATTTCACCAACCAACCACAAAATTACCTTTCCAGCTGGAGTTATGTAATGACAGTCATATGTTTCATGAGGTGGGGTCTCAAAAAGGCTATGTTGAAAATTTGGGGTCAATCTCAAGAAATGCCAAAGTTATGCATAAAAGTTGAAACCCCATTGAAATACATTGAAGCGCATTTATCTTAGTCACATTGCAGTCGCCGGTTCTAGCAGCAAGACATGTCTTTGATTGGGATAGCAGATCTTGAACCCATGACCTCTTCAGGTGAGTGAATGTGTCTGGGGAGATCTTAGACCAACTCCACGAAAAGTTGTGCTGCAAACTGTGGGAAAAGCGAATGGTGTTTCATGAAAAACTGAGTCCTTTTGCCACAATTTGCAGCAAACCCCCTTATTTCTTGAAAATAGTGCTTAAATTTGTGGCAGTAAAACTTCAGCAGATAAACATATTTCTGCCCATGTTTAGGGCAAACTGACCCCAGAATCAGATTCCTTGGTCCTATTAGGTAAACACAACTGTTGGTGTTTACCATCTGTCAGTATTTTTAAAATATTTAAATTTGTTTGAGTCACTAACTGAAAACAAGATTGTGGAATCTCCACACTGCATTCGTATTTGCCACAATAAATACTGCTTTCGTGGCAACAAAATAGCTGTTTTGCATGGCACATTTAACTTTACTCATAAGAAATAATGGGAAAATTTAAAGTTTAATAACTTTTGAACGGATTAATATTTTTCACCAAACCTTCAAAAGGCACATCTGTGACCCAAGACATGTATACCCTGCAAATTTCAGACCACAACTCCACAGAGTTTTGAGAAACTGCATGACAAAGAATTTACACAAAAAGTGTAATTTTCACATTGTTGGGCACTCGTATCTTCACTCCCACACACCTGACCAAAACAAAACTTGCCATATCAAGAGATCTTTGGTCTAAGACAATGCATGCAAAATTTCACATGCATCGGTTAAACAGTAGCAAAGTTATTAAAGTGCAAAATTGTGGGTTTAACATTGAAGTGACCATTGAACCTTAACTATAGGGTGCTATCACGCCCTATAAGATATATATATATATATATATATATATATATATATATATATATATATATATATATATATATATATATATATGTGTGTGTGTATATATATATATATATATATATATATATATATATATATAATATATATATATATATATATATATATATATATATATATATATATATCTGGGATACGTTATAGCAGGTGGTGGAATACACTATTTATGTGAATGGGTGAAGAGTGACCTCAGATATCCTCACAAGTGGCAGAGAGTAGTGGAGCCACAATTGATGATAGCTGAAGTCACTTCCACTCATTCATATAATTGTGTATTCCACCATTGGCCATAATGTATCCAATTTATACAATAGAACTGTGTTTTGTGCTGTTTTGTTTTTTTGTTTGATGATGTCACTACAGTGAAATAAATGGATTTATTTCACTGCTGTGAGAATACATGTTTTATGCAATGAGTTATTTGTTCTTCGTTGTTGTGTGTATATATATATATATATATATATATATATATATATATATATATATATAATATATGTATACATATATACACACACATACAAACACACACACACACACACACACACACACACATGCACACACACACATATATATATATATATATATATATATATATATATATATATACGTGTGTCTTCCAGCACCTCACCTTCAAGGACTACCTGGTTTTGTACTCATTATATCATTGGGGTACTATTGCATGCAGGTACGCACCCCTACAGGTCTTGAGCCTGTGTCCTTAAGCCTCACAGCTTCCTCAGGAAGGGGGACCTCTGTGAGGGATTGGGAGGTGGTGTGGAAGGAATGTCAAGATCTGTAAATCCTCAAGAAGCCAGGACCAATGACTTGGGGGGCAGGGTGAGCTGGCAGCATCACCAGCAATGGGTAGAAAAATGCCCATGTCTTCTACCTACTCCTGCCCCTGGACACTGGCTAAGATATCAGCATGCCATAACATGCATCAGCCATTCCAGCCTTGCAGCAAGATTACCAATGCCCCCACACCTAGAAGGAGAGCATCTTATCAGATGCTTAATCCTTCTCTACCTGCTCAAGCTTCTGCACCTCGACTCAGTTTGTGAACCTGAGTCACCAGCATGCCAAAGTTCCTCAACAACTTGGCACCACAGAGCTATCAAAATTATATTTTCAATAATAATGACCAATGTTTTATTATGAAACCTTGCTCCACATAAGAAAAAGTGATTATTTCCTTCCTTGTTAAATAGCGGTTGTCTACAAGTAAGTCACTGTGGATACATAGCCATGTGACTCACAAAATGCAAAGAAGTAATTCCATCAGCATAGCATGTTTCAAAATAATGTGTTTTGTAGACATAAGCAGTGGCATGAAACTTTTTGAATGACCCTGATAAGTGAGGAATGTCTTTAGAAGCACTGGAGTGCAGGCATTAGTTGAAATGCTCCTTAAGTGTGGGATGTTTTTCACAAGAATTGAAGATGGTTAACTAGAAGCAATAAGCAATGACTGATGCTGTATTTCTCACATAGCAAAACCTGAAAAAACTTGAGGAATGGTCAAGAGTATGGCAGCTGGGTTTCACATGAAAAATACAAAACAATGCACTTGATGCACAAAAACCCAGGGTACAGTATAAATGGGTGGAGTGGTATTGATGACCACCAAGCAGGAAATAGACCTGGGGTACCAATATCTGATGACCTAAAGGTGGCTAGGCTGCACAACAAGGCACTTAGGAGGGGCTAATTGGGATGCTTGGGTGGATAGGCAGGGTATCACCACCAGAAAGAGAGAGGTGGTATTGCCTCTGATAGATTACTGGTAAGAGACCTCACCTAGAGTATTGTGTCCAGTTCTGAGACCACATTTCCAGATGGACATGGACAGAATGGAGGTGGTCCAGATGAGGGCAACTAAAATGGTGCAAGATATGCATCAAAAGCCATATGAGGAGAGACTAAGGACCTCAATATGTAGACCCAGGAAGAGAGGAGGGAGAAGGGGAATAGGATATAGTCTTTTAAATATGTCACAGGGTATGCTTTCCTGATGTTCAAATTTAAACTTTCCACATCCTTGCCACATAAGCTTGTTCTCTTTATGTTTGGTTTAATTTGTTTGATGTTCTGCATTATAACCAGGGCCCCTTGTTTACTGTGTGGCAAAGTGGCCCTACATTCTGTGGCAGGACCTCATACTTTCTGTGGCAGAACAACTGCTGATTCTCACGGCCATTCTGTGGCAGATAAATTGTGGTTAAACAGCATACCTTCAAGGGGAATAAGTCTTAGTTAACCCTTTGACTGCCTTAGTGCAACCACTCTGCCACACTGAAAGTGGAACAGAAGACCATTTAACAGTATGTAGTCTTCTTATCACAAATATTAAACTGAAATAACTCAAACCTGAAGCAGCCATGGGCATCAGTGTTCTCTTTAATGACTTGTCCTCCCACTACATGAATTTGAAGACTCATCTGTTCTTCTTCTGGAAATTGGTGGCCTTTGCTGTTTTCCTAGGTTATAATTGGAGGAGGTCATGCACACTAAACTAAAACTACACAGAAGACAAAACCTGCTTGGATATCTTCTGGTTTATATTTATAGTTAGCAGATATAAAGAGAGATTCCAACTTGAAAGCCATTAAAACAATTTTTCTGATGTTGATCAACGTCTTTTAGATTATTATTATTTTAAACTAGGACTACCCTAACTTCCCAGCAACAAACATGTGCAGTGTGCACATCTGTGTGTTTCAGTTATTTTACTATAATTATAAAAGTGCATGTCCAAATAACACCAAATGTGGAATGTACACAGTACCACATAGCTTACAAGAGTTTGCCAAATTTCAGAGTTGTAGATTACAAGGGCAGAGCTTATGGATGTCCAAACTGCTAATCAACATTTAATTTTCAGTTATTTTGAGATAATTTTACAATTTCTTATTCAAATTTCTTGACAATATCAGGATTCAGAGAAGCTCCTAAAATGTGCATTTGCATCATGTTTTAAGTCTCAAGCTTCAATGAGAACTGAGTTATAGGCAAGGCTCTAGAATTCTGCGGCTTCGCAGAATTTTTTGCAGAACTTGCAATCTACTGCAGAACCTCTTGTGGTGCTACAGAATTCACTCTTCTTGGTGATTTTTTATTAATATTTCTGTTTATCCATAGAATCTGGTTCCTTCCCTCTTTTTATATCCTAAACCCCATATGTTCAGAATGTGATGTTATCATTGCTATAACATCATACATTAGCTAATGAAATGGCTGCATTCTGTAACAGAAATGAACAATCACTTATCTACCACAGCTTCCACTGCCAGAGATGGTGGCACAGCACATCATGCATGGTGATATTTGCTCAACTTGCACTACAGCCTAATACAATTTTCAGTCTTACATTACTGCACTAGGGCCAACTTAACAAAACCTTGTCAATGGCACAGACCTGTTAATCCATACCTCACTTTGTGCAAACTTATTTGTGCCTTTAAGGTATAGAGACACTATCTGAAATGAATAACTGGTAAAATGAATTTAACTGTCTACATTTTAAGAAAAATAAAGTAATTATGCCCAGAAAAGTGAAATATAATAATGTGTAGACCTGTTGAAAGAATAGACCTGTTAAATAAATAATTGCACTGTACGCATTTTGCCAGGGTTATTGATTACATATTGTCATTGGTTGGTACAACTACTAAAAGTTATTGAGAAATGTTATGTGCAGGGACAGCTGTTGGGCCAGAGGGTAGCATGCTGTGTTTCTGTGCCGGCAACTCAGGTTCAGAGATTACCTCTGGGAGCTGGCTGGGCAGCACTAGGATTGGTGGAACACATCACTGCTTGGAGAGTGGGAAGGTATGGTGCAGTGTTCTGTCACATGGTGGACACATTGTGATGGGCGGAGAGCTCTATCTTACAATTGGTTCCATGCATGTCATGGCCTGATGGTGTTACATAGTGTGACAGGGAAAGCAGGTTGACATGAAAAATTAGTTTTGCAATAACTCCTCTATTCCATTTCCAATGGGACCTGTATGAATGAGGATGCAAGTTCATGGAAATTTAAAAAAAAAAATATATATATATATATATACACACATACACACACATACACACACATATATAGTATCTCTGTTCTCTCACCACACACACACACACACACACGCATATTTGTATGTATGTTACAGATTGCATATAAGTATATAAGTGATACACAGTGGGAACCTCATGAGTGGTGTAGAAAGCCTAAACAAATATATAAGTTATAGACAGTGGAAACCTCATTAGTGGGATAGATAGCATGCATATAGAAATACCTTATTTATCACATAAGATCCCCCTGCATATGTCATTTATGCAACAGGCTAGGACCTTAAGGGAAGAGACATTTGTTTTGCTTTTTAGGCATAAAATTATTTTTATAAGTCTGTTATTTTTGAACTAGTGTTACTGTGCTTTCCACCATCCTGATTGCTATAACCACTGCCATGACAGTGAAGTCAGGATGACAAGCTGTCACTGTGATGTGGTAGTTGTTAGTGCATAGAACTTCACTTGAAATTACCAAACCACCGCGTAGAAGTTCTGCGGCAAATGGTAGTCTTGCGCAGAACTTGGTCCACTGTGCCGCAGAAAGTAGTGCCCTGGTTATAGTAGCCAAATATTGTGCCAAAAGTTGGATTTCTGTAATTTTATAGTTTTTATTGAAATGCTATGAAAATTAACAGGTATACAGATTATCACTACATTTGTATATGCACATAGTTTCAGATTTCTAGCCTTAAATGGGACTGGGTTATAGCCTGCCAAACATGTTGCCAAAATTTAAATTTCAGTTAGTTCCTCTAATTTTAAAGCTACATATCCCAATTTAACCAGAGTTGAAATATTTAAACTACTATACAACATGGACATTTCTGAAAAAGTTCATATTTTCAGCTTTAAATGGGATTGAATTAAAAGTAGTCAAATGTTCACAACATTTAAAAATTTTATTTTGCAAGAATGTAAACTACACATTTATGAACCCTGAAACTTTGAAACTATAGAATGCAATACCATTAAATTTGGCAGGTTCTTAGACCTTACAAGGAGACTGTGTGTTAATTGTATTAATTGCTTGCTGCAAGAAATTGCAAAATAACATGTGTACTTAAAGTGAAATTCCATGAGTCTTTTAGAAAATTGTAGAATTTCATGAAAATTTCATAAAACTGTAATTTTCTAATTTCACTTAGCCTTATCTGGGGATTCTAATTAGAGGATAGGGGTATAAGAGGCAGGTAGCACATGGGGGTCACCAGGTTCTGGAGTTAGATGCAGAGTTTCACCAAGAAATGGACAGCTGAGCTGGTAGCACAACAGTGGTAGACCCCAGGTTGGAGCAAGAAAGCAGAGAGTATCAACAATTCCAATCTGAGTGCAGGATATTTAAGCAATAATGCCTGACAGGGTGTGTGTCATGCTGAGATAACATCATGCTCAGGTGGTTGGGCACGAGGCTGCAGTGCATCCAATACCTGAGGCATGATGTTATCCCAGTATGACACACACACACTCTGGAGGACATTATTGCTATTATACAATGGCTTGTTGTTATACAGAATAAAACAAAAATCATTGAAAAATTTGTTTGTTAATGTGGAACAATAATTTTATTTCTTAAGAGAGGATGCACAAAATCATGCAAATGCATACAATCAGTCAGGGGTTCACAGTGTTGAGACTAGACCCGTGATGTACTGGGATAACATCACGGATCCAGCCCAAGACTGACCAATCAGAGTTCAGGATTCTTTCTTGCCATTGTATAGTTAAGGATCACATCCAGTAAATTTATGATCCAGGGAGCCTGGTGCACATGTAAGTGTAGGACTTAGAGGTATTCAAAATGATTTAGTGGGGAAGACAATGTCTTGGGCAACAGAAAGAAAGAATTCTGGCTTTTCCAATAGGGTAGACTGATAGGAAAAGGATTAGGTGACTCAAGTTTTAAGGTCTGCAAAAGCTCAACCCAGCTTATCAAATGAAGTAGTGATATGTGCATTGCTACTGTTAAATCTCTACAAAAAATTCTGGATGCTTTATCTACAGTATATGCTATCATAAATATGTGAGAAAATGTTACTAATCATTTTTTTCTTCTGCAAAATTAAAACTGCTTAACCAATTTATCCAGTTGTGTTAGACACCAGAATACACTGACTATGGAAAAGCATGTCAAATGTTTACTCTGTGCATGCAACAGCAGAGAAGTTACAAACATCCACATTTTGATAGCTTTCACAAAGTTTTGCAAATATTTACATAGTAAAGTTTTGAACCTCTGTAACTTAAAATTCTCTTATTTAATTCACTCCATATTTAGATCATTCTATAAGCATTACAAAATGGATATCCATACTAATTTTCACATGTCTAGTACTAAAGTTGCCTAAGTTATATGCAGATTAAATTGTTTCATGAAATTTCCTGAAAAAATTAAATGACAGATTTTAAGCACATATAATTTTGAGATGATGCATCATATTGTCATGATATCTGGCACATTGTTAGAACACCTATCATCAAGAAATGATGCTAAATTTAAGATCCCTGACCCAATATACAGTTAAGGTATATGTAGACAAAATGTTTATGACATTTTGCACAAACAATAAAATGACAACATTTGAGCAACTATAGTTTGGAAACTGTATATCTAGTTTTCATGACATTTGGCATGTTAATGGCCATTGAACCACATAGTTTGCATTCCACATTTCAGAGCTCTAGCCTACACAGTGGCTGAGTTATAACCACATTGCTAAATTTTAAAAATTCCCTGAATGTTGATGAAATTCCATGAAATTTCACAGAATTTTGTAATCTAGATTTAGTATTTGTCGTATTGGTCCTTGCAAGAACAGATCCAGAAGCAAATGATTTGATGCCTTTAATGGACCAACATAGATGTAACAACAAGAACAAAGTGCTCTAGCTTTCAAACCAACCAGTCCTTCTTCAGAAGCGTAATGGCAGTTATTTAGAAAACACAATAATTGTAACTGCTAGATCATGCAGAAAACTGAAAAATCCCATTGGTTTAAAATGCTCTTTTAAAAGTACAGATGATGATGTCAGAGAAGTTTAACAGTACCATGTTACCTTAGGCTGGGAGGGTCCCTTGGGTCAAAGGTGTATGGTGCAAAACACATACAAAGAATCCTACTGCATATAAATTTAATTGACATAGATAACACTGCTGGAGCAGATGACTCTTAAATCAAGCTATGAGTGTCACACTATGTATAAGGATGTGATTACTGAACAACAACCCCACCCAGATTAATGACATACTGAGATTGTCTTAGGACTCCAAGAAGTTTCAATGTATGCATTATAGACAAGAAATTACCAGAAAAGCTGTCTTAAAACATCAGTGCACACTGTATGATGTGTGAAACTTAGCTGGACCTATCACCCAGCTATGCTCTCCAGCCAGATATCATGCCCCATAAACTTCAAAACCTCTAGTGTAGTGACAGGACTTTATAAATGATAATTTAAATATAAATTGACAGTGTTAGTGTCAAACAAAACACTCTTGTTGAGGACCACTAAGGAATTAAGACCATGTAGCCTGATATGCAGAGCACCAGGAGGAAGGCGCTGCTGGTATAACTAAATTTCTCTACTGGGACTATATTGCCCAACTGCCCTCCCTCCACCCCCCCCACCCAAAGACAGTTCTACTTTTAGAGGCACAGGATTTGACTGACAACAGGAACTTCCTGTTTGGGAGCAGGAAGTGAGTGTTCACAGAGCCACCAAAGACTCCACCATCCTAAAGGGCAAGAGTAGCTCTGTCCCCGCCTAGCTGCTGGAGGTCTGACTCTGAGCAAGTAAGGAGACAACTGACGAATATTGGAACTTCTGTCTCAGAACAGGAAGATAAGGAGCTAAAAGGGCACAGAGGCAGTACGTAGTAGGGAGAGAGAAAAAGAAGCAAACAAACAGAGGAAAGAGTAAGTATTCCAAACAACAATTAGGGGACCAGAAATAAGACATGATGGGAGTGGTGCAGTGCAGTGGCTCTGGAGCAGCAGTCTTCCAGGAGACATTCTGGAGGATGCGGTGTTGTCCCATCTGCAAGCACCCTCTTGGGCTGAGGTAGGAGGTTGCTCATCTCCAGGCTGAGTGGGACAGGATTTGTGGGACCTCCTCTCCCCACCAGGGATCACCAGGGTCACTGCCGTTGCCTCAGAGGTTGCCAAGAAAGAGGAGTGGATTTGGACCACAGTGGGCTCCAGGAGGGTGGTGGTGGAACATACACGCATCCCTCCAGTTGTACATCCCACACCCCATGCTGTTCTGGAAAAGTGTGGTTCCTCTATGGAGGCACCCACAGTGGAGACCAAGGAGGATGCTGGGAACTCCAGAAAGGAGACCCACTGAGGGTGGCATGGGACCCCACAGGGAAGGAAACAACTCCTGGTTGGGGACCCATTGTTAGGAAGGTAGAACTGGGGAGGAAGGTGAGAGGGAGGTAAGGTGCCTGTCTGGCGCCATGGCTTGAGGACAGGAGTGAATCCTGAGGATCACAGGAGCAACTGCACAGGGGAGGGAGCTGGATGTCATTGTCCACCTAGGGACAAATGACCTGGCTAAGAAAGGACTCAGAACAGTGCAAGAAGTGTTTATGGAGATGGCAGGGGCCTTAGACAAATAGCACACACGGTAACCTTCTCAGAGGTGCTGCCTGTCTATGGCATGGGTGAGGCTAGTGTACACCACACCATGGGATTCAATCAGTGGTTGAAAACTGGTGCAGAGCTCAGGGATTTTGCTTCATTGGGGACTGGGGTCCACCTGGAGGATGCAGGCCCTATACTGGCATGATGGTCTGCATCTGTCCCGGAGGGAACCAGGATCCTAGGTGATAGAGTTTAAATGCTTCATTGGCAACATTGAAACTTGCCAAGGGGGAGGCACTGGAGGGAGCAGGAAATCCTAGCCCCACCAAAAAATCAGGGTACTAAGTGAGGTAGATGCAATATAGAGATGTTGATAGGGAGAAGCACAGTGGTAAATGGAGAAAATTACAAACGCAATAAGGGCAGGGATGGGGCAAAAGGGTAAGGCCATCAAGAAATAGGAGGGTAATGAGTACCAACACCTGTAGTCTGGGCAACAAGCTCACTGAACTGGTGGCCTGATGGAAGAGGGATGCCTGGATATCGTAGCAGTCACAGAAACATGGTACACAGAGAACCATGACTGGGATATTAACATACCAGGGTACACAACCCACAGGAGAGACAGGGAGGGGAGAAGAGGGGCAGAGTAGCTCTCATGTAAGGGAAGGGACAAAAGCAGCTGAACAAAAGAGTAAACAGGGAGGAGAGGAGGCCCTGTGGGTCACCTTAGAGACTGGAAATGGCACCACAATCTGCATAGGGGTTGTATAAAGACCCCCATGTCAGGGAGGAAATGGACAAGGATATGATAGAAGGCATACTTAGGATGGCAGAGAAAGGGAAATACTGTTGATAGGGGACCTAATATGCCAGATGTTAACTGGAGCACCTTTGTTGCAGCCACATCCAAAGCAGGGACATTCTGATGCCCTTCAGGTGGCATGCCTCAGACAGCTAGTTTTGGAACCCACGATGAGGGAGCAATCTTAGACCCTCATACTCTCAAATAGGGACAGTGAGAGGATCTCTGATCTAGAAGTGGGTAGCTATTTGGGAACAAGTGACCACCAAACAGTGTGTGTTCACGATAGACTCAGCTACAGAGTCAAGCATACAAAAGTGAGGTTCTGGACTTGAAGGGCTGACTTTGGCAAGATGGGAGAAAGCCTTAGAAAAGCACCAGCAAACAGGCTAGAAGGAGGGTGAAGCAACAATAGGGAAATATCAAACTGCCATCACAGAGGTAACGAGCCTTGTGTGAAGCAAATAAACAAATCAAAATGAAAGGAAAAGTCGCTATGGTTCTCAAAAGTAGTGGCAGTGAAGGTTAGGAGAAAAGATAGCATTTAGGAAGTACAAGGAAACACAGAAGGAGCAGGACAGAGAACTACACCAGTTAAGGCAGAGGGAAGCAGGAGGGTAGTCAGAATAGAAAGGCCCAAACTGAGGCAAAGATACCCAACTCAGTTAAGAAGGAGATAAAACCTTTATAGGTACAGTATATCAGGGAGCAGAAAGACAAAGGGAAGGATAGTGAGGTTAAATAGAATGGATGGTGGGTGGGCAGAGAGGACAGTGAAAAGCAGGATACTGAATGAATACTTCTGTTCAGTATTCACAAAGAGGAGGTGCTAATCCAATTAACAGAAGCACTCTGATGGGGGGATCCCAGTCCTTTCACACAAGAAAGGGTTCAGAAAGAACTCCTAAAACTGAAGGTGGACAAAGTAATGGGGCTAGATGGAATTCACCCCAGAATTCTAAAAGAAGTAAGCAGAGAACTAGTGACACCACTGACTACCCTTTTAACAAATCATGGGAGAATGGTGTGGTACCTTGGGACTGGAGGAAAGCAGATGTGATTCCCTTCACAAAAGTGGGACCAATACAGAGGCAGGAAACTACAGACCTGCCAGTTTGACCTCTGTGGTAGGGAAAGTGATGGAATCACTTCTGAAGGAAAGAATTGTTGAGTACCTAGAGGCCAGTGAGGCACAGGACCAAAGGCAGCATGGGTTCACAGCGAGAAGATCATGTCAAACAAATCTAATTGATTTCTTTGACTGTGACCAAAGTAGTAGACCAGAGAGGGCTGTGGACATGGCCTACCTAGACTTTAGCAAAGCATTTGACACAGTCCCACACAAAAGATTAATAGTCAAATTAACCAGCCTGGGAGGGTCCCAGGGTGGTAACCTGGAAAACATTAGCTGGACAACAGGACACAGAAGGTAATTGTAAATGGAGTCCACTCTGAAGAAAAAAGGGTTACTAGTGGGTACCGCAGGGTTCAGTACTGGGTCCAGTCCTTTTAATGTCTTTGTAAGTGACATTGCAGAGGGACAAAGGAATGTATGCCTCTTTGCAGATGACACAAAGATCTGCAACATGGTTGATACACAAGGAGGCACGGAAAGGATGAGAAGGACTTGGCAAGGTTGGAGGAATGGTGAGAAGTATGGCAGCTTGGATTCAATGCTAAGAAGTGCAAAATAATGCACCTGGGAAACAAAAATCCAGGGAAGATTACACAAGCTGGGGGGGTAGTAACAACAACAAAATGTAAAGGGACCTGGGGGTAATCATAGCAGATGACCTTAAGGTTGGCAAACAATGGAGAAGGTAGTAGGGAGGGCTGGGGAGATACTGGGATGTATAGGGAGAGGCATCACCAGCAGAAAATAGGAGTTGTTATCCCCGTGCAGACAGTTGGTGAGACCCTATCTGGAGTACTGCGTCCAGTTCTGGAGACCCCATCTCCGCCAGGACATAGACAGGATGGAGGCAGTTCAGAGGAGGGCAACTAAAATGGTGCAGGGTCTGCTAGAGAAGCCATATGAGGAGAGACTAAAGGAGCTTAATATGTATACCCTTAAGGAAAGGGGGGGACATGATAGAAAGTTTTAAGTACCTCAGTGGAATCAACAAAGTCCAAGAGGGTAGCATCTTTCAGAAAAAGAGATGAGAAGAAGGGGACAATTTGAAGATAGAGGGGACAGCTCAGGGACACTGTGAGGAAGTATTTTTTCACAGAGAGGGTGGTGGACACATGGAACAGCCTTCTGAGGAGGTTGTGGGGTCTAAAACTGTGGGAGAATTCAAGAATGCATGGGACAGACATAAGGCAATTTTGTGGGGGTAGAAAGAAATAGGCTGTTGGTTAAATAGGATCTGCAGCTTATCCTCTAGGTAAAGGAAATGGGCAGACTAGGTGGGTCAAGTGGTCCTTATCTGCCATCAAAGTGTATGTTTCTATGTTTCAAATAAATTCTCAATGTATAACAACTTGATGTACCAGAAGTGCCTAAGGAATCTGAAAAGAGATAAAAATTTAATTTCTCTCCCCTTTCACACAAACAACACCCTACCCCACCCCACATCCCCATAATGTGGGGATGACTAGCTTTAAAGAGATACTGTCACACACACACAAACAAACACACACACACACACACACACACACACACACACACTCTCCTAATGAACCTTCATTCACATCAGTCACTGCAATTGTTCCCCAAAGGAATTCAACTTGTCATGAAATACCAAGTAAAAGGGATCATGTATCCTAATACCTACACAGCAAAATGTGACACTGTTTAACCTTACCCCCATTCATGTAGTAACATTTCCAAGGATTCTGATAGAACCACAATGAAATAAAACTGCCACCCTCCCCAGGGTAAGGTAACTAGAAATAATATTAAGCATGTCTGTAAGACCAGAGGTCTAACATACATACATTTCCAAAATCACTGCAATACTAGCCTAATGTAAAAAGATCTGTCCAGGACCCCCATGCAAATGAGATCTCGCACCCAAATATGTTGAGAGTTAAAAAATATGTGACAGTCTATGATAACACTCCTGTATGTACAGTAACATAGTTCTAGTTACCTTACCCTGGGAGGGTGGCAGTTTTATTTCATTGTGGTTCTATCCAGAATCCTTGGAAATGTTACTACGAAGATAGGAGTAAGGTTAAATAGATATACATTTTGCTTTGTAGGTATTAGGATACATGATCCCTATTACTTGGGATTTCATGACAAGTTGAATTCCTTTGGGGAACTATTGCAGAGACTGATGTGAATGAAGGTTCATTAGAGTGTAGTGTGTGTGTGTGTGTGTGTGTGTGTGTGTGTGTGTGTGTGACAGAGTACTCCTTAAAGTTAGTCCCCGCATTACAGGATGTGGGGTGGGGTAGGTGTATTGTTTGTGAAGAGGAGGAGAGGAGAGAGAAATTACATTTTATCTCTTTTCAGATTCCTTAGACACTTCTGGCACATCAGGTTGTTATACATTGAGAATGTATTTACATCAGTACATATCAGGCTACATGGTCTTAATTCCTTGGTGGTCCTCAACAAGAGTTTTTGTTTGACACTAACACTATCAATTTATATTAAAATTATCATTTATAAAGTCCTGTCACTACACTAGAGTTTTGTGAAGTTATGGGCATGATATCAGCTGGAGAGTATAGCTGGGTGATAGGTCCAGCTAATTTCTACATCATACAGTGTGCACTGATGTTTTAAGACAGCTTTTCTGGTAATTTCTTGTCTATAATGAATACATTAAAAATTCTTGGAGTCCTAAGACAATCTCAGTATATCTTTAATCTGGGTGGGGATTGTTTTCAGTAATCACATCCTTATACACACTGTGACACTGATAGCTTGATTTAAGAGTCATCTGCTCCAGCAGTATTATCCTATGTCAACTAAATTTATATGCAGTAGGATTCTTTGTATGTGTTTTGCACCATACACCTTTAACCCTAGGACCCACCCAGCTGAAGGTAACATGGTACTGTTAAACTTTGCTGACTTCGTCATCTGTATTTTAAATGAGTATTTTAAACCAATGGGGATTTTTTTCTGTTTTGTCTGCATGATCTAGCTGTTAAAAGTATTGTTTCTTTCCACATAACTGCCATTACGCTTTGAAGAAAGACTGGTTGGTCCGAAAGCTAGAGCACTTGTTCTTGTTGTTACATCTATGTTGGTCCATTAAAGGTATCAAATCATTTGCTTCTGGAACAGAATTTTGTGAAATTTCATTTAAATTCCATGGATTCAGAATTTTCCCATTCACACAACTCTACTCACCACTGATTCCCAAGACTCCTGAGACTCAAACACTAATGTTTTTATTTCCCTACTTTGTGTGCTTGGACATTTTGGGAATCCTAATCTCTGCACTAATGCAGTTTTTGCCAATGAATATACAATATATAATACAGGACATGGCTGGGACTTTTTACCATAGAAGTGGTTAGGAGTTATTTCCCTGTATACACAATTGTGATTCAAACTAAAACTAGCCATCCAGATGTATAACATAAAAGAAATAAAGGATTACCCATCATTTATTTTACATATAAAGAAAAAGGATTACCCATCATTTAAAAAAATGTATGTATGTATATGTATATATATATATATATATATATATATATAGATACACACATAGACAAAAGAACCTCTGTGTGCAAGCACTGAGGCAATGGTTACAAAGGGCATTTGGCTGGGAAGCCAAGTTTCAAAGAAATACAAAATCACACATGCTCCACAATGCAAAGCATCATGGGCTGCATATGCAACAACTACAGAATATTGCGCTGGTTCAACTTTAAACAGAAATGCATGGTGCCGAAGGCTTTTCACATAGTCTGCAAAGGGCGCAACAGAAGACAGACACTTGGCTCGTCCCACCAGGACCCATCAGCATGCCCTCATCTGTTTGACACCCCTGTGGAATGAACCAGTCACCCCAAGATGGTCAATCTGGTTATGTTATGGTGAACCCAATTAAAACAAAAACAGTTTAAAGACAAAGAAATTCGTGTTGCAAGCACTGAGGCAATGGTTACCCAAAGGGCATTTCTGATTGGAAGCCAAGTTTCAAAGAAATACAAAATCACATATGCCCCTACAATGCAAAGCATCATGGGCTGCATATGCAAATAACCACAGAATATTATGCTGGTTCAACTTTAAACAGAAATGCATGGTGCCGAAGGCATCTCACATAGTCTGCAAAGGCGCCAACAGAAGACAGACACTTGATTTGTCCCACCAGGACCCATCAGCATGCCTCATCTGTTTGACACCCCTGTGGAATGAACCAGTCACCCCAAGATGGTCGATCTCAAGTATATGGTGAACCCAATTAAAACAAAAACAGTTTAAAACAAAGAACTTCTTGTGCAAGCACTGAGGCAATAGTTACCCCAAAGGGCTTTGGCGGGAAGCCAATTAGAAATACAAAATCACACATGCCCCACAATGCAAAGCATCATGGGCTACATATGCAAATCACCACAGAATATTATGCTGGTTCAACTTTAAAAAAAATGCATGGTGCCAAAAGGCCTCTCACACAGTCTGCAAGGGCACCAACAGAAGACATAGACACGTGTCTCGTCCCACCAGGATCCATCAGCATGCCTCATCTGTTTGACACCCAGTCTTCTGTTGGCGCCCTTGCAGACTGTGTGAGAGGCCTTCGGCACCATGCCTTCTGTTTAAAGTTGAACCAGCATAATATTCTGTGGTGATTTGTATATGCAGCCCATGATGCTTTGCATTGTGGGGCATGTGATTTTGTATTATTTGAAACTTGGCTTCCCAGCCAAATGCCTTTGGGGTAGCTATTGCTCTCAGTGTTTGCACACAGAGTTCTTTTGTCTTTTAAACTGTTGTTTGTTTTAATTGGGTTCACCACAACATAACCTAGATCGACCATCTTGGGGCGCTGTTCATTCCACTGGGGTGTCAAACAGACGAGGTATGCTGATGGGTCCTGGTGGAATGAGACACGTGTTCATGTCTTCTGTTGCGCCTTGCAGACTGTGTGAGATGCCTTCAGCACCATGCATTTCTGTTTAAAGTTGAACCAGCATAATATCTCTGTGGTGATTTGCATATGCAGCCCGTGATGCTTGTGCATTGTGGGGGCATGTGATTTTGTATTTCTTTGAAACTTGCTTCCCAGCCAAATGCCCTTTGGGTAATAATTGCCTCTAGTGCTTGTACACAGAGGTTCTTTTGTCTTTAAACTGTTTTTGTTTTAATTTGGGTTCACCACAACATAACCTAGATCACCATCTTGGGGTGGCTGGTTCATTCTACTGGGGTGTCAAACAGATGAGGCATGCTGATGGGTCCTAGTAGGATGAGACACATGTCTATGTCTTCTGTTGGCACCCTTTGCAGACTGTGTGAGAGGCATTTCGGCACCATGCATTTCTGTTCAAAAGTTGAACCAGCATAATATTCTGTGGTGATTTGCATATGCAGCCCATGATGTTTTTGCATTGTGGGGCATGTGTGATTTTGTATTTCATATATATATATATATATATATATATATATATATATATATAGATATAAAAAACTCCATTAATGCATCAGTTATAAGTGAGTGATGTAGTGGAGAATGTGATGTTAGGCTCCAACCCTAATACCTAACCCCTCATCTTTCCACACACCAACATATTAGGTTGTGCCTTGGGTCATCAGCCCCAATGCTCACCCATACCATAAGTAAATAAGCTGAGATGGGTACAGTATAGGAGAATGGGGTGAGGGTTAGGGCTGATGACCCCAAGGCACACCCGTGATACCTGTTGGTGAGTGGTGGTGGGTGGATGTTAGGGTTGGAGACCCTACCATCACGCTTCCCACGCTTGTCACTTTGATCCTAACTGATGCAATAATGGAGTTTTTTGGTTACTAGTTTCTTACATTTTCAGATAGCATAATTGTATCCTTATTTGCCTGTGGGAGTTTAGGCTCAGAGGGTCCTGCACTTCATCCCATATAGATGTGCATATGTACTGTATGGTAGCTGTGGAAACAGACAGCCATATGGGCCCTGCACTTCCATTTATAGGAAAACAGTGACCAAATTGTCAGCATAGCTATGGTATTACCCCATCTCATGTACCCAGTGCAGAAATGTCTAAATCCCTCCAAAACATAATCTTGCACAAATGAATATCATTCCACACCAGAGGTGTGAAAATACATTTTGGCCAAGATATGAAAATGACAGTTGTGCATACATGAGGTGGGGTAATGAGTATGCTATGTTGAAAATAAGGTGAAAATATTTAAAATTCCCAAAGTTAAAATTATGCGTAGTGAAATTGCAATGAATTATCATAACTCTGAAATTTTATTTTTGACACCAAATTTTCAATGTACCTTCTTATGACCCCACCTGAACAATTTGATTCTCATTACACAAATCCGCTTAGAAAGTGATTTCACCAACCAATCGCAAAATTACCTTTCCAGCTGGAGTTGTGTAATGACAGTCATATGTTTCATGAGATGGGGTCTCAAAAAGGCCATGTTGAAAATTTGGGGTCAAAATCTCAAGAAATGCCAAGTTATGCATAAAAGGTGAACCCCATTGAAATACATTGAAGTGCATTTACCTTAGTCATATTGCAGTCACCAGTTCCAGCAGGAAGACATGTCTTTGATCGGACAGCAGATCTTGAACCCAGGACCTCTTCAGGTGAGTGAATGTGTCTGGGGTGTCAAGGGGTTGTGGGGAGGTGGGTGCACAGGGAGGTTGGGTGGGGGTGCAGGTGT
The DNA here is from genome assembly GCA_016271365.2 of Neoceratodus forsteri. Taxonomy (NCBI): domain Eukaryota; kingdom Metazoa; phylum Chordata; order Ceratodontiformes; family Ceratodontidae; genus Neoceratodus; species Neoceratodus forsteri. The sequence continues at coordinate 1,232,379,675 of CM028130.1, forward strand.
GATTAACGGAAAAAATTAAAAAGACATCAAGGGTGCTTTTCTTATTTTCAGCTGTTAACAAACATGGGAGGGTGGGGATGCCACTAGTCACCAATGAAATAAAGAAATTGTCATTGGGGATTGGTGTGGGAAGGCCACTGGACCACTAGACCACAAGGAAATTTAAATTTAAAAAGATTATACTAATATTGAGATCGGGAGGGCCACTAGACCACCGAAATGTAAAATTTAAATAAAGAAAAATTATAATTTCGGGATCGTGAGGGAGGGCCACTAGACTACCAGGAAATTTAAATAAAAATGTGATGCTAATATCGGGATCGGGAGGAGAGCCACTAGATCACCAGGAAATGTAAAGAAAAATACTTATATCGGGAGATCTCAGACCAACTCCTCTCCAGGACATGAAATGTTGTGCTGCAAGTTGTGGAAAATGAATGGTGTTTCATGAAAAACTGAGTCCTTTGCCACAATTTGTGGCAAACCCCTTGTTTCTTGAACATAGTGCTTAAATTTGTGGCAGTAAAACTTCAGCAGATAAACATATTTCTGCCTCATGATTAGGGCAAACTGACCCCAGAATCAGATTCCTTGGGCCCGATTAGGGTAAACACAACTGTTGGGTGTTTACCATCTGTCAGTATTTTTGAAATATTTAAATTTGTTTGAGTCACTAACTGAAAACAAGATTGCAGAATCTCCACACTGCATTCCACATTGCCTAATAAATACTGCTTCAGCAACAAAACAGTTGTTTTGCATGGCACATGTAACTTTACTCATAAGAAATAATGGGAAAATTGAAACTTAATAACTTTTGAACAGATTAATATTTTTCACCAAACCTTCAAAAGGACATCTGTGACCCAATACATGTATATCCTGCAAATTCAGACCACAACTCCACAGAGTTTCTGAGAAACTGCATGACAAAGAATTTACATAAAAGTGTAATTTTCACATTGTTGGGCACTCCAGTCTTCAGCCCCACACATCTGACCAAACAAACTTGCCACATCAAGAGATCTTTGGTCTCAGACAACGCTTGAAAAATTTCATATGCATCGTTGAACGGTAGCAAAGTTATTAAAGTGCAAATTGTGGGTTTAATATAGAAGTGACCATTGAACCTAACTATAGGGGTGCTATACTATGCCCTATAAGATACATATCTATATCTATCTATATATCTATTATATATATATATATATATATATAGGATACATTATAGCCAGTGGTGGAATACACTACTTATGTGAATGGGTAAAGAATGACCTCAGATATCCTCAAAGTGGCAGAGCGAGTGGAGCCACGATTGATGGTAGCTGAAGTCACTCCACTCATTCACATAAATTGTGTATTCCACCACTGGCCATAATGTGTCCAATTTATACAATAGAACTGTGTTTTTGCTGGGGTTTTTGTTTGATGATATCACCACAGTGAAATAAATGGATTTATTTCACTGCAGTGAGAATACATGTTTTTATGCAATGAGTTATTTGGTCCTCGTGTTGTGTGTGTATATATATACATATACACACACACACACACACACGCAAAACACATCATATGTGTGTATATATATATATATATATATACTGTGTATATATATATATATATATATATATATATATATATATTTCCATGTGGTGTCTTCCCAGCACCTCACCTTCAAGGACTACTTGGTTTTGTACTCATTATCTCATTGGGGTACTATTGCATGCAGGTGCACACCCCTACAAGTCTTGACCCTGTGTCCTTAAGCCTCACATCTTCCTCAGGAAGGGATCCCTGTGAGGGATTGGGAGAGGGTGTGGAAGGAATGTCAAGGGCTGTAAGTCCTCAAGAAGCCAGGACCAATGACTTGGGGAGCAGGGTGAGCTACAGCATCACCCAGCAATGGAGTAGAATAAAATGTCCATTCTTCTACCTACTCCTGCCCCTGGACACTGGCTAAGATATCAACATGCCATAGCATGCATCAGCCATTCCAACCTTGCAGCAAGATTACCAACCCCTCCACACCCTGGAAGGAGAGCATCTAATCAGATGCTTAATCTACTCATGCTTAAGCTTGCACCCTAGACTCAGTTTGGAACCTGAGTCACCAGCATGCCAAAAGTTCCTCAACAACTTGGCACCACAGAGCTATCAAAATTATATTTTCAATAATAATGACCAATGTTTTATTATGAAACCTTGCTCCACCTGAGAAAAAGTGGTTATTTCCTTCCTTGTTAAATAGCGTGTGTCTACAAGTAAGTCACTGTGGATATATAGCCATGTGACTCCACAAATGCATAAGAAGTAATTCCATCAGCATAGTATGTTTCAAAATAATGTGTTTTGTAGACATAAGCAGTGGCATGAAACTTTTTGAATGACCCTGATAAGTGAGGAATGTCTTTAGAAGCACTGAGTGCAGGCATTAAGTTGAAATGCTCCTTAAGTGTGGGATGTTTTATCACAAAACTTGAAGATGGTTACGTTAGAAGCAATAAGCAATGACTAATGCTGTATTTCTTCAGCATAGCAAAACCTGAAAAAACTCAATTAATGGTCAAGAGTATGGCAGCTGGGTTTCAGCATAAAAAAATGCAAAACAATGCACTTGACGACAAAACCCAGGGTAGAGTATAAAATGGGTGGAGTGGTTTGATGACCACCAAGCAGGAAATAGACCTGGGGGTACCAATATCTGATGACCTAAAGGTGGCTAGGCTGCACAACAAGGCATAGGAGGGCTAATTGGGATGCTTGGGTGGATAGGCAGGGTATCACCACCAGAAAGAGAGAGGTGGTATTGCCTCTGTATAGATCGCTGGTAAGAGACCCCACCCAGAGTATTGTGTCCAGTTCTAGAGACCACATTTCCAGAAGGACATAGACAGAATGGAGGTGGTCCAGAGGAGGGCAACTAAAATGGTGCAAGATATGCATCAAAAGCCCTATGAGGAAAGACTAAAGGACCTCAATATGTACACCCAGGAAGAGAGGGAGGAGAAGGAGAATATGATATAGACTTTTAAATATGTCACAGGGTACACTTCCTGATGTTCAAATTTAAACTCTCCACATCATTGCTATATAAGCTTGTTCTCCTTATGTTTGGTTTAATTTGTTTGATGTTCTGCATTATAACCAGGGCCCCTTGTTTACTGTGTGCAAAGTGGCCCTACATTCTGTGGCAGGACCTCATACTTTCTGTGGCAGAACAACTGCTGATTCTCATGGCCATTCTGTGGCAGATAAATTGTGGTTAAACAGCATACCTTCAAGGGAATAAGTCTTAGTTAACCTTTGACTGCCTTAGTGCAACCACTCTGCACACTGAAAGTGGAACAGAAGACCATTTAACAGTATGTAGTCTTCTTATCACAAATGTTAAACTGCAATAACTCAAACCTGAAGCAGCCATGGGCATCAGTGTTCTCTTTTAATGACTTGTCCCTCCCACCACAAATTTGAAGACTCATCTGTTCTTCTTCTGGAAATGGGTGGCCTTTGCTGTTCTCCTGGTTATAATTGGAGGAGGTCATGCACACTAAACTAAAACTACACAGAAGACAAAACCTGCTTGGATATCTTCTGGTTTATATTTATAGTTAGCAGATATAAAGAGAGACTCCAACTTGAAAGCCTTAAATTTTTTTCTGATTTTGATCAACGTTCTTTTAGATTATTATTTTTTAAACTAGGACTACCCCAACTGCCTTGCAACAAACATGTGCAGTGTGCAAATATATGTGTTTGGGGGGATTGTCTTCCTATAATAGTGAAGAAGGTTGTAACTTGCAGTGTCTGTAGGATTTGTTGACTCCTGATTTTTCTTTTGGTGGACACACTAAAAATGCAAGCAAGTCATTCTTATTAAGCTGGTGTAACCTTGGTTGTATGTTCTCTTCTCTTCTCCCAGCAACTCAGGGGATGGTGGTGTTCTTCAGTCAGTTACCCTCATTTCATTATGTATAGCAGCAATCAATACAACTCTCTATTCTTAGGTTTGCAGAGTTTTGAAGACCATAGTCCATATACTCGCCATTGCCTTATGTATATCCAGAAATATTATTATTGATCAAATATTGATCAATTTGCATCTTAAAAGATTCCATCATTCTACTGACTATTATTTCAATTGGAAGCATATTCCAAATATTTGCCACTCTCACAGTTAACCAATGTTTCCTCCTAAGTGTATTGTACCTATCTGATTTAATCTGTAGTGGATGAGCTCTAGTATTATAAGGTTGATCCTCAATACAAGACTGAGTTGTTCCTAGAGTGGTTGGTTCAGTGCCCTATATAGCAAACATAGATCACTCTCGCAGTCTGTGATACTCTGAAGTATAAAGGCTCAATGTTAACAACCTCTGCTCATACTCCTGACTCTGGACCCCAGCTATCCTCCATGTTGCTCTCCTTTGCACCCTCTCCAAAGATCTTATATCCCTGCCCCAGGAGCCCAAAACTGGGCGCAGTATTCCATATGAGGACGCACCTATGATGTGTAAAGTGGTAAAGGACTTATTTTCTATTACTCTTAATGTGTTTCTTTATGCAATATTGTATACTACTTGCCTTATTTATTATCTGATTATAATGTGGCTAAAAGCTTAGATTATTGCATATTCTTTACCTCAATCTCTTTCTTCGGTGACAACCTTTAATAGCTCATTTCCCAACCTATACTGGTACTATTTGTTATTTTACCTATATGCATTACAGTCCATTTTGCCACATTAAAAGTTGACCCTTGTCTCAGTGCCCAGTCTTCCAAATTTCTTAAAAGAGGCCTGTAATGCATTAGCGCCTTCCTTATCATTTATTACCTTGCCTAATCTGGTATCATCTGCAAATTTTGAAAGCCATACATCAGGTGCAGAGCTCATAAACTCAATATATATGCTGAACAGGCAGGGACCCAACACGGAGCCCTGTGGAACCCCGCTGGTCACGTCTGTCCATCCAGAATACTCCCTTTATACAAACCCTCTGCTGTCTACCCACAAACCATGACCTAATCCAGTGGACAATACCAGAATGTATCCCCAACATGCTAAGTGCATCTATCAATTTGTCATGTGGCACCTTATTAAAGGCCTTTTGAAGTCCAGGAAAATCACATCCACTGAGTTCCTTCATCCAAGGTCTTATTTACTCTACCGAAAATTCAAGGAGATTCGTCTGACATGATCTGCCCTTCACAAAACCATGTTGTGTACTATCAGTATTCCCAGTCTGATGTTGGAAATCTATAATGCAATCTTTTATAATTCTCCAGTACCTTACCCAAAATTGAAGTTAGGCTAATTGGCCTGTAATTTTCCACATCCTGCATGGATCCTTTTATGTATGGGGACAACCACTGCCTGTTTCCATGCTACTGGTCACTTCCCTCTTTATAGATTGTTGAAAGGCAAGTTATAGGACCAAGCAATTGTTCAGCCAATTCCTTTATTACCCTTGGATGCAGTTCGTCGGGTCCCTGAGCTTTATTTTGATTCATCAGCTTTAATTTTTTTCTATATCACATACCCTTAAGGTAATAATCGATCACAAGATGCCATACTGCATTGAGGGGTGTGTGGTATTTGGGGTGATTAAATACTGAAGCAAAGTAATTATTGTAATGTTCTCTGCCATTTGCTGGTTATCCGATATAGTACTTCCATCCTGATTTCTTAGGGACCAATATTTTTTTATTACCTTTTTGCTATTTACATACAGAGTAAAATGATTTATAGTTATCCTTTACTTTAGCAGCTAATTTTAAATTCATAGTCCTTTTTGCTTGCTCAATATGTTTTTGTAACCCTTAAACATTCTTTATATTTTGCCCAACTTCCTCATCACCACTTAATTTTGCTGTTCTATACATTCTGTTTTTTCTTTATCTCCTTCTTAATTTTAGATGTCATCCATACAGGGAGTTTTTTGTTTAATGTCTCATATTTTTTAGAAAATAGGACATGGATCTTAACTAGGCTATACAATTAGATTGTAGTTTGTTTCACATGACAGAAAGAAAGCATCCTCGAATTCTTTCTCCAGTTCCAGTTAACACAATCACTTTTCATATCTTCAAAATTTGCCCTATCGTTACCTAAAAATGGAAGTTTTATCAGAAGTAACACTTGTCTGTTGCATATAGTTAAACCTAACTATTAAATGGTCACTAGAACCTAATGGTGGCAAAACTGAAGCCTTGTATCTTTTCACCAGATTACTCAAAATCAGGTGCAGGATATGATTTCCTGTGTTATTTGTAGAGATACTGTTCTAAAGCAGCTAGGGTAAGTATTTCTAAGTAATGCTCTTCTGTAACTGTATTAACTTGAATTATATTCCAGTTTATGCCTGGTAGGTTAAAATCACCTAATAATATAACATCATTTAAATTGGACAATTGTTTGACGTACAATTCAGATTTTGTTCTTCACCTGCTTGCTCTAGTTCTAGTATGCCCTGGTCCCCAGCTCTGCTAAGTGCTGGACAACTTGACCCTCCATAGGAATCGAGCTTGATGCCACCACTTAGGCTACAGGTTCCAATCTGCCAAGAAATTACTGTCACACTTGCAGGTGCAGATCTGCGCCTACAAATCAAAACTGTGTTTGATGTCCACCAGTGGGGACCTAGTCCTGCTCAGTCTGCTGCCAGCCACATGTTTCTGCACTCAGCTCCTCCTCTGATCCCTGCCAACACATTGGAGATTAATGCCACCTCCATGGGCACCACTGAATCTTCTCACTTCTTGACTACAGCTCGCCTTCCAAGCCTTCCTTCCAAATTCATCTTCCAGAGATTCAGCATGCACTATGAGCAGCCTCACAATGAAAAATTAACATGGCTGAGCTAGCCACACCTACACAGCAGCACATCATAACTACTGTGGCCTTAATCAAGCTCTGCTACTCTTGCTGCAGTCTCCCACCCCCCCACAATACTGGCTTGATGGATATGTAACAAGAGCCTGTATGAGTCAAGATGCCATCGCACTACTAGCTTTTGGCTTTGTAGCGGTGGCATCAGCTTGTTGTTCCTTCTAATGCGTATGTATGTCATGGCATACTTAACATATCAGTAGCTGAGCCCTTGCCTTGTGTGATCACATAGCATAGCTAGCATTTCTGTGGCCGGTGGCTGGTTTCCTGATTTCCTGCAGCCAGCATTTGATTTCAGTCCAGCCCTGATTTCTATGCCATTGCTGCAACTGTAGAATTACAGTAAACATGGGGCCCTTGATTATAACTATCATAATGAAATAAACTGGTGTATGAGGTTTACAAAAGGCTTGTAAAAGTATAAACATTTTAAGGATTTCCTTGATGGTTGTATATAATGCTGAGAATGAAATTGTATGTTTTGATGTAGACATTATGTGACTGTGCTGTCATCAAGTTGGGAGTATAAAGAAATGTCAATTACACTTATACTATGCCCTTGATGAACGTCCCTGACTCAAAGTGCTGGGAAGTTATGTGGTTTGTCTCGCTTGTGCAATCTCAACAAATAAAGCAGTGAAGATTTTTCAACTTTGAACTGTTTTTGTATGTATTTTTGTGTCCTCCAGTATGCTTGTATCTGGTTGCTTGTTTATTTATTTAGCTTTTGTTGACCGGGTAAGTGCTAGACAAATCCTGCCTATTTTCAGGCACTACCGGAGGGGATAAGATGAATGCCAACTGACCTTGAACCAGATTAAGCTGTTGGTGGTATTTTAGTGAATGAGGGAAATTTGGCAGACACCAGGGAAATTCCCTTACTTTTCAATAAGTGCCATGGATCTTAACATCCATCTGAACTACCACCAATCCAGGCAGATGGAACCTCGGTTTAACATCTCATCCGAAAGACGGCACCTCAGAAGTGTAGCACCCTCTCATGCTGCACTACACTGCTTGTGAAGGGAGAATGGTCTGGAGATCATGTAGTCTGTGGTGATACCGTAGGTAGGGTAAAATATGCAGACTGGGTAGGTCAAGTGTTAGGCTGTTCTTTTATGTTTCATGTGTATTTGTATTGTGTTATGTATACATCACTGATTTGTCAGGTACCTGAGCCTGATTCTTATATACAATTTTATGGGCCACAAAATGCAGCACAGAAAGGCACCCTGCTATGACGACTCATAAATTTGCTATGCTCAAACCTGAACTGACAAACCCAAGGGAGGAGAGCTCCCAAGTCCCTGGCATACATGCCTTAAATACAAATGAGGCATTCCAACTGGTACTGGGTTCAGATGGGGTTTGTGCCTAATCAGTGCGCTCATTAAGAAGTCATGCACATCTATACATGGTACTGTGCATAAGCATGCATATGAGTGTGTATTGAGTACACTCATTCCTCCCACATGATTGCTTGAAAATAAAAGTTGCTAATTGGCCTAAATTGTACATTTTCAATAGATGTGGATTAGGTACCAGTTGTTTAGCCTGGAATTAAATTTGTGCAGTTTTATCCAGTTAGCACTGTTCCCTAAATATTACCAACATGAAAATAACCTGGGTTTTTTAACTTATTTTTATTTCACATTGTTAGGCATAAAATATATCCATACATTTACCCATCATGGGTTCTTGAACAGGTATTAAGTACAACAGTTGAATTGCTTTACTATAGAGATGTAAGTCCAATATCTAATGAAGTCCATTTTTGTTTATTTCTCAGAGGTGACAACTTTCTCAACTACTGGAAATAGTGTGGTGACTCCAGAGGGCAACACAGTTTTGCCTCGACCTGTCCCAGCCAGTCCCAGTTATTCCAAGAGTTTCAAGTTTCTTTCCTGAGAATAACGTTAAAGTCATACACACTATGATTCAGATAGACCTTCATTAGATTGAACTAAAATAACCTGTTTTATGGTATATTGCCTGGTACAGTATTCCAGTGGATTCCCCATCACTATCCCCAGCCAGTTGCATTCCCTGGTAGTCCAGTAGATCTCCCCAAACCCAGCCAGATATATTCCCTGATAGTCCAGTGGATTCCCCTCCCTAACTCCAGCTAGATATATGCCCTCATAGTCCAGTGGATTCTCCTCTAGCCCCAGCCAGATATATTCCTTCAGAGTTCTATGGATCCCCCAACCCCTGCTAGATATATATTTCCTGTTATCTTGTGGATCCCCCAACCCCAGCCAGATATATTCCCTGGTAGTCCAATGGATCCTATCCCTAGCCACAGCCAAATATAGTCCCCAGTAGTCCTATGGATCCCCAACCACTGCTAGATATTTTCCTGGTTATCCTGTGGATCCTTCTCCCTAACCCTAGCCAGATATATTCCCTGGTAGTCCAGTGGATCCACCCTTCCTTAGCTCCAGCAGATATGTTTACTGGTAGTCCAATGGGTCCCTCAGCCCTTGCCAGATATATTTCCTGGTAGTCTAGTGGATCCCTTCCTAGCCCCCAGCCAGATATATTCCCTGAAAGTTTGGTGGATCCTCCTCTCAGCCCCAGCCAGATATATTACATGGTAGTCCAGTGGCTCCCTCAGCTCCAGCCAGATGTATCCCTGGTAGTTTGGTGGCTCTCCTCTCTAATCCCAGCCAGATGTATTCTCTGGTAGTCCGTTAGATCCCCTAGCCCCAATCAGATGTATTCCATGGTAGTTCAGTAGATCCCCTCCCTAGACCCAGCCAGATGCATTCCCAGGTAGTTTGGTGGATCTCCACTCTCTAATCCCAGCCAGATGTATTCCTAGTAGTCTGGTGGATCTCCTCCCTAGTCCCAGCCAGATTATTCCTGGTAGTTTAATGGATCCCCCAGCCCCAGCCAGATGTATTCTCTGGCAGTCCAGTGGATCCTCCCCAGCAGAGATGTGCAAAGTTGGCAAACCTTGCTTTGTGAATTAATTTGCAAAGTTTGCCAAATTCACAAAGTGTGAAATGCTGACTTTGAGAAGTTTTTGGCAGGCAAAGTTAAATTTTTCAGGCAAGTCATGCAGATTCACTGATGAAGTTGCAGCTTCACCATGGTTTCATCTGATTTTTGCCTGAAAAACTATCATTTCCCCGAAAACTCAGTATGAAGTGGTGAAGTGGGCACTATGCAAACTTATTTGTGAAAGCAAATTTTGCAAATTGACCAGAACTTCGGTGAAGTAAAACTTTACAACATCTCTGCTAGTCAGATATGTTCCTTGGTAGTCCCGTGAATCCTCCCTTACTAACCCCAGTCAGAGGTACTCCTTGGTAGTCCAGTGGATCCCACTCACTCCTAGCCCTGCCAGATGTATTCCCTAGTAATCCTGTGGATCATTTCCCAATCCTGTACTGTTAAAGAACATCTTCTAACATTCTGGTCCAGCAATGATCTCCATCCCGCTGGTTGAAATGTGCTCTAGTGCACTTTAACAACACCCTTACCATCTGTCCGTAAATGTTCAACAGGCAAGGGATGTTGCTAAAATTCTACCGGCCCTTTGAAGGTTGCCATCCCATTTGAGAACAGCACTGCATGCCATTACTATGGCAACTCTGTCCTTTCATCTCACCAGTGCACTTTTGATGGTCACTGCTGCAAAAGTCACCTAATAAATGTAATAAACATACCAGATGTTCTTTTTTAAATCAGGATGCCCACTGTTCTTCCTTTTTTCGCATCTTGAACCTCCACTGTTCTTCATTTTACAACTTAACTATATTTTAGAAAACATTAACGCTAATTGATATCATTATCTATTTTACAGTAACAGTTTTTAGGAAAACATTTTTAAGAGAATGTAGTTAGCAGTTACCACAACAAAAGATAGCAATATACACTTTTCTTTACATTTTATTTCATCCTCAACTCAAATATGTGGTTTTGAAGTTTTAAAGGTCCTACTCTCTTGTCATGTTTGCTATAACTGAATATCTTGGTGTGGTGCCATCCTGTTTGTTTTTTTTTCATCAGGCTTTTTCTGGCTCTGGTGCAGCTGGTCATCAGCCCTCACCTGACCAGATATTGCTCCACCCAGGACTTATCTCAAGATGCCTCATAAAATACCCCTGTGGCAGGGCCAAGAGGGAGGCCCTCTCCTGCCACAGTGCACAATCCAGATGGAGTTGGTCCTGGGTGACATCATGGGCCAGGTGATGGGTTGGGCTTCATACACTGAACTCCAGACTTTTCCTGATTTTTCCCCCACATATGAAAGGGTGATGCATGGTGTGTGCATGTAGAGGCATGTATCCACCACGCGCTCGTTGCCAGACATCTCCGCTTACTCAGCTGTGTTGACTGCTGTGCCACCATGTTTCATGTGGTGGCAGTCTAGAGTGGTGCCCCTGAACGCCCTCCCTGGGGCAGGAAATCAGTCCTCTGATGCTCTATCCCTCCCACCCTGGCTGACCTCTGGTGGATACCCTGAATCCATTTGGTTACACTACACTGCACTGTCTCCAGCCTGCCTCTGTCTTTCCTTAGGTGGGGACTTCGGAACTGGGCACATTATTTGAGATGGGGTTGCACCAGTGATTTACAAAGCGGCAGTATTAACTATTTCCTTCTCCTATAGAACACCTCCCCAATATAGCCCAACATTCTGATTGCCCTGCCATAGTCCTTGTTGCCTTGGCTAGTTTGTTTTAGGGAGTCACTTATGATAACTCTCACATCCCTTTCCTCTGAAGTAGTGCCCAGCTTAACCCCTCCCATCCAGTATTGTGTCCTGGTGTTCTTATTCTCTGTGTGCATCTTCATGCACGTTTTGGCATTGAATTTCAACTTCCAAACCTTGAACCACCAGTCTAACCTCTGCAGGTCCCTCTGCAGCTCTTTTAATCCCTCCTCACTGTGTACACCACCATGGACCTTAGTGTCATCTGTAAAGAAATATATCTTGCCCTGTATTCCATCTCCTATCTCACTGATGAACATATGGGAAAGGACTGGTCCCAGGGCTGACCCCTGTAGTACCCTACTCATGACCTCCCTTTCCCTTGATTGACTCTGTTTAGCACCGCCATCTGTTGTCTCCCCCAGCCAACTTCCCACCCATCTAACTAGGTCCTTTGCTGTTCCAGACCCTCCAACTTTTTCAGCAACCTTCCGCGAGGCACTGAATCAAATGCCTTGCTGAAACTGAAGTAGAATAAATCTACTGCTTGTTTCTAAACTACCACCCTTATTACTCAAAGAATACTCTCAGCTTGATCTGACAAGACATCTCTACCACAAGCCCATGCTGCTTACTATCTCGAAACCCATTTCTCTCCAGATAGTTCACGAGTCCTCTTTGACTAGTTTCTCCATCAGTTTACCCACAATGGAGGTAAGACTGATGGGCCTGTAATTTCCCCGTTCCTCCCTGTCCTGTTCCTTACGGAGTCGCACTATGTCTGCTATCCTCCAATCTCTCAGAAGCACCCCTGACTGTAGTGAGCTACTGAATAGTCCTGCCAGGGATTCAACCACTTCCAGTGCCAATGCCCTGAGTACCCTCGAGTGCATTCCTTCTGGCCCTGAATCCTTATCTACTCTTTGGGCTGCAAGTACATTTCAAACCCTTCCTCTTGTAATTATAACCTACCCCATTTCTGCCGTCCCTGTTTCAGCAGCCTTTGTACTGCTTTCCATTAGAAGCCCACAGTCATCTATTATGAATACCGAGCAGTCGTAGTCATTGAGAATGGCTGCTTTCTGCTCATCCTCTTCTACTATCCTGCCTCCCTCCTTCAGCCTAACAATTCCCTCCCTCATCTTCCTTTATTCCCCTGATGTACCTGAAGAGCTGTTTTTTCCCCTCCCTTGACCCCTCTGCAGTATGCAGCTCTATGTCTGCTTTCACAACCCAGACTGCCTTCTTTGCCTCATTCATCTTTGCCTGGTATTTGCTCTATTCCTCATCCCTGTTTCTCCTTGCAGCTAATGAAGGCCCTTTGCTTGGCCCTCACTGCCTCCCTGACTTTCTTAGAAAACTAGATTAGTCTCCTGTGTCTGTTACCCCTGGTAACTGTTTTCAAGCATGATTTGGTTGCTTTGAGAACGGCCCCTTTAAGTTCTCCCCTCTCCTCCACCTCTCTGATTTTTTTCTACTGCAGACAAATTACCCATGACTAAGTCCCTCATCTGGTCAAAGTCCACTTGCCTGAAATCCAGAACCACAGCCCTTGACAAGGGTATACTGGTACCCAGAGCCAGTTTGAACCATATAGTCAGTGGACCCCTGTGGTTCCCCAACCCATGTTCACCTATTATTTCTGACTTGATGAGTAAAACTTCAAGAATGGCAGCCTGTCTTATGGGTTCCCTAGCCAGCTGCACCAGCAGGCAGTCATGCAACGTAGCTGGCAGGGCCTGACTTCTGGTGCTCTTAGCTGTTGGATTGTACAATCTGTGCCTGGTAGACGAGATCCACCACCACCACCACCTTACCTTTTTCATTCTCCTTCTCAATTTCTGCACCAAGTTCCTTATCTGTATCTCCCTGACCTGGTTGTCTACTAAACACCCCATGTGCAACTTCTTTCCTGATGCTGTTGTGAGCTGTACACACACAGATTCTGTCTTCCCATTTGTTCCTCTGATGGATCCATCCTCTACTGCCTCTGTGCCTTCCTTCACATAAAGGGATACCCCACCTTCTTTTTCCTTACCCCAATTTCTCCTATACATGGTATACCCCAGTACTGCTAGGTCCCAGTTGTTACTCCCAGTGGCCCATGTTTCTGTAATGCAATTATGTCTAATCCTGCATCCACCACCATCGCCTGGAGCTTAGTAATTTTGTTTCCCAGGCTTCTGGCATTCAGGAAGTCTGCTTTACAGCTTGTACCTATACCTTTCCACTTCTTGACAGTTCCTTTCCCTTTAGCTTCCCCCACCCTCCTTAACTTCCTGGGTTTCCTGCTCCCTGCTGGCTTTGTGAGTCCCCCGGCCGCCTTACTTAAATTCATTATGGCCCCCTGCTTTCCTGCTTTCATCCCCACTGCTCCTATCCCCCATTTCTGAGGGAGTCCTAGCTAAAGCCCCCTTTTGCTGTCTGTCCTCTATGGTTCCTCCAGCCTCATTCTCACCCCCTCTCAGTTTAAATGTTCACCCACATAGATGTCAAACTTCTGTCCAAGTGCACTGGCCCTTTCTCTTGTTAGGTGAAGGCTGTCGCCTTTGAAGAGCCTTATGTCCCAGAAGTCTCCCACAAAATAATAGCCCTTCTTCTGATATCATCCCTTCAAAGCACCCATTAAATTCATCAATCTCCTCCTTCCACACCCTGTCTTTCCTATTCTCCATACGCTAAACAGGAAGAACCTCAGAAAAGGCCACGAAAGCCAAGTGTGCCTTCAATCTGTCTTCCAGCCTTTGAAAGTTATGCTTCACTTTCTCACTAGGTTGGTTTGACAGATTGTTGGTACCCAAGTGTACCAGCACCTCAAGCTCTGCCTCCCCTTCTTCTGCCATCTGCCCTACTCTATCTATATGCCAGGTCGCTGATGCATCTGGAAAGCATCTGATCACCCACTCCCTTTTCCCCCCCTCCCACCATCTCGACCCCTCTGATTATACAGTCCACTACTACTAGGATACTCCTTGCTGCCTTCTTCCTGTTCTCTCCACTGGGTGTCACCAAGTCATCCTGTTCACCCTTCCCAGCCTTCCCAGAGCACCCCTCTCCAACTGAGTCAGGAACCTGTACCTCCTCCAATGGTGCAAAGCAATTTACAGTCGGGGGTTGAATTGGGTGACTTCCTTGTGACTGCTGCCACCACCCCCCAACCACACTTCACCCTGAGACCAATAGGCCTCTGGAGGAGCAAGGTGTTTCTGTGAGTACCAGCTCAGGTCACCCCGAAAAAGGGACCCTGGTTCCAGTGGGCTCACCCAGTTACCAAAATGAAATAAATAAATACATAAATGTAGCATGGATATCTCGTCCCATGCAGCTACTAATTGTTCTTGGAACTCTATGAATCTCCTACATTCAGGGCAGTGTTCCATCCAACAGAGCATAGCCTGCGAGCTTGACATCCCATAGTCCCTACAGCTGACTATCTTCCCTCTAACACTGCGCTCCATACTGCCTGTTGTTACCCTTCCTTCAATATGGCAGCTGGAAACGAGCCCTTCTGGACTCTGCTTGCTTTCCTGGTAAAATATATTAAGAATCAAACAATCAATCTAATACCTCTTTCATACAAAGTAATACACCCTACCATGCACTAACCTCCACCTGCATTAATCCCTTTCAGCTGCTCACTTTTACACCCAACCCTAGGTAAGGTGTTGGCCAACTTGTAGTTTGGACTTAGCATAACACTCAACTGCTATGCATTTTGCACAGCGCTATGATTTTTACACTCAAATTTACCCTTGCTCGATAAAGATTTTCTGATGTTCCTCATAATGTTACAGTTATTTCTGGACATGTAATCTACTATAACACTGAACTAACTTAATAAAAGAAATTCACTAACACTAAACGAATGGGGTCCACTATTGTTAGACATTTTAATCTTTAAAATAAGAAAGTGCCACACATTCTGGCCATTTGCTCTGAATTTCGAAGGCCAGTGCTATGTATTCTTAATGCTGAGAGGTTGAGAGGTATATCCTTATGTGCAGAGTCCCCTGCAGAAATGCAGATTTTACCTCAAGGCCCCTTAGACATATGCTACGCTCCTGCTCTGGAGCACTCACACAATGGGATGTAAATATGAAGGGACACTTGAATCAGAGCCCTTTTAAGCATCTCCATCCTTTCCAGGATGCTCTTGTCCTCTCTCCTAAGTAGATGTTGGCCATACCTCTCAACTGTCCCTGATTTTGCCTCAAAATTTTCCTCTGTCCCTTGCAAAATTTGTGTTTTTGTGACCGAAAAGTGGGGATTGTAAGCACAGAATAATGTCAAGCATTACAGTTGACAGACTTGTTCTTCTTCAGAAAATGCATTTTACACTAATCCCCTTATTCTATTAGTTTTGTGCATGAATATTACCAATTTTTAAGCTATGTCCCTGATTTGGGGTCTTTGTCCCTGATTTTTTAAAGCTCTGTCCCTAATTTATGAGGCAAGGGTTTGAGAGATATGGATGGTTCCAATCACATAATTAGTGACCAGTAATTTAGTATAACTCCTCCTGGTTAAAAATGTTCTGGCTGCCTCAGTCAGCTGCCTCTGAATCTGTGCTCTGATAACAAGCTCGCAGTTTAACGGACGTGAAGTCTAAATTGAGATAACTGCTTCACTTCTACCTAAGCCCAACCCATAAATTATAAGTCTAATTATTTAGTCATGAGCTAAAGAAGCTAATTCATTGGCTGCCATGCTTGTCTGAAATCTCCTGGAGTTGCCCGGCACAGCAGCCACACAGCTGCTTGCATGCTGTGTGTTGTGTATTTACTGGTAGTCGGTGTTTGGAGGAGGGGGGTGTTGTGCGGGTGTTTCTAGGAAGTCTTTTTCTGGATATTATCTCATAAACAGTCTGCCAAATATGTAATTCTAGCGTTTTGAGTGTTTCTTTCAGAAATTTCTATACTGTAATCATTGTTCAGTGGCAACAGAAAATCCCCGCGGTGTAACTGAACAGTCTTTACTTCATGAATAATTCAAGACACTCCATGGGAATGTCACTTACAGTAGGTTAGTTCAACTACACACCTGTTGAATATTCATTGTGGCCACATTTCTGTTGTTGCTGAATGATTACAGTGTAAAAATGTCTAAAATAAACACTCAAAAAACAAGAATTACACATTTGTCAGCCTGTTTATCAGATAGTAACCAGAAAAAGACCTCCTACAAACACCTGCATGATACCACCCCAAATGTGGAAAACCAGCAACCACACAGAACACACAAGCATGTAGCACTGTCACCGCACACAGCAAAGAAAGAAAAACAATATTTAAAAAAATGTAAAATGAGGTAATTATTGCGATTAGACTTATAATTGCAATAATGACCTCAGAGCCATTCATTTTCTGTCGATTAATGACTGGCTGGGTGGGGTCCCCCAGCCGGTCATTAATCTCCAGGAAATGACCGTCTCTTCGGTCGTTATTGCTTCATTAACAGCTATCCCCTCAAGCTGATTTCACGGACAATTTTCACCTGCATTCCCTTGCACTCTAGCCAGCACACTGCTTCAAACTGTCTTTCATATCTTGCCTGAAATTCCCATTTATCTTGCAGACTCTACACGTGTAATATAGAATCTATCCACTTAACCCTCCTGGTTAAAAATGTTCTAGCTGCCTCAGCTGCTTCCTATAATTTAATTAAACATAACAAACTTCCATATGTGACCAAAACTTTGGTTGGACCAAATCACACCTATTCTTTAAGAGGGGTACAATCACAGGGCTTTCTAATATCCAGGATTAGGGCCAAATACAGTATATATATATATATATAGAGAGAGAGAGAGAGAGAGAGATATATGGCTAACACTTAATTATGTAAGTAATAATACTCAAAAGGGTGGCCGTTATTGGGATATTACAGACCGCCCAGGGATGTAATGAGGCCTAACGCCACAGGCGGAGTGCCTTGTAGCCCCTGGAAGGTCCATTATATCCCATACTGCCCACCCTGGAGGGTATTATTACATTTAGAAAATGGGTTGCAGATGCCATTTTTTGTAAAAATATACAAGAAAGAAAATGTACATATAAAATAATAAGTAAAAAAACAAGTAGAAATAATGTTTGCTGTAAAGTAGTGCCTACTGTGAAGTGTTGGAATTACTACTATAGGTTGCTGCAGTGTATTTCTTTATGCTGTTTATGATTAGCTTGCCCTCCTGATTTGTGAGTGTCTCACACACACACACCACTTGAATAACACTGTGTGAGAATGGGAGAAATGTAGCCTGTTACTGTTTAGAGCGAGGTATTTGTGTTTTAATGTCAGATGGCTTAGAAGTGTGGTGCGAGCGTGCGGCCCAGTTTAAAAGAGAGCAGAGGCATTACAGGGAGTGCGAGTATGTTCGGCAAGTGAAAACAGAGCACGGAAGGTCGGGAGGTGCAGTGAGCTGGTACTGCAAGTATTTAAAAATGGTTGTTTATTTTGGCGGTGCTGTGGAGGAACAGAGGCAGTTCGGGAGGCTGTATCAGGCTGTCGGTAGAATTTCAGTGCAGCAGAGTGGTGGGGCCTGGTTGGGGGCTGGTGTCTCAGTAAGTGTGGAAAATAAAATGGTGGTTGGCAAGTTTGGGGTGCCGAATGATCGAACTGGCACTTTTTTTCACCGGGCATTGTTAAGAAATAACAGCCCGGGTGCCTGGCTGTTTCAGCCAATTAGGAGGCTAGATTTGTTTTGCCCATATTCTAAAGTATTCCTAATTCATGGACTACAATGGCATACCATCTAGAATGCCATCAACACAAAGAAGCTTTTCTGCAGTAATTAGTCAAGAATTGGAGACCACACGCCAATGCATAATTTGAATGATATCAAGTATACCACACTTTCCATTGCTCTAAATTAGTACTGCATATGTATTTGTTGTGGAAACAATATTTCATAACAGTGAAACTGTTCTTATGTATCAAGATAACTCTGAAAACAGCTTTGCCCAATAGTCTATTCCTGTTATAAACTAAAGCTTTTTCCTACTTACCTATCTGCATGAAAACATGGTCGTTGCCCCTCAGATGTCATCTGGTCTTGTTGCTTTCCTGTCCTGAAGTCATAATCCTCTGCTTTTGACATCAGAATAATTTCTGTGGCAGCAGGTTATGATACCATAAGGAGTGGATTATGACTGTATGGCAGGAATAAGCAATAAGCACAGATGAGAGTCTCAGGGAAAAGATCCTCTTATAATTAAAATGTCACCGATTATAAAAATGGAAGGTCTTGAAATTTAGATTTTGGGGGAATTTTGTGAAATTGAGTTCTGCTGAATTAAGTATGATTTTTTTCCAGGAAATGAGAAAACTGAGTGTTGTCACAATGGCAAGCAGCCTACATTATTACAAAGATGCACAACCATTGTTAACTGAATGGCAATCTTGTTTATGTGCTGGCTTTTAGCTTTGTTTTATTAAGCTGTTGGACCCAGGAGTGCCCATTTTTCCATCTCCTAAATGATCTCCTCCCACCCGTATCTACTTATGCAAAAACATGTTAGCTGATGACACAGTTCTATTTGTTTCTGGTGCTTCGGCCCCTGAGCTGGAATTGTCACTTCAGTGTGGCTTCCACAACATTCAGTGCCGTTTCTATTCAAACCAGCTCTTGTTAAATATAAAGAAAAAATACTGTCTTCCTGACTTCAGGCGCTAGACAGAGACTAGCAAGGCTCCAACATACCCCTGCCTTAAAAACTCTGGATGGCTACCTGCTTGAAGAGGTAACCATTTCAAGTACTTAGGGGTGTGGCTGGACCAGAATCATTGCTTTGCTACCCATATTGATGCCATGCATAAGAAACTTTGCTCTAAGCTTGGTGTGCTATATGAAACACATCCTGCCTTCCTCTCTTGGACTACTGAGAGATCATCCTTAAGATGATCTTGCTGTCATCTGCATCTGAGGAAGACCTTGCAGGAGTACTTGTCATTGCATACAAATATCACCAGGTTGCATAATGGAATCTTACAGAAAGGGATGTCAGGGGGTAACTGGGCTGGAGATCAAGTAGGATCTGGGGTGATACTACAGGCAGGGAAAAATTGACAGACTAGGTGGGCTAAACAGTCCTTATCTGCCATAAAATTCTATGTTTCAATGCCTCTATGCAGAGGCTCAGCCCAGAGGCCAGTGTGCTCTAAATACTATTTTCTAGGAGAAAAACCAAATAGTTTATTGGCCTATCAAATCCAAACTGAAAAGGCAAAATGTACAATTAACTACATTAAGGATGAAGAGAGTAGCGAGTCAGGAAAGCCCATGATAATAAACCCAACTTTTCAAAACTTTATAAAATACTTTATACTCTGGAAAAATTAACAGATGTTTAATAGAGCCATTCCTTGACCCACTAAACATAGAACACCTTAACGTGGAAGAACAAAACACCTTAGAACGGGAATTGCAAGAACAGGAGGTACTAGACTTCATCTGGGATCTATCCAATGGTAAATAACCAGGCCTGGATGGATCTGTAGGAGAATTTTTGTTTTAACTTTCAGAGACAACCTAGTGCCGCTTCTGTTAAGACTATTTAATAGTTTTTTCAGGGAAGCAACATTGCTCCATTCCTTCAATGAAGCCATTATAATGCTAATTCTCTAAAAATGAAAAACCACCAGAGACATGAGGCTCATACACACCCATATCTTTACTAAATACTGATTATAAAATGTTTACTAAGTTGTTAGCTAATCAGTTTGGGACTGTTATTGATAGAATCATTCATCCTGATCAGACAGGCTTTGTTGAGGGAAGTAGGCTGACACATAACATTAGGAGAACACCGAAGCCGATGAAGAGAACTGCTTCCATACATTCAGTCTTAGTCACACTACACAATGGAAAAGCATTTGAGAGAGTGGATTGACACTTTCTGTTTGCAGTACTAGATAAGTTTTTGTTCGGCCCAAACTTTTGCAAATCAGTAAATATAATATATAATGCTCCTTCTGCTAAAGTCAAGATTAACTCGTAGCTATCTAATCCCATAAGTTTTCACAGAAGCACCAGCCAGGGCTGTCCTTACTCCCTCATGCTGTTTGCAATCTTTATCAAGACTTTTGCACAAGTAGAAAGAAATAATGATGAAACAGATGTGATAAATGTTGAAGCTGGTAGACATATGATTTTACTTTATGTGGACAATGTTCTGATATACTGTACTTAGAAAATGTCTGAAAATCTTTAGCCTTTCTTTTTGATTTAGTCTCAGAATTCTCTGATATATCGTCAATTGGATAAAGACTGACACTGTCCCAGTGAGTCAAGATTTTCAACCAGATAGCTTGCCACTTCCACAACTCACATCCTTTAGCATCACATTCCATTATTTGGGAATTACTCTTTCAAAATTTAATCAGAACTCTTCACGCTAATTTATGTCCCACTTTTGGACAAAAATTACTCTAACTTGGAGAAACAGGTGCTTCTTCCCCAACATTGATGGGAAGAGTGAATATAGTAATAATGAACATTCTACCCAAAATATTACTTTTATTTCAAACCCTACCTTAATTGGTGGAGAAACAGGTATTTAACAAATTGGAAATCAGAATTAGGAAATTTATTTGGGAAAATAAAAAACTAGACCCTCACTAACCAAGTTATGTACTGTGACGGATCATGCTGGCCTGAGCCTTCTTAGCCTTCAATGGTATTACTGGGTAGCTCAACGTGAACAAATAAGCTACTGGTTTGAAACCAGTCCAGATTTGCCAACATGGGTGAATATGGAAAGGAAGTCATCCCTTTTTTGACCTAAGAAGTGAATTCTTGTGTAAATGTAATAATATCCCATCATTTCAGCCTTGTTTCACAGCTACTGAACTATCAGTGAGGGTCTGGCAGGAGACTCACCTTATTCCTGGACACAAAGCAGAGAGCTGCCTCTCAGTTTCCTCTTAAAATACATATTCATAAGATCCCTATGATATGGAACAATTCTTTTATGCTAGTCTGGGAGAGTAATGGATTTTATCGATTTAGACATCTGCATGGGAATAACCAATTAAATTCTGAATTTTTGAAAACCCAACATAAAGTCCCTCCAGGGTACTTCTTAGCATACCTAAAACTAAGAGATCATATTTGGAAAAATATAAGTACTCTTAATATAATCTTATTATATCCTATTGAAGAATTATTTTTGGGTTGGCTTCTGGTGACATCACCGTCATGGCAAGACGCTGAGCTATTCATCTCCTTGCTGACCAGTGCAAAAAAAGAAAAACCCTCTTAAACAGCTCTATCAAGATTACCAAGTGACTACAAAGAGGGTAAATGAATCTTTTTTTGTTGTTGTTGCAATTTACTATGGTTTTTGTAGCACCACACATCCCAGGCTCAGCCCCTGCCCCTTCAAGCCATGACCGTCCCCTGACTCACCTGCTGTGGCAATCTGATCCCAAGCTTGAAACCTGTGGATCTGAAGTCAGACTCTATGAGGAACCCCCCACCAGAGGAACCCCCTGGCTTGCCCCCCAGGGCGGGGCCACAGGACCGGGATGCCGGCAGAATCACATCTATCCGCCATTGGCAGGGTTAGGGAATGGAGGGGCACAGAGCATGGGGCATCATGGATGCAGGTGGCAGTATGTTTGAAGTATGTATCCCTGAGGGTGGGGATGTGCAATGACATCCAGTGTCTGCCCCACCCCCTAAGTGATGGCGCCAGCCATGGTGGTACCCCCAGCCTTTGCCAGAGGTCCGTAAAGTGCTGGACACTCTCCCCCCCCGGAGAAGGAGAGTTGTTCCCAGGATGCTCAATCCTTCTCCCCCTGTCCGGCCCTCCAATTCCCGAGCCCATTTTTGAACCCGGGATGTCGGCACCACAAGTGGACATCTTGCCATCTCACGCTTGCCGAAATAAAAATGGACCTGAAAAAAACTGAAGGGAGAGTGGATGCTTTAGAACAACATGTGTCTGATATGGAGGATACTAATGCTCAAACACAGAGACTGTTGATGCATTTGTTAGACATGCAGGCCAAACTGAAAATTAAATTTGTGGATTTTATTGGCTTAAAGAGGGCTTAGAAATGCCAAATATAATGGCGTATGTTGAACAAGTGAACCGAGAAACTCTCAACCTTGTTGCTGACCTCCCATTCCACTCAATGTGGAGTGACTACATTGACCTCTAATCCCCAAGCCACTGAACACCAATGACACTCCAGATCAGTAGTGCCACAATTCCAAAGTTTTAAAGTGAAACAGGAAGTAATTAACCAGACATGGAGGAAAAAAGAACTGACCTTTAATAGCTGTAGATTATTGATGGATCATGATAAGGAGATCTTACAACAACAGCAAATGCACAATGCTTTGAAACAAGCCCTGAAGGACCAAAATATAAAATGCTTCCTACATGGCCCAGGACTTATGATTCTCTCCAGGAAGCAACTGAGGACTTAAGAAAGATTAAAATTATGCACTCAACGTAATTCTTGATCTTCTAGGAATACTGTCACTATTGATTCAAACCAATGGGTCTTAGCCAGAGATGCTAGGACCCCACGGGAGTCAGAACATTTTGAAAGGGCTGGTGCTGAGGCAAGCTACACACATGCATGGTGCCACGAGACCAGCACGTGATGCAAGGCTTACCTCAGCACCAGCCCTCAACTGCCTCAGTGCCTTTTTTACCTAGGAGGTGCAGCATAATCTAACAAGTACCTATGCACTTAACCTAAGGGCAAAAGATAGCCATGGTGACCCATGTAAGAAGGGTCAACAGACCAGTAACACAGCGTCTTCACAGCCCAAACCAAGAACAAGGGGTGAAGACCAATAAAATAGACTGGAGTGAGCCTGGGGGATGGCAGATGGGTGTGTGAATTAATGGGGATGATATTCCTAGAAGATCAAAGAATTACAGTGAGTATGTAATTTTAATATCTTTCAGGATTCAATTTTCATGATTGATTCACACTAATGCGTTACAGTACCAAGCTCAGACAAAAACCACAGACTAGGGCAGTAGGACCCAAGGACTCACTCAAGACAGAAGTCCATTCAGAATAGTCCTGCTAAAGGTAGCTTCATGCCTGGCATGGACATCCAGGGCACAGTGCTTACCAAAAGTATGCCCTGTGCTCCCAGTTACAGCTCTGCAAATATCACTGATAGGCACACAAGGAATCTCTGCTAGGGATGTGGCAAGTGTTCTGGTGGAGTGGATGCATACCTGACCTTCCATCTTGACCTGTGCCATAGCATAGTAGTGGCATAGGCAGTTCACAATCCAGACAGAAATACACTTGACTGTAACAGGCTGTCCCTTTCGATTAGAACTAAAGGAGACAAACAGCTGCTTGGAGTGCCTGAAGTCCTTGGTTCTGTCCAGGTAAAACCTAAGGACTTGCTTAACATCCAGAGAATGGAGGGTGCAATCTCCTTTATCCTGGAAGCTGGCAAAGTAGGTAGGCAGCACTGGTGACTGATTCAGATGGAACTTTGACACCACTTTTGGTAGGAACTTAAGGTGAGTGTGGAGAACCAACTTGTCCTTGTGGAAAACAGTATAGGGAGGATCTCTGACCATGGCATGGATTTCAGACACTCTGCGAGCAGAAGTGATGGCCACTAGAAAGCTTCTTTCCAAGTTAAAAACTTCAGCTTACATGTCACAAGAGGCTCAAAAGGCTTGCAGGTGAAAATATCCAGCACAAGGTTGATATCCCAGGCAGCCATCAGCTTCCTGATGGGAGGCCTTGTGTGTAAAATGCCCTTAAGGAACCTCTTGAAGAGTGGCAGCTGTGCCAGGTAGAGGGTACCAAAGGCCTCGTGGTATGCAGAAATGGTACACAAGGGGACCTTAACTGTGCAATACTGAAGGCCGCCATCAGAAAGGTTCAGCAAGTACTCCAGAATCTTGTTGGGTGGGCACCCAAAGGGGTCCATTTGGGTTTTGGAGCACCAGATGGAAAATATTTTCCATTTTGCTTTGTAAATCTACCTAGTCAAAGAAGGTGTGGCCAAAAGTATTTCAGAGACCCTCTGAGACACCTTGTATCTGTTCACTTCTATCTCTTAAGGGCCAGGCCTGAAGATCAAGGAAGCACAGGCTGGTATGGACCAGGTGACCCTGAGTCAGTAAATCTGCCCTGAGTAGAAGGATCCTCAGTTTCCTGACTGCTGTTCAACAGAGGAAACCAAATCTGTTGAGGTCAGTAGGCAGTGATCAGTATCATATTGCTCTTGTGTGCCTCCAGTTTGAGCAATACTCTCTGCACTAGAGGGATTGGAGGGAATGCATACAGAAAAAGATTTTGCCACAGCAGTTTGAATGCATCCTGACAGAAAATGCCATGTCCTAGATTTCTGGAACAGAATCGAGGCAGTTTGGTGTTGAGTGGGGACACAAAAAGGTCCACATCTGGGGTGCACAACTCATCGAACAGCAATCTTACAATGTCTGGAGCTAGTGACCACTTGTGAGGATTGACCTCTGTTCAGCTGAGCTCATCTGCTACAGTGTTCTGGACTCCTGGCAGATAAATCGCCTGGAATAGGATCCCCTGCTTCAAGCACCATTCCAACACTCTCATCGCTTCTCTGCAGAGAGGGTAAGACTGTCTTCCTCCTTATTTGTTAATGTAATACATCACTGACTTATTGTCTGTCTGGAGGAGGACAATTTCATTGGTGATGAGCTCTACTAGGGATCACAGGCCATACAAAACAGTTTGCATCTCCAACACACTGATGTGGAGATGAGATTCTGACAGGTCCCAGACACCTTGTGTCTGAAGGCCCTGACAATGGGCCACCCACCCCAACAGGGAGGCATCCATAGTACATGTCACCTGAGGCTCCAGTTGGGAGAAGGGAAAGCCCTGGAGGAGATTGTTCTCCAATGACCACTATGTGAGTGACCAGACCAGAGGCTTGGTCATCTGAATGGGGCAAGTCTGAGGATGGGATGCCTGTGACCACTGTGCATTGAGCATCCACTGAGTCATTCTCATGTTCAGCTATGCCAGGGGCACTGTGAACACTGAGGAGGCTATAAGACCCAGTAAGCATTGCATGGAGTGGGCTTGAACAGATTTGCACTCCATAATGTAGCATGCCATCTGCAGGATCACTTGCATTCTGTTCTCTCTCAAAGGAAGGCTTGGGCCTTGGTAGTATCCAGAACAGCTCTTATGAACAGCAGCTGCCATGAGAGTTGGAGCTGAGACTTCTCTAAATTTAGCAGAACTCTCAAGGAGGTTAGGAACTGTGAAGCCATGGCCACTGTCTGCTCCATTTCCTGCCTGGAGAGACTGGATATCCAGAACTCATGTAAATCTGTCAACTCTAAATTAGGTATAGTGTACTGGACCAGATATGCACTAACCCCTGCAGCGAGGCTTGTCATTGCTTGTGGTATTCTTCTACCCACCCTTACATATGGAGTTGTGACCTATGTTGCCTTACCTAAATCCAATCTCCATAGATGGGATATCACCTATAATAATATCTGTTGCTATGTCGCTTCCTCCCATCAGCAGAAACACCACTGCCTCCTCTACTCAGATCTAAACTGGTTGTCACCAAATGCTGCTAGACTTTACTCCCTTGAGTTGACTGTCGACAGTATTATTCAGTCTCAAACTCCAAAAACCTTAGCTGATCTTCTTGTTCCTCAGATGTCCGGCTATGGCCTACGCTCGGCTGGAAAATCCCTTCTATGTGTTCCGAAAAGTAACACCACCAAAGGCACTAGTGCTTTCGCCCACCATGCTCCTCAGCTATGGAACTCCCTCCCTTCAGTGATCCACCAAGCATCCTCACATAACACCTTTTAAAAGGAGCTCTGTAGCTACCTCATCTCCTCTAATCAATGCCCGTGCTTCAACCCTCCTTAGCACCTCTCCTATTCTCACTGCTGCACATTTAATCTGCTCTCTACCTAATGCCTTGCACTTAATCCCCCCCCTGCCTGTCTACTTGTCTCCCCTGCCAACCTGATGTGCTTCTCCACTTTGGCTTGTTATCTCAGACCCCTTGCCCTGTCCTACTATAACTAATTCTCTATTCCTCAGATCTTTGTAATCGTTGCTGAAAAGCTTCTACGTGTAATACTCTGTGACCTGTCTCCCAAACCGCATGAATATGTTTCTCCCCTAAGGATCTGCCTATCGTATGTTATTTTCCCAGCTCATTATACCTGAAAGTTCCTTGCAAGTATGAAGTTGTTTGTTTTCAATGAATCTCTTGCTGAACTTTGCATCATGATAATTCCTTGCAAATATGTGATCTATGTCCTGCATCTGCCAACAAATTGCCTTATTGCATGTTTTGTCATGAATCACACTGTTTTCTACCTTGCTCTCATCACCTTGCTTGTTTTTTTACTGTAAAACCTTGTTTTGTTTCTGCGTTTTATGTAATTCCACTCTGTATTTCGTGCCTGAAAATAGTCATTTCTATGGCTAGCGCACCTACCCAGTAAACAAAAACGAAACAAAACAAATGCATCGAGATGCAACAATAGACAATTGTTTGTGCCTATGGTATATAAAAACAATAGGAAATACTTTTTTACAATAAGAGCTGCCAAGCTCTGGAACAAATTACCACAATATATAATAGATGCGGTAGACTTTAAGCAATTTAAGGGATACTTAGACAGGTAACTTTTGGGCACCTAAGCAATACACTCCCACATGGTGTGGAGAGGTAGACACGATGGGTCTTTGGACTTTCTTCTACTTATCTAAACTGAGTAAACCAAGTAAGAATAAATAAATATCAGCCAATCATCCAGGCAAGGGTAAACCTGAAATCCTGGTTTTATGGGGTGCACTGCGAGTACTGCAAAGCACTTTGGTAAAGGTTCGAGGCACTGAGGACAGCCCAAAGGGCAGGACCTGAACTGGTAATGCTGTCCCAGCACAATGAATAGAGGGTATCTGTGGTGGATAGGGTGCATCAGTATGTGCTGATATGCATCCTGCACATCCATGAAAGCTATCCAATCCTGAGGTTTCAGGAAGGGAAGAACAGACCCCAGAGAAATCATCTTGAATTTTTCTCAATCCATGAACTTTTCAGATTTCTGAGGTTGAAAATGAGGTGCATGCTCACTGATTTCCTTGGCACTAGGAAGTAGTGAGAATAGAAGCCTGTGTTTTGTTCTGACTGGCACCATTTCTACTGCCTTGTTGCTCAGAAGGCCTGCAATCTGCTGTGCCAGAAACTTTAACGTATGAGCTGATAAGAGGGGCTGTCTTCTGGGTGAATAGTCCGGAAGGATTTCTGTGAAGTTCAGTGAGTGTCTCACCCAGATGATCCTGAGGCCCACTTGTCCACTGTAATGAACTACTGATAGTAAACCTGATTCAGGTGCCCCCTACTGGGGAGGAGAGGTCTACCTCAGGAAGCTGAGGCAAGATTGCAACTGGAGCTTCAAAGGGTGGCACTGTGTGCCTTTGGTGTCAGTGTCTTCAGCTGTGCCCTTTTCTGAGGCTGGGGAGGCTGAGATTTGTTTTGGGTTCCCCTGGCTTTCCCATGAAAAAACTCCTGGTTCTGAAAGAAACCAGTTCCTTTCCTCCTTTGAGGGTTAGCAGGAGCTGGCATGGAAGTCTTAGTGGTCATTCTAGTTTTCTGAGATGTCTCAAGAGACTTCTCAACCTGCTATCCAAACAGGTAAGTACCATCAAAGGGAACATTCATTACCTGTTGTTGGATATCTTGAGAAAAGCCAGCAGTATGTAGCCAGGAATAGCTTCTGACACAGATGCCTGCCACAGCAGAGCAGGAGGCAATATCAAAGGTATCCATAGCGGCTTTGAGCCAATGACTGTTAAACTCAGTTCAGTGTGTGGTAGTCAGCAGAATCTTTAGTTTTAGAGTCCGGGAGGGACTCTGCCAGAGACATAAGTGATCTCCAAAGAGGTATACTCAAATTAGAAAAAATACCCTTGGTAGTTAGCGATCCGCATGCTAAGGGTAGTTGCCATGAAAGTATGCTTGCCCATAGTGTCAATACTGTGTGACTCCTTGTTAATAGGGTGTGCAATGACCTCCTGGGGAAAAATGGCTTTGTTATTCTCAGCAAAAATAACAAAGGCATCAGCTATAGGTTAAGAAAAATACACTGCTCTATCCTTAGGGATCTATCTATCGGCTTGCAAATAGAAGGGATAGAGGCAGGTCTACTCCAAACCACATCTGACAGGGCCTTAAATGCAGGGGACTAGGAAGGAATACATTGACTAGCATGGCAGAAACATTTAACCATGCAGACAAAGCTGTTTACCTGGATTAGTGGCTGAAAGCTCAAAAATCAAGGTCAAAATGCATATTCTTGACCGAGACCTGGAAAATTAGATCGTCATGTGGAACAGAAGAAGGGCCTGATTCTGAAGAGTCCAGGCCAAGAAGTCATCACTGCTGCTCTCAGAAATGATGAGGTTGGTACCAGACTCATCCCCCTCCACATCCTCCCTGGTAGGATCATAGTCGTGTATGGATCATAGGCCCCCAATCCAGAACATGGCCATGGCAATACCAGTGACACTGCCTTAGGGGATGAGGGGCTGCAGCCAGGGGCAGTGCCATAACTAGAACTAAATCTGGTGCCAAGGAGATCCTCAGCACTGAGGGCAGCACCAGGCCAGCTTCACACCCAGGCTGGGCCAAGAAGGGCCTGGCCTGGGTGTGCTACTGCTCAGTGCATAGAGGCGTCACCAGTAGAAAACAAGAAGTTATTATCCCTCTGTACAGACAGCTAGTCAGACCCCATCTGAGTACTGTGTGCAGTTCTGGAGACCAATCTCCATAAAGTCATAGACAGGATGGAAGCTGTCCAGAGGAGGGCAACTAAAATGGTGCAGGGTCTGCACTGGAAGACATATGAAGAGAGACTAAAGGAGCTAATATGTATAGCCTCGAGGAAAGGAGGAGAGGGGACATGATAGAAACTTTCAAGTACCTCAAGGGAATCAACAAAGTCCAAGAGGGTAGCATCTTTTAAAAAAGAGGTGTGCAAGAACAAGGGGGCACAATTTGAAGATGGGGGGAAAAGCGTCTCAGAGGTAATTTAAGGAAGTATTTTTTTAAGAGAGGGTTGTGGATGCATGGAACGGCCTTCCGGAGGAGGTTGTGGAGTCAAAAACAGTGGTGGAATTCAAGCATGCATGGGACAGTCATAAGGCAATTCTAGGGGGTGGGGGTAGGAAGAAGTAGGCTGCTGGTTAACCAGGATCTGCAGCTTATCCATTAGGTAGGGAAATGGGCAGACTGGGTGGGCCAAGCGGTCCTTATCTGCCATCAAATTCTATGTTTCTATGTTTCTAAACTCGGTGCCAATGACAGCACAGACCCTAGCTACCCAGCCAGCACTGAAATGACCAGTAATGGTACTGAGGCCAGTCCCATCACAGTGACACTGAATTGGGGTGCTGCCAGTAGGACAGAAGTCAGCAGCTCAATCACCAGCAAGGGCCCAGGGGCTGTTGCCAAATTCAAACACTACCTGGCTTGAGGGTCCTGTCTGCGGTTCCAGTTCCACCTTCTCTGAAGGACCAGGGACTATCTCTGCTAGCAGAGGCAAATAAGCCAGACACTGTACTCACTGAAGAGCTGCCCATTAAAGAAAGTGACCATCAGAATTCGCATTTACAGAGAGAGAGAGAGGGGGGCTCTGGGCCTGAGACGTGGATCTTCTAGTGCCAGAGGTCCTCTGTGATGCCGCAGTCACCAGTGAAGGCCTGCAACTGTGAGACCGAGTATCTTGTGGCAGATTTGACAGAGGGCAACCTCGAGTGGTACTGTTTCTTTTCCTTCTGAGAGGAAGAGGAAGAACTTGAAGCTGACTGAGAACCCAACCGGGACTGGGAATGGGCTCACTTCTTTTTGTGCTTCTGAGAGGACTGTACTTACTCCCAGACACAGGACTGCCTATCGTCAGAACCTTTCCCCAACAGGGAAAGTGGACTAGACATGGCCTTGCTGCCAGAGAAGCTTGCCTGAGAAGCGTCCCTACCATCATCAACCATGGCGTCGACTGTAGACTCAGTAAGGCTGTGAAAGACTTACAGAAAGTTTTTTGTAAAATCACTAAACTGACACAAAAATAACACACTCTAGCTTTAAACACTAAAACTGAGAAGAACTGAATGCTGTTGTCATATAGATGTGAAGTTCTGACTCCCAGTGGGCGAGTGACGTCGTCACTTGTGCATACTCGACAGCGGGGAAAAAAAGAAACAGAGGTGGTTGAAGGCTGGTGCTGAGGAAAGCCATGCAGCATGACCCAGTCACACAGCACCGTGCATGTGCACAGCTTGCCTTGACACCAGCCCTCTTGAAAAGTTCTGGCTCCTGTAGGGTCCAATCCCCTCCAGCTCAAACCTGTTAGTGTGGATCAATGGTGAAGATTGATTCCTGGAAGATCTAGGCATAGAAACTGTCCCTACGGAGGTCTTTAGACCATCTACATTTTGGCAGCAGTCAATTGAGATAGCAGCTGGCAGCAAGTACAC
Organism: Neoceratodus forsteri; assembly: GCA_016271365.2. NCBI lineage: Eukaryota > Metazoa > Chordata > Ceratodontiformes > Ceratodontidae > Neoceratodus > Neoceratodus forsteri. Next base: position 1,232,410,719 of record CM028130.1, read on the forward strand.
ATGTGGGCAGACAGGCGGTGCCATGATAACACAGTTAACAAGGACATTAATGCTATGCCAAATTTCTTCCACAGTTATTCGTCGCGTGCTTAATAACATTTGGTGGCTTCTGCACCAGGGAGGACTAACCACCATTTTCATCTGCAGGTAACAGACTCTGAATGGGGGTTGGGGGAGAGGGCAGAGCTACTTTGCTGCAGGCTAAACATGTGTTTCCCAGGTGGATATGTTGTTTAGGAAGGATGAACAGCTTTTGGGGGTGGGGGCCTGACTTTCTGTGGTAGAACTTGTCTATGTATCTTGTATCCCTTGCTACCCCTCAAGAGAGACACTATTAGTGCACTGATGGCTTCTCAAGCAGCTTAAGTTCCTAGCAGTCAAACCTGGCAGGGGACCTACAGCAGGCAGGTAGTTATTCTGCAATATTTATTTGCACTTCAAATTGTATATATTACACTGCTCATATCTCTATGCATTTTGTACCACTGTATGTACCTATCTGAACATGTAATGTTTTCCCTGACTCTGTTAATCTGATTGTATCTATACTATGTTGTCCTATGTATTTGAACCATAGTTTCCTGTACTCTCCTGGGTCGTACCTGAAAATAGGCAAATGTCTTGTCTAGTGTACTTACCCAGTTAACAAAAGCTAAATAAGTAAATAAATAAATATCTTTGATGTGGGGCTTAGGACACTGAATAACTGATGGTAGGACTAGGAACATTTTAACGGGGTTTTCCTGCTCATGGTGGGGGGTGCCACGGTCCTGCTCCATCATGAGGAAGGTGCTTAGCTAACGGATATAATAGCCTATGCACCACATGTAGCCTTCAGTCCTCTCCAAGCCCCTGGTGGTTCAGACATGTTAAATTAGATAACTGGTAATATACCAAGGAGGTGGCATGAGGCAGGGCAAGATTGCTGACAATTCATCTGAGGGCTGGTTTACTTGAGAATGGGGTGCCTCAGGGTTGGTTTACTTGAGAATGGAGTGCCCCTCGTGGAGCATGTATAAATATGGAAGACCTGCGTGGGGACATGGCTACAGCTTTCCCTTACTGTATTTTCTCCTGCGGTTGCTGCTGCCTCTTCTCTCTCACTTCTTGCAGACCTGACTTGAGTAAAAAGAGCCCTCATTGCTTCCAGCACCACACAAACAAGTAAGGAGCCTAAAGGAGACTGGATAGATTGCACCAGACTTTCTGAACTGACTTTCTGGTAGTAATCATTTCCATCTGAGACAAACAGCTGGCAGTGGGACACTTCCATGGTGCAAAAATGCTGTAACTGTTTTTCTCTTTCATGTCTAGAAGTTTTTAACAAGGGATCTCTATCCATGTGAACATTTTTTCCACATAATTACTTGTATTGCATTCCTCAATTGTCAGAATGCCAAGAACATAAGGACAGGGTTTCTGATAAGGTGCTTGGGGAGGGGAGAATTATAGTGTCTTCCCTAGCTGAGCTGTCATGACTCAGTCAGCTTGACTTTGCATATGAAAGATATTTCCCTGATGTGTTGGAGTTGACAATCCTGTTTCAAGGCAAGTATGAATACTGCCCTGCTGACAGATGGGGAAGTCCAGTACACAGTACATTACTGGGGGGACAGCGGTGGGGACTGCCGGATACTGGACACACTTTCCTGTCGGAGACATCTACCCTTCCTACTGTCACTCTTGGAGGAGCATTTATGCACCATCTTGGTTGCTGAAGGAGCTCTGGCCTTACCAGGTCATAACTCTCCTTCATACTTGACCAACTTCACATATCTGCGCTATGGTTTGGGTCAGAGGGCTTGCCCACAATGGCACCCTCCTACCTTGGAGGTCACAGTTTTGTTAAGCTTCTTTCACATGTTGTTGTAGTTGACTTGTTCCCATTCTCTGTTTATCTTATTGGTTCTTTTGCAGTGTATGGTGAAGGTTCAAACTGTGGTGGGGGTGGAGAGGCTGGAGGGCAAGACACCAGAGAATAAGAGATTTGTTTTCTTGTACTAAGCTACAATGGCTGCTACACTGTATACTATCCTCTCATTCAATGTAAACGGGTTGTATAACTCAATCAAAATATATAAGGTCATGTTAGTATTGTGGAAGGAGGGGGAAAGTGGTATTCTTCCAGGAGAACCTCTCCTTGGGCGAAAGTGTCAAATAGAGGAATTTGGCTTCATGAAGTGTTATTACTCTGTCCATGCTTCTGGCAGGATCCATCCTGCTCAGACATTCCTTTGGCTTGTATAGACTGAGAAGGCAGATACAGATTATTAAGGGCAAAATACTAGGAGAAAGTCATGCTATTGAATGTATATGCACCCCCAAGGGCCCCCAAGTCATTTTTCAAACTATATTCGACCTCTTGACTATGGCAGAGGGGAAGGCACTATGGGGTGGAGACTTGAACATGGTCTTAGAACTGTGTTTCTAGTCACAATGACCTCTCAGAGGTCAAGGATCACAGGAGCAAAAATATGTCGAAAGGCAATTGGGCAACTTGGGCTATCAAGATATTTGGAGGGGGTTATATCCTAGGGAGAAACAGTATACTTTCTTTTCACATCCCCACCATACATATACCAGGGCTGACTTTATATTTATCAGTTCTGCCCTTCTTTCTAGGATACAATCAATGAAACTTCTACCCAGAGCAGTTTCACTCCATACTCACTAAGTTGCAAATAGATCTAGGGGCAGAAAGGAAGGACACCTTATGGAGACTCAACCCTACCTTATTTTATAAAGAGCTCCACCGTAATGAAATAGAGGCTTACATGACAGACATGCTCAGATTTAATGATACACAGAGCATGTCTGCAGCTACTGTTTGGGAGACTATTAAAGTCACCTCAAGGGGCAAATTCATTAGTCTTGATGCTCATGTGCGAAGGTAGCAGCAGGAGAAAAGACTGAGGTTACAGACTCAGCTAGGAGAGGTCCACACTACTCATGTCCAGGGTAATGGAGGTACCTGGGAAACTATTAAAGTACAGGTGACTAGACAATATCACCTCCACCCAGAGAGACTTAGCTTTACAGTTACTGAAACAAAAATACTATGGAGGGGGGCAGCAACACTGCTGACCTATAGACTGAGGCAACAGCAGAAGGGAATACAGGTTCCTCAAGTTTGCCATCCAGAGACAGAAAAGGTGGAGATCCACACCAGAGCTATAGCGTTAAGGCGTAATCTCCTATTATAGGGCCCTACATACAGCATCTGATGAAGACACAGCTCAGGTCAGAGATGGCTTTCTGGCCAAACTTACACTGCCTACTCTGACAGCTAAACAGCAGCAACAGCTGATGCAGCCCTTCTCAGCAGATGAACTTAACTCTGCCACTACAGCCCTCAAATGAGACAAGACCCCGGGCACTGATGGCTTTTCTAGTGAAAGGTATGAGATGTTTTGGAAGACTTTACAACATCCTTTTTGAAAGCCCTGAAGGAAATATTCCAATCTGGCTATTACCCCCCCAAGTTGGACGGAGGTTGTCACTCCCTTACTCCAGCTACCAGGATCTCTGTTGCCCGAGGTGTTTTTCTCCCAGGAGTGAGCAGCGCTTCCAGTCTTCTCCCAGGCAAATGCGGGTGTACTCCAGAAGTGGGACACTGTCTATAATAATATATGCAGGTTTGCTTTGTCTGCTGCTCACCTTACCCATCACTGTAAGCTTTATTCTACCCTGCAATGGCTATCCCCTCCCCCTTGTGATCTTATACCCTTGGGTGCTTCACTGATTCCATATCTCGTTACTCCCGACCTGCCTCCTTAGCGTCTATGCTTACCCCGTGGTCAACTCATGACATTTGAGGTTAGCTACTTCTGCCCTACTCTCTATCCTGCGTTGCTCTACCAAGATGGGCGAGCAAGCCTTCTCCCACTTTGCCCGTAAATTTTGGAATTCCCTACCTCATCAACTCTGTAGCTCCAAATCTCTCCCCATGTTCAAGAATGTCCTGTTCTCTTACCTACATGCACTTGACTCTTGTAACTGCACTTGATAACTAACTTGTATGCCTTATTGTATTCTGCCCTGAATTTTTCTTGCACCAATGTTTTTAGTGGCAGTATCCTACAACTATGCTCTGTACAACTGCATATCACTGCGTGGAAACTACAATCCCTGCTCTATACTGTTGCTTATCCCTGCATGGATACCTGTGTATTATTCCTTGTAACTGTTCTACTGTGGTTTTTGTAATTGGTACTCTCCCGGGTCATGCCTGACAGGTCTTGCCTAGTGCACTTACCCAGTTACTAAAAGAAAATAAATAAGCACCTGAATAAATAAATAAATACATTTCAGTTATTCCTAAAGAGGAAAAGAACAGGAAATAGTCTTATTGCCCAGTTTCTGTTTTAAAGCTTAACTACAAGATTTAAACCAGTTCGATTAATAAGAGGTTGAAAAATTCCTCCCATCCCTGTTTGTCCTTGATCAGATGGGATTTGTTCCAGGTAGACAGAGATAACATATGCAGGGCACCGAATCTCCTCAACCATACTCAGGAATGAAAAGCTACAGCACTACTGCTTGGGGTAGATACAGAGAAAGCATTTAATAGGGTCAAATGGCCATATCTGTTTTGGGTGCTACAGATGATAGGATTCCCAGAACAGCTGCAACTAGCAATCCTGGAAATATACTATATGACACCCCAAGAGCCCAGGTATGGGTGACCGGCCATGTAGTCAGAAGATTTGCTCTAGGAAGGGGGAGTCTGCAGGGATGTCCCCTGTTCCCCCTACTCACTGCTATCTATATATTTAGAGGGTACACATGGATCCAGAGAATGGTAGTGGAGGGACAGGAAAATAAAATACATTTATATGCCAATAATGTCCTCCTTACCCTGAATAACCCTGAACAATCATTGGCAGAATCCCTGATCCTTCTGCAGCAATTTGGACACTTCTCAGGGTATAATGTTAATATGCAAAAGACAAAGGTAACAGCTCCAAACTTCTCCCCCACAGAGGAGTTCAAACAGCAATTCCCCCAAAAATGGGACCAACAGGCCCTGAAAAACCTATGGGTATATGTGACAAGGTTGAATAAGGCAGTATTCCATTTATTATGCAGAAAGAGTTAAATGCAAGTATCTGTTCTATCCTCTCCTTTTCTGTCTTTTGTCTGTCTGGTTGTGCAACCAAATGTTTTTGTGAGACCCAGGAACTGATCACTCTGTCAGTTTCACGATTCTGCGCCTCTCACTATCTATCTCCATTTGCTGTTTCTGTCTTTTCTTTTCCCTTGCATATCTGCAGTTATAAAATAATGCTGCACTCTTTAGGCAACTGTGGCGATACTGGGATCCCTTTGTTTGAAATGTATATAGTTATACTGTTGAAATTATTGCAAAAAGCTATTTGAAATTTAGGGGGTTAACTTGAGATGCAGTTTGAGCTCCTCTTAGGCTTGTTTGCAAACTCTTTTGCACAGCTGTCAGCAGGAGGCCAGCTTGGGATATTGTTCTATTTCCAAGCCTGCTCGGCAGTGGAAAACAGGATGTCTCTTAATGAGTTCCCAGGCAAAGACTTATAAAAAGAGCAGCAATGCTTTTGCTAGAAAGAGAGAGGGAGAGACAAGAGACTGAGATATGGAATTGAAAAGAAACCCTCAGATGAAGGACTTTGTTATCTCTGTTTGTACTGCCTTTCGTCTGGTGATCACTCCTGGACTTGCTGCTGCAGAATCCATACCTTTCTTCTATGCTTCCCTGGTACCAGGTCTAGTATCCACACACAACTCCTGGCTTAGAGTATGCATGATGTAAATCCCACTTAGGCTGACACCATCTGTCTTTGAGGCACCAATCAGGAAGCATAGGAAAACCAGGAGCAGTTATAAAATTCTCGAGTAGCATTTTATTAGCAATAATTTTCCAAGAAACTACAAGAGGCCTTTTTGCTTTTTCAAACATTTCTCAGTAAACATGGATTGATTCTGAATGTGAAGAAAACGCAAATGGTACTTTCTGAAACTAGTAATAAGAGTACTGTATAGCAGATTATATTAGTGTTCTGTTTATATTAGCTATATTAGCTGAAAGCAAATAAATGCCAATATAAATTGACCGCTAATATAATCTGCCATACTAACTGTAACTAATGGTAAGCACTGAGCGCTAATTATATTGGGTGTTAATATGTATGACTGGAGATGTTGCACTAAATATATCAGGTGCTAATACTAACAGCTATACAGTAATTCCCTTTTGGAAATTGAGACTCAGGATGGAGTATACATAAAACAGGTTACAAATTATAAATACTTGGGAGTCTGGTTGGACAATAAATTAAAATGGGATGTCCATCTTATCAATTTAATTAAATGTTTAAGTAGAAAACTGGGAATGTTCTATAGGCTGAAATGCTGCATGTCCACTGATGTATGGTTGAAGTTCATTAATGCCATGATCCTACCAGTGTTAGACTATGGGGATGTGGTATATGCTGAGGCCTCGGGGACAGAGCTGGCCAAGATGGACGTAATGTACAACCGGGTGGCCCGCTTCATCCTCATTGCCCCTAGGAGAATGCACCACTGTGATTTATATAGAGCCTTGAACTGGTGGAGGTTACAGGAAAGGAGAAATTGGCATCTCTTGACACTTATGTTAAAAATTAAGGAGGACTTGCCAAATTATATTCTGGACACTTTCCCGCTTAGAGAAATCAGGATAGTTTGAGATCTGCACAGGGACTAAAGTTTGTCGTCCCTAGACATAACTTGGGTATTGGGAGTTCCTCAGTAACATACAGAGGCCCTGTTTTATGGAACTCAATTCCTGTTCATCTTCAGAGGATAAATTCAGTTTCTCACTTGACCCCTCCCCCTTAAAAAATGGTTTTCCATTACGGCCAGTGTACCCTTGCAATGTTGTATAGCAGGTATAACTTAAATCAGTAGTTTAGTAAATATTCATGTCCTTTGTCAATGCTTAAGAATGAATGTTGGGACTGAAGTCTCTAAGCAATGTTGCATTGTTTTTTAGACATGGTTTAGAGGGCTAGTTTAATGTATAACATCATATATGGGAGACTTTTTATGTATTTATGTCATCATTGCTTCATGCTTGTAAATGCCTGTATGAATTGTTGTGTAGGTTTATAGTATCTTTGCAAGCATTTGTATTATTCTGTGTGTCCATACCATAAGTGTAACTTACAGAAATCTTTTAAAGGGACCTCTTTGAAAATGAGCCTTGCTCAACAGAGTTTCTATCCAAGTTCATCAATTCTTCTTTATGAATAAAAGCTTTTACTACTACTACTAATAACAGTAAAATAAAAAATTAAAATTGTTCAGTAGAACTATTAACAAAGGCAGTACAAACAGAAAACAAAGTCCTTCATCTGAGGGTTTCTTTTCAATTCCAAACCTCAGTCTCTTGTCTCGCCCTCTCTCTCTTTCTAGCAAAAGCATTGCTGCTCTTTTTTATAAGTCTTTGCCTAGGAACTCATTAACAGATATCTTGTTTTTCACAAAATGTTATTGTCAGTTTTACTGCAGAGCAGGCTTGCAGCTAGAACAATGTCCCAAGCTGGCCTACTAGTTTTTTTTTATATATACCAAAACAACTCCATAACCTCTATAAAGTCATTTACCTCATTCTCACAGTCTGAATAAAACTTTGCCTCTGTGACTTATACATAGGGTTCAGGCCATACATATGAATCTCCTCCCTAGACTCCTGTATTTATTTCAGACCCTGCTGGTAGCTCTACCCCAAATGGTGTTTAGGGACTTGAATAGTATAGTCTCACAATTTATTTAGAATAACACAGTCCCAATGATTGGACACAAAACCTTGGTACTTCCTAAAGGGTGTGTGTGTGTGTGCTGGGTTTATCTGCATTAGACAGATATTTTGGGCAGTGTACTGTAATATATTGGTGCTCCCTGGGTTATGAAGTGGGCTAGAAAACAATGGAAACAGAGATGGGCAAGGATCTACTTATTCCAGAAATGTTGTTTAAAGATAAAATACCCCTACACACCCACTGGGGAAGGAACCCTGGGCCAGGTATACATCACACTCTGGCAAAATTTGTGAGCTAGATATCATTTTGATGACCACACTAGACTGTTCCTGAGATTTGCCAGGGATTCTGCCTTTCTACCAGTCAGACTGGACCACTGCTTCCAGCATTGGGATAGGATGGGGCTATCTACTCTTAGACAGATATTAAATGCATACTCTGTGTAATCCTTTGGAGAGCTGCAGGCTGTGTTTGGCCATTGGCAATCTGATTTTTACAGGTATTTGCAGCTTAGGCCTTTTGTGGGATCACTGGCAGCCTAAAACAAGTCCACAGTAACCCTGTGGCACTGATATCTCTCCTCACAGCAGCAATGCAAGGAGCACCGGGAAAGACTTATCTCTAGACTGTACAAGGCCCTGAAGGTACCGGAGCCAATGGGACTCCTTAAAGGAAATGGGAAGGAGAGTGGGCCACACAGATTGCTGATGAGACATGGGTAACACTTTACTCCATCTGACATAAAACTACCAGTGGGCCTAACTGGAGAGAAAATTCATGGAAACACCCAACTAGATACTTCCGAACTCCTGTAATTCAATCAAAGTTCATGACACAGATTCCTAATACACTCTGGAGGGACTCCAGGGCGGGGGGGGGTGAGCATGCAGACCATATCCATGTAATGTGGTCCTGTCCAAAGATCCAGGGATTCTGGACCCAACGTCTCACAAAAAATGACAAGATTGTAAGCCACTTAATCCCAGAGGACCCCTGCTATACTTGCCTGGGGCTGCTCTCTGAGACCTCAAACATAAAAAGCAGAGAAAACTCTTGTTGGTTCAACTGGCTGCAGTTAGAAAGACCTTGACCAGAGAAGAGAGCAACCCTGCTTTGAGCTATGAGGTGTTGGTTTGCACTACTTGGGCTGGGCATGGATCTCTCTGGGTATTCTCTTCCCCCCAATTTATATCACTCCTCAACTGTGCCGCCTATCCTAGGGGCTTGACAGTGATTAACGTATCTAGGTACTACAGGAATAAGCATTACAGTTACCAAGGTGATGCTATCATGCTGTACTGGGAGGCATTATTCACCTTACTAATTCTCTCTATGGAATGTATAGATGAATACTCTGGGAAACTGATTGATCCTCCACATGTCCATGGATGTACTGTATGTGCATAAAGTTTTAAATAAAAAGATATTTACAAAAAAAAAAGAAAGAAAGAAAGATCGTGACTACATATTGGCTGACACCCTAGATACCTACACTTGAGGACTGGAAAAAAATTGGTACTAGATCTGTATTCTATGGGAAAAAATATTTTAGATGAAATCTGCACATGTAGATCTTTGAAGATACATGGGCTCACTGTGTCCACTATGTCCAAGAATATGAACCATATTTGTACCTAACTAGGAACTGGTACACTACCTTACTAGACTATATAGAAATGTAGACAGGATATAGTTTTACCTTAGGCTGAAGGGTACTGAGTCCCTTCACATGGGCCTCCTGCTCCCTCTCTCTGCTACTGCCCCCAAAGTAGCTATTACTCTGTTGCCATCTAAAAAGCCTTCACCTTATTGTATATAGTTTTCAACTGCTGTGCTTCTATATGATGTGCCCCTGGTACACAAAGAGGTGGACCTGACTGGACCCAACTGATCTAAAATGGTCCACAGACTGAAACATGATACAGGTTATTTACTGTGCCGCTGAAAAGTCAGCACATGTCCCTTCGGGAGGCTGGACCCTGATAGGCTATTGGGACTTGGAGAACCAGAAGCTTACCTTAAAAATAGGTACTCCTAGTCTGAGAAGTTGACTTCATTAACATTATTGGATATTACCTGGTTGATATCAGTAGGTTGCTGTGAACTGTTCCATCTCACACAGAACATAAATGAACTGTTGACTGTTACTGTATATCAGCATGTTTTTTTTGTGTGCAAAAAACATAATTAACTTTAAACAAATATTTTTGAACAGCTTATTAAGGGGAAAGTTAATGGGTAAAATATATCAACTTGTTAATGAAAGAAAACAGACCTTGCTCAACAGACTATTAGTAGCTCGGCAGAAAAATCTAGAGCCAGGCCTGGATAAGGAAACTTGAGCAGACATTGCATCATCGATATCAGAATTATCAAAAAATCATAAGCGCAAACAAATACAGTTCAAGGTCTTTCATTGAACTTATTATATACCTGCAAAACTTCATCAATTTAATAATAACATACCTAATAAATGTCCTTGATGTGTGCTTACCACTGGCTCACTACTGCACATTACTGTAGTTAGTTGTCCACAATTTTCAAATCTTTGGATATGTGGTGGGAATGGACTTCCCCTTAGATCCAGGAAGCCTGCTACTGGGCCCTGCCTTCTTAAACAGTACATCCTTTTTTTTTTTTTTTTGTAAACTTTATTTGTAATAAGGAGGCAACAAGTACACACATCATACAGTTGATTCATACACAGTAAACATGTATACATTATGTACAGGAGACCAATATACATTAAGCAAACAGAAAAAACGTTCATTCACTATTATAAACATAACATAACAAAAAGGCTGTTATTTTACCAGTAAATACAAACCACCAGAGATACGGTAAACAACTCCCCACATGCGTGCCCCTGAATATGATCTATAATTGAGAACGTCATGTCAAGTAAGGACCAGTCTGGGTACCATCATCCATTCTCCTCTGAGATATTCAATCTATATTGGGAACACCCCTTCCTCTATAGCATTTTCAAGTGTTTCCCATACCCCCCGAAAGGCAGAGTATTTCCCATTTGCCATGTGTTGTGTTTTTTCCAGTTTGAGACAGTGAAGGAGGTTATAACTCCACTGTGCAATAGTAGGTGGAGTCCTGCTTAGCCATGTTTGTGCAATTGCCTTTTTTGCATTTAGTAGTGCCAACTCCCACAACCTTTTCTTGTTTGGTGGCAGGTACATGTTCATGTCATCCCCAAGTAACAGCTCCATCAGAGCCCAGGAGTGGGGGTGCATTAAGACAGATTGCATGATTGAGTGTACCTCAGACCAGAATCTCACCACATGCACATAAGTAAGTGACATGTGGAGGAAATCCCCTGGTTCAGTTTCACAATTGGGGCATATTGGTTTGTTTGGATCAAATCAGTGCAATCTAAGCAGTGTAATATAAGAGTGATGTAGAAAGAACAGCTGAATTGGGTGCAGCCGGTTGGTACGAGCACCATGCTTATAGTGAGCAGATGCCCTTTTCCACGCCTCCTCAGTTATAGGAAGCCCAAGGTCATTCTCCCACTTCACTGTCACCTCAGCCATGGGCACTGGATCCGGGTCTAGGAATAGTGTATAAAGAGATGTGATGATCTTAGGGTTCGGGGGTAGAGGGAGGCAATACAACAAGTCCTCCAGGGAGGAACATGTAATAGCCCCCAAACTCCTGGGGGCGGAGTCACTTAACCACTGCCATACTCGAAGATAAACAAAGAAATCCCCCTTGGGTAGGCTGAATTTGTTCCTTAATTCAAGGAAACTACTGAGATTTGGCCCCTCATACAGGGACTGGATTGTTCGGACTCCAAGATGCATCCACCTAAGAAGGGCCAATTGTATAAAGACATTACATGCTTTCTGACATCTGAACATGCTAATCAGTGAAGCAAAGTGAGACACCCCTATAGGATGATTGATATGCTGGTGGGCTTTCTGCCAAGTTCTAAGTAAATTCTTGGTGAAGGGGTTAAGAACTTGTGAGAGAGGTCCACCCGACAATGCAGGGGATAACAGCCCATTATGAAGAGTTAATCCTAGATCATCATCCTCCAGTAGAAGCCAGTCCGTTTTCTTCACTCTGAGAAAGGGGGAGGAGAGATGCCAACTGGGCCACCCAATAGTAAAACGAAAGTGAGGAAGGGCACACCCTCCTCCAAGGGTTCCTGTAGAACTGCTTTTTTAATCCTAGCCAGTTTGTTATTCCAGATAACCCTATGTACTAGACCATCAATGGCCTTAAAAAATACTACTGGTACTCGGATAGTTAGGACCTGAAACATGTACAAACATTTAGGCAATATACATATTTTTACCACATTTACACTTCCCAGTAATGATGAAGGCAGACTATATCACCTGGCGGGGTCTGCCTTCAGTGCATTCAACAAAGGTTTATAGTTATTCTTGTATGGATCAACCAGGGAGCATGATAATTGGACCCTGAGGTATTTTATTGACTGAACCACTAGGATCCTCATGGAGTACTGGCTGAGTGCATCTCTCTCTCTCTCTCTTTCTTCCACACAGGTAGAAGCTCACTTTTTGACCAGTTCACCTTATGCCCCAATAATCTACTATACTAATCCAACAGTTCATGCAGCGCTGGGATACCCACAGTTGGATCTTGCATGAATAGTAGAACATCATCAGTGAACAATGCCATCTTAAGGTCATCTTTACCCCTATCTTGAACCCCTGAATCCCTTGATGTTGCCTTATCACCTCATCCAAGGGCTCTAATGACAGCATGTAGAGAAGAGGAGACAGTGGACACCTCTGCCTAGTACCCTGAAAAAGAGGGAAAGGTGCGGTCAGATCCCCATTGAGTAAGATGCATGCCTGCGGGGCTTGGTACAGAGCTCCCACCCACTGGATGAATTGATCCCCCAGGTGGTATCTAAGCAGGGTATCCAACAGATATCCCCACTCTACCCGGTCAAAGGCATTTTCCATGTCTAGGGTAAGGACCACTGCTCCATGGCCTGAAGAGGTTCTGCACCATTTGTGTATAATATTGCAAGCCTTCCAGACATTTGTTTTTCCCTGGCAGCCTTTGATGAAGCTCACCTGATCAGAGTGGATTGTTTTCTGCAAAATGGGCTCAAGTCTAGTGGCCAGTATTCTAGCTGTTACTTTATAATCGGCTGTCAGCAGAGATATTAGCCTGTATGAAGCACATTTCAATTGGTCCTTACCCTGTTTAGGGAGAACTGTAATAGTGGCTGATTGCATGGTGGGGGCAATACACCTGCCTCTAGACTCTCCTGGATCATAAGGGATAGTGGCTCTGTCAAGTGCAGCATGAAGGTTTTGTAAAAGTCTGTAGGAAGGCCATCAGGGCCTGGGGCTTTGCCTGCTCTTAAAGCTCATATGCCATCAGTGATCTCATTGTCTACTATCAAATTATTTATCGTGGAAGTGGAGTCACTGTCAATAGGGTTAATCAGAGCCTTGTCAAAAAAGTTATTCACTTGCTGTGGGGTAGGATGAACTTCCTGGGAAAACAGTGAGCTATAAAAGTCACAGAATGCATCCCCAATGGCTTTTGGGTCTGAGCTTAGCTTCCAGTTTCCTTCAGGATATCTCAGGATATGTGGTATGGCCCTAGCTCCCTCACGGCTCTTAAGCTGACAAGCAAATAACTTGTCCCCCCCATTGTCGTCAAAGTACTGCCCCGCTTGTGTTAGTAATCTAGCTCTCTCAATTGTTTCAGTTGCCATATTGTTATATCGCCACTTTAAGCTTTGTAACCTATAATAGAGAGGCATGGAAGGGTTCTCCATATGATCCTTCTCCATGACAGCTATTTTTGCCTCTAGTCTAGTCTGTTCTAACTTCCGCAGTTTGTGGTGGTGACTGGAGAAGGCAACCGTTACTCCCCTAATAACTGCTTTGAGGGCTTCCCACCTGACTGCATGACAGGCTCCCCCTACCTTATTATGAAACAGGTAGTCTGCAATCCCAGCCCGTATGGCCTCTTTATATTATGTTTTTTTAAGAGAACTGCATCGAAACACCACGTCTTAGGGGGTAGTCGCACTCCCATCCCAAATATAGAGATCTGCAGAGGGGCATGATCAGATATACAAATATGTGCATATTGACAGTCATCTATTGTGCCCACTAGGGAGGCTGAAACTAGCAATCTGTCGATTCTAGGATATGAAGCATGGGTATGGGAGTAAAAGCTGTATATACATGCAGTGAGGTTGGAAATCCTCCAGCAATCTGTTAGCGTATACATGCTCATCAGACCCTCAAGAGCTTTGGCGCTTCTGGTGCAAGGCACGGGAGTAGGATTGGACCTATCAAGGACAGTATCAACAACACAATTATAGTCCCCCAAAGCACCCAAGGACCTGGTAACTCCACCATATCCAGCTGCAGCTTGGTGTAGAAGGAAGGGTCATCTTAGTTGGGGCCATAAATTGACACAATTGAAAAGGTCAGCCCATTGTGCATTTTAATGTGCAGGAGAGTATACCACCCATTTGGATCATTCTTGATGTCAGTCTCTACACCCGGGAAATTTTGCTTTAGCCAGACTGCAGTGCCCCATGCCTTGGCATTGATGCATGCACCATGCCACGTCCTGCCCCACCACTGTGGAGTTTTGGCCAGTTCCCCCTCCATCATGTTGGTTTCCTGCAATAACAGTATGCCCCCTTTTACTTTCCAAGCTCAGGCCTGCACCCTTCCTCGCTTAACCTTACTCTTTAGTCCATTCACATTCCAAGTAATTACATTCAGGCTATCGTCCATATTGTAATCGTAAACAGCCATCAATAATAGTTCCACCTACCCCTTTAGTGAGACAGTTCCGCCTACAGACACCCCTATGTTTACTGTACAAGTATAATGCCATTTCAGTGTGCTTCTCCATTTAGTTTGGGTAGGATTGAGGGATTCTAGTTGGTAAGTTCGTGACTGTGTGTTTGTAATTGGCTGTGTCTGAACCTTAAATTAAGATTAAGACTTAGTTTGGCTAAGCAGATTTACTGTGTGGTGGTGTTTTTATTTTTTACTCACAGGGATTGCTACTGTTTGTTGTTAACATTTCATTGCTTTATTTTTTCTCTGATTCAAATTGTTGTTGCTGGTATACCTTCTTCTGCATTATTACAAGGTGTGCCTACAGGTGTGTGCTAACAGATTACTGCTGTAATCTTCTGATTCAAATTGACTTTTGCAAGGTATATCTTCTGTTACTGCTTTATTTTTCTCTGGAGCAAAGTGTTTCTTACAGGGTATATCTTCTCTGAAATTATTACAGGTGGTGCTTTACAGGTTTACAGTTTTATCTAACATTAGGATAAGCTTTCAGGGTTACTGCATTTGTTGTTGACTGATTGTTTCTGCTCTTACCTCCTTGTTCTTTCGTCCGTGGTTCTTCTTTTTAGGCAGGAAAGGGCCCAGCCACCCACCCCATCCCCAACCACCCACCTTACACTCCTTTTATAGGGTCACAGTTGTGACATTTCCTGTGACAGAGCAGGAAGGGGCGGATCAGTGGGGCCTCACAAAATGATCTCATTTACAAGGCACTAGTAATTTAACTTGTTATAACAAGTTAAACAAAGCACAATTAAACCATTACTTGCATTTTTTTTTTTCCTTCTAATTACTCTGACTAGGTTACAAACCCAGCAACTTATTTGTAATGGATTTCATTAACTGCAGGTACTGTGGAACAATTTTCAGAAGGACAGTCTTACAGGATTTAGGACACTGTCCTACATGCTGGGCCTTTGAGATCTTAGATCTCAGCTCCGGGCAGCATGGGCAGAGATTGCACGCCTCAAATTTCATATTGAAGAGGAAATACATTATAAGAACCACCCGCCATTTCCCAGCATCCAACAGAAAAACCTCGGACAGAGAGGGTAGTTGGTCCAGGAGGTTGGCAGGTGGTTAGGAGGAGCAAATCAGGTGCCCCATCACTCTCTGCTCTCAACACATTACCTCCAAAACCATATAAACACTACAAACAGGTATCTGCCTCTATCTCTGAAATCAAATAAAGAGGCAGAAGACACTTCTGGAAACAGGACACTTTCTGGCACAGAAACAACTGCAACAATACTCACCCAAATCAGGAACCAAAACTAAACAAGCACAAAGGAAATCAAAAACTTCTGATCATAGGAGACTCCATGATTCGGAGTTGATACCCATCTCCAGCCAGGGTGATGGTCAGATGTCTCCCAGGTACATCAGCATGGAGAGACACTGCCGCATTATAAATTGTTCACAAAGCAGGAGAAAACATTGATGTCCTAGTACACACATAGGGACTAATAGATCTAGCCAACCCGGTCAGTTGTGGAGACCAAGGAACCTGACTAGGCTGGGTGACAAACTATCATCTATTTCGTCCGGCATCTCCTTCTCTGAGATCCTGCCAGTCTGGGAGAAGGGCAGATGGACGGAAGGTCAGAGAAGGAGATAGGGAGCTAAACCGTGGCTCAAGGACTGGTGCCAGAAAAAGGACACAGATTTGTAGGAACTGCAACAGTTCTGGGAGCAAAGTTCTTTAAATTTGATGGACTGCATCTGACTAAGGAGAGTCAGTGCATTGGGGCAGAAGTTTGGCGTCTTTGCAGAATATTTAAACTAGCAAATGGGGAGAGGGTGCAGCACCCCATCGTCGAATGGAAAACACCCCTCCCCTCAGCTAGTGGTCAAACAGGAATTCAAGCGTGTTTGCCGTTCATTTGCATCACCAGGTAAGAAAAAGGTTTGTCTCCCCATACGATGCACAGGGTAATGCCAAACTTCACCCAACAACTAACACACCAAAATCTGGCCAATGGAAAATCATGTACACAAATGCTCACAGCCTGGGAAATAAGATCCCAGACCTGCAGGCAATAATGTCAGAGGCTAAACTGGACATAGTAGCAATTAGTGAGGCGTGGTTTACCAGTAACCACCTTAGGAGACTTCAGTACCTGGCTATGTATTGTTCAGAAGAGACCGAGGTGCAAAAAGGGGAGGAGTGGCCCTGTATATTAATGAAAATATCAAAGCTACAGAAATTCAGAATACACATAATGAGCCAGAAGAACTGTGGGTCACCCTGGAAACAGGAAATGGGACAGCCATAAGAACTGGGGTTGTCTACAGGCCCCCAGACCAGAGGGAGGACATAGACACATTACTGTTAGAAGATATACAAACATGACAGCTAAAGGGAGGTTCTGATAATGGGAGACTTCAACATGCCAGATACAGATTGGTCAATACCAGCAGGAACATCGGCCAGAACTAGACACATAGTGGATTCCCTGCAGGGAGGGCCTCAAACAACTGGTACAGCAACCCACAAGAGACAGGGCTATCCTAGATCTAGTACTGACTAACAAGAAGGGATCACAGATCTCCAGGTAGAAGGTCACCTGGGGCCAGTGACCATCACATGGTATGGTTCAATTTGGCTACTACATCTAAATCATCCCATTCAAGGCAAAAATATGGGACTTCAGAGGAGCTGACTTTGATAAGATGGCCAACAGAGTTAAGCTAGCCCTGGCAAAAGAAACACAGGTGAGGAGGTACAGGCAAAGTGGGCAAGCATTAGGATACAATACTTGAAGCAACATCCCATTGTGTTGAACAGAAAAGGAAGTGTAAAGAAGAAGGAAACCACTTTGGTTCTCAAATACAATAGCAGAAAAGGTCAGAGCCAAAGGCTGGCCTTCAGAAAATATAAGGAACACAGCGGGATGAAGATAGGGAGGCATACCAAACTGCCCTAAGGAAGCAGGTAAGGCAGTAAGGCAGGCAAAGTCCCAAACTGAGGAAACACTAGCACGGACAGTAAAAGAAGGTGACAAGACTTTCTATAGATACATTAGTGAAAGGAGAAAGTCCAGAGGTATTACTAAGCTTAATGGAGAAAAGGAGCATGTGAGGAGGAGGACCCTGTAAAGGCATCTATCCTAAATAGATACTTTGCTCAGTATTTACTGAAGAGAAGGTAGGGCAGGGCCCACACAGCTCAGCATCATGGACACAGCGGGAGGGAGGTGAGCACTACTCCCTTCACAAAAGAGAGGTCCTACAAGAGCTTGCTAAGCTCAGGGTGGATAAGGCAATGGGACCTGATGGCATACATCCCAGGGTACTTAAGGAGCTAAGGAGGAACTAGCAGAGCCTTTAGCAGAATTGTTTAGTGAGTCTCTGAGCACAGGAGGGTCCCAGAAGACTGGAGAAGGGCTCATGTGATCCCACTCCACAAGAGTGGTAGCAGGGAGGAGGCGGGGAACTACAGACCGGTCAGTCTTACCTCAGTAGTGGGCAAGATTATGGAGGCCTCCTTAAGGAAAGGATAGTGCAACACCTGGAATCCATAGGGGCACAGGATCCAAGACAGCATGGGTTTACAAAGGAAGGTCCTGTCAAACTAATCTCATAGATTTCTTTGACTGGGTAACCAGAGTGGTGGACCAAGGGGAGCAGTTGATGTCGCCTACCTTGACTTCAGCAAAGCTTTTGACACTGTTCCACATAGAAGATTGATAAATAAGCTAGGTAGGCTGGGGTGGGTCAGAAGTTGGTCAACTGGGTGGCAAACTGGTTGACTGGCAGAAAACGAGAGTGGTGGTAAATGGTATACAGTCAGAAGAGATGCAAGTCACAAGTGGGGTACCTCAGGGATCAGTCCTGGGGCCAGTCCTATTCAACATCTTCATTAGTGACCTCGCAGATGGACTAGAGGGTAAGGCTTGTCTGTTTGCAGATGACACCAAGATCTGCAACAGAGTAGATGATCCAGATGGGGTGGGCAGAATGAGAAGAGATCTGGATAAACTAGCAGAATGGTCAGAAGAGTGGCAACTGGGATTTAATGCAAAGAAGTGCAAAATCATGCACATAGGGAAGAGAAACCCTGAAGCCACTTATAGGCTGGGAGGGAGTTGCTAGCAGTCACAAAGGAAGAAAGAGACTTGGGCATCATCATCACTGATGACCTAAAATCATCAAGCAGACCTCTAAAGAGTAGGTAAGGCTAGGGGGTGTTAGGATGTATTAGTAGGGGTATCACAAGTCGTAAGAGGTAATAATCCTCTGTACAAGACATTGGTTCTAGGCCCCATCTGAGTACTGCGTGCAGTATTGGAGGCCACACCTTCACAAGGACATTAACCAAATTGAGGCAGTCCAGAGAAGGGCAACTCAAATGGTGCAGGACTGCATCAGAAGACATATGAGGACAGATTAACGGAGCTCAATATGTATACCCTTGAGCAAAGGAGGGAGAGAGGTGATATGATCGAGACATTTAAACACCTTAAGGGCATAAACAAGGTGAAAGAGTCTAACATGTTTAAATATAAGAAAAATAGCAGGACAAGAGGACACAGCATGAGATTAGAGGGAGGCCGATTAAGGGGAATGAGGAAATTTTTTCACAGAAAGGGTGGTAGATGCATGGTGAATGGCTACTCACAATAGTGGTGGCTATGAATACAGTGCAGGGCTTCAAACAGGCATGGGATAGGCATAAGGGAGCAATACAAATGACTATGAATAGATAGGTCACTGACAGAGCAAAGGCCGATGGCACATTTATAAGGTAGAAAAGAAATGGGCAGACTGGATGGGCCTTGCGGTCCTTATCTGCCGTCAACTTCTATGTTTCTATGTTTCTATGTTTCTAAATGCAGGCATCATATTACAGGGATTAGTGTTGTTTGAATTTGAAGTCCTTTCTTAACTGCCATTTCAGCGTGCTTCTCCATTTAGTTTGGGCAGGACTGAGGGATTCTAGCTGGTAAGTTTGTGACTGTGTGTTTGTAACTGGCTGTGTCTGGACCGTGGTGAGTGAAGTGAGGAGCCACTGCCAGAGGACTCCTTGGCTGATTGTTTTTGGACATAGCCTGCGGTGTAATACCACCCTGCAACCCATCCACCTCAGGGTTCACCCTACAGTTATAGGGTAGGTCCCATAGGACCTTGCAACATCCTGCACCCATATAGGAAGTAGCAAAGACAGAAAAAAATACATTTGGGAGATAATGAATAGGCATCTAAAGCAGACAGTAGATTGAGGAGGGAAACAGACACTATGGGAGTGGTGCAGTGCAGTGGTTGTGGAGCAGCAGTCTTCAGGGAGATGTTCTGGAGGCTGCGATGCTGCCCTATCTGCAGGCACCTCTCAGGGCTGAGGGAGGAGGCTGCCTGTCTCTGAGCAGAGTTGGCCAGGCTGCAGGCGGCATCCACCACCCCCCCAATAGACCACCGGGTCTACAGCCTGAATCTCAAAGGATGCCCAGGAAGAAGAGTGACTAGACCACAGTGGGCTCTGGGAGGGTGAGGGGGGTGGTCAAAAGCACATCCCCCAACCATTTCCACTTAGTAACTCCTACACTGTTTTGGAGGAAGAGGAAAGCCCCACTCAGGAACCCAAGGCTGGGACCAGGAAAGACGGGCGGGTCCCCCAGGATGAAGCCCCAGGGAAAGGAGGCAAGGGACCCCAGAGAAGGGGAGAGCTTTTTCTAGTGGAAGACTCTATTGTCCAGGGAGTGGAGTTAGGGACACCTAGCGGGGGGGAGAGAGGGAGGTCAAGTGCATCCCAGGAAGCGCTGCATGGAGGGTTGGGTAGCGGATTCATAGGATCACTAGGGCAACAGCTAGGAGACAGCAGCTGGATGTCATTGTCCACCTGGGGACCAATGACCTGGCAGGGAGAAGGGTGGAGTTAGCCAGAGTCCAGGAGGATTTCAGGAAGCTGGGGGAAACCTGAAACAGATGGTACACTCAGTCTCATTCTCAGAGGTGCTACCTGCCCTGGGGCACAGGGGAGATTAGGGCACACCACATCCATACCTTCAACTCCTGGTTGAAGGATTGGTGTGGAAAAGAGGGTTTTGGCTTCGTAGGGGACTGGGGCCTGACCTGGACAGATGCAAGCTTATATAAGGAGAATGGCCTGCATCTGTCCGAGAAGGGTACTTTGGCCCTTAGTGAGAAGTTGAAATGCTTCAGCTGCGAGCATTTACTATTGTAATCAGATCTTATTTATTTAACTGTTGTGGTCTGTTTTACTGTTGTCAATTTTAATATCTGATAGTTGTATTGTTCATGTATGGCACCCAGAGCCTCCGGGATTGGGCACCTGGAAAAATAAAATTTGCCTTGCCTTATCCTTGCCATTTAAACTGGTCAGGGGAGAGCCAGAAGGGGCAGGAGGCTTAAGAACACCCCCCCCATGGGAACATGCAGGAAAACAAGTTGCCAACAGATACAGCTGAAGCAGGCAGGGAGGGGCAGGTAGGCAAAGAGTGTATAACAAGTGATACTGTAAAACATGGAAGGTCCTGTTAACAAATGCCCGTAGCCTAGGAAATAAGGTTCCAGACCTGGAAGCCTTGTTGGCGGATTCAGACCTTGATACAGCAGCAATAACAGAGATGTGGTACTCTGCTAAGTATGGCTGGGAAGTCAATATAGCAGGCTATACACTGTTAGGGAGGGACAGGGAGGGTAAAAAGGGTAGGGTGGGTGGCTCTGTACATCAGAGATGGTATAAAGGCTACAGAAGTTCAGGGAAGACAGGGGAGGGTGAGGCAATGTGGGTCACCCTGGAGCCAGGGAATGGAATAGCAATAGCAATATGCACAGGGGTGATCTATGGACCTCTGACACAGAGGGAGGAAGCTGAAAGGAAACTAGTGGAGGACATTCACAACATGGCAGCTAAAGGTGAAATCCTGCTACTGGGGGATTTCAATATGCCAGATATGGATTGGACCACCCAGGTGGCTGCTTCAGCCAGAACCACAGCCATTCTAGAATCCCTGCAGGAGGTAGGACTCAGGCAGCTGGTGCATGAACCAACCAGGGACAAGTCGAGTCTGGACCTGGTATGGACCAATGGGAACAGAGTCAAAGAAATACAGGTTGAAGGGCAGCTGGGGTCCGGTGACCACTGCATGGTGTGGTTCAGCATGGCAACATGGACTCAAATATGCCACACAAGGGCAAAAGTATTAGATTTTAGGAAGGTGTATTTCACTGAAATGGGTAGATGTATATAAGCTGTCCTTGGGAAGGAAGAGGTAATACAGGGAGTGGAGGAACAATGGGAGCAACTGAAAGGAACCATAGTGGGGATAACAAACCAATACGTTAGGATAGTGAACAAAGGGAAAAGAAGAAGGAAACCACTATGGTTCTCTAAGGAGGTGGGGGACAAAGTCAGGGCTAAAAGACTGAGTTTCAGTAAATATAAGGGGACCCAAAGGGAGGAGGACAGGGAGGTGTACCTTGAATGTCTAAGGGAAGCAGGGAAGGCAGTTAGGAGAGCTAAGGCACAGATAGAGGAGGGTTTAGCATGGTCTGTGAAAAAAGGGGACAAGGCATTTTACAGGTAAGTCAGCGAAAGAAGAAAAAACGGGAGGGATTGTGAGGCTCAAAGGGCAGGAGGGACAGTGTAAGGATGGGGATCTGGACAAGGCAGAAATACTGAACAAATACTTCTGCTCAGTATTCACTAGGGAGGGGGAAGGTCAAGGACCACAGATGGGTAGCAAAGGCAGTGGGGGTTGGGAGTGGACACCAGTCCATTCACAGTGGAGACAGTTCTGGAAGAACTCACAAAGCTGAAGGTGGATAAAAGGCCATGGGGCCAGACGGCATCCACCCATGGATATTAAGGGAGCTGCGAAGGGAACTGGCAGCACCTCTGGCAGCCCTGTTCATGGAGTCACTCAACACGGGTGTCATTTCAGAGGACGGGAGGAGGGCATATGTAGTCCCAGTGCACAAAAGCGGCAGTAGGGAGGAGGTGGGGAACTACAGGCCAGTCAGCCTCACTTCAGTGGTGGGAAAGATCAAGGAGACAATGCTGAAAGAAAGGACAGTGGCACATTTGAAATCCAGGGGTGCCCAAGATCTGAGGCAACATGGATTCACAGCAGGAAGGTCAACAAATCTGATAGATTTTTTTGATTGGGTGACTAGGGAAGTAAATCAGGGAGGGGCAGTAGACGTCGTCTACCTAGATTTCAGCAAAGCCTTCAACACTGTCACATATAGAAGGCTGGTTAACAAGATGGGTAGTCTGGGCATGGGAGACAAGGTGGTAAAATAGGTTAGGAACTGGTTAACAGACAGGAGACAGAGGGTGGTGGTAAATTGGGTACAATCTGGGGAGAGGGGGAGTGACCAGTGGGGTACCACAGGGATCAGTCCTGTTCAACATCTTCATTAATGACATTGCAGAGGGGCTAGAAGGAAAGGTCTGCTTGTTTGCAGATGACACCAAGATCTGTAACAAGGTGGATACTCCAGAAGGGGTACAGAAAATGAAGAGGGACCTGGAGAAGCTTGAAAGATGGTCAGGGATGTGGCAACTGAGGTTCAATGCAAAAAAGTGCAAAATAATGCACCTGGGTAGAGGGAAGCCTGGGGAGAGCTACAGGTTCTCAGAGAGGAGCTGACTGTCACCAAGGGAGGAAAGGGACCTAGGGGTTATCATCTCTGATGACCTTAAGATATCAAAGCAGTACGCAAAGGTGGCAGGGAGCACCAGTGGCATGCTGGGGTGCATAGGCAGGGGTATCACTAGCAGGAGGCAGGAGGCGGTGATGCCATTGTATAAAACATTGGTAAGGCCTCACCTGCAGTACTGCATACAATTCTGGAGGCCACACCTGCGCAAGGTCATAAATAAGGTGGAGACTATCCACAGAAGGGCGACAAAGATAGTGCAGGGCTTGCACCACAAAACATATGAGGAGAGACTAAGGGACCTCAATATGTACTCACTGGAGGAGAGAGTAGGGCGACATGACTGAAACTTTCAAGTACCTCAAGGGCATAAACATGGTGCAGGTGGGGGACCTTTTCCAAAGTAGAAAAAGTACTAGAACAAGGGGGCACGATATGAAATTGGAGGGGGATAGATTAAGAGGTAATATGAGGAAGTTCTTTTACACAGAAAGGGTAGTTGATGCTTGGAATAGTCTGCTAGAGGAGGTAGTGGGGGCAAGCACAGTGGAGGGGTTTAAGCATGTCTGGGACAGACACAAGGG
This sequence comes from Neoceratodus forsteri, assembly GCA_016271365.2. NCBI lineage: Eukaryota > Metazoa > Chordata > Ceratodontiformes > Ceratodontidae > Neoceratodus > Neoceratodus forsteri. The sequence continues at coordinate 1,232,434,530 of CM028130.1, forward strand.
AACCGCGAGAGGGGAAGGAGTGATGAAAAGCCATTGATCACATAGGATCAGTGGCCACATACAATGTATAGGGTCTACGAGCAGACTGGATAGGCCTGGAGGTCCTTATCTGCTGCCAATTTCTGTGTTTCTATGTTTCTAATACTGTTAATAATGCCTCCAACTTCTGTAACTGTAAAATGTGCACCTTCCCTCCCCAACCCATAACACAACTGGTAACAACCAACAAGAACAACAAAGAAATAGAAATTGTTGGCAGATAAGGACTGCCTGGCCCATCTAGTCTGCCCGTAAGCCCTTGTACTGGATTACTGCTATAATATGATGGTACCCCTCTCTCCCAATCCCAAACCAAGCTAAAAATAGCCCGGTACATCTTTCCCAATGAACAACTGTGGTGAACCTGGTAGTCCATGGTTGTAGGTGGGGCACCTCTGCACAACACTCCTTACACAGGTTGAATAAGACAGCTTACAATGGTCACCAAATTGATCATCTGCCCCAACTTAGAAGCAGAGGCTTTACTTCAGAACAAAACTGACTGATTTTTTTTCCTTTTCTTTTTCCAGGCAAACCTCTCATTAGCACAGACCGGAATACCAAAGCAGGAAGGGATGACGGGCAAAACCAGTCAAATGGTTTTGTGATTTCTCAGATCAGTTCAATAAATGTCTGACTCAGCCCCCAGCAAATAAGAGACCACCGGCTCAAAAGCATGTTACTCAAGGCCCAGCAGAGAACCTCTGGGACTCTGGGAGACTGATCCCTGAGAAGGCACAACTACCAGTTGTCCATATAAAGTAGCTGCTGGAGTATATCAATGCCGGTGAACACGAGGTCAACAAGGGTTTATGACCCTGATAAAGGGGCTGGTAAGTTGCCCAATGAGAACTCGGACTTCCTTTGTGCAGCACATTGTTTAAGCCAGCAATGATCACCCCAATGGTCACCCTGGTAATATAAGGCCACTCCCCCCCCCCGGCACCCCAAGGCAGAACTAGAGGGATGGGACCCATACATGCTGAACTTTATTATTGAGCCAACACATACATAAAGAAAAAAGAATGAAATCCAAACCCAGTTTATATTCTGCATTATGAAATTGACAAAAGCCACTGTCAGCACCTTTTGATCATGCGCCAGCCACAGTTTAATCGTATCCAATTGGAAATGCGCTATGTTGGGAGCTCCACCCATTGAAAACTACAATCCCAATCAATACATCTTCGTGGTCGGGGGAGCAAAATAAACTGTATAGGTTATCTCTCGGGCGCGTCAAAAGTCCAATAGTCCTTTTTCAACTGTAATGCTCAAGGCTTGGCATTGAAGCTGTCAGACTGGCCCAGGACTTCTACAAAGTCTGCTATGCTAGAAAGAAATAGTAAATTGCTCTAAATGGTGTACTGTTGCAAGAGTATGCAGCAAAAACTTACTTTAAAAAAGAGGCAATTGATGTAGATAACATAGGGATCATTACATGACCCACGGGAACAATCAAACGGTTCGGGGATAGCGGCATCAGCTGCTGGGCGGGAACTCCAGGACAGTGCTGTGCTAGCACACTGGCTTCCATGTCTGGCACAAGAATACGCCCATCAAAAATAAGTACAGGAACCCAGGTTAGTGCCCCACCTTCACCAGCTGACTGGCAGTATAGCTAGAGGTTAGAGTAACAAGCTGTAAATCAGCTTGGTACATCCAGCAAACCTGGGTTTGATTCCCACAACCTCTACTTGCATACTGTGTGACTCTGAGCAAGTCGCTTAACCACCCAGTGCTCCCGGGTTGCCCCTGAAAACAGGCACTTGTGCCTAGTAGGCTTTACCTGGTGGTTACCAAAAGAATAAAATAAAATAAAAAAATTAAAATAAAGGTATTCTTACCTCTCCCCATACTCAAATTGTTGGGCCAGTTTCTCAAACTGCTCGTCTGCCTCCCATTGCAGCATCTTTTGTATTTACAAATGCTTCAGCTTCTCTATAATCACTGAAGAAATATGAGGGTTTGCCAGGTCTGCTGATCCGAAGGCAAGAAGGACACAGGTGGGTGAACTCCCATCCCTCGGTATGCATGGTGGACTTGACGATGTTGAACTTCTGCCTTCTTGATTGAAGCTCCTGACTGTAGTCTTGAAATCCGTTAACACGTCCGCCCTTCAGTACCATTGGCCCGTGTTTTTTAGCTGCTTAGAGAATTTCTTCTTTTTCTATAAATCTTAGGTATTTTTTTTTACCAATTATTTTACCAGGTGAGACACACTAAGCTGAAAGCTTGTTTGCAGGTGCAACCTGGGAGCACGAGGAAGTTAAGTGACTTGCTCAGGGTCACACAGTATGCAAGTGGGGGCTGTGGAATTCAAACCCAGGTCTCCAGATTTGCAGCTCAGAGCTTTAAACAACTGCGCCATACTGCCTCCTTTTTATTAGGAAGTGCCGCGACCATGCAGTACCACCTTTCTGGGAGCCCATGCTGTGTGCTCACTCAATCTAAAATGCCAGCTCCTGCTGCTCTAGCCCCAGATGCTCAACCAGGATCTGTTGTATAGTGGGTCCAGGATCCCACACATTGATGCCTTCCGGCAAGCCCACCAGGCGGATATTGGATATTCGGCTCCTGTTTTCTTGTTCATCAACTTGTATTTTGAGATCTGCTACTGTGGTATTGAGGTATTCATGATCCTTTGACAACCCAGCCATTTTGTCTTTCAAGTCACTGATGCATTGTTCCGACTCTGTGCGCCTCGTGGCATGCACACCGACTGTTTCAGACTACAACTATACAGTGCTCTGGACATGTATAATCGGTGCCAAAATATTTTCAAAGCCAGCCCGCATCTCATTTTGTAGACCAGTGATCACTGCAATTAGTAGGCAATCACTGTTCAGCCGTGAGGTTCCCGCCAGATGCCATGCCTCTTGTGCGGGTGCGGCCTTCTTGTGCTGGGTCCACTGAGATTTGCGATGGTTTTACAGATTCAAAGTTCAAAACTGCCTGCTTTTTTAGTGATTTCCGAGAGGCCATTGAGTTTGCCCTTCTGTCTAGCAATTAATTAGGTACCCGTAGTCAGTTTCATTCTATAACTAGCTGTTATAGATTGGTGCCCGTGAGGCAGCTCTAAAGACAACCATCATCTTGCCCAATAAAGCCATGCCCCCCAAACAGTACATCCTTGAGCAAAGAAAAAGTGTCACTCATCTACACAGCATAATGCTAAGAAACAAATTCTCTAAAACTGGAAAGATCCAATACCCCCCAGTGGTTTAATTGCATGACTGCCTGTACCAATCTGATAGACTCTATCTTAATTTAGAAGGAAAATCAAAAGAATTTCATATGACTTGGGATCCCTTTTTACAGTACCTAGGGAAAGATGAGCTAGCAATATTGAACTAGCTCTATTAAGTCTAGGCTCCTTTTGCTCCTCTGCATCTGGCAGCGAACCATTTGGTCCCTTGAAGTAACGTGGACTTCGGCCGGTGGGGGTTGGGGGCTCCATCTGAGAAACTACCTAGAAATATGATGATTAACACTAGTTTCCTTCAAGCTGTTAGCAGAAGATATGCTTTTAACTGCTTCCCAAATAAAAAAATGTTTTTTAAAAAAGATGATTTTGCCGGCGTTTAACTTATACAGATGTAGTGTATAGCGTTGCCCCACAGTCTACAGTTGCAAGGCTAGACCAGTTTTTCATTTCTTCTGCCGCTTTGCCCTTAGTGCTCATCTTTCACCCATCACTGCTCTCTCTGTGCTGATCTTGCTTTCCCTTCCCTTGAGATCCATCATCTATCACACTGTTCCTCCTTCCTCACCAAACGCTGGCTTGCCACTATTCCTACGTACTTCACCTCTCTCCTTAACCCTGCCATATCGCCATCCTACTTCCTCCGATCATCTGTAGTTCATTTCTTTCATATTCCTCATAGTAAATCTGTAGCTGATCAGGCTGCTTTCTGTATCTGCCTTCCAACACTGTGGAACAATTTTTCTCCCCCTATTCATCACTCTGCCTCCCTGCACACTCTCAAACCACACTTACAGACACACTGCACTAAAGCATGCACCTACACTATTCTTCTTCCTCTTTTCTCCACATTACAATAACCCATGCCCTATTCACCCCCACACTATTTACTCATCTTGCCTCTTACTCTATTGTATAGGTTAAAACAGTGTACTCTGTAATCTGAATTCTACGCCACCATGATTCTGTGTCAAATATCTCCCCATACTTTGGCAGCATGCTCCTCTAACTCTCATCCTGGCTACCCCATAACTAATGTTTTTTGTATACTTTTAACATTTTATTTCACTCACTGTAAACTATTACTTGTGCTTTGCTTTTGTTTGTGTACATGAAGCCAGCATCACTAATTGTTATTGGTGGTTCACTCCCAGCTGTATCTGCTCCCCTGGGCTGCAGCTATTTACACTGAGATTGTGAAGCCCCCAGCTTGAAGTCAACAGACAGGTGGAAGGCCATGAAGTTCCAACCTCCACAGCTAGAGAAGCTAGGGTCTCCACTGTGACCTGAAGCAGTCCAAGCTCTGTCAGAGTAACCCATGATTATGTCCAGCACAAAGCATGCTGTCTGCCAGGATATTAAAACGTATCGTTTAGATTTTAAAATGTTTTAACTTAAAGAGAGTTTGTTACTTTTGGTAAAAACTTGAAAAATATAATATTTAGACAAGTCAGCCTATTTTATAGATGTTTCTGTATTAGTACTTCTCTTATTCTTCATTAATAGGTTAGCTTACTGTACATGGCTGCAGAACCCTTGTCCCCTATAGCCAGTCTCCATCTGCTGCTTGATCCTTTGCTGAAGTTACAGTTTTCTGGTGACATCATAATTCTTTGCACAGCAACAAGCTGATGTAATAAACAGAATTATGGCTTTAGCAAAGGATCAAGAAGCCGAACCAGACCAACTGCTGTGGAAAAGGATCCTGTTTCTGTGCAAATCACCCAAGTAATTAGTAACAAAGGGAAGAAAAAAAAACAGGAAATCTATAAAATATAAGCTGAATTTTGTTTAAAGAGCAGCTGATGCCTTTGGAAAAACTTTGGAAAACATAATATTTATACGCATTTCAGCTTGTTTTTTATAAATATTCTATAGATTTCACATCTACATTATCTATTACTGAAGAAATTCTCACAAAAACAAGATTTTATTGCTAAGAGTTCATCTGCCTCTATAGGTTATTTCATACTTGAAATTATAATGCTCTGTTGTGACAACACAGTCTGTTGCCATGAGGATAACTGTGATGTCACAAGCAGAGTATTATGACATCAGGTTGGGAGGAGGCAATAGGAGCTGATGAACCCTCAAGGAACAACTATTGTTTTCATGCATAAGATCTCAGTATTAAGTAATGGGTGTCATGATCCCACTCCTGAGGATCAGGTCCTCTGAGCTCACAGTGCCCACCCCTATGCGCAATCCGTGACAGGGAGGGGGAAACAGAGGATACCTGCTTCGTGTCCATCTAAAGTGCTCACTGAATTCACAACTGAACACTCATCACAAAGTCCCAGGGTCCCCTCTTTACTCTGGATCAAGGTACAATAATAGTCTTGAGTCTTGTAGCCAATTATAAACTCTTCTTGGCTGTTACACAAAGGGGGAAGATCCAGGCATTACAACCTCTTCAGGGTAGAGTTGTAACCCTAATTCTGCCTTCTCCCACAAGGCATGCAATAACCTGGTTCAAATCCCCATAGACCCTTCCTTGAGACTTCGGTATTCACTCTGTCTTTAACCAGACTTTCCCTTTTCAGACCCTTTGTTCAATTTGGTAGCTTATGATGGCACCCTTAGCAATAACAGTTTAGTCACAGATTATTACTAAAAATTCACACAATCACACATGCAATACAGAAATCTTGCTCAGGTAGGTTTCATAAACAAAACAAATGTCTTTACTAAATAACTAAATAATTATCATACATTACAACAAAAAGGTCTGATCAATTTGGTTACAGAGTAACACAAATAAAAAGTGGACATGTACATACAAAAAAAACCTGCCTTAAAACTGTTAGCTACATTTTACCTTAAGTTTGTAGTGGATTGAAGTCCAGGAAAAGTAACTGAAAGTTTCAGTTTCCTTTCATGGCAGTCTTGCTTCTTGTGTGTCAGGAGAAGAGTGTCCCTTAAAGATGTTCAGCAAAATGAGAGAGAGAGAGACCCTGGTTTTCAAGCTCTTTATATAGTGTCTAACTTTTAGGCCAGTAGATGTCACTCTTGTGCTTTCCCAACAAGAAAAATTTTCTGACTACCTTGTGATGTCATACTTCCCCGACAATTATGCCACCTGTAAGAGAATTCCCAATAGTCTGCCAGAATGGATATTTCTGTCCTTTCCTTTCATCTCATCAAAGGCAATATACCATGACAGTTTCCTGGGACCAAAGCTTCCTGCCTTTGAGGTAAAAAAGGGGCTATCTCCTGAACATTTTATTTACATCTGTTTCCTTCAGTTAGTTAACCAGGGAAATACCCTTTGACCAGCTACCCCCAAGTCTTTGACAAGTAACTGTCAGCTTCCTGGCAAGCAAGCTGGTTCCTATCAGGTCAGAGAAAGGTCAAGCATTTTAAAAGAAATCCAGTCTCTCTCACTATCCTATGAGACCTTGTCATCCATTTTCCTTGGGGCAATTTAAACATACACAAAATATAACAGAATATAACACCATGCATCTGACTGGCAGTGGTATAGCTCGCCACAATGGGAATAAGAAATAGAGAGTTAATGGGATATATAAGCTTCTTTGTGCCAAAATATTATGGTTTTCAAAGTTCTTCTAGAGGTGTCAGTGGCTCTTTAAATATTATGTTTATCACAGTTTTCTCAAAAGTGGAAAACTCACTGTAAGAGATTTTCCTGTTGCTCTAAGGAAAAGTGAGAAAAATAGCATTTTAATTGGGCCAGATACTTAAACAGTTAGCACTGCACTAACAGGATTGGTGCCACACTAACTGTGAATAGCATGACTGACAGCCTGTTAGGAAGGTCACTGTTATGTACAGACATACAACACAGTGCTAACAGGTGCCATGTGCCTATGCAAATAAAAGCAGAGTGTGTGCACTGGGTAGGAATATTAATATTTATTGTAACCTTCTCTGGTAGTCTAGTGGCACCCATCCTCCCCCACACACAATTCCTATCCAAAATAGTGGAGGGTAGTGGACATACTCTCACTCCGTAAGGGAGGGACAAGGATCAACCATATAACTACTGACTTGCCATTCTTACCTCTATAGTGGATAAACTGATGGAAACACTAGTAGTCAAAGAGAACCTTGTGGACTATCTGGAGAGCAATGGACAGGATAGTAAACAGCACAGGTTCATAGGAGGGAGGTCTTGTCAAACCAACCTGATAATATTCTTTGACTGGGTAATGAGGGTAGTGGATAAGGGCCACACTATGGATTTACTCTCCACTGGTTTCAGCAAGGCTTTCAACTCAGTGCCTCACATAAGGCTGCTGAAGAAGCTAGAGGATCTGGGTGCAGTGAAGGATGACAGATGGGTGGGAGACTGTCTGGAAGGGAGATAGCAAAGGGTTGTGGCTGATGGAGTCAGATCAGAAGAAAGGGAAGTCATGAGAGGGATGCCACAAGGATCGCTCCTGGGTCCAGTCATACAAACATATGAATATGCCGCAGATAAAAGCCTTATGGTCTGTCTTGACTGCTCGAGTGGGCAGGTCCCCCCTTGTTTTTACATAGGGACAGACCCCTTCCCCAAATCCCCCCAACCCAACCCTCCTCAAATTCTCCTCCTCCTCCTCCACCAGAAACTTTCCCTTCATTCTGCCCCATCCTCTCTTGAAGCTATCCACTGTCTTCAGGGAGACACCTCCTCTGGCAATTCATTGCACTTGGCCACCACTCTCTTGGTGAAAAAGTGCCTCCTCATTTCTCTCTTAAATCTTCCCCCTACAAGCTTTAGGCTATGCCCTCTAGTGGACTTGTTCCCACTTAGACTGAAGAGGCCCTCCGTATTCACCCTATTAAATGCTTTAAGATATAGGAAGATCTTAATTATGTCCTTCTTTCTCCCTTCTGCACTTTTTAGCATTGAAGCCTAGCTGCCAAATGCCAGACTACTTCTCTAACCTAGCCAGGTCTTCCCTAAGTTCTTGTCTCCCCTCCCACAAAGCTTTCTGTCACCCGTGAACAGGCAGATTTTACCTTTACCACATGTGCAATTCTCCAGTCCCAGGGCACACTCCTGGTCTTCAGAGAGGTATTAAATGGGTCTGCCAGGGGGCCCACCAGCACATCCATCAGTTCCGTTAGGATTCTTGAGTGCTCAGTACCTTTAAGCTCTAATGCACCCTGCCTACCTCTATTGCACCATCCATGACTACCCCCTTCCTCATTCCCACCCCTCTGCTCCTCTGTAGCACTGGTGCATCTTTCTCTTCACTGAAGATGATGCAGGAATACTTGTTAAGTACCTCAGCTTTCTCTTCACTTCCTTCTACCCAACTCCCTCCTTTTTTAATCTGACAATCTCATCTTTAATATCCCTCTTCTCCCTTATATATTGGAAGAAGGCCTTCTCACCAAATTTTACTACCTCTGCCAGACGTAATTCTGTTGTAGCCTTTGTCTCTGTAACTGCTCTGTTTGCCACCCTTGATTTAACACAACAGGCCTCTCTATCCTCCTCATTCTGAGTACATGTGTACTTCCAGAAGGACTCTTTCTTTTCTCTTTTCACATTTGCCACTTCCTTTCCAAACCAGCAGTTTTTTTTAGTCTTATGTAACCCCTAGGTGGCACTATCCCAAGGGCTACTACCCCTGCCTGCTTGGCTAGTAGCAGGTTAGAGGCCTGAGTTCTGAAACAGGTGCCTTCACCCGGAGGTCAGGGTTGGTAGTGGTCAAGCTAACCTGGGCACAGCCTTCTGGGACACTGTAACCCCTCTTTCCCTCTAGTGGCCTGAACACTGTACAATAATCACTTTCACAATACTCCTGGTATACCACACAAGTACCCACACTGTTTGCACTTACCACCAGGGCTGGTTCCTCTGGCTCAACCCTGGGGACCCCCTGTAAAACAAGGTTATGCACAATATATAGCAACAGTATAGTACTTTGAGCACAAACTGGAACCACAGTCAGACTACATGCAGAAAAAGTTAGATCTGATTTATGCAGGGGACTTGGACAAGGAAAGGGTGAAATCAGGTTAATTAGCTTAAAGGTTATATCAATCAAGCAGTTATGCATGCGCTTTGAGTCCCCCCACACAGTCACACCTCTGGGTACCCAGGTGGAGAAGAGATGGGCTAGTCAGGATCACTGCCCAGGGTTGGCTGGCGTCACAGCTGGTTGGGGCCCTGTGATGGAAAACACAACACGCACAGTGCACACTATTTGTAATCCAGAGCCAGAGGGCTCAGTTCATAAAGGAAACGAAACAACAAGACAATCAGATGACACACTCAGACTAAGCTGTTGTTGCAGGGAGCTACGCTGGTATTTACTCAGAACACCCAAGACTGGACATAGGCTGGACAAAAATCGAGACTGCAGGTGGTTGATCTGGAATGCCAGGAGAAGCAGGGCCAACACGAGCCGCCAAGGTGTCGTTCCTGTTCAAGCATGGCGCAGGGGGCTGATCCCCAGGCAGGTCTCTCACCGATGGCTTCTCTGTGCAGCGGGTAGTCTGGCTGGGTCAGTCTGGCAAGGCCCAGACCGCATGGAGACAAATTCGGATGCAGTTCGTTTTGGGCTGGATACAGCTTCCAGCAAGCAGAACACAGTTCATACAGTGGGGAACTAACTCACGACCCACTAGCAGCTCCCAGCACATTTACATGTAAGGGAATTCTACTGTACCAGGCAAAGCGCTCCTTGGTCACAATCACAAAGTCTCTGCACACACCAGGAGCTTAGGGGTAACTGGAACTCCGGACAGGCCGATTGCATTCAGCAAAATCTTCAGTCTTCTTCAGGTTGAGCCTGGCCCACTTCAGTAGCTTACTTTAGTCGCACAACTCAGATTCAGTCTGAAAACAATTCTCTTTCCCCTCTCAGGGCAGCAGGCAGGCAGACATGCAGGCCAAATCTCAGGCCTTTCCACAGAGACTGTCTCAAGCATCTTGCTTCTTCAGCTCCCACCTTAGATCTGCCTTAAACAGCAGACAGCTTGGGGAATTCCCTCAGATCCAAAAGGTTCAGTTGGCTGATTCAGCTGTTAGTCAAAGCAAGAGCTCCCCCTTCAGTTGCAAAAAAGGCACAAAAAGCCCAAAACTACAATTCCTACAGATTCTGACTTCAGACAACTCCAGTAGTCCGGCTACATTTTAGGTTCCACCAGAACTGATTGGTCCAATTCACAGTCCCGGGCCAAATGGTGGGGATAAACAAGACAGTCCTTGCTGCAAAGAAGGCAAGTTAGACAAACTACATTATCATTAACACTCTAAATGATTTTCAACAAATAGTTGCATCTTTCAACAGAGCTCCCTCTCAGATTACTTATAAATGCAATCTGGGCAGCTCTTAAAGAGACAGCACACTGAGGCTAAACAGGCACTCTCTGGCAATACATTTAAACTGCTTAAATGCAGGACACCAGCCTGGAAGCGAGCATTAGGCAAGCTCATGGAAGACTTTTCTGGAACCCCCATTTATAGAGGGGGTTACACTTAGATTTCTTGCTTGTGATTTTGGCACACTCACTAGTGGCCTTCATCAGTCCTTCATTTATTATGGCCCATTTCTGTTCCACCTACATCTCCTTTCTCATCCCAGCAAGGTATCCTGCCAGAATTTCCTCTTTCTTATTAAAGTCCACCTTCCTGAAATTCAAAACCCTCCTCTTGGTCCTGACCACCCATCTGCCCTTGTGCAGGTGGAACCACTCCACATGGTGGACACTTTCTGCAAGTGGCACTTTCACCGTTACATCCTGAATATACTCACAGTTACTCATAATTGGACAAGGAATAACCTGTACCAGAATGGAAGGGGCAGATGGAAAGTCAGAGGCTTTATGGGTGGAGGACGGAGGTACAATCCTAGCAAGATGTCCTGCCCTGGACTAGGTCCAACATGGCCCTCTCCTTAGTGAACTCCATGACACTCTGTGTCAGGAATCCACTCTGGAATGCAGCCAGCAGTACTTGCTCCCCGGTGCTGGAGGTAGCCGGGATTGTCAATCCACCCCAGGCAGATTTAAGTCCCCCATTATTACCACCTCCCCTTTGCCTTCCATGTCTATGATTTGGGACCCCAGTACCTTGTCTAGCTCCTCATCCTGGGAAGGTAGTCTGTAAACCACCCCATCCTTAGTTTCATCCACTTATGGATTGTACCTGCACCCATAATACCTCTGACTTCCCATTTGCCCCTTCCTCTCTGGTACAGGTTATCCCCTCCTTCACATATAGAGCCACTTCCCCCTTCCTGTTTCCCCATCCCTTCTATAAAATATGTTCATTGATGACATGGGAGAAGGAATCCATGGCAAGATGTGTCTCTTCACAGATGACACTGTGTGGCAGGTTAGACAGGGAGGAAGTGGTTAAGAGGTGCAAAGAGACTTGCAAAGGCAAGAGAGGTGGATAAAGGGTTGGCAGTTGAAATTCAATTCCAAAAAGTGCTAGGTGGTGCACATAGCGAACAAGAACCCCAAGACAGAGTACTGGATGGGGGGTAAAGCTGGGCATAACCTCTGAGGTAAGAAACCTAGGGGGTCATCATCAGTGACTCCCTAATCAAGCCAGTGTAACAAGGCCTACAGTAAGGCAGACAGGATGCTGGGGTCAGGGGTATAGTAAGGGGTACTGACAGCAGAAGGAAGGCTGTATTACTACCTCTCTGTAAATCACTGATGAGGCCACAGGACAGGCTGGAGACAGTGCAACATAGGGTGACCAAAATGATTCAGGGCCAGCAGGGCAGATCTTATGAGGATCGGCCCAAGACACTGAACATGTGCTGGCTGGAGGCCAGATGAACGAGTGGAGATATTACAGAGACCTTCAAGTTCCTGAAAGGAATGCCCAAGGTAAAGGAGGAATTAGCGTAAGTAGCAGAGCAAGAACATGGGGCATGGGTGGAAACTAATGAGGAGTTTCAAGAGGGAAGTGAGAAAGCTTTATGTTACAGAGAGGGTGGTCCTGCCATGGAATGATCTGCCAGCTGATGTGGTGGGTGCCAAAATTATCAATTGTTTCAAACACAGCTGGGAGAAAGTGAAGGGCTTAGAGGCTGCCCTTGTTGACACCGGTAGGGTGGGGAGGATGGGGTGGATAGTATATGTCAAAACATGTATGGACAATAGGTCCCGGGTTTGTTAGGGTTTTATGAGCAGACCAGATTTACCAATGGTCTTTTTTTTGCCATCATTGACTATGTTTCTATCAAAACATAGCCCTCAAAAACACTGATTAGCTAAAATGTATTTATATACAAAATTAAGAGTGTACAAACTGGATAGCTAGCAATCAACACAAGTTAGGTGATCTGGTGCTTCAATGATATAGAGCTTCATCAGGGGGCAACAACAGCAATGTAAGTCAAGTCCTGTTTGGATGAACTGGATGTACTAACAAATGGAGTGGACAATGGCTGGGAGACTACTATTGCTTCCAATCTGGAGGAGTCTGTCTAAGGTGCACATGATCGGACGGATTTGGCAGAAATGTAAGTTCAGTGGGGTCGGAAAGAGTGAGAATGGAGGCTGCTATGAGGGTGGGGTAAAGATGATGTATTTAATTATATGGTGGGGTGGGAGACAGTCACCCTTAGTCAGATGGGGAAGTTTGTAACAGTAGTCAGATGTAGAATCGGAGATTGATTCCAATGTCAAGTCCAACTGCTTAAGTGCCACTGGAACAGAATGAGACTGAATCGGATTTCCAATTACCTGACAAATGTCTAATGAATAGAATCAAATGATTCCGAGCACCCCCACCATCCATTAACCCTTGGTCCTACATCTAATGATGCAGTCACCACTGGTCCCTATGTAATCACGGCTACTGCTGGGAAACACTTTTGTTCCACCAGCCAAACAGCATGAAATTGGCATTTTTTTCATTTTGCTTTCTTTTTAAGAATTAGCACCAAAATCTGGCGTAATTATACTTTTTCAACCCAAATAGTACCATGTTGTTACCAAAGTGAACATTTTTTTAAATAAGATTTCATTCAAATTTTAACAAATAGCACCATTTTCCACACGTTGTGTATTTGCTTAGATCAGATTTAAAAATAAATGTGCAGTTTGAATAAAGATTGTGTATTTTGAACTTACTGTTCTAATTCAAGAAAGTGAAACTGGTGCATTTTAGCAAAAGGTCTGCAAAACAAATTTATCTAATTTGGAACACCACTTTCCACAAAAAGTCCCCTCATATTCTTTCCCAGACTTACCTCTCTAGGTGGGTGCACACCTGTCAGGACCCAGCAGTCAGTCTAAAAGAAGAACACTAGCTGCTGGTGTTTCTGCCAACTGCTATACTTTATTTACAAAGTGGTAAAACAGTACAAACTACTGCACTCAGGCAAGGAACAGAACACAAGGGGACCCACTGGAGCCCCAGCTTTTCGGGCCTGCTGCTCCCTGGAGCTTTGTCAGGGTCTGGCTGACTAGGCAAGGGGTCTGGGCTCTGCAGCTGGGTAGACAGTGTCTTCCTGCTAGCTGCCACTCTTGTTTCCACTTGTTTTTCATCCCCATGAGCCCACCTGGTCTGGGTGCTACCCAATATGCAGGCTTCCCTAGCCAAGCAGAAGCACGAGGGTCCAAACCCATCCACGTACAATCTGACAGACGCATGCTGGTACAGGACTGGATGTATGATGCACGATGTCAGCATTCTGTATTACATCAGCAGCCAGATTTAACCCTTCCTCATAGTCTGGTGACATATCTTCCTGTTCACTTGACTCCCTCTCCCTTGGCCAACGGGGGCAGCTGTGTAACAGCAGGAATCACACACCCTCCTGGAGGCAACAGGTATCCAGCCAGGAGGCCCAGCACTTCCTTTACTTCCTGATGTATGCAGTGGACTTGCCAGGCTATAACCTGTAGGTCTGGGTCTTCACTTGCATTTAAAAGGAAAGAAATGTTAACAGAACAGTTACTCATAAAATCTGAAAGCCCATAAAAAGTGGAGATGGGAGAACCTCAAAAGGTTCTAAGGTTCTAAAAGGTTCTGATAAGCAAAACAAGGTTTGGATCCTTATCTGAACCTTATCCGAACCTTTTATAACCTTTATTGTTTTATGGTAACTGTATGTTAAAAAATCATTTTAAACTGCTTTTAATCAACATACATCTTGAAAAAAACTATTAAACCACCGTTTATTAGTACAGAATGCTCTCTAATCACTCTTCTGTTTCTGACATTTAAGAAAGTAATACTAATACTGTGTATAAATTATTAACAGTAGTAATTTCTATTTCTCAACAGGTACAGGCAGGCACCAGTGTGAATGTGTCTTAGATGTTTAAGTGATGAAGAAGAAGCCAGGGACACAAAAACAGCACCAGGCCAGAGCAGAGGGCAACCAGTCAGAGAGAGAGCCAGTCAGACAGCTACCACTTCAAGACTGCTACTACCCCCACCTACTAAGGTACGTTTACCAACAAGCATTTGTCAATGCCGAATGTTTGCTTGCTGGCATTGGCATTGGTAGTGTAGAAGTTACAGAGCTGCATAATAGGAATGGCAGCGTAGTATTGAACTGAAGCCAACCTCACCACCACCCTGCAGAGAGTGACAGGCATTGGGGTGTGCCTTTGGGTCGTCAGGCATAACGACCACGCCATTTCACCACACCCTACCCAGTAGACACTGACAAGTGTCATGGTGTGCCTTGGGGTCTTTGGCCCTTATGCGTACCCCATTCCATCAGGAAATATGGTGAGATGGGTGCGGTATAGGAGAATGGGGTGAAGTTTGGGCCCGAAGAGTCCGAGGCACACTAGATGCTTCTCACTGGCTGCAGGGTGTGGGTGGGGGTGGAATGGTATGAGCATTACAGGCAAGAATCCCAAGTCACACCCCTGATGCCTGTCATTCTCTACAGGGTGGGGCGTTATGGTTGGAAACCCTAACACCTCAGGCATTCATTGGTATTTTCACTCCAAATTTTCAACATGGTTTTTTTGTGACCCCCATCTCATGAACAGTGGCAATATCAGTTTGTTAGCCGAAAGCTGCTTTTGCACAGCGACTATGGCATTTGGCACCACAGGTGTAAAAACACATTCCAAACTGGATGTGAAAAATGACAGCAGTACTGTTCATGGGGAGGTGTAAAAAATGGCAATGTTGAAAATCTGCTGTGAAAATCTTAAAAAAACTGGTGAAGTCACGGCGTACGTAGAAACTGTGCAACGCACACCCGTAATGTAACTAGTTTGGGGATTTTTTTACAGCAGATTGTTAACACAGGCAAGGCAAGGCAAGGCAAATTTTATTTAAAAAGATGCCCATCACGGAGGCTCTGGGCACCGTACATAAATCTAATAAAAACAACATAGCACAATAACAATCAATAAAATATACAACTCCAAACAATTAAAACATAATTTGCTACACAATTTGTTTCATTCTCTAAAACTAAAATAAACCTTAAAAATTAGACAATATAAGGTATAAAACATAGTCCAGGAATGCCTGATCGTATAAAAATGCCTTGAGTCGGGCCTTAAAAACCTCAACAGACGGGGCCTCCCTAACAACTAAAGGAAGCGAATTCCACAGGACGGGAGCAGCGACACTAAATGCTCTGTCGCCTGCAGTTCTTAACCTCATCCTGGGAATCGCAAGGAGGCCCCGAGAAGAGGAACGTAGGGAACGGACCGAGACAGCAGGTGTATGAAGGTCATTCTGGTAACACAGGCATTTTGGGACCTCCGATCATGAACAGTGTCAGTGTGATTTTCTTTATCTGTCCCAAACAGTGATTTCCCACAGCGACCACGCATTTCTGTGCTGAAAGTGTGAAAACACATTTAAGCCATGTTGTGGAAAATGCCAGCTGTACTGTTCATAAGGAGGTGTGGAAAAATGCCACTGGTGAAAATCTGGACTGAAAATATTAAAAATTCATGAACTTACCAGGGTGCGTGGAAATTGCGCAATGCTCACTCGTAACACAGTCATTTTATGGAGTTTTGTCACCAAATTTTCAACATAGCCATTTTAAGACCTCTGCTCATGACCAGTGTCACTGTGATTTTCTTAACCTGTCCTAAACATTGTTTTCGCAAACCGACTGTACCATTGTGCGCTACATGTCCAGAAACACATTTTGGGCGAGATGTGAAAAATGGTAGCTGTACTGCTCATGAGAAAGTGCAGTAAAATGGCACTGTTGAAAATCTGGTGTGCAAATATTACAAATTCACAAACTTGCCAACGTGCGTAGGAACTGCGCAACGTGCGCTCCTAAAACAGTCATTTTTGAGAATTTTTTCACCAAATTTTCAACATAGCCATTTTAACACCTCTGCTCATGACCAGTGTCACTGTGATTTTCTTAATGTGTCCCATACATTGATTTGCACACCAACTGCGCGGTTATTAGCTAGGCGGAAATATGTTGTGGGCGAGATGTGAAAATGACAGCTATACTGCTCATAAGGGTATGGTAAAATGGCAATGTTGAAAATCTGGAGTGAAAATATTGAAAATTCGCGAACTTACGAGCATGCGTAGGAACTGCACAACGCACACTCGTAAAACAGTCATTTTTAGGAATTTTTCCACCAAATTTTCAAAATAGGCCTTTTGAGAGCCCACCTTATGAACACTGGCAGTGTTGTTTCATTAATCAGTCCCGAAAGGTGATTTTGCGCAGTGACTGTGAAATTACCCTTCGGGCCTGATTAACGCCATGACAGTGACAGCATTCATGAGAAGGGGTCACAAAAACCCCAAATTGAAAATTTGGTGCAAAAATTCCAAAAAATGCCTGAGATATGCAGCAAAGTTGAAAAAACCCTAGCTATTACATTATACAGCTTACCGGCATTTCCTCAGTTCGTGGTCGGCTTTGAAGAGTGCAGACGTGTTCCCGGACCACCGAAGATCGTCGCGCCAGACTCCGGAGGTAAGTATGGGGTGGGGGATGTAGGGAGGCAGGTGCACAGTGGGTGGGTGCGGGTGGGGGCAGGGAGACTGCGATGGACCGTTTTGGGGTTTTTAACTAAGATGACGCGGGACATTTGCCACGCTGGGGTGGGCTCCCAGCGTGGCAGCTGAAAAACTGTTTGGGGGCTGGAGCCAGCGGAGGATTGGGCACCCCGTCGGCCATCTGAGGCTTGTGCCACGCTGGGTGGGCTCCCAGCGTGGCAGCCTGTAAACTGTTTGGGGGAGGCTGAGAGCGGCTGATTGGCACCCTGTCAGCTAATACAGTATGTGCGTGGGGGGGGCCGTCAGCATGCAATATGCGTGCATGCGTGTTGAGGGAGATCTGCTCACTGAAGCGGAGCTCTCCCTTTCAGCTGTATGCCACTGCATTTTCAACTGCTGTCATAGACAGCTGGAGCAGTGATTGGCACACTGCGACCGCACCTGCAAACACACTGACTGAATTGGAAGAGGCTGACACACCCCTGGAAAACTCGGATGATGGCACTATGTTTCTTGCACATGCATGCAAGCAAACATAAAAATGACTGCTTAGAAAAGAATGATGAAGTGACTGTGATGACAAAAAAGTCCCAGACCAGATCTCCAGTTTATAACTAGTCTCCTCCGGAGTCTGATTTTTCAGAAGGGGATAGTGTGTTTAATTGTACTTTGTATAGGTAGTTAACTAGTTCTATTTCTCAGTCACGAGCACCACGTGTGTTTTTTTGTTTAGCAGCAAAGGCTCTCTGTCTCTCAGTATGGAATGCAATGCAAAGCAATGTCAGAGAAGAGCACCAGGCAGTCTGAAAGAAACTGATTTTGCCACTCTAACTGGTTACTACTACCAGAGGGAAAAAACAGAGCTAGCAGCATTTATCAATGTGGTTATTTAATTATGCGCATTTAAGTAAACAATCTACTTAGAATGAGAAAGCGACTGTGTGCCTGTGAGAACATGGACTTGTCTGCCACAGTTGCTACCAGTATAATGATGTGATGTACTGGCTGCACCTCCCACCCACCCCCAGGGTGAAGATGATGCAGTCCAAAAGGCAAGTCCCAGATCTCTATTTATTTTTAAGCCAGTCTCCCGAGTCTGACTTTTTGTAGAAGGGGCCAGTGTGGTTTTTGTATGTCACCAATTATGTTTAGCATAGCAACAGCTCTCAGTATGGAACACAGTGCAAAGCATTGTGAAAGAAGAGCACCAGGCAGTCCAAACAGACCACTTTACCCCTGCTACTACTATCACTACTATCAGGGGAAAAAAACAGAGCTAGCAGCATGGATCAATATCAATACGGTCATATAAGAAATAATTATTCTTAGGTGCATTTAGGTAAATGATCTCATCAAAATGAGAAAGCGACAGTGTGTGAGATCAGAGACTTGCCTGCCACAGTTGCTACCAGTACGTCATGACATGATGTACTGGCTGCACCACCCACCCATCCCCAGGATGACAATGATGTGGTCAAAAGGCAGGCAAGTCCCAGATCTCTACTTTTAAGCAATCCAGTCTCAAACTGAAAGCTGATGTGTCACTCCACAGTTGCAGCACAAGTACTGCTGTCAGCATCATCATCTTCAAGATTAGCATCACATACTGTATGTAGCCAAAGTCTGGCAAGTTAACCTTCAAGAATGTTAGTTTCTCCACATTGTCTGGTGTTAATCTTGTTCATTTATCAGTCACAACATTCCAGCAGAGCTAAATAAACATTCAGAACAGACACTGGAGGGTGGACATTCAATATACAGTACTCACAAGCCAGGGTAGCCAGCTTTGGCCAGCATGATTTCTTCTCTTGCAAGTAAACGTCATTGTCGTCTGCTGCTTTTGTAGCCTAGTGGTTTTAGCCTAGCATTTTTAGCCTAGTGTTTTTTTCAGTCGCATTTTTCTTTATTTAACAGCTCACTGCCATATTTCTATGGATTTTATGGACTTGCTTCTTCATTTGTATTGTCTGTATTTTTCTATGGACCTGTCCAGTTGCCTAGTTGTTTGCCTCCGAGCTTCCCTACCTTGCGGTTTGTCTCTCCTGAGCTGGAGTTGGAGTATACTGTAGCAGTTGGAGTGTGCTGGGCTCACGAGCGGTATCGGGGTGATTTCTGGTGACCGCTTCATAGTGTGCACTGGGGCCGTCCCGTCTTGGCCTGTTACCACCCCTGCACACTTGGTCTACCAGGCTGCTGCTTCTTTACTCCTATGAACTCAGTGGGGTTTATTATAGTTGGATGCCCTTGTTTGAACCCTCAGTTGTGGATTTACTGTTGATGGTGTTTGCGGTTCTTTGTGTAGCTGAGATAGCCAATGAAGATTTTGGGAGGCTACACTGTCATTAGGACCAGGAATAGTGGAGAAGGGAGCTTGGATTTTCAAGAGAAGACTTTGGATTAATGGGCAGAGGATTATACTTGGTTTGTTTGCAGTCTGTTGCGAGTTCACCAGGATCAGTGGGTACATGAAGACCAGCTTGATTTGGAACAGGGAGCTGGTGCCCTGATCCTGTGGGTGGGCTGACTGTGGTGTGCCGCTGAGCGAGGGTCCTGACACTATTTCACCGGGTGGCCAGTGATTTAGGCTGGTGTCCCCTTAGGTTTCTCCATGGGGCCTGCTAGTAAGTGGGCCTGGGCAGGGGTCTGTAGCAGTGGCTTACAGTTTGGCCTCCCAGCAGGATTTGTTGGGGCCTGCTCCGGCTCCAGAGCAATTAAACACTCAAACCGGATTATCCTGGACCTGTCTCCTTCAAATACAGTCAGACCTACTCACACTTTTTCATTCATAATCTGGTTAGACAGCAGTAAGAGTGCCTCTCTACTTTTATTCTTGGTACAGTGAGAGTGTACCAAGTCAGTAAAAATGTTTGGACATATTTTTAGTAATCCCCCCCCCCCCAAATAGTGTGAGTATTTTTGGGGTTGGGGAATTCATAGATACAGTACTTTTTTTTATATTTACTGGTCTCCTCTGATGGTGTGAGGACCATTGGGGGCTGGAAAATCTCGAGTTTCCCTGCAATTTGACTTACATGTGTTTTGTAATTTTCAGCTACAATTGAAGGATCTTTGGCTGTTTACACTTGTCTTTTGATCAATCTAAACCTGCTGGCCTGGACTGAATGACTATGACACTTTATTTTATTATTAATTTGATAGTTTTTAGGGGTTGGGTTAGGAGTTTGTTTTGTTGCTCGTATACTTTTGGTCTTAAGTTTATGATAATTTATTTGATTATAGATCTTGTTTTATTCCCCAAGTGAGAGTTGGGGATTTGTATTTTAATTTTAATTTAAATATTGTTAATTATTTTTGTTTTATGAGTATATTTAGCTGAATTAAGTGATTAGGATTATTTTGTTATGTTGTTTTATTTTCTATTTTGCAGATTGGTGTGGCCTTATTGTGGTCATCAAAACATGCTGGAGGCCTGCAGCCACGATCGTGTGCTATTCATCCTCCACCCTTCATGCCCTCCACCCCTTTATCTCACCCCCCGTTGCAGTTTACAACTTACCAGCACTGTAAAGCACTGGGTATTGCCCACTGGGAGGGGAGGAGAGTCAGGGGGGTGTGAACAGTGGAGGGTGAATGAGCAGGGCCACCGCATTAGGGTTGTAAAATCCAGAAGATGCCCAGGGGCGAAATGGAACCCAGATCGTGGTCTGCCATGTCTGGTTTCCATGCCCAAGGGCACTACCAATTTTGGTGGGCAGGTTGTTTGGGCAGCCCTGGAAGCTCATCCAACTCGAGCAGTGTTATGTAATGCCAGGTCCATTAAAAACAAGACTGCAATTATTGCAGATCTTGTGGGAACAGCAGACCTGGCTTGTATCACCAAGACCTGGCTGGACTAGAACTCTGGCCCTATATTGGAGGCTGCAACTCCAGCCAGGTACTCGGTGATCCACCGCTCGAGATTGGATTGCGGGGGGGGGGGTTGTGGTCTGTTTGAAGACCGTACTGGGCCTCATGAGTGCACCAGTTGAGGAGATTGAGTCATTTAAGTGTAGAGTGGTAGCAGGTGTAGGCTGTAGGAAGCAGTTCCTTCAGGAAGTGGTAGACTTTGTGATCAACATGGCATTTGAGTCGCCCAGGCTGATGGTCCTGGGTGACTTTAAGGCATGGGTCGATGATGAACTCTTACAATTTGGACAGTACTTCCTGCAGTTGATGACATCTCTGGGCCTCACACAGATTGTTACCACTGCTACCCATAAACATGGTCACTCTCTTGACCTAGTCTTCCTCCTAGGAATCGAAGCCTCGGATTTGGGAGTGGAACCAGTCAGATGATCCGATCACTACACCGTGGGGTTCAGTTTCCGCACCCCCCTTTGTGGGCCTACCCCTGTGGAGATGGTCAGGTACTGCCCTTTATGAGATGTAAGCTCTGAAGGCCTGGCGGTGGTGCTTGACCTATCTGTCCTTCCATCGGCAAACAATGACTCAGAGGCCCTAGTGATGGCCTATAATAAGGCCATTTCTGCAGCCCTGGACATCATTGCTGTTGTCCAAGTTCGTCCTCTCTCCCTTTGCCCTCAGTCCCCCTGGCTTGATGGGACTTTGAGGGAGATGCAGCGATTAGGATGAAGGTTAGAGCATTGCTGGTGGAAATCCGCCCTGGATGCCGACCATCTTAGATTGATGGACCATTATCAAGCCTATCAATCTGCAATCACCTGTAAGAAGGCAGAGCTCCTGTCCAGGGAGATTGCAGCTGCTCAGAATCGACCATCTTAGCTCTTTCGAACTGTGGACAGACTGTGCAATCCAGCCCGTCTACAGGTTCAAAAAGATTTTTCGTAAGTAGAGTGCAATGAACTTGCTCGATTCTTTGTGACTATGGTGGCTGACATCAGTGTGGCACTCCAACCAGCACACTCTATGGGCATTGCCTTGGATCGGCGCTCAGTTGCTGCCCATCAGCTTTCCTGGAGTACCTTCGTCCGACCGGAGTTCATGGATGTCATGCAGATTGTCCAGGGTATGCGCCCTATGTGCTGTAGTTTGGACCCAGGACCAACTACCCTGATTATGGGTTGCAGTGACATCATTGGTCCAGCCCTAGCACAGATAGTTTGGTGCTCCTTGGGAAACAGGTGAGTTTCCTAGCTCCCTGAAAGTGGCAGTGGTAACACCCTTCCTGAAGAAAGCTTCTTTGGACCCAGACTGCCATGCAAACTACAGACCAATCTCATACCTTCCCTTTATAGGGAAGGTGATTGAGAAAGTAGTGGCCGTGCAACTGGAGAACCATTTGACCATCCGTGACATCTATGAACCTCTCCAGTCCGGTTTTCGAAAGGGGCGCAGTACTGAGATGGCGCTGGTTCTCAGGCAATGATCTCCTGATGGCAAGAGATCAGAAAAACTGCGCCATCTTGGTTCTTCTAGATATCTCATCAGCATTCAACACTGTGGACCATGGGGTTCTGCTCGGTCACCTGAGGTTCGTCTGTGGCCTGTCAGGTACAGTCCTTAGGTGGTTTACATCTTTTCTCACTGGAAGAACTCAGAGGGTGGTGTCGGGGATTCATTCCTGTGATCCAGTTTCTCTGTTATGTGGGGTTCCTCAGGGATCAGTATTGTCCCCCTTGTTCGCAGTGTATATGCTACCCCTCAGAGACATTGTAAGAAGGTAAGGGATGAGGTTTCACTGCTATGCTGATGATACCCAGCTCTACCTTTCTTTCACACCTGACCAGGATAGAGCTCTCTCAGTCTTTAACAACTGCCTAAGAGAAATCCAGGATTGGATGAATTTGAGCTGGTTGAGGTTGAACTCGGAAAAGACTGAGGTGCTGGTTGTGGACCCAGGGCGCTGGATAGGGGGGCCCGGGGTAGGTTCGCCTTTGGGACTTTTTCTTGGGGGCTTATCACTCCTGACCTCTGAAAAGGTGTGAAACCTGGGGGTAATTTTTGATGAGGGGATGACATTTCATTCGCAGGTGTCGGCTGTCATCAAATCCTCTTTCTACCATCTGAAGGATATCTCCAGGCGTAAGCATCTTGTTCCATCTGGCGATCTCCCCACATTGGTCTACGCCTTTGTGTCCTCACACCTGGATTATTGCAATTCCCTCTACCTAGGGCTATCTGGGGTGGATATCTGCCGCTTGCAGCTGGTGCAGAGCGCGGCAGCCCGGTTATTGAAGGGAACCCCTCGGTCCTGTCATATTTTCCCAGTGCTACACAGACTGCACTGGCTGCCGGTACAGTGGCGGATCACCTTTAAAGTCAGACTTCTGACTTATAAAGCCCTACACAGACAGGGCCCGGACTACCTGAAAGAGCTTCTGCTCCCTTAGTGCCCTGGGCAATTGCTCCGCTCGGCTGATGAGGGGTTGCTAGAGATTCCAAGGGTGTGTTTAAAATCTTCTGGGGCCTGGGCATTTATGCATGTGGCCCTACCCTTTGGAATTCTCTACCCCATCAGTTACGGGAGTGCACGACTGTGGAGGGATTTAAACAAACTCTTGAAACTTATTTGTGGAACCAAGCATATGGTGAATGATTAAAATTTTGTTTTATCCGCATTTTATACTATTTATGATGTGAATTTATGGCCTATTTTGTTTCAACTGTTTGTTAGGCACCTTGGTTGTTGAAAGGTGCCATATAAATAAAAAATTATTATTATTATTACTATAACTAAAGGGTAATCCTTAATACTAATGCTGGGCTCAGACAGATATGCATCTACAATGCTTACTACTGAGCATGCATTTTTTCCTTGTGGAATTTCAATGTCCTGCAGCTGGCCACAAATGTCATCCTCCTCATTGTCTGCTTCTGTACTGGTTTTTGGATCAATCTTTTGAATTTTCGTTGGTGTCATTGTAGTACTACTTGCCAATCTTCCTAATGAAACCTCATCTACTGCATCAATCTGTTGCAACACCGCTCCCCTACCGCTCTCCCATATCTAAGCTCCTTACATAATGCACTTGCCTAGTTTAGCCTCTGCCCCATCCGCTCTCCAGCACCTGACAATGCCACCTTCCTGGCTGCTTCACCCCACCCTCCCCCTCTCCATATCCTTACGTACCCTCCACCTCTCCTCTCTTCTCATTTTCTTACCTTCCCTTTTGCCCCTCCATTTCTTTCACCTTCTTGTCCTCTTCCTTTCCACGTTACCCTCTCCTGTCTGTTTGAAATTAATTTTGATATCCTTTACCCTTATTTGTGTAACAGTTTTGTCTATTGTTATGTGATACCAATGTCTTGATGTGGAACCTTTGTAAAAGAGCCCTTGGCTCAAAGGTAATTGTAATCCTAGAATTGAAATAAATAAATAAATAAAAATCAAAAGTTGCCTGTAGTTCAACTCCTCTATCTCCTCAGAAACCACATCAGGAAGATGTCTGTTCCAGAAAAGTGGCTCTAACAATGTTGCTAAGAGATACTCCTTGCTCTGTGTCATGGCTAATCATTTCTCATCATTGCTAAGTCTGGTAAGCATATTATTCACTAAAGATTGTTTCATATCTAAGTTGCTCCTCATTTTCTGCAACCTTTTTTTGAGGAGTTGAATGAGTGGAATAACTTGAATAAGGGATGCCTTTTCTGCACTGACCTCTTTTGCAGCACTTATGAATGGTTTCAGAATGTGACACAACAGTTCCAGCAGAGACCACTGAGTAGAATGGAGTACAATGTCCTCTCCGATATCATTGTACAGGATATACTCAATAATAGCTACCTTTTGTTCAAGGATGCGTTCAGTCACAAAGTAAGTTGAATTCCACCTTGTTGCTACATCCTGAGCAAGCTGGATATGAGGAAGACCTTTGTCCTTCTGGATATCAGCAAGGATGTCACAGGCCTTTACTGAATGGTTGAAGTGGCCACATACTTTGCACACTGTACCCACAATGGTTGATACTTGCAGGTCATTATCCAGGAAACTTCGAATGATTAGGTTAAGACAATGTGCAAAACAGCATATATATACATAGTTGCCATCGTGAAGTGCTTTATTAATATTTGAACCATTGTCGGCAACAAAAAAACAACTTTCAAACCATGTGAGGTGACCCAAGCAGTAAGTAGTCTTTCCAGTTCTTGCTGAATGTGCTGTGTGTGTGTCTTGAAAGTGACATACATGCAGAACTGCCATTTTCTGAAACATGACTCTTTTTTAAGCTCTGAGAGACAGTAGTCATAGTAGTAGTACTGGCTGAAGTGGTAGCAGTCAGATTAGTACGTGAGGATGATGATGAGTTACCCACGAAAGTGACCCAGTGTGCAGTAAGAGAAAGATGGGCAATGGTTTGGCTGCTGATGCACATATCAGTAGTAAAGTGAAATACCTTGTCCTCAGCTTTTCAGAGAACATGCCTTACTTGAACTACTGAGCTGTCATACATCCTGGGCACAGCAGTTACTGAGAAGTATTTTCTGCTTGGCATTAGATATTGTGGCTCTAAGTATTCCATAAGCCTTCTGAAACCCATATCTTCCACAACAGAGTATGGCTGCAAATCAAGTACAATAATTTCTGCTATTTTATGATTTATTGCCAGTGCTATGGGATGGTTTCATGAATATTTAGACTTTCTTTCAAAAACTTCTTTTAAATTCAGTTGCATCTTATGGGGGGGGGGGTAAGTTACATTTGGCTGGGGGTGTTGTATGACTACATGCTGTGCCTGGTAAAGCAAAGGACCTTACAGGATTATTCTGACCATGAGGTGAAAGTGGACTTTTGGATCTTGCCTGGTGATTGTCTCCCACTGTTTCACCGGAATGTTCCTGTTCACCGAGAGCCCTGCTATATTTCTAGCCACCAATCTTAGACGGTTTATTTGAACCATATACAACGACAGGGTGAATTTGTGTAAGATGTTGCATCATTGTTGTGGTTCCAAGATGCCCTTTATTTTTACCCCTACTAACACAAGTGTTGCAGTGCACACATATAGCTTGGCAAGCACCCTTGGGGTTTATGTAAAAATAATTCCAAACAGTAGAGGAGGACTATCTATGTTTAATAACATGCTCAATGGGACTAGGAGTCGAGTGGCTGGGTTTATGTGGAGAAGACATATCAGTGGAGGATTCAGGTTCATCAGGTGAGACAATCATAGTATCCTCTGCAGCACCACTGTCATCATCATCACTACTGTCAGACTTTGTTGCACTTTGTGTGGCTTGTGCCTTTGACTTTTTCTTTTTCCCTTTTGGCACTCTACTACTGTCATTATTTTTATCCACATTGTCACTGTCAGAACCAGAAAGAGACATAGCTAAAGGTAAAGTCACAAGCTTATCATCATCAGTTTCACCATGATCATGGTCATCATCATCATCATCAGATTCAGTAGAGCTAACATTTGCAGTCACAGATTGTTATTCGATATGCATGTGTTGCAAATCGAGCAGCTCCACTGCGAGTTGTACCTGTAAGTGCTTTAACTTTATGTACAATTGGAATACTCTTTGTTTTTGTACTTTTTTCTCAGATGACTTTCTACTGCTACTGTCTTTCCAAACGTTGTTTGCTGTACTTCTGAGCCCTTCTGATGCAGGCAGTCCACCAACCCTTCCTGGGTTTTCAGTATTTTGAGAGTTAACCAGCACATGGATAGTAGTAGCATTTAGTTCAGCCCCTTCAACAGACTGTGGCACTTGCTGTTGTACTTCATTTTTGGGCCACTTCTTTCTGGGCTCTTAAATAAACTTTTTTTTACATTTACTTCCTTTGTCCCGACCTTTGCTTTACTATTTTCAGGAGTACTTATAATGGCAGTCTGTCACTGGTTCAGGGTCAAAAAGTTAGTATTTTTTTTATTTATTCCACATGATATAATGGAATGCCCTGCCCACTAAGCCAAAGC
This sequence comes from Neoceratodus forsteri, assembly GCA_016271365.2. Taxonomy (NCBI): domain Eukaryota; kingdom Metazoa; phylum Chordata; order Ceratodontiformes; family Ceratodontidae; genus Neoceratodus; species Neoceratodus forsteri. The sequence goes on from CM028130.1 coordinate 1,232,461,501, forward strand.
TTATGCCCCAACGAGCACAGGGAGGAAGAAGGCAGATGACTGACTTCTTGGAGGGGGGGTCACAAAGACAGTATGCAAGAAATGGCACTGGTGACTGGCTGGCAGATTTTATTTACACACACACACACACACACACACACACACTTTATTTCACACAACACCTAGGCTAAGGGCCAATGCTGCAGGCAATGCTGCTACCCACAGAGATTCAGGGACCCTGACTGCCCTAACCCTCTCTGACTGACACAGCACTTTCCCTTCACTGATTTTTTTTTTTATTTATTCCACGTGATGTGACAGAATGCCCTGCCCATTGTGCCAAAGCTTATACCCCACTAAGCACAGGGTGGAAAATGCTAGATGACTGACATCTTGGGGGGAAGGCACACAGACAGTATGCAAGATGTGGCACTGGTGACTGGCTGGCAGATTTTATTACACTCACACACACACACGTACACATACATACATAATTTATTCCACACATCACCTAGGCTAAGGGCCGATGCAGCAGGCACTACTCCTACACACAAGAGATTCAGAGACCCTGCCTGGCCTAACTCTCTCTGACACAGTACTTTCCATTGAAAGATTCTTTTTTTTTATTTATTCCACATGATGTGACAGAATGCCCTGCCCACTGAGCACAGGGAGGTAGATGACAGATTACTGACTTCTTGGTGGGGGCACACAGACAGTATGCAAGAAGTGGCACTAATGACTGGCTGGCAGATTTTATTTCACACACAAACACACAGAATTTATTTCACACACCACCTAGGCTATGGGCTGATGTTGCAGGTACTGCAGATACCCACAGAGATTCAGGAACCCTGCTGGCCTAACCCTCTCTAACACAGTACTTTTCCCTCAAGGATATTTTTTTATTTATTCCACATGATGTGATGGAATGCCCTACCCACTGAGCCAAAGCTTATACCCCACCAAGCACAGGGAGGAAGAAGACAGATGACTAACTTCTTAGGCGGGCACACAGACAGTATGCAAGAAGTGGCACTGGTGACTGGTTGGCAGATTTTATTACACACACACACATAGAATTTATTTCACACGCTACCTAGGCTAAGGGCCGATGCTGCAGGCACTGCTGCTACCCACAGAGATTCAGGGACCCTGACAGACCCAACCCTCTCTGACACAGTACTTTCCCTTCAAGGATTTTTTTTTTATTTATTCCATGTGATGTGATGGAATGCCCTGCCCACTGAGCCAAAGCTTATACCCCACTGACCACAGGGGGGAAGAAGATGACAGATGACTGACTTCTTGGGGGAGTCACACAGACAGTATGCAAGAAGTGGCACTGGTGACTGCCTGGCAGATTTCATTTCACACACACAGAATTTATTTCACATATCACCTAGGCTAAGGGCCGATGCTACAGGCACTGCTGCTACCCACAGAGATTCAGGGACCCTGCCTTGCCTAACCCTCTCTGACACAGTACTTTCCCCTCAAGGATTTTTTTTTTTTATTTATTCCATGTGATGTGATGGAATGCCCTGCCCACTGAGCCAAAGTTTATACCCCACCAAGCACAGGGAGGAAGAAGACAGATAACTGACTTCTCGGGGGGCACACACACAGTATGCAAGAAGTGGCACTGATGACTGGCTGGAAGATTTTATCACACACACACCACCTAGGCTATGGGCTGATGCTGCAGGCACTGCTGCTACCCACAGAGATTCAGGGACCATGCCTGACCTAACCTTCTCTGACCCAGTACTTTCCCTTTAGGGATTTTTATTTATTTTGTATTTATTTATTCCCTGTGATGTGATGGAATGCCCACTGAACCAAAAATTGTATACTAATATAAAAAATAAAATAATAAATCCCCACTGAAGTGACTGAGCACAGGCAGGAGAACTGAGAGCTGACTTATTGAGGGGCAATTGGGAAGACAGCAAGAAAGCTACCTGGGAGTGGTGTAGTATGGGTGGCAATGGCACAGTTCACCCCCCTCTGCTGCCCCCCCCCCCATAAAACTGGCAGTCTGGCTCTGGTACTTCAGTCTCTTCACTTTTTATCTTTCTTGACTCACTCACTTGCCCCAGTCTCCAAGTTCCTCCTCCCTCCCGAGTCTCCTCGCCCAACTCCCTATCCCTGACTCCCACACCCAGTTCTCAGCTCTAATCCCCTCCAGAGTCCCTGACTCCCCACCTCCAAGTTTTCTTTTCAGTTCTTTTTTTTAAATAATATAAAATATATAAAAACATTCTTTTTTTTTTGTTTTTTTTTAAGGATCCATGAGTCAACTGTTCTTGCCCAATGGCCAAACAGAAGCAGCACACGCACAGACTAACAGTGCAGCCTGTAGAAGCTCCTTGTCCATGTATTCCTCTGCATAGCTTCTAAGGTGGACCATGTGGGTTGGTACAGCAAACCCAATCAGGTGCCACCTTAAGAAGATGGACAGCTCGGCCATCCAGTAAGGAACCAGAGTCTTGTCTCTGGTCCCTCCTGGGGGTTTCTCCTGCTCTGGTGCTTCTTGTTCCACATTCCCATGATACAGCAGCTGCCCAAACTGATCTGAACAGCTGAAGTGTTAGGAGCTGCTCATTCTGAACACTTTGGCATGCTCGGGTTGGTTCGCATTTTTTATGAATCAGTTTACCCACCCCCAATAAAAAGCTCTTTCAAATGAGGTATAAGGCCTACCTGTAGGTGTCAGTGACATCAAGCCTGTTTCAGGTTTGCATGATATTGCTTTTCTCTAGTTTTAATATGTGTTTGTTTTTTATATGACTATCTCCGAACTGCTGACATCTTCAGATAAGCACAATACCTTGTTTGAAAAAGCTTTTCATAGGTTTTAAGAGGCCCTTTAAACTTCACTCCTGCCTTAATACAAACACACTAAATTGCCAGCAGATACAGGTCTTTACAGTCTAGCTAGTCTGCTCATGTGTGCAGCACTTCAGTCATTTAGACCGCAGCTGCCCCCTCTCTTTCCCCCTCTGTATTTCCTCCTGCTTCCTTCACCCCCTGTCCACTCTCAGTGTGAACCCTCCCTTTGATCCTGTCCCACCCCCTCTTGAAGCTGTTCACTGACCTCAATGATACAACCTACCTGGCAGTGCATTCCATCATGTAACCACTTTTTCTGTGAAATAATGCCTCCTCATTTCCCTCCGGAATCTTCTTCCTTCCAATTTCAGATGGTGTCCCCTGGTTTCCCTTCCACTTTTTAACTTGAAAAAATTCTCAGTGTTTACTCTGTTTATGCCCTTTAGGTACTTGAAGATCTCAATCATATCCCCTCTCTCCCTCCTATCCTCCAGGGAATACGTATTGAGCTCCCTCAGTCTGTCCTCATATGGATATCTGCCATTTACAGGATCATTTTTGTTGCCCTCTGCTGCATCCCTCCATTAGCTTGACATCCTTTTTCAAGTAGGCACACCAGTACTGCACACAGTACTCCAAGTGTGATCTCACCAGGGACCTGTACAAGGGCAGGATAACTTCCCCTGTCTTAGAGGTGATTCCCTTGCGATGCACCCCGACATTCTGTTGGCCTTTGCTGCTGCCTTCCTGCACTGGATTGAGTGGTTCATTTCCCCTGTCACTAGTACTCCCAGAACCTTCTCTTCCATTGATGTGGACAATTGCACTCTCCCCAACCAGTAACTATTCCTGGCACTTCTGGACCCCAAGTGCATGACCTTACACTTCTTGGTGTTGAACCCTAGTTGCCATGTGTTTGACCATCCCTCCAGTCTTGCTAAATCCTCCTGGAGTACTCTAACACCTTCCTACCCATCCACTTCCACACAGATTTTAGTGTTGTCTGCGAAGAGGCTGATCTTACTTTTTATCCCATCTGATATGTCAGCAATGAAAATATTAAACAGCACCGGTCCCAGCACTGAGCCCTGTGGGACCCAACCTGTTACAGCTCTGGGCTCCAATAGTTCACACCTGATGACTACCTTCTGCTGCCTATCCTGTAGCCAGCTCTTGACCCATCTAACCAGTTTCCTCCCTGCTCCCAGGTTACCCCACTTGCTGGTCAGCCTTCCATGAGGCACCAAGTCAAAGGCCTTGCTGAAATCCAGGTAAAGGACATCCACCACATGGCCCTTGTCCAATACCTGCATCACCCAATGAAAAAAGTCAACCAGGTTTGTCTGGCAGGATGTGCCTGAGAACCCAAGACAAACCCATGCTGCTTGCCATCCTGGAGACCATTAACCTTCAGAAACTTCACCAGCCTCTCTTTGAGAATAGTCTCTATTAGCTTTCCTGCTGTGGCAGTAAGGCTCACCGGTCTGTAGTTCCTTGGGTCATCCCTGTGCCCACTCTTATAGAGGGCACATGTGCCACCCTCCAGTCCCTGGGTACGCACCTAGTATCAAGGGAGGTGTTGAATAAATCCACCAGCGGCCCTGCCAGGATGTCTGCCATCTCTCTCAGAACTCTAGGGTGAATTCCGTTTGGCCCAGGTGCCTTATCCACCCTCAGGGACCTAAGTTCCTCCAGCACCATACCCACTGGGATCTTGTCATCCATACCCTCCTCCACCACTACTCCCACCCACCCTTCCCCTTAGAATGGGTCATCTCTCTCTCTCTGGTAAATACTGAACAGAAGTACTCATTGAGTACTTCTGCCTGCTCTGCCCCTTTTCCACCCGTCCACCGTCCTTCTTTATCTTAACAATCTGATCCTTACTCTTTCTTCTTCTCCCATATATATATATATATATATATATGTATCTGACTAAATCCTTTCACCCGCTCTTATCCTCTGTGCTAGCCTCAGTTCTCTTGACTCTTTGGTAGCCCTTGCTATGCTACTCACCTCCCTGGAGTTCCTCATGTGTTCCTCCCTATCTTCATCATGGTTGGATCTTTTATAGCTCCTGAGGGCAGCCCTCTTTTCCCTCACCATCTCCACAACCTCCCTTTTCATCCAGCTCAGCTTCTTGATCCTGTTTTTCTTGCTCTGGCTCTTCACACATGCACTAGTGGCCTCAGCCAGGCCCATCTTGATAATTGCCCATTTTTGATCATTGTCCATGTGTGGGGGTGGATGTTAGCTATGTGCTCTTCCAGTTTGCTTTCATCCTGCCAAAGTCTGCCCTTTTGAAGTCCAGGACCTTAGTCTTGATTTTGGCTACCTCCTTTCCTAGACTGAGGGAGAACCACACTGTGTGGTGGTCACTTCCCACCAGCGGGTCTTCCACCCCAACATCCTGGACTTGTTTGCCGTCCATCAGCACGAGGTCCAGAATGTTCCCCTCCCTTGTCTCTGTTACCTTCTGTATCAGGAAGCTGTCCTGGAAGGTGCCCAGGAGGATCTGCTTCCTGGCACATGAGGTAGCCAGGACATTCCAATCTACCTCTGCATGTTAAAGTCCCCAACCACCACAGTGTTACCTTTCCCACTAAACCTCCTTAATAGTGCTCCCAGCACCCTATCAATTTCCTCCTTTTGTGTTGGTGGCCTACATACAACCCCCAATCTAACCTTTCCACCATTTGAGCTGTGGGGTTGCACCCATAAGGCTTCTGCCCTGCCTTCCTCACCCTCCTCCCTGTTACACAATTATCCCTTGAATTGGTGGCTCAGTTACTGACGGGCCTGGATAGACCCAGTCATGTGACCTCAGTCCTGTGGGCTCTGCACTGGCTGCCAGTCAGGTGGAGGGTCATCTTCAAGGTGGGCTTGCTCACCTACAAGGCCCTATATGGGTTGGGCCCTGGCTATCTGGCTGAACTTCTCACACCTGCCACCTCAGCCCACTCCCTCCATTCTTCGAATAGGGACCTCCTTGATGTTCCCAGAGTCAGGCTTAAAACTTCTGCGCCCAAGAGTCAAGTCTTTTAAAAAAGGGCTAAAAGCATAACTGTTTTCCCTGGCTTTCCCTGGCGAAGGTGTTTGATCTGCACTGACCAGCTGGGGTTTTATTTATTCTGAGATCTAATTATTGTTTTAATTTGTATTTTTATGTTTTTATAGTGTTCTATATTGCTTTCTCCTAACTTGTTTTTAATGTGAGGTGCCCAAAGCCTTAGGGAATAGGCACTGTAGAAATAAAATTTGCCTTGCCTTACCTTACCTAACACAAATGGCCACACTCCCCTTTCTCTTTTTCTCAGTCCCTGCGGTATAGTTTGAATCCTGGGATAGCTAGGTCCCAGTCATGGTATTGGGTTGCCTATGTCTCAGTGATGGCGGCTATGTTCACCTCTGCTTCCACCATCATTGCCTGCAGTTCCGCTGTCTTGCTACCCAGGCTCCTAGCATTCAATGATACCACCCTCAGGTGTGATCCTATTCCTTCAGCACCATTTCCCTTCCCCCAACCCCATTCCTATTCAACTTCTGCTACTGCCTCGCTATGGGGGGAGGTCCAAGGGAACCCCACTCCTGGTGACTGCCCGCCCCTTGCCTCACTCTTTCCTAGTTTAAGTTGTAGTTAGTTTGAATGAACTCCCCAAACTTCTGCTTTAGGACCTGCAAGCCTTATTTGCTAAGGAGCAACCTATCATGTGCGTACAGATCCCTATTCTCCCACTTCTTGCCCTACTCCACCACCAATCCATACCCCATGGACCCACACCATTCCCCCAGCCATTTGCTGAACTCTGTGATTCTCTGCTTCCTGGCTGTACTAGTTCTTGGTACTGGGAAAATTTCAGAGAATGCTACCGAACTTCCCTCTTTACTGCATAGTCCTCCCAGTTCCCTGAAACTTTCCTGCACCTCTTCTCCTCTTCTCCCCCTCCAGGTCATTTGTGTCCAGGTGCACCACAATGTGTGGTTTCTCCCCTACCCTCTCCTAACACCTATTAATACATTGACCCACTCTACCTGCCATCATGCCCGGCATGCAGTCCACCCAAATGTTGCTTTTCCTGGTGCCCCTGCCCCTCCATCGTACACCCTTAAGAACTGAGTCCCCCAGAATGATGACCCTCCCTCCTTTATCCTTTTCACCCTCCTCTTGCATGCTATTCCTCTGCCCCCTGACTTGATCCCCTATTCCCATGCCTATGGACCCCTGTGCCTCCCTTGAACCTTGCTTATCCCCTATACTTCATTCCCTCCTCTCCTCTCCTCTCTCACACCCCTGCCCATGCCCGGTCTGTCTGATTTCTCCCTCCCTCCTACCATACCCCATCTGCTCTTCCTCCCCCCTTCCTGTGTCTGCTGCCCCTTCCTGAACCTTAACACTCCCCTTGCCAATGGCTCCCCGTGACTCCCCTGACTCGTGCTCTTCTGCTTCCTTGTGCCCCCGTAACTTCCTTGCCTGGGCTATCTGTTGCACCCTGTCCATTCTCTCTATGCTCCTCCATTAACTGCTACTCCACCTCCTACCTTCACTACCCTCCTCCTACTTGCTGCTGTCTGGACTACTGATCTTGCCTCCCACCTCTCTGCTGTCTTCCCTGCCCTTTCTACTACCACCTCAACCCTCTTCCCTAGAGCTTCCCCCCCCACACTACTCCCCAGGCTAGTCAACACACTGAGAACCTGTTACTATACTCATTCCCTTTTCCCAGAGCTACCCAGTTGGCCGTCCCTGTGACTTACATCCCTGCTCTGCCCCGTTACTGTCTACCCCCAATACTTGACTACCCACCAGTCATCAGCTCCTGTTCTCAGCTGCTCCTGAGTGGTTGCTCCATTTGTCCTCTCTCCCTGTTTAGCCCTTTTTTTACCTGCTGCAACATCTGTGGAAGCCCTCCTCAGATCCACTGGCACTTGGTGTTCCTCCCAACCCCACCCCCCTTCTTACTCAGCTCCCTTCTCGACCATCTAAGCTCCTCTCTAAGTTGGTCCATCTGCCTACACACCATACACCCCTGCCCTCCATGCAATCCCCAAGACAATGGTTACCCTAGAACCATTACAACTTACCACCTGTCCTACATCCCCTCCCACTTGTCTGCCCGCAAACCCCATCCATCCATCCACATGCTCCTCCCCTTGCCTGCTTACTGCCCCAGTCCCTATGACCCTCCATCCTCCCTGTTCTCCCTTCCAAGTACTAATCCAGCTCTGACCCCCCTCTGCTACAAACAAATCAGCCCTCCCCTTTGCAGTATCTATTCCCCTGATTCCTTCTTTCCCCTCCCCAACGTGGTCTATGGTCCTCCCTGTGGATGCACTGCAGATGCCACCTAGTCAGATGCCACACTCCTGCTTTGTGGCACTTACATGAGGGATTGCTTGGCCACCTGGGAAATATACAGTGACTTTGGCCTTCTGATTGGCCCAGTTGAGTCACGAGCCCCCTTCTTCCTGTCATCTAGGCCCTCCCACACCCTCCCTCACTCGGTGTCCTCCCACCACCTGAATTGAAACCCCCACAGCCCAATAACACTCCCCACATCAGTCTCCCACAGCACAGTATAATTGCAATAAAAAAAAGTTAAAGTCGGGCTTCCCTGTGCTCCGTGCATCCAGCCGCTAGGCCGCTCCTCCACAAGGGTAGCCTGATCCACAAAACAGTTTCTCCCATTCTGTGCCTATGACAAAAATGCTTTGTGGATTGGGCCATAATGAAGCTAGTCTTGAGTTCCAAACAACAGTCTCATTAACTCTGCTTCAACTCAATAGACCATGAACCCCACTCACCACCACCGACCATGCCTGGGCTTTCAGTTTCTAAAGTCCTGCTGCTGGCCCAGTGCATGATACCCAAACCTAAGTTGTCAGTATCATTAATATTACTTACCATTAGGCCATATACAGTAGAAGCTCAAGGCCTCACTTGTAATGCAGATTACTAGTCAAACTATCTATTTTTAGTACATATCACAAGTCTACTCGTCGATCATCCTTAAAAATCTAGATTAAATGCCTGATCCACAAAACATTTTCTCCCATTCTGTGCCTATGACAAAAATGTTTTGTGGATCAGGCCATAAGGAAGCTAGTCTTCAGTTCATGCCAAACAACAGATCCTAAAGGTGTGTTCTCTTACCTGGACTCTTCAGTAACAGGATTCCCCTATACTATATTTCCCTTATCAAGTATATGCTTCAATTTATTTATCTTTTTTTGGAATGAAGGCCTGAAACCAAAATGCAGGACTATAAAGCATTAAACAGATGTCCCAATACTGCAGGGGAAAAGGTGGAGGGGGGGCAGAGATAACAGATGAGGTCATCCAAGAGGATAGAGTTCTGAAGGGCCTTAAAGCCTTGTGGGAGGACAAGGCACCAGGACCAGACAGTGTACACCCAAGGGTCCTGAAGGAAGTGGCAGAGTTGTTGGCAGGCCCTCTGATGGACCTGTTCAACACCTCCTTGGAGACGGGGAATGTACAGAGCGACTGGAGGATGGCTCACATGATGCTCCTTCACAAGAGTGGACCCAAGGACCAACCAGGTAACTACAGACCAGTGAGCTTGACTTCCATAGTGGGGAAGTTGATGGAGACTATTCTGAAGGAGAGGTTGATAACCTTTCTCGATAGCAATGGGCTGCAGGATGAGAGACAGCATGGATTTGTTATAGGAAGATCTTGCCAAACTAACCTGATTGACTCCCTTGACTGGGTCACTAGGGCGGTTGACAAAGGCCACACAGTGGATGTCCTGCATCAGGACTTCAGCAAGGCTTTCGACTCTGTGCCACACGGGAGAGTAATGAGCAAGCTAAGGGACATAGGGGCAAGGAAAAAACTGATGGTGTGGGTTGAGAGCTGGCTGCAGGGCAGACAACAGAGGGTAGTTGTAAGGGAGGAGACATCCCAGTTACAGTCAGTAATGAGTGGAGTACCGCAGGGTTCAGTGCTGGGCCCTGTTTTGTTCAATGTTGACATTGCAGAGGGGGTCAAGAGTAAGATCTGCCTGTTCGTGGATGACACTAAGATTTGTGCAAAAGTGGACAATGAGAAAGAGAGGCAGGCACTCAGAGAGGATCTAGCTAAACTCGAACACTGGTCTAGGGAGTGGCAGTTGGGGTTTAACACTAAGAAGTGCAAGGTCATGCACCTCGGAGCCAGAAATCCCAGGACCAGCTACTTGCTGGGGGGAGTGCAGGTAATGGCTTCAGAGGAGGAAAGGGACCTGGGGGTAATAGTCAGAGGGGACATGAAGGTATCTGCACAGTGTAGGAGAACTGCAGCAAGGGCAAATAGGATGCTGTGGTGCATTGCCAGAGGGATCACCTCTTGAAAGGGGGAGGTCTTCCTCCCACTGTATAGATCACTGTGAAGCCACTCTTGGAGTACTGTGTACAGTACTGGTGCCCATACCTCAAAAAGGATGTGAGATTACTGGAGGGGCAGAGTAGGGCTACAAAAATGATCATGGGACTAGGGGAGTTGCCATACAAGGAAAGGTTGAAGGAGCTCAACATGTACTCGCTGGAAGTTGGAAGGGTAAGAGGGGACATGATAGAGACCTTTAAGTATTTGAAAGGCATAAACAAAGTCAGGGAAGGAGGACTGTTCTGCTTAATGGGGGGGAAGGGTCACTAGAGGGCACAGTCTGAAGTTGGAAGGGGGAAGGTTTAAGAGGGAGATGAGGAGGCACTACTTCACAGAGAGAGAGTGGTGGCGGACTAGAACGCACTGCCAGAGGAGTTAATCGCTCAAAGGACAGAGGATAGCTTTAAGTGGGGTTGGGATAGAGTCAAGGGCAGGGTTAGTACAAACCAAAATACAAAAGGGGGAAGGACTGGGAAAGATGAAGAAGGTAGAGGTTTGGGTGGGGGTGGGGCAGCTGTAATGATATGAAACTAAGAGCTGTACAATTGGGCAAACTTGGTAGACCTGTGGGCCTTTTTCTGCTGGCAATTTTGTATGTTCATATGTGCTCCAAATGAGATTTCTATATTTCTTTCATACTTCAGAGTGTGGCCTTTCATGCTTCAGTGCCTCGTATGGGTAGGAGTAATACTGAGGTACTACAGCAGATCCACCGTCTAACAGTTTGCCTACATGTAATACAAACATTGCAGTACAGTAGCCTAAATCTCAGGGGTATTTAAAATCTGAAACTGAATATCCCTGACACTAGAGTAGACATACAGCACTCCCCTCCTTTGTTCCACTGTGCACTCCTCCCCATCTACCACCCTCAAACCAATGCTCCCAGTCTCTTCTTAGCTCATTTTTCAAAGTATTATAGCTTCCATTTTGCCCCTCAGTTGTGTCCATATTGGGGTGGAGGGATTAGCTTGTGTTGACGGAGTTTGGTGGTGACCCCTGGGTTTTTAGTTGGATCTTTTATCTATTTGAGGCACATTGTGTCCTACACTATTATCACCCCATGTATGGTAACATGAAGGCAGACAAACATCTATAACATTCATGAAACAATGACATTTTAATAAAGTGAATCCTAACCTCAGTTTGTTGAAAATGTCCATTCCAGCCTGTTCTATAAGCACACTCTGGGCAAAGTTTTTGGGAAGAAGCATCTTGTTAGAGATTCTGTTGATGTACTGCTCCCACATTACAGTTTTCTGCATCGCTCTAGGGCACAGAGTCCTTGTGGTGTACAACATAGCCTGCAGAAAAGCCTATTCAGAGAAATAAAGTATAACAAATATTTAGTTAGAGTGTGTATAGATAGGTATATGGATAGTAACAAAATTCAACATTCAAGCAGAAACACACACAAAAAACAAATGCATACAGTGTGCATGCACGCGCGCGTGTAGAGACACACGCTCACACACTATACAGTTCTTTTAAAAGCTTTTCATGCTTCACTTCTTTTCTTCAGTTCCCATATTCTTATTTATACCTTATAGCCCAGTTTCCTGCCTGCCCTTTACAGCTAGCTCTATCTGCATAGAAAGACCAACACTGGCTGAGGCTAGGATACTGCAGTGGCATTTTCTGCAGCAATGCTGTTTCAGTGCTGGCTAACCTTCCATTATAAAATGGGTAGGGAAATCCCTGCTTCCTGACTGGCCAGGACCCATGCATGGTGACAAAATTATCAAAGGGTAAATATTTTCCTTTTAAATGTTTTGTTTTATTTTTAAAATGTACCTCACAAACCCATTTTATAAATGTAATAAGACACTTCATGGCATTGCTAGTACTGTGACAACCGCACATCCGGGGGCTGAAGTCACTCGGCCACACTACACCCCTGGGTGTGTGGTTTTCACAGTACTACCAATGCCATGTCTTGTTTTATTGCTTATTTAGTGCACTTTGGACTCCTAGTGGTCAGACATAGATGCAACTGCATGACACTAAAAGGCCCCACACGATGTTCTTCTCTTCTGAGCTGGGTGGAAGCAATCCTCCACTGCAGCACTGCCCCTTGGTGTTCTGGGAAGCTTGGTGCTTGCTGGCCTGGTAATACTTGGAAGATTAGGATGGACTGGGTTTGGGCCTCTATCTGGGAGGATGGGAGGGTGTAAGAAAATCCTAGTGGAAATAGGGGTATATCTCTCACAGACAATGCAGTCATTCTGCCCCTCCCAAGCTAAACTGCTTTTAACTCAAGGCCTCCAACTTCTCCCTCATTTGATCCATTTGTCAGGTGATCTCAGGGCCAGACAGCCATTCTGAAAAAGGGACAAGTCCCAGGAAGCTAAAAGCAGGTCAAAGCATTTACTGTAAACAAAATGTGTGTCTTTTAGCAGCACAAGATGCAGCCACCACAACAGCAGCAGCAGCAGCAGGGTCAGGCTTGTGACTGGTTGAAGGAATGCTGGACTCCTGCAGGTAAGGTACATATAGAAAGTTGGAAAAAAAAGCTGCTTACTGTAAATCTAGATGTTCAGGAATATCTTCTCCATAGAGTACCACTCTTTTGTCTCAGTGCCAGAAGTGATAGGATCCCTCGGAAACCAGACTTTTTGAGTCCCCATTTGCTGGTCACAACTGCCTTTGTATTTTTTATTTTTTTTTTACCAAGGAGAAAGTGCTAATCTAACCATCAAAAAACTAGAAATGAAAAATGCACCAGGGGATAAGACTGCTTAATGGCCCCTATATTATATTATACTATATTATATGATATGATATGATATCATATAATATTATGTTATACTACATCATATCATATCATACTATACTCATACTATATTATATTTTATAAAATGGTAAGAGAAAATCCTGAAATCTGATTGGCTGTTGTTCAGATAGCAATTACCAATTATGTTCCATGCATGGAAAATAAAAAGTGCTGCCAAATGTGGACTGATCACCACTAGAATCATTAAGCCAATAGAATGTTAAGAACTCAACTGGCAGCCATTGTTTTTTGCCCTGTAACTGGAAGCATCACATTCACTTGCACTGGGCCCTAAAAATAAAAGTACCTTAAATATAAAATGAAACAGATTAATTAAATGTTGCTTTCCTGATCAACACATTCTCCTTACACACATAAAAAAAAAATAAAAACATTAAGTATTGTTTATAGTTTCATTACAACTGTTTCTTTGCTGACATGAAAAATCCCCCTACTATCTTTACCTGCTCATCAGGAAATCTCTTCTCCTTGCCCTCACGGTGAGATAATTGAGTCTCTGACTATAACAGAGGCTTTGTTGTGCGTGTTTGTGCGTGTATAGTAAGTCAGGAAGGTAACATTCTAGCAGTGGAACTGAGCAGAATTTTGAATCCATACCATGGTAAACATGTAAACATTCCGTGATAAACATTCCATATCTTGAATGTGGGGAAAATGGAGAAAAAACAGGAAGAAGAAAGTAGGCGACAATACAATGACATCATCAGTGACATCATTTGTTGTGAGTGGAAGGATTATTTGATCATAAATGCACACAAGTAAATCTATTGTTTCTACATAGAAACATGCTTTTCCCAAATGTAAAAAGTTTTTAAAACAGGAGCCCATTTTATAAGCGCAATAAGAAACTCCAGGTGAGTGCAGGGAACAGATTTTACTGCACGCCAGGGGCTAAAGGCACTCGGCCAAGGCCTCATGCCTCATTATGCTCCTAGCCATGCAGTAAAATCTGTTCCATGCACACCCTGTCGTGTCTTATTGCTTACATAATAACCAACTTTCAATTTTTTCAATGGTGATGGCCAGTTATTATTTGCCATAATAACTGGCCAGTTATTACGGGAAACATGCACTCACTGAACAACAGCTGCAGTCTCGAGATAGTCTCAAGCAATGTTCAGTGAGTCACTACGCAGCATCTGAAATGGCCACAGAGCGGACTTTTACATGCTCGTCCATTACTTTTTTCTTGTAAAAAGCCAGACTTACTTTTAAAATGTCTCTACAAGACAAGAAGAAGAGGGAGGGAGGTAAATAATGGAGCTCCTCTAAACTGCACATCACTTCAGCATTGGAGCCATCCAACCGCTATCACGACAAAGACCTAGCTACCTGACCTGACTTCCGGTACCTCTGTAGTAGTTTAAATGCATGTGGGGAAAAAATACTCACTTAAAAATGTATTCAGGGCTCTCTAGAAAACTTGTAAACTGGATGTCCGCCCAGTGTCAGAACCAGTTACTGCTTTCAGAAGCAACTCACTAACTAGCCAACTACAAACTAAAAAATTATGAGGGGTAAAGAAACAATTAATGAACAGCAATTGCACAAAATAAGGCATGGGTGATGAGGTTACTTGATTTTAACACACACCCTTGGTGTGTGTGATGTTTAAATAAACCCCTTGAGCTTCACTCTTAGGATTTATGTAGCATCACACCCCTCGGTGTGTATTAAATTCTCGTAACACACACCACCCCATGCATTGTTCTGTATGTATTGTATTGTACCATATTGTATTGTATTGTATTATATTATACCATACTATACCACATACTACACTGTACTGTACTGTACTGCACCATACTACACTATACTATACTACTGTACGTTGGGCGGGGCAGACTACATGGGAAAGTGGGAAGTGGGCCTTTTTCTGCCGTCAGTTTCTATGTTTTCATAACTAACATCAACAACAAGTGTCTTTTCAGCTCATACTATTTGAGGGGGTGAGGGACAACATGTATGAGACTGCTTTGAGTCCGGGGGATGGAAGGTGGGCGAGTGATATTCTACGGAGGAGAAATTCTTGAACATCTGGTGTTACAATGCATAACTTTTCAGTCTTTCATGAATAAATCTTCTCCATAGAGTCCAACTCTTTGGTCTCAAATAGCAAGCTGTAAGAACAGTCCCGCAGATTAGGGAGACAGGATACTTATGTAACCCCCTTGCAAATGGGGGTTCCTAATGTGCCTTATGCCTGCTTGATGATCATCATGAAGCCACCTAAATGGGGACCTGATGAGTGCTCTTTTAGGGCCTCCATATTCTGTCCCTTTAAGGGCTGCCTGTTGCAGTCAGAGTTAGTTGAAATGGGAGGGGGTTTGAGTGTTGCTATGCTCGACTCCTACCCGAGCTGCAGAATAATCGCTCTGTTTCTGCCATCGCTATTTGCGCAGAGGGAGCTTCATTAGAAGATGTGCTTGTCTGCTATCTATTAGAGTAGTAAAGATATTGTAGTTGTTCTAACCTGTTTTTGGTTGCAGCAAGGACTGTTTGATTGCCTCCTCCATTTTGCCCCAGAACTGCTGAAGTGGGCCATTCTGTACCTCGGGACCCTACAGAGTTGACTGACCGATGGAGGAGCTGTTTGTTTTGAGAAAGGTATTATGGGCTATTGCGCTTTTTCTGCACCACTGAGAGCTGGGAGAAGTGACTGGCAGGCTCAACCAGCCAATTGGATCGGGTCGCGCCCGAGTGGAGAGGAGTGCCCCAAGCTGTGGAGAGCCAGAGTGAAAGTGGCTGAGGAAGAGAGAGGAGCTGTGTGCTTCTGCTCTGGAGAGTGTTCGCGCGGGAAGCGTGTGAAGGCCTGAAGCAGCCGTTGTTTTTCGTTTGCATTGCCCGGCAGATTAAATCCGGTAGCAGGATTTCAGAGGAGGCTGTGCCTGTACAGCTACCCACCAGCTCGACCTGCAGGAGGACTGGAGAGGTACCAGAATCGTGCTCGGTCCGAAGAAAAGTGGAAGCTGCCATTGCAGTATCTCAGTGGCTGTGAGTTTGGGAGCCTTGGAAGCAGCTGCCTGGTGTGGTACCCCTCTGTCGCTGGTTGCCATATAAATGTGTGAGGAGGCTCGTGGAGCTCAAGTTCAATCCTGCTGCCATTAAAGGACTTTGCCTTGTTTAGAGTTTGCCATATAAATGTGTGAGGAGGCTCGTGGAGCTCAGGAGCAGCCCTGCTGACGTTGAAGGACCCTATCTTGTCTGGAGGTTGTGAGTACTAATTCAGGGTAGCTCCCTGTTGAATTGCAACATTGGATCCAAATGGAATTACTGTACTGTTAACTGTTTAATTAACTTTTTCTCTTCTCTGTGTGAAAGGGCCCCTACCAGCTGCCACGGTTTGGACTAGCCACTAGGGCTTGGGTACCCAGGGACAGTAACTTGTAGGGTTAGGCCTGTGCACAGAGCCTTAGGTATATAGCCATAGTGTAAGCCAATTAACCTGATTTTTCCCCCCTCCCCATTGTTATCTACCCTTCTAATAAATCAGATTGCTGTGTTATAACTACACCCTGGCTGGTTTGTACACTTCGGATGAGCTGCTGCATGGTGATTGTGATATAACTGTACCTTACTTTACAGGGGGTCTCTGGAGTGAGCTGAAATATATCAGCCGTGGGCTAAGTTTACTGGTGAAAAGAATTGTTAGCACGCAGTGTGAGTCACTAGTGGGACAGAAGGGGGGTTGCAGTAGCCCAGAGGGCTGTAACCGAGGTAGTCTTACTTGTACTAACCCCGACCTCTGGGTGGAGGCACTCGTCCATGGATCTGGGCCCCTCACCCTGCCTCAGTGGGGGTAGACAGGGGTAGTAGCCCTAAGGGTAGCACCACCCAGGGGTTACACTTAGGGCTCACGAGGAAAGCAGACCTTGTAATACAGCCAACCCAAACCCCGCATGTTTCCTGGAATGAATATCCAGAGCATAGGGTTTCGTGAAGTTGTGAAATCTACTCTAAGTAGTGCAGATCCTCCAACATTTCATTAGTCAAAATAGGTACACTTCTGTGTTTCAGTGAGTGGGGGGCATATTAAAGCCGGGGGTCTGGGGACTGCCAGGCCCCAGAAGCTCGGGGGTTTAGACGCTCTGTGGTGAGTTTTGGGGCTTTTATTGAAGATAAAACACACTTTTGATACATCTCATGGCAGACAACAACAGATACTAAAAATTACCTGTTTCAAAAATACTACAACATTTTAGGTCATAAAGGAAAATGTTTTTAAGCGACTGTGGGCAATATGGTATACAAAGGTGTTAACATATCCTTTTAAAGCCTAAAACACTGACTGATATGCATATCTGCATATACCCTTTATTTTACATGACTGTTCTGTCCTCGACCTCAATTGCTGCATCACATAATGGCTAGGAAAAATACAAAAGATAGACAAAACTAGGGATCATGACAGAACACAACAGTCATGTAACCAATGCCTTACAGACACATGCCAACCCCTCTTATACTATAATTGTTTACAGTTGTTTGAAAAACATTAAATATATTTTCAGTGATGGCATGGAATGAGATCACTGAACACCACCCACCCACTGAAAGCCAAGTGAAGATAACCATGATCCTCTTTGGTTAGTCTGAGCCTTTGTGGCTGCCTGGCTGCCTGGCAGTGAGAAAGTAACACTTGGTCTGCTGTAGGAGGGGCTGTTTCTGGTTGCCACCCTGGCAGAACCACCCTCCAATCACACTGCTGTATGCACAAACTAACCCTGCACCTTTTTCTCTCTCTCCTCACCTTCTTCTCTCATTAATTATTCTGTAGTCCTAGTACTATTATTAAATCAGCAACATAAATGCATACATATAAGACCTGGAGGCGAGGCAATAAGTAACTGAGGAAGGGGTATCAGTTGGCTCCCAAGGGGTCATAGTACCACAGATGATGTTAGGGCACCAAGGAGCTAATTTTATAAAGGAGGGCTACACATGGCCAGGAAGTCCCATACATCATTCTACAAGAGGGGTGCCTGTCCTGACTGCTCCACCACTTGCAAGCAACAGTGACCAGCAGTGCTGTGACCATCTCTGTTCTCCTCCCCAAGAATGTTGTTGTGTGCTGTGGATGTGCTGAGATGAGTCAGGGCACACAGAAGGTTCAGATTTTATTATTTGCTTATGTTTAGAGGAGTAGACTGTACTTACTTCGCTCTACCAGACATCAGTTTTCTGGTCCTCAACTCCTCTCTCTGTTGTCCCTCTGAGCACAGTTGTGGCCTACAGTGAGCTGCTCCTTTAAAATGCTTTCTGCCCTACTCCTCACTGAATTCAGTCAGCTGGTGATGCTGCACTAGCCTGCTGCTCAGTAACAGCTGAGCTGACAGACCCGTTCCTGATGACAGCTGATCTGGCCCAGACTTGGGGGGGGGGGCGCAACCAGTCACCGACACACCACACTACTGGCACCACAACACAGGGAGACAGGACGGAGCAACGATGAGCAAAGCGGGGAACAGTCCGCAGTAATTAATCCAAAGACTCGGCACCGTGTCCAACTCAAACACCAGCCTGCTAAACTAAAGTTTAATTTTCCCGCAGGACTTAATAGACGTCTTGTCTGCCCACTGATCTGCCACACAGTCGGTCACACTGACCTCTCAGGGCTGCAGCTTCCGTAAGTAAACTCACGCCCAGCAAGCTCACTTGTTCTCTGCCAGTGTCTGTCAGCAGCGTCTCAGCAGCTGAGGAGAACACAACCAGCAGTGGACTTGGTCTCAGTCAATCAAGGGAAACACCTGAGGTGCTTAAACTTTCCTGGGATGTAAGAGGCGCCCTGTGCAGGGTACACTCAGTAATGCACCAGCAAAATCATCTGTCTGGTGGTTACCATGGGGACAAGCGAGGGCGGCTCCACGACTGGGACTGTGCTGCTAGCTGACAGCAGTCAGCTAGCTCATCAGCGTAATGTCAATATCAAGTAAGGGAGCTTGGAGGCTTTTGCTGCAAATTTGGTACATGGTACCAATGAGTCAGGATATGGCACCATTGTTTAAAAAACAGTATTGTGCCAGCAAAACCAGTACAGTTGGAGGGTCTGGTAGAGACCCTACATATTTCTGAAAGAAGGACTGAACGGAGTGAAGCCACTGAGAGAGCCAAAGTGCGGGTGGAATGAGCTCTGATGGAGCCCTCCAACTGCTGTCCTGCTTAAGTGTAGCAGTGGTGAATGCAATTGACAATCCAATTTGGCAAGCACTGTTTAAAAACAAGAAATTCTTTTCAGCTGGGGTTAAAAGAGTCACGATATTGAGAGGATTGCCTGCAACCTTTGGTTCTACCATAGCAGGAACTGAGGATTCTTCTATCATCAGAAAATGCAGCACTACTTCCCTCCTTGTTTTCCGGCTTGGGAAAGAAAGTCAGAAGTACCAAAGACTGATTGAGGGAACTCTGATACCATTTTGGCAGAAACATAGGATGTGTGAAGCATACCACCCTTTACTTGTGGATAACCATATATAGATGATCCATCATGAGGGCCTGTAGTTCAGAAACTGCATGCAGAAGTAATGGCCAATAAAAACACTGTTTTCCAGGTCACATGCTTCATGTCACATGCAGCCATTGTTTCAAAGGTCTTACAGGTGAGCATGTCCAACACCAGACTGAGATCCCAATTGGTGACAGGTTTCTTTATAGGAGAACATGTGCAGGATACCTCTCAGAAATCATCTGAAGAGAAGCAGTTGAACTAAGGGAAGAGTTCCCATTAACTAGCTTATGATAAGCTGAAATGGCTGACAACTGGACTTTTATGAGGAATACTGGAGGCCAGATTCTGAAAAGTCCAAGAGATAGTCGAAAACTCCCTATGGAAGACAGCGAAAGGGATCTTTGGAGTCCTTAGAACACCACATAGAAAAATGCTTCCACTTTGCAACATAAGCTTTTTTGGTGGAAGCTTTTCGGGCTCCCAAAAGGACTTGGGAGACCCACTGGAAAATGACTTGTCCACTGCAGCCTGAACAAATGTTATTTTTTTTCTTCTTCTATTTTTGAGGCCGTATCCCCCTGTTCCTTGGGCTCCATCCGCCCGCCGCCCCATGCCCAGGCTTACCCCCTGGGCAGGGTCACGAGGAGCTTCCACTCCTGACTGAACATCATGGACAAGTCCCAGATTACTCTCTGGGTCAGGGCCATGAGCAGAGACACCCAGCCAGGCGTCGGAGGCAGTGGATAGCAGGACAGGATGGGTCTTCATGCCAGGGACTGACATTTTCTACTTGCTGCCCTGGGGGCGGGGACATGCCATGATGACCAGTGTCTGCCCTGTCCCCCCACATATTGGCACTGAGCACTGCGGTGCCCCAGCCTCCGCCAGGGGTCCATCAAGAGCCGGACACTCAGCCCCTCCCCCCCCAGAGAGGAGAGCAATCCCAGGGATGCTCAATTCTTCTCCCGGCTAGCCCTCAGACTCCCCGGGTCCGTTCCCAAACCCAGGTCACCAAGCGTCACAAGCAGAAATGTAACTGCTGTGCCGGCAGGCAGCGAGCCTGAACAAATTCTGGCAAAAGTGAAAAGCTCTGGATTTCAGGATGCAGAAATGTCCAGCTTTGGCCTGCCTTATCATCAAATAAGGCCCACCCTCTGCAAAGGACCACTTGTCAGGGTCTGCTGCTGTTTGACTGAGATCACCTGCCACGACATTTTCTACCCTGGGTAGATGGGTTGCAGGAGAAGGAGTTTGTGCTCTAAGCACCACTGCTAGATTCTCATCAATTCTCTACACAAAGGTAGGAGTGAGTTTCTCCTTGTAGAACATGACACTAGGAATGGGCAAATCTGGGGTGGATTTGGATTTGTCTTTGTATCTGGCAAATCCAGACCAAGTTTGGTTTCATTCTGTAAAGATTTGGATTTGCCTTGTTTCGGCTCATATGGTATTAGGGAAGGAAAATGAGACATTATCAAGGGGAAAACACTGACATGCAAAGTGGCGTATCAGTACAGAGTAAACTGTCTGAGTCTGTGATAGACTGCATCCTGCTGTTTAAGTTGTTAAATGGCCAATCGGCAAAGCAAAAAATCTTACAGTAATGTATGGAATGAAATATAACTTGTGTCTTTAAGCAGATTGAAAGCTAATCAGCCAAAGAGCTTTCTGCTTTGCAGGCTGGAAAAACAAAGACTTTTTTTTTTACACAGCTGAACACACTGTTTTTGTTAACTTCATGATAACTTGATGCTGCCTGGCTAATTTATCTAGAGTTATGATTGACTGTATTACTGCCATGCTGTGTCATGTAGTGGAATATCAGGCTAGCGAGATGTTGTTTTCATCACAGTAACTTTAGCAGTCTCACTGAGCGAGCCTGTGTTCCATTCTCTCATTAGTTTGCTGTTTTGGTTTGAAAAGGCCATGGTCCCTAACTGATGTCTAACTGGAAGGAAAGGACATCTGGATGTGTTTAGTGTCTGTGACACTCGGGCAGTCAAGCTGAACTATCGCTCACACACAGCAGCTATTGTCGAGGGTACTACAATCATGAGGAGAATCATCAATTTACAAAATCAATTCTCAGTCTCCTCTCCTCCAGTCCTCCCCTCTCTCTCTCTTCTCTCTCTTCTCTGGCTGTATATTTCTCTAAAGGAGCCTAAGTTCAATATGAGGTAACTAGCTCTTGGCATATTCATCCAGCACCCCACAGGATTACACTCTCTCATTTCTTCAGATATTTTCTTTATAAATAAATGATTAAAACCTACATTTTAAACTGAGTGTGGAATGCGCCCGATGCTGATCTTTTGGTGGTTTAAATCCAGGTGGCATGCGGGTAGGCAAATCTGACCTTCACCCACTTCAACACAAATTTCTCATCCGTTTTATGCCCAGCCCTCCCTACAGTGCTGTCAAGTTCTTGTCTTCCTAAGCTGTGTTGGATTTTTTGCAAAAAATGTTTTCTTTAACTGAATTGTTGTTTTTGTCTTGTCTGTCTCTGCTCGAGCCAGCCCTCCTCCCAAGCCATACATCTGACCCAACTGCACAAAGCACACATACACACTTCTATTGATACCTTCCATAACATGGATTGTGATTGGAGGAGACGGGCTGGCACTGTGCAGCTGCCAGCAGTAAAATTATCTGCTCATGGACTCGCATGATCCTTCTGGCAACAGGCAAAAAAAGTCATGTGGCAGTAGCTGATCTTAACACACAAAAACAGTGCACACCAAACCACAGATGTCTTGAATCAAAGTGTAATTTAATGGGGTAAAAAACTAAGATACATGCCATCATCAGGGTAGAATACATCCAGAATGTGCAATAACTAGTTGTTAAATCTGTTCACAGGTCTGGATTTGGAAACTGCTGTGCTGTCTTGTTTGGTCTTTTTATTGCTATGGACAGTAAGATGATTTGAAGCTTAAATAGTTTGGGACTTCATAATCTACTCTCTTGACAATATGATAAAGTCTTTAAAATATTAATGCAAAAAGAGCTATCAATGTGTACCACTGAAGACAACTGAAGTGATTTTGTCTGACCTTAGAAATCAAAGTATTTTTGTATGTATTTTACAGTGCGTTTTGACCTTTGTTTTTAATGACACTTGCACGCAATCAATTTTAACGTCTATTGTGTTATGAAATGTATTATTCTGTCCATTATTTAGCCATTCTTTTCACCCTATGGAAATATGATGGAGACCACTCTTAGAGACCGGGTTCCTACCCTGTGTGGTGCTGCTCTCCCCCAGTCTCCTAGATGACTTATCCGAGCAGTAGCATTTTCACAAAGTGTGGCATGAAAGCTCCTTATATTTTAAATGTTATATTCCTTGTAAAATTAAAACCGACAGCCAGGGCCAAAACAGACCAACTGAAAACATGCCCCCACATCGGTCCACGCAGCTCTGTTTTGTGATGTCACAAAGCAGATATGCGTAAAAGTGCACCCATTTACTTGTATGGGGCCAGTATTTTCTAATATCTTTATACCCTTTAGTGTAGGGTTTTATTAAATCAAAGCGATCAATTGACTAATAGGGTCCCTATTAGTCGAGCAGTGCTTTGATTCAATAAAATCCGACACTAAGGTGTAAAATATTGAAAATACTATCCTCATAAAAGTAAATAGGGTACACTTCATACAACCTTAGTTTTGTGACATCCCAAAACTGAGGCAGCATAGGCAACGTCAAAGGCATTTCAAGACCGGAAGTTGAGTCTGTTCAACCCTTATGACAATTTTAATTTTACAAGACTATATATGATTAAAAAACACTTTCATGCCGCACTCTGCCAACAACCGAAATGAAAGTCATCTGTAGCTGTTAGGGCAGGCAGCTATCCAGAACCTGCTCTTTCAAGCAGATCCCATAACGTGCTAATACATAACAAACTGAAATTTTAAATCAATGAAGGGGTGCAAATTAACTATTTAAGTGGACAAGGTTTAGCCAGTTAGTCACTCCCCTGGCCGAAGGCTCAGAGCAGTTGAAGCACTGAGGTTAACTGAGCTGTGTTTTTGTATCTTAGAATTTCTGCACCATTAAACTGCACTTTAATTCAAGACTTCTGTGGTTTGATGTGCACTGCTTTACGTGTGGAGATTCATTGAGTGCCACTACAGCAGCACCAGGGTGGCACAGCGCATAGCCTTTGGAAAAAAAGATTCCTGTCATTTGCAGTGTCTCATGCAGTCATCCGTGAATACAACTGTGAGCAGTTGTTACAAAGCAATGTCTGCCATAGTTGGATACAGACCTACCAAAAAGCTGGACAGTTAAACTTACAAAAAAATTTTTGTTTTGCCCCTCCTCACAGTGTACATACCCAAAGTTTGTCCAGTTTTTATGGCGACTGGCGGGAGTTATGGAGCAGTCAGTGTTACAGATGAGAAAAATGGCATGCAAGCTGCCACTCCGCTAGTAAAAGAGGTGAAACAGTCCTGCTTGGAAGACATTTTCTCAGTGGTTAAACGACATCTCAAGAAGAGACAACGGCACCCAAACAGAACAACAGGTACTGATTATGACTGTATAAACACTGAACTAAAAGTCATTTTTGCCACATTTTTGTGACTGCTAATTAAAGAGACAAGCCCCTGGTACAATTATAACGACTTACGAGAGTATATCAAACTGAACAGCATTCCATATGGCTTAAGAACTGACAAGAGGCCTGCAGTGGGCTTATTTATTTAGTTTTCTTAACCATGTAGGTGCACTAGACAAATAAATGCCTATTTTCAGGCACGGCCTGGGAGATTACAGAGGGTCAGAGATGACAACAAAACGCACATACAAAACAAAGGCATTTGCAAAAGATAATCAAACTAAACATACAGAATACATGACACTGGATATGTTAAACGTGAGTAGTAAGCCTGTCATACATGGGCCTAACTATCAAGACACTACAAAACAAACCACTGTAATGAAGAGAGCAAACAAAACTTTAGGAACTTAATATAACACACAAACCAAATCAAATAAGTAAACTAGGGCACAGGAACATACAGATGACTTTAGGAGGTGGCTGCGGTATCTCTTTTTGAAGGAATGGAATTTTTGCATTCATTTCTGAGGGTACAATATTTTACCCACTCAGAGACAAGCTTAGTGGCCTAATACACAGACCAGGATTTTTCCCTTGCCTTAATCAGACAGAGGAGAGGTCGATCTAGCCATTTGGCAACAGAGCCCCGGACTCTCCTAGTAGTGGGCGGGGGCATGTGTGTCCTGTAGTCCAGAGAAAATCTGATTAAAGAAAGAAGCCAAATTAATGTGCTTCATGTGCCAAAGACATGACTAGTCAGTGCCCACAGCATCTTGTTTGAACAGTGTTGAATTACAGTGAGAATGATCATGGAAGTGAAAAAGTCTCAAATGGGCCTTAGAGGATTTACAAAATCACACATGCCCCCAAAATGCAAAGCATCATGGGCTGCATATGCAAATCACCACAGAATGTTATGCTGGTCCAACTTTAAGCAGAATTGCATGGTGCCGAAAAGCCTCTCACACAGTTTGCAAAGGGTGCTAACAGAAGACATAGACATGTGTTTCATCTTACCAGGACTCATCAGTATGCCTCGTCTGTTTGACAACCCAGTGGAATGGACCAGCTACCCCAAAGGCAGTGTGCCTGGGATATATTGTGGTGAACCCATTAAAATAAAAAAAACTATTTAAATGACAAAGAACCTCTGTGCGTAAACACTGAGGCAAGGGTTACCCCAAAGGGCATTTGGCTGGGAAGCCAAGTTTCAAGAAAATACAAAATCACACATGCCCCAAAATGCAAAGCATCATGGGCTGCATATGCAAATCACCACAGAATGTTATGCTGGTCCAACTTTAAGCAGAATTGCATGGTGCCGAAAGGCCTCTACACAGTTTGCAAAGGGTGCTAACAGAAGACATAGACAATGTTTCGATCTCACAAGGACTCATCAGTATGCCTCGTCTGTTTGACACCCCAGTGGAATGGACCAGCTACCCCTAAAGCAGTGTGCCTGGGATATATTGTGGTGAACCCATTAAAATAAAAAACTACTTAAATGACAAAGAACCTCTGTGCATAAACACTGAGGCAAGTGTTACCCCAAAGGGCATTTGGCTGGGAAGCCAAGTTTCAAGAAAATACAAAATCACACATGCCCCCAAAATGCAAAGCATCATGGGCTGCATATGCAAATCACCACAGAATGTTATGCTGGTCCAACTTTAAGCAGAATTGCATGGTGCCGAAAAGCCTCTCACACAGTTTGCAAAGGGTGTTAACAGAAGACATAGACACGTGTTTCGTCCTACCAGGACTCATCAGTATGCCTCATCTGTTTGACACCCCAGTGGAATGGACCAGCTACCCTAAGGCAGTGTGCCTGGGATATATTGTGGTGAACCCATTAAAATAAAAACAATTTAAATGACAAAGAACCTCTGTGCATAAACACTGAGGCAAGGGTTACCCCAAAGGGCATTTGGCTGGGAAGCCAAGTTTCAAGAAAATACAAAATCACACATGCCCCAAAATGCAAAGCATCATGGGCTGCATATGCAAATCACCACAGAATGTTATGCTGGTCCAACTTTAAGCAGAATTGCATGGTGCCGAAAAGCCTCTCACACAGTTTGCAAAGGGTGTTAACAGAAGACATAGACACGTGTTTCGTCCTACCAGGACTCATCAGTATGCCTCGTCTGTTTGACATCCCAGTGGAATGGACCAGCTACCCCTAAGGCAGTGTGCCTGGGATATATTGTGGTGAACCCATTAAAATAAAAAACTATTTAAATGACTGATTATTTAGAGGATTTAGCTCTCCAACCACAGCACACTGGTGAGTGGTCACTAATTACGTCAGGGAGCACTCTGGAATAGGTGATCCCGTCAGCACAGAGTGTTAGGATCCAATCGATTAACAAGGCTTTGCTTCCATTAAGTGAGAGCCTAATGGGATCAGAGACAATGTGGGTAAGATGAAGCTTATTACGGGACAGATCAATATCTTTACTTTTCACGCTAAGCCAGTCTATATTGAAGTCTCCAAACAGTAAGAACTCATTATTCTTAACAAGTGGGTCCAATAGTACTCAAAAGGGGTAAGAGTGCTTGACAACTATCAGCAGGGGGGATCTAAGTGCAGAAGAGGCGCATAATTTTGGTATGACCAAACAGGAGAACAGCATGACTAAGTTCAAAACCCTTATCTGAAGGGACAGAGATACCTGGAGTGCAGAAGCTTAGGTGGGACTTAAAGTACACCATGGTGCCTCCACCCCTCTTGGAGCCAGAGTGATCATTACTAATAAAATTATACCCAGGCAGAGTACAGAGATCATCAGGGATAGAAGGTTTGAGCCAAGTCTTGGATGCACAAAGTACCTCGGGGTTGTAGTGATTTACCCTTGTTATGAGGTTAGGGTTAGAGATAAGGCTCCTGATATTCATATGAGCAATTTTTAGACCCTTGCATCCATCCTAGTTATACACAGATGTGTTGAAGGAGGCAGACAGTGGAGCCCTGGGTTGGGTTCTTATATCGTATATGTAAGAAATGATGGGATGAACTCCACTGTTGGAACATTTCCATGTAATTTTATTTTTCACTCCATAATCATAGGGTAACAGTTTTGTGGCCACGCCACTTTGCCATAGCCTCCGTGTTGTTTTTTTCACATACAGTCTTAATTTCCACTACAATATATTGTTCCATGTTCAGATATCTCAGTTTCAGAATTGCCTTATCTATGTGCTGGCTTCACATTTATTTAGAACATCTCTATAATACTTGGCTCCCTGATACTAGTGTGCATGACTGCCAGCCAACTCCTTCTAGGACCAAGAGTCTGATGAAGTAGCATGGCAACAAAACTGTTACCCTATGAGTGTAGAGTGAAAAGTAAAATTATTTGAAAAAGTTCCAACAGTGGAGTTCATCCCATCATTTCTTACATGACTAACTTGTCATTGTCGATTACCCAAGGTTCATGAGTGATAACCCCTTGAGAGAGGAAAAAGGCAGCCTGAAACATAATTTGAACTATTGTACTTGGGTTATTAGTCCCCAGCAATGAGGAGAAAAGAGAGGGTCAACAATACTAGGGGGCCAGGCCTAGGCTGAGGACACAAAGCTACAAAAAGCCAATGGAGCCTTTTGAGAACAGGGACAATTAGATGCAAACACTGTGGCATAAGCAAACATATATTATCTCCATAGATTATCCCCATTCTTATTTCTATGTAGCATAAGATTAGGCATATCAAAGCTATGCTGACCTGCAGGTGCAGCGGTTAGTTCCGCTTGCAACACCGACAACCTGGGTTCAGGAGACGAGGCGGAGTAGGAGGCGGCTGGGGAGAAAGATTGAGCATCCCATGAACTGCTCTCCTTCTAAGGGGAGGGAGGAGTAGAGTGTCTGGTGCTTGATGGACCCCTGGCGGAGGCCGGGGGAACCACAGGTGACCAGTGCCTGTACACTAGAGGGGTGGGGTGGATGCTGGACGTCATTGTACGTCCCCACCCCTGGTGCAGCTCAGAAAAATCATTGACTGCCAAGGATGATGTCTGCCCTGGCACTTGGCCTCTATGGCTCCCTGCCTCCCACTGACCAATTACTGCTCTCTGGGCATCACGGGCCCTGAACCCTGCCCTGCGGGGGAGCCAGGGAGGCAATGTCGGTAGTCGCCAACACCTTCTCTCATTGTAGACAGGCCTGATATGGTGCCGTGGCCCCACCCTAGGGGGTAAGCCAGGGGGCATCTGTGGGATAAGGCAATAGGGAGCAAGGCAGGTGCTCGGGGCTGGAGCTGAATAGTGGAGCGGCTGGCGGCAAAAAGCATAATAAATTAAAAAACAAAGACATGTCAAATCTTGCTACATCCTGTGACAGTGCTTGGTGAGAATGAAGTAATGGTATATGATCAATAAGCTGAGTCAGACAAGCCAGCAGACAGGAACTCACAGTGACTGAATGCAAAATGCAACCCATTTTGGACACACTGGGTGAGCAGACTAAAATGGGTAGTGACTGGGAATACTAAAATGTAGGGACAACCCAGAAGGGGGAGGCTAGGACTTCACACTTAGGCAACACCTGAGTTATAGGAAATCAAGGCCACCAAGTTAGAGAGAAGTACAATACACAACCATCAGGCAAAACACAGTCACCTGTCTAGGGGAAGCTAGCAACACTTGACCTAATTATATACAGGCCTCCAGGACAGGAAGAATATAAGGTACCCCCTGAGAAGGGAAATTCATTAAACCATGTTTAGCTTCCAGAGGCAAGACAGGTTTTAGGTGCCTCTTGTGAAGGGAAATTAACTAAACTCAGATGGGCTGGCTGAGCAAGACGTAGAATCAAAGAAGTTGACGCAGAAGGAGACCGCTAGGTCCATCTAGTCTGCCCATTTGTTTTAGACCTATTTGACACTCTAATTGTCCTTTGTAGTCAGGGCTCCCTTGTGTCTATCCCATGCATTCTTGAATCCCCCCACAGTGTTGACCCCCACAACCTCTTGGGACAGGCTGTTCCAGGCATCCACCATTCTTTCTGTGAAGAAAAACTTCCTGGTGTTGGTAGAGAACCTCCCTCCTTGCAGCCTGAGGTCATGTCCCCTGATTCTGGAGCCCTTCTTGAAGTGAAAAGGTTCCTGTGCCTGTACCTCGTTAATGCCTTTTATGTACTTGAATGTTTCAATCATGTCCTCTCTCTCTCTTCTCTGCTCCAGGGAGCACATATTCAGTTCCCTAAGTTGTTCCTCGTAGGACATGTACTGCAGACCCTGAATCATTTTTGTCACCTTTCTCTGTACAGTTTCTACCCGGTCAATGTCCTTTCTAAGGTGAGGCCTCCAGAATTGGACTCCATATTCCAGGTAAGGCCTGACCAGTGATCTATACAGTGGTAGTACCACCTCTATCCTCCTGCTTGTGATTCCCCTCCCAATGCAGTCCAGCATTCTGTTGGCCTTCAATGTTGCCTTCTCACACTGCTTACTAATCTTCAAGTCATCTGAGATTATGATTCCCAGATCTCGTTCCTGGTTTCAGGCCGCCAGTCTTTTGCCTAGTTAATACTCCTTTCTTGGATTTTTCTTTCCTATGTGCATGACCTTGCATTTTTTGGCATTAAATCTCCCTACTGGGTCATAATGTCATACGCTTAACAGTGTACGACATTATAACTAACCCAAAACAGCGCTGTCCACGACAGCGAATGGTGCAATACTGCGTATACTGCTGTATGCAGTATTGCACCATTCACACAATCCCAGGCAGAGGATAAGACCTCTCTTGGGAGTGGTTCCACTGGGCAGCTGCTGTGGCTACTGTACTGAGCCATAGCAGCAGGAACCAGGCACTACGTCTGGAACTGGGTTTGATTCCCAGTCCCAGACATTTTATTTTGCCACAAATTGTGTGCTCCGAGTTGGACCCCTCCCTCGGAGTTGAGAATCTTTGATGGGGTGGGTCCGGGCGCAGTCTCCTATGAAGAATTTGATTGCCCCATAGAAAAGACATGTCACATGGCAATATCACACTGTGTTGGCAGCGCGATTTGTAGCGGCATAATGTCTTGCGACATTATGATCCCATGCCTTAAATCTCAGCTGCCATACTCCAGACCATTCTTCTAGTTTCTTGAGATCAGCTTCCATGTTGCTCACTCCTTTTGAGGTGTCCACCCTGTTACATATCTTGGTGTTGTCTGTGAACAGACACATCTTCCCTTCAGTCCATCAACGATGTCTGCTATAAAAACACTGAAGAGCAGAGGCCCCAGCACTGAGCTATGGGGCACCCCCGCTAGTCACCCTGCCTTCCGTCGATTGTGTTCCATTAACCTCATACCCTATGGGTTCTGCCTTGTAACCAGTTTTGTACCCATCTGACTACCTCTAGACCAACCCCTGTGTTGTCAAGCTTCTTTGCCCGCCTTCTGTGTGGAACTGAGTCAAAGGCCTTACTGAAGTCTAGGTAGACCACAACTACTGCCCCACTATCATCCACTGTCTTTGTAGTGTGGTCAAAAAACTTGAGCAGATTTGCCTGGCATGACCTACCTGCTGTGAAACCATGCAGTTTAAGATCTTGTTGGCCACTAGTTTCAAGGAATGCTATGATCCTCTGTTTGAGTAGTATCTCCATTAGCTTCCCTACTATAGATATGAGGGTCACCGGTCTGTAATTACTAGACTCTTCACAACTGCCTGATTTCTGAAGTGGAACCCCCATTCCCTTTTTCCAGTCTTCAGGTACCACACCGCTCTTCAAGGATTTTGTGAATAGAAGTGCCAGAGGGGCTGCTAATTCTGCCCCCAGTTCCTTAAGGATTCTGGGGTGCATCTCATCTGGACAGATCGAATACATAATCACAAAAAAATTACTTAAAGTATTACATGTAGGTTAAGCCAGACAGCAGTTACTTAGCAGTTCAGTCACTGACCAGTAACGAACAATCAAGCACAACAGTTACAGTGTACATCAGTTAATTGTAGTTCATCAGTTGCCTATGCATCAGGGTGCAAGCAGCTGCTTGCTGTATAAGCTGTCTGTACACTTAAAGGTCTGTTATCCTGTTGTCAGCAGAGCATTTACAGTCCAAGAAACACAGAAACATAGAAGTTGACAGCAGATAAGGACCACAAGGCCATCCAGTCTGCCCATTTTTCTGCCTTATGAATGTGTCATAGGCCTTTACTCTGTCAATGGCCTATTTATTCATAATCATCTGTATTGCTCCTGGGGGTGCATAGCAGCTAGCTGCCTCAAGGCTGACTCCCAGGCAGTTCTCACTGTCCTTTGTGTTCGTCCCAGAGCAAGGACTGCAGCATGGAAGGACCTGCCAAAGGACAACCAGAACACACATAGCCACCCTCCAGCTGGCTCAGTTCTGTGTTCAGATACCACTGTGCATAAAAGGAGTGGGAAGAGGCACTACATACCTGTTCATTAATTTTGATTACAATCCTTGTTAAAGAGGACAACTTGAACTATCAAAAACTGCAAAAAGAAATTGCAGCAGTACAGCAGGAACTAGGACCCTTTAGAGACCTACTGATATTCAAAGAGAGAGAAGATAAATTAAATGAAGTATTGGGTAATTTTGAACAAGAAATTTCTGCAAGAAAATCAAATGAATTGGAATGTGATGAAAGCGATTACCAGCCAGGGGACATCTTTGGTCGGAAAAGGAAAGGTTGTTCAGTCAGTCACAGTTGAAGTAGAGGGAGAAGCCAAATTAGGAAAAATAACAGATCAAAATCAAACACAGAGAGCATAAAAAACCAAAATAAACCTAAACTCAACTAATGATACAGACCCAGCCATAGTGGTAACCAGTGAAAGTGCAGATACTGATTTATATTCTGAAGCCACTACCTCAAAATTAGTGGTTTTTTAGAAGAGATCAGACTGAAAACCTAGGCAACAAATCGTAGCAAAACCAAATCAAAAATGAAGGAGAGGAAAAGTACCACCAAAAACAAAAGGAAAACCAGAAAACAAAAAAGAGGAGGCAAATGATTTGCACAATAAAGGCAACAACAAGCACAATTTGTAGGACAGGGCAACACTGGCAAAGAAATAATTAATTTACCTGACAAAACAGTGACAGTACTTCAACAAGTGATTTGCAGAAAGATTGAGTTTTGCTCCTCACCTAGGATCAATTAGTTTAGTTTACAGGTGGAACTATTAAAAAAAATTAGAAAAATTAATCTGAAATTGTTCTACTCATACTGCACCAACATCATGGGGGCAGGAGCAAGGACATCGTCACATGATGAGGGTTATGAACTTAGCTGTGATGACCTATTGGTATTAATTCTTTTCATGACAGATGAAGTGAGAGGGCAATCACGGACTCAAGAGCAATGAGTTCAGATATTTGGACTTCAGAATGTGTTTGGATTTTCTAGATGAGATCTCTGTTTTGAATGCCATCCATGCTAACAAAGTTGCCCTGCAGGTACTATGGATGGTATGAGCACCACAATGGACTTTACTACCACAAGGAAAGGTAAATTTAAGCCACAATCAAATTTTGTCCAGGGACTCAAGATCACATAATATTACTGTATAAAAAAATGGTGATGCAAGAGGTTGTGAGATTTGTAACAGAGATGGAATTTAAAAGGCACAATTTAAAAGCAACAATTGTGCTCATTTTTAAAATGTCCCCAAGCCCCCCACTGGTGCTTTACCCCCTCTGGACTTACACAGTCCATATCTTTCAATTTTCTGAGTTTTAGAAAATGAAGGGGAAGGGATCATAATTCTTGACTTGGAGGAGCAGGCCACCAGATCCCTTAAACTTCCTGGTTCATCTCCCTGACAGCTCCGCTCCATGCCACCCCTGCACTTCCCCATTTTGTGATGAAGTTGTTTGTAGAGTATGGGGGCTGTGCTACATTGAATTGAATGGGGGCTAGTTTTGAAATTCTTTTTGACATATTTTAAAAGTCCACTGGGGTCAATTCAAAGACATTGTTCAACAAGGCAGTGACTCTGAACTGACACCAGTGGACTTCTAAAATATTGCAAAAAAAATTTCAAAACCTAGCCACCATTCATTTCAATGTAGCACACCACACTGTGCTCGACGAACAACTTTGTCACAAAATGCTGGAGCACCGGAGCAGCATGGAGGCGGAGTGGTCAATGAGAAGATCCAGGAAGTGGAAGGGAGCTGGTGGCCTGCTACTCCAAGCCAAGAATTATGATCCCTTCCTCTTCATTTTCTAAAGCTCAGAAAATTGAAAGATATGGACTGTGTAAGTCCAGAGGAGGAAGAGCACCAGTCGGGGCCTTGACAGAAGCACCAAAAATGATGCTCTTTAAGGCCAGATGAAAGACAAGCCCTGAAAGAGATAATAGGAATGTAGGATGTGATTATACAAAAGGCAGACAAAGGGGCAACATAGTAGTACTTGGGAAAACAGACTACGTTAATGAAGCTAATTGCCTCCTAAGTGACAGGAATGTGTACATGAACTTGGACAGGGACCTCACAAAAAATATTTCAGGCAATATTATTTGCAATGTTGTGTAACCCCCCTGCAAATGGGGGTTCCCAAAAGACTTCCAGGAGCTTGCTTGAATGCTCCAAGCCTGAATGGTGTTTGGCATTTAAGCCATTTATCAGTGAGTGTTTTTAGAACCTCTGGTACTGTCTCTTTAAGAGCTGTCTGCTTGCAGACATAATTAGTTTGTATGGGGGACTGTGTGTTTCTTTGATTGAGTACCACTCATGCTGCCAATTCACTTCATTTTGCAGTCACTAGGAGTGCAAAGGAACCTATCTGAAAGATGTAACTGTTTGCCAGAAATTATTTAGAGTAATAATGAAATTACAGTTTGTCTAACCTGCTTTCTTTGCAGTCAGAACTGTGTCTGCTAGTTCCCATTCTAGTTTTGAACTGCTGAACTGGACCAATCAGTGTGGGGTAAGCTAGCTCTAAAATGGTGCCTTGGACGAATCAGAACTTGGACTCATAATCTGAGCCAGCCACAAGAGGATTGTATGGGCAGTGACTCTGGGAGATGTAGTTTAGACTTCAGTGCCTTTTGGACCAACAGCAGCAGTCTATTGTGAGTGACAGCCAATCCAGTCAAGAACTGGGAGGAACTCAAAGGAAGTGCCGGTTTTGTCGGTTGGAGTTTCAGTTGAGCTTTGGCAGTGAAGAAGGAAGGAGCCCTGTGCTTTTCAGTGTGCAGTTTTAGTCAAAAAGCGTGTGTAAGGCCCAGAGTTCCGGTCTGCAGCTTATTGGGACTGAATCCGTCCTGTGAAAAGAATCAAGGATCTCTGAAGTAGAAACCAGGCTCACCCTGTGAAGACTGGAAGAATTGCTGAAAATTGCACTCGGTCTGTCAGGGAACTGAATCTGCTGTGTGTTCTCCTGGGTATTGTGCAGTAATTGCGATCGGGATACAGATGCAGCCTGCCTGGTATAGTGCTTTCTTTTATATGGATGTGTGAAGAGGTTTGTGTACCTCAAGTGAGCCCTGCTGACATTGAAGGACCCTATCTTATTTGGAGGACGTGAGTACTAATTCAGGGTCGCTCCTGTTGAATTGCCAATTACATCCAAATGGAATTACTGTACTGCTGACTGTTTAATTCTCCTTTCTCTGTGTGAAAGGGCCCCTACCAGCTGCCACGGTTTGGACTAGCCACTAGGGCTTGGGTACCCAGGGACAGTAACTGATAGGGATAGGCCTGTGCACAGAGCCATAGGTAGATTATTAGAGTGATAAGCTAATTAACCTGATTTCCCCTGTCCTTGTTATATCCCCTAAATAAATCAGAGCTGCTTGTTTCAGCAAGTTATACTGCCTGAGGTATTTGTCTATGTTAAAGTACTGTACTGTGATTGTTGCACTGTATCTCATTTCACAGGAGGTCCCAGTGCCGGAACCAGTCCTGGGGTAAGTGTATACTGTGAAGGTAATTCTGATATATTGTGCCACTAGTGGGAAGAAAGGGGTTGCAGTGTCCCAGAGGGCTGTGACCAAGTTAGTTTAACTATTGCAAACCCTGACCTCTGGGTGGAGGCACCCGCCATTGGATCCAGGCCCCTCAACCTGTTAGTGGCAAATCAGGCAGGGGTAGTAGCCCCTGGGATAGCGCCATCTAGGGGTTACAGTTAGATGAAGCCCAATTTGATGGGGCAATTACCCCCACAACATCAGAATATATGAAAAAACAAAGCCCAACTAGGGCCACTTTTTCCTATCTGCCAAAAACACACAAAAACTTGAACTTTCCACCCTTCAGGCCCACTGTCTTGGGGATGGAGTTACAGTCTGAAAATCTGAACAAATTTCTAGATTTATTTTACAACCCATTGTTAGCAAGCTTACATACAACACCTGAGGCTTGGTCCATTTGATGAAAATGTTAGAAGGTGTTACATGGGGAAAATAATTCATCTGGTTGAGGCTTAATGTTACTTCGTTCTATACAAATATCCCCCATGATTTGGGCCTACAAGCTCTGGACTTCTTTCTCAGATGTAGTATCTATACTAGTGCAGCCCCTCCCATCTTCCTTATACAGGCCACTAAATTAATTCTGACACACATTTTGCTTTGCTTTTAATTGAGACAAATTTTTGCAGAAGTGTGGCACTGCAATGGAAACAAATGTTTCCACCTCAGCTGCAAATGCGTTTTTAGTTTGGTGGGAGTCATTATTTATTTTTGATGATTCAGTTCACAAGTTCAGGAGTCAAATTGTGTGCTGCTACAAGTACATTGAGGACATTTTAATAATCTGGAGTGGGTCAAAAGAAGCTGCAGAACAATTTGATAATGAAATAAATCTCTAATTTATATTCAAAGCTGAGGAACAAGAAATTGAATTTCTCGGTTTAAATTTGTATGTTGATGGAAACTAGCAAAGTGGCACCAGAGTGACTGAAGAACAAGCAATTGAATTTATTGATTTAAAATTGTATGCTGATGGTAACCAGTGAATTTGTACTAGATGGTACAGGAAACCTACCACCAGCAACACAGTGCGACATGCTGGCAGTGCCTACCCACCATCATTAATGTCCTCCATTCTTTACGGACAATTTCTTAGGCTACAACATAACTGTTTGGTTTAGACAGATTTTGACAGAGTATATTCCACTGATGTTCTAAACCAGACACTTGAGAGGGCAAAAGTATCTACATAGGAGGATCTGCTGAAAAATAAAACAGTAAGGCAGAAAAACAATCCCCTTATTTCCGTGCTAGAATATAGCAGATTGGCACTGAGGGTTAAACATTTATTGTTAAAAAACTGGTCAATCCTAAAACATCATTCTAGTAAGTAAGTAAGTAAAACTTTATTTCTAAAGCGACCATCTCCAGAGGCTGTAGGCACTGAACAATAAAAAGACACAATGTGAAATTACAACAGGAAAAATCAAATAAGTAATAAAATATAACACATTTAAATTAGATAAGACTGAATTTAAAGAATGCAAATGAAATGACTGTCAAAGAATTAATGTACAGCAAGGAAAAGGCCTCTTTAAATAGGTGGCACTTTAAAGCCCTCTCAAAAGCTTCCCGTGAGGGGGCCTCTCTCAAGGACCTTGGGAGCAAGTTCTACAGGGCTGGGCCAGCTACTGAGAAAGCATGCTCACCAGATGATTTTAACCAGACCCTGGGAACTTCTAGGAAGCTCTCCTCAGAGGAACAGAGAGAACAGGAGGGTTGGTAAGGACATTGTAGGTCATGCAAGTAGCTAGGGCCCACTCCATGCAGGGCTTTGTAGGTCAGCAATCTGACCTTGAAGGCAACCCGCACCTCACCGGCAGCCAGAGAAGATCGTGTAGAATCGGAGTTATATGGCAGGATCCAGGAAGGTCTGCCTACTACCTGGCCACAGTGTTCTGCACTAGCTGTAGGCAATGCAGGGCACCTCCATTTAGCCCTAGGTACAGGGCATTGCAATAGTCAATCCTAGATGTCATAAATGCGTATCAATGATGAGAATCCCAAGAAACTGGTGTGCACAGTGGCAAACTGTTTCTGCCAAATAAACATTCAAAATACAAACTGAAAGGTACACAAAACTGAGCAGTATTTAATAAAGAAATCACTGCCAGAATGTAAAAACAGGACTGCGGCATGCGCACCACGGCACTTGTAAGCATGCACCGAGTCCTGGAGGTGCGCATGCGCCAAGTCCTGTTTTTACATTCTGGCAGTGAGTTTTTTATTAAATACTACTCAGTTTGTTAAAATACCCCTGTTGCTAAACTCTGGGTACTTTTATTTATACTGTCAGCTATTTTGTTTAATAGCAACAAAAAATGAAGAATTCGTTCATGCACGAGTTCAGCAGGATTCAACAGTGGGGACACACGGAGAGTGGGGCACCAAAAAGAAAAGGTCAGTCCGACCTAAATTTTTATAAAAATTAATGTCTACACACGGCAAAGGTAGGATTGAAATGTAATGTCAGCAACTGCCTTCAGAGTACAGTTTGCAGGCACCAAGATTAGAGGGGTCATAAAAAATTATCAGAAACACTGTCAACACCCCTCAGCTTCAAATTGTCCGTAGTTAAAAAAAATATATATGATTGCTCATATTCTACACAATTTGCTGATGTAGCTGGTAGTTTGATTCTGATTTCCTTTTTCTTTTTAAAAGTGAAAAATAGGCTGCCCACCATACTGGCATTACCACACACAAATATGTTTGTTTACCATCCTTGATCAACTCCCACTGCATGTTTCCTGGTCTTCAGAACACTACAACACAGTCTGGCCACTCAAGATGCATTTGGTGGAGAGAAGACTATTGCATCATAAGTGGCTGCAATATTCTGGGGTGTTACTAATGTTCAAGAAGCATGTAATAAAAGTAGATCAAGGATTTAAAACAAAACAAAACAAGGTTGGGTATAATGTAACCACTGGAATGCATTTAAATTCTAGTAAGAAAGGCAGCAGATAGAACATCCGGCAACATCAATGAATTTTAAAGAAGGTAAGCAATAATAAAATGTGGATTTTCAGCTAGAAAATAATATGATGCAAAAATGGTTGACAGTATCCACTGGATGCACTGACATTAAAGGAGTTATTGTCCTGACTCCCAACATTGAAATACTCAAAGTACTGACCTTCAGATGGTGCACTGTCTAAACACTGAATCACTGGATTTGTATTCCTTTAAACATCTACTGTGTTATGAAATGTATAGGCAGTATAGCTATAGGTTAGAGTAATGATCTGTGAATGAGCTTGATACATCCAGAAGACCGGGTTTAATTCGCATAACCTCCACTTGCATACTGTGTGACTCTGAGCGAGTCACTTAACCTCCCCAGTGCTCCTAGGTCATTCCTGAAAACAGGCACTTGTGCCTAGTGGGCCTTACCCAGTTAACAAAGAAAACAAAATTATCCTGCCCACTATGTAGTCATTCTTTGCACCCTATGAATATATAATATAGATCACTCTTAAAACAGTTCAATACATGCTAATACATAAACAAATTAAAATGTAAATTTAAACCAGTGAAAGTGTTGCAAGATAACTATGTAAGTGGGCAAGGATTAGTCAGTCACTCCCCCTGACGAAGACTCAGAGCAAGTCAAAGCACCGGGGTTAACTGAGATGAAGGTCTGTATTTTACAGATTTTTGCACCATTAAACTGCACTTTAATTCATGACTCCTGTGGTTTGGTGTGTGTTGTTTTTTGTATGTGGAGATTCATTTAGTGCTATTACAGCAGTGCCCAATGTGGCACAGGGCATATCTTTTGGAAAGAAGAAAGAAAAATATGGCAGTGGCAGGCAGCAAACAGTGAGAAGTTTTTACAGCTGCATAGTGATAGCTAAGTCAAGTATTGCTAACAAGAGGAGAGGGAGCAGGACAGACAGGAACAGGAACAGGAACTGACATATATTACCTTCTACATCTACACTGGAGTTTCATCACCTCATTGGTATATATTAGACCTCTACTGTTCTGTGTCTGTCAGTGCCCCCTTCCCACCCCCTTCTGTCCTCCATCCAGATCTACTTCATTCATGAATTTAGGGTTGTGGCACTTCTTCTGTTTTCTGTGCCACCTCTGCAGATGGAAGAATGTTGTTGGGCTACACAATACTTAACGGGCAAGGGCAAGTGTCAGTGACTGCAGGACAACTCTGTCATCAACTAATGTAGATCTGACAAAGCAGAAACAGCTTTTCCTCCGTAATATGTACTGTACTGAGATAACAGACACAAATTGAAGAGAATGAGTCAGGCAGTCTGCCATTGAACTAATGACTCCAATTTACATAGGTACCTAGATACTGGTAATTTAAACTGAAATCTGAGCTCTGGTTGGATGTTTCCTCTGCTGCTCTGACCATCAAGGAACTGTACCAGTCCAAGCCCATAATACAAGTAACTGCACTGCTTTGCATCAGAATACAGTAGACAGAAAAAAATACAACACACAGTATGTTGCAGGTGGGTGGTATCTGTTATTGGAATTTTCACTCTTGAAAGTGAGTCTTTAAAACAATTTTGTTGGTCCAATAAAAGGTATCACCTTCAACATGTTTTTTCTTCTGCATCACAGACTGGACTAACATGACTGCCACATTTCCATTAGAATAGAGCAAAGTAGATCCATGTTATTATGTACAATGTCTTACAGAAACCAGTGACAGTGTGGGGGTGTAGAAATGATAAAAAAAGGAATGCAATCTTTTGGGGAAAGTAAACTTCAGTACCTAATTTTACTAGAAGCAGGGCAAACCACAGCTTAACTTGTTGAAAACACCATACTAATTCCTGATATCGCAAACCTTGCTCTTACACTTAGCTACTGCGGCTTGCTCAGGATAACAGTGAGTAAGTGGCTCTGGTGGAATATGAACCTGAACTTGCTGATTCCTAAGCCTGAGATCTAACCACCAGACCCCGATACCATCTCACTGTCAAATTTTAAGGCCACTTTGTGAAGCTTAAAGCAGGCAGTAGTAGAAATGGAAGGGAACCCAGGGGAATTCAGCTTCAGGAGCAAAATGAGGAAGTACGACTTTTGTAATATAAACACCCAAAAGGCATAGAATTGGCTAAATAAAGTGCAAAAATGCAACATGTAATAAAAAAAAAATATCCCTAGACCCTGGTCAGATATGTTTGCCACTAGATCACAGGTGATTGGTCCCCTCAGCGAGTCCATTCCAGTTCCAGCACTGAAAGCAGATTTCTTGTTACAGTAGCATTCTACTGAATATGGCCAAAACTAGAAAAGGTGAACTTTGTTATTGTAACTACTCTGAGGAAAAATGTTAGCAGGGTGCTGATCACAGCAGAGCTGTAATACAAAACTAAAAGATGCACAAGAATGTGTGCCATTGTGTACCAGCTGCTTGACCCCCCCCCCCCAAATTTCAAGTAGTTCCAGTAGGATGGTGGAATCCACAGCCCATAAAGTTTTTCCATGTTGTCCAGTAAATATTGATTTTGACATCACAATAATATAAAAATAGTAAATTACAAACAATGTTAGAGAAAAAGAAAGCAGCCAATCATGAAGAGCCTTTGAGAAAGCAAGCCAACCGTGAAACGTGTCAGGTGGCGTGAGCAAGTAGGGGAACAGGGTTTGAATCTTGAACGCTGAGCTGCGTCTTGCTTTATATGCCCAATCTCCTTCTTCTAAAATGTGTGGATTTAAATATGGACTTTTACATGGAACCATCACTGATGTGAGTGTTGAACTTTTTTACTGCACCTTCGTGAAAGAAATAAAAGTTTTTCTGCACTATGCTTCTGTTGTCCAGTCTACTGTGAATTTGAGAAGGAACAGTGTTGTCATATGATACCTTTTGTCAGGTGGCAGCTCTTTATCTAACTAAATTGCAAACAAGCCACACCTGATTCTTTATCCTTTATCAAGCTAATGGATAAAAAGGCATATTGGCCCTGACCAGAGTTTGTTTTTAAAGTCCTGCTAGTGCTGCCACTGGAAAACAAAACATAGCCAAAAACTGAGTCCCTTAAAGAAAATTTGTTTGAGGCTTGTTATATATAGTACAAGCCCCTGTTGTTCAGAAGGGCTTAAGATGGGCTAGATTTGTGCCCAACTTGTCAGTCTGGAATGAACTACCTTAGGACAAGCCAGGCCCAACAGGGCCTGCAGCCTGTACTGAGCAGCTCTCACCTCTAAGACATTTATGTAGACAGAGTGTTCTGAGCTTGACTGAGCCCCTTGAGTTTGAAAACCCTGGCAATGTACACCCAATCCCACTAAGGAAGCATCTATGGTTATTGTCACCTGCAGTATCAGAGGGGAGAATGGAAAGCTTTGAGGGAGGTTCTCCTTTGAGGATTACCACTGGAGGGAGTGAACCAGAGACATCATCACCCATACTGGATAGCTCAGAGGTTAAGATGCCTGCAAGCTTTGTGTGCTGAACATCCATTGTGGTATTCTCATATGCAGTCTCACAACGGGCACAGTGAAGACCATGGCTGCCATGAGTTCCAACATCCTCTGCATGGAGTGTGCTGTCACTGAGTGCATTCTCTAACATTGCAGGACTGACACATTGATTCTGCTGTGTACTCTGGCAGGAAAGAACCTTGCCGAGTGGAATATAGTAGCTTGAGAGGGAATCAACCAGATTTCTGAATATTTTAGTGTGACTCCACAGACATCAGAAACTGGTATACCAGGCTGGAATGGTGGTGACGAGGGTTGAAGTGCTAGACACCACACTCGTGCCACACCGGCAACATGGTTTTGGTGGATGGACTTGGGTCATCAGGCCAGCTAGGGAGAGAGAATCAAGCACCTGGAGGACTGCCTCCTCTCCAGGGAGGCATGGTTTGCCTGGTCTCTGACTGCCACCAGGTGGAGGCCTAGTGGTAGTGCAGGCAATGGGCAGCACAGTAAGGGAGGTCTGTGGTGACGTGAGTGCATGCCTCATATGGACGCCTCATGTGACTGCAGAGGAGGGCAGAAAACAAAAAAAAGGACTTGGGTTCTGGGAGCTCCTGTCTGCTAGCCTGCTGACCTGTACTGCCACCCAGAGATGGCCACACTGGATTATGTGTTTTGGGGAAGGCCATCCTGCCATGGGGAGAAATCTGTGGAGGTGCACAACCACTCTGGGGGAAGCACATGCCAGTCCATGGGGGCAGAACAGGGATTAGTAGCTGTCCCAGTCCCCTGAAGGGAGATAAAGCAATATAAACAAAGACAAATTGGCATGCCGAAGCCACTGCCATTTCTGTCTGACACTTGGATGATTTTTTTTTTTTACGAATCAATCATCCTGGTAAGGGAATACTTGCATTCCCTTCATTCAGAGGTGCCCTGCAAGCACTATGAAACAGTAAGTAAAGGCGTGTGGCACTGATACAAGCCCAAGGGATAGTACTCTGAACTAATAATGTTGGAGACTTAAAACAAAAAATAAAATTTACATACTGACCAAAATTGATGCTCTTCCAGAAAATCCTCTGCATGGAGCACCACGCATGGGTCATAAGGCTAGTGGTGCCAGGACCCTACAGCGGCAATTCTTTTGTCCAGGGGCTGGCAGTGGCTGCTGGCTTTGGCACATGCACAACATTGCATGGTGCCAATGCCTACCAATAACTGCTACCAGTTCCTCACCTACTTTGGTTATGTTCACCAGAGGGTAAGTAAAGAGGGAAACAGCAAGCTGTGGATTGTGGAATAATAGATTGCACAGATAGAAATGTAATATAGGAAGAAAATAAACTGAATAAAATCTGCCAACAAGCAAAACAGAATTTATGAGGGCATACCCACCTCTGGAAGAAGACAGTATGTATGTGGATATATCCTGGGCCATTAAAAGGGGCCAGAGGTAGTCAGGATAAGTGAGCTAGAGCCTCAGAAAATAAAATCAGAGCAGCAGCCCCTATCTAGCCAGAAACTTGCTCCCTAGATGGTAGATGGGAGTGGGCAGTTGACAGCAACCCTTATATGATGTAGTGCAGGATCTGACTGAATGGAAAATTGGGCAGTCAAGAAGTGGCCCACTATAAATGAGACAGACCAGATGTCTATTTTTACATAAGTTGGTATTTCAGGGTAGAACAGCTCCAGAAGGTATGCACAGCACAGAACCACACAGTGAGATGTCATGTTGTCGCTTTTTTCTTCCTTTTGTTGTTGAAAGAAAATTATACCAGCTGTGGAGCTCTAGGCAGGCAGGGGCAAGTCTGCCTCTGTTGCATATAATGTGCCCACTAAGATCATCTGGAGGACATAAGAAAAGATCCTAACAAGTTTAAGGTTGCCCAAAAACACTCCTACTGCCTCTCTTACTCCTTCTGCTTCTGTTTTGCTAACAGTAAGAGGCCCCTGAAGCCAGAAACATAAGGTTAAGTGAGAGAAATAAGAAAACTCTGAGGATAAGAGATAGTGGCAGCTGAGCAGTTGATACCCCTTTCTTGTGAGATGAGATGAGATGAGGATCTACTCCTCAGGTTAACTCACTGTTGTTATTAGTGACAGGACCACTGACAGAGGTACTGTCAAGTGGAATTTGCTAAGTCAAGGTGCCATAGGGCACAATTTTGCATTTAGCAACTAATAAGGATATACCCAAAGTAGGGAAGGCCCCAGGCAGGAAGGGAGAAGTAGATGCTGGCATAGGAGGAAACCATTTTATTTCACGGGAGATCTTGTTTACGATTTTCTCTCAAAGATCCCACCCCAGAAGGTATGGGAGGCAGACAGAGAGATGGCGGGGGCTGGGGGAGAGAGGGCTGGAGGGCTTACTCCAGGAAGTTAACACCAACATGGTAAGCTGCCCAGAGACCCTGGCTCTTCATAGAAAGGAGGATGCTAGGTGGGTCATGGTACCCATGGAGAAGATACTGCTGAAGATTACCAGTTATGGTAAGAATGTAACTATCTTATTTTCCTCAGAATCAATCTTCTCCC
Source organism: Neoceratodus forsteri (assembly GCA_016271365.2). Taxonomy (NCBI): domain Eukaryota; kingdom Metazoa; phylum Chordata; order Ceratodontiformes; family Ceratodontidae; genus Neoceratodus; species Neoceratodus forsteri. The sequence continues at coordinate 1,232,505,397 of CM028130.1, forward strand.
CTGTAGTCCGACTTATGGGTCCAGAAAACCAAACTTTCCCTTACTGTAAGGAAGAGCCTGTTTGCCCTGACACTATATGATAGTTAAGAACATAGAACTAAAGCACCACCTGTCATAGTACAACAAAACCACAGACTAGATTTAATCAAGTCAAATGTAATTTATTACATAAGATGCTCTGTGGTTTTTCTGTTCTGTTGATGAGTGGTGCTTTAGTTTTTGCGCTGTGGCTGTCATATAGTGTCCAGGTGAGCAGGCTCTTCCCTTTATAGTAAGAGAAAGCTTGGTATTCTGGACTCATAAGTGGGACGTCAGGGAGATGATGGGTGGTCCTTTAGTTCCTGTGCTATGACTTTGAAATTCTCTTTTAGGACACCTGGCCGGAGGGAAGTTTTTTCATTGCTACTATACGATAGCACCAACCCTCTGTGTGGATGAAAATCTGATGGAGGAGACTGCTATGGCCCTTGGGGACCGATGACTGGCTGAGGCGGAAGGGGTGGCTCCTGGGACACAGAAGCAGAACAGTTCCCCAAGAACTGCCACCTCACCAAGAGGGAGAAAAAAGTGGGCCTCCTGGTAGTGGGAACTGAGTACCAGTTGTGACAGATGGAGCCAAGACATCCATCTGATACAGATGGCAGATCCCATAGTTCTAGAGGTCACCTCAGCATTATATGATGCCTTCCATTAGTACCGTTGTGCCTCTAAGCCCCATATGGAAAGGTATATGGCCTGTTTGGTGACCACACATGGCAGAATGCAGAGCGTGCATTCTTTAGCCTTAGACGTTGCTGGTAAGCAGACATCTGGGCCGGATGTGCCAAGACTGTCAGGTGAGACTGAACTGAGGTGTAATCAAGGCAAAGGTCAGGAAGCATAGGAAAACCAGGAGCTGTTATAAAATTCACAAGCAGTGTTTTATTATTATCAGTAACAGTAAAATAAAAAATAAAATTGTTCAGGATAGCTCTTTACAAAGGCAGTACAAACAAAGAAAACAAAGTCTTTCATCTGAGTGTTCCTTTTCAATTTCAAATCTCAATCTCTCTAACAAAAGATTGTTCTCTTTTTACAAGAAGTCTGTACCTGGCAATTAATTTCTGCATCCTGAGCTCGTTAAGATACCTCCTGTTTCTCACAAAATGTATCAAAATTTTTTCAGTTTATTTCCTTGCAGGTGGAACAAAATAGAACATTGTGTCCCAGAACTAATATCCTCTTGACAACTCTGAAAATGAGCTTGTGGAGCTCAAAATGCATCTCTAGGTTAACCCCATGAGTTCCAAATAGCTTTTGCAATCATTTCAACAATATAACTATATACATTTTTAAACTGAGGGATCCTAGTTTTGAACAATTTCACACAAAGATTCACATATATTTTTATAATCACAGATAAGCAAGGGGAGAAAGATAGAAACAGCAAGAAACAGCAAGTGAAGGCAAGGAGATAGCGAGAGGGAGAATTGAGAGACTGTCAGAGTGATCGCTTCCTAGGTCTCACAAAAATTTTGATTGTGCAATCAGACAGACAAGAGACAAAAAGAAAAGGATAGAACAGATAGTTGTTTTTAACTCTTTCTGCATAACAAATGGGACAGGGTCTTAGTCAACCCCATCACCGAAGAAAACCTTTCTTTCCAGAGTTTTGAATACTGCAGATGCTCGCTCTGGTGGTCCGCCATCTCTCAAGCACCTTGGCCCTTGCTGGATTTGACTAACCTGTGGCTCAGAGGAGGGGTGAGACAGAGCACCCAGAATCCCACAGGGTGTGCAGTACTGTGTCTGGAGGTCCTTGAGGATGGGAGGTGTGGCAAGAGGAATATCAGACAGGCCTAGAAGCCTCCTGCATGGCTCTGAACCATGGAGGTACACTACATGTGTCTGTATTGGGTACCCTAAGAGACCTAGAGGCAGGGCAACAGGACTGTATCTTGAATGGCATTGATATTCAGTGCCTGATTCAGCTCTGCTATGACCTGCTGGTGCAGGACATAGTCAGCAGAGGGGGCCATATGAATGGAAGGTTCATTGTCATAAGAGAAGGACAGTGATGGACAGGAGACACCAGGATGGGCTGGGTCCTGCATTATGGAATGAACTCTGAAATGTGCCCTGTCAGCATCCTGGTGCCGTAGCTGTATGGTGATATACAGGCACTGGTGCTGGTCTCATATCAGTGGCCCCAGAGAGTGAAAGGATGTCTGGAACCTGTCTATCCAGTCCCTAGGCATCTGTACAGGGTGAAAAGGAGGCCCCATGGGGGTACCTCTGCCTCAGGGTGGACCCTGAGGCTCTGGTGACATCCATGCCCTAGGGGAGGGTTGGTCAGAACCTCCTGTTCCTGACACTCCTATGACATAGGAGGTGACAGAATGGTGGGGTTGGGGGGAGAGACCCCAGAGTGAGTGGGAGGATCCCGATGCATAGCAGGCTGCTCTGGCAGAACTGAGATACCATCAATGTCAAAACTGAAAACCAGCTTCAGAGAGGACTCAGAGTCAGGGTCGACACTGGACCCCAAGTCAGTGCAGCGTGCAGCACCAACCTCAAACCGGACATCTTTCCCAATAGCACTGGTGTCAAGATCCAGGCTAATGTCTCTGCATCACTGCCATCACTAGAGTCATCACCAACAGCGAAAGAGAGTCAACGGCGGGCCAAGCACTGCCAGAGGAGCCTCCCACTAAGTCAGCATCTAGAAATCCACTGGAGTGGACACTGCAAAGGCCTCAACCCTGAAGACAGGGACATCTGCTTCTTAGAGTGAGCAGCCTGAGACAGGCTTCCAGCCAACTGCCTAGAAGGAGTCAGTTGTCCACCCAACTGCCACCGGAGTCTTCAGCACCCTAACATGGTGGGGTGGTGAAGAACCTGTGTCTCAGACAACCATGTAGGTCACCAAGGACCTGGGGAAAGGGTTCAGTCATCTCCTTTGACCTCCCAGATGAAGGCCTGCCTCTAAACATTGTGGGCAAACATCCTCACTTCATCATGTGGATTTTGAGGGTGCGGTTGTCCAAGCAGAAGCAGGCATCGCAGGAGTCCATGTCATGGCCTCGACCAAGGCAGGAGAAGCAAAACTGATGCCAGTCATCAGAACTAATTAACTTCCACTTCTTTAGTCCCCTTTTTCTTCATTGGCAAACCTGGAATCTCAGAAAATAAAGGAAGTATGGCATCAAAACTATGGTGATAAACTGCGGTAACAAACTGAGGCAAGAAAAGTACAGTTATCATAACAGTAGAGCTTCAAAAGGAGCTCTTGCAGCAGGTTACACTGTTAGAACTGAAGCCAGCAGGCACCAGGACTCCACGGAAAACTTCTGGCTAGCAGTATATAACGAGGGACCACCCCCTGATGTTGGCCCGCCCCCAATGTCTGCCTATGGTATAAAAGGGGGGTCCGCCAGCACCACCTTAGTTCTCCCACCGGAGACCCCGGCAAGCACAGTGAATGGAGAACTGAGGTGTTCCTCTGAAACTAAGGAAACTGAAACAGTGATGGGGAAGCAGTCACCAGGGGGATGGAGGGAGGGAAAACAGCACCTGCTGCAAGAGCTCCTCTTGAAGATCTACTGTTACGGTAAGTTCTTATGTAACTGTACTAGCTCACTTGAGGGGCTCTGCAGCAGGTTACACCATTAGGACGGAGTCCCAAGCAGTAAAAGGACTGACCCCGGTCAGCTGGGAGGAGGTAGAGGTCAGCATAAGGCACTCAAGAAAGCAGGTTCTGTAGGACTGCCATTCTAAAACCTGCCCAGTGCCTAGAAGCAATGTCCAGACTGTAATGCCGGATGAATGTGTGGACAGAACTCCAAGCGACCGCTGCACAAATATCAGCAATGGACATGTTTCTGAAGGATGCAAAGGAAGCAGCTACACCCCTGGTAGAATGGCCTTTAACCGGGCCCGGTAAAGGTTTGTCATATTTACGGTATCAACAAACAATGCAATCAACTAACCATTTGGACAAACATTGTTTAGAAACTAAAGCCCTTTCTTTTTTCGAGGCAAAAGAAACAAACAACTGATCAGTTTTTCTGATGGCTCAGGTGCGGTCCAAATAATAGCGAGGCACCCGGTCGACATCCAGAGTATGTAGTAAGGCCTCCCCTGGATTTGCATACTCTGGCTAATACACAGGAAGGTGGATGTCTTGATTCAGAGTAACCTCAGACACCACCTTAGGAAGAAACTTAGGATTGGTACTCAAGGACACTCTGTTCTTGTGAAAATTCAAATAAGGCTCTTTATACATAAGAGCTCGAAGCTCGGAAATCCTTCGAGCAGAAATAAGAAAACTAGGAAATAACACTTTCCACGACAGGAAAGCGTAGCTTGCAGCTTGCTGCAGGCTCAAAGTGAGGCAATGTAAGCTTTTCTAAAATGAATAACAGAGCCTGGGGGCAGGGTCCCTGATGACAGGTTCAGATGCAGTATGCCCCACAAAAAGTGTGGGAGAGGTCCATTGGGCAAGAGTCTTGCCCGCCATAGGTGCATGGTACTAGAGATGGTGGATAAGTGCACCTTAATCGATGAGTAACCCAGGCCTGAGTCCGATAAGGAAAGGAGATACTCTAGAACAAGATTCTCCGGACAAGTAAAGGGATCCAGTTGATGAGCGTGGCCCATATGCAAAACTGCTTCCATGTCATAGTGCAAGTAGACCTAGTGGAGGGTTCCTGGCTGCCACTAGGACATCATGCAAGACTGCCACTAGGGAGAAACCCCAAATCGGGCAACTGCTAGTCTGCAGGAGCCATGTATGAAGGTTCAGTGACTTGAGGTCCGGATGGACCAGGGTACCCTGTTCCTGTGATAGCAGGTCAGAGCAAAGAGGCAGAGGAATCGGGACCCACTGCTAGTTGCTGGAGAAGTGGAAACCAAATCTGGCACAGACAGTAAGGGGCTATCAGGATCATCTCTGCCCTTTGACGTAACTTGGAGTAGAACTCTGCAGCAGTGGAAAGAGAGGGAAGGCATACAGAAACCTCCCTGTCCAAGAGAGGGACAATGGGTCTCTAGAAAGCACCAGACCCTGGATCTAGCGAGCAGAAACTGGGCAGTTTTGCATTGGATGGGGACGCCAAGAGGTCCCCATCTGTCAAAGAGATCTTCAGACACTGAGGGAGGAAGTTCTCATTCATGAGCCTTGGACCGAAATGGCATAGACTGTCGGCCAAGGTGTTTTGAACACCTGAACACACAGCAGTCAGGTTCAGGTGATGCTCATGGCCCAATACCAAACTCTTATCGCTTTCTGCAGCGGGGTAAGAATGCTCCCCTGCTTGTTTATGTAAACCACAGACATATTGTCCATCTGGATCAAGATAAGACCTGGGAGTAGGTTTGTCTGGAGGCTTGTAGAGCATACAGCATTGTGCGATCTCCAAAAGGTCGATGGAGATGTTGCTCCAATGGGGACCAGGTCCCTTGAGTCTGATGATCTTCCAGATGGGTGCCCCAGCCCTGGCCCGACATGTCCATGGTCAGGATCTGTTGAGGTGACTCTGACCAAAAGTGGACCCCTTGGAGAGGTTGGAGGAGTCCAGCTACCACTTCATAGTCTGTCGCACCAAGTTGGATACCGACACTGGAAGGTCCAAGTCGTCTACACACTGATCCCGTTGGACCTGAAGGTTCCATTGGGTTACTCCCATGTGTAGGTGAGCCAGGGGCACTGTTGCAATGGCTGCTGCCATATGTTCCAGCAGTCTTAGAACTTCTCTGGCTGGGACTTGATACGATGACGAGACCAGCTGAGCCTGAGTCTGAAGGTGTTCTGCCCTGTCTTGAGGAAGAAAGGCTTTGCCTAGTATGTATTGGAGTCTTTGGCTTGGCCAAGGGGAGGATTTGGGGAGGTTGAGGGCTCATCCCTAGACCCCAAAACAGAGAGTAAGTGGCTTCCATGGTTCTGAGCAACTGCTCCTTGGTGGAACTGTCAGAAGCCAGTTGTCTAGGTAAGGGAAGACATAATGGCCTTCACTCCTTAAGGCTGCTTGCCAATACTGCGAGGCACTTTGTAAAGACTTGTGAGGCCGAAGACAGGCTGAACGGCAGGGCCCGAAACTGGTAGTGGTTTCCTTGGAAGTGGAAGCAAAGGAACCTTCTGTGGGGTGGAAACAACAAAAGAACCTTCTGTGGGGTGGAAACACCAAGATGTGAAGATAGGCATCCTGCATGTCCAGGGAGGAGAGCCAATCTCCCTGATGAAATAAGGGGAGAAGGCTGGGAACAGAGACCATCCTGAACCTCTTGTACTCTATAAACTGATTCTGATGGCTGAGGTCCAGAATGGGATGCAGATCTCCTGTTTTATTTGAAACCAGGAAGAAATGGAAGTAGAATCCCATCCCTCGCTGCACTGGCAGAACGGGTTTGATGGTCTGTTTTCTCAGGAGTGCTTGGATCTCTTCTTGAATCAAGGTGATATGGGCCTGAGGGTAATGGGAGGAGACTGGAGGATTGTCCAGGGGAATCTTCAAAAATTCTAGGGTGTGCCCCTGTTCCACTAACTGCAGAACCCACTGATTCAAGGTTATTGTGTGCCAACCCTCTCCATAGACAGAGAACCAACCTCCCACCACCTCCACCAGGGATTCTGCTGGGGGAGGGGGGTTGGGTAAGGAGTCGGGCAGAGGAGCCAGGGACAGGTAACGTGGCCTGTGAGGTTCTGGGAGCTCTGGGGGTCAAACCTCCTGTGGCTTAAGAAGTGGACTTCTTAAAGGCACTCTGGGCTGCTGATCTCTGGTTGTTGCTTGGAGGTATGATGAAAAGACTGTCACTGGGACGATTTAGGCTGAGACCAGTACAATGTATGAACTGAACATATAGCCATGCCCAACTCTTGGAGGTGAGTGATTATATTTTGAGAATTCTCACCAAACAAAACAGGCTGGAGTTGTGGATGGGTGCTTCACAAGCCTTTATTGACATCCTTAAAGGAGTCGATAAGGAGGAAACAACTAGAGGCAATGACTCCTTCTTGTGGAGGAAAATGGCTAGCCAATGTTGCTCGGGATCCACTTCCTCAGTATCCCAACCCATGAGGGCCTGGATGTGCCCCATCACATCCATGAAAGTTGGGCCATCTGGAGGAGACTGTGCAGTGTCCTTGGGCTCCTCCGGTTCTGATGGTAGATCAGAGTCCACTGAATTGTCATAAGACAAGGAAGAAGACTGTCCCCCTGATTCACCTGAGTCTGGAGAGGAGAGTTGAGCGATGAGGCCTATGTCTGTGGCTCTTAGAATGACCGTGTCAGAACCTGCTGGCTGTGGGGTAGGTTCCTAGGAGATGGCATTGGTGCCTTCCTAGGAGGAACCTGGTCTTAGACGGATTTGAGGTGGGTCCCTTGGAGTTGGGGCCCTTCAGGGCCTCCTTGTCCTTGAAGTACACCCACTAGGCCACAAAAAGGCACTAAGGTCTGTGGGTGGATTCTGAGGTGAAGTTGGGGAACCAGCATCTGTGGAGTAGGCTTGAGGGCACCCGTATCAGTTCGCTGGTTGTGGTAACCCTGGCATCGGATCCACTGCCGCCGGTCAGCTGGCGCCGGTCCCGGAGGCAAGGAACCATCCAGCATTGGTCAAACTGGAGTCAAGAGACCGAACGTTGATCACCCTAACATCAGCTGTTTGATGGCAGGTCCAGCCAGCGGCTGTGGAAGACGGGGATGACGGTTGAGGTGTTGACGGGTCGCGCCAGGAGACCGCATCAATGGTACAGGTGCAGGCTGATGGCGATATGGTGGCACAGCCGCTGCCAGCCTGAGGGAGAAGCTTGCCTGTGGAGCTGACTCTGAGCAAGGCAGAGGCATCACACTTGCAGAGAAGGTGACCGATGCCCCTGGTGTTGCTAAGTGGCGCTGGTCCCGACGCCGGAACTGTCTCGCAGATGCCTTGACTGGGAGGGCACGGGCAAAGACCTGCCATCCGAGGAGGACCCTGCCAACCCACCTGGCTGAGGACCTACCTGTTAAGTGGGACCAAGCTTCAGGGGCTGAGAGGCTGGGGACATAGTCCCAAGCCCCAAAGAACCACCGCCCAAGACAGGAGAGCGGGTGGTTTGACCACTGGCACCCTGGAAGGAGAGAGGGCTGACAGAGTGGAGGGGGCCGACCTCCTGCGGAAGGAAGACCCATGATCGATGCCCACTTGCGTGGGGACCTGAAGCGGGAAGCTGAATGGAGTTTCTCCCTATGCCTCTCCCGGATTTGTGCTTTCCAAAAGACAACTTCTTCTCTTTGGCTGATGGAGGAGTGCAGGCCCTGGAGGCCAGGGAAGAGGAGGCACTCTGGTGAAGCTCTTTCTCCGTCACTGAGAATTTTGCTGGAGTAAGAAGGCTTCCAGGGTCTTCTGGCAGTGAATCTGGGTGCGCTGGTTAAGATCCTGGCAGTGCTGGCAGACCTCAATGTTGTGGTCCAGGCCTAGGCAAAGCAGGTATGATGAATGGCCATCCTTCTGGGGAAGTTGTTTTCCACAAGCGCACTTCATTCACTGCCACTCAACAGACAAGGAAGGAGAAGAAGACATGCACAGATCGCTGTTAATGTGAAAAAAAATTAGAACATAATAAAGTGCATGTAATGCAAAGAAAATGGTGGTCGACTTAAGCAGAAGGCGTCCGTGAAGGTCTGACTTGTGCAGATCGATGGCAGGAAAAGAACTGAGGTGGTGCTGGGGTCAGCCCCTTTTATACCATAGGTGGACGTTGGGGGCAGGCTGATGTCAGAGGGTGGTCCCCTGCTATATACTACTAGCTTGAAGTTTTCCATAGGGTCCTGGCACCTGCCGGCTTCAGTTCTAATGGTGTAAACTGCTGCAAGAGCCCCCTTGAAGTAAAATCTGCTCCTATTGTGCACACCCAACACTGGGAAGAACAAAACTGAGGTAGGTAAAGGAGCCAGCAATGGTCATTGGCAGATGCATGGCACCCCATGGTGTTGCAAAGGCACCATAGCCATTAGCCACTGCTGGCACCTTCTGGCCAAAAGATTTGCTCCCACAGAGTCCTACCACCTCCAGCCCTATGACCCATAAGTGGGACTCCATGCAGATGACTGTTACTGGGGAAGAGCAGAGGTATTTGCAGTGATCGGCCCTGACAGCAATATGCTGGTATGCATCTGTTCCTGCATATTCAGGGATGCCATAAAATCCTGAGTTTCCTATACACTATAAGAGATCCCAGTGACATCACCCTACATTTTGCGTGCCTCATGTACCTGTCCAGTAGCCTGAGGTTTAAGATCAGATGCACGCCATTAGTCATTTGGGAACAAGGAAATACCTGGAGTAGAAGTATTTTCTTCATTCTGACTCAGTACTGTTTCTACTGCTCTGTTTTGAAGGATCCACATTACCTCCGGGGGAAGTGGGTCTATTAGCTTGCAACTTGAAGGCCCAGAGTAGATGAAGAAAACAACTATTTTCTGATGGTGTAGTTCTTACAAGAGTCCTTGTCAGGAAGCTGCACAGTTACTTCCATCAGAGCGACTGACTTTATTAGCCATGACAACAAAAGCACTGCCATAAGCTGGATATAGTCAGCTGGTTCGATCTGGGGTGCCACATGCTTTTTATTCAGGAGCCAGTGGACTGCTGGAATATAAACTGGTTGCTTCAGGCTGCCGCCATGAAGGTCCAAGGACAGGCATAAGAGGTGGCACCAGAGATGCAGGGAGTGAAGGCACAGTAAGGTACCCCATTTGTATCTGTTTAGCTTCCTCTATAATCCCTGTCTCACAGTACAGAGCTTTGTGCACTTTCTTCAGTAGTGGCTAAAAAGAGTGATCCTCCAGAGGAGACTGCATTATTTGTGTAGGCAGGCATTATTCATGCTGGCAGGGTACCTCTGGATTCAAAGGATACTCTTCATAATCCTCTGATTATCAATATGATCTGGATTATTGTTCCTCCTTTACTAAGGAGGATGATGCCAGTATTCCTGTACTGGTATTTATGTTTCATCCCAGGGAAACCCCATATTAGACACCAAGGCCTGCCACTGTACTGATAGTAATATATGAAAGGGAAATCCCATCAGCACCAAAGATGGCCCTGGCACTGCAATTAGTGTTGGTACTAATGATGGTGAAGGCACTGCTAGTTCCAGTGATGGCAATGAAAGCAGCGCCAACTCTGAGGGGATGAACTCGGACATCTCTCGGCGCAACAACCGATGCCGATAGGGTGCTGAGGACCCACTGCTCCATGACAGCAGTCCATCGAGCAAACTGCTCATCCAAAATATTCCTTATAGGCAAATGTGTTGTTGGAGACAGAGGATTCAGCCTCAAGGGCTAAAAAAAGCCTGGTGTCATATCATCCCTCTTTGACGGTGGTGATTGAGAAGACAATGGAATTCCTGTACCCAGGGAAGACAAGCTGCCTCAGGGCAGAATGATGAGAACGTGGCCTGGGCCTGTGTCATTGCTTCTCTATTTTATTTCTGTGCGATGCTGAGGTAGCGGTCAAACAGTCCCTGGAACACGATGCTGAGCATGAGCATGGCCAGGACTATTTCTTTTTACATCAACAGACAGCCTGTCTTCCCAGTCTAGACATTGCCCTGTATGACAACACTCACCAAGAGAGGAGTGGTGGTTGACACAATCTCATAGCTGTAGCAACTTGCCTTATTAGGGTCCTATCTGCTAAAACAGTTTTTGAACATACCTGCCAAAACAATATACAGACATCATCAAATGTGGTAGGGCAGTGAAAAATCGTATGGAAAAAAATACCCAACCTGTTACAAAAACAATAAAGTTGGTAAACTAAGGTGCTAGAATTGAGACGAACTAGACTACAATGCTATTTTGTATGCAAGCTGATATTCTGCCCCTGACAAGGAAAGCACTGTGCTTTGACAGTGGGGAAGAAAGGAACTGAGGCAGTGTGGGCCAGCGCAGCTGCACACCGGGTGGGAGTAAGGAAAACACCTTGCATCCAAGCTTGACACCAGGGCTACTGTCCCCAAAAGTTCTGATTTACTTGAGGTCCAATTGTCTATGGCAATAAAACCAAAGAGTGTGACAGTATGGAAAAGATTGATTCTTGAAAGGTTATTGTATTTTGGAGATGCTACCTAGCATTTGACAGAAATGGACATGTCTGGCTTGACCTCCTGGAGAGTCCACTTTTATAACAGATCTGGATATCCAGTTTGAGAAATGGGATGGCAAAGAGCTACTTTTACAACAACTGACTTTTCAAACCTAGCAATCAGCAGAAATCCATGCAACAAACTGTAGCCTCTTCAGCATCAAATTTTCAGGCATTGCGCCTAGAGAAAATATGGGTTGCACACCTGTATCTGTAGTTCTACTAATGGAACACAGTTCACATCCACACTCTGGCAGTCTTCCCAAAGACAGCTGAGTCAGCGGAAGTCTTCAAGCTAAGCTCTTCCCACCACCTGGGTGGTACATCCTGTGGCTCTACCAGTGACGTCAGATCTTAAGCATGCTGGAAGCAGTATCCAGATGCCACCTTGCCAGGAGATGTCAGGTGGGCTGTGTGGATGTCAACTGTGTAAGCCTCCTCTCTTTTGGAGAGAGGCTTATGCTCCCTTTAGGGACCCCTTCCCTCGCTATTTTGGCCCCAGAGCTTAGGGATTTGTAGTGTTCTGGGGTGCAGTTTCCATTGGTCACCATGTGGTGGCAGCAGAGAGCAGGATTTAGGATATAAATAGGCCAGGAATAGGAAGTTTAAAGGAAGAGTGGATGGGAGAGAGAAAGGAGGGACAGGCAAGGCAGGAGCTCGGCAGTCCGGGTTTGGGCCTGGAAGGGTAGGGAGAATCCCCACCTCCCACCCCACCAAGTGAGTAGACAGGATTGGTGGGTGCAGTGTTGTGGTGCCGGCAAGTTGTGGGTGCTCTGAGGGAGGAGGGCTAGATATCCTGGTGGCATTGTTTGGGAGATGGGCTTCCTGGGGGTGGGTGATGAGAGTGCCCATAGAAGGGAGTTGTGGGGCCTCAGGGAAGATCCCATTTCCTGTATCTGTGGTGTTTCCTGAGTCATCAGGGCTGTGGAATCGTGACAGGGTTCCCACTGGGAGGGAAGTGGCAGTGTCTACTCTCATACCCGGCATGGCAGGGCAACCCAGGTTGTTGAAGGGTGTAGAGAGCATCCACCTGTTTAGGGGCCTGCTTAGAGGGACAGGTCCTGGGACGCCATTCATGAACAGTTTGGGCGGGCAGCAGGTCTTTGTGTGGACAGGCCCTGGAAGGCTTCTCTGGCCAGATGCTTAGTTCAAGGTTGGAGTATGGTAAAAGGGGACACATTGGAGGCTTGAGTTGCCATTCTCTGGGGCCTATATAAAGTTGATTGGCCTTTAGGTCCATTTAGACTGTAGTTCTGCTCCGGTGAGGGAATTAGAGGGCTGCACAAGGGTGAAGGTCTGGAGGAAATGGAAGGCTCTGAATTTCAGCAGTGGTCTGGTCAGAGAAGAGAAGAGAAAATTCCTGGGTTCCCTGAGTGTGTTTTCTAGGGCCAGGGACCAGGTTGGGAGATACTGTTCGCTTCTCCACTCATAGGGAATGCTTGACCAAAGAAGAAGAAGTGTGATGACAAGACGCAGGAAAGGTGGCTTACCAGTGCTGGAGGTTTCTGGAGCCCTGTGCTTCTGTGGGAAACTGAAGTCCCATTTCAGGTATATCATCCGAGTTCTGAAATTATAAAGCTTGTGTATTCTGTCTGTAAAATCTATCTCTTTGCTGTGGTTGCCAGCATTTGTAAGATAGTTATGCCCCACGGAGAAGGAGTATTTATGGCATGAAGAAGCAATGAACCGGTGTGGCCCTCTAAATCATTTGGGCCCAGGAGAAAGTAAAGTAATTAATTTGGGGGAAGAAATAGTGACTCCTGATCTCGTTTGTCAATAGGGAGGAAATGAAATTCAAAATCCTCAGTTTTAATCCCTTCATGAGTTGATATTTTTCAGGGGGGCCTTCTTGCTGTGTAAGATCCTACACCTTCTGGGATTTGGGGCCTGTGGGGGATGCTGAGGGCCAAAGTCATTGTTGAGTCCTGTTTCTCCTGTGTGGTCCCTGGGGTGCTCTCTTTATCAGTGAGGTAGCATTCTGGGTGCCCAGCAGTTAGAAGGAGCCTCAAGCTAAGCAGACTTTGTTTGCTTGGGAACTGTGCATTTCTGGAGTGTATCTCTGTGCTGTGGGCCCCCTCCCCAGTATATCAGTGAATTCGCCCCTAGAAGTTTGGGTAGGGGGTGGCTACAACTGCATACCACTACTAGAATTATAGTTACAGGTGAGTAACCCATATTTCTAACAAATGTGGATTTAGTTCACTATCTACTCTCTGGCAGACTCCTACCAGTCCTCCAGGAGGTGGGAGTAAGGCACACAATCCTGTCTGGTGAACAAAGACCGGAGGAGTGGAACCCAAAAGCAGCATCCTAACAAATCATTATGTGAATGCTGCAATGAGAGATAAAGGTGTACTTTACTCCAGGCTGAAGCCCTGCATAGCTCTGCAGTGAGGATATCCTGGAAGCAGCCACCAAGGTAGCGGTATGTGTGGTGGAACAAGCCCTAAGCTCCTTGGGTGACTTCCACCAGTCAACTTATAGCAGAGATTGATGCAGGATGTAATCCACCTGGCAAGCATCTGCTTCACTACTCATCTGCCTTATGTGGTTTCACTGTATGTTACAAACAGCTGACAAGCCTTGTCCCAACTCCAGCCATGGGCTCCTTATAATAATGGAGTGTTCACCACAGGTCCAGAGTATGGAGCCTGCAATCAGTCTCCAAGATCAGGTTAGACAAGTACACCAGAAGGTGTTAATCATGTTAGACAAGTATACCAGAAGATTAGTCACCTGGTTAAGATGAAACTCCAATACAATCTTTGGGAGGAACTTTGCATGGTGGTGAAGGATGACCTTGTTCTTGTGAAAGACCAGATAAGGAGACCCACTGAGAGTGCCTAGAGCTCACTGATCCTTCTGGCTGGTGTGATGGCCACCAGAAAGGTGGAATTCCATGACAAATGTGACATCTCAACTTTTTTATGCATAGGCTTACATGGCTTTCCCATGTGCACTGCCAACACCATCAATAGGTCCCATGGAGGTGGAGGTTCATGCACTAGAGGGGACAAATGATCCAGGCTTTTTGAAAAACACCCCAACCATGTTCTCCTGGGCCACCAACAGCATAACAGCCGATGCTCAGTATGCAGAGATGGTTGCCAGATGTACCTTAAGGGTGTCACTCACAGTCCTGACTGAGACAGAGACCAGAGATAATCGAATATACTAGTCATGGGACAGGTACGGCGATCAAGCTCCACACTCTGGCACTACATTGAGAATCTCTTCCATTTAAATGCATAGCATTTACGAGTCAACTCCTTATGAGACACCTCTACAAAATGAAGGATGTCTTCCAAAAGGCCCAGAGCCTGGGAACTCTAGCCACTCAGGAACCAGGTCAAGCGCTGTAGGGACTGAAGGTCTGGGTGCAGGGCGTTTCCCTGTTGACTGGTCAGCGTTGGGGTTGAGAGGCATTCTCCATGGAGGCCTGCTGCTGCTGAGGCTGAGGAGATCCCTGTACCAGAACAGCATGGGTCAGTCTGGAACTATCAGGATCATTCACACCTTGTCCTGCCAAGTCTTGATCATGATCATCTGAACCAAGGGGAAGAGAGGTGAAGGCATACAGAAGGCCGGGGGTCCAGAGCCTTGAAAAGGATACTCCAACAATGTCTCAGAGTCAGTATGGTGGGAGGGCCCTACCCACCAGTTCCAGAACTCACTTGTCTGAGGTAATATTGGACCATTGTGGTAAGTGGCAGAACTGACTGTATCTTTACTGTCTATATTATTTACCCTTGTAACCTCTCCTTGAGGTTGTACCTGCAATACATCATTGGCTTAGTATGCCTCCTGGATAACAGTTTTAAATAAATCACTTACAAATCAACCAATGACCATACAAATAAAACACTAGTTTTATGTTTATCCGTTACTGTAATTACTGGGGCTATGATGCTTTTCATTGAGTTTGGGGTTTTGTTTAGACTGCATGATTGTTTTTGGAGCAAGACACAGGAATCAAAGCTTATTAGCAGTTAGCCTCAAGCTAATATTTCTCACAGACACTGTACTTAGTGATGTTTACCCTTACATTCTCCATATTAAAAGGGGCAGTTCCTTATTTTACCACTCAGAGGCTCTCTGTCCACATTGACAGGATTCTGTCCCACATTTGACACTGACATTTTAAAGCTAAAATTCACGATACCTATGTTGATCAATGAACGGTAAATATTGTGAACATGAAAACACAAATGCCCCCAAAGTCATCTGAGCATCTGTCTCTAAGAATTACTCATGCCACCCATAGTTTGCCTATTTTTCCCATAATTTGAGGAAGAGTGTCCTACATTTTGGAAGTGACAAGTTGACAGCAGGGCTTCGGTGAACTCTATTTTGAAAATATTTGACATTCATAAATAAGGGTAAAACTTCCAAAATAAAGAGTGAGAAAGAATTTGACTCAAAATGGAAAAAAACATAGGTGACCACCGGTTTTGTGGGCATGGAAGGTGTAATAAATGGCCAAGTCTTCTGAATGAAAGGGTGTTTTACCAGTAATATTTTTGTTACCTTTCAAAATTGGTTTCTCTTAAAATAAAAGACTTCTGAGATTTTAGACTTGGAAGTATTTTGAATTCCAAAACAACCTGGAAAAACTTCTTAATTTGGATCCATGGACATTTTAATTCCACATACGAAAAGATTTACTGAATCACCTGGTTGAAAGGTAAGCCATTAACTCCTTCAGTACTGAACACCCTACATGATGAGGCACCTGACCCTGGATATGTGATTAACCAGCAAGATCAGTAATCTTTCAAACTGCTTCCATTTGAAGTACTCCAATCAGGTCCCAAAGTGTGATTTGCCCCACCACTCTCCACTCAGTCACAAAGTTCCACACAGGTAAATGCATCACTGAATCAAACCTGGGTGATGGCTCTGCAACATTTTCCTACCTGAATCTCCTCATTGACAGCCTGAGAAATCTCCTCGGTCATGGACTCCAGCCTGTTGTGCAAGGAGCTCTCGGAAGACGAGGCACTTCCCATTTTGTACAAAACTGGTAAAAAACTGCAACATTAAAAGAACAGACTTTCAAAAAGTATTTACTTCTATCTTTGTCAAACACCAGAATACAGTCTGTCAAGCTTGTAAATGTTATATTTCTTCCAGCGGCCTTGATTATAATTAGTTTTTAGGTTTTGACTATAATCAGCTTTCACGGCATAACATCTCCCCTTAGAGAAAAGTCTGCCTTGAATGCTCTGTTGCAGTGCTGATTTTAGTAGTTCCAGTAAAATATATGGCTAAGGCCATTAACAAACAAAGTAGGTATTGTTTCAAACTTTGTAATTCACAGTAAATCTCATAATTCATCTATAAATTGAGATGCATCTGTCAATCAAAACCCTGGAAAAAACTTGTGCTTTTTACTTTCAAATGTTAACATAAACAGCACACCCAACAATGTAAACCTGCTGACCTGCAGTCATTCGGTCAATTGTACTGTCAGTAGTACAGCAGCAATTGTGTCTGGAAACCCACTTCCTGAGCTAGCTGTGCTGTTGTGGCCAGTGGTGCCGGAATGGTTTGAAAAGTGGTAGGGCCAAGGATGTAAGGGGTAAATGTCCCTATTAAATATATTACGATAGCAAAAAGTGATAGGGTCACTTATGAAAGTGGTACAGCCATGGCCCTAGTCCCCCTCGCTCCGCACCTATGGTTGTGGCTGGTTTCAGAGCCTGGCTGATCTCAGGTAAACAGTATTAGAAGAACACGGGGTTGTGTATCATTGTGAGTGGGAGTGAGAGGTGAGATTTACACACAGTATTAGAGTTCATAAAGCACCTAAACCACTCCAGTTTCACGCTTATGCTTTTTAATGTTCCCGGAACCACTCGGTTGTATTATTATTCCTTCATAATGCACAGTTTTCTATTATTTATTGTGCATGTAATCTCCAGATACCATGAATGACCAAAAATCACTATCCTAGCTATTTGTTAATCTTCAGTCAAAAACAACAGAGCTAAGAAACAATGCCGTGTTTCCTTCTTTTATCATAATCAAAGCTGTAGTAGTCTTAAAAATATTTGAACACTTCATGCAACTGAGTACTTATCTTAATTGGGACATAAATTCAGTGTTGCTACAAAGGTTCTCTAATTCTGGTATTTTATAAAAGTGAATCAGCAGTTATTTTACATACAGTAAAGGGTTAGAAGATAAAACAATTGGAAACACTACAAAGTGAGTGCTGGATTTCTGCTGTGTAATGTACCCCGCTCACCAGTCTGTTGTAAACATGAAAATCCTCCCTGGTGCTAGTGTTCCCCCCACTCTCTGATCAGCAGCCCATTTTAAATATGAAAACTCTCCCTGGTGCTAGTGGCCCCCACCCCCGGTCACTGGCTCGTATTAAAAACAACCCTCGCAGATGCCAGCCCAGTGATGATGTAGGCTGAGGCGCTGGTCACTACACCTCGCACCACGCCGGTGACCAGGGTTTGGGAATAAGCCCGGGCTGCCAGCGGTCAGCAGGGGTGAGAGAGGCTCAGGCATCCGGAGGACAGCTCTCCTCTCTTGGGGGGGAGTTTGTCAACCCACTCGCTGATGCCCTCTAACAGTGGCCAGAGGGCAGTATGGGTCAGGATGGCATGCACTGGCAGCTTTACATCAGTGGGGGGGTGGGAGAAAAAAGGAAAAAGGAGCAGGCAGGTTGCATGATGGCCACAGGCCCCCCGATGTCTGGATTTTGCTCCAGGGCTGGGGGTAAGCAGCACCCCTTCACCCCAAGCCCATGGGAGATTTAGGGGTGTCATGTTGGGAAATGGTGTGGCTAGAGACTGAGTCCTCTGAAGGAGGGATCTGAATATATAAAACCTCTGGTGCCTAGTGGACACCCTCCTCTAATCACCAGCCCACAATAACATTTAAAACCCTCCCTGGTGTCCAGCAGTCCCCCCAAGGCACCAGCTCAAGGTACTGCCCATCGCAATACTTTACTTCCTGCCATCTAGCACCCCTCACCATGGCACCAAACATTCACCCCCCGCGTCACCTTCTCAGTATCCTCAGTGCTGCAGGTACCCATACGGCAACTGGCGCAGCCCTCCTCATCTCTCCTTGGCCAGCCACCATATGTCCAGGCATGGAGTGCACGTTCTATTTATAGGACATGGTGATGCACCCTGTCCTATAAATTAGACATATGCTACCTGTCTGGACGTATGGCAGCCGGCCAAGAAAGTGTGAGGAGGGCTGCACCAGTTTCCGTACGTGCACCCGTGGCACCGAGGATACTGCTAAGGTGACTTGGGGGTGGGTGTTCAGTGCCATGGTGGTGGGGGGCGTTAGATGCTATAGCACAGAACTGCGATGGGTGATACTGCAGATCAGTGCCTGGGGGGGACCACTGAATGTCAGGGAGGATTTTAAAATTTACTATGGGCTGCCAATCAGAGGGAAGGGGATCCACTAGGCACCTGTTAGTTTTTGCTTTTTAATATGGGCTGGTGACTGGAGGGGGGGGGCACTAGCACCAGGAAGGGTTTCCATGTTTACTACAGGCTGGCAATTGGAGGGATAGGGTCCACTAGACACCAGGGAAGTTTTGTTTTTTAATTTGGGCTGGTGAGCAGAGGGAGGGGGGACTGCTAGCATCAGGGAGAATTTTAACTGTTACTAGGGGCTGGTGATCAGGAGGGGTGCCACGGACCACAGGTGTGTTCCCCATTGGACCACTGGCTAGATGGCTGCATTATTTCGGCAGCCACTAGGGTTGCCACAGTAAGTTGAGTTTTGTTCAGCAGTATTGCGCTGTACAAAAGGACTGTGCTAAACCCATTTGTACAGCGTGAAGCTGCTGAATATGGGGTTGCATGGCTATTCATGGCCATGCCTCTACTCTGCCCACCTGCATACATTTTGCTTTATGCTGGTGTAAAGCTTTCATCCACACAAAAGTCCCTTTTGAATATGTGGATCTGGCACAACCCCAGTTTGTACAAGCAAAGACCCATTAGTGCCCACACAAACTACTGAATATCGGGCCCCTGAGGTTTAGGAAAACAGATATTTCCAACTAAAGAAGCTACTCCACCTGTAACATGGGTGATCATGCAATATAAAGCAATACAACATTACCCTATAAACACATGGGTAACATGTGAGGTTGGCGCTGAATCACAGCGCCATCCGAAACGGCGATGATGTGGGCAAAAGCCCAAATGGCGAGGAGGGAGGGAGGGAGGAGGTGACCGGATGTGGTGGGTGGGCGACCATAGCAACAGGATGTCGCTGTATGTACACACGGGGGAGCGAGCATGGAGACTGTGGCCTGGGGTGGTGCTGCGGTCAGCTGCTGAGCTGCCGTGGTGTCAGGGGTTGGCCCCCACTTGCAGTGCATGGGGTTCCTGGTTTGGGTCATGGGTCTGGACACTACTGCATTTTTGTTGTGCCCCGGCCCAAAACTTGTTTTTATTTTGCTTTTGCCCCCCCCCGACATGCACCCCCGTGGAGTTAAGAATCTTTAAGTAGGGGGGTGCTGTGGGCGAAGACCCCCACATGTGGGGTGCAGCTCCCCTAAGAAAGCAAAGCATTTAAATCCCCGGCGCCATTCTTCTCGCTGCCCTGACATTGAGATAATGCAAGTCGCCGTTTGGCACTCATGATTATCACACAGAACCAAACACATGGTATGTAAACATATTACAAGTCACTTTTCAGGTAGCCCATCTCTATCTGCCTGTCTATATATTGAGTAGTCATTCCACCACGACCAAAAATGCATGAATAATAATGTAAATAGACTTTGCAAGATTTTGTTTCCATAACTTCTCAGCTCCCTCTGCTTGGAATTCCCTCTCCTCTTATGTATTCTCCTGCCCCAACCTATCCTCCTTCAAAAAAGAGCTTACCTCTTTCCTACTAAACCCCCTCCTCTGCAATTGCTTTAAATAACCCCTATATCGTTGTTAATGTCTAGTCTATGTTACTCTGATAGATGTATCTGGTAATCCACCTGCTCTCGTGCTCCTGCTAAGTATACATTGTATAACATTAGTTGCTCTGTTTATTTATATGCTTATTGCTTGATCTGTTTTAAGTCACTTAGTTTCATAGTTTCATAGTTTTAATATCAAGTTCAGAAGACCATCGTCCATAAATGAACTTGCCACCACAGGTAAACCATTGACCTTTTAACCATGTTATTCATTTCTCCCATGAGTCTAAAATTGTATGACCTCGTGTTCTTATGATGAAATGTATTTTTGTTTAGACCAATGAGCTCAAATAATTCTGGGTTATTGTAGGCCTTAAAAATCAAACATAACTCACCCCCTAGACATCTGTAATCCATTGAGTATAATTGTAAAAACTGTAGTCTATCGGATATTGTAATCCTTTTACCTCTAATATTTTAGTTGCTTTCCTTTGTACTCTTTCTATTCTATTTTTTCCTTTCATGGAATAAAGAGCACTAAAGCGAAGACAGTATTCCATGTGTGGACGTACAAGGGCTGTATACAGTGGACGAATAACCACAGAATCCCTATGTTTTATTGATCACAGGATGCAATGTATAATTTGATTGCATCTCCTGACAGTTTTGTCAGTGTGGAAGTCAAATTTTAGGTTGTCAGATATCCAGACACCCAAATCCTTTTCATCGGTACATACCTCCAGCTCAACATTGTTAATACGGTATTGATATTTTAAATTCTGTATTCTGAGGTGCACAACTTTACATTTTTGTTCATTAAAACTAATTTATGCTCATGTGCCCAACGAGTCAAGAGATGCAAACTATCTTGAAAGGCTTTGCTGTTACAGCATTATGGATGACACCACCCACTTTGCAATCATCTGCATACTTGCAGCACCAAGTTCCTGCTGGCACTTGCATAGATGATAATAATATATTAAACAAAGTAGGTCCCAAGACTGAGCCTTGTGGAACTCCACTGGACATGTCCCCCCAAGGGGACATGAAACCACGTAACGACACACACTGAGATCTATTACTCAGCCATGAATTAATCCAGCTTATAATATTAGGATGGAAATTTAGTCTCATTAGTTCTTGGATAATGATCTTAGTGGAGACTGAATCAAAAGCCTTCGAAAAATCCAGGAAGACCACATCCACTGGCATGCCTCTATCCAAGGCAGCACTAACTGGTTCAAAAAAGGACAATGGATTGGTTAAAAAAGATCTGCCTGATACAAAACCATGTCGAGTTATATCACAGTAACCTATATTAGTTAAATGTTATATGATGTGTTTCTGTAATATTCTTTCACAAGTTTTGCCTAATACTGATGTAAGGCTAATGGGCCTGCAATTTTTAATATCTTGCTTTTTACCTCCCTTATGAATAGGGATCACAATTGCTTTGTTCCATATGTTTAGCGATTTCCCTTGTTTCAATGATGAGTTAAATAAAACAGAAATGGGGCCTGCCCGCTCATGAATTATTTCTTTCAGAAATTTTGGCGTCAGTCCATCTGGGCCTGCAGAGTTAAGCAATAATGCCCAACAGGGTGTGTGTCATGCTGGGATAACGTTACACCTCAGGTGGTTGGGCACGAGGCCGCAGGCCGAGTGCGTCCAACAACTAAGGCGTGACATTATCCCAAATGACACACACCCTAGAGGGCATTATTGCCATTATACAATGGCTCATTGTTATATATAAAATAAAAAAAATAATTTTAAAGAATGTTTTTTAGTGTGGAAAAATATTTTTGTTTCTTAATAGGAGATGCAAAAAAAGAGGTCATCTAGCTCATATAGCTCATCTACAGGTTCACAGTGAGGTTGAGACTAGACCCATGATGTTGTACTGGGATAACATCACGGGTCCAGCTCAAGACTGACCAATCAGAGACCAGAAATTTTCTTGCCATTAGAGTAATCATAAGTAGCAGACGATAGGTGTAGAGTATCATGGGATATCGTCACCCTCAGGTGGTTGGGCACGCAGGCTGCAGGCCGAAAGCGGCCCAACCATCCGGAGAAGTGATGATATCCCATGATATACCACACACCCTGAAGTGCCTTATTGCTATTATAAACTGGTTTATCAGTTTGTTAGAAAATAATGAAAAATAAATTTTAAATGTTTTAATGCCCTTTTATAGTGTTGGAGGAACATCTTTAAAAAGAAAGTTCCTGGAGGGCTTTGGGCAGCAGGTGGCACTGTTGCAAGTGGAGTTCATGTAGGAGTGCAGCTGCAAGCGCCAATATGTTGACAGGGACAGCGATCATTGTGGTCTGTGACCTGCTCCCCCCACCCCCCAAATTATGTTGTGATTATTGGAAGCCTGGAGTAAAAGAAAACTGTGATGCTTCATTTTTAAGGGAGAAGGTGAGGTTAATAAACAAGTGTTTTGTAATTGGGAGGGCCATTGTGATATCGGGAATGTTTTCTCCTTGCGAGCAGCTGTTAATGAGCTGCATGGTGGCATTATGGTATTTCTCTGTTGGAGCGAGTGCTTTTATGAATGCTGCAGTCGGAAGTCACCTGCTGTGTTGTTTCGGCTGGGTGTTTTGTTTTAAAAATAAAATTCTTCCTGGTTGCTGACACTCCTACTGCATGAAAGCGAGTGAGGAACTGCTCATACTGACTGCAGTTTTAGCGGGTTCTATAGCTGCCACTCACTCGGATAGCTTTGTTGTGGTGAGGAGGCTAGTGGTCGAGCTTTTTGAGCCGTGATGATGGCCAGATATCACGGCTTCAAAGAGATCTCAGCCAATCAGATTCATGTATTTACGATCGCCAGTTCATAACTATTATTCTTTAATGATGCAACAGTTTGTATAATATCATCTGGCCAGATAATTGGACAATCCGTTTGTACAGATGGAAGACCATTAGATAAGATATCGTCTTTATGCACACTAAGAAAGTAACTATTGAAAGCTGAAGCCATTTCACTTTCTGTGCTTATGGTTCCCAGTTCTGATGTTACGGGACCTACAGAGTTGCCCTTCTTATTTCTTAATGACCCAGCGTAATTATAAAAGCTCTTCTTATTATCTGTTATAGTGCAGCAATGTAATTTCCATTTCTTTTTGCTTTTTAATTTTTCTTCATACGTAACTGCTTGTGAAAAGCAGTCTTATTAGTGCTAGTGGGGTCTTTCTTATAGCTTTCTGGATTTTCCTGTTCCACCATACTTGGACTCTGTGTTTATTAATATATTTTTCCTTTCTGGTACCCACGTATTAATGCATATGTCCGGCTTGTCACATAATTTCTCCCAGATTTTTTCAACATCCAGGTTTTCCAGATCCTTCTTCCAGTTCCACTAGTTTAAACAGGACTTAATACTGGAGTAGTCTGCTTTAAAAAAGTCCCTAAATCTTGTAATACTTTTACTAGGTTTAATCCCTATAGAATGTAAATCAAGCTGGATCATAGTGTGGTCACTACTACCAAGGGGCAACAATACCTTGGGGGGTGAGAAACACAAATCCTGATTTACAAATATTAAATCAAGTATATTCCCTATCCTGGTACTTTCATTCACCACTTGTACCTGGTTACCCTGTGGAATTATATTAATAAATCTACTCTCTGGACTTACCTGGCTTTCCACTGTAATAATTTTTGCAGCATTGTTAAATCTCTCTGTATCCTGTATATTATTTTTGTATTTATCTATTGTACTATGTTCATCATTGTCACCCGATATCACTGAAAAGGGGCTGCATAGTCTCAGTGGGCTTACCCGTTACCAAACTTCTAATAAATATAAATAAATAAATAACTTTATATTGCCAGCAATTTATATTTTAAAGACAATACTGTATAACATGTTGAAATTAAAAATACCATATTTCCAACATAAAACTAAAAATATATGTTTTTTAATATCTCAAAATTGGTCCTTTTGGTATATGTAAAATATATCAGAGTGGCAAATATATTGAGTTTATAAGATACATATATGGAAAATATGTAAAACATGCAACTCATTTTATAGGGACAGTTCTTACAGTATTTGTACCTGCATCACATATACTGTACATCTGATATTTTTCCATATCGTCATATATTTTAATATACCAAAAAGGAGTCAAGTTTGGAATATTTAAAATATATCTAAAGCCGTACATGGAAAATATACTTATTTTCTATATGGTAAATTATCATTTTTATATTGGAAGGTATAATTCTACATGTAATGTAGGTCAAGCTTTTTCCACAGATGCATTAGACCATGAGATGCATTGGTGGTAGTGGGGGAAGGGTCAACATTCTTCTTTTTTTGGTCCTTCACCATTTCTCTCCTTTTCTTGTCAAACATTTTTGGGACTCCTGTGGTTTTTCTTTCTTTCTGTTTTTGTTACAGTTTCTGTACTTACGACAGGTTACTCAAGATGTAAAATTTCATTTTCACTTTTACAGTTGGTAAAGCTGAAGCCAACTAAGTAATTTTACAGCAAGTGTGTGGCTTTCATGGGATTTGAACCTGTGTCCTGCTTCACAGTTCACTGCTCCATTCACTGTCCACTAGACTACTTCACCTTTTTGTCTATCTGCCCGCCTACTTTTATTATTTCAGTAGCCCCCATTTTCCTGTTTCCCTTGTCCTTTCTTTGTCCCCCAACCTGACTCGATATATCTGCCCACATGTAGTTGCCATTTTGCCATGTCTCCCTTGTCCTTCACTTGTCCCCCACCCTGTCATTCGATCTGCCTGCGTGCATTTATGATCTCGGTAATTCCCAATTTCACATTTGTTCCCCTTGTCCCCCACCATGACAATCAGGGTCACCATGACTGCACCCTTCTTCAGGTTGGCAGGGTGGGGGAGCAGTAGACCTCAAAGTCAATGCCTATGTTGCTCCTTTTTTTTAATTGTATTATTTTCTCTTTATGCCCCCTTCTCGCCGCAGTACTTCTTTTCTTTGGGAGACTCCTGTATTGGCCTTGTATGTCCCTGCAACTCATGCCAGGCATCAGTGCAGTCCATCCCCCCATGGAGCCTTGGTTGTACCCCCCCCAGGCGTGTATGGGACAGGACTCCCTTTACCGTCCCGACGTGTCTGTCTTTCATCAGGGGGTGCTGTCATCATGTGCCAGCAGGGGCACTGGGATCGGGGCCTTGGAGCTCTGTCTACAGGGAGCACTGTGGGGGTTTTCAACTTTTTCTGTCCCCTCCCACAGAATGTAGGCACGCTAGGGAAGCCAAGGAGTGGTGCATGTCGAGACGTGCGAGCGCTCCAGCCCTCGGCCCATCCCCTTCCTTCTTCTGCAGTCCTGCTGCACCTCCACCCGTGGTCACCCAGGTGGCGGTAGAACAGCAGGACATGCTTCCCACCCACCCCAGAGGAGGAGGCAGCCTCTGGGCACTCAATCCTCCTCCCCAGCTGACCCTCCAGCAGCCTGAGACCATTTCCAACCCGAGTCACTGGCAATGCAAGTGGTAACCCTACCACTGCACTGGTGGGCCGCCTATGTTGCTCCTTGATTGGTCAGCAAAGGATGCAACAATGCCCTCCCTCCTGAATCACCTCACTCACCTCTGTGATGCCCCCAGCCCCAAACGTGCTCCAGTAGAGAGTCTAGTGCTCGCACTTGAACCCTAATCTCCCAGTTCGCAGTGGAATATGCTGTCAGTGGGTCAGCCCTGCCTGCACATCTCACTTATTTATAAATTACTGATGTGATTTCAGTCAGTTAACACACAGAGCCACTGTATCATATTCTGCATACAGTGGTCTATCATGCAAGAACATTAGGAGTGGAAAGTTCCACTTCACAGTCAGCCTGAGGGTAGCTTCATTTAAACTTCTGAAAGTGAAAAAAAAATAACACTTCTAAATCACTCTAGCTACAGTAACTTGAGTGATTTATAATTAGTTAATAGGGCCTCTGCATGATGTCTCTTATGATACAAGAGACTTCTCTTGTGAGGTACGGGCAGCCAGAACCACTCTGCTTCACTTTAGGTTCCTCTCTCCCAAAGCTCATGCTCAGAGTCTCTTAAACCAGACATCCCACACAGGCCCCATTAACTTACATTCACCACTTACCCACTTTTGGAACAACATCGTCCTCAATTTCCATTTGTCCTCCTCACCTGTTTCCTGTAAAGCTCTACTCTGTGAATGCACTTCTGCCTGAACCTTACTTAGTCCTTGCCACACTTCTCGCCTCCCCACCCCTGTTCCTCTGCCCCACTGGTAAATATGCCTCTATGCCCCTGCCAGTACATGGGTCTCTGAGAACTGTTGTTTGAAAATGCAACGATTTTGCATGTTCTAATGAGATACTATCTCACTGTGAATTCTCTTGTTTAACAAGGTACTCTAATGGATGCTTTTTATGTTTGCTTGCACGCATGTGCAAGAAATATAGTGCCATCATCCGAGTTTTCGGAGGTGTGTCACCCCCTCTTCCAATTCAGTCAGTGTGTTGGCAGGTGCAGCCGCAGTTATCCAATGCCTGCTGGAGCTGTCTATGACAGCTCCAAAATGCAGTGGTACAGTTGAAAGGGGAGCTATGCTTCCAGTGAGCAGCGATCAGATGTCGTCTGCTCATGCGCTCCCCTACACACACACATGCATACTGCGTGCCCTTCCCCACGCGCACACACTGTACAGCGGGGTGCCCAATCCCCGTCGGCTGTGCTGCGCCCCCAAAGCTCTTCCACATGCCACGCTGGGTGCCCACCCCAGCATGGCAAGTCATCGTGATAGCTGACGGGTGCCCAACCCCCGCCGGCTCCACTGTTCCCTCCCAGAGTACAGGTGCCACGCTGGGAGCCCACCTCAGCGTGGCAACTGATGTTATGCCCAACGGGTGCCCAATCCCATCAGCTCCATGCCCCCAACCAGCCGTCCTTGTGCCATGCTGGGAGCCCACCCCAGCGTGGAAAACATCCCGTCGTCATTTTGGTAAAAACCCTGAACATTAAAAACTGTTCCTCGGCGCCTCCCTGCCCCTCCCACAACCCGCACCCACCCACTGCACACCCTGCCTCCCCACACCCCTCCCACCCCATACTACCTCGGACCTCGGCGCGACGATCTTCGGTGGACCAGGAACACGTCTGCACTCTTCAAAGCCGACCGCAAACTGAGGAAATGCCAGTAAGCT
Organism: Neoceratodus forsteri; assembly: GCA_016271365.2. Classification (NCBI taxonomy): domain Eukaryota; kingdom Metazoa; phylum Chordata; order Ceratodontiformes; family Ceratodontidae; genus Neoceratodus; species Neoceratodus forsteri. Next base: position 1,232,532,582 of record CM028130.1, read on the forward strand.
GTATAAAGGGATAGATAGGGTTTTTTCAACTTTGTTGCATATCTCAGGCATTTTTTGGAATTTTTGCACCAAATTTTCAACATGGGGTTTTTGGGACCCCTTCTCATGAATGATGTCACTGCCATGGCGTTATTCGGGCCCAAAGGGTGATTTCGCTGTCACTGCAAAAATCACCTTTCGGGCCGAATAATGAAATGACACTGCCAACATTCATAAGGTGGGCTCTCAAGAAGCCTATTTTTAAAGTTTGGTGGAAAAATTCCAAAAAATGACTGTTTTACAAGTGTGCGTTGCGCAGTTCCTACGGAGGCTCGTAAGTTCGCGAATTTTCAATATTTTCACTCCAGATTTTCAACATTGCCATTTTACCACACCTTCTTATGAGTAGTACAGCTTTCATTTTTCACATCTCACCCAAAATGTGTTTCCGCCCATGTAGCGCACAATGGCGCAGTCCGTGTGTGAAATCAATGTACAGAACACATTAAGAAAATCACAGTGACACTGTTCATGAGCAGAGGTCTTAAAATGGCTATGTTGAAAATTTGGTGAAAAAATTCCTAAAAATGACTGTTTTATGAGCGTGCATTGCTCAGTTCCTACGCACGCTCGTAAGTTCACGAATTTTCAATATTTTCACTCCAGATTTTCAACATTGCCATTTTACCACACCTCCTTATGAGCAGCACAGCTGTCATTTTTCACATCTTGCCCAAAATGTGTTTCCGCCCATGTAGCGCACAATGGCGCAGTCGGTGTGAGAAATCAATGTATGGGACACATTAAGAAAATCACAGTGATACTGTTCATGAGTAGAGATCTTAAAATGGCTATGTTGAAAATTTGGTGAAAAAATCCCTAAATCCATCAGCATTTAGCCGCAAGTGCTACAGTTCCTATGCACGCCGTAAGTTTCATGTAATTTTCAATATTTTCACTCCAGATTTTCAACATTGCCATTTTATTACACCTCCTTATGAGCAGTACAGCTGTCATTTTCACATCTTGCCCAAAATGTGTTTCCGCTCAAATGGCACAATGGCGCAGTCAGTGTGCTAAATCAATGTATGGGACACATTAAGAAAATTACAATGATACTGTTCATGAGCAGACATCTTAAAATGGCTATGTTGAAAATTTGTGAAAAAACTCAAAAGCTCTTGACTGTTTTGTAGTCGTTGCACAGCTCCCTACGCTGGCCAGCGTAAGTTTCGCGAATTTTCAATATTTTCAATCCAGATTTTCAACATTGCCATTTTATTACACTTCCTTATGAGAAGTGCAGCTGTCATTGTCACAACCTGTCTAAACATGTTTCTACCAGGTAGCGCACAATGGCGCAGTCGGAGTGCGAAATCAATGTTTGGGACACATTAAGAAAATCACAGTGACACTGTTCATGAGCAGAGGTTTTAAAATGGCTATGTTGAAAATTTGGTGAAAAAATTTAAAAATGACTGTTTTACGAGCGCATGCAATGTTCCTAAGCACGCCGTAAGTTTGCTAATTTTCAATATTTTCACTCCAGATTTTCAAAATTGCCATTTTATAACACTTCCTTATGAACAGTACAGCTGCCATTTTTCACGTCACCCAAAATGTGTTTTCGCACATGTAGCGCACAATGGTGCAAATCAGTGTGCGAAAGCAATGTTTGGGACAGATTAATAAAATCACAGTTACACTGTTCATGAGCAGAGGTCTTAAAATGGCTATGTTGAAAATTTGGTGACAAAAGTCCATAAAATGACTGTGTTACGAGTGAGCATTGCGCAGTTTCCACACACCCTTGTAAGTTCATGACTGTAATACTTTCAGGCCAGATTTTCACCAGTGGCATTTTCCACACTTCCTTATGAACAGTATAGCTGTCATTTTTCACAACATGGCGAAATGTGTTTTCACACTTTCAGCGCAGAGATGCGTGGTCACTGTGGGAAATCATTGTTCAGGACAGATAAAGAAAATCACAGTGACACTTTTCATGATCGGAGGTCCCAAAATGCCTCTGTTGACAATCTGCTGTAAACAATCCCCAAACTAATTACGTTACAGGTGTGCGTTGCACAGTTTCTATGCACGCTCGTGACTTCACCAGTTTTTTTTTATATTTTTACTACAGATTTGCAACATTGCCATTTTTTACACCTCCCCATGAACAGTACAGCTGCCATTTTTTACATCCTGTTCAGAATGTGTTTGTACCTGTGGTGCTAAATGCCGTAGTCGCTGTGCATCAGCAGCTTTCAGCTAACAAACTGATATTGCCACTGTTCATGAGGTGGGGTCACAAAAAAAAACATATTGAAAATTTGGAGTGAAAATACCAACAAATGCCTGAAGTATTACGGTTTCCAACCAAAATGCCCAACCCTGTAGAGAATGACAGGCATCAGGGATGTGACTTGGGATTCTTGCCTGCAATGCTCATACCATTCCACACCCTGCAGCCAGTGAGAGGCATCGAGGTATGCCTTGGACTCTTTGGCCTCAAAGTTCACCCCATTCTCCTATATCGCACCCATCTCACCGTATTTCCTGATGAAATGGGGTGCGCATAAGGGCCAAAGACCACAAGGCACACCGTGACACTTGTCAGTGTCTGCAGAGTGGGGTGTGGTGAAATGGCATGGCTGTTATGCCTGACAACCCAAAGGCACACCCCAATGCCTGTCACGCTCTGCAGGGTGGTGGTGGGGTTGGCTTCAGTTCAATACTTCACTGCCATTCCTATTACACATCTCTGTAACTTCTACACTACCACTGCCAATGCCAGCAAGCAAACATTCGCATTGACAAATGCTTGTTATTGTAACACTCCTTTACCATGACCCTCTGTAATCCCTCCTGTTCACACCTGGAAATAAGCCTCAACTCAGTGTGCCTTTCTGACTAAAACTTGTAAGTAACTAAAGAAAATAAAAACCAACTCACCTACTCTAAAAATAGAATCAATGCCATCACTTAAAATGAGAAGTTTAAAGTGATTTTCCAGTGTCTGCGTTAATAAAAACAATTGGTATTTGTAGGACTCCAATATCATAATGTTCCCAAAAACTTGAATTTCAGGATACTCCATTCTTTATTAATAAGGACATTTACATAAACACAAGTGCCTTGCCCCTTACGGTTAATCTATTGTTGTTGTTTTTCCTGCCCTGCTATCATTATTTCCTGTTAGCGATATCAGAATAATTTCCATGACAACAGGTTGTGATGTCATAAGCAGAGGGTTATGACATCACTTACAGGTATAAGCAACATGAACAGAAGTCGTCCAAGGAAAAAATATTCTGTTTTCATTAAAATACCTTCAGTAATTAACAAATGGAAGGTCACTGGGCAACCAGTGGCCTAGTGGCAACATGCTGCACTGCCATGCTGGTGACTATGGCTCAGGAGTGGACTCAGGAGCTAACTCAGGTGGCCAAGAGGGTTTGGGTGAAACTGCTGAGTGGCAGACGGGGAGGGGTAGCACGGAGTTCCATTGCCACAGCAACCCCTGTGACAGACAGAGGAACTTGCTCCTCACATGGAGAGCAGTATGTGCATGCAAGGGTAACCCAGGCTTGGCACCATGTTGCACTGGGAGGCAGGCAGGACTTTGGTTACCCCCGACAATGACACTTCATCACAGTGAGGCCCCCACAGCGACTACAGTGGCATGCCGCTGTGGAAACCTGGAACCCAGCACTGTCTGTTGGGGTCCTGCACTCTCAATCAGGCCCGACTCAGAGTTGATCATCTTTAAGTGAGGGGGTACAGGGGGGTGTAGCCCTCTGTGTGGAGGGGTCAGGGGTGAAGCCCCCACAGAAAACAAGGATGGACAGTGCTAACTGGAAGCTGACTGCAGAATGCGGTTGACCTGCCGGTGTCGCTGACGGGGGAGTTCGACAAAAATTTTGTAGAGCTCCTGTCGTGGATCCGCAGGACTTTAAGGGGTACTGGGAGGAAAAACAGAGAAAACAGCCAGTAGTTTGATAAAGGCTACAGGCACTCATGGGCCTTGTGCTGTGGATCTCCCTGAAGGTAAGGCTGGATTAGCTATTGGTTGACAAGCTGGGGAGTCGCAGGATAACCCAGCCATGGGACTGGCTGGTTAGGATAAAAAAGTTAAATGGAAAAAGTGGAAGTTTCTGAAGTGCAGTTTTGGAGAAAACTTTGTGTAGTTGAGTTCTGCTGATGCCAACTGTGAATTTCTTGCTTGAACTGGAATACCTCTTTAACCTCAGGTGGTTTGCTTGGTAAATATATTATGACAAATGATACTGGTTTGCATATGTGGCTGCAGAATGTTATGGCCAATAGTTGTTCAGCAAGTTGGATTTGACACTGTCCAAATGGGGAGAGTAGCAGTACAGAATGAACCCCTTTGAAATGGACCCTATGAAAGGACATTTTAGAATAGCAAACAGTGCAAAGGCACCCAAATACAATTTTAAAGTTGAATACTTCTTCAGTAGATGCTGAGGTAAATATATTTAAGATCAGAGCTCTGACTGTTTGTATCTTTGAAAAATCAAGAGTCCAGTACAGAGAAGAATAGAAGTAGAAATGACTTTTACTCGGATACCCTAAAATCTTATCCAAGTTAGGACAGTCAGATGTTAGGATAATCCATATCTGTATCCGAATCAGACATTTGATCCTAGCCTCGGATAGCAGCAGATGTCTGATTCAGATATAATATCCGACTATCCTAGATTACATTCCCCACCTCTTGCAACTAATAAATAACCCCTCACTCCCACTCAAACCACCATCAAACCCACACAACCAGGACGAGGCCAGGAGGGAGCCACCAGAATGAGAGTAGCTCCCTCCACTTGAAGCTTGATTAGTACCCTCTGAATCAGTTGAAAGGGAGGAAAGGCATAAAGGAACCTCCCTTTCCAAGAAAGGGACAATGTGTCTTGCCAGAAAACTCCAGGCCCTGGAGGAAGCGAGCAGAAAGGCGCAATTTACATTGAAGAGGGACGCAAAAGTCCAACTCTGGGTGACCCCACCTGTCAAACAGGTCTTTTATTAGCAAAGTCAGCAGCTCCCACTCATGCATTCTGGACTACTACCCACTTAGTCTGTCTGCCAGGAAGATTTGGATGCCTGGAATATGGACGGCTGACAGTTCTAGACCGTATTCTAGAGCCTAGTATCAGACCCTCATCATATCCCTGCACAGAGGTACGAATGGGTGCCCCCTTCCTTGCTGATGTAGTGAACTACACTGACATTGTCCATCTGCACCAGCAGATGCCCCAGGGACAGAAGGTTCTGGAAGGCTTGCAGAGCATGCAGAATGACCCTCATCTCCAGGACATTTATGTGGAGGGAAGCCTCCACTCTGTTCTATGTTCCTTGGGTCTGATGAGGTCCCAGATGAGCTCCCCCCAGCCTATCCACAAAGCGTCTGTGGTGAGAATCTGCTGGGGGGAGGGGATGAGGAAGGGAACCCCGTTCAGCAAATTGCTGGGTTCCATCTACCACTGGAGCATCTTTCAGGCAGAAGAAGTCACTAGAACCTGCTGTTCTAGATCATCAGTGCATTGATCCCACTGGACTCAATGTCTATTGAGAGATCCTCATGTGCGCAGCCTGGCCAGGGTACCATGACAATGGCTGCCGTCATCAGGCCCAACAGTCTCAGGAATGTCCTGGCTGTGACATACCCGCTGTTGAAATAGCTAGGGCCTGGGCCATTAGGGCACTCCATCCGTCTTGGGGCAGGAAAGCCAGGCCCTGAGCAGTATTCAGTAGTGCCTCTATGTACTGCAGATGCTGACAAGGGGTCAAGACTGACTTGAACAGACTGACCATGATCCCTAGGGCATTGAACAGCTGTCTGGTACGCGACTACGGTGTGAGACAGTTGCTCCTTGGACTGAGCTTTGAGCAACCTGTTGTCTAGGTAGGGGAAGATATACAGTCCCTTTCTCCAGAGGGCTGCTTCCACAACTGCCAAGCACTCGTAAATACCTGTGGCACAGATAACAAGCCAAAAGGAAATACCCTGAATTGGTAGTGTTCCTCCTGAAACAGGAACATGAGGTACTTCTTGTGGGTGAACATACCCTGATATGCAGATAAGCATCCTGCATGTCCAGGGAGCATATCCGTCCCCTTTGCAGGACAGGCAGTAGCCCTTGCAGAGTGACCATCCTGAACTTCTTGTACTGAATACAGAACACGTGGGAAACACGGGATCAACCAGAGAAATTATCTAACTTCACCAAAATGAAAATTACACACAAAGTTGACTACAGCAATGCATCTTTACTTTTAAGCTCATGAAACACACTTACCAAGTTAATGCATTAGCAGCCGTGGTGGCTCTGATTAGAATTTGTTATATAATTGTGTCCTCAAGGATGTTACTTCAGATACAACTATACCTCATGAAAAAGTATGCAGACTATCCTTCCCAACATTCAAAATCCCCTTTTTAGCTCCCCTTCCTAAAATCCACAACTGTCTTGTTATCTAACACCGCCACGTAAGTTTTTGTTTGATAAAAAAAATAAATCTGGTTGATCCTGCTGAGTTTTTTCCTTACTGCATTGAAACTACCACGCGTTGGTTTTTTGCAGGTAGAGTACAATCAAGAGTTGTGCTGTGCTAAGTTTCAGTTCAGAAAGTAGAAAGCAAACTTCGTGAGACCAAGCAGAATTTCTTTTATTATGAAAGAACTTGTTTGGGGGTGTTAGATAATGGGGAGGGGGCTTGTATATTTCAGTAAGAGAGGAACTAAAACTGCCAGAATCTTTGGCACAATCTTGTGTGTAAAGAGGACAGACAAGAGGCTGTGCGTATGGTGGTGATCCATTATAACCGGGTTGGTTACAATGGAAAATTATACATGATTTTTTTTTATGGCAAAAGATTTGCTCATTATCATAGTAATATAAGGTAACCGTTGGATGGGACTTCTACACTATATAGTACTATTGTATTGTGGATAATAACACTTTTGTGTTGTTCACCCCCACCCCACCCACCTTCTTAAAAAAGCATGCAGTACTACACAATTTTAGCCGCATATTTATTCATGAGTACTTAAGTTGTGGGGGGGGGGGGGTTGACATGATGGACCTAGACTCTCTTCCAATCTTATGTTACTATGTATGATTTGGCAATGAAGACTGGTTTTAGAACTAAACTCCGTGGCAACTGCAAACTTAAACTTTACAAAAATTACTCCTTTTAAAATGTTTGGAAAAATTACCCTGGACTTGATAGACCTCACTGAAATGGCTAGACAACTCTGCTGTTCCTGAATGATCTAAGAATCCAGCTGGAGATGCCAGCATCTGCAAGGTAAGGTAAAAGCCCCCATTTGAACAGCTAACATTGGGAGAAAAAGTCTGATTTTTTTATTCAAGCATAAGAATTTTATGCAGGTGGTTTCATCTCAGTTGCTGAATCTGTCTTAATGTAGCACTGAGTTTATTTGATTTAATTTTCACTTATGATAGCAAAACATCTTGAATTACTTTCTGATTTCAATTTCAAAATATGTGAACTGTGATAATTACTTTTCAAGAACCATCTAAAAAGTTCCCAAGCATGTTTTTTACACTATTTAAAAGTGAAAAGGTGCCCTTTCTATTTTGACCTTAGCCACTGAGGTGGAGCTGCAAGCTCGTAAATGGCATGTGAAGAAAGGATATGGTAATCACACTATAAAACAACTATGCAAAAAAGTACAATTCTCATCCTTAAATGCACTTACACCCACTGATGTCTTTGCATGCTTGACGGTCTCTTCAGCAAACAGTATATCCTCCAGTACCTCCTTCCCAGTGAGGCTGCTCAGAGAACTTAAGTGCTCCTGCACTTTTACACACATCCTGTCTACCATCTGGACACAGAACAAACAAAGACATTTTTGAACTTACAACGTACCATAAAGGTAAACAATACTTCTTTTGCCACTTTAGCTTACAAGAGGGCTTCTTATTTTTCAGAAAGTGAGCTACATAGTACTATACTATTGTAGAGAATGACATACTTAGTAATAAATTATTGTGGGTAATGACCCACGTAGTACTACTATATTGTGATGTACATTTTTATATGGCATTGTTGATTGTGACATACATAATAATATAGTGTTGTAGATAGCTATATTTTGTATATAGTGCTGTAGATATTAACATTCTGTATATAGTAATAATATACTGTGAATAGTGGCATACTGTGCATAGTTATGTAGTATTTTATAGATTGAGGGAGCGCTCCCAACCAATCGGAGTGCTCCTTTCCCCTGCGCGTGAGACACTCTTATTCTGTGAACAGCATCTCACATGCAGATGCCCTGGAAACAGGCACAATCCAGGAACTATTTTTTTTTATTGATCGCTCTCGATCAATAAAATAATAATACGTCAACCATCACCACTTGTTCCTGTATTACAATGGTTTCACTTGCCTTTAGCTTGAGCCAGAACAGCTCAGCTTCACTTTGCTCTTCTCACTCCAGATGAACACGCATGAAACCACTCTTATACAGCAAGGAATGGCTCCGGAGAACGTATTAACATATAGTAGACAGTGACATTCTGTACATAGTTACATAGTATTGCAGCTAGTGTCATTATCTGTACATAATACTATAATAGATAGTGACATACTGTACATAGTAATATAGCATTTTGAATAGTGACATATAATACATAGTAATACTGTATTGCAACATACTGTACACAGTAATATAGTATTGTAGATAATGACATTCTGTATATAGCAATACTATATTGTAAATAGACATATTATACATAGTAATATAGCATTCTAGACAGTGACAATCTGTAAAGAGTAATATAGTATTGTAGATAGTGACTTTCTGTACATAGTAATTTACTATTGTAGATAGAGACATTCTGAACATAGTAATACTGCATTGCAAATAATGACATACTGTACATAGTAATATATGAACATACGAAGAAGCCAGCAGAAGAAGGCCATTTGGTCTATCAAGTCTTCTCCTGTTGCAGGGTCCACAGCTTGAGCTACTGTCCCTGCCCCTTCTCCCCACTCCTACCATCCTCCCTACCCATGACCCTTACCCTCCCCCTATACTTGTCCCAGCCTCTCTTGAAGCTGCCCACTGTCTTCAACAAGATTACCTCTTCTGGCAGTGCATTCCAAGTGTCCACCACCCATCTCTGTGAAGAAGTGCTTCCTGACCTCCTCCTAAATCTCCCAACCTCCAACTTAAGATTGTGCCCTTGTTGTGGTTGCCACTCAGCTTAAAGAGACTCTCCTTATCAACATTATTTATCCTTTTCAAGTGCTTGAAGGTCCCAATCATGTCTCCTCTCTACCCTGTCTTCCAGGGTGTACATGTTCAGTGCATAACCTCTCCTCTTATGCCTTACCCTGCTGACCGGCTATCATCTTTGTAGCCCTCCTCTGGACCTTCTCCAGGTTAATGTCCTTGTTGAGGTGTGAGCACCAGTACTGAATGCCATACTCTAGATGCGGCCTTACCAGTGACCTGTACAAGGGCAGTATAACCTCCTCTCTACTACTGATCCGGCTAGATATAAATCCCAGCATCTGGTTTGCCTTTGCTGCTGCTTTCTTGCACTGCATGAAGTGCTTCAGGTCACTAGTGATCATCACTCCCAGGTCCTTTTCCTCCTCCTCTAATGCAGACTTCACCCAGGTAGTACTCTGTCCTAGGATTCTTGGCTCCAATATGCATAACTTTGCAATTCTTGGCATTGAAGCCAAGCTGCCAGATCCTGGACCACCTCCTAGCTTTTCCAGATCTTCCTGTAGGTCCTGTATCCTTCAGCTGTGTCCACTCTCCCACAGAGCTTGGTGTCATCCAGGAAGAGCACATTTTGCTCTTAATGCCATCTCAATGTCACTGATGAAGACAGTGAACAACACCGACCCAACACCAAGCCCTGCGGGACCCACTGGTTACCTGTCTTGTACAAGATAACTCTCCCCACACAACCACCCTCTGGGTTCTGCCCTTCAGCAAGTTTTCCACCCATCTGTCTATCGTTTCCTTAACTCAGAGATCCACCAACTTCCTGATCAACCTTTCGTGGGGCACAGAGGCAAAGACTTTGCTGAAATCAAGATAGAGGATGCCTACCACTTGGCCCCTGTCTACTGTCATAGTGACACAGTTAAAGAAGTCAATCAGATTTGTTTGACATGATCTCCCCCCCATGAACCCGTGCTGCCTATATATAAATTACATTATAGTACAATATATTTGAGATACTAACACTCTATACATAATAATACAGTATTGTAGACAGTGACATTCTGTACATAGTAATACTATACTGTGAATAGTGACATACTGTACATAGTAATATTTTATTCTGGATAGTGACATAGATAGTAATTAGGCAATAAGGCATGACAGGGGTGCACTGATGCTGGGATAATGTCATGCCATGGTGGGCTGAAGACCAGGTAAAGGCTGAGTGCTTTCACCACCCGAAAAGTGCCATTATCACACAACGCACACCCAAATGCTTTACTGTGATTATGAAATGGGTCTACCAGTTTTAATAAATACATTTTTTTAACAAAAAAACTCACCAAAGGAGGAAGCAGTCAGGTAGGGAGGATGGAAAATAGTGGTGAAGTCAAATCACTCGAAAGCGAGGGTCCTGGACTTCAGAAGAGCAGAAAACAAAAACCACTGTGGTACTCGAAGGAAGTGGCCAGGAAGTTAAGAGTGAAAAGGCTGGCATTCAGGAGGTACAATGAAACACAGAGAGAGGAGGATAAAGAAGGGTATCGAGAAAAACAGGGGGAATCAGGGAAAGCAGTCAGGAGCACAAAGGCTCAAACAAAGAAAAAAAATTGCCCAGGCAGTAACAAAAGGGGACAAGACATTCTTCAGGTACCTCAGCAGTGGCCTCTTCCAGGAGTAGAGATATCATGGACTCCCTACATGGGGCACTCTTGAGACAGCTAGTCAGGGAACTTACTAGTGAAGGGGCAGTACTGGACCTGATTTTCGCAAATGGAGACAGAGTGGGAGGGGTTTCAGTGGGGGAAGCCTATGGTTCACACTAAGGACAGCACCAGAAAGGAAACAGTCTAAGGTAAAAGTCCTAGATTTCAGGAGAGTGGACTTTAAGAGTATGGGAGATTGCCTCAAGAAAACTTTTGTAGAGGTGGGAGATCTGGAGGGGGTGTAAGAAAAATGGTAAAAGTAAAAGGGCTGTAGTAGACGCCACAAATCTCTGTGTCAGACAAGTCAGTAAAAACAGGAAAAAGAAACCTGATTCAGTAGGGAGGTTTCAATAAAGGTCAGGTGAAGAGAGAGGCAGCATTCAGGAAATACAACAGATGCAGAGGGAGGACAATGAGAAGCGTAACAGGAAAGGCATACAGGAGACAGGAGCTAAGATCAGGAGAGCAAAGGCAAGGACTGAAGAGAATATAACCCAATCAGTTAAAAGAGGATAAAACCTTCTACCTGTGAGCAAAAGGAGGAAGACAAAGGGTGGGATAGTTGTGAGGGATAATGGTGGGGAGGCAGTGAGGGGATCAGAAGGCAGATATCCTAAATAGCTACTTTGCTCTGTGTTCATGGTGAAGGGAAGGGGAAGGAGGGTGTACTGGGGAGAGGGAAGCTGGGGAGGGAGGTGGACACCAGCCTATTCAAAGTGGTGTGGGCCTAAAGGAACTAGCAGGACTAAGGTTGACAAAGCCATGGGACCTGACAGGATTCACCCCAGAATACTGCGGGAGCTGAGGGAGGAGCTAGAGGAACCACTAACTGGCCTGTTCAATAGATCGTTAAGAGATGGGGTGGTTCCAGATGACTGGAAGGAGTGGACATAGTCCCTCTCCATAAGGGAGGAAGCAAGGAAGAAGCAAGTAACTATAGGCCAGTCAGCGGACATCAGTTGTGGGGAAGTTGATGGAGAAATTACTGAAAGAATTATCAAGTACCTTGATTCAAATGACCTGAAGGATCACAAACAACATGGTTTCATGGAAGGGAGATCATGTCAAACAAACTTAATTGAATTCTTTGGGTAACCAGAGTGATAGATCAGGGTGGGGCAGTGGACGTGGTGTACCTAGACTTCAGTTAAGCATTTAACGCCGTGCTGCACAGAAGGCTTTTGCACAAAATGAGAGCCCTGGGGGATGGGACCAGAGGTGGAGAGATGGGTGAAAAATTGCCTCGAGGGAAGATGGCAAAGGGTGATCGTTAATGGAGTTCCATCAGGGGAGGGAAGGGTGACTAGCAGGGTACCACAGGGGTCAGTACTGGGTCCGATCCTGTTCAATATTTTCATAGGGGGACATTGCAGAAGGGCTTGAGGGGAAGGTCTGTCTATTCACGGAAGATACAAAGCTCTGCAACAGAGTAGATGCTGCCAATGGGTTAGAAAAAATGAGAAGGGATTAGCACAAACAAGAGTTGTCAAAAGTGTGGCAGTTAAGCTTTGATGCCAAAAAGTGCAAAGTTATGCACTTAGGGAGTAGAAATCTAAAAGCAGAGTACAGGATGGGTGGTCAGATAGTGGAAGTGATAGAGCAGAAGAGGGACCTTGGTATAATCATATCTAACAATCTCAAGGTGGCCAAGCAGTGCAAGAGGCAGTAGCTGAGGACCAATGGAATGCTGGGATGCATAGGCAGGGTATTATAAGCAGAAGGAGCGTGGTGGTGATGCCCTTGTACAAACAGCTGGTGAGGCCACACCTTGAATCGAGTGTCCAGTTCTGGAGACCGTACCTCGAGGAGGATATGGATAGAGTGGAGATGATCCAGAGGAGGGCAAATAAAATGGTGTGAGAACTCAGCCATTTGAGAACTGTGTCATGCCCCTGATGAAGGCCTAAGGTCAAAGTGCTGGGGCTGCCTGTCAGTGTTTCTTGTGGACTCGAATAAATGTGAATTCACACTGCTAACTTGGACTCCTTGCTTTATCATTCGTGTGCACTGTTCTTTTGTTGTTGTACTACTTTTGGCTAGCTGCCAGCCAGTGCACCGATGGCCCTTGTCCTGACCACTCTTTTCTTTTTGTAACTGTTTTGGATATCCTTTATCATGTTAATGCACTGGCAACTGCTTTGGCTCTTACCAGAATTTGTTAAATTTTGTTCATCCTTTTCCACTGGCAGGGAGAATATGACCACTTTCTGACCATATCAGCTGTCATGTTGCTGCAGCAGGGGGGATTTACCCTTTAGTCATCCTTCCCCATAAGGATGTCAGCATAAGGACAGGCCACTGCATGTAAGTGCCATCCATGCCAAGTGCCTAACAATGTCCTTCCCTCCCTACAACACATTGAACCTGCGCACCCACAGGTGGCAGTAACAGAGCAAGGTTTTGCTTTCCTCCTTTTAGTAGGAGAATGCCCACTGGGATACTGGGATGCTCAAGCCTCCTCATCCCAGCCCCCCCCCCACGCTTGCTGTCTCATTCCCAACCCAGGTCACTGGTGCTGCAAGTGGCAACCATACCACTGTAGTGATGAGACGCCCCCTTTTTTAGACAGTTTTAAGGACCCAACGCAATTACTGTACATGAGTAATTTTTTCAAGTGAGGAATTATTACACGATATACATTGAAAAACATAGAAACATAGAAGTTTTCGCAGATAAGGCCCACAGGCCCACCAAGTCTGCCCTGTTACCCTAGTAGTGACTAAGTGGATCTTGATCAACCCGCTGTCCCCTCCGCTTTATTTTCAAGTTCCCTTTGTGTCTGTCCATGCTTTTTTGAAACCAGTAACCGATTCTACCTCCCCACTTCTGCCGGCAGACTGTTCCATTTGTCCACCACCGTTTCTGTGAAAAAGTACTTCCTCATATTCCCTTAACTGCCCCCACTCCAGCCTCACACTGTGCTCCCTAGTCCTTGAGTCTCTTTTTGTTTGGAAGATGGTACTATCCTGTATTCTGTTTTTTCCTGTGAGTTATTTTAAAGTTTCAGTCATGTCCCCCCTTTTCCCCCTTTCCTCCAGTGAATACATATTTAACTACCTCAGCCTTTCCTCATAAGGTTTATCATGCAGACTCTCACCATTTTGGTTGCCCTCTTCTGTACCACCTCCACCCTGTTTTTGTCCTTTTGAAGTTGGGGTCTCCAAAACTGGACGAAGTAATCAAGGTGAGACCTCACCAGTGATGTATATAGTGGGACCATTACCTCCTTCCTCCTGCTGGTGATTCCCCTACCTATGCAGCCCAGCATCCTGCCCACCTTCGTCACTGTCTTGTCACACTGTTTTGACATTTTCAGGTCATCTGAGATGACAATCCCAGGTCCTGTTCCTGCTAGGAGCTTGCAATTTCCTCTTTCCCCAGGTAGTAAACTGCCCCCGGGTTTCTGCACCCCATATGCATTACCTTGCACTTCTGTGTGTTGAAACCCAGTTGCAAAACCCTCAACCAGTCCTCCAATCTTTTTTAGGTCTCTTTTCATTCTTTCCACCCCATCTAGTGTGTCCACCCAGTTGCAGAGTTTTATGTCATATGCAAACAGACATACTTTCCCTTCCAGACCCTCTGTAATGTCACTGATAAAGACACTGAAGAGGACCGGGCCTAGCACTGATTCCTTGGGGAACTCCACTGGTCATGCTACCCACTGCAGAGTGTGTTCCATTCACCACCACCCTTTGTGTTCTATTCTCCAGCCAACTCTCTACCCATCTCACTACCTTGCAACCAACTCCAAGGTTCTCCAGCTTATCAGCCTCCTACGTGGAACTGTATCAAATGCCTCGCTGAAATCTAGGTATACTACATCCACAGAGCCCCCCTGATCCACCTCCCAGGTTACCTAGTTGAAGAACTCTATGAGGTTCATCTGGCATGGCTTCCCCTCTGTGAAACCATAGCTGCTAGTGGTGTGGCCAGCACCTCCCTTCGTTCCCTCAGTACCCTGGGGTGCACTCCGTCAGGCCCATTGCTTTATTGACTTTTGTCAGTTCCCTGAGGATTTTTTCCTCTGGGAAGGGAGTTGTGTCTTCCTCCCTCCAATTTATGCCTCTCTCCTTTACTGTTGGTCCTTTACCTGCTCCCTGCTCTGTGAATACTGAACAAAAGTGATTGTTGAGTACATCTGCCTTGAGGTGATCTTCCTCCACTGAATCCCCATTCCCTTTTTTAGCCCAACTATACCCCCTCCAGTTTTCCTTTTTTTACTGATATACCTAAAAAGAAGTTTTATTCTCATTTTTCACTGAATTGATAATGCTTTCCTCTGTCTATGCCTTTGCTTTCCTAACTGCCTTCCCTGCCTACCTGTGTTTGTCTTGGTAACTCTATCTACCTCCTCCTGCAACTGCTTGTATTTCCTATAAGCCATCCTCTTTGCTCTAACCTTTTCTGCCACTTCCCTAGAGAACCATAGTAGTCTCCTTTCCCTCTTCCCCTTAGTGACTTGTTTGACATAGAGCTGTGTTGCTTTCTCAATTTCTGCCTTGATCACTTTCTACTGATCCCCCTATTGCCATTAGTTGTGGCCTCCAGCTAAGGCTCCTTTTAGGAAATCTCCTATTTTCCGTAATCTGCCCTCTTAAAGTCCAGGATTCTTGTTCTTGTGTTATTCTTTTCTTGTCCAGCTATTATCTCAAACCCCTTTCGTATGGTGCTCCCTATTACCAGATGCTCCCCTACTGAACTTTTCCACACTATTCCTGTTTGTAAGCACCAGGTCCAGAATTGCTCCCTCCAGAGTTGGATCTGTGACAAGTTGCCTTAGGAATGCCTCATGTGGCCATCTATGAAATCTCTGCTCCTAGTTGTTGCTGCCACGTGCAGACTCCAATCCACAGTTGGAAGGTTAAAGTCCCCATCAGTAACACCTCACCCTTCTGTGCCATCCTTTGGATTGATATTAACATTTCTTTAGCTACCTCTTCCTCCTGTAATGGGAGCCTGTAGACCACCCCAGTTTGGATAGATGCCCTCTTCTTCTTCTCTGATATGACCCAGAGTATACTCTCACATACAGAGCCATTCCCCTTTACTTCCTGCCCACCCTATCCCTCCTAAACAAATGGTACCCTGGTATGGACACTTCCCAGTCTTGGCTGTCATTGCACCAAGTTTCTGTGATGGACACTATGTCCAGGTCTGCTTCTGCCATTGTAGACTCCAGGTCAAAGATTTTGTTGCTCAGGCTAGGAGTGTTTGTGCACATGGCTCTCCAGGTTGTGTTTCTTCCTCCACTCCCTATTTCCCCTCTCCCTATTCCCACTTCTTCCCCATATTTTGCTGCCTGTCCTTCTCATTCTTGCATGATCCTTCCTGCTCCCTGATGTCATGTACTTTTGAGTGTTTGATTGTTTTCTCCCTCACCTGACTTACATTCATGTTTGTCTGATCCTGGGGGGGGTAGTTTCCATCCCCATTCCACCCTCCACCTCCCCCTTGGCTAGTTTAAACTCTTCAGGATGAAGCTCTTAAATGTTTCACTAAGGACTGAGGTCCCCACCCTGGCTGGATGCAGGCTATCTCCTTTATACAAGCATCCATCCTCCCAAGTGGGGCCCCAATCCCCGATGAAGCCAAATCTCTCTCCCGCACCATTCCTTCAACCATGTGTTGAATTCTTTGATGCAATGTGTCCTAGCCTCCCCCTTGCTGTGGACAGGTGTCGTTGAGGCACAGGTCAGGAAGCACCAGAAAAGCAGAAGCAGTTGTAGAATTCACCAAAAATATTTATTTACACTAACAGTAACATAAAAAATAAACTTGTTCAGTATAACTATTTACAAAGGCCAAAAACACAAAGAAAAAGACCATCTTAGTTTTCCTCAATCCCTGTGTCCATCTTCTAAGCAATTGCAGCTCAGCTCTTTTATAAGCCCTTCCAACCCCATTCTTAACAAGCATCCTGTTCTTGTATGTTTCAGGCAGGTGCTGGCAGGAATGCAGTGTGCCTGAGCTGAGGCCCTTTTCCACAGCTCTTCTGTAAAAGGCTTAAAATTTGCACTCAGGTAACCTCTTGAGTTTCTAATAGATTTTTGCAATAAACTCAAACTATAATTATACACATCTCAACAGTAACGCTATATATTTTCTAAACAAAAGAAATCCCAATATCAGTTACATTTCCACATAATGATTTGCATATATTTTTATATCAGCAGATATGTGAGGGAGAAAAAACAGACAGCAAGGGAGGGCTGAGAGACAGTGAGAGGCAAAGAATTGTGAGACTGTCGGGGTGATCAAATCCTAGATCTCACAAGAAAATTTGGTTGCACAACCAGATAGACAAGAGACAGGAAAGGAATAGAACAGAACAGATCCTTGCATTTAAACACTTTTTCCATAACAACTGGGACAGGGTCCTATTCTACTCTGTCTCAACAGGCAGCACCTCTGAGAAGGACACAGAGGTTGCTGTCTGCTTAAGGCCCCTTCCCAGACTTCTAAACTCCTCCTGCATTCATCCTGTTCATTTCTCATCCCTAGCCAGGTCATTTGTCCCCATGAGAACTATGACATGCAGCTCCTCCCTCCTTGCTGTCGCCCTCAGGATTCGCTCCCTTTGCCTCTGAGCCATGCCTCCTGGCAGGCACTGTACCCCTTGCTCCCTGTTCCTTACTCAATTCCCTTGACAATGGAATCCCCCACCAGGAGTTGTTTCCTCCTCCCCTGGGGTCCTCCACTGCCTGCCCTTAGGGGTCCTCCCTGGACGTCCCTCCCACTGCCCTTGGTCACTACTTTGGGAGCCACTGCAGCACTATCCCATTCCTCCAACACTGCAGAGGAGTTACATAGTGTTACTGGCTGGGGGATGTGCCTCTGCACCACTGCCCTCCCCTTCCCTAAGCCCACCATAGTCCATCCAGTCCTTCTGCTTGGCAACCTTTGAGTGAGTGGAAGTAGACTTGGTGGTCCCTGGGTGGGGGTCCCCCAAATCCATGCCAACTCAGCCCAGAGGCTGGCAACTTCTACCCCCAACCCTGAGAGGTGCCTACAGATGGGGCAACACTGCAGCATCCAGAATGTCCTCCTGAAAACTGCTGCCCCACAGCCACTGCACTGCACCACTCTTGTCATCTTTTCCCCCAGTGCTGTTTGACTTACTACACTTTGCTTGGCATAGTCCCCCTTGTCTCTCTTTATATGTGTCTTTACTGTATGCTCCAATGCCTCTTTCTATATGTGTCTTTACTCAATGCTCCAGTACCCAGCTGAAGTACTACCTATTCCCTTGCACCCCTTAGTTCCTTTGGTAGAGCTAAACCTGTTTTTGAGTCTGGTTTCAGTTACCTCTGCCCCACAGTTACCTCCCTATCTTTTGCCCTTATGTATTTTTTTTGTTTGTTTCTGTCTTCCTTTTTTGCTATTCCTACCCCTTCCTGTCTCTAAGCAGCACATTCCTATGGTGCTGCCCTGCAAAATATAGTCAGTCAGCCTGCCTGCAGTTCAACCCATCTGCGGTTCTCTGAAGCTAGTCCACCACAGCTCCTACCAAACAAACCCTTCTACCTCCTCCATTCCTACAGTGCTGCACTGTAAAATATAATCTTTCCACCTGCCTCCTGTTCACCCTGTCTGCTGTTCTCTGTGGCTAGTCCACCATGGCTCCTACCAAACAAACCCTGCTACCAGTGAAGAGAAAAGTAAGTTAGTGGTGCTCACAAAGCCCTGACTCACTATATACTCCCCTTGATTATTCAAACTGGTGCCTTTTGTTTTCATGCCTGGTTACAATAGCACAAGCTACTAAATTAATGCGATTTTACCAAAATACAGCTTATTATTAAGTTACATTGAATTAGGTATAGACATATAAACCATGCCAATACTGTACAATAGTACTGTTGTGTTAATTTTAGAATTGTTTAAAAAAAATATATGTCATGAAACTACTGTTACAGAGGCCAGACACAGCACAGTGGCAGGGGGGCTGACTGCCACTCTGGTGACCAGGGTTTGTGCATGAATTTAAGATTATCACTTCACCTCTAGTATAGGAGGGGACCTTAATATCCTGCTGTATAATGTCATCTGTGACACTGAAGCACAGCAGGTCACCTACAGCAGATCAGCTCTCAGGATAGCTCCTCAGGACAGAAAATACTTGGCTGAAGAGCCCAGTCAGATGAAGTAGGAGGCCAAAATAGAAAGTAAAAAGAAAGTCCACAGATCTGTATTATGTGCTGAAAAATCTGTCAACCTCATTTTAGTTTAGAGGGGCAAACCCAGAGGGGGTATAGCTGGGTAGCTGGGATGCACAGATGTCTAACTAGGTGGCTCCTGATTTTATTTTTATATTTTTGTGGGAGGGTTTCTGCAGCTTAAACTCGGGGTTTTAGGTAGAAGGAGTGGAATATTGTCCAGGTAATTATGGGACTACAGAAGGCAAAGCAAGGTAATTTTATTTTTTATTTGTATAGCAACCATGATCCTAGGGGCTCTGAGCACTGTACAGTAAAATGTATAAATATGAAACAAAGATCATAAAGTAACCAGAAGTAAAGACCATGCAAGGATAAAATATGATAAAGAAATTAGTCAGTACTGTAATGCCTCCACCGAGAGGGGACTCTTGAAGAGGGAAAGGAAGGGAGTTCCAGATTGCTGAAGAACAGCCAACAGCAACACCTCAGTGGAGTGAAGAGAGCAACCAAGTGCGTACATGAACAAGAGATCTTTAAGACAGCCAGGACTCAAAATAATTACAGAGACAGACTGCTTCACTTCCACACTCTTCCAGGTACATGCTTAAACAGTCAGATGAAAGTCATTAGACAGCACAGAGATGTTAAAGAAATCTCAGGGTGGATAAGGGCAGGGGGAGAGAGAGAGAGAGAGAGAAAGAGAGAGAAATGTGTGCATGTCTGCGTGAAGTGTGCACAGGAAAATTAAGAAACTTGTCAATATAAGTGATGATGGTGGGATTCAAACACAGGTCTCCAGGGTCAATGTCAGTTTAACAACTTTTAAAACCTTATATTCTAATTCAAATGTGTTCTAAAGATACAGTGTTCAATATTATACACTTCTAGGCAAGACATAAGATGCAGAAATTAGCGGTAAGTAGTAATAACAAGTATCAAACTTACTAACAGTAAATTAAGTAATAATCTTACTGATTGAACGAACTATAAGCAGGGCCACTCATGAGGCTGAGAGAGCAATCTGCAGATTTTGAGCTCTGCTACAAGCAAAACTAAATTCTTTGCTGAAGTGCCTAAACTGTGGAAAAGCTTTTTTAAAATACACAGCACAGTCAAGATCAAAAGTAAATCACTTGGCAGAAGCTAGATTGGATAACATCAAGAAATGTTTGTCCCAAAAGACAAAGCAAGCAGCTCCACCACAAGGGAACAGTGGTTCACACCACCATAAGGGAACAGTGGTTCACTATATCACAAGGGAACAGTGGTTCACTCCCCCACACGGGAACAGTGGTTCACGCCACCACAAGGAAACAGTGGTTCACCTCTACCAGCTGGAGCAATAGCTTCTCTTGCTACAGCACGTCCTGATACGTGCGCAAAGCCTAAGGCACCTCCTAAACCAAAACTGCAGTCAATTCAGACTCTCCTGATAGGATTCCAAGAAAAATCCCATTCTTCTTTTGAAAAAGTCCATGGGACTTTAGTAGAGATTTCAACCAGATGTTCACAAATCGAAGAAAAAAATCAAAACTTGTGAGAAATGAGTGAAAGCTACTGAAAAAACTTTCTGGTAGGGTTTTAAAGCTACTAGAAAATATGTCCAAACTTGAAAAAATGAAAAACAGTCTGCTTATAAGAAGTCTTATGCTGATAAACTATATGGAGCAGATAATCTCTACTGTTTTCTCCCTGGAACTACCATGGACTCTGGAACCTGTTTTTTGTCCTCAATCATGAACAGCAACATGCAATACAGGAGCTAGATATGTGATCTGCACCTTTTCTTCCCTGGCAGCATAGAACAACATTTTACAACTTGCTAGATAAAGAAAAGGCTTTGTCTATGAAGGTCAAAATCTTCATTTATATCCTGACTTTTGCCTTATAACACAGCGGCAGAGAAAATGTTTCCTTGCTGTACAGGCTCAATTTAATCAGACTGGTGTCACTGTAGTCCTTCAATCACCTGCAAAATGGAAGGCAACCTTTCAAAGAAAGGGCCATTTCTTTTGATACAGATGCAACATGAGAATTCTTTGATAAAATATTGCAGTGCCAATCGATCAGGGGATCAGATCTTGAAGAAAAGGAAGACATGGACATCACTCAATATACAAACATATGAAACTGCCAGCAGCTAAAGGCCTTATGGTCTATTGCGCCTGCTTGATTGTGTAGCTAGCAGAAGCCAAAGATACGACTTTGTATCTCTTCAGATGTTGTGAACGCACTCTGCTTTTCAAAGTATAACTGACTATTAAGGGATATATGGGCTGCAAATGCATAAAAGCATATCTTTTCTTTGTTATGGGAAGTAATGATGCCTAAATGAGAATCTTAATAGTTATACTTGTTTATTTTTGATGGATGATATAGCTTGTAGCATAAACTATAGAAATATATATATATATATATATATATATCAGTTAAATAATCAAACACGGGTTTAATTCACATCTATAATTGTCTTATAATGTAAGGGGAGCCCTTATTAACTGAAATCAAGCAGATTATAACCTTATAGTGTATGGTAGGCAGCTGTTCCACATGGAAATCCATGCCTGGAACAGCGTTGTTTTCCTGCACTTCGGTGCGTCCGCGATCTTGTTGTGCTGCACCGAGTGCGTCCACTGGTGCAGCACAACAAGATCGAATACATCACAGACAGCACTGGAGCGGGCGCACGGCAACGCTGAAGCGAAGCATGCGTGGCAGAAACATAAGTAAGCCTTTTTTACAAAACTTGTTCCTGTGTTCACAGAGTACTGCGTATGGTTGCCCATACACTATAAAAGATTGTGTATGAGCAAGCATACATAAAAAGATAGTTGTTTGGTCTTGAGGTTTCCGTAGTACGACCTCTCGGCTACGCCCGAGGTCTCTGGTTACCACGAAACCTCTCGATCACAATCACTTTGTTGTGCAGCGTTGCTCACACAACTCTCTATGTTATACCATTGTTATGACATCACTCTGTTGTTAACCCTTCTTAAGTATGTCACATCAATAGTATAACAAAATGGAATGCTCCACAACAATCAATGTTCTAACAAAACAGAATGCTCACAACAATCAGTGTTCTGTAAAATAATTCAGTAAAGTAATTCAATCTGCGATTACACAATCTTGGTAGCCCATACACTATAAAATATAATACGGTTTTAGTTGCTAACCTCCGATAACACTTCTTGTAGTTGCCATGACATCAAAAGCCTCTGACTGCGCTCTCGGGGTTTACAATGTCACGGCAGCCTCTCGATGTGTTTACAGTGTGGTTATTAACCAAAGACCATACTAATATCCTCTATTTTAACCCACCTAAAATAAAATAAAAACATCTATGTACTTTTTGTTGTGATATCTTGAATTTTCTTTCCTTTTGAGATGTCTCCTACTGAAGATGAAATGTTATGTTTATTTTTCTCTGATTAAAAATAAAGTATAGAAAAAAGAACTACATGCAGAGAGATGTAAAATATACAGAAGTTTTGTTTAGTTTAGGTGAAGAAGAAAACTGAATTGAGAGGTGGCGTCCAGTCCACACAGTTTATAATAGGCTCTCTACTCCTTCATGTCTCCACTAGTTCTAAGCTATTACAATATTTAGAATGATGTATAGACCTAATGGTGTGCAGTTTTACTTACATCTCATACATTTGTAGGATATTCAGTCTTTCTGGAATAATCATTCAGAGATACTTCAGTTTTGGATAGTGTACACAACTGCAGTATCCAGTACAACCCTCTTTCACCCAAAGGGAAAACAGTGGCATTATATCCCTACCTGCTCTGAGGCGCTTGTAATAATTCCTTGTTGTAGTCGAAAAGCCTGCTCAGGAGAGGTCTTCCGTACCTGATTGTTCCTCAGAAGATAAGACTGTATCTGCAAGGGTTAAAATGTAGAGAATATTTTCAGTTGCAGTCTATTTATTTATAAAATTAAGTAGAAAACAATCTGTATTTACAGAAGCTGTGGTTCTGTACACCATCTACCAAGTCTGAAAGAGACCGGTTTGAGAATTTGTGAAAAATGTCAGTAAGAGTTTGACCTTTTTTCAACAATGCTTTTTGGCCCTGAGCTGCCACCTACTAATTACTAGTCAGGTCTTTGATGTAGGCTATCATTGATCCTGTATCTGTGTCTATTGCTCTCCCCACTGTCCAGTCAATGGGGATCCAAACTGTCAAAAGGATGGCTCATTGCACGTCCTTTTTTTTGTCTCCATTTTCCTTCTCAAAGTCACCCCCTCTACCCCATGTTGTGAGCAGTGCTTACGCTGGCCTCGGATATCACAGCCTCCCTGCATGTAAGGCATGCTCCCTGGCCAAAATGCAGGGGGGGTCACTATGGCACAGGAACTCACCATCAATGCTTCCCATCAGAGGTGCACTGCGGAGTGGCAGCTACCTCAGTCCGAGCTGTCCCCCAATGCTGTGACTCGAGTCCTTTCAAACCTGCTAATAGGGCAGACAGAATTTGGCCTTTCTAAAGGGAACAAAAAACTTTCTTTTATACGTTTCATTATAAATTGTTGTTCAGGAAAGGAAGACTGAGTTGAGGCCGTTTCCAGGTGCAGCCCAGGGAAGGGAAGTTACAGGGGGTGAGGGAGAGTACAATAAAAAGAAATAACATCTCTGCCTATAAATAAGAAACAAATAATAATGTATAGGAAGAAAATTGACTTTTTTAATGTAATTGAAAATGTGGACATGCATGTAGGTTGTTTACTCTCCCAAATCTGCTGTTTCTTGTGCTTGTTTAGAAATAGCATTTCCTATGTTAGGGCCCCTTGCTCATGCTGCTTTTGTCCGAATTCTAATTTTACTTGCCCCAAATTGATATGAGCTTCTTAGATGCCATTCCCAGGACTGACTCAGCCCTAGAATTCTTTGTCTCCAAGTTCACAAATGCCTGTGCTAAATTTTCACCTTTTAAAACCCCAAGGTAAGAAATACTGTCCAGATGGATTATCCCAGAATTCCTTGCCTGCATAAGGAGAGGTACAACATGTGGGCACTGAACCAGGGAAACAGGGTCCTTTGTCTACTTGAAATAGTACAAGGAAGCTGGCAATAAGTGCACCAGTACAATTAGAAAGGTCAAATCTGACTTCTATAAGGACCAACAGACCCAGAACTAGAGCAATGTCCAAAGATTCTGGGATAACATCTCAGAGCTCTAGGCAAGGGAGTTAAAATCTTTCCTCAGATGCTCATGACGGAGAGTTGGGAGCTCCTTGATCACATTGAAACTGCCAAGTACTGCAACACAGCCTTTACTGACCTTAGTTCCATCATTTCCACTAAGCCTGCCCAGATCCTTTGAAGGGGACCCAGTCCTGAAGCCTCTCAGATGGCAGGCCTGAATCAGGTATCCAAAATTCTACTTTAAGGCTATTTCACTCAAAGACACCTGAACATACATCAGTAGGGTACTTGGCACAACTAGGTGTGGGAGTGATTCCGCTGATATAAACTTCTCACCCTTGCGGTAAGGAGTTTTCCTACCACATGTCTAGAATTTTAAATGTTTCCTGTGCTACTCACTGTTTCCTGAGAAGTGAAATCTGCACAGTCTTTATACCAGTTTTCAAAAGCAGAGACTACACTAGCATTGCCAAATACAAACACATTTCTCTTCTCTCCCCCCATCTAAGGCCTTTGGCAGAATAGTCTCTGACCCACTTGTCACATACCTCAAAAAATACAGTGTCCAGTGTGTACAGCAGCATGGCTTCCACCAGCTCCTCAGCACCAACATGGCACTGCTGGAATACACCAACTATGTTCATGAGGACCTTGACATGGTAACCTTGTCGGAGCTAAAGTTTCCTGACAAAAAGCATCTAGCTTTACCTGATCTTTTTTTCTTCTAGGCTTGCTTGAAAGGACAGAGCAAGGAGCAACATTAACAGAGCAAGGAGAAAACATTAAGGCTTCTTTTGGCTAAGCAGAGTTACTGTCTTGTTACTATTTTGTTTTGTGCTTACAGCTTGTGTTTACAGGTTTTGTTACTGTTTTGTGCTCACAGGCTTTAGTTTAATCTCACTTAGGCTAAGCAGAGTTACTGTTTTGTTACTATTTTGTTTTGTGCTTACAGGTTTTGTTTTGTGCTTAAAGGTGTTGCAGTTTCCTTCTCACACTGAAGGAGCTAATTGCTTTTCTTCCACATCTATTCTAGGAGATTAGGAGTGTAACTAGGAGGTGGAGCTGACAAAGGCTTAGTACCTTCCAACAGAAGGAAGATTTAAAAGGTCCAGTTACCTTTACTTTCATATGAAGGTGCTGTGGTTGGTGGTGTTTTTTTGAAGTCACTGCCCAAGGTTGACTGTTTTTCTCTATAGGGACCTCTACTGATTTTCTGCAGGGGAAGTATCCACCCACCCTGCCTCCATTCCTACTCACCCCATGCTCATCATCTAATATAGCCCCTGAGCTACTCATGTCTTCCTACAGAAGTAAGGAAGGGGCGGTGCTTACTGGCGCATCTCAGAAAAAAAAATGATATTTTCTATTCACTGACTTTCATCTGCACATTGTTCAACTGGGAGTCTCCACATAATTGAATCTAAAAAAAATGAAAAAAAAATCTTTGTTTCGTCCAACCTTTTCTAACCTTTGCTTCCATATTTTCCTTAAAACAGCTGCTCTGTAACCACGACAGGAGGATAAATAGTATTTTTACTCTCTAGAAGTTACCCAAGTGGAGCTGCTCCAACTTCTCCAATCTAAATATTCTAGTAGCAATGGAGATTGTCACTTGTGGACAAGGTGGAGCCCTATTCAGCAGGGCACTCTTCCGTGGCCTGGGTCGATGTCTGGCTTGCTGGGCTATAGCCAACCTTAGGGCCCAGCTGAGGGAAGCATGGGCCACAATACATCAGCTCCAAGTCGAATTGCAAAGCTATAGGCACCTGCTCATCCCAGCTCCAACCCAGCAGCACACAAATATCAGCACCAGTCCTAGGCAGGATCCAGAATCAGAGGGCTGGCATGTAGGCAGGAAGGGGAGGCAAAGTCATGTGGCAAGAACTAAAACATGAACAT
Source organism: Neoceratodus forsteri (assembly GCA_016271365.2). Taxonomy (NCBI): domain Eukaryota; kingdom Metazoa; phylum Chordata; order Ceratodontiformes; family Ceratodontidae; genus Neoceratodus; species Neoceratodus forsteri. Next base: position 1,232,558,726 of record CM028130.1, read on the forward strand.
CCAAAACATGCTTATAAATAACAGATATGCACCACTGGTAACGGAACCAGTCACTGGGCATTGCAGTGCTTCTAGGGAATGGCTCGAAGAGCCAAACATGATAGAAAAGGATAAAGAAAACAATGGCAACAGGGACAAAAGGAAACTTATCATAGTGGGAGAGTCCATGATTCGCAGAGTGGAATCCCACATAAATTCAAACAGCAGTACCAGGGTCATTGTTAAGTGTCTCCCAGATGCATCTGCAAAAAGTGACACAAAACGCATTGAGCAGATTATGCGAAGGTAGGATAGAGCAAAACATGTAGTCACTCACCTAGGGACAAATGACTTTTCCAATTAATCAGTTGCGGAGACAAAGGAACACACTGTACAACTTGTTAACAGAATAGCCTCTCTGTCATCCACACTGGTATTCTAGGAGGTACTTCCAGTCTGGGGGTGGGGTGGAAGTACCAAGATGTTCAGAGAGGCGGAGGACATACATGAGTTTAACTTATGGCTGTGGAAATGGTGCCAGGAAAATGGCTATTGTCTCATTGACAACTGGCAATCGTTCTGGGAGAGGGGCTTCTTTTGGTACTATGGCTTCCACCTGAAAAAGGAAGGGTGAGGACATTTGGTCAAAAATTTGATGTGTACGTGGTCCATTTAAATGAAGACTGAGGAGGTGGTGATAACACTTACTAAGGTGAAGAGTAAGATGGTCACTAACTCCCTGACAGCAGCAAACAATAAGGAAACTACTCCAAAGCACAATAATACCATAAAAATTAGGGAAAACTCTATTGTCAATACCTGTGGCTAAACTCTTGAACAAAAGTTTTCATCCAAAACCACAGGTACAGATCCAAGGAGTTCCGGCAGGGGTACAAACGAGGCATGGAAACCTTTCCAACAAAATTTTCATCCAAAATCACAGGTGCAGACCGAAAGAACCCTATAAACCTTTCATCCAAAACCACACGTGCAATCAAAAGGAGATCCATTAAGGGTACTAAAGAGGCATGGCAAAACAAAAAGAAACTCACCTGTGCTAAGAGTGGGGGTAGAACATGGAGGGCAATGGCAATAAATGCCAAAAGCCTGGTGAACAAAATCTCTGACCTCATGGCCATAATGGCAGAAGCCGAACTCGACTTAGTAGCTGTGATGGAAACCTGGTTCACAGAAGAACCATGGTTGGGACAAAAGCTATCCTGGGCTACCACCAGTATAGAAGGGGCAGGAAGGGTAGGAAAGGGGTTGGGATAGCATTATAAGTCCAGGAGAAAAACAAAGCTACAGAGATTCAGGGGATCCTGGATGTGTCAGAAGCACTATGGGTAACAGCTGAGACAGGATCAGTAGCAGCTATTAGGATAGAAGTCATCTACAGGCCCCTGTCGCAGGGGGATATTGGGGACAAAGAAATGATGGAGACATTCCACAAAATGATAGACAAGAGCAAGACAATAATAGTAAGGGATTTTAACTTACCAGACATAAACTGTACATCTTGTACAGCATCTTCATCAAGAGGAAGGGACTCTGTAATGGCCCTGTAGGGTGCAGAGCCGAGGTAGCTCGTGGAATTTCCTACCAGAGGGGAAGTTGTCCTGGACTTGATTTTAACTAACAGCAACAGGGTAAAGGAGGTAGAAGTGGAGTGCCACTTAAGAAACAGCGACCACCGCATGGTGGGATTTAAAGCAAACACTAGTGAAGACATTAGTCATTCCAAGATCAGGGTTTTAGATTGCAGAAAAGCAGACTTTCAGAGGATGAGAAATAGCCTGGCAGAGAGTCTTAAATACAGGGAAGAGAAAGGAGTAGACAAAATGTGGGAGTATCTCAAAGGAGCTATCACAGAGATAACTGAACAGTGTGTCAGGAGGGTGAGCAAGGCAAATAAGAAAAGAAAACCCCTCTGGTTCTCCAGGGAGGTGGGTGTAATAGTAAGGGAGAAAAAGATGGCGTACACAAAGTTTACGGTGTCAATGAAAGATAAGGATAAGGAAACCTATAAAGTAGCACAGAGGGAAGCTGCTAAGGCAATAAGGAAGGCTAAAGCCCTAACTGAACTGAGGATTACACAAGGGGAAAAGAAGAGCGATAAAGCCTGGGTCTATATGATAATGGCAAATGCCTAAAGGCGTCGCCGTTATCACTCAGTCAAGTGCGAACACATTTTCAACACTCTGACAACCCTGGGCGACCAGCACAAGGCGCCGGACATATTTCTACTTTCTGGGGGGTCTATGCCCCGCCCCTTAAGGGGCTTCACCCCTGCACCCCCTACTTAAGGATTCTCAACTCCAGGGGTGCGCGTGTGGGGGCAAAAGTAGTAAAATAAAAAAGTTTGGGCCAGGCACAATAAAAATCGCACCAGTGCCCGGACCTGAACCCAGTACCTCAGCCACCCCAGCCATTGCCCAATCCCGATGTCATGCTGCAGCTCGACCAGTGACCACAGTGCCACCCCTACAGCTTCTCACCCCCAGACCATGCTGCCGTGCTGCTTCCACCCCCAGTGCCGCGTCGTATAGCGACATACTGTCCCTAGTTCACCCACCCCTCATCGGGCGCCCTACCCGTCGGTCACCATAAGTGGATTGCACGAGGAAGGTGTCACCATAACAGACAGCACCATTCCTCATGCACCCACTTCCAGGATTACCATAAAGCCTTCTTTAGGTGTATAAGGGAAAAGAGGAAAACCAAGGGGGGATAGTTAGACTAGCAGATACTGGCGGGAAACTGGTAGAAAAGGTCTGTGAGAAAACAGAAGCCTTAAACCAGTACTTCTGTTCTGTGTTCACCAAAGAGAATGCAGGGCATGGACCAAGCCTGCACAGCAGGAACACCCAGGGACCGAGGGTTGACACAAGCCCCTTCACAGAGGCTCAAGTCTTGGAAGCTTTAAATAAACTAAAGGTGGACAAGGCCATGGGACTGAATGGGATTCACCCTAGAGTTCTGAAGGAGCTGGGGAGTGTATTAGCCGCACCCCTAGCAAAACTATTCACCAAATCACTAGAGAGTGGGACCATACTGGAGGACTGGAAAAGGGCAACATGGTCCTGCTCCACTAATCCGGGAGCAGGGAGGAGGCTGGCAATTACCATCCAGTAAGCCTCACATCGGTAATAAGGGAGCTGATGGACACTACTCAAACAGAGAATAATAACGTATCTGGAATCCAGTGGGCAGCAAGACTCAAAACAGCATGGATTCACGGCAGGTAGGTAGGTCTTGCCAAACTAACCTGGTCGACTTCTTCGACTGGGTTACAAGGATAGTAGATCAGGAAGCGGAGGTAGATGTCGTCTGTCTGGACTTTAGCAAACCCTTCAATTCTGTTCCACACAGAAGGCTTGTAAGGAAGCTGGACCACATGGGGGTAGGCAGGGAGGTGGTTGAGTGGGTGAGCAGCTGGCTGAGAGGAAGAACACAGTGCGTTCAGATAAACAGGGCATTTTCAGCTGAGAGGGAAGTGACCAGCGGGGTACCACAGGGTTTGGTACTGGGTCCCCTACTCTTCAATATGTCCATAGCAGACATTGCAAATGGGCTGGAAGGTAAAGTGTGTCTATTTGCTGATAATACCAAGATTTGCAACAGAGTGGACTCCCCTGAGGGTGTGAGGAGTATGACTTCAGACTTAAAGAAACTGGAGGAGTGGCTGGAAGCATGGCAGCTGAAATTCAATGCCAAAAAGTCCAAAGTCATGTACTTAGTCAGAAACAATCCCAAAGAGGATTACTGCCTGGGAGGAGAGAAGCTAACCTCCACCAGCCAGGAAAGGGACTGGGGGTCATTATATCAGAAGATCTGAAAGTGGGTAAACAGTGCGAAAGCCTAAAGGCAAGTAGCATGCTGGGCTGCATCAGGAGGAGATTCACGAGACGCAGGGGGGAGGTGGTGTTACTACTCTGCAGGGCACTGGTGTGCCACCTCTTGGAGTACTGCATACAGTACTGGAGACCACACCTCAAAAGGGACATAGAATCAAGACAGTGCAGAGGAGGGCCACGAAAATGATTCAGGGACTGCACCATATGGCACAGCTGGAAAGGCTGAAGGAACTCAACATGTACTCCCTGGAATAGAGGAGGGAGAGGGGTGACTTGATAAAGACATTTAAGTATATGGGGGATATAAATAAGGTTAACGTTCAGGAGCTTTTCTAATTGAAAGCGGGGGAATGAGAGGACATAACATGAGGCTGAAGGGAGGGAGTTTCAGGAGTAGTACAAAAAAGTTCTTCTTTACAGAGAAGGTGGTGGACCCATGGAATAGCCTACCCAAGGAGGTAGTGGGGGCCAAAACAGAAACTGAGTTCAAGAACACATGAGATAGACATAAAGGCAGCATACGGAAAGGCAGAGGAGGGGAGGGGGAGTAGCAACAGGCAGGTTCTTGGGCAGAGTAGATGGACCTTGCAGTCCTCTTCTGCCATCATTTTCTATGTTTCTGTATATATATTGACCTACTAAGGCCTTCAACCTGGTCAACATAAGCTCCTGCTTAACAAACTCCTTAGCCTGGGTTTGTCACAGAACACAGTTGACTGGTTCTATAGCTATCTCACTCCCAGTGTATGAAGACCAACAAATCCTTGTCCGACATTAGGGGAGTATCTATTGGTATCCCCCAGGGCTCCATCCTGGGCTCACTCCTATTTGGCCATTTCATAAATTAACTTCTCGATGCCTGTCAGACAACCAATATATTCCTCCATGCTGATGATGCTGTCATCTATTCCAAAAACCCTGACCTTGACAGCCTCGCCGTCACTCTCCAAAGTAACTTCACTTGAAAGTTGGTTCTCCAACAACAAGCTGGTCCTCAGTTACAAAAAAACAAAGACCATGCTCGTTAGCCTTCCACAGAAGAGGAACATTCCACTCTCTGTCATCTGAAATGGCCTAGGATGAAATTGTGAACAGGTGGAGACCTTCAAATACCTTAGTGTAACTCTAGATGACACCTTATCTCCCCCCCATGTTGATAATCTGGTGACCATAGTTAACAGAAGACTTTAGGCACCCTGTACCATAACAGGTTGTGGCCAGCTCGAGTCTGTCACTTATAGATTATGGCCTCCCTATCTATGCAGCTGCCTGTTACACGGTGCTAAACAGAGTAAAGCTGATTTGTAATAACGTGTGTTGCTTTGTACTTGGTACAGCTAAATGCCCTCATGGCTGTACCCTTTATGCACTCACTAACTGGCTGCATTTACCCAGCACATTAAAGCTACAGACCTGTTTGCTAGCCAAATAGGTGCACCTGAGCCTAACACCCACTGCTTTAACAAACAGCTTCTGTGCCATCTCCAACTATTACAGTACCAGGAACATGGTCAATAATGCCCTTAAGCCTCCTTTGTGGCATACTCAGCTGAGCAAATGGTCATTTGCTGTCAGGGTCACTAATTGGTTAAATAAACTGCCTGACACACTGCTGAATCTCCAGTCAGTATAAGGGACGTTGTCAGCTTTTTACCAGTTTTGGATCCCTTAACTGCTTGTGCAACAACACAGCTCAACAATGTAATTGCTTACAAGGCATTGGAAATTTATTTTCCATGAAATCATTATTATTTCAGCAAAAGGACTTTCATTCATCCGATCTTATTTGCAGTTCACTCCTGCCTACACATATCCCAGATAAAGATCTGGCACTGAATGCTGCCAAACTTGTGCAGGAATGAGTTTGGTGATTTTTATGGCATATAAAGTAAACAGGCAGCTGTATTAAAGAAAATGTGCTGATTTCAGCAATATAACTCATTTCAGAAACCAAGGGGTATTTCAAATAGAAATTGCTGCATGGAAAGTAAAACCAGACTTAGCACATGTGCACCAGCTCTAGCACTAATGCACATGCACGGTCAGGTTTTACTTTCCATCTAACCCAACTACCATTTGAGAAATTGAACTATATTGCTGAAAATCAACACAACCTAACTACAACAGCTATTTATAATATGATGAAAGAAAGTCAAAAGGTTGCAGCCGCTCTGGCTTCTGAAGAAGCCTTACACAAAAATAGTTCATAAGTAGGGCGTAATTAATTCACAGGAAATAATGGCTATTTTCATGGCTCCTACATGGAAAAAATACCCATATTTCATGGAATGGACCGAGACAGAAATGCCTTAAGAAGCATACATTTCTTTAATTTAAACGTCATATTTAAAAAAATGCAAGTAGTATTCGAAACTACGTAACAAAGTTAAAATCATATATAAATAAATCTAAACACTGCTAAATTTGAATTGTGCTGTCATTTTAGAGCATTTTGCTGCAGCAAAGAATACATTTTTAAGTTCTAAGGCTTTGTGCTCCGGCAGTTGTCAGTGAGCGTTGATCCATATCCAGAAAAAGAGCACTCCACACTGGCTCTGTGTACCAGGTACACTTAGACAACTGAGTGCAATTTTGTCAGAGTTTGAGAAGTGCTCTCTACTGTCTTGCCAGTACTGGAGGGCAGTCCATTTGTTCAAGGATAGTTTGTTGCCCTGAAATTCCTTAATATGTGTTCGCAGCTCAGACTTCGCTAGTATGTTGTCTTCAAATGCTGGTATGTTGGCTGTAGATGTTCTCCTCACACATAGCTACTGTGGCCAGCCGCCAGCCTTGAAAGATTAAAAACTCGAACAGCTTTGAAAAACATTGTGGCAGATTGATGGAAGCAGCCTTTGCCTGTCATGTAGTCCTGGATGTTTTTGGCACATGAAACCATTGTGATTTTGGTAGGCAAGTGGTCCACTATTTCCGATTTCACCTCCAGAAAGGTGGTGAAGTCAATCAAGTCGTCATACACAAGGTTAGACTTTACTTCATCCCCCTCATACTTTTCCAGCACCTGCACGGAGAGGGGGGCATTAGATGCAACTTCATTAAGGCTGAACACGAAAGACTGTGTTGATACCATGTTTACCATTTCCTCACATGCTGCACTTTCATCTTTAAAAAATTCAATATATTCTCCAAGATGCTCTGCATGATAAAACACTGCACAGAACCAAGTATTCCATCTTGTGATTACTGGTATTGGTGGTAGCGCAGTGGATTGTCCCTTTGCATTTGAAAATTGTTTAAATCTGGCTTTTTGTGCAGTACACATTGTGAATGCCTTTTTTACTGCTACTGCTAGTTTGTTCACAGTCAGATAATTTTTCCTCCAGATGTCACTAAGTAAATTTAAAAGGTGTGCTGAACAAGTAACATGTACTGCATTTAGTAAAACACGTTTCAAGCTTTGCTCCCAGCACTTACTCATATACACTGCATTGTCAAAAGCATATATCTTTGTGTATGGCACATTGAAGTTTTGTAAACACAGTAACACGACTTGAGACACTGTCTTGTAGTTTGTGGCTTCAAGCACTACACAATCCAGTAGGATCGGTTCTAGGTTAGATTCAGTGTCACAAGAACTTGCTTTTTCAGAATTGCAGTTTAGTTAAGGAACTGTAACAATATTTAAAATATATCAATCCTGCACATTATTGGTCTAATTGCAGACAACTGACAACGAAAATGCTTCAATCACTTCCTTTTTCAATTTGGAAACATGGTAGGTAAAAACCTTTGGCAGGTATTTGCCTCTAAGCCACTGCGAAGTGGGAATCACTCCCATAGACTTAAGGTTTTCCTTGAGAAAAGAATGCAGGGTAGGACTGTCAATCAAATGCTTCAACCAAATTAAAGCGAGCCATTTTTTTTATTTTCTTGGTGAACAGATTTGGTGGAAAAAAGCTCCCCTACAGTTACCTGCTTCTCAACAACAGACAGTGAGGAAGATTCAAGTTTGCGCTTTTTTGCCAAGTGAGAAGAGGCTTCCCGGTGTTGTTCACAGGTTGCTTTGCATTTGTGATCATCGGGGATGTTGCAAGATGAACAAAACATTATTTCCCCAGACACATGACAAGTCCCCTTATCATACTGTGCCAACCTTTGTTGTGCGAATACACTGCCTGTCTTAGATGCTGGTGAAGGCTTTGACTTTACAGACACTACAGCATGATGTATCATGGTGGCTTGAAATAAAAACACAGTGTCTGCAGCATTAGTCAATTGGTGGGTCGAATGAAGGTGTTTAAATACAGGTAATACAGGTAATCAGGAGCTCTCTGGGATGCACAGGTGATGAATGTTACCATTTACAGTGTCATGCAGTGAGACTATGGCTGATGTATTCAATGCAGCTGGGAACATGTTAATGATGTTAAGTGGTTTTAATCTGTTTTATTTCAGCTTCATGCTGCTCCATTTAAACAAAAAATAACAAAAAAAATAACTGAAAAAGAAAGAATAGTTGATGGATTAAGTTCAAGTGCTTATTTCATGGCGGGGGTGGTGTCTCACAATGGCAGTGCGCTATACAGAAATTGTAATTCCTTTGTGCCGTGAATAACTTACAGCCTTATTCATAAGTTATTTTCATTATTTTCCATTAGTGCCCTCAACGTTTCGCCTGGTTAGACTTCTTCTGGGAACTGTAATCAAGGTATAATAGTGTATTTTTAATTATCAGATATATAATAATTCATATTTTATGTAAGTTTTAAATTTACACAACTTATAAAATACTGTTAAACATCAGTTTTTAAAGCACAGTCATTAAGTTTAAATTCCATCTCAAATTTGGTTATCATTCTTGTCACCTTTTATACATTATAAACCTTATACATTCAATTTACACTGCCCGACAGTATTCAAGTGTGCATAAATGCTACCTTCTTTAGTTCACTAGGCTATGAGGCCTCTACTGTTTGCCACGACCTTTGACAACGCCATTTCTTAGTGATGTAATTTCTTACATAAGGAAAATACAAATGGTTAAATTTCTATTTTTAGTTTCAAATACATATGCAATTTATTCCAAATGCTCTAATGAAATCTGTTCAACCATCTGCTTCTAATGTAGTCTTAAATATCCTTTTAAGTATTTGTTTTCTATGAGGTGTTGCTGGGCTAATACTTTTTCAGGTTTCACTTTCTAAATGGATATATATATATAGTTTTTCAACAGGAAGAGATAGTTATTGCTTTAAGAGATTTAATTGTCTATAACAATTCATTTAATATGCTATCAGACCTTGTTATATACATATTTAAATATTTTTGTAGCATTCAAATCTTTCCTTTTGGCTATTCTGACTTTAGTTAGTCAAACACATTTTACTTGTTTCAGAAAAGCTATATATCCTGCTTTGTTTCAATTGTTGTCCTGCTTTTTATTTATCTACCGATATTCTGGTTTCTCTTGTGAGCATTACCGACTATCTCCCGTAAATAAACATTCTTTTAAAAATTACAAAATCCTTACAGTTTTGTGCTGTTTTACATGAGTTCAGCAAGATTCAGTGCCAGATCTCTATCGGGAGCACATGGGAAGGAGCCGGGTGTGAAATAAGATTGGGATGAATGAAATTCCTTTTGCTGAAAAATAATTAGTTACAGGAAAAACACAGATTTCAAATGCCTCATAAGTAATTACACTGTAGAGCTGTATTAATGGCGCAAGCAGTGGAGAGGCCCAAAAACTGCTAAAAAGTTGACTGTTTTCAGCCGGACGACTGTATTTCCTCTGAAACTGCTTACTGTACTGGTATTTTTTTTGTGACTATATATTTGACATGGACCTTTGTAAATGAGCACTTGTACTCATAGGTAATCTCTGAAGTTTTCAGTAAATAAATAAATTAAAAGGAGTACTGAGTCATACTGTTATGATTATAAGAGTGTTTCCTTTTGCATCCTTAGAGTTGCAGAACTGTTGTCTTCAGTTTGCAGTTCTCTCATCCTAAGACTACGTGAGGAGGCACTCTTATAAGTGTGAGACTTCCTGGTTCAGTAAACAAAGTAGATTCCTGCTGTTCTTCTAGGACACTAATTAACTCTGTAGAACCAATGAGAAAAAGACTGTTTGCTGTAACTGAAATATGGAACATAAGACAGTGTGAGACACTGAAAGATCACTGAAATGTAAGACCATTGAAATTTATGTTATTTTTACTGAGTGTTCTACTATCTGTAGAAACTGGGCCAGATATTCAAAGGGTTGCGCCATGCACAATAGGGTTGCGCCTGCATAGTCCGAACTTGCTCCATTCTGCGATATTCAGCAGGAGGCAGTTGCGCCACTGAAAACAGGCAGAGCAACGGCGCAATGCAAATGAATGCATGCTGAACTGGAGGGAGAACCATGCATAAACTGCACAGCCCGATATTCAGCTGGGCTGTGCAGAGTTGTGCAGACACAACCCCCAACCTGTGCCTGCACAACTTTGAGCCACAAAAAAAGGCTTAAGTTGAGGGCCACCCACAGGTGAGCTGCTGCATTGCAGGGCACAACACAGCAGCTGCCACAGGTGGCTGGCCCCCAACCCACTCCATGTGCCCCCCCTGCAGCCCGATCGTGGGCAAAACAGTATAAAATCCCCACCACCACCCCCCCACTGGCCCGATCGCGGGCATAGTTTACTTCCCCCACCAGCCCGATCGCGGGCAGCAATGTAGCTACCCCCAAATGTATCCCTGGTGGTCCATTGGACCGTAAATCCCGATCGAGGGATGGTAATGAAAACCCCCAACACATCCCTGGTGGTCCAGTGGACCGTAAATCCTGATCGTGGGATGGTATTAGAAAACTTCCCCGAACATCCCTGGTGCCTAGTGTCCCCACCCCACCCACCCATGACCTCCTGCCCGCTCTCCCCGCGGCCAGCAGCGGCAGCATCCCACCACCTGCTGCCCGCCGCCCGTGACTGACTGCTTGGTGGGGCTGCACGCCCATTGGTGCAGAGCAAGGCCAATGAGTGCAGCCTCTGTCTAAAGACAGTCAGTTTGTGAATGATGTATTCATTCACAAAACTGAACTGTCTTCTCTGATATAGTGTATGGAGTGGTGGTGAGGATTCTACACTGTTTTGTGATCGGGCTGCAGAAGCGTCGGTCCCCGATGGCTGCTGCCTGGCAGGCGCCAGGCACAAGTCCTCGAGGATCGGCGCACCTGCATGCTAATGGCATGCAAATGGGGGCCATAATCAGATGCAAATTGTCCCCCTGTGCCTTGCATGAATTATGGCTCCATTTGCATATCTGCCCCTGAATCTCGGGATCTTGCGCATGGCGCAATGGTACTTAACGCCACCGCCAAGTTGAATGCTCCACTCTGACAACTTGCGGTGGTGCAAGTTCCACTGCGCCATGCACAGTGGCTGTGGCTGGGGGGTGATATTCAAAGGAGTTGCTCAAGGGCACAACTCCTTTGAATATCACTCTGGACACACCCCTGCACAACTATTTTGTGCAGCGCAAGGGCTTGCTCCACAAAATAGCGCAGTTTGAATATCTGGCCCCCTGTGTTTAAGTAAAAAAAGGTTTCTTAGACTCACCATGGAGTTGTAACAACATGTGTTTTTCATTGCTGCTGCTCTCCCAATTTCTCAAACCCTCAATACTTTGATGATGTAATTTTAGTCTTTAACCTCTATTTTTACCCCAACCCTTCATAAAAAATTTCTTTAAAAAATAATAAGATATGTTTATAATGAAATAATTCTTTTTTTTTTTGTAGCAAGGTGTTCAATTTACCTGTTTTAGCAAGAGGAAAACTGTGCTGAGTCTAATACAGCATTATGTTGTTTCTCTCATATTACTGATGCCCTGAGAACGTGGGGCAGAAACAGCAGTGACAAAAACACAGTTTAGTAATACACTTCAACTTTATTTTTTTAAATAAAGAATATTTTTTGTTATGACTATAATTCTGCAATGAAAATAACACAAAGTAAATGTTATTTATACAACACCAGTGAAGATAAAAATGAGTTAAGGAGGGATTAACCCACTCGAGGGCATGAGTTTACTAAGCATTATAAAACGGCAGGGTAAAATTCAGTAATCTGATTGGCTCTTATTTATGTGCAAAATATGGTTTACACGTGGTTAAAAAAGGACTGCTCAGCAGTAAAGAGTCTGAAACCCAGATCAATGGGCATTTGGAACACAGGCATTTCAGTTAGCCCCCTATAGCCAGAACTGATCTTCCACCACAAACATGGCTGCTACCTTTACACTGTGAAAAAAAAAAATTCAGCTGAGCCCTAAAAATAAAACTACCTTAAATAAAAAATAAAACAAATTAACTAAATGTTGTTTCCCTGATTATTACACTCTCCTTACACACATAAACAAATTAGAAACAATAAGTATTGTTTATAGTTTTCACTACAACTGTTTCTTTGCTGACAGTGAAAAATTCCCCTTCTGATTTTACTTGCTCATCAGAGAACTCTCTTCTTCTTGCCCTGACAGTGAGCTAATTGAATCTCTGGTTGTAACAAAGGCCTTTGTTGTCTGTGTGTACAGTATGTTAGAAGAGAAACATTCTGCCAGTGGAATTAAGCAGAATTTTGAATCCATGTATTCCAATGTAAACATTCCATGACAAACATTCCATATATTGAATGTGGAGAAGACAGAGAAAAATAAAGGAAGAAGAAAGTAGGCAATAATACAATGACATAATCAATTACATCACTAGCAGTGGGTGGAAGGATAATTTTATCATAAATGCACACAAGTAAATCTATTGTTTCTACATATAAACATGTTTTTCCCAACTGTAAAAAGTAAAACAAATGCACCAATTTTATAAGCGCAATAAGGCACTCAGAGATGTGTGTAAAACATATTTCACAGCATGTCCAGTGGCTGAAGTCACTCGGTCTTTGGCCTCATGCCTTACTACGCCCCTGGCCATGTTGTAAGTAAACAATACGACATGATGGGGTATGTGTTGAACAGATATTACCGCATGCCCAGCTCCTGGAAGTGCAGTAATATCTGTTTAACACACATCCTCGGAGTGTCTTATTGGGCTTATAAAATGGGATACTTTTTTGTTTGCTTTTTGTAGCTGGAAAAATCTTGTTTACATGTAGGAAAAAATAGATTTTATTATGCAAATTTATGATAAAATAGTCCTTCCACCTACTTCAAATTGACGTCTGTGTGTGTGTGTGTGTGTGTGTGTGTGTGTGTGTGTGTACTGGGCAACGTTTGTCTGTTGCTACCATCAGTAGTACTGGTTTAAACACTATGATGCCAGAGAACTACCCCTGTCCCCCCCATACTGTTTTGCTTTTTTTTGTTATGGGACTAAACTCTAGCTGCTACCATGGATTTGGAGATATGGAGAGAACAGTTTGTTTTTAAACTGCAACCATTGGCAGCACATCAGAAGTGGGCAGGATTGCAGAAGGAGCGGATCTGGGGAAGCAGCAGCGATCAAGTATACACACACATACACACACACACACACACACACACACACACACACACACTCACACACCCCAGAGCAAGCTGCCGTAGGAGAGGTCCATTCTGTACTTTTGTTCCTGCCCCCCCTCCTAACTATGGAGCAAGCAGCTAAAGTGGAAGTGCAGTTTGTGCTCCCCCTCAAACAGACTATAGTAACAGGGAATGCGCAGAATGAATGGGGGTTGGGGAGTCTAGTTAAAAGAAAAAAAAAATGAGACAATGGTTTTATTGTTTAAACCTCGGGTCCGTCATGCCACCAATTCACATCTTACCACAAATAGTAACTGATTCTGACATTGTGAGACACAGAAACCACCTCATTGAATATTTTCCTATTCTGATTAAAAGGTAATGTTTTTGCAGGATTTACATGACAGATTAAAATAAGTGGCAACTGCGGTTATTATTAGGCTTATCTGTTCTTCGGTGTGAAGTAAAACACTTGTAAAAAAATGGCGGCATTTCAAAAGCTCAACATTCTAAGAGCATACTGATATTTCCTTTTTGTACTGAGGTCGTGTTGTTGATACTTGTTCTTACCTGTGTATCGAATGGATTTGATGCATAGGTAAGAACTAACCAAAATGAAGGATTTCCTCTCCCCAATTTATAAAAAGTTAAACCCAACTCACAAGCTATCATGTTATCTTACGAGTTGTTTTTATTGATTTATTTATTTATTTAAATATTGGATTAAACACCTTTAAGCTAGGAGCTCTTTTACATGGGTTCAACATCAATAAACATAAAACAGTCTACAAACATGCTACAGAAGGTGGGCAATTAACATTGGTTCAAATGGCAGTACAGATAAGAACAGGAACACAACTGAAAAGGTATTGTACAATGACAAAACTTACTAATACTAAAACAGATTTCAGTTAATATACAAACAGATTAGAGCAGCCCAGGGGGCCTTGTCAAGGGCAGAGAGTGAGAATAAAAGGGTAAGAAGTCTTGGATGAGAGTGGGAGTGAGGTAGGAGTACCTCTTGGGGGGAGTGGAGGTGTGAGAAAGGGGGTTGGAGAAATTAGGGAGGTGGAAATGATGTGGGGGATAGAAGGGAGAGTAAGTAGAGGTGGGAGGGGAGTTGAAGGAGAGAAAATCATAAGGTGGGTTGATTATAATGGCATGGTGATTCAATAGATAATGGGTAAGTAGAGAGACATAAGAGGAAACAAAAGAGGGAAGGTTAACAGGTGCAGTAGTTGGTGGAGAAGAAGGAGGGCCTACAACAGCTTTAATGGAAGCAGTCTGACAGTTTACTACAATGTGTTGATGAAGTTTGCGTTGAAGTTGCAAGCGTGGCAGTAGTAGAGGTGTCACTATGGAATGAGCTAAATCGCATGGAGGCTCTAGAGGTGAATGATCGCTGACCTTGGGAAGTGCGACAACGGGGGACCTGGAAGGCCTGGGTTTCAGAGCCGCTTGTATACCAGGGGTTGCAGTGTGGGCTGAGGATCATTTGAACCCCTGGGAGCACAAGACCAAGGAAGATTTTATTTGCAAACAGGCAGGTGTGATAGGTGATTTTACTTTTTAACTGGAGCTAGTCTGCCAGAGCATTTTTTAATTTTTATTTATTTCAGTCTAGGATTACAATACCTTTGAGCCGCGGCTCTTTTACAAAGGTTCCACGTCATAGGTTACATCAGGACAAATACATACATGGCAGTATGAACACTGAGGATTGGTACATAGACAGATACTTAATGATACAGTGCTTAAATGTGAACTAGTAAACATGAATGAAGGGAGAGAGAAAAAAGACAGTGAAAAAATGAAAAAAAAAAGAAAAGGGGGCAGGGTAGAGGTGTGGTAGGGGATGGTAAAGGTTAAGGGGAAGGTGGTGAAAACAAGGCAGAGGCTGTGGCCAGGTGGCTTGTCAGATAGCATAAGAGCGAAGTGAGGCATGGTGAAAGGCAGTGTGCTGAAAGAGCGGTGGTCCTCCAGCCTACAGCAAGTCAAAGGAGCCTCAGGGTGGATGGTGGTAATTAGTCAGGTCAGTCCCAGGAGGTGTAAGGTCTGTTATCAGACCCGGCAGTCACAGGTGCTGGAGGCAATGAGTGAGAGGCGGAGCCTGGTTTTAAGGCACCAAGAGAGAGGTGGTGGAGGTGATATCACTAGAGAGTCCATTCAGCCAGCTGGGGGCCCTAAAGGCAAAAGATCTCCGACCTTGAGTTGTCCGAAAGCAGGGGATTTGGAACTGCTGTGGCTTAGTTCCCCTGGTGTAGCGGCTGCTGTTTCTGGGTTGTAGGAGAGTACAGACTGCAGGCAGGGAAAGACCCATCAGAATTTTCTTTGCTACCACGCAGGTTTGGTATTTTATTTGATTGGCAAGTTGCAACCAACTGGTTTGGGTGTATAGGTTGCAGGTGTGTGTAAGACGTTGAGCACCAGTGATGAGCTGACAAGCCTTGCTGAGGGAGGTAGTTACACGTTTGAACAAGGTAGCAGTTGTGGAGCCATAGATGATAAGTCCATAGTCAATGGTGGCAACGATGGAGCATTGGACGGCTGCTGCCAGGGCTTCGGGAGTTAGGTGTCTCCTGTGGCGGAAAAGCTTGCCCAGTCTGGAGTTGGCTGCTTTGGTGACATTATTCATATGGGCTGAGTAGGAGAGGTGAGAGTCAAGGGTGATCCCAAGGTATTTGAAAGTTAGGACCTGTTCCAGTGGGCCACCTTGGCTGGTGTTTATGGAGAGGTGGTGTTGCTTATGTTTATTGTGTGAGCTACTGAATATCATGGGCTTGGTTTTTTCTGGTGAGGATAACTTATGCTTTAAGAACCAGTTCTCAACTGAGTAGAAACCCTGCTGGAGGTTATCTTGCAGCAGGTTCGGGTCCCAGTGGGAGGCAAGGATTACCACATCATCGGTATAAAGAATGATTTGTTCAGAACATGAGTCCAGTAGTGTGCTAAGGAACAAGCTGAAAAGGAGAGGGCCCAGGATAGAGCCCTGTGAAACACCAGAGAGGACAGGTTTGGCTTCAGAGAGCACATCTGCTATTTGTACACGTTGAGACCAGCTTTCAAGGTAGCTTTTAAACCATGTAACAGATACAGGAGAGAGCCCAGCATTTTGAAGTTGGCGCAGCAAGAGGCGGTGGTGGACTGTGTCGAAGGCCTTGGTCAGATCGATATAGATAGCTCCTGTGAGTTGTCCATTGTCCAGACAGCTGTGGATGGCACTGGTGAATTCAAGTAGTATGGAAGCCATGCTGTGTCCTTTTCTGAAGCCATGTGGCTGCCTGCAGAGTATATTATATTTGTCCAAATGGTCGGTGAGCTGGTCTGCTACTATGCGTTCCAGGGCCTTGGAGAGGGGAGGCAGGATAGAGATTGGGCGATAGTTCCCATGTGAGGTCTTGTCACCACTTTTATGGATCTGGGTGACAGTGGCTGATTACCATTTATCTGTGAACTGGCTAAGGGTGAGGGAGAGGTTAAAGATCCTGGTAGGAGGCCCCATAACCTCTTCTAAGGTGAGGGACAGAAGCTTGAGGTCGAGGGTATCATTGCTAGATCTGGATTTGCTTATGGCTTTGGCGACGTACTTGTGAACATCATTCTTCTTTACTGCTTTAAAGTAGAAGAGGGTGACTGACAGTGGCATCGAGGTTAAGGGATGTGGGGATCATCATCTATGAAAACATTTGGGAGAACACTGCTGAGGTCAGTGAGCGAGTTGAAGGTGTCAGCAATGATTTTGGGTCAAGTGTGGTACTCACATTTACCTTGAGCATGGCCAGCGAGGATTTGGACTGCTACCCAGTGACTTCTTTTATGTTGTTCCAGAAATCTCTTCCATTTCCCCAGGTGTCAGGGAGGGCTTGCTTATAGTATTTAGATTTCTGTTGCCCAATGGATTTGGTGCAATCATTTCATGCATGTTTGTAGTTATGGAAATCAACTTGTTTCCTGGTGGTTCTAGCCAGATCCCAAAGTTGGTCCCTGGATTTTAGTTTCTTTAGGAGTTCACCTGATAGCTGCAGGTTGCACAGAGCTTTAACTTTGTGCTTTTTCAAAGGAGCAAACAAGTTACATGCATTGTTAAAGATGTGGATGAATTGGTCCAGAGCAGAGTTAATATCAGTTGTCTTAAAGATAGGAGACCAGTCCTGAAGGATGAGGTGGGATTTGAGGTGAGTTAGCTGACCAAGAGGTAGGACTCTACTGTAGATGATTTTTTGGGGTGGATTCTGGAACTTATTGGACCAGGTACAGCTAACGGGGGAGTGGTCGCTGAGTGAATCAGGAAGGACTGAGGGTTAATGATCCGAGAGGGATGGCTGGTCAGAAACCAGTCTAGAAGGGTGCCGGTCCCCGTTTTGTAGTTCTTTCTGGTTGGGTAGTCCAGCATCTGGGTAAGGTCAGCCAATATGACAGAGTCCCTAAGGGCCCCAACCTCGGCCAAGAGCCAGTTGATGTTGAAATGACCAAGAAGGATGGTTTCAGAGTCTGGTGGTTGTGACCTGACAAGGTCCAAGACAGTGGTAAGCCCTGGTCCTTGCTCTTTAGGAGGAATATATACAGTAACAACTGTGAGGGATTTGTTGTGAGCACTCAGAAGGATTTTGATGGGAAGAATCTGTGCTGGGGTGGCCACAAGGGCAGAATCAATGGGGTGACCCAGGAGAGTGTCTTTCAGGTACAATGCGCATCCTCAACCTCTTTTGGACTTACGATACAGCCTAAAGACATTAAAGCCTGTGGGTGATTGCCTGGTCAGGAACAGAGGGTGAGCCAGGTTTCAACAACTGCCAGAATATCAGGGTTATGTTGGTTAGCAAAGGCTTGCAATGCATCAAGCTTGGGAGTAGGCTGCAGATATTCAGGCAAATGATTGAGAGAGCCCAGAGGGTTTATTCTGGTAGGTGATCCTGCCGGTGTGTGAGGCCAGGGTTTGGGTGAACATTCTCGATAGGAGCAGGAGGAGGAGGAGCAGAAGCTGAGGTGCCAGCCGTAATTCCCTAAGGGAAGCTTGTGTTTCCTTTTGAGCAGGGCGTGTCACGGTGTGGATGTGAAGGGTCAGCAATTGAGTTGTATAGGAGGTAGAAGCAGGAGCCCAGAGTTCACATGCAAGAAGGGACAATTTTCTAGTGTGGGGGGGTGTCCCCTGGTGGCAGGATTTGTTCCATCAGGAAGTGTGCCAGGGTACCGATCAACGAAATCCAGTTGATAGTTTTTTGGGGGGGAAGGGAAGCAGGAACTGGGAAGGTGGAGAAGGGGGAATGGGGCAGAGATGAAGAGGAGAAGGGTGAACATTGGAAGGGTGGAGAGCATGGTGAAACTGGAAAAGTAACTACAAATGAGAGGGCCAAGCAGGCAACAGAGACAGAGAAGCGTAAGTCGAAAAAGTGGTAGTGAGGTGGAGAGAGAGGGGAGTAGGACCAGGCAATGAACCAGTAAAGAGTGAGAAGGTGAGGAGCCTTAGGGGGTGGGCATGGCGATGGTCTATTTAATTAAGGTGCGTGGTCGGGGTGGGCATCTAAATTTGGCCACTTTCCAGTAAAGTCAATGGGCGCAACGGCCCCAAGGCAATGAAAATTTACAGCAGGAGGAACAGCCAATAAGGGTTCAGTGGGAAAGCAGACGTCCAATCAGAGTTCACTGCGAAGAGCATTTGGGCCAATGGTGGCAACTCACTGCTTCCCGGTCATACACGGAGTTCTTACCCAGCTTTGTGGATCCCTAGGTCGGCCAGGAGGCAAGCGGCTGTGTGGCTGGTTCCCGAGCCACGACCATGCCGATGGAGGGGCTGGAGAAGCCCAGTCGAGGGCAGAAATCTGGAAGAGGAGGAAAAGATAGAGGTGGTTAGTTAAAGAGGAGAGCTGGGACAAAGGAAAAGTGACACAGGGGCTAAATTGGGGGGCATGGAGCAGACAGAGAAAACACAGGCGTGGGGGCAGCAACCAGAGACAAGAACAGGGTAGGAGCTTGACCTGGCGCTGTGGGGGGAAGGTGAGGGAGAAAGTTTGAGGAGGCAGAGAGATTGTTTTAGGTGGGGACAGAAAAAAAGAAATGGAGCAAGTGGAGGGGCGGTTCGAGCTCCGAGGCATGGAGGGTCAGAGAAAGGGAGAAAGCACTATGACGGCAGCTAAGCAGTATTACAGTACAGTTAATCGGAATTGGCTCTTAACAATAGTAAAAAAAGATAAAAAGCAAGGCCAGAAGACAGCTGGCAGCTGTCACAGTTTTGGAGCGGGCCAAAAATTCGGCTGCTTTCCAGTAAAGTCAATGGGCGCAATGGCCCAAGGCAATAAAACTTTACAGCAGGAGGAGCTGCCAATAAGGGCTCAATGGGAAAGTAGGCGTCCAATCAGAGTTCACCATGGAGAGCATTTGGTAAAATGGCTGCAACTCACTGCTTCCCCGGTCATACATGGAGTTCTTTCCCGGCTTTGTGGATCCCTAGGTCGGCCAGGAGGTGAGCGGCAGTGCAGCTGGTTCTCAATCCACGGCCACACTGACAGAGGGGCTGGAGAAGCCCAGTCAAGGGTAAGAATCCAGCTTTGTGGATCCCTAGGTCAGCCAGGAGGTGAGTGGTAGTGTGGCTGGTTCCCAAGCTGCAGCTGTGCCGACGGAGGGGCTGGAGCAGACGGGTCAAGGGCAGGAAACCAGCTTTGTGGATTCCTAGGTCAGCCAGGAGGTGAGCGTCAGTGCAGCTGGTTCCTGAGCCATGGCCATGCCAACGGAGGGTCTGGAGAAGCCCGGTCAAGGGCAGAAATCTGGCTTTGTGGATCCCTTGGTTGGCCAGGAGGCGAGCATCAGTGCGACTGGTTCCCAAGCCACGGCCATGCGGACGGCACTGGAGAAGCCCGGTCAAGGGCAGGAATCCAGCTTTGTGGATCCCTAGGTCAGCCAGGAGGTGAGTGGCAGTGTGGCTGATTCCTGAGCCAGAGCCATGTTGATGGAGGGGCTGGAGAAGCCCAGACAAGGGCAGGAAAATCGCAAGTATGTGAGAGGTGTGCTGCTCCAGTGAGGAGTCGGCAAACCTTGTTTAGTGCTGTAGCGAAATGATGGAGAGCAGTGTCAGTAGCAGACCCATAGATCACTAGCTCATAATCAATGATGGAGACAACAGAGCTTTGGATTGCCAGGTTAAGAGCTTCGGCAGTCAAACTATGCTTGTGTCTGTACAGCAGACTGATACGAACATTGACTGCTTTAGCGACATTGTCTATGTGATGGGTATAGGAAAGAGTGCTATCTAAGGTCACCCCAAGATATCTGAACTGTTGAGTCTGTTCCAGGGCAGTGCCCGAACTGTTTATGACTGTTAGCTGGTGGGATTTATGCTTGCTATGCATACTGTTGAATACTATTACTTTTGTTTTTTTATAGTTTAGAATGAGCCTATGTCTACTAAACCAACTCTCTACATTTGAGAAGATGCTCTGTAGCTGGTTCTCCAGCAGTATAGGATCAGGATTACTGGTGTAGGTAACAGTGTCATCTGCATAGAGAACGATTTAGTCATGGTAGGTGATAGGGAGCCTGTTTAGAAAGATGCTGAAGAGGAGAGGATCCAGGATGGATCCTTGAGAAACACCCGAGCGGACAGTTTGATTATGGGAGAGGACATTTGCAGTCTTCACCTTTTGTGATCGATCACAGAGGTGGCTCTTAAACCAATCCATGGTATCCTTTCATAGCCCAGTGTTGGTTAGTTGATCAATCAGCAAGGAGTGGTTGACCAAATCAAAGGCCTTGGTTAGGTCTATACAAATTGCTCCAACTAGCTGGCCTTGGTCAAGTGCATTGTGGATGTAGCCCAAGAATTTGAGCAGGGCCATGGTGGTACTGTGCCCTGTCCTGATTCCATGATGTTGATGACATTGCAACTGGTATTTCTCCAGATAATTTACCAGTTGGTCAGCCACTATTTGCTTGAGTTGCTTTGGAGGGGGGATGGGGATTGGACTTAGACTGGAGTCATCAGGGCTGCTTTCCACTTTTGAGGAAATTGCGATAGCATGAGGGAGTGGTTAATAATCTTAGTCAAGGGAGACAGGATTTCATCTAGTGTAAGGGTAATGAGGTTAAGGTTGAGCGTATTACCGCTAAACCTGGATTTCCCAAGCACCCTTACTAAGTATTGTTTAGCTTCACCTCGTTACCGCTTGAAATAGAATGGTGGATGAGTCTGCGGCTACCTGATTGAGACTGTAATCAGTGTCCATGGAGGCATCAAAGAAATTGGAGTGGAGAACCTTACTTAGGGTCTATGAAAGCAGAATTAAATGTATTAGTGATGATTAAAGTCTAGTGTGGGGTGCCCTCAATGTTGAGCATGGAAGGTGCCATTTTAGGGTCCTTTCCTGTAACTTCCTTTGAGGTTACTCCAGAATTACCTGCCATCTATCCAGATGTTGGCGAGTGCATTTCTGTAATACTGTTTTTTTTCCAGTATGGATAGCTCTGGTACAATCATTCCTGGCTTTTTGTAAGTTTGAATATCTGCTTATATACCCGTGGCCCGTGCCCGCTGCCATAGATGACCTCTAGTTTTCGTGAGATCAATAAGGCCCTGTGAAATCCAAGGATTACTAGTGCCCCTGACCCTACGTTTTTTGTAGGGGCCATGGATGTCACAGGCAGCACTAAAGCTATTAATTAAGCAATCAAGTGCAGTGTCCACATTAGCGGCAGAGTCAATTAGTAACTAGTCTTGCTGACGTAGGCATGATTTTAGTGGCTCAAGGTGTCCACGGAGTAGTATCCTACTAGTAATTGTCTTAGCCAGGGTTTAACAATTTTTACCAGTTACACAGGATGGGGGATTGGTTACTAATGGAATCAGGGGGTACTTTTGTATCTGAGATATGATCAGAGCAGAGCAGTTAGTAAGTACCCAATCCAATAGAGTACTGGTCCCTGTCCTATAATTCATTCTGGTTGGGGACTTTCATAGTCTTCAGGTGAAGCTACCTCTGGCTGCAAGCTGCAACACTGGACTTAAGATTTGCAAGAAGGTGAGTAGTGCTCACAACAGAGGGAGGTGAACCTTACAATTTACAATTGTCTTTGGTTTGAAGCAGATTCCTTAGGAAAGTTAATATTCTTCAGGTGGAGGATACTTCTAACTGAAGGGTGAAATAAGCAATTTAGAATTATCAGAAAAGGCAGTCTTTCAATCAACAGAGGGAGGTGGAGTTTGCTTTACTTGTTACAAGTGTTAAGATTTTACTGTTTTCTGTGTTTCTGCCCTTCTGACTTGATTGGAGTTAGTGATTGACTGTTTGCATTGCAATATTTGTAATACTGTGAGTATTCACTGGGCAAGAATTTGTCATAAGTCCTGAATTGAGAGCAGGTTACAGGCTGTGTATGGACCCAGACAGTCCTAGGGGTAGAAACTGGTTTTCTTTTGTTTACCTCAGTGTGCCTTATAAGGCCAAGCCAGACTGTGTCAGGAAGTGCTTACATCACAGCTACTTAACAGCCAATAGCTCTGGAAGAATCTTACAGACCTTGATAAAAGTACTACTTTAGCAGGCTCATCAGATAACCTCATAGTCTTCAGGAGAAGCTACTCTGGCTGCAAGCAGCAACACTGGACTTAAGATTTGCAAGAAAGTGAGTAGTGCTCACAACAGAGGAGGTGAACCTTACAATTTACAATTGTCTTTGGTTTGAAGCAGATTCCTTAGGAAAGTTAATATTCTTCAGGTGGAGATACTTCTAACTGAAGAGTGAAATAAACAACTTAGAATTATCAGAAAAGGCAGTCTTTCAATCAACAGAGGAAGTGGAGTTTGCTTTACTTGTGTTACAAGTGTTAAGGTTTTCAGTGCAGGAAGAGTTTAAACTCACATAGGCTAAATACTGTTTCTGTGTCTGCCCTTCTGCACAGCTGACGTGTTTTGGGGCTGACTGTTTTCAGAGCACAAGTCACCAGGCTCTTTTGGGGCTGGGGAGGTTTACCTGTGTCTGACTTGGATGTTTGGATTTTCTTTGTTTGATTAGGAGGTATTTCTCTGTGAAATTGGTTTGAAGCAGTATTACAAATTGTCGGTATGGCATCTGCTGACAAGAAGGCACTCATCGACCGGTAGGTCAGAGCGTTTAGCTGATTGTTTCCGTGAAGGCACAGTTTAGGCCCAACCCCTTCCCACCCCTCAACCCACCCACCCCTGAAATAGTTCATTTATACCTGTGGTTCTGACATCATTTCCTCAAGAGGGCAAGGTACACATCACTGTCATATCCTGTCTAGCACACTGCACTGACAATATAAGCATACACATTATATAAATACATATATTTCTATATAGCACCAATCACACACACACACACACACACACACAAAAAAAAAAAAAAACTAAACAAGGTAGACAGTTATGTGGGGAGTAGTACAATGTAATGGCTGTGGGCAGCAGTCTTCCGGGAGTCTTTCTGGAGGCTGAGATGCTACCTGTTTGCAGACAACTATCTGCCCTGAGGAGGAAGTTGCCCATCTTCAGGCCGCACTGGACAGTGGCAAGGAACCTCCCCATCCAGGAGCACCACAGCCACCACCACTACCTCAGAGGTTGCGAAGAAAGCACAGCAGTTGGACCACAGTGGGCTCAGGGAGGTAAAGGTGGTGGAACGAGGCACACCAGTCAGTTGTTACACTCACAATCCATACACCATTTGGGGAGCATAGTTCCCCATGGATGCACCACAGAGGAGACTAAGGAGGTGCAGACAACTGTCACAAGGGAGGCCCTCAGGAAGGAGACAGAGGCACCACAGGGAAAGAAAGCAGCTCCTGGTGGGGACTCAATTATTAGGGGATAGAACTGGGGAGCAGGAAAACTGAAGTAGCCTGCCTGGTGCCATGGCTTGAGGGACAGGAAGCATCCTTAGGATCACGAGAACAGTTGCACGGGAGTCTGAGCTGGACATCATTGTCCACCTAGGGACAAATGACTTGGCTCATCATGAGATCAGAGCAGTGCAAAAGGACTTTGTAGAGTTGGGAGGGGCTTTAGACAAGTAGCACACACAGTATCCTTCTCAGAGGTGCTGCCTGTCAGTGGCATGAGTGAGGCGGGGTACTGCACCATGCAGTTTAACAAATGGTTGAAAAAATGGTGTGGAGCACAGGGTTTGGCTTCATTGGGGACTGGGGTTCCACCTGAGGGACACCAGCCTATACTGGCAGGATGGTCTGCATCTGTCCAGGAAGGGAACAAGTCTTTTGGGCAATCGGTTTAAATGCTTCATTGGCAAGCCTTTAAACTAGTCAAGGGGGGAGGCACTGATAAGCAGAAGGAAAATCCCAGCCTCCCCCTACAAAACAGGGTACTAAATGAGAAAAAGTCCAAGGTAGAAAGGTCAGTGGGGTTGCTGCTACAGAAGGTAAAGCCATCAAAAAATGGAGATCAATGAGTACCAATGCCCGTAGTCTGGGTAACAAGCTTCCTGAATTAGTGGCCTTGATGGAGGAGGAAGATCTGGATATTGTGGCAGTCACAGAAACATGGTACACACAGAACCATGACTGGGACGTAAACATACCAGGATACACTATCTACAGGAGGGACAGGGAGGGTAAAAGAGGAGGAGGAGTAGCTCTCTACATAAGAGAAGAAATCAAAGCAACAGAACAAAAGGGTAAACAGGGAGGAGAAGAAGCACTGTGGGTCAATTTGGAGGCAGGCAATGGCACCACAATCCGCACAGGGGTTGTATACAGACCCCTCTCAGGGGAGGAAATGGACAAGGAAATGATAGAAAGTATACTTAGAATGGCAGATAAAGGGGAGATATTGCTGATGGGTGATCTGAATATGCCAGATGTTAACTGGAGTGCAGTTGCAGCAGCCACTTCTAAGAGTGGGGTTATTCTAGATGCCTACAGGGGCATGCCTTGACAACTAGTATTGGAGCCCACTTGAGAGGGAGCAATCTTAGACCTGGTTCTCTCAAATGGAGATGAAGAGAGGATCACAAATGTAGAAGTGGGTAGCCATCTGGGAACTAGCGACCATTGTACAGTATGGTTCACAATAAACACAGCAATAGAGTCAAGCCATACAAAGACAAAGGTACTGGATTTTAGGAGGGCTGACTTTGCCAAAATAGGAGAGTGCCTAAGGAATGCACTAGCAAATGGGCAGGAAGGAGGGGTGGAAGAACAATGGGGAATAATAAAAACTGCCATCACAGAGGTAACAAGCCTTTGTGTAACAAATAAAACAAATGAACGAGTAAGAAACCACTATGGTTCTCAAAGGAAGTGGCAGTGAAGGTTCAAGAGAAAAGAAAGCATTCAGGAAGTACAAGGAACCACAGAAGGAACAGGACAGAGAACTGTATCAGTTAAAGCAAAAGGAAGCTGGAAGGCAGTCAGAACAGCAAAGGCCCAAACCGAGGAAAAGATAGCCAACTCAGTTAAGAAGGGGATAAAACCTTTTATAGGTACATCAGGGAGCAAAGGAAGACCAAGGGAGGGATAGTGAGGCTTAATAAAGGGGAGGGAGGGTGGGCAGAGGGTGACTGTGAAAAGGCAGAGATACTAAACAAATATTTTTGCTCAGTATTTACAAAGGAAGAGGGGGTACCTAAAACAAACAGTAGAAACACTCTGGATACAGAAGTTGATACCAGCCCATTTACAGAAGAAAGAGTTCTGAAAGAGCTCTTAAAACTGAAGGTGGACAAAGCAATGGGGCCTGATGGGATTCATCCCAGAATTCTAAAAGAACTAAGGATAGAACTAGTGACACCACTGACTACCCTCTTTAACAAATCATGGGAGGATGGGGCGGTACCTGAGGACTGGAGGAGGGCAGATGTGATTCCCCTTCAGAAAAGTGGGAGCAAGGCAGAAGCAGGAAACTACAGACCTGTTAGTTTAACCTCAGTGGTAGGGAAAATGATGGAATCACTTCTGAAGGAAAGAATTGTCATGATCTAGAGGCCAGAGGGCACAGGACCAAAGGCAGCATGGATTCACAGCGGAAGGTCATGCCAGACAAATCTGATAGATTTCTTTGACTGGGTGACCAAAGTAGTTGATCAGGAGGGGCTGTGGACATGGCCTACCTAGACTTTAGCAAGGCATTTGACACAGTCCCACACAAAGATTAATATACAAGTTAGCCAGCCTGGGAGTGGGTCCCAAGATGACAGCCTGGGTAAAGAATAGCTGGAGAATAGGACACAGAGAGTAATAGTAAATGGAGTCCACTCTGAAAAAAGGGGTTAGCAGTAGGTACCACAGAGTTCAGTATTAGACTGTCCTCTTCAATGTCTTTATAGCGGATACATTGCAGAGGGACTGGAAGGAAAAGTATGTCTCTTTGCAGATGACACAAAGATCTGCAACAGAGTTGATGCACAAGGTGGGTGTGGAAAGGATGAGAAGGGACTTGGCAAGGTTAGAGGAATGGTCAAAATGTATGGCAGCTTAGATTCAATGCTAAGAAGTGCAAGGTAATGCACCTGGGAAACAAAACCCAGGGAAGAGTACACAATGGGGGGTGAGTACTAACAACAACAAAATGGAAAGGGACCTGGGGTAGTCATATCAGACGACCTAAAGGTGGGCAAGCAATGTGAGAGGGCAGCAAGGAGGGCTGGGAGGATACTGGGATGCATAGGGAGGCATCACCAGTAGAAAACAAGTTATTATCCTCTGTACAGACAGCTGGTGAGACCACATATGGAGTACTGCATGCAGTTCTGGAGACCCAATCTCATGAAAGACATAGACAGGATGGAAGCTGTCCAGAGGAGGGCAACTAAAATGGTGCAAGGTCTGCACCGGAAGACATATGAAGAGAGACTTAAGGAGCTTAATATGTATAGCCTCGAGGAAAGGAGGGAGGGGGGACAGTTAGAAACTTTCAAGTACCTCAAGGGAATCAACAAAGTCCAAGAGGGTAGCATCTTTCAAAAAAAGAGGTGTGCAAGAACAAGGGGGCACAATTTGAAGATAGAAGGGGGGCAGCTCAGAGCTAATTTAAGGAAGTATTTTTTCACAGAGAGGGTTGTGGATGTATGGAACAGCCTTCCAGAGGAGGCTGTGGAGTCAAAAACAGTGGTGGAATTCAAGCATGCATGGGACACTCATAAGGCAATTCTAAGGGGTGGGGGTAGGAAGAAGTAGGCTGCTGGTTAACTAGGATCTGCAGCTTATCCATCAGGTAGGGAAATGGGCAGACTGGGTGGGCCAAGTGGTCCTTATCTGCCGTCAAATTCTATGTTTCTATGACTCGAATAGCTGTGAGAAATGGACGGCAGCCATGGCATCCTTGTAGACACTTGCATCTGGGGAAAGCCAGTTAATACTTATATTAGTTGGGTATGTTACAAATGATATCTTGCCCTGTTGGGTACATCATAATTCATACTGAACCAATCAGAGAGCAGCTTTAAAATGGTGATGACATCACAATAGCAATGAGCTGCACTAAAGTCAGCAGTTAAAATCAAAAAGAAACAGTAAATGTTCAAACATCAGACATCAAAGCTACAGCTTAAACTGAGGTTATACAAATCAAATATACAATGCTCTGACTCAAAATATAATTGATCATAACATGTGTTGGAGTAGGACTTTCATGAGTCACTTGTGGCTCCACTACTCATGAGTTCATGTCTTGCCCCCTCACGTGTGAAGATAAATTACATATTTTGAGTCATCTTATTGTATATCCCCTATAGTTCCATTGAAATTTAAAGGGTACGTCTTAAGATTTTTCTTTCCTGCTACACAAGGCAAGACTGCAGTACAATAGTTAAGCTACACAGAAAGCTAGAAAAGAGGTAAACAGAAAAAGACCTAACAGTCCATCTAGTCTGTCCCAAGATTCCCTACTTGGAGGCACTCTAGTCTGCAATCTCCCTCCCATTTTCCCATTTCCCTCCCTGATCTTTCTGTCTGATGAATCATTTTTACGCATCCCACTTCCTCTTAAACCCTACTATTGTCTTTGCCCCCACAACCTTGCCAGGAAGTTTGTTCCAGGCATCCACCACCCTTTCCATGAAACAGTATTTTCGAATCCCCTTTTCGCACCACCCCCCAACAATTAAGCACATGTCTCTGGTTGACAAGATATAAGGGAGAAGAAGCTCCTCCATGGGGCTTACTCTGGGTTTTGCGACACGAGTCACTAGGGGTCCGAAGATATGCTGTAAGTTATGTAAACAGCAAGAACAATAAATAACTTTTTGGTATGTACAAGATATTTGATACTAGAACTTCTGGATTACTAGCAAAAAAACATTATGGTATTGACTCAAAATGTAAAGACTTGAGGCCATATTTTCAACGGGATCTGTTTCACACCCAAATTCGTGTTGTGCCAGCATCCATATCCACCCAATAAGCTACTCCGCTGCTATTTTCAGAAGATGAATCCATTTGTGACAAAAAGTCACTATTGGCTGTAAAACAGAGTATGCAAATGTAATTTGCACCATTTTTTGCCACAGTTAAAAATTCAGACACAGTTAGATGATCCAATTGATGGTGTAACAAACTAGATGCATTTCCATTTTGAAAACAGTGGCAGAGTGATCTTGGATGGATACTTTTGAAAATCATGCCTTTGAATGACAAACACAAAAATACTACCAACAGCTTAACCTGATTCAATATGTCAGTTTGCATCAGTATCCCCCTGAGATGAGGCTGGAAACAGGCAAACTGTATAGCTCTCCCTTCCTCGGTCATCAAAAACTAAATAAATACTTTGTCACTTGGTGGACAACACTTCGTAACACATACACGTGATAAAAGTAAAATCAAGGAGGTATTAGCTGTAGCTTTAGCAACTTGCAGTTCTAAGGCATATGATTGCTGTGAAGGCAATATCTCCTACCTTCTGCACTGCTTCCTCTGTTTTCTCTGGATTATTCCGATAAGCCTGAGCAATGTCACTCATCGGTAGAGGCATGGATTTTAGAGTGTAGTTCCTAACCAAATTAACAAAAAAAAAATTCAACGTTTAAGACTCTGCAATGTTTAGGACTCTGTTTTTGTGCACTGTGTAGTACATAAGAAAAGAAATGAAAGTTATGTACTTACTGTAGCTGTTGATCTTCCAGAATGTTTTCATCACTGATTACCACTTATAGATCTGTCCCAGAGGCACTAGGACCCCATGGGAGCAAAGTCTTTGCCCAGGGGGCTGTGCCATAGCCACTGGGCATGGCACACTGTGCACCCCATGTGGTGCTGTGCACCAGCCAATAATTGTTGCCAGCTCCCTCAACAACCTCAGTTCTGTTCACCAGGAGAGAAACAAAGTGAGGAAGAAATAAAGAGAGGGCTAAGAAGTTCCCTAGCCCAAAGAGATAGGGAAAGGATATAGGAAATATAAATAAATAAACCAAAATAAAACCTGACTACCAAACTGCTTATATGATGTGATTATTATTTGTTCTCCTGTACCCCATTTTACCCAGGTCACACCTGGAAACGAGCCTCGGCTTAGTGTGCCTTTCCAGGTTATCAACTTTTAAATAAATATATAAATCTTTGAATAGTGAAAAAGTGGCACACTTACGTGGCACAAAGGAGTAGCTGGGTATGGAAATACTCAGCTGGAGTACTGTGTCCAGTTCTGGAGACCACATCTCTGGAAGGACATTGACAAAATAAGAGGCAGTCCAGAGAAGGGCAACGAAGATGGTACATGGACTACACCAGAAGCCCTATGAAGAAATATTTTAGGACCTTAATGTCTATTCACTGAAGGAAAGAAGGGAGAGGGGAAGATATAATATAGACTTTCAAGTACCTTAGAGGACTAAACAGGGTACAGATGGAAAGCATATTTCAGAGAAAACACTGCCCAAGAACAACGGAACATGATATGAGAGCTAAAGAATTGGAAAGGCTCAGGTGTAAAGTTAAGAAGTACTTTTTCACTGAAAGGGTGGTGGAGCCGTGGAACAGCCTTCTAGCAGAAGTGGTGGGTGCGAAAACAATATGGGGGTTCAAGAGTGCATGGGATATGACATAAGGGTACCCTGGAGATGTGCAGAACAGGACAGCCAGAGATCAAATAGGATCTGGGGCTGCAGCAGTGAGTAGGGAAATGGGCAGACTAGGTGGGCCATATGGTCCTTATCTGCCAACAGATTCTATGTTTCTATGAAGTAGAGCCTCACACCACTAGCCCGACAGCAGATGTATAATGATCTTAAAGGAACAGTCCTGAAGCATGTGGCTCTGGCAGAAAAGGTAAAAGAGGAATACCCAGAATCAGAACCCTCTTTCAATTAAGATGACACAACATGCCAAAATAGGAGTGGAATACATAGACTCCGGGAAAAACCAAACCCCATGCTACCAGATAGAGGACTGACTGAATAGATAGTTAAAATAAGATGATTTTGCCCCATCTGGGGAAAAGAAACTGGGATCTCAGGTGCCCGTGGAGTTGTAGAGCTGAACAGCCCAAAGGAGTTGAGATGTTTTCATCTCTCCAGGCACCCCTAAGGGAAGTGGGCTAACAGCCCAACTGGCATAACAGAGGAAAAAGGGAATACCAACCATAAAAGGATAGTCTAGCATAACCCGAAGAAAAAAAAAATCAGAGATCATGATCTGTTTCTCCTGCATACAAAGATTTACCTGTGTAAGTGCTAGTGTAACGGATCCAATCCAGTGCACAGCATTCTCCCATGGACTAGTGCAACTGCCAAGTGGAGATTAACTGGATAGTGTTACATGGCACAGATTGCATTTAGCAGCTAACAGTGCCATACCACAAGAAGGAGATATACGGGCAGGGAGAAAGAGGACAGGAAGGAAAAAAGGAAGAATGAAGCTACCTTGTCTCTTTTGTTTTGTGGCGGGGGAGGGGGGTATGTGAAAGAACATTGAAACCACTTTGAATTTGTTTTCCTTTGGTGTGAGTGGGAACCCAGTAATGGATCTCAAACCCTTTTTTTCTTAACAACTCCTCCACACGGAGTACAACTGGGGAGATGCCATGGCACCAGGTGGTGCCAGTCAGCACTACCAGCGTGAGCTGCCCATAGGCCCTAGCTCAGTTAGAATGGAAGATGGTGGGTGGGTGTGTTAATCAGTGGTGAAGATATTGTGGAAGATCAACAGTTATGGTAAGTACATCACTTTCATATCATCCAAAAATCAGTCTTCACTATTGATTCTCACTTATGGGTCCACGTACAGTACCAAGATTTCCCTTCTTTTTCGAGGGAAGGGCCGACTCACCCTCAGGATAAGATACTCTCAGCCCTCTGCATAGGGGAGAACTCCTAAGGGCAGGGGCTCCTTATAGGTTTGGGGAGACTTGAGACTGGTTAGGGCCAGGCAGACTCCCGTGGCACAGGAGAAGGAGGGTTCCCTGACAATTTCTGCCTGACCTTAGAGGAGAAGAAGTGAGCCCCTGGAGGTGCAAGTTAAACACATCACGCTGAGCAAAAAGTGCCAATTGGGAAAAGTGAAGCCACGCCATTCACCTTACGCAGATTGCAATTCCTGTCAGCAAGGAGGACACCTTGCTGGTATCATAAGATGCCCTCCACTGGTGGCAAGCTACCTCCCGGCCCAGGGCGGAAAGGTGAATGCCTGCCAGATTGTCTTGCTCTGCAGCAATGTAGCTAAGAGTCTGCATAGCTGCAGCCATAGGTGACAATTATAGGTGACCATATGTGCCTGGTATGCAGAAATGCACATTAGAACACATACCAAGGAAAAGGCTTTCCTGCCAAGGGTATCCTTGAGGAGAATCTGTCTCTGGAGGTTGGTCACATGTGAGGCATCATAGCCCTGAGGGGTCTGCAGTACTTCAAACCCCAAAGGTTTGGTACTTCACAGCAGAGCCTGAGGGTGTGTGATACCACGTGGACGGATCCCTGTGGATGGCTAGGTTGGAAAAGGGACACCTCCATACTCCCATGGATGCCTACTCAAAGGCTGTAGGCCATGTTGGAATTACAGAAGTATCAAGACTGAGAACTCCGAGGTCCCAATTGCAGCTTGTAAAAGCATGTAAGTCAACTGCCTAGAGCATCTCCACCAAGAACTGCTGGTACAAAGCATACTCAGCAGCTGAAGGAATATGGATAGATGATTCATTGTCCCATAAGGAGGACATCAGTGGAGACAAGATGCTGACTCCAGGAACTGTTGGTGCTGGGGAGAAGGGCCTGTACTGGGCTCTGTCAGACTCTGTATCAGCTCTCCGAGACACCAGTGAAATCCCAGTGTTACTCACACATTAGCAGCCCCTCTGGGCCTATGAATGAGGGCAATCTCTCCAGGAAATTGTGCAGCCATGTTAGAGGGGTTGAAACTCCTGATCCGAAGGCCTTGGCCTGGGCTGCATGAGGGCCTCAGTGGAAGGGAGGACATAGCACATTCATCTGAAGGTACTCTTCTACATCTGAGGTGTGACCTGATCGATGTACATGGAGGAACCCCGAGTGAAAAGCAGATCCATATGATCCCACAGGATAACCCGGTCTTCATCAGTGATGGTGATATCCAATGACTCTGGAGAAAATTCCATCTATGGACCGTCATCTGACCTTGAGTTGGTGCAGCCTCTGGCACTGGGTTCAGAATCAGCAGTAGCCTCAGAGACAGGGTTATCCCTGTCACCATGGCCAGGACTGCCCTTGACAGTTTGCTTGGTGCTGACTTGACTTCATGCCTGGAGCCATTGCCCTCTTCAGTGTCATGGGTGACACTGGAGTTAGAGATGACCTATGAGATTACATCACCATCAGCATCTCACTCAGAGCTGGACCCAGGATCAGAACTATTGTCATCACTGCTTCCATCCCCATTTCAGGGCTGACACCTTCCTCAGTGTTGCTACTGACACTATGGATGGTGTCAACATCGAACTGGCAACAGTGCAGACAACAACTTCCATGCTGGTCCCTCTCCTGACACTGCGAACAATGTCAGGAGTGGGCCTGGTGGCATCTCCGGTGCCACCTCTGGCATCCTCACCATGAACGGTGGCAACAGCAAGGGTGACTCCAGAGAATAACATCGAGGCATGCACCAGTGTACACTGAGTGTATAGCTGTGGCCTCACCACTGGAGACATCTGCTGCTGAGGGCAGGCACACTGTGAAGGGTTTGCAGTTGACCACCCGGAAGAAGTCAACTGGCCACCAGATCCATCCACTCAAGTCTATGACACAGTACAGTGAGGTCGAGAAGAACTCTGTACTTCCACAAAACCAGAGGGTCCAGAAAGAGGCCCAGGGGAAAGGCCTAGAAACCTGATCTTGGACATGTATGCATGCCTGGCCTGCCTCTGAAGGTGGGAATCGGGTGATGCCACCTCAGCATGTGGTTCGGCGGGTACAGCAGTCCATCGAGAAGCAGGCATTCCACGTATCCATGTCATGCTTCAGTCCAGGCAGGCCACGCAGAATGATGCCGATCCAGAATAGCCATCAGTTTCCCACAGAGGAGCGATGCAGAGCAGGTGGCTGCCGGACTTTCTTTGATGACTTGGCCCTTTTTATTAGAGTTTGGCATCATGGTAAAATAATAGACAGGTGACATCACAAATAAAAAATTATGACGACAGAGTAAAATGAGTGGCGATGAAGCAAACTGAGACACTGCACTCCCATGGTGCGTGCTCGATGGCGGGAAGAACAGAACTTAGGCTGGCGAGGGCTGGCAACAGTTATAGGCTGGCACATGGCACCATGTGAGGGTGCACAGACACCATGCCCTATAGCCATGGCTGGCCCCCTGGCAAAAGCTATGCTCCCATATGGTCCTAGTGACACCATCCCAGACCCATAAGTGGGAATCAATGGTGAAGACTGATTTTTAGTAGATCGATATTGACCCAAAGGAAGACAGTTTGGCCTACTGGTTAGAGCACAGACCTATGAGCCTGGCGTCCCTATTTTGTATCCCTCCACTAACTGTTACTCACTGTATGACCCTTAGCAAGTTACTTATCCTCCCTGTGCTTAACCCCTCAGTAATCACTCTCTCTTTTTCTCTCTGATCTATAGTATTTCTGTACTGTGAACCTCCCCATGTGCTGAAATTGGTGGATCATTTCTCTCCCCTCTCTCTCCACTGGACTGTAAAGTGATTTAGATACAAGGGGCCATTTACACAGAGTGCTCAGGTTGCTACGGTGCAAGAGTGGCCATGTGGACACCTACCAAATTATGATAAGTTTCTCGCTGAGCCTCTGCAGGAGCCGCATCAATCTTCGGCACATGCTGCGAAGCGAGCGGTATAAGCAGCCATGAGGATAGGCTGCACCGCCCACTCCGACATGTGCAGGGATACTCCCAGTATCTTGCAATGCCTTTCAGTACTCTCGGCCCCTCTCAACACATACCATCAGTACTAAGAGGGACCATGGAAGGCAACAAGCTCTCACCTCCTGAGGTCTGGGCAGCACAGATCGCACTGCAGGAATAAATAAGGCAAGCAGCAAACATGGTAACAGTTTGTATAGAGGTACTATATAAAACAAAATAGCTTTCCTTTCTTTAAAAGTCACATTAGCCTTGTTCAATCTGTTCATGACTAATAATACCCCAGGACCATCATGGAGGAAATGCTGCATCTCATGAATCTATTTTAAAAAGAAAAACTTTAAATACACTTGAAAAAAAATCCTACAGATTTATTATCCTGCAAAGTCTTTTCTTGTATTAAATACACCAGGTTACAATTTCAGGGACAAATGCATATTTTGGAAAAGCTGTCACTAATAGTGAGTTTTTAAAAAAACTATGTTTAAGATCATGTTAGAGTTTGCAGACAAAGCGTAAAGCATCAGGAAATCCAAATATAGGATTCTCGTTTAAATAACCCCAACTACAACTCTTCTGTCAAATCCTACAGGTAGGGTTGTTTCATATAACTAGTGTGTTACCAACAAAGTACAAAACCTTATTACC
The DNA here is from genome assembly GCA_016271365.2 of Neoceratodus forsteri. NCBI lineage: Eukaryota > Metazoa > Chordata > Ceratodontiformes > Ceratodontidae > Neoceratodus > Neoceratodus forsteri. The sequence continues at coordinate 1,232,593,933 of CM028130.1, forward strand.
TTGCTTTGAGAGAATAGGCACCGTTACAGTTCTCGACTCAAAAACCCTAACTTTGCATTTCCAGACTTTTTGTACTTTGTGAACTCTAACAATGGCCACTGTGCACTAATGGGCAGAGTGGCTATGTGCCATGTAACTTGGGGGCATAGCCACCCCACACCCATTGCGCCCCCTCCACGTGGGATACATCACAGGGGGCGCGCAGCAGATACGTGCCCGCTTCCCTGTCCGCGTGAAGAATAATGCGCCAGGGGTGGGCCGGCACTACGCACCATGCACTAAGGCGCACAGTGCTGGCCATGGGGATGCATAGGGGGTGCAGGGTACACAGGGAGAACCCTGCTGTAAACCCCCTTTGTGACCCGCGCACACCCCGGGACACAATACAGGACAGGGCAAACATCCCACCGACCCTCCGGGGCCACAGCAAATGGCCGCCCAGTGCCACCCACCTGCCCCAGTACATGGCGGTCTGTGCAGCACCACCTCCCACAAATCCAAACCCCTCACAGGGGCACCGGCACATGGATGCTGCCCCCCCCAACGGCACTGCAAGTCCACCCCCTGCTACCGGCAGTACTGTTTCTCCCCCCTGCCACCCGACATACCCATATCTCTGCACCACTTTGGTTCCATTAGAGTGCCGATGGCATTGCCCTCCTCCTTTCCGTCACAGCCGCTGGTGCACACCTGGACAGGTGCAGAGGTCCGTGGGCAGGATGTGCACCTCAGACACGTACTTCCCACCCCTATGTGCATAGGGGCCATCATCACTTAACATTATCTTAGGGTGTGAGGTGGTACAAGACTAGGGACACAGTGGAAAGGTGGAGTTATTTCGTTGGCATATATTGAGGGGTGAAGAGGATGCAGCATGAAGAAAGGAATAGAATTTAATTTATTACAAGGGGTCACATTGGGTGTAGTAGAGTGCAGGAATGAGAGTGTAGTGGATATGGTGGGGTCAGTACTGTTAGGTCAAGGCCACTGGTGTCAGAAGGGGGCAGTAGTGAGTAATCAGAGACCCTGTAGGAAGGGAGAAAGGTATATGTATTTATTATAGGGGTCTGGCGTCTAGTGTGAGAGAACAAGAAGGGACTGGAAGCTGTTTAGAAGTGGAGTAGGCATTATCTTTTTTGGAATGAGGAACTATTCACTGACACCAGGGATAGGCTCGCAGCGCTTGTGTGTGTGTGTGTGTGTGAGTGTGTGTGTGTGTGTTTGTGTGTATGTTTCTGTCTGTGTCTGTGTCTGTGTTAGTACTGCTTGGATAGTATCCTACCAAGTTGAATACCATTGGACACCATCACTTTGGACTGATTTCAGATAGCCTCAGATGGTATTATGAATCTGATGATGCCAGCGGATCCAACCACAATTCGATGGATCTGGTCATTAGATCCAGCTATCTGAAGTTAGATGCAACGGATTCAAGAGCAGATACCAGGATCCACACCTGGATACACAACAACCTGACTCTTTACCCGAAATGTGACTTTCATTAAATAACTCCGATCCGGAGGTTGATATCAGCACTAGCTGATGGAGTGTGGTCGTATCCACAAAAGCACTATCAGAGCATCACTAGTGAGTGAGTGAGTGTGTGTGTGTGTGTGTGTGTGCATACGCGTGAGTGTGTGCATGCGTGTATGTCCATGTCCCCAAAAAAGAGAATAAATTATTACAGTTTAATAACATTCCAAAGGTTTTATAATCCCATAGTACAATCCTCCTTCATGTCTGAGTTTTCTGAAAACTCAAATCTATACATACCAGATCTGTTCATACAAATTTTTACACCTTCTTTTCTAAAAACATCCTTAGGACAGATATTTTTCTTGTTTCGTGTCATTAAGTTATGGAATATTTTGCCTGACTCTTTGCTATCTCTTAGGTTCATGTTTGTTTTAAGAAACAGCTAAAACAACATTGTATGATGAATCTTTCATGATGTCTGTGTAGAAATACTGATGTTCTGTGAAGTTTATTTAGTTTTATTTTCTGTTCTTTCTCTGATGCTCCTTGAAATGGCATTTGATTCTCTTGCGGTTACCCGATCAACAGATTTTTAAATAAAAAAAATAAACTAAATTTATTTATTTGCTTTGGTTAACCAGGTAAGCACGCTAGACAACCAAGTGCCTATTTTCAGGTGCGACCCGGGAGAGTTACAGAGCATACAGGTAACAAGATACACATTAAGGAAATAGAATACAATGTAAAAAAATTACAGTCAGGAGCCGCAGGCTCTACATAGGTGAGAGGTACAGATCAGACTCAAGTGAGGCTAGGCAGGCAGACAAGTTATAGTATACAACACTACGTAGGGGGTCAGGTATTCTAATATGTCTATAGACTGAACACAACTCAATGGTAGTACATGATAATACAAAGACAGGGAGAAAAAGAAAATGACAATATATAATAAGCTAAAATAAGGGGGGCAGTGAGAACTATACTGGTGGAGGGATAGATATATTGTAGCAGCTCTCCCTCCAGGGGCAGGAGGGGTAGAGGGTATGCCTGGCCTAGGCAGAGCATAGGCAGGCTGCAGAAGTCTTGAGAAAGCACCAGAGGGATGCTTTTAAGCAGTGGTGGAGGGCAGGCACGCACTAGTAAGGGAAGGAGTTCCACATTTTAGGCGTGGACCAAGAAGGCTCGGTCACCAGTGAGGGTGCATGTCCTTGGAACAAGTCGGGCCTGAGAAGCACAGGATCTGAGAGATGGTAGGTTGGGGTGGGGATTAGGAGAGGGCAAGTACCGATGGGGTGGCAGTCCAGACTATGTTGTCAACAAAGTTGCTTAGGACCTAATGTACTGGGTGATTTTCAGGGGGACTACTCCAGACGTGAGTAAAGCTCACATCGATGCATTAGGCGGGGGGCAGAGAGAGTGAAGCAGCATATGTTGTTGCATGCACTGTCCCATTTTGTGAGATGAGCTTTGGAGACCGAGGCAAAGGCAACGAGCCCATAGCATAGTGTAGGGAGGAGCATCCCCCTAGCTATGGCTAGCCGGGCGGCAGGGGTGAGGCAGTCCTTGGCTCTGTAGGCAAGGCCAAGCTTACCATTAGAGGCATTACACATGTTCCTGATGTGTGTAGTGAGATTGAGTTGGGGATCAAGAGTGACCCCAAGATATTTGTCTGAGTCTGAGACTGGCAGTAAGTCACCATTTGCCCCATGGATTTCTAGGGGAGCAGGGCAGGAAGAGGTGCAAGTCCCCGACCCGAATAGCGTGGCATGGGTCTTCTTTAAGTTGACGATGAGCTTATGGCCTTAAGCCAATTTTGAATATGTTTGAAGTCGGTGTTTAGTGTCGAGAGTTGATGGTGTTGATATTGGGGAACTGGCCAGGACTACAAGGTCGTCGCGTATAAGATTAGAACACCATGGGTATTTGCAGAGGGCAATCCATTGATGTACAGAGAGAACAGTAGGGGACCCAGGATGGATCCCTGTGGGACCCCACAGTTAACTGGCGATAAGAATGAGTTGGTGCGGTTGTAGCAGGTAGCAAGGTAGTTTGAGAACCATTTGAGGGCACGGTAAGAGAGACCGAGGGAGTGCAACGTGGTGCGGAGGAGGGAGTGATCCACCTGGTCGAAGGCCTTGGAAAGATCGACGAAGATGGCCCACGTCAGGAAACCTAGATCAGTAGCGGATCTGATCTCGGAGGTGACCACAGCAAGCACCGTCGATGTGCTGTGCCCTTTTCTAAAGCCGTGTTGGGCCAGGGAGAGAACAGTGTATCCCTCGAGGTAGTGGGAAAGTTGGGAAGAAACTGCCTTTTCGAGGAACTTGCTGGTGGCTGACAGTATAGCAATGGGGCGATAGTTGCTAATGTCTTTGGGGTCACCTTGCTTGTGGACGGGGACCACCTTGGCTATCTTCCATACCTCCAGGATGGTTTCCGAAATGAGAGAGGAGTTAAAGATGTGCACAACCGGTCTAGCAAGGAGGGGATCTCTGAGGCTAAGGAGCTTGGGTTCAAGGCAGTCATAACTAGCCTCCATGTGGTGGGAGAGCCCTGCCAGGAGCTCCTGGGTCTGGCCAACTGTGATCCTCTTGAGGTAGAAGGGTGGACGCGAGGGGTTGCCTCCGTGGCGGTTCAGGGGCAGGGAGACAGGTGGGAGGGGGACTGGCAGATCGGAAAAGGCGATTGAAGGCAGAGGCGATAGTATGGGGTTAGTTGCAGTGAGCCTCCCAACATACATATTGGGGGTTGTTCTGGTATGGACCCACCAACCAGGTTTCTGACATTTTTCCAGAATCTGTGGGGGTTGTTTGCTGAGGTGAATAGGGCAGACTTGCAATACTCACTTTTGGTGGTATGTATTGCACGCTTGCATATGTTTCTGAGTTGCCGATACTCAACGAGGTCATGGTCATTTTGAGAAATTTTGAATTTTACCCAGCATTTTGTTCCAATAAAATTAGGACTGCTGCCCACACTTCATACATAGTACCCAACATATTTACAAATATTTGTTAATTAGTTTCTTTAATGTGCCATTTGCTTCTGTAAGAACAGGGTCATAGGAAAATAGAAACATAGACAATGACGGCAGAAAAAGGCCAAAGGTCCATCTAGTCTGCTCAAGTTCCCTAGTTTGCCCTAGGACCTACTAATCCTCCAGGGTGCTGGCCTTCCCATCCTCACCCCTATTCTCCTCCCCATATCTGACACCCCAAACTACCACAATACCCTTCATTCTGTCCCACCTATGAGTAAAACCTCTAATGGTTTTCACATCTTACTATTTCTGCCAGTAGCCTGTTCCATGACTCCATCACACTTTCTGTAAAACAATATCTCATGCCCCTACTGAAATTCCTTCTGTTAGTTTTCATTTGTGACTACGTGACCGCAAGTCAGTATTCAAATTAAATAACTCCCCAGTTCACCATGTTAATTCCTTTTATGAATTTAAAGTCTCTGTCATGTCTCCCCAATCCTTGGGTTTCCAGCAAGTAGCATTAGTGCCTTGAGCCCTCTTCTAGGACCTGCCCTGCTGGTCCTTGATCGTTTTTGTTACCTGGCACTGCACTGTCTCCAGCCTATCTTTTATCCTTCCCTGCAGCATGGATTCCTGAACTGGGTACTGTACTCCAGGTGTGGCCTCACCAAGGATCTGCACAGAGGAGTATTTCTTCTATTTTTCTACATTACCACTCCCTAATACAACCAAGCAGCCTGCTTGCTTTGCTATATGCCTTGTTGCACTGAATTGATTCCTTTAGGGAGTCACGATAACTCCAAGGTCACATTCTTCATTCCTGTAACTAAGTCTCACCCCTCTCATCCAGTACTCCTTCCTAGGATTCCTTTTCCCCAGGTGCATCATCTTATACTTCCTGGCATTGAATTTCAACTGCCAAACCCTTGACCACCCCTCCAGCTTTTACAAGTCCCTCTGCATTTCCTTTATTCCCTCATTACTATCTACCCTTCTGCAGACTTAATGTCATCTGTGAAGAGGCACAGCCTGCCCTGGATCCCCTCACCAGTGTCACTGATGCACATGTTGAAGAGAACTGGCCCCAGGACAGATCCCTGTGGAACACTGCTCGTGACCTCCCTCTCTTCTGATTTAACGCCATTGACCACTGCCCTCTGCTGCCTCCCCTTTAGCCAGTTTCCTACACAGTTTACTATGACCTTAGCTGCCCCTAGAGCCTCCATTTACTTCAGCGCACATCTGTGAGGCACCAAGTTCAAAGCCCTTCTGAAATCAAAGTAGAGCAAATCCACGTCGGGGCCCCTATCTAATTCTCTCATTACCTAGTCAAAGAAATCTATCAGGTTAGTCTGACAAGACCTCCCTTCTAGAAATCTGTGCTGGGTCCGAAGTGATTTTGTAAAGCTTCTGGCAGTGTATTTACAACTTGTTTAAAAAAATTAGGGTGCAGACTTGGGGATAACACAGAACTGCTGTCATTTGCACAGTTTATTTATTTGAAATTTGCATCATACAGATGACAGGATGATCCCATGAGATACTGTATGTTATCTTTTTTGTAATATATGGATAAGCCTCAATAATGATATACTAAATTATACAAAAGTTTCCCAGTAATACATCACTACTCTCAATGATAGTATCCTGAAAAGTGATAATACTATTGTTTTTGCTGATAATACTACAGTTCAAAGGTCATCGCCAACTGTAGTATTATCAATGGATCCATAATTTAAAAAAAATAACAGAAAGATAAGAGTTTTACGAGGCAGTAATACCATCTGAGGTTTTGGGACTTTAGGACCTCTCGAGTTTCACTCTCGAGGTTCCATGTCCCCAAAACCTCTTGATGGTATTACTGCCTTGTAATAAACACTTCTCTATCTGTTATTCTATTTATAATTACTATAATTATTATAACTATATTTAATACCTTGATTTTAAACAGTCAGGTGTGGAATATCACATGCCTCCAGCCATGTGTATTATCACTTATGTGTTGTGACATTTTTGCAGAAAAACGTATTGTTTTAAAATGTCAAGCTAACCAAACAGCATAATCCTCAAATTAGTAAAGGGTTTCCACTTTAAATGACTTTTGTTGACAGCTTTTATTTTCTAGATCCTTACTATTTTCCACCTCAATCTACTCGTAAATAATGTAAGTCAGTTATTTCAGTGAAAGAGAAAATGTTTGGCATTTTACCCATGTTGTCACAGACAAGAAATTATAAACAAAAAAAAATGGGAAAAGTTGTACAATGAGTATTTTTTATACATCCTCAGTGTGTGAAGCCTTGATAAACCCAAGCATCTCTCTTGAAGTATATAGACATTATACACCTTGAGAGTGTAAAAAAAACCTCATAATACACTCCTTTCCATACATTATTCTCTATACTTTCTATACCCTTTCCTCCCTCTTATCTTTTCCGTGCCTCTCCTGCCCCCTTGCAGGGTTCCCTGAATGCTGAAGGGGTCCCTAGGGCTTGGCTCTCCTTTCTCCCCTCCCTACTCCTTGCTTAACCTTTCCTCTTCCCCTTCTTGCCTCCCCAGCCCCCCCTTACAGGGTTCTTCAGCACCCTGAAGGGTGCCCTCAGGCATGGCTCTCCTTCCACTCCTCCCACTCTTCTTACCCCCTTACCCCTTGTCTCCCCTAGCACTTGTTACCTTCCTGCACCCCCTTTTTTTTTTGTCTTCCACTCCGCTTTCCCTTAACTCTCTCCCAGCCTTGCCTGCCCCTTGCAGGGTTCTCCACATCCTGGAGGTGCCACAGGGTTCAGCTACCCCTTTCCTCCTCCCTGCATCCTGACAGGGCCCTCTTTCCCCTCATCTCTCTTAGCCTTCCCTACTGCTTGTAGGGTTCACAGCATCCTGGAGGGGTCCCAGGGTTTGGCTCCCCCCTCCCTCATCCCTGCATCCTGACTGGGCCCCCTCCTTCTCTTCCAGCCCTCTCTTCCCCTTGCAGGGCTCTTAACATCCTGAAGGGCTCCTAGCATTCGGCTCACCCATCCCTCCTCCCTGTATCTTGACTGGGCCTCTGAGCTCATCTTTCCTACTCCCCTCTTCTCCCCATCTCGCCCATTGCACTTGTGTACCTTTCCTGCTTAATCCCTTCTCCTTTGGGCTCGCTCCAATTCCTCTGCCTTGTCTAGCGGGCCCTACCCTATGCTGAGTTCTAAACAACCTGTTGGGTCTCTGTGTCTGGCTTTCACTCCCATTCGCACATCTCACTGCCCCTTGTACTTTCTTTGCACTTGAAACCTAAGCGACCAACTCCCCCCACCCCACGGTACGTAATACTCCAGGTATATCGCTTACTCTTGTTGTTTACCCAAGCACCTTTATGTTCCACCGCCTCTGTATTTTCACCTGTTTGTTCATACCATAGTAATCCCTACTGTTATAGTCATTTAGTATGTGTTCGTGCCTGGCATGTCGTTTTGTTCCCCTTCCAATACTCATAATTGCCTAATGTAAATTGCCAATCTGTATGTTCTTTGTAATGGACCTGATTGTCTTATGTACCGTGGTTGTATTTCAGTTTACCAACTGTATGTTCACTGATTATAACTGAAGTCTTATTGTACCTTGTATGTAATTCTGTTCATACCCTGTACCTTCCCCCCAAGATCGCACCGGGAGACGAGCAACTTGTTGCTCAGTGTGCTTTCCTGGTGAAACATTTCAAAAAATAAACATACTTGTAAGGGAGTCCCTTGATATAATTATGGTACAAAAATGCTCATGCTGCACTGTAATGCAGTGAGGAACCGTGTAACAGCCAGGTCAGGGCGGTGAACATTTATGCACGTGGAAGCTACAGAGAAGATTCATGATTATATTTCCCATTTCCCTTCTCCCCCAGCTTGACCTGGAAACGAGCCTCAGCTCAGTGTGCCTCTCCCGGTCGCTGACTTTGGTGGGGATGGAGGTTGTTGTTTCATGCTAGTGCTCTGCCATTTGGTGAGCCTAAGAGGAGAAAGGGTGGTGAACTCCTGGGGGGAGGATGGAGGTATGAGTATAGATGGTGGGCAGTATTACCTGGACAGCTACAATGGTCTGTGAGCTTACCCCAGCAACAGCTTCTTGGAAGGGAAAGGTCAGTCATTTGTTGGAGGGCAGTTGGTGGTTTGTTCCATTCAGCTGGACCGAGAAGGAGGACTCTAGTTTGCTTCAGTTCTTCTTCGTGGCACTAACCAGTAAGATCAGGTGCCTCCTTGATCTCAGGGAATAAAGGGTGGGCGGAGCAAAAAAGAATTTGAGCTAGGTGGGGACCAGGGTGTGGATGTACATATGGAGAAGTGTATATAAGTGGAAGCCCTTACAGGCAGTTAGAGAAGTAGTCTGTATTTATTTATTTTAAAATTTGATGACTGGGAAAGGCACACTGAGCCAAGGCTCATTTCCAGGTGTGACCTGGGTACGGTTTGCACAGACAGTTACTATAGATTGAGTAAAAAAACAGACAGTTGGCACAACATTTTTACAAAGCAGTTACAATACATTGTTCAGCAGTGAGATAGCTAAAATTTCACATGCAGTTGGAGAAGGGAGATGAAGTCAGCTAGGGCTAGGCAGCTGGCGTAGGTGAGTGGGGACTGTGTGGTGCATTGGCTGCGTGCTGTGACCATTTGAGCATTTACAGCAGTGCAAAGAGGGTTGGAGCCTGAGGAGCTGAGTAAAGGCCGAACAAGAAGGGGCCAGGTGAAGGTTAGGGAGGAGGTTATTCCAGAGAAGGGGGAGGCGCTACGAGAAAGCAGATTGGCCGGTAAGAGAGCAAGGGCAGGGGAGGTGGAAAATGCGGGGGTCCCTGCGGCAGAGAGGGTAGCTTAAGGAGGTGGTTGGGGTGAGGCAGGAGGTGAGGTGGGGGGAAGGGCCCATACCAGAATTTAGCTAGGAAAGAGGCGCCGTGGATGGTTCACCTGTGGCAGAGTGGAGCAAGGGAGAGAGGAGCGTAGAGCAGGCAGTGGTGAGTAAGTGGGGGTGAGACGGTGGTGAAGTGGCAGAAGGAGTTGAGAAGGATGTCAAGTCTGGAGACAGAGGAGGATGGGGCCATACCATAGACTATGTCAGCATAGTCTATTACAGGTAAGATAGTTCTACATACAAGCTCGCACCAGGTGGGGATTAGTAGGCTCGATTTGTGGCGATAGAGAATGGTGAGTTTAGGCTGGAGTTTGGTGCAGAGCGCCTCGATGTGAGTGGAGAAGTTGAGGTGGCTTTCCAGCCAAACTCCCAGGTATTTGAAAGCTGAGACTAGCTCCAGAGGAGAGTCATCCTTGGTGGTGATGACAGGGGGGGCCGGAAAGGTGGCCAGTTTCTGTCCGGAACTGGAAACCATTGTGACCATTTTTTTTGTATTAAGTGTGAGCAGCTTTTCTTGGAACCAGGATTGGACTCTTTCGAAATCATTTTGTAGAGTGGGGAGTACACTGTCATAGGTGGGGCCCAAGGCAAAGATGACAGTGTCACCTGCGTAAAGATGCATGTTTGAGGTGAGGCAGGAAGAGGGAAGGTCATTTATGAAAAGAGAGAGAAGAGGAGGGGGCCAAGAATAGAGCCTTGGGGGATGCCAGATACAATGTGAAGAGGAGAGGAGAGAGTGTTGCCTACTTGAACTGATTGTTGCCTGTTGTGGAGGTACTAGTGGAACCAGGAGATGGCAGGTTGGGCGATGCCGAAAGAGCTAAGTTTGCTGAGTAGTAGCAGGTGGGAGATAGAGTCGAACGCTTTAGCCAGGTCTATGAATATGGCAACTATGACTAGGCTATGGTCCATGGTTGTGAGAATGGAATCGGTTACGCTTAGAAGGGTGCTGATGGTGGAGTGATGTTTTTGGAAGCCAGACTGGACTGGTGAAGGGTGATTGTTGGAAGAGAGAAAGTTTGACAGTCTGGACAGTATGAGGAATTCCTGGACTTTGGCAAGGGAGTGGAGGGAGCAAGATGAAGCTTAGTTTCCTGGTAGGGAGGATCACGCCTTTGTGAAGAAGATGACTTTGGACGTTTCCAGGCTTTAGGACAGTAGCTGTGGTTAGGGACAGATTTAGAATGTGAGTCAGGAGGGCAACAATGGCTGCAGCAGATGCGGAGCATTTTGGGGTGGATTCCGTCCGGGCTGGATTTGGACGGGTTAAGAGCGTAGAGTGCATTGTATACCTCCAGAGGTGTGATGGGTGGAAAGGGGAAACTGAGGTCAGGGGAGGATGGGTTACCCAGGTTGGAGGAAGAAGGGGTGGAGCTGAGTAGGGCACAGGAGATAAAAAACTTGCTGAATAGCTCAGTCATGGAGGCAGGATCCAAGATGGAATTTCCCATCTATTGTGAGAGTTGGGCAAGTCTGTTTAGTGGGAGGGGGTTAAGGAGGGAGTTTATCAACTTCCAGAAAGATGCGTGGAGGTTCTGGGTTTGAGTGAATTGCTTTTTAAAATAGGAGGATTTTGATTGCCGGGTGGCCTTAATGCATTTATTTCTGAGGTACTTGTAAGATTGAAGATCGCTTGCTGTGTGGGAGGCTTTGTAGAGTCGCCAAGCTTTGTCCCTGGAGCAACACAAGGTGATAGGGTTAGCTGTGATCCAGGGGTGGTGGAGGCGTTTTACCCTTACTTTTCTTAGGAAAGCTTGCATGTCCCAGATACTCTGGAAAAATACTGCAGAACTGAGATAGGCAGCAGCCCACGCCAACGCTGGACAGCACAGGTAGCCAGTCTGTGTTAGCAAGGTCATGGAGTAAGGCAGGGACGTTGAGGCTGTGTAGGGAGCGGGACCATAGGAATTTAGGAAAGGAGAGTGGTGAATGGATTTTATGGATGCAACAGGTGATACTGTGGACACTGAAGGAGTCGGAGAAAATACCTGAGGTCCATGTAACATTGCTCAGTATCTTATCTCTGCCCCCCTAATAAACACACGCTAATTCAAATGCTGTAAACTTGCTATTCCATTATTGATCTGTAGTGCAGTGAGACTTGCAGCTTGTGCCCAGTTGAATGAACAGCCAGATTTTTCGAGTCACACAGCACCTAGTACTGTATTTCCAGAGGATTAAAATATCATCACTGCTAGTTTGCAATACTATTTCTCACCTAAACTTAGTGAATACATAATATTAATATTATGAGTTGTTATTTTTAAACATCAGTAGAACTAAATTAAAACAGAGGCTGAAGTAATTGTGTGTTTGGGGGGGGGGGTGAGTGGCAATATCAGCTGTATGCTATGACCAGTTTGTCCAGTCAGGACTGTATAAAGTGTATAAAGAGTTTCCATTATCCCAGTTCAGTCAGAGTGGAAGCCAAGAGGTACTAGGATAGAGATATTGTCCCTTCTGACCCGTCAGACTAAAATATGGAGTTGCAAGCAGATGAACGTAATATTCCACAGCAGTCCTTTCTGAATGTGGCAGCATAAGCATGCGTCATTGTCCCCTCCTGCACTGTGCTTGTCCTTTAATGTCTGCAGGGCATTCTTGAAATTATACTACACGCTGAAAGGAGTGCCATGAGAGAGAGCTATGAATATGATGGTGTTTACTGTATTTTCTCCCATCGACCTTCAGGAGGGACAGTTTAATGGAAGGCTGACTGGAGGGCAGCACGGAAGGATGGCAGTCTTCAGTGCTGACACTGTGCTCTGGCAAAATTCCACTTTAGAAGGAAGAAAGAAAGGAGTTCAGCAGTTTTCTGAAGGAGAACATTTGACTTTAATAATGTGGATATTTTCGTATATATGAGTTGGCAAGAGTCTGGGGGATTGCATCCTGCTGAAAAGCTAGTGCTTAGACAATCTGGTCTAACTGTATTACATTTCCTGAGCTGGTACTGAACAGTTTTTAGATCAAAGCTTGCAGCAGTATTGTGGCAAACTACACAGAGCAAAGAAATGATGGTGAAAGAGGGCAGTAGGAGCAGTGCCCACATTTACATTGTGGGAAGGGCTAAGCAGTAAGCAGGGGTATATCAGAGCTGTGCACCTATGTTTACATATTTTATTTATTTATTTCAGTTTTGAATTACAACCTTTGAGCCGGAGGCTCTTTTACAGAGGTCCAACTCAAGTGGGTGCAAACAAGCAAACAGGACAATACATAATAATCCATAACTAATTGGCTAGTGAGGCAAGTAAGGAGGTCCAGAGAGCAAAGGCACAGAAGGGTTGCAGATCGTTGAGGAATTAAGAAAGGGAGAAGGCTTTATTTCGCTATATAAGTGAAAAAAGGGACAAGAAGGAAGGGATTGTTAGGCTTAAGAAAGGAGTGGAGTGGGTGGAGGATAATGGGGGAAAAGCAGAGATACTAAATGAATACTTCTGTTCCATCTTCACCAGGGAGAAGGATGGACCAGTGCCTTCAGGAGGGAAAAGAGGAGCAGGGAGGGAGGGGAACACAGATGTAGTGATAGAGGAGAATACAGTGAGGGAGGAGCTGCTGGCATTGAAGGTGGACAAATCACTAGGCTCGGACAGAGTATATCTAAGGGTACTAAAGGAACTGGCTGAGGAGCTGGCAGGGCCACTGGCAGACCTATTTAATAGTTCACTAGAGTCAGGAGTGGTTCCGCAGGACTGGAGAATGGCACATGTAGTGCCCCTCCACAAAAGCTGCCATAAGGATGACCCAGAGAATTACAGACCAGTCAGTCTGACCTCCATTGTGGGCAAGCTCATGGAGACCATACTAAAGGAAAGGTTGGTGGAATATCTGGAGGAGCATGGTCTCAGGATGTGAGCAGCATGGGTTCATGGGGGGTATTGTGACAAATTAATAAGGATTGATTATCTGACTGTCACTAAGACAGTAGACAGGAGCCAAGCGGTAGACATCTTCTATCTTGATTTCAGCAAGGCCTTTGACTCTGTGCCCCACAAAAGGTTGATCAGGAAGTTGGTGGATCTTGGGGTTGGGAAAAAGATGGCCAGATGGGTGGAAAATTGGCTGAGGGGCAGAACCCGGAGGGTGGTTGTGGGGGGAGAGTTATCTAGTACCAGAGACATGACCAGTGGGTCCTACAGGGCTCTGTGCTGGAGCTGGCTTTGTTCAATGTCTTCATCAATGACACTGGGGATGGCATTAATGGCAAATGTGCCTCTTCGCAGATGACACCAAGCTCTGCAGGAGTGACACAACTGAAGGGATATAAGACATACAGGAAGATCTGAAATTGCTGGGAGATGGTCCAGGATCTGGCAGCTTGGCTTCAATGCTAAGAAATGCAAAGGTATGCATATTGGAGCCAAGAATCCCAAGACAGAGTAATACCTAGGTGGAGTCTGAGTATCTACATCAGAGGAGGAGAAGGACCTGGGAGTGATGATCACTAGTTACCTGAATCACTCCAGGCAGTGCAAGAAAGCAGCAGCAAAGGCAAACAAGATGCTGGGATGCATATCTAGGGGGATCAGTAGTAGGAGAGAGGAGGTTATATTGCCCTCGTACAGGTCACTGGTAAGGCCGCATCTAGAGTATGAAGTTCAGTACTGGTGCCCACACCTCAAAAAGGACATTAACCTGCTGGAGAAGGTTCAGAGGAGGGCTACAAAGATGATAGTGGGTCAGCAGCGTAAGGCATACAAGGAGAGGTTGAGAGCACTGAACATGCACACCCAGGAAGACAGGAGAGAGAGAGAGAGAGAGAGGGGGGAGAGAGGGAACATGACTGGGACCTTCAAGTACTTGAAAGAGATAAATCACTCAATCAATCAATACTGTATTTAACCAGGCATGTCATCATTGAGCAAGTTCATTTGCAAGGTGGTCCTGGGTAGTGGAGACAATACAAAAAAGTTTAAACAACAGAATACAGGACAATACAAAAAAGTTACAGAAATATTGTACAGTCATAGGTATTTACAGGTTGAACATTTGGCCAAGTAAAGATAAATTAGAGAGTTGGCATTCATGTAGCTACATATGTAAACAACAATGGTGAGTACAGTGGTGCACAAGTGGTACATAGATAAATGAGCATGGGAGGTAAGTTCTAGGTAGTCTGGGGTGGAGCAAGCAGAGATAGGGAGACAGGAGGAAAGGAGCTAGAGAGGGGTGGAGATGTAGGTGGGAGGTGAGAAGGGTAGAATGGCAGATGGGGAGGGAAGGGACGGGAGTAGCAGGGGATGAAGAGGCAGAGTGTGGCGGGAGGGTATAAGGGAGAAGAGAAGAAAAGAAGAGGAGAGGTGAAACAAAGCATGAAGCCCAGCACAGCAGTCACACTGCAGAGGTCAATGAGGTGTAGGCGGGTTTACGCTGGGGGAGGTGGTTTGCAGCAGGGAGGCCCTAATGTGAAAAGCATACTTGAGCCTGGTTTGTATGACAGAAGGAAATGAGAGATGTCGGTTTGAGTAAGTGTGTAGGGTGCCTCTGAGGTCAGGAATGATCACCTGAAGCAGCACAAATATCCTTCAGGTATAGAGAAACATAGAAACATAGACTTTGACAGCCAATGTTTTACCCAGGCTACCACTCTGGGACCTACTCCCAGGCTGGTTAATTGACTATTAATCTTTGTGTGGAACTGTGTCAAATGCCTTGCTAAAGTCTAGGTAGGCCATGTCCACAGCCCCTCCCTGGTCTACTACTTTGTCACCCAGTCAAGAAATCTATTAGATTCATCTGACATGACCTTCCTGCTGTGAACCCATGCTGCCTTGGGTCCAATGCCCCCACTGGCGTCACTGGTACTCAACAATTCTTTCCTTCAGTGACTCCATCACTTTCCCTACCACAGAGGTCAAACTGACAGGTCTGTAGTTTCTGCCTCTGTCTTGGTTCCACTTTTGTGAAGGGGAATCACATCTGCCTTCCTCCAGTCCTCAGGTACCACACCATCCTCCCATGATTTGTTAAAAAGGGTAGTCAGTGGTTTCACTAGTTCCCCCTTAATTTTTTAGAATTCAGGGGTGAATTCCATCAGGCCCCATTGCTTTGTCCACCTTCAGTTTTAGGAGTTCTTACAGAACCCTTTCTTCTGTAAAAGGACTGGGATCGACCCCTATCAAGAGTGCTTCTGTTAATTGGAGTAGGCACTTCCCCTCCTCTTTGTGAATACTGAGCAGAAATATTCATTCAGTATCCCGCTTTTCACTGTCCCTCTGCCCACCCACTGCTCATTCTATTCAGTCTCACTATCCCTCCTTTGTCTTTCTACGCCTCTGATGTACCTATAAAAGGTTTTATCCCCTTCTTAACCGAGTTGGCTATCTTTTCTCAGTTTGGGCCTTTGCTATTCTGACTTCCCTCCCTGCTTCCTTCTGCCTTAACTGGTACTGCTCTCTGTCCTGCTCATTCTGTGTTTCCTTATACTTCCTGAATGCTATCTTTTTCTCCCTGACTTTCCCAGCCACCTCTGGCTTTCCCAACCACCTTTGAGAACCATAGTGGCTTTTTCTTTCATTTTGATTTGTTTATTTGCTTCACACAAAGGCTTGTTGCCTCTGTGATGGCAGTTTTGATGATTCCCCATTGTTGCTCCACCCCTCCTAGCCTGTTTGCTAGTGCTTTTCTGAGGCACTCTCCCATCTTGCCAAAGTCAGCCCTCCTGAAGTCCAGTACCCTCACTTTTGTATGGCTTGACTCTGTAGCTGAGTTTAACGTGAACCACTCTGTTTGATGGTCACTTGTTCCCAGATTGCAACCCACTTCTAGATCTGAGATCCTCTCACTGCCCCCATTTGATAGTACTAGGTCTAAGATTGCTCCTCACGAGTGGGTCCAGAAACTAGCTGTCTGAGGCCTGCCACCTGTAGGGCATCGAATGGCCCTGCTCTTGGATGTGGCTGCAGCAAATGTGCTCCAGTTAACATCTGGCATATTCAGGTCTCCCATCAACAGTATCTCCCTTTCTCTGCCATCCTAAGAATGCCTTCTATCATATCCTTGTCCATTCCCTCCCCTGACATGGGGATCTGTACACAACCCCTGTGTGGATTGTGGTGCCCTTTCCAGTCTCCAAGGTGAACCACAGTACCTCCTGTCCTCCCTGTTTACTCTTTTGTTCAGTTGCTTTTATCCCTTCCTTTACATAGAGAGTTACTCCTCCCCCTCTTCTCCCCTGCCTGTCTCTCCTGTAGGTTATGTACCCTGGTATGTTAACATCCCAGTCATGATTCTCTGTGTACCATGTTTCTGTGACTGCTATGATATCCAGGCGTCCCTCTTCCATCAAGGCCACAAGTTCAGGGAGCTTGTTGCCCAGACTATGAGCATTGGCACTCATTACCCTCCATTTCCTGATGGTTTTACTCCTTTTTGCCCCATCTCTGTCCTTCTTGCCTTTGTCACTTTCCCCATTTACCCCTGCCCTTCTCTCTATCGACACCTATATGTTGGTGTTTACCGCACTTACTACTGTGATTTTTTTTGGGGGGGACTAGGATTTCCCTGCTCCTTTCCAGTGCCTCCCCCTTTGGCTAGTTTAAATGCTTGCCAATGAAGCATTTAAACCTATCACCTAGGATCCTCGTTCCCCTCCTGGACAGATGCAGACCATCATGCCAGTATAGGCTTGCATCACTCCAGGTGGACCTCCAGTCCCCAGTGAAGCCAAATCCCTGAGCTCTGCACCAGTTTTTCCAACCACTGATTGAATCCCATGAGTGCGGAACACCCTAGCCCTCCTACGCCATAGATGGGCAGCACCTCCGAGAAGGTTACCGTCATGCAGCATTTATCCTAAGGCCCTCCCCATTCCACAAACTCTTCCTGCACTGCTCTAATCCCTTTCTTAGCCAGGTCATTTGTTCCTAGGTGGACAATGACATCCAATTCCCTCCCCTGTGCAGCTGCTCCGGCAATCCTGAGGATTTGCTCCCTGTCCCTCCAAGCCGTGGCACCAGGCAGGCACCTTACCTCCCTCTCCCTTTCCTCCCCCAGTTCTACCTTCCCAACAATGGAGTCCCCTACCAGGAGTTGTTTCCTTCCCCTGTGGGGTCCCATGCCACCCTCCTGTGGGTCTTCTTTGCGGAGGTTCCCAGCATCCTCCTTGGTCTCCACTGTGGGTGCCTCCATAGAAGAACCACACTTTGCCAGAATGGCATAGGAATTGTGGAGAGGTACAACTGGAGGGATGCGCCTCTTCCACCACCCCTCACCCTCCCTGAGCCCACTGTGGTTCAATCGCCCTCTTTCTTGGCAAGCTCTAAGGCAACGGCAGTGGCATGTGGTCCCTAGATGGAAGAGGAGGTCCCACAAATCCTGGCCAACTCAGCCTGGAGATGAGCAACCTCCTCCCTCAGCCCAGAGAGGTGCCTGCAGATGGGACAACACCACATCCTCCAGAACATCTCCCAGAAGACTGCTGCTCCACAGCCACTGCACTGCAAGCAATGTTTTAATGCCTGTGGACCCGGAAGTGCGGAGATCTTTAGAGACTTTTGCTTGGTATTCCAGAGAGATGGGAGGGAGCAGTTGGCAGCAGCCATCCCAAATTGTGTATTTATTCTGGGCACCTTAAAGGAGATAAGTACAGCACTTTTAAGACCATACGTCCCTTTGGCTTGCTCAAACATGTTCGAGATGTAGGCCAGGAGCTTATCAGTTAGTGCCCTAAAAATCCACAAGAGAGCATTACTTTGCCTTCCGAGTGTGAGTGAGGGCCACCTCAGTGTTTTGTAGAGCAGGCAGTGATGGGTTCGCAGGGGCATATTCAGCACAAATCTCAAGGAGCGATGGTAAAGCGAGTCAAGTTTACTCAACGCCTGGTTTGGACAGTGGCTGTAAAGAAAGTCTGCATAGTCGAATAATGGTAAAAAGGTTGTTTGGGCTAGCCTCTTCTTGGCTTCAAGAGTGAGAAGGTGGCTTATATGATAGAATATGCCCATTCTTTGCCTTAGCTTTTTGGAGAGCTCATTTAGATGAGCTATAAAGTTGAGCTTATTATCCAGCCATACTCCCAAATATTTTAACTTGTCCACCAATTCCAGTGGTTCTCCATGCAGGGTGTATATCTGTAGGCACGCTGGAAGCTGTGAGGTATGGGAGGCATGCTGGGAAATAATCATGGCTTTGGTCTTTTTTGCATTATGCAGAAGTTTAAGATTGATCAGGTTATGCTGGAGGATTGTGAAGTCATGTTGGAGTTCCTTGTGAGCAAGCTCCAGGGAGGTGTTGGTGAAGTACAGTACCGTGTCATCAGCGAATAGATGTACGCTACTTGTATGTATGCAGGTGTCAATCTGATTTACGTAGATAGAGAACAATATTGGGTCCAGGATAGAGCCTTGCGGAACACCACGTGGAAGAGTTTTTAGTGGGGGAAGTTCCCCTTGGTCCTTCATTTTGCTGCAGCCTGCTGGTAAGATAGCATTGGAACCACTTTACAGCTGAGTTGTCATGGCCAAAACTCCTCAGTATGTTGAGTAGAAGGCTATGGTCCATGGTATCGAAGGCCTTAGAGGTATCTAGGAAGAGGGCGCAAACGTGATTCCTTGTATCTAGGGTGGTTTGCCAGTCACTCGTAACTTTAGCAAGAGCAAATAAGGTTGATAAGGAGAGTCTCTTTAGCTGAGTGGCAACCATAACACTAGGGGCACAGTCTTAAGCTGGAGGGTGGGAGGTTTAGGAGGGAGGTCAGAAGCACTTCTTCACAGAGAGGGTGTTGGACACTTGGAATGTACTGCTGGAAGAGGTAATCTTGTTGAAGACAGTGGGCAGCTTTAAGACAGGCTGGGATAAGCATGGGGGAAAGTAAGGATCATGGGTAGGGAGGATGAGAGGAGGGGAGGAGGGCAAGGACATTAGCTCAAGTTGTGGACCCTGCAATAGGAGCAGACTTGATAGATCAAATGGCCTTCTTCTGCTGGCTTCTTCGTCTGTTCGTATGTTCATATAACAATCCATTACAGTACAAAGTGAGGGAGTTAGTTTAACTAGGTACTTACACTATATCAGGGTTGAATTAGGTCACAAAATAGTACTTGAAGTGATTAACAAGCTGCTAACAGTAACACATATTTCCATTGGTTTAAGGGAGTCATAACAATCTGTTGCTAAGTGCTTGGAAGTAGAGAGGTAGCAGCCTGGAAAGGCATATGTCAAGTAGAGTGGGTGGAGGGTGGGAAGAAATAGGAGAGGGGGATGGAGGCAGGAGACGAGTGAGGTACCCAAGGGTTCGACAAGAGTCGGAGGTGGGTAGTTACCAGCCAAGAGTTGACTTTGTCATGCTGAAAGAGTAAAATGGGCAGAATAGAGAATAAGGGTGAGAAAGCGAGCAGGGAGGCAGATGTGGAATATCTAGAAACAAAAGGATGGTCAGGGTTTAGGGATTGCAATCACAGTGGTTGGTGTCAACCAGGAGATCACGAAGGCCTTTTACAAACTAGCCAAGTTTCTCAATTAAAGAGGAGGAGGGGTGGGGGGTACATAGGGTGTAGGGTGGCAGTCAGTCAGCAGGGTAAATCAAAGCACAGCCCCAATGCTTACATTGTATTTAGGGGTTGCACGGGGGTTAGCAGAGGTATACTGAAACATTGCGCCCATGTCTATATGGTGTGGAGGCTGACAGTCAGCAAGTGTTCATTAGATCACTGTATCCATGTTTACATTATGTAGAGGGGCTGTACAGTCAGCAGGGATATATCACAGCAGTGCTACTAAGTTTACATCATGTGCAAGGGCTATAGAGTCAGCAGAAGTATACCTGAGAAGTGCACCCATGTTTGCATTGTGTGAAGTGGCTGTAAAGGCATCAGAGGTATGTCAGAGTGGTGTCCTCATGTTTACATGGTGTAGAGGGTAGCAGTCAGTCAGCAGGGGCACATTAGTGCAGATACCCCATGTTTACATGGTATGGAGAGGACTGTAAGTCAGAAAGGGTTCATTATATCACTGTAGCCATACTTACACTGTGTAGTGGGCTATACAGTCTGCAGGGGTATTTCAGACCATTGCAGTCACGTTTACATTGTGCTGAGGGGCTGTCGCTCACTTGAGGTACTGTATATCAGAGCCATGCAGCTATGTTTGAATTGTGTTGAAGAGCCATCAGTCAGCTGAGGTCTATAACAGCCATGCAGCCACGCTTACATTTTGCTGCGGGCTTCAGCCCTCTGAGGCACTGTATGTCAGAGCCATGCAGCCATTTGTTCCCAACTATTTTTTCAGCTCAGGCTGCAGTCGAGGTAGCATTAACTCTCATTCCACTACCTCCTGCCGCATCCCCATTGACTGCCCAGATCAGAGGTCTGCTAGCCTCCTACAC
This sequence comes from Neoceratodus forsteri, assembly GCA_016271365.2. NCBI lineage: Eukaryota > Metazoa > Chordata > Ceratodontiformes > Ceratodontidae > Neoceratodus > Neoceratodus forsteri. The sequence continues at coordinate 1,232,614,587 of CM028130.1, forward strand.
TGAGGCTTCTAATGGAAAGACCATGATTCACCTGGAATCCACCTGAGACTTGCACCACTTACGTCATTTGGCAGAGCCGGTGAACTTCGCAATGCCCTGCTGCACAAGGTTTGGCATTGTGACAGTCCCCACAGTGCAGATGTGCAGTGACATCAGTGTGTGTGCGGGCATGCATGCTCTGCAGACAGTCACCACTGCCATCCCTGTGAGTGTATTCCTTGGCTCAGTGTACATCCAGCCATGCAGCCATTTTTACATTGTGTGGAGTGGCAGTCGGTCAGCTGAGGTATGTCAGAGCCATGCAGCTGTGTTTACATTGTATATAGAGGTAGTCAGTTAGCTGAGGTATATCAGAACTGCACAGCTATGCTTACATTGTGTGGAGAGGCAGTCAGTCAGCTGAGGTATGTCAGAGCCATGCAGCTGTGTTTACATTGTATATAGGGGCAGTCAGTTAGCTGAGGTATATCAGAACTGCATAGCTATGCTTACATCGTGTGGAGGGGCAGTCAGTCAACTGAAGTATGTCAGTGCCATGCAGCTATGTTTACATTGTATATAGGGGTAGTCAGTTAGCTGAGGTATATCAGAACTGCATAGCTATGCTTACATTGTGTGGAGGGGCAGTCTGTCAGCTGAGATATGTCAGAGCCATGCAGCTATGTTTACATTGTGTGGAGAGTCAGTCAGTCAGCTGAGGTATGTCAGAGCCATGCAACCATGTTTACATTGTATATAGGGGTAGTCAGTCAGCTGAGGTATATCAGAACTGCATAGCTATGTTTACATTGTGTGGAGGGGCAGTCAGTCGGCTGAGGTATGTCAGAGCCATGCAGCTATGTTTACATTGTGTGGAGGGGCAGTCAGTCGGCTGAGGTATGTCAGAGTCATGCAGCTATGTTTACATTGTGTGGAGGGGCAGTCAGGTCAGCTGAGATATGTCAGAGCCATGCAGCTCTGTTTACATTGTGTGGAGGGGCAGTCAGTCAGCTGAGGTATGTCAGAGCCATGCAGCTATGTTTATATTGTGTGGAGGGGCAGTCAGTCAGCAAAGATATATTAGAGCCATGTAACCATGTATATATTGTGTAGAGGGGCAGTCCATCAGCTGGGGTATGTCAGAGCCATGCAGCCATGTTTACATTATATATAGGAGTAGTCAGTCAACTGAGGTAAATCAGAACTGCATAGCTATGTGTACATTGTGTGGAGGGGCAGTCAAGTCGGCTGAGATATGTCAGAGCCATGGAGCTATGTTTACATTGTGTGGAGGGGCAGTCAGTCAGCTGAGGTATGTCAGAGTTATGCAGCTATGTTTATATCCTGTGGAGGGGCAGTCAGTCAGCTGATGTATGTTAGAGCCATGCAGCTATGTTTACATGGTGTGGAGTGGCAGTCGCTCAGCTGAGGTATGTCAGAGCCATGCAGCTGTGTTTATATTGTGTGGAGGGGCAGTCAGTCAGCAGAGATATATCAGTGCCATGTAACCATGCATATATTGTGTAGAGGGGCAGTCCGTCAGCTGGAGTATGTCAGAGCCATGCAGCTATGTTTACATTGTGTGAAGGGGCAGTCAGTCGGCTGAGGTATGTCAGAGCTGTGCAGCTACGCTTACATTGTGTGGAGAGACAGTCAGTTGACTGAGGTATATCAGACCCATGCAGCCTTGTTTACATTGTGTGGCGGGCCAGTCAGTCAACTGAAGTATGTCAGTGCCATGCAGCTATGTTTACATTTTGTGGAGGGGCAGTCAGTCACCTGAGGTATATCAGAGCGATGCAGTTATGTTTACATGGTGTGGAGGGTCAGTCAGTCAGCTGAGGTATATCAGAGCCATACAGCTATGTTTACATTTTGCTGAAGGGCAGTCAGTCAGCGAGGTATATCAGAGTCATGCAGCTTTGTTTTCATAGCTTGTAGGGCAGTCAGTCAGCTGAGGAATATCAGAACTGTGCAGCTATGTTTACATTGTGTGGAGGGTAGTCAGTCGGCTGAGGTATGTCAGAGCCATGCAGCTATGTTTATATTGTGTGGAGGGGCAGTCAGTCAGCAGAGATATATCAGAGCCATGTAACCATGTATATATTGTGTAGAGGGGCAGTCCGTCAGCTGGGGTATGTCAGAGCCATGCAGCTATGTTTACATTGTGTGAAGGGGCAGTCAGTCGGCTGAGGTATATCAGAGCGATGCAGTTATGTTTACATGGTGTGGAGGGTCAGTCAGTCAGCTGAGGTATATCAGAGCCATACAGCTATGTTTACATTTGCTGAAGGGCAGTCAGTCAGCCGAGGTATATCAGAGTCATGCAGCTTTGTTTTCATAGCTTGTAGGGGCAGTCAGTCAGCTGAGGAATATCAGAACTGTGCAGCTATGTTTACATTGTGTGGAGGGGTAGTCAGTCGGCTGAGGTATGTCAGAGCCATGCAGCTATGTTTATATTGTGTGGAGGGGCAGTCAGCCAGCAGAGATATATCAGAGCCATGTAACCATGTATATATTGTGTAGAGGGGCAGTCCGTCAGCTGGGGTATGTCAGAGCCATGCAGCTATGTTTACATTGTGTGAAGGGGCAGTCAGTCGGCTGAGGTATGTCAGAGCTGTGCAGCTACGTTTACATTGTGTGGAGAGACAGTCAGTTGACTGAGGTATATCAGAGCGATGCAGGTATGTTTACATGGTGTGGAGGGTCAGTCAGTCAGCTGAGGTATATCAGAGCCATGCAGCTATGTTTACATTCTGTGGAAGGGCAGTCAGTCAGCTGAGGAAAATCAGAACTGTGCAGCTATGTTTACTTTGTGTGGAGGGGCGGTCAGTCAGCTGAGGTATGTCAGAGCCATGCAGTCATGTTTACATACTGTGGAAGGACTGTCAATCAGCTTAGGTATGTCAGAGCCATGCAGCTATGCTTACATCATGTTGAGGGGCAGTCAGTCAGCTGAAGTATTTCAGAGCCATGCAGCTATGTTTACATTGTGTGGAGGGGCAGTCAGACAGCTCAGATATATCGGAGCCATGCAGCTATGTTTACATGATGTGGAGGGGCAGTCAGTCAGCTAAGGTGTGTAACAGCCATGTAGCTATGTTACATTGTGTGCAGTGGCAGTCTGTTGGCTGAGGTATATCAGAGCCATGCAGCTATGTTTACATCATGTGGAGCAGCAGTCAGTGAGCTGAAGTATATCAGAGCCATGCGGCTAAGATCAAATGGTGTGGAGGAGCGGTCAGTCAGCTGAGGTATGTCAGAGCCATGCAGCTATGTTTACATGGTGTGGAGGGGCAGTCAGTCAGCTGAGGTATGTCTGAGCTATGCAGCTATGTTTACATTGTGTGGTGGGGCAGTCAGTCCGCTCCAGGTGTATCAGAGCTGTGCAACTATGTTTACATGATGTGGAGGGGCAGTCAGTCGGCTGAGGTATGTCAGAGCCATGCAGCTATGTTTACATTGTGTGTAGAGGCTGTCAGTCAGCTGAAGTGTGTGACAGCCATGCAGCCATGTTTACATTGTGTGGAGGGGCAGTGAGGCAGCTGAGGTATGTGAAAGCCATGTAGCTATGTTTACATTGTGTGGATGGGCGGTCAGTCAGCTGAGGCATATCAGAGCCATGCAGTCTTGTTTTCATTGTGTGCAGGGGCAGTCAAACAGATGAAGTATATCAGAACCATGCAGCTATGTTTACACTGTGTGCAGGGGCAGTCAAACAGATAAAGTATATCAGAACCGTGCAGCTATGTTTACATTGTGTGAAGGGGCAATCAGTCAGCTGAGGTATGTCAGAGCTGTGTAGCTAGGTTGACATCCTGTGGTGGGGCAGTCAGTCAGCTGAGATATGTCAGAGCCATGGAGCCATTTTTCCATTGTGTGGAGGGGCTGTCAGTCAGCTCAGGTATATCAGAGCCGTGCAGCTATATTTACATGATGTGGAGGGGCAGTCAGTTGGCTGAGGTATGTCAGTGCCATGCAGCTATATTTACATGATGTGGAGGGGCAGTCAGTTGGCTGAGGTATGTCAGTGCCATGCAGCTATCTTTACATGATGTGGAGGGGCAGTCAGTCAGCTCAGTTATATCAGAGCTGTGCAACTTGTGGGGGGTAGGAAGAAATAGGCTGTTGGTTAAATAGGATCTGCAGCTTATCCTCTAGGTAGGGAAATGGGCAGACTAGGTGGGCCAAGTGGTCCTTATCTGCTGTCAAAGTCTTTGTTTCTATGTTTACATTGTGTGGAGGGGCAGTCAGTCGGCTGAGGTATGTCAGAGCCATGCAGCTATCTTTACATGATGTGGAGGGGCAGTCAGTCAGCTCAGTTATATCAGAGCTGTGCAGCTTGTGGGGGTAGGAAGAAATAGGCTGTTGGTTAAATAGGATCTGCAGCTTATCCTCTAGGTAGGGAAATGGGCGGACTAGGTGGGCCAAGCGGTCCTTATCTGCCGTCAAAGTCTATGTTTCTATGTTTACATGATGTGGAGGGGCAGTCAGTCGACTGAGGTATGTGAGAGCCATGCAGTCATGTTTACATTGTGTGGAGGGGCAGTGAGACAGCTGAGGTATGTCAGAGCCATGTAGCTATGTTTACATTGTGTGGATGGGCAGTCAGTTAGCTGAAGTATATCAGAGCCATGAAGCCATTTTTACACTGTATGGAGTAGTAGTCAGTTGGCTGAGACGTATCAGATCCGTTCAGCTATGTTTACATTGTGTGGAGGGTCATTCTGTCAGCTGAGGTATGTCTGAGCCATGCAGCTATGTTTACATTGTTTGAGGGCAGTCAATCACCTGACGTGTGTCAGAGCTGTGCAGCTGTTTACATGGTGTGGCAGGGCAGTTAGTCAGCTGAGATATGTAAGAGCTGTATAGCTATGTTTGGATTATGTGGAGGGGCAGTCAGTCAGCTGAGGTATATCGGAGCCTTGCAGCTATGTTTACATGGTATGGAGGGTCAGTCAGCTGATTTATATCAGAGCCATGCAGCTTTGTTTACATTGTGTGGAGGGGCAGTCTGTCAGCTGAGGTATATCGGAGCCTTGCAGCTATGTTTACATGGTATGGAGGGTCAGTCAGCTGATTTATATCAGAGCCATGCAGCTTTGTTTACATTGTGTGGAGGGGCAGTCAGTCAGCTGAGGTATATCGGAGCCTTGCAGCTATGTTTACATGGTATGGAGGGTCAGTCAGCTGATTTATATCAGAGCCATGCAGCTTTGTTTACATTGTGTGGAGGGGCAGTCTGTCAGCTGAGGTATAGCGGAGCCTTGCAGCTATGTTTACATGGTATGGAGGGTCAGTCAGCTGATTTATATCAGAGCCATGCAGCTTTGTTTACATTGTGTAGAGGGGCAGTCAGTCAGCTGAGGTATATCGGAGCCTTGCAGCTATGTTTACATGGTATGGAGGGTCAGTCAGCTGATTTATATCAGAGCCATGCAGCTTTGTTTACATTGTGTGGAGGGGCAGTCTGTCAGCTGAGGTATATCGGAGCCTTGCAGCTATGTTTACATGGTATGGAGAGTCAGTCTGTCAGCTGAGGTATATCGGAGCCTTGCAGCTATGTTTACATGGTATGGAGGGTCAGTCAGCTGATTTATATCAGAGCCATGCAGCTTTGTTTACATTGTGTGGAAGGGCAGTCAGTCAGCTGAGGTATATCAGAGCCATGCAGCCTTGTTTTCATAGTGTGTAGGGGCAGTCAGTCAGATGAAGTATATCAGAACCGTGCAGCTATGTTTACGTTGTCTGGAGGGAAGTCAGTCAGCTGAGGTATATCAGAGCTATGCAGCCTTGTTTTCATAGTGTGTAAGGCAGCTAGTCAGATGAAGTATATCAGAACCGGCAACCATGTTTACATTGTGTGGTGGGGCAGTCAGTCAGCTGAGGTATGTCAGAGCCACGTGACTATATTTACATCCTGTGGAGGGACAATCAGTCAGCTGAGGCATGTCTGAGCTATGCAGCTATGTTTACATTGTGTGGAGGGGCAGGCAGCCAACTGAAGTATATCAGGACCATGCAGCCTTGTTTACATTGTGTGGAGGGGCAGTCAGTCAGCTGAGGTATGTCAGAGCCATGCAGCCATTTTTCATTGTGTGGAGCAGCAGTCGGCTGAGGTATATCAGAGTCTGCAACTGTTTACATTGTGTGGCGGGCGGTCAGTCAGTTGAGGTATGTCTACATTGTATGGAGGCAGTCAGTCAACTGAGGTATGACAGAGCCATGCAGCAATTGTTACACTGTGTGGAGCGCAGTCAGTCAGCTGAGGTATGTCAGAGTCATGCAACTATGTTTACATCATGTGAAGGAGCATTTGGCCAGTTAGCTGAGGTAATTCAGAGTCATGCAGCTATGTTTAGATTGTGTGGAGGGGCAGTCAGTCAGTTGAAGTATGTCAAAGCTATGCAGGTATGTTTACATTGTATGGAGGGTAGTCAGTCGGCTGAGGTATGACAGAGCCATGCAGCAATTTTTACACTGTGTGGAGAGCCAGTCAGTCAGCTGAAGTATGTCACAGCCATGCAGCTATGTTTGCACTGTGTGGAGGGGCAGTCATCTGAGGTATTTCAGAGCAGTGCAGCTATGTTTACATGGTTTGGAAGGGCCATCAGTCAGCTGAGGTATGTCAGAGCCATGTAGCTATGTTTAGATTCTGTGGAAGGGCAGTCAGTCAGTCAGCTGAGGTATATCAGAGCTACTGGTAAACATAATAAAGGCAGTACTTTGCAGGAAAGCATTCTGATAGGCAGTAAAAAGTAAAATCCAGAATTTTATTTTAGAGAGCACGGCACTGAGCCCCAGTGCTTTGCCTCTAAGATGTGAGGTGTCGTGACGGGGTGTATATCAGAGCCATTCAGCTATATTTACATTGTGTGAAGGGGCTGTCAGTTAGCTGAGGTATATCAGTGTCATGCAGGTGTGTTTACAGTGTGTGAAGAGACTATCAGTTAGCAGGTCATTTCAGAGCCATGCAGCTATGTTCACATTGTGCGGAGGGTCAGCCATTTAGCTGAGGTATGTCAGAGCCAAGCAGCTATGTTTACATTGTGTGAAGGGGCTATCAATTAGCAGGGTATTTCAGAGTCATGCAGCTATGTGTACATTGTGCAGAGGGTCAGCCAGTCAGCTGTCATATATTAGAGCCATTCAGGTATGCTTACATTATGTGGAGGGGCAGTTGAGGTATATTAGAGCCATGCAGCCATTTTTACATTGTGTGGAGGGGCAGTTAGTTGAGGTGTATCAGAGCCATGCAGCTATATTTACTTTGTGTGGAGGAGCAGTTGAGGTAAATTAGAGCTATGTAGCCATTTTTGCATTGAGTTGACTGGCAGTCAGACAGCTGTGGTATGTATCAGCCATATAGCTATGTTACATTGTGTGGAGGGGCAGTCAGTCAGCTGAGGTATATCAGAGCCATGCAGCTATAATGTTTATGCAATATGGAGAGGGCTATTAGTGTGCAAAAGTATGTCAGAATCATTCAGGCATTTGTAAAATGTGTTGAGGGTTGGTGAGCTAGGCTATATCAGAGGAATACAGCCATAATGTTTACATGGTGTGGATGGGCTGTCAGTCCGCTAGGGTATGTCAGAGCAGTAAACCCTTCTTTGTATTGGGTGGAGGTGCTGTTGATTAACAGGGCATGTCAGAGTAGTGCAGCAGGAATGCAAAAGGTGAGTTATAGTGTGAAGCTAAACTAGTTCTACCTCTGTTTTCCCTGGAGAAGAGCAATCTCAGAGGGGATGGATCTGATTGCAATACGTACCAGTAGGTTTATTGAAGGAGGGGCTTATACAGGTGCTACACTGTTGTGTTGTAAGGTTCAGAAGCAGAGGACCAGAAGTCATGAGTTTACAGTAGAGGGAGTATTTTAGGAGGTATATTAAGAAGTATTATTTAACACTGAGCAATATTATCTTATGAAACAGATTGCCATACAAGGCAGTAGGCTAATAACATTATATCATTCAAAGTCGAGTGAGATAGCTGTCATGGGTAACAATGGCAGGATGATAGAATTTTTTTTATATAGCTCTTAGGCCCTCAAGCGCCTTCAGCGCTTCACATTCGGGTCCTCTCTCAGTGACATCACAGTCCTATCTACCGCCGCCCCCATTATCGTAGCCACGTGGTTCCACATGGAGCAGGGCCTGGGGATGCTGACAGCCCTCTAAGACTCCTGTAAGCCTGAGACGCCAAGACCTTCACCACAAAGTGAATTGGTGCTGCATGAAAAGAATAGGCTTTGAAAATGGGAGACTACAGCATTAAAAATGTATTGCTCAAACAAACACAAAAGGAGACAGCACAGTGATGGCTGACTACCCCAGTACTTCAGCTCTCTTTGAGCCTTCATTAGGGGGAGTTTTGAGCAATAAATTTGTGACTGCAGTAGCCTCCTGTTTTTGAAGCCTTTTCATGCAGCGCCTCTCCACTTTGTGGTGAGGGCCTGGGGTGCTGACGACTGTTATTTAGATGCCTCAGGGCATGTAGGTAATTTCTTTCCCAATAGCCTCCTGTGGCTCACCCACGTCCAGCTCTGCACGGAGGCAAGTCCCTCTAGACCTCAAAATGCATTCAGTGCCACTCTGGAGGAGGCAAGCTCCCTGACCCTCAACAGGGGTCGCTCTAGTAGTGGAACCTCTGCACCATCCCTCCTGGATTATGAGTGCTGGCAGCACATCTCAGTTCCTTCGTCAGTCTAATCCATACCCTGAGCCCCCTCTCAGCATGGGAGCATGATGTGCTCCCCACTAGGTCCAGGATGATAGAAGTTAAAGTAGGGTTAGATAGCTATCTGGGGACCTGAGTACTGAGGGATACAGCTGTCAAGATAGCCGGAGGTGGACTCAATGGCCTATGATTTCCATCCTTTCCATGCATGTACTATGATCCTATTGCATGATCCAGGTCAAAATGGGGAATTAGTCAGAAACGGCTGGTTTATTAAGTGAAAGGGATGAAATCGGGGTCTTCTCCCTCATAGTATAGGTTCATGACTTCCGGCCCTCTCTGGCACCAAGCCACATGGTTCTGATTGTTGAACCATAAAAGAGATCCCGGCAGCTGTGAAGTAACATGATCTCCAGTGCTGGCATGTTCTGCTAGAGCAGCAGTAACAACCTTGAATGGAAATCTACAGCAAAAGGTCCCGTCCCATACAGCCCTATGCTGCTGTCTGGTTGTTTGTCAGAAGTTACTTTCCCTGCCTACTAGAAGCCTTTGCAGCCTTGCTGTACCCCAGCAATTAGAACTGAATGAGGCTTTTACTTCCTGTAGTTTGAAGCCACGTTTCTAACAATGAGATGCCTGTTTTATTAGTTTTTTTTTTCTTTTTTTAATCCTGAGTGATGAATGCAGCATTTCTGAAATCTGAATGGTAGACAGGCAGGCTAGAAACTGAAGTCCTTTGTTTGTGCACAGATCAGGTACAGTACATGTTAGTGGGGTTGCTGTGAGGTGGATTCAGGCCGTGTGCTTATTTGGCCCAGAGGTGCCAATCATGTGAGACCATGGTGAGTCTGACAAGGAACTGTGCTGAGATTGCTGAACTTGTGTCACCTGTAGCTGGAGCTTGCCTTAACCCACATCTCCACAGATGAAGGACTAGAGCTTTATCTGTTTAAGCTGCCCAGTCCCCAGTGATCAGAATTTTTTAATCTGTACAGCTTTTTGTTCTCCTCTTTGACTCAGGTGTCCCCCTCCCCAGGTCATCTGTTGCCCTGCTGACTCAGACACTGCAGACACCTAGTGCCTTCTAAATGGTGTGGAGCCCCATGAGTCCCAGCAGTCATCATTCTGATTGGCCCAGAAGTTTAACCCCTGGTTTTCTCCCCTGCCCAACTCACTGGACAGCAGTGTGCAGATTACTGTTTCTTGTCATGCGAATGCAGTTATCCCCTTTGAAGGAAGGTGAACCCTCCTTTTTGTCCATTATGTGCTTCAACCCCTCCATTCTCTGGCCCCTGTGGCAGCCCCCCAGCCCTATCACTGGCCTTCTCATTAACTTAATTGACATCAGCCACTTTCCCAGGACCACACATAATGGTGTGTGCCCCCTTGGGAAGAGCCAGATAGGACGAGACATTTTCCATTGTTCTCTCTCTCTCTCTCTCTCTCTCTCTCTCTCTCTCTCAGGTACTGGCATGCAGTGATGCACATGCACACAGTTGTGTGCATGCATGACAGATTTATGTCAGCCCTTCCCCTTCTCATGCGTTTGCATGTGCAACCACCTGGCCTCTACCAAGGGGCAGGCTCACAGTGAGACAGAGAGCTCGCCCACCCCAAATAGAGAAATGCTGTCCCTGGGACACCAGATCCTCCCTTCTCCGGCTGGCCTGCAGTGACCCGTGCCCATTCCCAAACCTGGGTTGCTGGCATCGCAACAGTAATCCTTTTGCTGTACCGATGGACTAGCAGGTGAAACCTCCTTGGACTACCTGGAGATGGCACTGTGGCCACAGAATACAGCACCACCATCCCAGATCAGAGAAGCATTGCCACCAGCATCACGCTGTACATCCATGGCCACTGGATCACAGATAATGCAGACTCACTTCCAAACCCAGATCATCTGCATGGTAAAATGCCACACTACCGCTGGCCCATGGGGGAGTCACATCATGTACACACTGCAGGCCAGGAGAGGTGAGACATGATCAAGACTTACAAGTTCCCAGAGAAGATAAACAGAGTGGGCAGAGAGGACCTGTCAACCAGGAATGGTAACACAATGATAAGGGGGCACAAGTGGAGACTAGTCAGGGGGAGATTTAAGCAGGACGTTAGGAAGTTCCTTTTCAGAGAAAGGTTGATGGAACAGTGGAACAGATTGCCAAAAGATGTGGTGGGGGCCAGGTCTATAAATGGGTTTAAGACTGGGTGAGAAAGATACAGGGGGCTCGTAACACTAAAAGAAGGAGTAAGGAAGGAGCAAGTAGAATGTGTGTGTGTGGGGGGGGTCAGCTGGAGAATGGGAGGGGTAGATTTCAAGGTAAACACTCTCTTCAACACTAGGATATGGGAGAATAGGAGAAAAAAATAGGCAGATTGGATGGATCTTGTGTTTTTTTCCTGCTGTTATTTTCTGTGTTGTTAAAAAATATCCAGTATAATTGCCTTGCATTGTACCTGACTTAAGGAGAAAAGCATGAGCACCTATGCTGCTTTGGTGTTCCTTGAAACAAGATTGATGGCTGCAAGCAGCATGTTGTTATGAGGGCTGCAGGTAGCTAGACAAGTGATTGCTCAGTTTGGCAGCTGTTCCAAGCTGAAATTTCCTCTGTGATTGATTGCACCTTGAAAAGCCTTGGTGGCTCCACAGTGAAGCCCCAGCAAATTATTTCCATCACTATCCTATGGTAAGAATGAGTCTGGGCCAGCTTGTGCTGTTCTGCATAAAACTGGCTGTTTCACGGGTCACTGCAGCAGGGAAGCAGAACCAGTCATGCAGAAATTTGGCAGTGGGAGACAGTCATGACTTGGTAATCTAAGCATATTTGTGTTCAGTGGAGTCTGCAGGATTAGCGAATTGGCACAGTACTGAAGGATGTTGCTTTTCTGGGTGGCAGAGAAGTTGGGAGTGGCATCCAGAGGAGCAGTTGAAACTACACATTATGGATTGGGCAGTAATCATTAGTTACATCTGTCGACTAGATTCAGATCCAACACCAATAAATAACCTTCTCAGTGCAATTGCAATCTGAGTGATAAAGTACCACCAATGAGAAATGGAGCTGCTAGTGCAATTATCTGAAATGACCGTAACAAAATTGCTGTCCATTTTTCTCTTCTCTCAAAGGCAGTGGGTTCAGGTCAGGATACAACTGGAATTATGGCATGGCAGCAAGCTTCTGCCTCATGGGGCTCAAATCACTAAACCTATGCATGGTTTGTGCAAGCACATAGACTCACTTACATTTACTTACTGCTTAAGAGGGGGCCGCGGAGGCACCATGGCATTCATATACCTTCCCCACCAGCCTTTTGACACTTCCCCCGTAGCTCCATGGACCTGCACAGGCAGTCAGGTCAGAGGGTGTACTGGGAATGTGGCAGAACTGATGCTGTTTTATGCAGCATCTGAGCATCACCTACCAGTGGTTGTATGAAAGCAGCTGTGGAGTGATGCCCTTATGTTAAGGGGGCCCCCACCATGTCTGTTCCCAAGGTGCTTAGCATAGTCATAACATTTAAGAATCTCTGCAGCAACATTAAGTACTGCTGGGAAGAAAAGAAGCCATGCAATCTCTGTTCCAAAGCTTATAATTGTTTTTTTTATTATTATTAAGTTTTGATATAATTCTCAACCAACAGTAGGTTCCACAGTCCAAAGAATACAACTCTTAGAAATGATTGTAGAAATGGAATAAGGCTTCTCCAAACCAATATTGCAACACTATGGGGGTATAACCATAGGCAATGGCAATAACACAAAAAATATCCCATAATGAGCCCAACTAAGCCACTAAAACATGAGCAAAATGTCCATAACGTCTTCAATAACAGATAGAAATGCCCCTCAGAGCAGTGGGATCTCAGTATGAAGGTCCAAAAGTCCATTGCACAATTTGTTTCCTGAGTACTTTAAAAACAAGAACTGTAATTACAGAATTTATCAACAACTCATTAAAACATAACATTTGTTAACAATTACTTTGGTAGAAGGGAACCGACCATGTACACTCAGAACTGCTACGAGGCATAGACCATCTCACCTTACCTTATAAAACTGATTCTCTGTCGGATTCCTAGCAAAAATATAGCATAACACAATACTATATATTGCAGATAGGCTGTGTGTAGGAAGGTAACAGACAATCTATTAATTGCACAAAGATTCTTACAGCCCTACATACACACATATCTATATCTAGTGTAACGCAACAGGTTACCTGAAAAGCAGGCTGTGTAAAGGGTTCTAGAAAAACTCTATCTAGGGTAACAGATCATGGTATACTGCAGATAGGCTGTGTGTAGTAGGACTGATAATCCATTAATTATGCAAAGCTTCTTACAGTCCTACATATACACTAGGATGTAGGGGGATACTTTGGAGGGATGTGGAGGGAGTGCCGTGGATAGGGGGACAGTGGTGAACCAGAGGGTGCTCTGGGAGTTTGTTCACTGTCTGAATTGTAGGAGGTTCTGGGCCACAAGGACAGAGCTGTACAATGTAAGGGCTGAAATATGCCACTTGAGGGCTACAGTCGCTGAGCCCTTTGTGGCACTACTGTCACAGCCATCTCCTTAGCCCATGCAAGCCCGAGAAGGAGGCTAGACAGTGGTGGAAGAGCAAGGGAAGAAGGGGGTAGGGAAGGCTAAGTCTGTTTAACCAGGACTTTGCTCAAGTAACAGATTTGCCCTATTACATCAGGAGGAAGCCCAAGCTACCCTCACAAGGAAAGACAGGATCAGCATGATTAACAGGCAGGCACTGCCAGAGAGCATGCCAGAGGGCAGGGTTAACGCCAAAGGGAGCAAGAGGAAGGTACAATAGTGGGTAGATTCAATTATCAGAGGCACAGAGAGTGACTTGGATCTCACACCAGATGGTAAAGAGGTGGTCTACTGTTTCTGGGGGTGACAGCTGACAGACTCATAACCAGGTGATGGAACTCATGGGAGAGAGGGATGGAAGGCTGGATCTAATTGTGCATATAGGCATGAATGATCTGAGAAGAGAAGCATGGAGCAGGTAAAGGCAGACTTCTGAGCTCTGGTAGTGTAGGGGAGAGCAAGAGTGGTAACCTTCTCTGAGGTGCTACCATGGCCGTGTCTGAATGACAGGGAACAGTTCCATGTGTTCCAATTTAATGCACGGCTAAAGGGTGGTGCAGAGAGGAGGAATTTCAGTTTCTTGGGGACTGGGGACCAACTTGAAGAGATTGATGGCTGTGCAAAGGTGACAGCTTATATCCCAACAAGGAGGACAGGAGAGTACTTGGAACTAGGTAGGAGCAATGCATAACTAGCCGGGGGGGGGGTGTCAGCATGGCAAGGAACACAACACATGTCATGACCCAGGGGTCTTGCTAGCCACCACCCACCAAGCAACAGATTATATGCAACAATACCCTGAGGGAAAATAAAAGGGGGGAGTGGGACCAGTTGCTGGAGGAGTCTAGGCAACAAAATGTCAGAATTACAGGTTTTGGTTGCAGAAGAGAAACCTGATCTGGTGGCTGTCATCAAGACTTGGGCAACCTCAAACCACGAGTGGAACACGACCAAACCAGAATACTTGCTTTTCAGGAAGTGGAGAAGGAAGGGTAAGGGTGGGAGCTGGGTAGCATTGTTTATAAATGAGGGAACAGAGACAGTGGAAATGGACAACCTGTGTGACTATCATCAATAGGGAATGGGAAACAAGTTTGGGTCGGAGTTATCTAGGAGTTATCTACAGACCACCAGGCCAGGGCCAGGGGTCAGATAGGGATCTAGGGGAGGTGTTGAAGGGGGCAACCAAATTAGAGAGACTGGTAATAGTAGGGAACCTTAAAATGCTAGATGTAGACTGGAAAGTCCCAGTCACAACAAGTACAAGAAACCAGCTCCTGGTGGAAGCGTGCAAGGAGGCGTTCCTAGTATAACTGGTCCAGGACCTGACATGAAAAGGGGTCTTGCTGGATCTGGTACTCATTGACAGCGAAAAGAGCCAAAATACGGTAATCATGTGCAGCCTCCATCCCATGTCTAGGGATATGCCAATTGTAAAGTCAGGGTAGAGGAGCGTACAAACTACAGAACACCTTACACGACCTCTGGGACTTGGGGTGACCTCCCAGGACACCAGACACGCTTGGGGTTGGTGCAAGGCCACAAGGCAAAAGGGTTAACAGCAAACATGCCCAACAATAATTCAAAGATACACAATTTCTAGAGTTTAATAATTGGATCCATTTAATCAGAATAGCCCATGAGCATATTAGTTTTCATTCATAAACTTTCACAAGTGGGCTTCGGGCACAAGTTGTCAAATTTAGCAGTTCATAATCCGTGAGGGAAATTCTGTGCCTAGAAGGGACTCCCCAGATAGCAACCAAATTCCCAAACAATTTAGGGACTGCAAGCAACCCAGAGGTTATAGGGCACAAATTTCACAGTTCATTTGCAAATGTTCTCTTAGCCAGATAATCTTTCATATTAATACTGTGGTTCACTTTCACAGATGTAACAGGTCCGTTTTTCTCTTCCATAGGGACTAGCATCTCAGGCGTCTGGCATGGGGTCCAGTGGGGCATTTACTTATTTGAGACTGCCCTGAAAATGCACTACACATCCCCACAGACTTGGTACACAAGAGCCATGCTAGCCTGTCAACGGAGTGTTATACCCCTGAACCCACACAAGCCCCAGGGGAACTGCAGGTTTTACCCACCTCCTCAGGAACTTATAGTAAAAGGTATATGCCCTTAGATCTGCTTAAAAGACGTTAGCCAGGTTCCTTTCCTTTTTATGTTGGCTTGCCGCGTTTGCGCGGCAGTCAACGTATTGGGAGAGTGGAGATTTGGAGGCGCGGCTGCTGTTGGGTGAATGCAGGGCACGCATCAGTAGGTGTGTCCCTCATTCCCCAATCAGCCTGCATGGCACCGCAACACCATGCATACATAATGGGCGAAACACATCAAGCAAGCACCACTGCAATCATCATACGCAGCTGTCCTTTGCTTGACGTGCTCGCCGCCATTATGGCCATGGTCAGCGAGCCGCAAACTCCTAAGGTTTCAGGTGTTAACGGGGAGCCCACTCCTCACGGGCATCCCCCGCAAATGTGGAATGCCTAGGGAGTGCCCAATCCCCGGCTTGCCCTCATATTGCACGCCGACGAGGAGCCTCCCCATCGGCATCACCCCAATTGTTGAATGCCGAGGTGCCCAATCCCCTCGGCTCGTGCTCCCCGGCTTTGTTTGCCGGCGGGGTGCTCAATCCCGGCAGTATTGGCTCCATGTTGTAGCCGACCAGGTGCCCAATCCCCATCGGCCACCACCTCCCAACCTACTTCTAGGTGGCACGCTGGGAGCTCACCCTTAGTGTGCCAAACTGTCCCGCGACATTTTCTTTCTTTTTCCTAGAATACGAAACCGTCCCTCGTAGTGTAGGTCCCGCCTCCCCCACCAGCACCCACCCACTGCACACCGCCTCCCTCACCCCCACCCCATACTTACCTCCGGACTCTGGCGGGACGATCTTCAGTGGACTGGGAACACGTCTGCACTCTTCAAAGCAGACCGCGAACTGAGGAAATGCCGGTAAGCTGTATAATGGAGAGAATAGGTTTTTTTCAACTTTGTTGCATATCTCAGGCATTTCTTGGAATTTTTGCACCAAATTTTCAACATGGGGTTTTGGGGGCCCCTCCTCATGAATTCTGTCACTGTCATGGCGTTAATCGGCCTCCAAAGGTGATTTCGCAGTCACTGCGCAAAATCACCTTTCGGGGCCCATTAACAAAATGACAGTGGTGGTGGCCATGAGGTGCCCTCTTAAAAAGCCTAAGTTCCAAATTTGGTGGAAAAAATCCAACAAATGCCTGTTTTACGAAGGCAGGCGGTAGTTGCTACGTAGGTTTCGAAATTTGCGCATTCACAATATTTTACTGCGGATTTTCAGCATTGTCATTTTATACACCTCCTTGTGAACAGTACAGCTGTCATTTTCCACATCCTGCCCGAAATGTGTTTCCAGCTTCCGGCGCAAATAAGCGTCGCTGTGGGAAATCAGTGTTTAGGCCAGATTATGAAAGTGACAGTGACACAGTTCATGAGCAGAGGACCTAAAATGTCTATGTTGAAAATTTGGTGATGATACTCCATAAAATAACTGTGTTATTCTAGGCGCGTTGGCAGATTGCATGCACGCCGCACGTCGTGCATTGTGATATTTTCAGTCTGGATTTTCACCATTGCCATTTTCCACACCTCTTGATGAACAGTACAGCCGTCATTTGACATGTCCTGCCAAAATGTGTTTTCGCACTTCTGGCGCAGAGAATAAGCGTGAGTCGCAGCGAAATCACTTGGGACACTTTGAGGAAATAACAGTGACACTGTACATGAGCAGAGGTGCTAAATGCCTATGTTGAAAATTTGCGCCGAACGCCTATAAATGGCAGTGTTGCAAGCGTGCATTGCATATTTCCCACGCACCCTAGTAGCTTCGCAAATTTGGTATATTTACATGCCACATTTTCAACACTGGCATTTTTTTACACCTCCTTATGAACTGTACAGCTGTCATTTCTCACATCCTGCCCGACATGTTTTCCCGCACTGCACTACCAAACACCCAAAGGGACACCCTAATGCTTGTCACTCTCTGCAGGGTGGGGGTGGGTTGGCATCAGTTCAATACTTCACTGCCATTCCTATGATGCATCTGTCTAACTCCTGCACTACCAATGCCAATGCCAGCAAGCCAACATTCGGCATTGACAAATGCTTGTTTACTCAATGGAGGTAACATTCTTCAAGTTGCAAAATGTGGGTTTAAATGTGTAACCAAGAGGAAAGTTCCAACTGGGATACTGCAGCATAGCAGGTCCTACCACCCCACCCTTTATCCATGCCAGCCTGCATCAGGCAGAGGGCCCCAGGCTGAATTAAACTATTACCCTCAGTATTACTGAACCATCCTGACTGGCTGCAGGGAGAAAGTGCACCAGGTGATAACCCAAAACAGTCTTTTTGTCACGGATAAAGCACATTTCACCTCAGCTTTTCCTCAGAAAGTCTTTCCTTCACACAAGGGATTTCTTTCCATAATCTTTACAGCTCGACTGGGGCTTCACCCTGCGGGGGTACTGCAGGCGACAGTTGCCACTATGATTCCTGAGGATTTCAGTAGTTAAAGAGGACAGGAAATTATTTCTAATAGGAAGTTCTTTATGTAGTTATTATTCTTAGAAATTATATGCATTCCTCTAAATTATCCATATTTAACTGTGTCTGAATAAAAAGTCATAAGAAATACTGTATTTTGCATTGTTTTATTTCTATGGACGGTATTCTATTACAGTTCTCTTGATGGAACCAGTAATTTGGAGTTTTAGCTATGTCACGGTTTGTGCACAGAACTCTAAGCATACTGTAGTTCTGATAGGTCAACAGCTCATAATGGACATTGTAAAAACTCCAAATTACTGGTCCCATGAAGAGAACTGTAACAAAATGCTGCCCATAAAAACAAAACAATGCAAAATATAGTTTTTGTATCACTTTTTGTTCAAGTACAGTTAAATATGGATAATTTAGGGGAATGCATATAATTTCTGAGAATAAGAACTTTATAAACAGCTGCCAATTAGAAATTATTTCCTGACCCCTTTAACTTCTCTGACTGGAATGGAGACTGAACACAGGGACGATCAGGCACATGTTGCCTGTCTAACTGCTTCACTCCAGCTCCCCAACAGCCGACCATAGAGTTCAATATATAGAGAGGCTTGAGTGCAGACTCCAATGGCCCAGTTGAAGCTGTGCGTTCACCATATTACAGGAGGATTGAGGTGCCGGCAGATAACAGGAACCCTTCTTGAAACTTAGATAGTGGCACCAGCACACTGTTCTGACAGCAATCTGCTGATCTGGTTGGGTAAGAAGCACCACTGATAGCAGGGAAATGATGAGGCAGACACACATTGTGGTGACAAACACAAGGTATGCTTGATTTTCCTTTGCTTGTATGAGCAGTGCGTTACTTGACTGCTGTCAGAACAGTGTGCTGGTGCCCCTGTCTAAGTTTCAAGAAGGGTTCCTGCTAGCTGCTGGCACCTCAATCCTCCCGTAATATGGTGGATGCACAGCTTCAACTGAGCCACTGGAGTCCACACTCTAACCTCTCTATATATTGAACTCTATGCAGCCAATTGCTCCCCAGCTATCAGCTAGCCCCTCCCATTCAGAATCTTAAGGCAGACCAGCTGATCTAGTGTACTAAGAGGCTCCAGTGGTTAACTCGTTTGGTCCTATAGACCTACTGGGAAAGCAGAGCTTTCAGGGTGCTACAGCATGAATCGTTAGGATCCAGTGGCTACAAGACAATGATGTTGGAAGTCCAAATGGGGCCGCTAAAGGGGCAAGTGTAGTAAAGGCATGGGATTTCAAGAATGCATATTTCAACAAGAAATGGGAGCTGTAGAGGAAAAACATAGAGAGAATAGAGCAGATAAAAGGGATAGAGTAAAAATAGGAAGCCTTTAAAAAGGAAATGCCATAGACAGCAGCAAGCTCCATAGGAAAGGCATCAAATGGCAAAAAGGCTAGGGTCCCAATGTGGCATAACAGAAGTGAAAACATGTTAAGAAACAAGAGGAGGGAGTTCGTAAAATATAGAGACAGCCAAAGAGAAGTGGATTAGGCTGCGTACCTAGGGGCAACAAGGGAAGCTAGTAGGAAGGTCAGGGAAGCCAAGGCAGAGCTAGAACTCAGGCTAGCAAAATGGACGCAGAAAGACGAAAAATAATTCTTCAGATACAGTCTGGTAAAGCATTCTTCAGCTACATTCTGGTAAAGCAAAAGGTCAAAAGGGGACATAGTGAGGCTTAAAAACTTAATTTTGCACCTCGTATTTTATTCAACATTTTGCATTGTGTACTCCCCCCAACCCCCATCCCCAAGGATGCATTTGGAAACAAGCTGTTACCATCTCAGTATGTCTTTCCTGGTAAAACTTTTAAAATTAAAAAAAATTAACAATAGAGCAGGAGGAAGGTGGGGAGAAGGGGGACAAAAAGCAAGGCAGAGGTACCGAACAAATAGTTTTGTTCAGTATTTACTAGGGAAAAAGAGGGAGAATTGTCAGAATGTGGGGTAAGGAAGAAAGGAAAGGGGGTGAGTGCATTAATGATACGAGCAGTATAACAATGTAAAGAGTGATAGAAAAGTTGGCATACGTGGGGTACTATGTCCATGAATACAGAGTGCCCTGAATGCTCTGGGGCTGTTCTAAAAAGTGGAAAAAAAAAACCCTAAAAAATGGGGGCTGTGGAGGACAGAGCCCTTATATAACAAAAACTTAAATATAAGCTGGTTTGGTTGAGAATTGGGGGGCTCCATCCCCTCACCCCACTCAATTTTTCTGTTTATGCTACTATCATTACTGCTGGCACAGCAGCACAGGACAGAGTATCACAGCATATGCAACTACTAACTGTCTCGTAGAACTGCCTGATAGGTTGTGAAGCACTATACTTAATAACTACAGGTCTCCACAGTTCTCCACTTGCGCCGAAAAATTAAAAAGGTTGAAAGTAGATAAATCTATGTGACCTGACATCTTACACCCTAGGATGCTCAAGGAGGCTGCGGAAGAAATAGCAGCCGCCCCCCTTGCAGACATATCCAACTGCTCTTTGGCCACAAGGGTGGTCCCTATGGACTGGAGGATAGCCAAGGTGTTTCCACCACACAATAAAGGAAGGATGGATGGGCCAGGGAACTATAGACCAGTCAGCCTGCCATCTATAGGAGAGAAGGTAATGGAGTCCATACTGAAGAAGGAATGGGTGGACATCCTATAAGGGAGTGGATTACAGGACCCCAGGCAGCATGGGTTCACAAGAGGAAGGCCTTGACAAATTAATCTTATTGACTTCTTTGACTGGGCGACCAAGGTGGCTGACAACAGATAGTAAGTATTTTTAGATTTTAGTAAGGTCTTTGTCTCAGTCCTGCACAGGAGACCTGGGACTTTGGGTGGAGGAAAAGTTGGTGACTTGGGTACAAAGATGGCTGAAGGGAAGGATGCAAAAATGTACTAAATGGGAAGTTCACAAAGTTAAGGGAGGATACGAGCATAGCACCTCAGGGATTGGTGCTGTGCGCTGTATTTTTCAATGTGTACATTTGTGTCATAGGGAAAGGCATAAAAGCAAAGTCTGCCTGTTTGCAGATGACATAAAGATTTGCACAGGAGCTGACAGCGGATCTGAGCAGGCCAGAGAACTGGTCAAAGATCTGGCAGCTGTGCTTCAATGCAAAGCATTGCAAAGTGATGCACACTGGGGAAAATCCAAGGGTGCAGTACAAAATGAAGGGGAATGCTGGACTGCACCAAACAGGAAAAGGACCTAGGGGTCATGATATAAGAAAGCTAAAATCCACAGCACACTGTAACAGAGCTGTGGAAATAGCAAATAGGATGTTGGGATGCACAGGGAGGGGGATCAACAGTAGAAGTTGGGAGGTAATCCTCCCACTGTACAGATCATTGGTGAGAC
This sequence comes from Neoceratodus forsteri, assembly GCA_016271365.2. Classification (NCBI taxonomy): domain Eukaryota; kingdom Metazoa; phylum Chordata; order Ceratodontiformes; family Ceratodontidae; genus Neoceratodus; species Neoceratodus forsteri. The sequence goes on from CM028130.1 coordinate 1,232,635,792, forward strand.
TACATGAGCGTTCTATAGACTGTTATCCTCCTCCAAGGGGGGAGAGGGGAAGCATCCAGTGCATGCCGGACCTCTGGTGGAGGCCAGGGAAAGCAGCAGATGGAACTCACAATGTTGGGAGGCATGTATGTGGAATGTAGTGGATGTCAGTGCTTCTGTGTCATGCGTCATTGCATGCCATGCCTTCCCAAGGATGTGCATCTGACACATCTGACAAAATCCTGGCCTGCAGAATGACGCTGTGCCTCATGAGCCCCGCATCACCACGCTGGGATACTCAGCTGGGAAAGGAGCTTTAGCACCACTGGGAACAGCCTGGCCCTGAGGCCCGCCCATAGGGCAAGCCAGAGAGGGACAGAGGAAGAGATATCTGCTGGGAACTAGGTTTTAACTCAGTCAAGGATGCACCAACTTGGAGGTCCAACCCTAAAGGGCAAGCCAGGGAGGAACACAGGCAGCGATATCTGCTGGGAACTGGATTTTAACTCAGTCAGGGACGCACCTACTTGGAGGTCCTACTCTGGAGGGCAAGCCAGAGAGGAACACAGGCAGAGATATCTGCTGGGAACTGGGTTTTAACTCAGTCAGGGATGCACCTACTTGGAGGTCCCATCCTGAAGAGCAAGCCAGGGAGGAACACAGGCAGAGATACAGTATCTGCTGGGAACTGGGTTTTAACTCAGTCAGGGACGCACCTACCTGGAGGTCCTACCCTGGAGGGCAAGCTAGGGAGAAAGACCACCCGAGGTAGGTCCTGGAGGCAGTGGTTGCCAGAGTGGGGCAGGGGCTGAGCGTAAGTGGGGTCCTGGACCAAAAAGTATAATAATAAAAAAAAAAAAAATGTACAAGTACTTGCATGGAATCAACAGGGTGGACTACAAGGAATTTTTTTTCCTTGAGCTTAAATACAAGAATGAGGGGGAATTCACTCAAAATAGCAGGGGGGGGTAAATTCTAGATGTCCAGGAACACTTATTCATGGAAAGAGTGGTGGACAGGCAGAACAAGCTACCGGAAGAAGTGGTAAGGGGTCAAATCAGTAAGCAGTTTCAATGGGGGTGGGGCAGACATTTGGGATTAGTTAAAGAGGAGAGCGGAATGACTAAGGGTTGAAATGGCCACTAGGGCCAGAGTAGTCTAGTAAGGGAGGGTGGAAAGACGGGATAGGTCAGTAAGCCTTTATCTGCCAAAAATGTCTATCTATATATCTATGCATAACATAAGAATTAACATGTTAAGTCAGAAATTGTTCTGTGCAGCCAGGAGTAGGCATTCTCCTCTATCCCCACCTGACATTAAGCACAACCGTGATAAGTCCAGTGTATGATGTAGGCCTAACAACAGCTAAGACACTAATTTATATAATTATTTTCAAAAGTCTCACCAGGAAAAACATACTGAGCTGAGTAGCAGCTCATTTCCAGATGCGTCCTGGGGGAAGGGGTAAAGGGAGGCAAAGTATAACAAATCAAAACAATATTTGCAAAGCAGTAAGAGAAACAAAATTTGCATCGAGACAATCAACAATGATAGGCAGCTGTAACATATATAAGTTAGGCCCGGATATAGCAGAGGATATAATTTAAGTACGTCGTGGAAGTATACAGGTGGTGGTGGTGGAAGCTATACAGTAGGTTTCTGGGTGGGGAGTAAGTGGGAGCCTAGGGCAGAGGTATGGGGAAGAGGAAACAATGGGGAGACGGGGGAGTAGTCGAGTAGAGGAGTAGAGGAGCAGAGGTGGAGATCAGGTGCATCTGCAGGAGGGAGAGATGAAGTTTCAGAAAACAGAGGAGAGAGAGTGCGAAGGGAAGAGGCAGAGCAGATGGATATAGGGAGAGAATTCCATAGTTTAGGGGAAGTGATGGGAGTAAGCAGCCTAGCTAGCTGAAGATGACCTTGAAGGGCGTGCTGGGGAGCAAAAGCCAGAGTTGCGAAGAGTGTGGGGGGAGAGGTAAGAGGGGAGAGAGCCTAGCCACTGTTTAGCAATAAAGGCAGAGCAATGAGCAAGGTGCCTTGCTTCAATGGAGGGAAAGCAAAGGGAGGTGTAAAGGGAGCAATGGTGTGTGCGGGGTGGACAGTCCAGGGCAAAGTGACAGAAGGAGTAATAGAGTAAGAACCTTGACTTTGGCCAAAGAGGTACTTATATGTAGGAGTCCACATGGTCTCACTTCCTTGTTCTAAATTCAGCACAAACTATTTTGCTCAAATCAACCTGTGTCCTTGGGATCTCTCCATAGAGGCAAGGTTTGTCTGCATATGAGTTTCACTGTCAACTGCAAGCAATGTTTTATTCCCAGCTTTCTCAGAGCATTATGTGTGATGTGCTGGGAGAGCTTTCTCACTGGGACCATCATGTGAAGAGCCTAGAAGTCCGTCTTGTATGTATCGCTGCATCCCAGCCTGGTACAGTATATGGATATGTACTGTATTCAGTTTGTGTACACCAAGCAAAAAAAAAAAAAAAAAGCTTTTAGCAGGCTTCCATGCATGTAGAGAAGAGGAAATGAATTTAGTTAATTTTATTATGCAAACCTCTGTCACAAATGTAATTTAGGCTAATGGGTTTTGTTCTAAATGTGTACCACAAGCAAGCAAGAGGTGTTAGCTTCTGTGCTGTTATCCAGACTAATGAGTCTCCAGATGTTATAAATAGTTCGGTTTGGGACTGAATTGTGGGAATTCAGTGCTTCTTTCCGGGGTCGGCTCCAGTACTTAGAAGTGAAACTGAATTTTTAATTGGACTGGCTAGTGAGGTTTGGTTTTGTAGGACTATTGAGTTATTGAGCTGGTTACTCACTTACTGAGGGACTATAAAACATCAAAGTTTTCTCACCCCAGGATGCATCTGAAAACTAACTGTTGTCAGCTCAGTATGTCTTTCCTGGTGAAACTTTCGAAGTTAATACATATATACATACAGAAATGAAAGTGCAGTATTGAAAGGTGCAGGTCATAAAGAACTGGGAAGAGGAGTCAAATCTCAACCTGTATCAGTCCAAGTTGCTTGTGTGTAGGGATTCCAAAGTGAATCTCCAGGCTGAATATTATACAAGAGACTGTAGCTTCTGAAGCATGTTGTTACAGGAGGGAAAGAAAAGAAATAAAGGACATACACTGGATAACTGAGTGTGCTCCCAGCGCAGGGGGAAGGGGGCAGCAAGGTGGAATAGGCACAAGGAGCTGAGATACTGAATTTCCCCTTTAATACTGGATTGGAAACCAAACTGTCCCCTTACAATGTGAATTCAGCCTAATGGGAGGCAACCAATATATATTTAGTGGCTCAGTAGCTTCAATGCTTGTCTCTGAGACCAAAACAAAAGATAAATTGTGAGTTCAAGTCCCACACCAGGAAACTGGGCTAGTACTCATACTAAAATTGTAGTGCAGCACTAGGGGGTGCTGCACTGTTGAGGTGTTATCCTTTGGATAAGACATGAAACTGTGGTCCATTTTGTTCAAATCTGGTGGCAGTCTTGGTGGTAGTTAAGGATCCAGTGACACATAAAAGATGGGGATTTCCCCTGATGTCCTGGCCAACATTCCTCCATCACTTAAACATGGCAATGTAAAACACCCTGTCACCACCACCATAATGCTCCTGGATACGAGGTATCATAACGCACTGTGCCTTTTCTGAACAAAAGTTACAAAAAAATATATATATATATGTACTGTAATCTAAAAGATAATTAATGTGTTTATAACTATAAAGCACTTCAATGTGAACTCATTGCTACTTTTCAGTATACTGACACTTACAAAAAGAAGCCCCTTATTCCATTTGAAAAGATGCTGCCCCACATTGCACCCATAGATTGTAAAGCACAAATTCATTTTGGTCTGTGTTGCCCAATAAATGGTGTAACCCCTAGGTGGCGCGATCTCAAGGGCCACTACCCCTGCCTGCGTGGCTAGTTGCAGGTTAAGGGGCCTGGGTACTGAAACAGGTGCCTCCACCTGGAGGTCAGGGCTGTTAGTGGTCAAGCTAACCTGGGCACAGCCCTCTGGGACAATGTAACCCCCCTCTTTCTCTTTTAGTGGCCTGACCAATACACAGTAATCACTTTCCGATGACCCTTATTTACCAGGCAATTACCCACACTGTTTGCGCTTACCACCATGGCTGGTTCTTCTGGCTCGACCCTGGAGACCTCCTGTAAAACAAGGTTATGCACAGCAAATAGCAACAGTACAGTACTTTTGGCACAAACTGGAACCACAGTCAGGTTAAATGCAAAAAGAGTTAGATCTGATTTATTCAGGGGACTTGAATAAGGGAGGGGCATAATCAGGTTGATTTGCTTAAAGGCTATATCAATCAGACAGTTATGCATGCACTTCAGAGTCCCTACACAGTCACACTCACTGAGTACCCAGGTAGAAAGATGGTGGACTAGCTAGGAACGTTGCCCGGGGTAGGCCGGCGTTGCAGCTGGTGGGGGCCATGTGATAGAAGGAAGCAACATGCACAACATACACTATTTGTAATCCGGAGATGGAGGGCTCAGTTTGTGACAGAAAAGACAACAAAGCAATCAGATGACAACACTTTAGATTTAGCTGTTGTTGCAGGGAGCTACCCTGATGTTTACTCACTATACCCAATACAGGACACAGGCAGGACGAAATTGAGACAGCAGGTGGTTGAACTGGAGTCCCAGGAGAAGCAGGGCCCACACAAATCACCAAGGTGTCTTTCCTGTTCAAAGCGTGAGCAGGGGGCTGATCCCCAGGCAGGTCTCTCATCGATGGCTTTCTCTGTGCAGCGGGTAGTCTGGCTGGGCCAGTGTGGCAAGGTTCAGGCCCAATGGAGATGAATACGGATTCAGTCCATCGGAGCTGGACGCACCCTCCAGCAAGCAGAACACAGTTCAGCACACAGTGGGGAACCAAATCATGACCCACTAACAGCACATTTACATGTAAGAAATTTTACTGTACCAGGCAGATTGCTATCCGGTCACAGTTACTGAGTCTCTGCACAAACCGGGAGTTCAGAGGTGGCTGGAAATCCTGACAGGCCGATTGCATTCAGCAAATCTTCGCTTGTTCAGGTTAAAGCCTGGTCACAGTCCAGTGGCTTAAATCATTCTCACAACTCGGATTCATTCCGAATCTACTTTATTTTCCCTCTCAGGGACAGCAGGCAGGCCAAAACTCAGCCCTTTCACAGTTCTTCCGCGCGAATCTATGCAGGATTACTGCTCGACTATCTCGAGCTGTTACTTCTACACATCCCAACTCAGATCTGAACTGAAACTGCAAGCAATCTGGGACTTTCCCCAGGATCCAAAAGGTTCGGTTGGCTGATTCCTCTGTCAGTCACAACAAGGGCTCCCCCTCCAGGTTCATTTAGGCGCCAAAAGCCCAAAACTACAATTCCTACAGAATTTTGCTCCCACAAAACCCCTGGGGACAGGCTCCATTTTAGAGTCCCCAAAGGTACTGATTGGCCCATTTCAGCAGTCCAGGACCAAGATGGTGGAGATAAACAGAACTGTCCATGCTGCAAAGAAGGCAGGTTAGACAAGTTACAATATCTTTACCATACTAATAGATAATCAGCAAACAAGCACATCTTCTGGCAGATCTCCTTCTACGCTAATAGCGATGGCAGAAACGGAGCGATTATCTGGCAGCCCGGGCAGGACTCGAGCATGGAAACACTCAGCCCCCTCCCAGATTAATTATAACTGCAATCTAGCTCTTAAAGAGACAGTACATGGAGGCTATACAGGCACTCTCTGGCAATAACGTTTAGACTGCTAAAACGCAGGACACTAGCCTGGCAGTGAGCATTTAGGCAAGCTCAAGGAAGACTTTTCGGGAACCCCCATTTGTAGGGGGAATTACAATGGCAAACTTCATGAGCATAAGTGTTTCCCACTGTGGTCTCAGTTTCTCTCACCAAGACACATATTATGTGTTTCCATATTATTGCACCTTGGTGATTTTGGCAGAGAACAGTGAAGATTTACAGTATTACTGTTGATAATGTAAACCTATGCAATTACAGGAAGTGACACACACATACACACACACACATTTTTTTATTCTTCTCCTAAGATGTTTCCTTTTTTAAGATAATTAGCCATCCATCCCTGATAAATGCTGCCCAGAAATAGCTGCTGCATTGCAAAGTAGAAATGACTAAGCTAACCTCAATGAAGAGAAAGAAAGAAAGTAAGACAGAAAGAGAAAAACAAACCAGAAACAGAGTTAGTCCCTTCTTTATGAGTCAGGTAATGCTGTGGAATCACTCCAGGGAGCGTGAAGGTCTTGAAAGGAATTTATGAAAGCCTATCAAAGTAATTCAGGCAGTGCGGTGAAGGAACGATAGACTGTTATTACTCATTCCGATAGTATGGCAGCGGGCAGGATGAGAGCCATGCTTTGAATTCTGAACAGGTGAACAAGCTTGCAGTCTCCTCGCCTCTCCCCTGCCTGCTCTCGGTATGAGTAATATTATAACACTCGTACTTGGCACACTTGGCAATGTGTGAACTATGGGCTGTCCGTCTAGACAAACCATTTCCTACCTTAAGGTGGATTGATGAAAAATTGATTGAAGGCTTGCAACTGGAATGCTGTCTTTAAGCAGCAGTATCTTAAAGAAGCTGCTGTGAGCCTAGAAATTGAATCCTTTGCACGTGCAACAGATTGAGAATGATGTAGTATCTCCTTTTCTGGGCTAGAAAGGAACTTTTGAGGTACTGGCCCAGGCAAACTGGCAAAGGAGTTTACCTTCTGTCTCAGTAGGAAGTGGCCCACCCTCCTGCCATGAAAGAGGGGGCCCACGGGGGTGGGTGGCAGACTTTGCAGGTACAGGAACCTGGAAACCTGACAGAGCAAGTAACTGACTTTAACCTGCTTGGAAGCAGGGGCTGATCCCAGTAATAAAAAATCCCTACACAGACTCATCTCTAAAAATTCTAGAAATAGAGAGCAGGTGGCAATGTTGGATCCCAGACTGCAACATGAGTGCTACCTACCCAGTCAGAGGCCTGCATTAGATGTTCTCTCTGCTCCCCCTTTGAGATATGCCAGTACATACTGCATGCATCCACTCTGCATATGTGCTGTGACAGTGCCCTGTGTGCATGTCTCTGCTCCCTGAACCACCAGCAGGGTGAACATACAGCCAGACAGGCTCCCTCTCTTCCCTTCCCAAGTAAGAAACCAAGGATACAGCAGGTACAGACTTAGAACCACAATATTTTACTAAATATAATTTTTGAGTTTGTGGGGATATATGCCCCTTATGGGCTCTGACTTTAGGGGATGTGCTGCCATGGTTCTTCTTACTGACATGCAGCCATTGTTCTTTTCTTTAAAGAGCAGCTCTGCACTTCACCATGTGTACACCCTTTCATAAAAGTGATGTTTTAGCTATTGCAAGTCACTAGAGAATACCATTTTGAATTTTTGGTTTTCTTTTCTATTCTAAGGTTTATAACAAATCTTGGTAGCCTGTCCAGGAAGCACATATAAAAAGCATCTGGCTGTGCACTGCTGCTCTCACTGTGTCGTTGTTTATGGCACTATACTGCTTTCCATACCAACAAACTATAATGTCACAATGAGATCATTTGGAAAAGGCAGAGGCTCCTGGAGTGGTACAGTGGCAATAACAGGAGAAAGTAAGAAAACAAAACAAACAAAAAAAAGACTAAATTGAAACATAATTGTTGCAAATACAGGTTTTGCTTTTTATTTTAGTAGCTGGTATGTCTTCCCCTAGCTTCATGGGGGGACATCTTCTGTACATTTCATCACAGGTTTGCACTTTTAAGTGTGGGACCCTGGGAATGATCCTTTCATCCCTGGTCTCAGAGGCAACAGCTCTTACCATTTAGCTAAAAAAAAAAAAAATTCTTCTTATCAAGGTTATTAGACTAGCTCTAGTTCTTGTATACTGCAATGTTTACTTTCTCCATCAGATGGCGTTCTGCATCAGGACACTGGTTCTGTGCACATTACAGTTGCTACTCGCTCTTTAATTATGCTGAATGTGGGTCAAAAAGCCTTAATATTGGGGCTTCCAGTGGTCCAGAATAAGTGCGGCGCACTTCTATGTGGGTAACTTGAAGCTGAGTGGACTCAGGCGCTTCAAGACATGTGGCCAGGCTGGGAGCGGAGCTGTTGTGGGCAGCATGTCCCCAGCTAGTGTGGGGAGATGCCATTGTCTGTGGCCGCAGCAACCCCATGTGGTGGGACAGGGAGCCTGATCCTTCACAAAAGGGAGGGGGGATGCCGGACATCTGAAAGCTGGCCAGCAGAAGTCCCACAGCAGTGTCAGTGTGGAGAGACAGAGTGTGTCTCAAAGGGCACAGTACTCACCAGTGACACACCATGAGACTATAAGGGGAAAAAACCCTTCCCTGAAGTGTATGTAGAATCAGTTAGCAGATGTGAAGAGCCATCTGCTGTAGAGATGAAGACTACAGCATCCAGGACAAAAGCCAGTCTAACACATTGGCTAAAGAAGTTTCTGGCGGGTTAGAAAGTCACGTGATGCATCGAGAGGGTAAGACACTCATTCCTCAGCTCCACTCCTCGGCTCCTTGTATTTCCACTTAGTTTGCCCTTAAATGCTACCTATTCACATCAGCTTGCACAGTTTCAGCTGTTTTTTCACCGTCTGCCACCTCTGACTTGCATTTCTGGCATTGGTTTCCTGGTACTTTCTCTCCCTTTCTCCCTGAAGTATGGAGTCAGAGATGCGGCCTGCAGGGCCCACACACACCCCACCAAACACGCCTGAGAAGGGGAAAATGGCTAAGAAACCAAAAACGCAGACTGCCGCTAACCTCAAGCTGCCTGCCACTCCAGTACCGCTCATGGAGGAAACATTTTACTTGAGCTGTCCCCACACAAAGAGGCACTGCTAGGGATAACAGCACAGCCCACTGGCCTACAGGCCATTTCAGAGTCCCTCTCATGGAGGATGGAGGATGCAGAAGTCAGGGTCAGCTTGCTGGAGGACTGGAAGGGCAGGCAGGAGAGTGATGCGACAGCCACCCACCGCAAGATTGCTAAACTGGAGGAGAAAGTTGAAGACCTCGGGGGACGTAATAGAAGGAATAATCTCCTGTTACTGGGACTACCAGAGGGAATGGAGGGACAGAATCCAGTCCTTTTTATTCAGAAGTTCTGCAGCAAGGTGGCGGGTCCATCCCCCAATGACCCAAGCTATATCGTGGAACGGGCACACAGGGTATTAAGACCAACGCCCCCACAAATGCTCCACCTTGTCCACTAATTTTCAAACTTCTCAACTATCTGGACAAAGTGCATATTATGGCCAAGCTTAGAGATCTGAAAGAGCTCATTTGGGAGGGACATAAGTTAAGAATCTCTCAGTACCTCCCATGTTCTGTAAAATTTAGGAGGGCTGATTTCAATCCTTACATTTCCAAACTTACCGCAGTCGGTATCTGGTTCAAGATGCTTTATCCGGCTAAACTCCAAATCATGCATCAGGGATCCCCAAAGACATTCGACCCGCTGAACAAGCAAGACTTGAACTCCCAACCCTGTTCCTGATTTCCAGGCTCCTAAGTGACACTTATCTGGGGCTGATTATGCCTGGTTCTTAGCATCGAGGACTCTAGCAAAGTTGGATTATAGTAAATCTTTTGCTTATTTGATTTGAACTTCAGACAACGTTTACCACTCAACACCTTGAGCTGTGAGACTTTATTTGCTCCGAAGGCCTGCACAGGATTGTGACTTTTTGCTACTGTTTATGGATTAAGACCACCTGAAGCATCCTGTCTGGACCCGAAGATACCATCCAGTTGGCTTGCACTGTTACGCCACACTCAGCGACTACCCCTGACCTGGAAGGGCACGGGTGGGACATTGAGGTGTTGGGACACTTGATAGCCTCTATGGGCGCTGTGAGGTAGGTGCCCCACTTGTGGTATTGTAGGTGGGGGCCGAGTTGGGTGGTTCCCCTCTCCCTGCTAGAGCACACCAGGGCACAGGCCTTTACAGGCCTTCATGCTCCTTGCCTTCCTCTGGGGAGCCGAGGTGGGTTCTGGGAGGACAGACCCCCTCCAGTCCCCTCAGTTTGCTATACTGGTTCGATAGGCTTGGAAGTAAGGCAGGGACCCTTGGGCCCTCTCTCTGTCGAAACAGTCTCAGCTCTTGCCAATGCCCTCCCCCCCGCAGCAAACATCAGCATGTCAGGTCCTAAGGATGGAGGGAGGTTCCCCCCCCTCTCCCCTGGGATCTTCTAATGCCACAACTATTTAAATATGGGGCTAAAGCCAGAGGGGGTTATTTGACACACACGACATTGCAAGATTTTTAAGCTAACCGCTATGGCAGCCCCTAAGTCTCATTTTCTTTTAAGATGGTTGGCTGCCTTTAGGGAAGCAAGTGGGGGTGCTGGGTTGCTGCATTTATAGAAGTTGGGGCCCTTTCGTCACTGCCAACTCACAAAGTGTTGCAGCAGTGGTGCGCCTGGTGAAGGAGGGGAGGAGACTGACCTGATCTGGAGGTTCCTGGTCCTCGGCGGTCAGCTTATGGGGTCCTGGGCTCGCTCGTCTGATTTGGTTTCCAAGCACCTGGGTGCCGAGGCGGCCTCCGGCAGTGTACCCTGGTCCGGGTTATCTGGTCAACGATTGTGGTTCCATTGCATGCCTATTACTCCATCCTGTGAATGTGGTCTTTGAGGGTTTTTGACCATCATTTTCTACTAATGGGAGTAAAGATGGACTATGGAGGAGTGCCTTGGTTTTCGCTAATCACAAAGTTAATGGTTCTGCCTCTATTTATTTCTGTTGGGCATATCAGGCTTAACCTTTTTCACTTGTTCCCCTATGAGGAGGAGCCGGGGGAGGGCCTGATCTGAGGGTGTAATACATCACGTACATAGAGAAAGTAGTTGTACAGCCTTAAGGGCTGGGGGTTGTTATTCTGTACATAGTTTGGATAGTCAGGGGGGGTAGGGATGTTAGATTCGGGGGGTTCAGTTGTTGGATGAGGGGTGGGAGGTGGGAGTGCAGGGCATGTTTACTGGGTATGTTTTTATTTCCTCACCTGTCTAGACTGTTGTTGCTTCTATGGCACCACATGGGGTAGGTGAGGGGAGGTAGGGATATTGGAGGGGCTGGAGCATTTCTAAAGTTCTTTTTTCTATACCTGAAAAGCCGGATGCCCACTTCTTTAACAGCTTGACATGGGGGCTGCATTTAAATTCCTGTCTTGGAATATAAAGGGGAAAAATGCCAAACGCAAGCATTATATGGTACTCCATCACCTCAATAAATACCATCCCAACATGGTGTTTTTGCAAGAAACTCACTTAATGCTGGAGGATATCCTACTTTTTTGCAGGGAGTGGATCGGTCAAGTCTTTGAAGCCGGTACCAGTAATAAAAAGGGTGGTGTAGGAATTTTAGTTAATAGGGGCACCCCATTCCAGCTGATAGACAAGATCCAGGACCCTGAGGGTCGCTTTATTTTTTTAACATGGATGCCTCAGTTTTACAGAAGTAGTATTGGGGTGCGTCTATGGCCCTAACTCAGATTCTCCTAGCTTCTTTGCTAAACTCATGTCTCATCTTTCTACCCTCCCAGCCTCCCCCCTGATTCTAGGAGGAGACTGGAACTTAATCTTTCATAATGACTCTGACAGATTAGAAGCGCAATGCCGTGGTCTTTCCCCAGCTCACAGGGGCCTTTTGAGAGTTGACAGACACTCTTGGGCTGGGAGACCCCTGGCGAATTCTACACTGTACGGACAAGCAATACACCTTTTACTCTATCCCCCACAAATCCCATTCTCATATTGACTACTTCTTGACATCCGAGGTGAATGTATTAGGTTAGCTGCTAAATCAAAGAGAGTGAGAGAAGATGCCACTTACCGATTACTTCATCAAATCAGGGTTCTAGAACAGGACCTCTCCTCCTCATCCAGTTCTGACTATTGGGTCCAGCTTAATGCCCTACGGGCCCAATTATTTTGGGCTGTTAGCTAAAAAGGTGGACCTGACTCTCTACAACAGGTTAAATTTCACTAACTGGAATCAGGAGAGAAGGCTGGGAAACTGTTGGCCTTACAGCTTCATCAAGTGGAGGCCAGAAGCATGATCCAGGGCCTGCAGCTAGTATTGCCCGGGCCGCTGGTTACCAAGCCCCGAAGCACAGCAGCAATTTTTAAGCAATATTACAAATCCCTCTACACACTGGAGGACATATATGCCACTGAAGCTCTGAATGTAGATCACTTTCTGGATTCAGTCTCCTTTCCTTCTCCTACCCTGAGCAACAGGCTCTCTTAGAGCCCCAGTTTCTGTTTCTGAGGTCAAACAGATGATAGCACAACTTCCTAAAGATAAGGCCCTGGGTCCGGATGGCTTTAATGCCTCATTTTATGCAGCTTTTCAGGATGTTCTAGCCCCGTTTCTCTCTCAACATTTCAATGATCTGCGTTCCTCTGGTCTGTCCGGCTGTTCTTTTACTCAAGCCTGGATCTCGGTTCTTCCCAAATCTGGCAGATTCCCACTCTTGCCCGGTAACTACTATCCCATTTCCATACTAAACTTAGATGTTAAGATTATGGCTAAAGTCTTAGCCAATCGTATGCATCAAGTCTGGCAGAGTTTACTGAGCCACTCACAAGTAGGATTTGTTGCAGGGAGGGTTTCATCCGATCACACACGCAAAGTGCTACACCTCATGGCCTTGGCGGAACATAGTCCCATTCCTTCAATGTTGGTCTCCTTATATACTGAAAAAGCTTTCAATTGTGTTTCATGGCCCTTCCTATTTGCTGTATTGGCTAAATTTGGCTTCCCCTCTGCCTGCTGTGACTGGATCCAGTGCTATATTCTTCTCCAATGGCCAGAGTTCATTGTAATTAGGTGTCCTCTCTGGCCCATTCCGTCTATAGCCTGTGGCACTAGGCAAGATTGCTGTCTCCTTTTCTTTTCAACCTCTACTTAGAACCCCTTATCCACTCTTTACAAGCATATTGGGAGGTCCAAGGCATCCAGGTCTGGCAGCTTTCATTCTCTTTATCATCTTATGCTGATATCTTCTTCACCTCGAACATCCACAGTCCTCCATCCCTACTGCCCTCAAAATAATTCATCGCTTCTCACAGATTTCAGGCTATAAGCTCAACTTGGGAAAATCATCCATCATGCCTCTTAATCATCTTGTTCAAAAACATTGGGTCATGGATCTGGGCCTGGCCTAGGAGCCCACTGCTCTTTCTTATCTTGGGATTAAGTTCCCTGCATTCTTTCACATACAATTAGGCAATCTTTCACCCACTTCTTTCTACATTAAAGCCGATCTAGCATGCTGGAAGCATTTCCCTCTTTCTTTATGGAGTCGTGTAAGTATAATCGAAATGAACATCCTGCCGAGCCTGTTATACCCCTGGGCATGTTAGGTCCTCTCTTACTAAAAGATGGTTCTCCCAGCTGCAGTCTCTCCTATCTGACTTTTTATGGCAGGGCAAAGCAGCATGGCAGGCGTTCTTGAAACTTACACCCAAAAGACATAGGTGACCTATGCCTCCTAATTTCTTCCTGTATTATTGTGCTCTCCATTGTAGCAAAATCTTCAGATGGAGCCTCAGTCTCGCCGTTGTGCATACACAGGGGTATGTTCCTCTCTGGTTAAACTTAGAACATCAGCTTTGCAGGTCTCACTGCCTGGATCTGGAATCTCTCCTCCACACTAAAGCTTCTGAGCTCCCTCCCTCATTAAAGTTGACTCCTCCTTGGTGGTCTGTCAAAGCACTTCATCAAATCTGCTCTTTTTTCTCCATCTCTCTTTGCAAAGACATCGACCAGCCAGTGTTGGGCAATCCTAACTTCAAAATTGTAGGTCACCCTATTCCACCTGCCTTCTGTTCTAACCTATGGGGGACACCTGTCTCAGCTTTACTGGTGGAAGTAAGTTAGTCTCAGGAGCCAAATTTCACTGGAGAGGTCTTAGCCCTTTTAAGGTGCTCCACCTGAAAAGAGCACTCATCTCTTTTATGGGCCCACCTCCTTGGCTCCCCTCGACCCATCTGGCCAAACAACTCCTCCTTAATGCCGCTTTACAATCCCATGCAATCTCTCTATTTTACAAATTGCTGCAGTCTTATGACCCTCATCTACTGACCGGCATTTGTTTTTACTGGCAGCAGGAACTTAACCTCTCAGTGGAGGCCTAAGACTGGCAAAAAGCCTGGCAGAAACTGTACAAATATGTAAAGCAGGATCGGCTGACGTACCTTCAATTTAGAATCTTGCATAATATGTACTTCTTCTCCTGCTCGACTATACCATATGGGAGACTTGACTCACCCTCTCTACCAGGGTATGTGGCAAGGAAGAAGGGACCATCAAACACTTATTCTAGGCCTGTGACCAGGCCTTCTCTTTCTGGAAGAAAATCAAAAGCTCCCTTGATCCCATCCTTGGGCTAGAGCCATATTTTACCCCATAAATATGTCTCCTTGGGTTTTTTCCAAGGGCCATGATAGGAGTTCGCCAAGCGTACATGGCTCTTATTGTTGCCACAGTGAAACTTGTAATCGCTCGTCATTGGGTGGACCAACATACTCTACTACTCCAGGAGTGGCACGCAGAGCTACTTCAGGCATTGGAACTAGAAAAACACATAGCCCGAAGGACTGACAAAGTGCAGGCTTATAATGCCCGCTGGGGTCCACTATTTGCCCTAGCCCCATTCATGAATGTTGGCCGGGCTGATCCCGGAGAACTGGGGAGCACTATCCCCTCTTAGTGAGAGGTCAACTGCCCATCCCAGATGACTCCAGGGCAGAGATTTTTTCTCCTACGCTCTTCTAGCTCATCCAGTTATCTTCTCATTGATCCAAATCTCTGAATCCATACAGTACATGCTGCGGGGATTTGGGGGATGGGAGGACCAGGGGAGGGGAAGGGTAGTTCTAACTTCACTGTGTATGTATATATATATATATATATATAGGTTTCATTTATTGTTAATTGGGCCTAGTGCAGGATTTCATACACCTTTCTTTCTCAACCTGTTATAGGCCCATCAGCTGTTAGATGGCTATTTCCCTGCTGTGTATATATTTTTTCTAGTACCTTTTCTGTTACCATTTGCCATGCCAGGAATTATCAGCCACTTTATGTATATGTTGCTATTTTTTAATTTTCTTATTGTATTGTGTTTTTGCTGTAGAAAGAAAAATTCAATAAAGTATATTAAATTGAAGGAAAAAAAAAGGATTTCCTTTAAGCTGAATGGTTCAGACTGCTACCATGAGACCAGGGATGCAAGGATCAATCACAGAGGCCAGTACTGAAATGTGTAAACCTATAATTCAGGTTACAGAGGAGACCACCAAAGATGCTGGTGAGAAGATATTCCACTGGTGACAAGGGTGGCATCCCTGTCCATGAGATCAGATGCAGAGTACCATCTGGTGGTAAGAAAAATGTCAAAATGATGGCAGTCTGTCACTCTTTGGTCCCATCAGCACTCTGCCTCCCAGCAGATTGTTTACCTAGCCAAGGGGGGGGTAGAACTCCCCAACCCGAAGAACCCTGGGTAAGGGCCGCGAGGTTGTCAGAGGCAGTCTGAGAGCTGGACAAGTTAGGGAAGGACCAGAAACAGCTTAATAAAAATGCTGCAGACCTTTATGGACAGACCATCATGATTTGGTTGTGGTCGTCAGGCATCAGGAGTACAGTAACATAGAATGTAGAACCAGCAACTCAGTCTGTAAGTGCACCACTGCTGTGCCTGTGAAATTTCTGGGGAGACTTGACCCGCAGGTCCTTTGATGAGGCAGGAGCAACCTAAAGGAGGGAGCAGGAATTATGCCATGAGTGACTGATTCATTTGCAGCCTAGAACCTACTTGTCAGATCAAATTTTGTGAGGTCCAATTTATCAGATGAGGCCATCATCTGAGACCTTGCAACTCATTACAGCTGCATTCAAAACAAATATTAAAAAAGAAATCCCAGGATTTCTCAGTATGCATTCCAAGTGCCATGCTGTTCCTGCCTGTAGCCACATCAGCAGCAGAACAAGCCATACCTGTGTAGTCACAGAGAATTGACGGAGTCACAAACCAGTGTATTCTAAATATATCTGTAGTCAGATTTAGTTTTTAAAATCATCAGAATATGTTAATCAGTTGTAATCATCTACTTTTTGTATTTTTGCAGTAATCCTGAATGGGCTCAGTATCGGCCTCAGATCCTCTAAAATGTAAAAATAAGGAACTGGTCTTGAAACAGGGTTGTAGCCAGACAATAGAAATGTGTACACCATGGCTATGTTTGTTGCCCTATCTGGCACCATAAACACAAGTTGTGTACACCATGTCACTGTTTGCTGCCTCTCCCCTGCATTGATAAATGCTGTTGCAATTTCTCCCTCAGACACCTCATATTACCTCCAGAAACTTTAATGTTGTATTGTCCCTGAGATGCAAAGGTGTCTCAGTGTCCAGCCATATTTGTTTTGACTCCAGGAATGAAAGTACAGAAAGGACCAGCTGGTCATGTGTTGTGGAATGTGGAAAATCAGCAGAAGTGCAGAGCCTCCTTGCCCGCATAAATTAAAATTGAACACCATGGAGTACTTAGAGTATGTCTTCCTTCGCCCATATCTTGAAGCAGCAGATCATATTAAAATAAACTTTATGCAATATATATACTTCATAATATAGCCCCCCCCCCACACCAATCTTGGTTCCTGCTGTTCATTTTCGTTTCCAGATCCATTTATAAAGGTCACTAATTATTTTATGTTTACCTTGAGACTGCTTTAATTTTGTGACTTAGAGTCAGCTTTTATGTCTCCAGAATCCCATAAAGTCCATCAACAGTGTCCGTTGTGTGCTAGTTCATCTTAATCAAAAGAATAGTGTTGTTTCTGTAACCAGGTTGCCACTGGATGTTGCGGTTACAACCCCTGCCTTGTGGGCTTAACCAAGGTTGAGTGGCTGGGTTCTTATTTTCCTGATTGGGAGGACCATATCCAGATATTTTTAGCTTGTACCATGCCTCCACTCAAAGTTAAGTTTAAATGGGCCTGGTGACAGAGCAGTACAATCCTCTGGGATACAATACCTCCCCACCTCCCCACAATGACTCCTTACCATGAGAAGTCACAGTGCAACCTTACATTCAACAAAAACAGCAATTAATGACTTACCACTAATAATATGCTTATCAGATAAAATGTAAAATAATGAAGTATTTCTGGGGATATTCACAATGGATGGAGGAATGCAAAGCAAACTTTTTTGATTATAACTCATGAACTGTAAATGCACGACTGAAGTTAGGTGCTTGACTAGGCTCGTCCTGTTAAACACATATTAAAACAGCAGTAACAGCACTTAAAACAGCAATAGTGCCTAACCCACTAGACAGTGCTGATACTGTTGCAGTGCAAATACTTTGACAGTAATCTTTTGAATTACCAGCCCACCTGTACTGGGGATATTACCCTCTTCCTACTGGTACCAATTTAAACCCCTTTAAACCTTTTGGGAGCTCCCTGTGCTTCACTGGGTACCCAGCTGGAGAAACGGTGCAGACCCGATGAAGTTGCAGCTGGTTGGCTGGCGGTGGTGCACTGTAAACAGAATGGCAAACCTCAAAGGAGATATTTGTATATCCTGACCCAATGGCCAAAGCTGTAGCTTTGGTGGCAAACATTATACAAAATCCTAGTTGCAGGGCAAGCCTTGACAGTACTCTCAGTTCTGGTGTTACCAGCTTCCCTGACAACTTGGGCTCCTTTTCCTCCCTCTCTCTGCAGGTGCAAGTTCTGTTGCACGGTTGCTCAGTTATGCAGATGGGGGTAGTAAGTTGGCAGTGCAGGTCTTAAGTAGTTCTGGAGGTGGATCAGGCTTTCTGCACTTGCAATCATTTGGACCACTCTGGCTTCTGTCTCCCTCTCCTCTGCAGGACAGATCAGTCTAGAGATCAGTGGCCACAAACACACACACGTCTAGGCTTCTGGACCTCTGTGGTACTCTAGTAGCCAATGCCTAGCAGTAGCATTAACTGGTTGGCTCCCTAACTGTGTGGAGCCTTGATGTAGGTTTTCACACTGCTGTACTTAATCACAGTCTCATGCCATGTCACACACCGCAGGTTGGCAGCTGTGACACAATTATCAGATCAGTATGCTTTTACCTCCTTTCACAGGAAAGGAGGAACAGGCTCCATCTCCAAAAGTGTCACTAAGCACACAGTTCACTCTGTATTTTACAGGTTGTATAACGCCAAAGTCACATCTTAAAGAGTGACTGTGGAAGGCCCAGGCAGGCTTCCTCAAAGACTTTGGCAACCAGCCATTCCCTTCTCATACTGTGAGAGCTCACTGCCAACTGCCTAGTCCTGGATCTGCCCTCAGACTTTTTCTGGCCAAGGGCAGCAATCTGATTGGTGTTACCCTCAGACTTTCTCTGGGCAAGGGCAGCAATCTGATTGGTGTACAGAGCTGTCAGTTACTTAAAACATTTCAAGATATCCATGGTCAATGTGCCCTTTGAAGGTATGGAGTTCCTGACCTTTGAGGTCCATCCATCTGTGGAATGTCCTTTGATATAGCATCTGCTATGTTGCAATGTTTGGAGATTTATATTAACTCCTATCTTCCCCACACTGGCAAGCTTGTGTCTTAAATTGATTCTTTTCCAAACCTCAGCGTACAACAGCCAGACAGCCAGGCAGATTGCAACAGGGAGAATACTCCTCCAATCCCCAACCAGGCTGCAGTCCCAGGGGCTGAAGAGGCAACAAACAAACAAATGGTGCCACACAGTTAGGCAGGCAATTGGGGGCAGAGGGTAAATTAAGCTTCACCATTTGAAAGTGTTACATTTATTTATTTACTTATTTTGTTTTCGTTACCCATGTAAGTATCTCAGATAAGAAATTGTCTTATTCTGGTGCAACAATTTGGAAAACAATAGATGAACAATTGACAACAATGTGAACAAAGGAGTTGAAAGCAGGGATGCAAAGCAACACTACAAATGTAAAATGGAACAGCAAAAGAATAATTGCACACCACAATGATATATACAGAATCACAAGTTATACAAGAATATTAAACTGTAACCCCTAGATGGCTATCCCAGGGGCTACTACCCCTGCCTGATTTGCCACTAACAGGTTGAGGGCCTGGATCCAATGGCGGGTGCCTCCACCCAGAGGTCAGGGTTTGCAATAGTCAAACTAACTTGGTCACAGCCCTCTGGGACACTGCAACCCCTTTCTTCCCACTAGTGGCCCACACAATATATCAAATTACCTTCACGTATACACTTACCCCCAGGACTGGTTCGGCACTGGGACCTCCTGTGAAATAAGATACAGTGCAACAATCACAGTACAGTACTTTAACATAGACAAATACCTCAGGCAGTATAACTTTGCTGAAACAAGCAGCTCTGATTTATTTAGGGGATATAACAAGGACAGAAATCAGGTTAATTAGCTTATCACTCTACTCATCTACCTATGGCTCTGTGCACGGCCTATCCCTATCAGTTACTGTCCCTGGGTACCCAAGCCCTAGTGGCTAGTCAAACCGTGGCAGCTGGTAGGGGCCCTTTCCCACAGAGAAAGAAAATTAGTTTAAACAGTCAGCAGTACAGTGATTCCATTTGGATTTAATGTGGCAATTCAACAGGGAGCAACCCTGAATTAGTACTCACGACCTCCAAACAAGATAGGGTCCTTCAACATCAGGAGGCTACTCTTGAGCTCAGAGACTCCTCACACATTTATATGGTAAAAAGAAAGTACTATACCAGGCAGGCTGCTTCTCTATCCGATCGCAATTACTGCACAATACCGGGAGAACACACATCAGATTCAGTTCCTGACAGATCGAGTGCAATTCAGCAATTTCTCCAGTCTTCTACAGGGTGAGCCTGGTTTCTACTCTTCAGATATCCTTTGATTCTCTTCACAGGAGTTCAGTCCTAACAAGCAGTTACACAAGCTGCAGACGGAACTCTGGACCTTACACATGTTTTTGACTAAAACTGTGCACTGAAGGAGCACAGGGTTCCTTTCCCTTCACTGCCAGAGCTAAACTGAAACTCCAACAGACAAAACCGAGCACTTCCTTTGAGTTCTCCCAGTTCTTGACTGGATTGGCTGTCACTCACAATAGACTGCTGCTGTTGGTCCAAAAAGGCGCGAAGCCTAAACTACATCTCCAGAGTCACTGCCGATACAATCCTCTTGTGGCTGGCTCAGATTATGAGTCCAAGTTCTGATTCGTCCAAGGCACCATTTTAGAGCTAGCTTACCCCACACTGATTGGTCCAGTTCAGCAGTTCAAAACTAGAATGGGAACTAGGCAAACACAGTTCTGACTGCAAAGAAAGCAGGTTAGACAAACTGTATTTTCATTATTACTCTAAATTATTTCTGGCAAACAGTTACATCTTTCAGATAGGTTCCCTTTGTACTCCTAGTGACTGCAAAATGGAGTGATTGGCAGCAGTTCAGTGGTACTCAAACAGAGAACACACAGTCCCCCATACAAACTAATTATGTCTGCAAGCAGGCGGCTCTTAAAGAGACAGTACCAGAGGCTCTAAAAACACTCATTGATAAATGACCTAGCAGCCAAACACCATTCAGGCTTGGAGCATTCAAGCAAGCTCCTGGAAGTCTTTTGGGAACCCCCATTTGCAGGGGTTACACCTTCCTGGCCTGGGAAAACTTGGCGTCAGCGTCAAGCAAGTACCCATAAGTTTTAACTGCAACCATACACATTTGCATTAGGCTCACACATGTAATCATCAGTCAATATATCATTTTACCAAGAACACATTTCTGACACATTGCAGTACGTTACTCTTTACACAGTATTACATATACATTGTACCATAACTCAAGTTATTACCTCTTGTACATGAAACCTGAAGAGGGGCCTTCCTATCAGTTACCTTGGGGCTGGACAGGGCAGGGCACCATATAGAGGGCAACACAAGTAACTTGGAGTTAGCACTGAGCTCAGTTTGGGCAATGAGCTCGGGGACACATACACTCCTTTATGGACAACATTGAGAGGCAAATCCACAGGCCTCCCAAGGGAATCATAACTGAGGTGCACCACAGGCTTTACAGCTCGACCAGTCTTTCTAGGGGAACTGTTACAGTCTCTGCACTCTGAGCCTCATTTTCAGCATTGTCCTCACTTGTCAGGGGAGTCTCCATGGAGGTAGAGAGGCTAGAACTTGGGGCACTTTCAGCTCCAGGAGTTACAGTTTCTAAGTCCACAACATTTGGCTCACATGGAGAGCTTTCGGACACTGGCAGTGGACTGTCAGGGCACTCAAAATACTCTTCTTGTTCTGGTGTATCACCAGTCTGCCCCAATCCATCATTTTCCTCCTGAAGCTCAAACAGTTCAACCATGCACAATGATTCCATTTCATCTGATCTGATGCTTTGCACCTCACTTTCTGGAGCATTGGCTCCAGGGAATGAGCTGGGGGCCTAGACAGTCAGAAGGCCCAGCTTCGTCTCCAGTATTGACTAGGGGATTGCCCAAACAATTGACTCAGTTCGTAAGAAGGATAGTATTCAAAGTCACTCTCACTTTCTTCTGATATGGACTGACAGTCATGCTCAACTGGGACTTGTGGAGGGAACACTTTAACTTTGCCTCTGTAGGTGCAGGCTTTCTTGATCTTTTTCTTGAGCAGCTCTAGTCACTGGTCCAGAGGGGCATCTTCTGGGGCTCAGACTCAATCAAGATTTGTCCAATGGGCAGTAAATGATTTCTATGCATTGTTTTTACATCTTTTGAATTATTCTCAGGCCTTACTTTGTACACTGGCAGATCATCTAGTTTGCCCACTACAATGTGAGGGAGATGGTGCCATCTGTCAGCAATCTTGTGTTTGCCATGCAGTCCCAGATTTCTTAGCAATACCGATCTCCCTCCTGGAGTTCCTGTGCTTTCACCTTTTTATCATACCTTTCTTTGTTGGCCAGATTTCTTTTGGCAGCCATGGTTTGAGCCAGTTAATGCGCATGAGTTAGCTGGGCCTTTAACTTTTGCACATACTGTAAATAGTTGTCAGCTTGAACCCCATCAGGAGAGACCAAAACACACATCTACCGGTGAGTCGAGCTTCTCTTCCAAACATCAGGCGGTGAGGGGAGAACAGTGGCATCACTTTTGGTGCAGTTATAAGCATGTACCAGGGTGCTAATTTGTTGGCTCCATCTAGGCTTGTCCTTTGGGTGCAGGGTGCCTAGCATATCTAGCAAAGTGCGGTTGAAACGTTCAGGCTGTGGGTCCCCTGGGGTGGTAAGGAGTGGTTCTGGACTTTCGCACTCCCCACAGAGAAAGCATCTCTTTGATCAGGCGACTCTCAAAGTCTCTCCTTGATCAGAATGGATTCTTTGTGGAGCCCGATAGGGAACAAAAAAGTTTTCTACAAGTACTTTGGCCACAGTGGATGCTTTCTGGTCTTTGGTGGGGAAAGCTTGGGCATATCTCGTGAAATGGTCAGTGACCACCAGCACATTACTGATATTTCTTTGATCTGACTCCAAACTCAGAAAATCAATACAGACCAGCTCCATGGGTGCACTGGTGGTGATGTTAACAAGGGGGGCAGCCCTCTGGGGCAAAGCTTTCCTCTGTAAGCAGCGACTACAAGTTCGAATGTGTTGCTCCACATCAGCCCCCATCTTAGGCCAATAGAATCTGGATCTCACCAAGTCAAGTGTTCTGTCTATACCAAGGTGCCCCATGTGGTTGTGCAAGGACATCAGTACTGAGTCTCGAAAGGCAGTAGGCAGCACTAGTTGTTGTTTGTCTACTTGTCCCCCTCTGTCTACTGTTTCTCTGTATAACAGTTTGTTGATCAGTTTCAACTTAGGACCTTCTTTGTATAACAGTGCAGTTCTCAAATCAGTGGAGCGTAATTTGGACACATCTTTTCCTGCATAGAGGGCTTCTAAAGCTGCTTTGATCATGGGATCGCGGGATTGAGCCCGCCAAATACTGTCATTGTCCAGCTGAGGCAGTGCACCAATGTCTATTGCAGAAAAGTGGCAATAAGCAGCAGGTATGCAATTCTCAGAGGGTCCCAAGCAATCCACCATGCAGTCCACTCGTCCGTGGACATTGTTCCTCCCTGTCAAACTTCCGGCAGAGTGCCGAATGTCAGGTTCTGCCAATCGGACCCAATCATTCTGGGAAACAGGCCTCCGGGAGAGAGCATCAGCATCTATGTGGTTCAGACCTGCTCGGTATTCGAGAGCATAGTCATATGAATAATGCAGAAAGCCACCTATGGCCAGTGGCATCCAACTTAGCTGAGGTCTGCACATAGGTCAAAGGATTATTGTCAGTTTTTACTAATTTTAGCCCCATACAAGTACTCATGGAATTGGTCAACAATAGCCCACTTCAAAGCTAGGAACTCTAACTTATGTACAGGATAGTTCTCTTTTCGGATGGGGTCAGGCTTCTGCTGGCAAAGGCCACTGGTCTCAGGCCATTCTCGTGCTCTTGGTACAACACAGCCCCCAACCCTTGCAAGCTAGCATCAGTGTGCAGGACGTAAGGTTTTCTTGGATCGGCATAGGCCAGCACTGGAGCATGGGTAAGTTGATATATGATCTCATGAAAAGCAGTCTCACAATCAGGAGTCAGCGGGCCCAAATACTTCACTCGGATGAAAATACACTCTTTCAGTCTTGAGGGACTGACTTTGGTATTTTTGTGGGTTGGGGGATACCCTTGAGTAAGGTTAAGTAAAGGCGGATCACTCTTGAATAGTCCTTGATGAGGCGCTGATAATAACCACAGAATCCAGGAATCTTTGCAGTTCTTTTAGATTTTGGGCTGTGGCCAGGTGGTCAAGGCCTCAACTTTAATGGTCGGTCTCTATTCCTCGGTGGATACTACGTGTCCACATACTTTACTGATGTTTGAAAGAATTGACACTTATCAATGGACAGTTTAAGGCCAAAGTCCTCCAGTCGGTCCAATACCTTAAATAATCTGCTCTCATGTTCCTCCAGTGAGCTGCCAAACACAATAACATCATCTGGGTATACCAGGCACTCTAGTAAGTTCATGTCCCCACTGCACGCTCCATCAATCGTTCAAAGTGGCTGGGGCACCTGAAATCCCTTGAGGCATCCTCATGAATTCATAGACCAAGCAGACAGATAAAGGCTGTCTTCTCTCACGGTCCTCTGGGGCCACCGGGATCTAGTAGTACCACTGCGGAGATCCAACACAGAGAACCACTTGCTCCCGTTTAGGCAGTCCAAAAGCATCCTGAATCGGGCATTGTGTACTGATCAGGATAGTCCGCCGGTTTAAGGTGCGATAATCCACACACATCCTTACTATCCCATTCTTTTTCCTCCTACTACAATAGGGGAAGCATAAGGGCTTCTGGATTCTTGTATTACACCAGCAGCTAACATCTCTTGCAGATGCCGTCTCACATCATCTATGTCAGCAGGTGCCAGGCGTCCGAGACCTCTCACGAAATGGTCTTTCGTCATGCAGCGGATATTGTGCTCAGCTCCTTGCACATCCACCATCCCATTCCTTAAAAGAAAACACCTGGTCTCTCTGGGCAAGCTTCTCACTGATCCTCACTTTCCATTCAGCTGGCAGCGGAGAGTCGCGAAATCAAACAAGTCAGGCGTTACTCTGTCATTCTTCCTTGAACTCTGCTGCTGGGTAGCACTGCAGTGTCTGCACAATGCACATTAGCCAGGATGCAACCTCTATTTACTCGAATGTCTCTTTCAGACACATTATGAACTTGGACCATTACCCTTCTGGCATAAGCATGGGCTCTAGCGGGCAAAATACTAAGGCTTGACCAGCAGTCCCTCTGGCAATTTTCCATCGCCTGGTGCATCCAACATTAATATTTTATTCTTAACATCCTTTCTGATACGGACCTCTCCTGTAAGGTACACTGGGCATTTGGCGCCAGGATCAGAGACTCAGGATCCTTCTTCCATACAATTCCGACCCGGTTCCTCTGGTTCTATTTTTCAGCATCTCTCTGTGCCTCATAGGCCTTCTTAATTAAAGCTGGAACTCTTAAAGCTCTACTAGTCTTTGACCCTGTTTTCATAACACAACTGTGCCAGCCTTCGAACATATGAGCATTTGTTCCAATCAACAAAGACACCATCATACAGTCAGTGGGGGACATACTAAGGCTAGGTCTCTACTTGTTGGCCACTCCAGCCACGGAGGTGGGAAGAGACAGCCAAATTCGGATATACCCGGAATAGGGTAGGCCTTCTCCATAACCCCGCATACATGCAGTCCTTCTAATGGTTGTAAGGGTATGTCTGACAAATGCTTCTGATACCAATCCTGGAACATAATTGTCACTTGGGAGCCACTGTCTAATACAGCTCTTGTAGACACTCCATTCACCTTTACAGTGGTCTCCATGGAGGGACCCACTATTCTGGACCAGTCTGGAGAGGCGATAGTGAGGGCCTGGGCAACTGACCTTGCCACAAAAGGACGTGAGTTAGCATTTTTGGTGCCCTCACTGGGATCATTTCGTGCACCTCTTAACCACTGATTTGTTCTCCTAAGCTCTCCTTGTAGCCTATACAACTTTGTCAGTGTCTTTTGGGACCAGCATTCCCTTTTCATGTGCCCATCCTTCCCACAATTATAGCAAAACATACTTTCTGGAGTTTGAGCTGGCCGGGCGCCACACTGGGAGCCAGGCGGGAGGTATTACTAACTGGAAATCTTGGTGCCATCTCTGTCTGCGGCGTGATAAGCATTTGGAGACATCTCATCAGTTTCTCCACTTCCATGGTCAAGGAATTGAGTTTGGAGCTGTTATCAGCAGGAGATACATGGGTGAGTACCCCCACCCCATAGCAGATGCAGTCGGATATAGGTCGGGGCCGTGCTTGGCGTGGCCTTCATAAAGGACTGTTTTGAATTCCCAGATCTCTCTCAACAGTTCAGCCCCATTGTGGCATATCTTTTCCTTGTCAGAGCACTCATTGACTGCCAACCTCTGCCCTGAACTTCACTTGATGGGCCACCCTCAGTCACTCGGTCGTAGCCGCAGCTATTGGTGCAGGTCCCTCCCGAGGTCGCCTTTCTCAACTCCTCGAATTTCATTAACTCATCATAGGAGGGTGGGGATTCCAGTCGCATTTGCCAGGCTAACTGAAGCAACAGCAGTTCTGAGAAGGGGCAGACCTAAGGATCCTGTCCAGCCTGGTTTGGTCCGGTTCAATCGCTGGCAAACTACCCTTTCTGAGGCATTCTTGCAACAATTTTTCCAGCCGAGATACCTACACAGACAACAACTCCCTTGGTACTGTTGTGCATTTCTTACTCTCCACCATAGATCCTCATCAGAATCTGGGCTCCCATACACATTCTCCAAGGCCTCAAGATAGGCCTGTGCAGTCACTTCAGGGTTACTGGCCCGTTTGTAGCGGATGGTAGCCAGGGGCAGGACCTCGAGGCCTCACTAACCCTCTTTCGCCCGGCTTCCGAGCATTGCCATCTAGCACTTGGGGCAATATAGTCTATCCAGGTCTCTAGTCATCCTCCTTGGCGGTGGGGAGGGTGCCAGAGAAGATCCTCAACCTCGTAAGAGTCGTGACTAATGGCAGGTGCAGAAATAGAGGGTCTGCATTGGTTCAGCCACCATTACGGGTACTGGAGGCGGAGAGGGTGTTGGGGAGAACACCCCAGGTGGCAGAATAGTTTCTTCAAGTCCTCCACAGTTTTCCCTTCCCCAGCAACCATTTAGCAAATTTCTCCTCAAAGTTTCAGACAGTGGTGGGGGCTCATTCCACCGGTCTTATGTACTTAGTTATCACTCTCCAGGCAGTGAGGGCTCCCTCTGGGTAATGGTCTGTGGCACTTTGGAGCTATCTATGGGATCCTTAAACTCTACTAGGGCCAGGAAAGCGTGGGTGAGCAGATTAGCATGCCGACCCACCACCACAGGGTTTTGTAAACCTTCCACCTTGGAAAGTACTCCCTGTACAGTGTCCGTATTGATACCCAGGGGGATGTCCAGGATAAGCATAGCATTTTGGGGGTCAATCTCCTCCCCAGTACACCACTCCACCAGCCGGTGCACAGCCACTTCTGTCAGGGTACCCATTTTTTTTCTTAACAGTGGTTCGTAAATATGGCCACTAGAGGACACACAATCCCAGCGTGTGAGCCCCAAGATGTAACCCCTAGATGGCCTATCCCAGGGGCTACTACCCTGCCTGATTTGCCACTAACAGGTTGAGGGCCTGGATCCAATGGCGGGTGCCTCCACCCAGAGGTCAGGGTTTGCAATAGTCAAACTAACTTGGTCACAGCCCTCTGGGACACTGCACCCCCTTTCTTCCCACTAGTGGCCCACACAATATATCAGAATTACCTTCACAGTATACACTTACCCCCAGGACTGGTTCCGCACTGGGACCTCCTGAAATAAGATATAGTGCAACAATCACATTACAGTACTTTAACATAGACAAATACCTCAGGCAGTATAACTTTGCTGAAACAAGCAGCTCTGATTTATTTAGGGGGATATAACAAGGACAGGGGGAAATCAGGTTAATTAGCTTATCACTCTACTCATCTACCTATGGCTCTGTGCACAGGCCTATCCCTAATAATTACTGTCCCTGGGTACCCAAGCCCTAGTGGCTAGTCCAAACCGTGGCAGCTGGTAGGGGCCCTTTCACACAGAGAAAAGAAAATTAGTTTAAACAGTCAGCAGTACAGCGATTCCATTTGGATTTAATGTGTGCAATTCAACAGGGGCGACCCTGAATTAGTACTCACGACCTCCAAACAAGATAGGGTCCTTCAACATCAGCAGGCCTACTCTTGAGCTCCAAGAGACTCCTCACACATTTATATGGTAAAAAGAAAGTACTATACCAGGCAGGCTGCTTCTCTATCCCGATGCACTACTGCACAATTCCGGAGAACAAAAAGCAGATTCAGTTCCTGACAGATCGAGTGCAATTCAGCAATTTCTCCAGTCTTCTACAGGGTGAGCCTGGTTTCTACTTCTCAGATATCCTTTGATTCTCTTCACAGGACGGATTCAGTCCTAACAAGCAGTTACACAAGCTGCAGACCGGAACTCTGGACCTTACACATGTTTTTGACTAAAACTGTGCACTGAAGGAGCACAGGGTTCCTTTTCCTTCACTGCCAGAGCTAAACTGAAACTCCAACTGACAAAACGGCACTTCCTTTGAGTTCCTCCCAGTTCTTGACTGGATTGGCTGTCACTCACAATAGACTGCTGCTGTTGGTCCAAAAGGCGCGAGCCTAAACTACATCTCCCAGAGTCACTGCCCATACAATCCTCTTGTGGCTGGCTCAGATTATGAGTCCAAGTTCTGATTCGTCCAAGGCACCATTTTAGAGCTAGCTTACCCACACTGATTGGTCCAGTTCAGCAGTTCAAAACTAGAATGGGAACTAGGTAAACACAGTTCTGACTGCAAAGAAAGCAGGTTAGACAAACTGTATTTTCATTATTACTCTAAATTATTTCTGGCAAACAGTTGCATCTTTCAGATAGGTTCCCTTTGTACTCCTAGTGACTGCAAAATGGAGTGAATTGGCAGCAGTTCAGTGGTACTCAAACAGAGAAACACACAGTCCCCCATACAAACTAATTATGTCTGCAAGCAGGCGGCTCTTAAAGAGACAGTACCAGAGGCTCTAAAACACTCACTGATAAATTGGCTAAACGCCAAACACCATTCAGGCTTGGAGCATTCAAACAAGCTCCTGAAGTCTTTGGAACCCCCATTTGCAGGGGTTACAAAACAATTATGAATTATACCAAATATACAGGATTTAGAAAACAGTAGCGTTCAGCTGAAAATATTGGAGAAAACATAGGGGCAACCTTTTTTAATGGAGGTCTCCTTTAATTAAAATCTTTGAAACGATTCTTAAAGTAGAATTAATATGAGGGAATGAGGGCATCACCTTTCAAGCCAGGAGATGAAGGGGCAAACAAACGTGGAATAAGTAACCTCTGAGTGTGAAGAACAAGCTGATTCTCACACTGAGTAGGTACTGTGGTGTCACAGAACATCAGAACAAAGCTCTAGGGTTCCATGAAATCACACAGTCCACAAGGGTCAGAACCAAGCTTGTTCTTCACCTCTTTTTATAATTCTATCTGAGCATTCTTTTTCTGAAGCGGAATGGGTCAGGAGCAGTGTTTGATGTTTCTGTGTTTTTTTTTTTTCCATCTAGATGAAGTGTCTATTTCGTCTAGATGGGTTATCACTTGTCTGGTTTTTGTTTCACTTTTAAAAGCCACTAGTGTGAGCAGCTCCCACTCACAGGTGCTGCAGATTAGTGTTAAAGTTGTTGTTCTCAACGTTCTAACACTGAGAACATCTTTTCAGGAATACCAAAAAGGATGTTCAGCATGTGTGAGGTCTGCATTCAACATGTTGTGCCGTAACACGACGTGCAGCTTTAAAACAGCCTCTGAACATTTGTCCTTTTTTGTAGCTCCGTTGCTTGCTTTATTTGATGTGCCTTTATTTGGTGTTATGCCTTCCTCCACACCTCTCAACCTTATGTCCCCCAAATGTGGAACATTGCCTGTCAAAATGTGGAACAAATGGGCAAAATGTGGAACGCTTAATCAAATCTTTACCTAAGACACTCAAAACACTGTTAAAATGTTGCATTTATGTTCAGAATGTCTGTTATTAATTGAATAATATATTTTCTGCATCATTTAATATAGATTTTTGCTTTAAACTGTTGACTTTCAATGTGGAACAAGTCCTCACAATGTGGAACAGGAAGCTTTTGTGAAGTAAAATGAGGAACGTTCCTCATAATGTGGTACAGTTGAGAGGTATGCCTTCCTCTGATATGTTGATAGTTCACGCCCCAGTTGCATCTGTAAATGTGCTTCATATTTATCTCTTTGGGTTTACCTGGCAAAATAATTTTCAGATTAATAAATGAATTAAAAAAAAAAAGTGGCCATTGAATTTTCCTTTGTGCTTTTACTCCCTAAATTAGGACTAGTCAACAATGTGAGTAATACTAGCACTATCTCAGGGTTCAAAACCCAATCAGGATAATTAGGAAAAAAAAGCAGGCGGTCAGGAGCTCTGGGAGCACTGAAGTGATTGAGTAATCATAGTTAAGAGTAACAGCACAGACTGGATGGACTTTTTATCTTTACCTCTCTTACAGTACCCCCATCTATGTAACAGACTGTGTGCAAAAGAAAAGACTGCAAGCAAATAGAGAAGGCAATCATTTTTACTGGAATTCGGCATACTCTGGTGAAACGCAATGGCTTCTATTAAAATTCTTGCTCACCATCTGTGAATCATATGTATCACTAACTGGTCCCCATTTAAAAAAAAATGTTAAATTAAAAAATAGTAAAATGAGGTCTTAAAATGTTTATATAAGATTCCTACATTTATGTACTACTTACATAATTAGATAGTATAGGTTGGCAATGTCCCCACTGTGCAAGTTTAATAATTTTCTGTGCAGCCAGGATGGGGTGGGAAGGAATAATTTTTGGCCATAACAAGGTGGCCAGCCAATCCTTCTACATTCTATTGCTGTGACCCACCCGTAATGATGTGTGCCCAAGAAAAGCATGGGCGTGCCCTTTAAGTCAATGGGGTAACATTTAGTTATTTTTCATGCTATTAATGACTACAGTGAGTTCAATCAAGGCCACCACTTGACTAAGGATGACCTCAGTAATAAGGGGAAGACATGCAGCGCTAATGTAAAATAAAGGCCGAACTGTGTCCAAATATTGAGTTTGTCAGAGTTTTCCTATGAAAGACTGCTTCAATAGTGCAGTTCTCTGTCTCTGTTCTCATTTAAATATCAAGGCTCTGTTTTGAGGGGGTTCCATTTTAGAAGAAAACATTTTTAATAAGCATTTGGTTACACCTGTACTTTCAGGACACCAGAAAATGCTGATCACACATTCCTTGGTTTGAAAATAACTCCGTACCTCTGGAGCAGACTCTAGAACAATGATTTATTTTCTGATAAACTGCTGACTGAGTTTGCCAGCAGCACGCTATTCAAAGTTTGTTTTCTTCATACACAGAAGCCAAGTGTGCAGTGAAGAGTTAGTACATCATAAGCAGTGTTGGGTAAGTTATATTTTCTATTACTTTCTATTCGTTTGGAAACTTGTTCCAGGAAGCTTTGTGCAGTCACTAGCAAGGATGGAGAAGTACTAGAAAAAGTAATACACCTTACAATTGTAGTTACTTATTTCTAGTAATACAAAAACAATACAAAATAATAAATAACAGATTAAATTTTTTGAAAAGTAATAGGTTAATTACTAGTTACTTTCAAATAAATGTAATCAGTTACAGTTACGTATTTCTTTTGTACAAAAAGACATAAGTAAATGTAACTGTAAGGTGTATTACATCTTCCAGTACTTCTCCATCCTTGCTAGTGACTGCACAGAGCTTTCTGGAACAAGTTTTCAAAAGTAATAGAAAGCAATAGAAAAAGTACCTTACCCAGCACTGAGCATAAGAAGGGTTCAAACTGTGCACACAAAGCCTAAGGCCCTGTCCACACTACCCCTCTGTAATGTTACAGAGTGCCAAAACCGTTACCACAATGGTTTGTGTTTACACCTGTAACGTTACAGAAGGCATTTTCGTAACCGTTGTTGAAACCACATAGAGGTGGTTTCAACAGCGATTCTCTTCGCTACGCCTCGATAGCGTTACCGGCGTGAGTGTGGACGCTATGGCACGGTCCCCTAGCGCCGTATGACTACGTGTGGGATGGTGCCACGCGATGATAGAATCGCCAGCTCGAAGTGTGGACCGGCGGTGCTGGTCCCGTGCGGCACCGCGGCAGTGTGGACACACTGCACGCTCCCTGGTTGTAATGATTTCTATCCGTTATGGAGTCTGAGCGGTGCAGTGGACGGGCCTTATGAACCACTTACAAGCCCCCATAGGTGAGGTGGGTTGATTGGGGGTGGGGTGGAAGTTTTGTTTAAACATTGGCCTCTAATATGACTCAAATGGCCATGTAAACAGCAAATGAGACTATACCTGCAGCAATGCAACTGTGTATTACAAATAAAATGTCCTTTCATTCTATTCCCTGCCATGCATGGGTGGCAAGGAGTCCTTATCATTTGTTTTCACTGTTTCAACATACAGTATCAGCATGGACAAGTTTAGTCCCGACAGCACAACAAGCATAAGTCATCCGCTGGGGGAGGGGGAGAGACATGGGGCCACATTTGTAAGCCCTGTGTCCACAAGGGCTGCACCAACCCCAGTCTGTGTGGGTGCTATTTTATCTGTGAACACAGGGCACAGTGAACAAAGTCCCTCCAGTCCATGAGAGGAAAGCTGAGGAACAGTGCATGACTGTTCAACTCAAACTGGACACAGTTGATAATGGCCACCCATTCAAAAGTCTCCAGAATCGATAAATGTACCTATGAAAGGTGTTATAATTACTGGTTAAGTATTTTGCAACCTGAAAACTGGGCTGTATTCTCCTTATGTACAGTTGTGTATTACCCTAGATGGCGCTATCCCAGGGGCTACTACCCTGCCTGATTTGCCACCTAACAGGTTGAGGGCCTGGATCAATGGCGGGTGCCTCCACCCAGAGGTCAGGGTTTGCAATAGTTAAACTTACTTGGTCACAGCCCTCTGGGACACTGCAACCCCACTTTCTTCCCACTAGTGGCCCACACAATATATCAGAATTACCTTCTAGTATACACTTACCCCCAGGGCTGGTTCAGGCACTGGAACCTCCTGTAAAATAAGATACAGTGCAACATTCACAGTACAATACTTTAACATAGACAAATACCTCAGGCAGTATAACTTTGCTGAAACAAGCAGCTCTGATTTATTTAGGGGAATATAACAAGGACAGGGAAATCAGGTTAATTAGCTTATCACTTTACTCATCTACCTATGGCTCTGTGCAGGCCTATCCCTACCAGTTACTGTCCTAGGTACCCAAGCCCTAGTGGCTAGTCAAACCGTGGCAGCTGGTAGGGGCCCTTTCACACAGAGAAAGAAAAATTAGTTTAAACAGTCAGCAGTACAGTGATTCCATTTGGATTTAATGTGGCAATTCAACAGGAGCGACCCTGAATTAGTACTCACGACCTCCAAACAAGATAGGGTCCTTCAATGTCAGCAGGGCTACTCTTGAGCTCCACGAGACTCCTCACACATTTATATGGCAAACAGGCAGGCTGCTTCTCTATCCACGATAGATTACTGCACAATACCGGGAGAACACACAGCAGATTCAGTTCCTGACAGACCGAGTGCAATTC
This sequence comes from Neoceratodus forsteri, assembly GCA_016271365.2. Taxonomy (NCBI): domain Eukaryota; kingdom Metazoa; phylum Chordata; order Ceratodontiformes; family Ceratodontidae; genus Neoceratodus; species Neoceratodus forsteri. Next base: position 1,232,669,170 of record CM028130.1, read on the forward strand.
AGCAATTTCTCCAGTCTTCTACAGGGTGAGCCTGGTTTCTACTCTTCAGATATCCTTTGATTCTCTTCACAGGACAGATTCAGTCCTAACAAGCAGTTACACAAGCTGCAGACCGGAACTCTGGGCCTTACACACGTTTCCCGACTAAAACTGCACACTGAAAAAGCACAGAGCTCCTTCCTTCTTCACTGCCAGAGCTCAACTGAAACTCCAACAGACAAAACCGGGCACTTCCTTTGAGTTCCTCCCAGTTCTTGACTGGATTGGCTGTCACTCACAATAGACATAGATACATAGATACATAGACAGTGTCGGCAGATAAGGGCCTATGGCCCACCTAGTCTGCCCATTTGAGCTTGTAAGTTCAGTTTGTTTTCCTAGAAGTCAATTTCCCCTTACCCCTGACCTCTAGAATTCCTTGATGTCTGTCCCATGCATTCTTAAATCCCGTGATTGTTTCAGCCCCCACCACTTCCTCTGGCAGGGTGTTCCACTTGTCCACCACCCGTTCTGTGAAGAAATTCTTTCTCATGTTTCCTCTGAATCGTCCTCCCTCCAACTTCATCCCATGCCCTCTAGTCCTGAAACATCTTTTTCGCTTAAAAATAGTGTTTTCCTGCACCCTGTTCCTCCCTGTAAGATACTTGTATGTCTCTATCATATCCCTCTCCCTCCTCTCCTCCAGGAGTACATGTTCAGTTCCTTCAACCTGTCTTCATAGGATTTGTGATGCAACCCATGCACCATCTTTGTTGCCCTCCTCTGAACCTTCTCTACCCTGTCTATGTCCTTACGTGGGTATGGTCTCAGAACTGTACACTGTACTCCAGGTGGGGCCTCACTAGTGTCTTGTATAGCGGAATTATGACCTCCCTTTTCCTGCTGGTGATGCCCCTGCCTATACATCCCAGCATCTTATTTGCTTTACCTGATGCCTTGTCACACTGTTTCCCTACCTTGAGGTCATCAGAGATGACAACCCCAAGATCCCTTTCCTGCTTGGTGCATGCTATATCCTCACCCCCAACTGATATATTGTGCCAGGGTTTTGTACCCATATGCATTATCTTGCACTTCTTTGCATTGAATTTCAACTGCCAAACCCTTGACCATTCTTCAAGTTTCTGCAGGTCCCTTCTCATTCTGTCTACACCCTCTGGTGTGTCTACTCTGTTACAGAGCTTTGTGTCATCAGCGAACAGTGAAATTCTGCCTTCTATATCCTGTGCAATGTCACTGATGAAGATGTTGAATAGGACCGGTCCAGCACTGATCCCTGTGGTACCCCACTGGTCACTCTTCCCTCTGTGGGTGACAGCCATTTACCACCACCCTCTGTGTCCTGCCACCCAGCCAGTTACCTACCCACCACACTACTGTCCTGCCCACACCCATATTCCCCAGTTTGTGTAATAGTCTTCTATGTGGCACAGTGTCAAAGGCCTTGCTGAAGTCCAGATAGGCCATGTCCACTGCCTCCCCTGATCCACCTCCTAGTCACCCAGTCAAAAATTCAATGAGGTTGGTCTGACATGACCTCCCCTGGTGAAACCATGCTGCCTTGGGTCCTGTAGTCCATTGACAACCAGATGTTCCACCAATCTCTCCTTCAGTAGTGCTTCCATGATCTTTCCCACTACGAGGTGAGGCTGACTGGTCTGTAGTTCCCTGCTTCCTCTTTGTTCCCACTTTTGTATAAGGGGACTACATCTGCTGTCCTCCAGTCTTTGGGTACCTCCCTGTTTCCAGTGATTGGCTGAACAGGATAGCCAGAGGTTCAGCCACCACCTCTCTTAGTTCTTTAAGGACCTAGGGTGCACCCCATCTGGCCCCATTGCACTGTCAACTCTTATTACTTCCAGTTCCTGCAGGACCCTTTTCGTGTAAAGGGACTTGTGTCCATTTCTGCACCATTCTCACCCTTGTACTCCCTTCAGACCCATTACCCCCTCTTCCTTAGTAAAGACTGAGCAGAAATACCTGTTCAATATGTCAGCTTTACTGTTGTCATCCTCCACTGCTCCCATCCTCCCCTTCAGTCTAACTATCCCTCCTTTGACCTTCTTTTCACTTATGTACCTGTAAAGGTTTTGTCCCCTTTAACCACTGATTTTGCAATGTGTTCTTCTGTCTGAGCTTTGGCTTCCCTTACTGACTTCCCTGCCTCCTTTGTTTCTCCTGGTACTTCTCCCTATCCCTTCTGCCTGTGTCTTTTTGTATTGCCTGAATGCAGTCTTTTTGGCTTTCACTTTCTTTGCTACCTCTTTGGAAAACCATAATGGTGTCCTCTTTCTTTCCTCTTGCTAACCTGCTTAATGCATAATTCTGTTGTTCTTATAATCCCCATTTTAAATACTGCCCACTGTTCCTCAATCCCTGATTCCTGTCCCATTCCCTTAATGCCTCTTTCAAGCATCTCCCCATTTTCCCAAAGTCTGCCCCCTAAAATCCAGGATCGTGTTTTTGTGTGGTTTGGTTCTGCTCTTTCTGTGATTTCAAACCACAATGACTGGTGGTCACTGTTACCCAGGTGCTCCCCACTGTTACCCCCATCACACTGTCCCTGTTTGTGAGCACAAGGTCCAGTATTTGCCTTCTGCGAGTTGGTTCCATGACCAGTTGCTTGAGAAGGCACCCTGAAGGGAGTCCAGGATAAATCTGCTCCTAGTTGATGCTGCTGCTGGGATTCTCCAGTCCACATCTGGTATATTGCTGACTGCTCCTGTTGGTCCAAAAAGGCGCCGAAGTCTAAACTACATCTCCCAGAGTCACTGCCCATACAATCCTCTTGTGGCTGGCTCAGATTATGAGTCCAAGTTCTGATTCGTCCAAGGCACCATTTTAGAGCTAGCTTACCCCACACTGATTGGTCCAGTTCAGCAGTTCAAAACTAGAATGGGGAACTAGGCAAACACAGTTCTGACTGCAAAAAGCAGGTTAGACAAACTGTAATTTCATTATTACTCTAAATGATTTCTGGCAAACAGTTACATCTTTCAGATAGGTTCCTTTGCACTCCTAGTGACTGCAAAATGGAGTGAATTGGCAGCAGCTCAGTGGTACTCAATCAAAGAAACACACAGTCCCCATACAAACTAATTATGTCTGCAAGCAGACAGCTCTTAAAGACACAGTACCAGAGGTTCTAAAAACACTCACTGATAAATGGCTTAAATGCCAAACACCATTCAGGCTTGGAGCATTCAAGCAAGCTCCTGGAAGTCTTTTGGGAACCCCCATTTGCAGGGGGGGTTACATGTATAACAAACAAACAAACAAACAGAAACAGACAATGATGGCAGAAAAAGAGTTGTACTTCTAGTCTGCCCATAACACTCTAGCATACCCAGAGACATTTTGTCCATACGGGATCTTTGTGTACACTATCCTCCCCCATTCCCTGTTTTACTAACCCCCTGAGTAACTACTAAGCCCTTAACTCTGTCCCAACCATGTTTGACACCATTAATGGTTTTGGCACCAACCACTTCTGCTGGCAGGCTGTTCCATGGCTCAACCACTCACTCTGTAAAACAAAACTTTTTCACATCCCTCCTGAACCTCCCCCTTCCCACAAGATTCTACTCGTGACCTTATGTAACCCTTCTGCAAATGGGGGTTCCCAAAAGACTTCCAGGAGCTTGCTTGAATGCTCCAAGCCTGAATAGTGTTTGGCGTTTAAGCCATTTATCAGTGAGGGTTTTAGAACCTCTGGTACTGTCTCTTTAAGAGCTGTCTGCTTGCAGACATAATTAGTTGTATGGGGGACTGTGTGTTTCTTTGATTGAGTACCACTCGAGCTGCTGCCAATTCACTCCATTTTGCAGTCACTAGGAGTGCAAAGGGAACCTATCTGAAAGATGTAACTGTTTGCCAGAAACCATTTAGAGTAATAATGAAATTACAGTTTGTCTAACCTGCTTTCTTTGCAGTCAGAACTGTGTCTGCCTAGTTCCCCATTCTGGTTTTGAACTGCTGAACTGGACCAATCAGTGTGAGGTAAGCTAGCTCTAAAATGGTGCCTTGGACAAATCAGAACTTGGACTACGTAATCTGAGCCAGCCACAAGAGGATTGTATGGGCAGTGACTCTGGGAGATGTAGTTTAGACTTGGCGCCTTTTTGGACCAACAGGAGCAGTCTATTGTGGTGACAGCCAATCCAGTCAAGAACTGGGAGGAACTCAAAGGAAGTGCCAGTTTTGTCTGTTGGAGTTTCAGTTGAGCTCTGGCAGTGAAGAAGGAAGGAGCCCTGTGCTTTTCAGTGTGCAGTTTTAGTCGGAAAGCGTGTGTAAGGCCCAGAGTTCGGTCTGCAGCTTGTGTAACTGCTTGTTAGGACTGAATCCATCCTGTGAAGAGAATCAAAGGATATCTGAAGAGTAGAAACCAGGCTCACCCTGTAGAAGACTGGAGAAATTGCTGAATTGCATTCGGTCTGTCAGGAACTGAATCTGCTGTGTGTTCTCCGGGTATGTGCAGTAATTACTATCGGGATAGAGAAGCAGCTCCGCCTGGTATAGTACTTTCTGTTTTACCATTATAAATGTGTGAAGAGGCTTGTGTACCTCAAGTGAATCCTGCTGCCATTAAAGGACTTTTGCCTGTTACTGTTCACCATATAAATGTGTGAGGAGGCTTGGTTAGCTCAAGTGAATCCTGCTGCCATTAAAGGACTTTTGCCTGTTGCAGTTTGCCATATAAATGTGTGAGGGTCTCGTGGAGCTCAAGAGTAGCCCTGCTGACATTGAAGGACCCTATCTTGTTTGGAGGTCATGAGTACTAATTCAGGGTCGCTCCCTGTTGAATTGCCACATTGAATCCAAATGGAATCACTGTACTGCTGACTGTTTAAACTAATTTTTCTTTTCTCTGTGGGAAAGGGCCCCTACCAGCTGCCACGGTTTGGACTAGCCACTAGGGCTTGGGTACCCAGGGACAGTAACTGGTAGGGATAGGCTAATGCAAAGAGCCATAGAGTAGATGAGTAAAGTGATAAGCTAATTAACCTGATTTCCCCCTGTCCTTGTTATATTCCCCCTAAATAAATCAGAGCTGCTTGTTTCAGCAAAGTTATACTGCCTGAGGTATTTGTCTATGTTAAAGTATTGTACTGTGATTGTTGCACTGTATCTTATTTTACAGGAGGTCCCAGTGCCTGAACCAGCCCTGGGGGTAAGTGTATACTGTGAAGGTAATTCTGATATATTGTGTGGGCCACTAGTGGGAAGAAAGGGGGGGTTGCAGTGTCCCAGAGGGCTGTGACCAAGTAAGTTTAACTATTGCAAACCCTGACCTCTGGGTGGAGGCACCCGCCATTGGATCCAGGCCCCTCAACCTGTTAGTGGCAAATCAGGCAGGGGTAGTAGCCCCTGGGATAGCGCCATCTAGGGGTTACACTTTGCATGTTCTAGATTTGCTACCCCTATTGAATAATTCCTTGCAGTTCACCTTGTTCATTCCTTTCAGGAACTTGAAGGTCTCTGCCATAGCATTCCTTTCTTGTTTGTCCTCGAGTGAGTACATGTTCAGAGCCCTAAGCTGGTCTTCATTGGATCTGGGCTGCTGGCTCCGAATCATTTTGGCTACCATACGCTGCACTGCCTCCAACCTGTCCTTGTCTTTCCTTAGGTGAGGACTCCAGAACTCATCACAGTACTTTAGGTGTGGTCTCACCAGTGATCTGTGTAAGCAATAAGACCTGAAAGGGTGTGGGGTATTGGTGGACTCCTGAACACCCAGGGTGTGATGAGGCTAAATGCCGCACGCTCAGGGCCTTACAGCCAATGGAATTGCTGGTATCCACCAATAGCTTACACCCTGAAGGTTCTTATCATGCTTAGAAATGGTTGGGCAAATTAAAAAAAAAAAAAACAGTCTCTAAAGCATAAAAAAAGACACAAACAATACAATAAAATATTGCTTAGAAAATGTTAGATAGGGCCTCCATAGATGATTTCTACCTGTCAGTCATCTGTCTTTCTAAACATGAGGTAGAAGGTTTGTTTACTGAGGAACATGATAATACAATATTTTGCCATGTTCCTCTAATAGAATGCTCACTCCCCCTCCCCCCGCAGCATAAATTCAAAAATCTGCGGAATTCCACTGGTATGCACTTGCACAGACACACACAGGCCTCACATGGAACCACAGGCTCAATTTTATCTGGGGCAGGGATAGCAGCAGAGATTGCTCTGTCAAGCTGTTTAAGCTATAAGGGGGATTATTCATGGTCATTAAAGAAACACCAGAAATAAAAAATCTAAATAGTGCTTGATTTAAAAAATGTGTTTACGTGTATAAGAAAGGATCATGAGAAGAAAGAACATTCCATTAATTGTGTATTTTTTAATTTAGTATAATTTCATTTTTAGGGTCTTGAGGATTTTATAGAAGAGTAAAGGTGACACCCATGTTTGTGATGGAGATCAAGAATGAGTGAAGTGGCTCACAATTTCTGTATGTGAGTTGTCCAAATTCCAATCACATGTTGTACCTTTTCCTTTACAAGGGGTATTAGCACATAAACGTGTGCCAATGGAACGGCAACAGCAATCAGAATACCCTTTTCCCCCATTTTGAGTGTGCTTTAGTACTTTTTTTCACATCTGAAATAATAAAAGGAGCACTCCTTTTAATAGGAGCGCTCCTTTTAATTACTTGCCCATTTTCTAAAGAGAGGTAGCAATTCTTGTTTTCCTCCTGCCGGCAGAAACCTTCCCAATACATCACAGCATCCTGTTTGCCTTACTGTAAGTCATGATGACTCCTAGGTCCCTTTCCTCAGATGTGACATGCAGCCATCCAGTACTCCATTCTTGGCTTCTTGTTCCCACATGCATTACCTTACACTTGTTGGCACTGAATTTTAGCTGCCACACTATAGACCACCTCTACAGCCTCTGCATCTCTCTTACTCTCTTCTTGCTGTCTGCCCTACCACAGAGCTTAGTGTCATCTGTGAAGATACACCTATTACCCTGTATTCCTTCTCATTTGTTGCTGATGAACACATTGAAAAGGACTGTACCCAGGACTGATTCCTGTGTGGCATGCCACTGGTGATCTCCCTCTCCTTAGATCTGACTCCATTTACCACTACCCTCTGCTGTCTCCCTTCTAGTGAACTTCCAACCCATCTATGTTCTTTTCTGCACTCAGATTCTCTACCTTCTTCAGCAACCTTCTGTGTGGTGTCGAGTCAAATGCCTTGCTGAAGTCGAAATAGAGTAAATCCACTGCACGGCTCTTATCCACTGTCTTAGGTACCCAGTTAAAGGATACTATCACGTTGATCTGCAAAACCTCCCCGCCACAACCCAGTTCTGTTTACTCTCCTGGAGCCTGTTTTTCTCCAGGTAGTCCACTAGGTCCTCTTTGACTAGTGTCTCTATCAGTTTACCCACAATAGAGGTAAGACTAACAAGTCTGCAGTTACCCAGCAGCTGTTTGTCCCCACCTTTGTTTGGTGGAACTATGTCCATTACCTTCCAATCTTTTGCAATCACCCCTGTCTGAAAAGAGCTATTAGACACCCTACCAGGGGTTCAGCTAATTCTGATGCCAGTTTCTTGAGCACCCTTGGGTGCACCCCATACAGCAGCAGTGTCTTATCTGTCTTCATGGCTGCTAGCTCTTTTCTGACCCTTTCACTAGTAAATACATGCTGTCTCATTTTTGGGACCCCCCCTTTCGACAGCTGTAATGCTGCTCTCCAGCAAGGCTTGCTGTCCTCCCTAGTGAATACTGAGCAGAAGTAGTCATTCAGAATAGATGCTTTCTGCTTGTCCTCCTCTGTTACTCTCTCTCCCTCCCTCTGTTAGGCTAACACTTCTCCCACTCATCTTTCCTTTTTCCTTAATATACCTGAAAAACTGTTTTTCCTTGCCCTTGACACCCTCTGTGTTATGCAGTTCTGTCTGCTTTTGCATCTCTGACTGTCCTCTTGGCCTCCCTAGTCCTTATTTGGTACTCTGCCCACCCTCCATCCCCTGCATCTCATTAGACCTGATGAAGGCCTTCTTTTTGGCCCTCACTGCCTCCCCTACCTTTTCAGATAACCGCATTGATCTCGTGTACCTGTTTTTCTAGATAACCATTCTCATGCATGTCTTAGAGCAACAACCACCTGCAGGCTGTCAAAAAAAAAAAAAATCAATTCAGCACAAGTCAAGGACTCCACAGCACCCAGGATTTATGAAACGAATGCCAAATTTATTTGTTTGATAGTACACTAGCAGTGCCGGAGCATTCCAGATGAAAAGATTTTCACCTTGAAATGCCGTGGTTTTTGCGTATGGCATTTGACCGATTTAATTTATGCTTTGTACTTATTTTCTGCACTGTTGGTGAACTATCACGCAAATAAATATGACATTTTTTGCCTTAATCCTAGGTGCTGTAGAGTCTTTGAGTTGTGCTGGATTGATATTTCTTTGTCGAGCATGCGGTTCTGGCACATGCACACTCAGCTTCTGTGATTCTATCAATGAAAGACATTGGTCTTATTCTCCTGCATTGAACTGTTGTTACGGTTTCACTGTGGCAGAAGAGAAGCATGATACAGCTTAACTTCTGCCCACTTTTAAAACAAGCAGTTATAAAAAATAATACATGAGGAGTAAGATAACTTTTTTTACACATTCTCACTCTATGGTGCCTTGTTAAACCACAAAGGCTCTGCTTTTATGGTTTAAGTTGCATCATACAGCTCATGTGTGTAAAATAAATAAATAAATAAATAATTTCACACTACTACTCATGTATATTCCATGTATGCCACATTGCTGACAACTTCGTTAAACACAAAGTGATTTTCAACTACAGAACAGGAGTTGTGAAGCCCCTAGACTCCTTTTTGCACAGTATACGGTACCTGGCAATATTATACTTTGCTAACGCCACAGATTAAGCATTAAATGGGACCAATGTCCTGACCATTTACAAAGCAAAAAGCAAGAATGTTAGGAGTAAAACCATCGTGCTGATTTATACAGTATGTCTTGCTTTACTTTATAATGCTTCCAGTGTTGATGGAACAAGAACATTTTACAGTGGAACCTTTTGATAGTGTGAATTTCCATTTCTAGGGCACTTATCCCAACATCCCAGTCTTTTCCATTTATTTCAGAGTAGTCTCTCACTCCAGTTATAGTGAAGAAAAGTTCTGTAGTACTCTGTGATAGTGAAAGATTTCTAAGCTGCATACTTTACAACAAATTTACATACCACAACATTTGCATTGCACTTCTGAGGAACTGATACAGATATAGTCTAAACATACATGTTTTAAGCCATGTTTACACCGCAGCATTTTCTTTTCTTTACGCTCCTTTTCTGCGCTGTGTGCTGCACCAATGTTTCGGTTTTATACTGCTGGCTCTCACAGCGATGCAGGTCCACACTGCGGGGGAGGGGCTGGACATTCTGTGGGATGGGTTTGGATGGCGGAAAGACAGCTTTATAGTGCATCGAACGCAGAAGAGAGTTTACAGTGCAGTTTAATGCGCTCGATCCACTACATGTACCCACTCCTGAATCGGAACCAAAAATAGATCTGGAGCACTCTCTTTTTTTTTTTACTTTTTATTTATAGCATTTTATGAAATACAGCAGATACTATACTCACATAACACCATCATAAGATGACTTCACATAGACCAGAGAGAAACAAGGTACAGGATCAAACACATATATATCCAATAAAGCAGTATGTGTCCATTAATTTAACCTGGTCCATCAGGTATCACAAAGGCATTAAAGTCCAGCAGGATAATGATGTAGAATAGTCCACTCTCGCCTTCTCGATGACTAGAAAGGCATCAGCCAAAATTTCCTGCCTCTCGCAGGATAGAGAAAAATAGTAAGGGGGGCTGGAATTCCCATAATGGAGACCTCAGGAATGCAAGCAGAAGTTCTGGGCTCAATTAAGTTGAGTAGCACCCCTACCCTTGAGCACATACCAGATGGCTGGCAGGGAAACAGGCTATTTTAAGGAACTTTTAAACATAGTTCACAAATTGAGTGGAGCTAATCACACTCCAACCATATGTTGGACTCCAGTATGCCAAGTGTCCTGCAATTACTGCATTCAAGTTATTGTTAGAGCCATAACATGGTAAAATAACTATAATAGGAATAGTACAAAGCAGCATTAACCATACAATTCAAACTATTACCCCATGGGGTTACAAATAAGTATAATAACCAGAGTATTAAGAAACACTGATCCCGCAAATCACTTTTCAGTCATTAGGGTCTAAATCAGAGTCCTCATCATCCCCTTGCTTTTTACTAGAATGTTGATCCTTCAGAAGTCTTGAGGCAAATGCAGCTGGAGCATCCGAGTCCGTAAAGATATGAGACCTGTTCTCATGTCTGATACACAGATGAGCAGGGAATTGAAGTTGGGCAGAAAATCCATTGGTGAGAAGGAGTTTCTTTGTGTCTTGCAGGGCTTTTTCTTTGTTTGTGTTTAGGGCGACATATCCAGGAACAATGCTATCTTACTGCCTCCCAGATAAGGTCTCCTTTCTGTCTAGTGGCCTGAAGCAGAGCGAATAGAGCCTCTGGGCTCGACAGTGTCACATTGCAGTAAGCAGACGCTGTCCTGCAGTGTTTCTGGACCGAGGTCTGATCGGGATAGCAAAGGCCTTGATTATAATGATGCCCGAGTCGGCAGGTAAGAGCGCCAGGTCTTGAAAGATTAGACGCTGCATCACTGCCAAAGTTCTGTTTTACCTACCAGCCTGGGAGGAATCCAACTATGTGAATGTTCGCCTGTCGCTGGGCATTCTCCAAGGGCTCTACTTTGGATCGGAGAAAATGTAAGTCCCAGACAAAGGTCGCATCTCTCGCCCTCTGACTATCTGACTCCAACCAGAGCTCCGAGAGGTGAGCAGTATTTGTCTACACCTTACTCTCCAAGTCCGTAAATCGAGCCTCTATTGCCACCAACCTCCGATTGGTATCCTCCCCTGTGGCCTGTATTTTCCCTAGCATGGCCATGATCTGTAGATTTGGGGTATCTGCAGACCTCATGTTGGCTAGTGTAGACGGCCCGCTCCCAGAGGTTTTCTAGCCAGTCACCGAGGAAATGAAGGCATCAAGATTATGCGTTGCATGCTTGTCCTTTTTTGGCCCCATATTTGCTGTCCTGGGATGATGAGCAAACAAATGGCACTAGCTGTACAGGATTTAGGATGATTTAAAGTAAGTAAATACTTTATTTACAGTCGGCTCAGTTGCTGCTTTGAAAAAGACATCCGCCATGTTGGAAGCTCCACAGCAAACCCCGATCTGGAGCGCTCTTAATGCGCTCTGGTAAGTGTCCACATCATTGTGTTTGCAGGCGCATCAACGGTCTTACACGGGTTGATGTGCTGCAAACACGGCGTGTAAATGGGCTTTTAGATCGCCAGGATAACATGAGTTTGGTTGTGTAGTGTTTAATCGGCCACTTGCCAAGCAGCATTTGCTATGCCTTTTTGTGTTTAACTACAAATACCATTGCTCAAGTAGCCAAATTGCTAGTGTAGTTCCATCAGCTACAGATCAAAATTCAAGGCTTAGCTAAAGTTTTGTCATTTGGCTATAAAAGCTACAGGGTTTTAGACTTCCAGTCTAAATATCAGCTGTGTTTTTACTAATGAATTTCCAATATTTTGATTGGATGCATTGTTGTAAGTCTGCTAATATATTTCTGTCTGAAAAGCAAAACAAAGTTTCATATAAAAAGACCAGTAATTATAAAATCATCAGCGCTTGAGTCCACCAATCAATGCTGAGAATTTCCCTGTTATGACGACTTCTAAGCGGGAAACATACACAGTTTTTCAAATTTGGAACATTCCTTTTTTCAGATGGGGGGGCAACTTTTGCATAAAAATCTCTTTTTAACAAGTCATCAAACCTAGTTTCATGTGACCAGCCTGGTGACGCAGAATGCTGAAGTGCTGCTAGAATGCTTTACTTCATGCCATGCTGGTGACCCAAGTTCGGGAACAAGATCAGGTTGGTGGGGGTGGAGGGCCAGCATTGGGTGAAGCAGCCGCCAGGCAGCTCTCTCTCTCAGATATTGGCAGTGGGTCAACTTCGCTCTTGGCTGCCATCAGGTGGAGGCCTAGTGGCAGTGCCAATGCGCAGTGGCAGACAGCTGTCAGGGAGGGAGCCAAGGTTCTGGGGTTCATATGCACCTCCACTCACATGCACAACCCATTACTACATGACTCATAGAGACAAAATGGAAATGGGGACCCCAGGGCTAAATTACACCCAGACCCACACCACCACCCTAGACTCCTTGGCACAATCTGGATATGGACTCTCCAGGGAAACTCTCCGTGGGGGGGGCCCTGCCACTGGGGGCAAACTGTGGGGGACTCGCACTGAGGTAAGTCAGGGGGAGGTGGTTGCCAGCCTCGGTGAGGGGGTTATGGGGCAGAGCAACCACCTTAGATATAAAAAACTATATTAAAAAAAGTTTTATTATTTATAATAAGTTTATGTGGCAGTTTATGTATGTTTATTTGCAGTGTCAGTGGCTCAGTGGGTAGCAAACTAGTGATTAGCATGGCACAAAACCCTGACGCTTTGTGTCTAACACATAGCCTATCATCATTCCCTGAAAGGGTCATGTGTTAGACCTGAAGTGCCACAGTTGTGCCCCGCTTATCACTGAGAGATGCCAAATAAACTGCAAGTCTTTTTTCATAATTCAGATTGTATTGACTTTTCATTGAAGTGCAGCTTTTTGTGTGTTCTCATATAGCCTGGCAGTTTTGAGCTTGCACCCCCACTTAGCTACGGCGGAGCACACAGAGCTCAGTGTTTGCTGTTATGAACTGGAGTCTCCTCTTGCATTCTTAGGGCGTTGGGACTGCTTATCTGTGGTTTGCAGTTACTTTGTCCAAGAATGCCCATGGAGACCCTCCTAAATCGGAAGAGACATCCTGACAGTCCCTATAAAGTTATATACAATAAGCAAGGTGGGACAAATTAGCATGTGGAGCGGTGGTCAGTTGGCCACTAGCTTTCAAAAATCTTTGTTGAACCCAATTTTTATTGGCTATCATTGTAAGGGTTCTTCTGTTCAGCATTTCTCACGCTATGGGAAAAATCACTTTGAGGGCTGATGGCCAGTTGAGCACTAACATCCAAAATCTGGAAGGCACAGCAAGTTTTTTAGTAGCTGTTGGCCACCTGGCTACCCGATTTGTAGTACCCTGACAATGACCAGACTACCAGAGGCAGGCTTCTGCAATTGCGACGTTTGAGTGGACACACTGGATTTCCCTATTACAGGATTCTGCTGCATTAGGTAAAAGTTCAGGATCTCCCAAGCTCTGTGTGTGTGCTGCACATGGCCTCCCTCCCTGGAGTTGGGCCAGTGTTTTTCTTCCTTCTGGGAGCAGGCACGAGGCTGCTCCAAATGAGCAGTTTCTCATAGCATGTCCTATTTAGCATGTTCCATTTAGCATGTCCTATTTAGCATGTTCCATTTAGCATGTCCTATTTAGCATGTCCTATTTAGCATGTTCCATTTAGCATGTTCCATTTAGCATGTCCTGTTTAGCATGTCCTATTTAGCATGTTCTATTTAGCTCATTTAGCATGTTCTATTTATTTGCTGATCTACACAGCTAATCCTGCTTCTCCTCCTGATAAAATTCTGACCATGTCAGAGGCCCCTTTCAAATCTTCTGGTTTTTCCCATCTTGATGGTTCTTGGTACAAGCTTGTGGTAAGATAGGCGCCATAGCTCAGGGAGACGCTGGAGGAAGCTGGGTGTGGGGAGGGGGGCATGAGTGAAATAAAGAAACATGAAAGGTTTGTCATGAGAAACCTTGCAGTCCTATCATTCAAAAGAAATTAGAGTGCTGCAATGGGGCAACCAGCAATGTGGCTTAGTGTTCACTTAGTCTGATGGTAATAGTTCATTTTAAAAGTGAAACTCTTATTAAATCTTGATCTGAAATTAAAATAACTTTCATTATGTCTAAAAATCATTGCATCTGACTCTGTTTTCTTTTGCATTCCTTTTATTCCACTCCAGTGTCCTTATATGCACTAGCTTTGGTGTGTGTGTGTGTGTGTGTGTGTGTGTGTGTTTGTGTGTATGTGTGAGTGTACATGTGTGCGTACATGTAGGTCTATATGAGGTAAAAAACTTCACATTAAAAAATAAATCAAAATACATTCCATGATTCACTCAATTTGAGGCCTAGGATGGGTATTACGATTTCTTAGGATGACTCTCTAAAACAGACCCCAGTTCCTCCCTAATTAATAAGTCTGCTCCAGTCCAGCCTCCTAAGACCCTGCAACAGAAACATCTAGCAGAGCTGTCCATTAAAGAGCTAGTAACACCAAAAATAAGCAAAACATTTTATTTATTTTTAAAAGTAGTTGGTTACTTTTTATTTCTGAAGTATTTTTTTTTTTGTCTTTTTTTCCATTTACTCAGAGGTTTTCTACCTGCTAGTATTAGGTGTGATATAAAGAGCAGTACTTTACCCAGAGACTGACATATCTAGTTCTGGTCCTTTCATATATCATCAACATTATGACTTCACGTAATGTGACATCACAAGTGACCGATCTTGCAGCAGGTAACTGGCTTTTTTGGTCAGCTGTGATGTCACAGACAGTGAGGTCATAGGGCTGAAGAAGCATCAAGAGGAACAAGAGCGAGTTACATCAGTCTCCAGGTAGAATGCTGTTCCATACATGACACCATATATTGTCAGGTAGAAAATCTTCTAATTAGCAAACGGGGGAGTTAGAAATACGTCAGCTATAAGGAAATAATAGTTCCCTACTTTTCGTAAGTTAATTGCATGCAGTACACTAGCTCTTTAGAGAACTCTGAAGTCAAATGGGAAACATTGCAAAACATACCATATAGACACATTGGAGTAGGGTTGCTCTGGTAATCCATTTTAGTTAGTTAGTTTATTATTCGGAAACAACCTTTGAGTACAAACTCTTTTACAAAGGTTCCACGTCATGAATACAGAACAGACACTACATACAAGCATTTCTTGACAAAATAATCAGGTTACAGGCAATTGTTGTACTAGTACATTTGTTCATTAGGCAACACATAAAATTACATTACCAACAAGGGTGTTCTAATAGCAGTTGAAGCCAACATTGCAGCCCCAGTGTGCACTGTCTAGGGTCACAGGTGAAAAGGAGGAAGGTGCTATGAAGGTAGAGGGAGGGATGGGGAGGGCAGAGTAGAGGGTGCTGTAGAATGACTGGGGGTAGAAGATGCTGAAGTAGGGAGAAAGGAGCAGGTGCAGAAAGTTGGAGGAGGAGTAGAGAGTTGGAGAAGATAGGAAGGATGGAGGGACGGAAGAGATGGTGGGGCATCAATGGGTGTACGAGGGAGGATGGGTAGAGAAGAGAGGAAGCAACAGCAGGGAAGGTGAGGTGTCATCAGGGCAACCAGATGTGTAAAGGGGGACTGAGCAGAGATCAATAAGTGAGGGGACTGTCTCAAGTTCAAGCAATGACAGATGTTTAAGCTCAGAAGATGCTGTAATTTCAGTTTTAAAGGCCCTGAGATTAGCTGTGCTCATTTTAAAAATGTAAAACGTATAGTTAGGATAATGGGGATTTTTAGGATAATAGGATTTTTAGGATGTTGGTCCTCAAAATCTGATGTCCTAAAACTGCCTCAGATGTTAATTTGGATTTTAGGGTACTGGATCATCCGATACCAGACATACTAAAATCTGAATTCATCGTCCCTTTATTAAAAAAAAAATCATCCCATCTCCACCCTGGCACAACCCATAAGTCCTCCCTGACCCAGTTGTTCATTAAATACTCCCCACCCAGCACACCCACTGGCTCCTACATCCCTCTTCCCCATGGCACCCAAATACCTGTTCAATAAAATCTACAACTGGTCCTACTCCTTAGAATTTAGAAATCATGCTCCTATCCATGCTGGAGAATGAGCCTCCTCCACCCTGAAACAAACCATAAGTCCCTCCTGACCCTGTTCTTTATTAACTAACCCCAGCACACCCAGTGCCCCCATCCCTCCCCACATGGCATCCAAATACCTGTTCAATAAAATCTGCAACGGTTAGACTCTGATGGTCCACAAGTCTTTTCTGCTGGGAGTATTTTATGTTTCTCTGTTTCTTTTCTCCACTAATTTTCCTTCCTACCTCCCCACCTGACTTTTTTACTCCTCCTAATTTCCCCTACCCCAACACCACTCAGTTTTCCGCCCCTTACCCTAAGGTAATTTATTGTGACAAAGACATTATTGTCTGCCTAGGCTCTCTCTCTGCTTGGAGTATTTGTTGCTAGAGCTGGCTACCACCCTAGTTACTTCCTACCTGGTCTGCTTCTGATGCACATGCATTCAGAGCTAGATGCTATTGACA
Organism: Neoceratodus forsteri; assembly: GCA_016271365.2. Classification (NCBI taxonomy): domain Eukaryota; kingdom Metazoa; phylum Chordata; order Ceratodontiformes; family Ceratodontidae; genus Neoceratodus; species Neoceratodus forsteri. The sequence goes on from CM028130.1 coordinate 1,232,685,574, forward strand.
ATGTCACCTTACTGACAGCACATCCTACCCACCCAACTGTTTTAATGCTCCTGCAACTTATCTGTAGGTGCCATTGTTGTAAGTGATTCTGTAACATGCTTGGAAACTGTTAGTGTTAACTCTATGACTATGTAAAAATGTGACTCTGTACTTGAATTGTTGTTTGACATTTTATGAATTATTGTATGTTGATGTATTATCTGTTTGTCCCTGTACACTCTTGACTTGGAACCTTTGTATATGAGTCCCTGGCTCAAAGGTACTGTAATTTCGAGACTTAAATAAATGTTTCTATATCATGTCAATACTACTTTTGTTTTAAAGTTAGTAGTCAGGATTGATCTTTGTTCACTGTCACTCTGTTTCTTTTTTCATATGTAGTTTATACTCCTTGGCTGAAGCAGGCAGGGGGATCCCCTCAGCCCTGCCCACCACCACTGACTCCTACCTCCCAGACTTACCTGTGTACAGTCCAGGCTAACTCCATGGATTACCCACTGTGGCAGGGTTAGGAAGGGGAAGGATGTCCTCCCCCCGAGACACAATCCAGCATGCCTGTCCAGCATAGCTCCTGGTGGCAGAGCAGATGTGGGATCAGTGTGCAGGGCATCATGCACATCTGCCTCGCCACCATTTTTCTCAATTTTCCCCCCAAATCCCATACTGGGGTGTGCACTTCAGTGCACACATGTGGAGGCACGCGCACATTGCAGAGTCCCGCAGCACCCACCCTTCCTGCCACTCCAGGCCAGCGCTGCCACAAGACCGCCACCTGGTGGCAGTTGTTCAATGGAAATGGCAGCCCACGCTCAATGGGAGAGTAGAGCAGTCCTCTGGATGCTTAAGCCTCTCCTTGCTCAGGCCAGCCGCCAGCAACCCAACATTGCTCCTGATCCTGTGTCGTCAGCATGTTGGGCAGTAGGACTACTACCATGTCAATGGACCTGTGCAATCACTCTGTTTCTAAATGATGCCCTCCCTTTAAGTGACCAAGTTTGACACCTGCTGTAACCCAAACTGATAATTATTCTTTTCCTTGGTTTACCTTTAAGTCCCTTCACACATCCTCAGTCTGTACTGTAAACCTTTGTTTTGTTTCTGCATATTTTCCGAGGACTGACAGTCTCAGCTCCAGCTGGTATCTCCGGATGAAGGGCAAGTTCAACTGCATTCCTAAAATAAATAAGATGCATAGTTGATATATTTTAGAGGGCCTTCTGAAATATACGGTTCAAGGATAGTTATACTGGTTTTCCAGTGTTACTCCTGGTTAATCTCAACATGTCCACAGAGTATAATTGGCAGGCACTGTGTCATCATCTAAGTATTCACAGAGCTAATTGACACCCAAGAACAGGGTGGATTACATGTACACAGTTACAGCTGTAACTCATAAACTGGCCAGTGCTTTTGCTGTTTACTCTTTGGTAGATTTATTAGTTAACGTTAAAGAAAAAAAAGACAAGATTAAAGACGCATGAAATTTGAGTGTTAAATATGCAAGAAGAAAGTGCTCTTGCTATATTAAGGGTAAACTGTGGACCAGAAGTGATGAAGTTAAACCAGGACTGTCATAGCAGACAACTGATATCTAGGACCAGTAGCAGTTTGGGTGGCACTTGTTGTTTGGCATGCTGCAGTTAAAGGGATGCTCACGAAGCAGGACTACTAATTCCTTCACATGCAGTGTAAATCCCAACACGGAGAGTGCTAAACCAAGCTTCAGACATGCAGTAAGGTTCTGAAGCTTGCAACCTGCTGAAAAGACAGTTGCTTTTCAGCAAGCTATAGTACATTCAGAGAGCTGCTGGAGTACTGGCAGGACTTAAGCTCCACATAGCACCCACAGTTTGCAAGCACACTGCTAGTTCAGGTACAGTCTCCAACAAGACATCAGCAGAGCAGCAAGAGGGAATGTACTCCAAGTCAGGTCACCAGATGCTTTTCTTCAGTGAACTAAAAGCAGGGTTGTTGGGCTGCTTTACAGTCACATTCATCTGTGGGCCACACATGCAGCAATGCAGCAGGAGGCCTGGCACTTTAGGGCAATGCTCTTTCAAATGAGAAAGAGCGCCAGGAGCAGAGTGCATGCGATGAAGCTGGAGAAAAGTTTAAGAGTGATGTGATGAAGTATTACTTTGGTGAAAGAGTAGTGGACACTGTCATTGAGGCATAGGTCAGGAAGCATAGGAAAACCAGGAGCAGGTATAAAATTCGCAAGCAGCTTTTTATTTTTTCTAATAAAAGTAAAATAAAAAATAAAATTATTCAGTATAACTATCTACAAAGGCAGAACAAACAGAGAAAACAGTCCTTCATCTGAGTGTTTCTTCTCAATTTCAAACCTCAGTCTCCCACTCTGTTTTTAGCAAAAGCATTGCTGCTCTTTTTGTAAGTCTTTGCAACCTCCACTCATTAACAGACATCCTGTTTTTCCCTAAAATATTTTTCTTAGTTTCTTGCAGGCAAAGCAAAACGAACATAGTGACCCAGAACTGACCTCTTGTTTACAGCACTGTAAAAGGTTTAAAATGCATCTCAGGTTAACCCCTCGAGTTCCAAATAGCTTTGCAATTAATCATTTCAACAGTATACTGTCCCTATATACAGTTTTAAATGAAGGGATACAGTTTCAAACAAAGGGATCCCAGTATCACTTACAGCTTTACACAGAGATTCACATATAATTTTTCTATAACTGAAGATATTCAAGGGGGAAGAAAAGATGGGACTAGCAAGGGAAGGCAGAGAGATAGCGAGAGGTGGAGAATTGTGAGACTATCAGAGTGATCAGTTCCTAGGTCTCACAAGAAAATTTGGTTGTGCAACCTGACAGAGAGGAGACAGAAAAGGAGAGGATAGAACAGACCCTTGCATTTAAACTCTTTCTGCACGACAAATGAGGCAGGGCCTTATTCAATCTTGTCACAGACACCTGGAAAAGACCCAGTGTAAGTGGTGGAGGTGAAAACTTTAGGGGACTTCAAGCATATGTGGGATAGACACAGAGGAATATTAATAAATAGACAGGGAAGAGGGCGGATCACCAGAGACCTGTTAGGGTCTGCAGAGACAGACTAGGCAGGGACCATCTGGGCCAAGCTGTACTTTTCCACTGACAAATTCTACAATATGTTTCTATGTTCTGTGCGTCTATGTCACAAGTAGAGGATTGAGAAGTCAGGTGAACCCAAGCTGCCACAGCAGAGGAAAGTCTAACAGAGAGTGATCCTGTTTTCACTTTTCATGTTAATATGCTTAGTTAAAATTAAAAAGGGGATTGGGGACTAAATATAGATGCTATAAGAAATATACGCTGAAATGTATTTAAAAATCATTTTGTTTTTAAAAGTTCCCATAAGATGTCATTGGCTCTTTAAGGGAGCAAGTCACTCAAAATGGCAATTTTATTTCTGTATGCATTTGTTTTGGATAAAACATCTTGTTTAAGCAATAAGGCATGATAGGGTGTGCATTGTGCTGGGATGATGGCATGCCTTGGGTGAGCTGAGCATAAGGCCAAATGTGGAGTGCTTCCACCACCTGATAAGTACCATATATCATTATGTGGGTGCCACAGTTAGAGCGATGAGAAAAGGCCGTGAGTGACAGGGGCATGCTGGATTTTGCAGCACCCTGCACTCACGACCATTTCTGCTGCCAACACTGTTCTCCCCAGTCCACTTATAACCAAACCCAGTGTATGGGCGTGGTAGTTGTGGCGGTATGTTTCTGGTGCCCTAATTTACAGTGACCAGATTCATGTCACCGCAACATGGGTGAACTGATAGTGCTGTTATTCCAGCACAAAGCCTGGAGTGCCTTACTGTGATCATGAAATGGGTCTATTAGGATTAGTAAAGTATTTTTTAAATGTAATGTAAATAAGTAAAACTGAAAAAAAAGGCACAAAATGAAGAAAATAAAAAGTTGTCTAATTGAAGCACTGTAATTCTACTGTTTGGCCATTAGATGGTAGATGTTGCATTGTTTTTTAAATGCAAGTAAGAGAACTGAGGTGTATTGATACAACTGTTCCTGCTAAATGTAAACAGGTCAGTGATATCACACATTTTTTCCAGTGCTGTTGTGCTGGTAAATTAGCACTGTGTTACGCCTTCTTCAACTAATCAGTTTTCTGGATTTTTTTATATCTATTTTATACAGAAATGGTTTGGATGAGTTCAGAACCTATGTCATTTTCTGCAAAACAACCTTATCAGAATGTTGTTTTTTCAGGTTCTCATAATGTTTAAATCCTTTTGAACTTAATATACTTCTCCAGGCTGGCCTGTCAATGCAGCAGTAAAGCTGCTACTCACATGCCAATAGCCCAGGTTCTGGGCCAAGCCTAACAGGGGCCAGCCAAGGAGGGAGGGTTGCTGCCTCTGCTGCAGTACTACCAGATGGGGGACCACATCTGGTATTTCAGCAGCGGTACTACAGAGGGAGGGGTGGATGCTGACAGGTATCTGTGCTGCCATGTTTTTTGAAGTCCCCATCATGCTAACATCCACAGGGGCTGTGAGTATAAACACAGAGAAACACCCTGATGTGAAGCAGGATGATGGGGTACACTCAGGCCCTGGCCTTTCTGATCAGTTACCCTTCCTTGGACGTCCTCATCTAGGAGGGCCAACACCTTGCCTGGTGTGGCCAGCCAGGTAAGTCCTGCCTTGGGAGGTGAGCCAGAGGGTTGGAAAGGGTAAGCACTGGAGATTGTCAGTACAGAGCTGGGTGGTAGCCTCTAGAAGGGACAGCACAACTGTGAAGGAGGCATGAACTATAAATTAAAAAATATACAATACATCTATCTATCTATATATATGTATCATACATATAGGGCTGGATATTCAAACTAAGCCATTCTGAGGCACAAGCCCTTGCGCTCGCAAAATAGTTGCGCGGGGGGTGTGGCAGGCGATATTGAAGGGAGTTACTATTGAGCAGCTCCTTTGAATATCACCCCCCAGCCACAGCCACTGTGCATGGCGCAGTGGAACTTGCGCCACTGCAAGTTGTCAGAGTGAAGCATTCAACTTGCGGTGGCAAGTACCATTGCGCCATGCGCAAAATCACGATTTTCAAAAGGTGACATGCAAATGGGGCCATAATTCATGAAAGGCACAGGGGGGGCCATTTGCATCTGATTATGGCCCCATTTGCATGCCATTAGCATGTAGGTGTGCTGATCCCCGAGGACTTGCGCCTGGCACCCTGCCAGGCAGCAGCCGTCGGGGACCGACGCACCCTGTAGCCCGATCGCGGGCAGCAATGTGGCTCCCCCACCTCCTCCCGTACATCTCCCTTGTGGTCCAGTGGACCGAAATGCCCGATCGCGGGCAGAATGTAAATGGAACCCCCCCGAACATGTCCCTAGTGCCCGATCGCGGGCAGTAAGTAAAGTGCCCCCACCCGTACATATCTCCTGGTGGTCCAGTGGACGAAATGCCCGATGCGGGCAGAATGTAAATGGAACCCCGAACATGTCCTAGTGCCTGATCGCGGGCAGTAAATAAAGTGCCCCCACCCCGAACATCTCCCCTGGTGGTCCAGTGGACCGTAATGCCTGGATCGAGGCAGAATGTAAATTGACCCCGCAAACATCTCTCCTGGTGGCTAGTGTCCCATTTCCACCCACCCACGCACTGCCTCCCACCACCCTCCGCAGCCGGCGGGCGGGAGCAGCAGTATCCACCGCCTGCCGCCCGCCCATCGCCGACTGACTGCCGGTACAGACTAGCCATTGATTGCAGAGCAAGAGCTAATGGGCGTAGCCCATACCGTATGATGACAGTCCAGATTTGTGAAATGATCTAGAAATCTGGACTGTCATAAATGGTATAGCTGCACGCATTACGTTGCTCTGCACCACTGGGCGCAGCCCTACCGCGGCAGTCAGTCGGCGGGCGGCAGGCGGGTGGATGCTGCCGCCGCCGCTGCCGGGGAGCGTGGTGGGGCTTGTGGTGGGTGTGGGGGACACAGCCACCAGGGAGATGTTTGGGGGTCTACTTACATTCTGCCCGCGATCGGGCATTACGGTCCACTGGACCACCAGGGAGATGTTCGAGTGGGGCACTTTACTTACTGCCCGCGATCGGGCACTAGGGACATGTTCGGGGTTCACTTTACTTTCTGCCCGCGATTGGCATTTCGTCCACTGACCACCAGGGATGTGAACGGAGGGGGCTACATTGATGCCCATGATCGGGCTGGTGGGGAGTACACTATGCCCGTGATCGGGCTGGGGGGCACAGGGACTGAGTTGGGGCCAGCTACAGGTGGTAGCTGCTGTGTTGCGCCCTGCAATACAGCAGCTTACCTGTGGGTGGCCTCGACTTAAGCCTTTTTTTTGCTCAAGGTCCTGCAGGCTCAGGTTGGGGTTGCGCCTGCATCAACTGCATAGCCCGCTGAATATCGGGCTGTGCAGTTTATGCATGGTTCCTCTCTCCTGTTGAGCATGCATTCATTTGCATTGCGCTGTTGCTCAGCCTGTTTTCAGTGGCGCAACTGCCTCCTGCTGAATATCGCAGAATGGCGCAATGTAGGACTTGTGCATGCGCAACCCTTTTGAATATCTGGCCCACAGTATATTGGCACGGTAGTGCCAGTATAGTTAGAGTTGCCTGACCACTTCTATGTTAAACCCAAATGTGTGCACTTTAATAATTTTTCAACCATATGACCGATGTGCCCCAAATTTGTCATGTGCCATCTGGTACCACATATCTCTGGATCTGGCAAGTTTTGTTTCAGTCGGTGGTGCAGTTGTGGAGCTGCGGAGTGCCACAAAATGTGAAATTTACCATTTAGGTGCAAATTCTTTGCTCGTCTGTAAGTCTGAAATGGTTTGGGGTTTTGGTCTGAAATTGTTAGGGTATAGGGGGTCTGAGTCACTGAAGTGCCTTTTGAAGGTTTGGTGAAAAAATATTAAGCCGTTCAAAAGTTATCAAACTTTAAAGTTTTCCATTATAACCTATGGGGAAAAAATATATGTGCGGCTCAAAAGCACTTTTTGCTTTCGCAAAAGCACTTTTTACTGCTGCAAATGGGTTCAGTGTCATGCTGCTGCCATCCTGTTTTCAGTTAGCGAAAGGTAAAACCACTGTAATTCAAAAAATAGTGCCCCTTTGTAAACACCAACAGTTGTGTTTACCTAATCGGGGCCCGAGGAACATGATCCTGATGTTATTTTTTTAAAACAGTGACCAGAAATATTTTTTTAGAATTTGGCCATTGGTAGTGTTGCAAATTTATGGCACTATTTTTGCAAAACAGCCACAAATGTGTGGCTGTTTCCTACAAATTAACAGCAGCGCTAGGGAAAACTGTCGCAAATTTGTGCCACTTTTCATAAAAACTACTGCAAATATGTGACACTACTACAATAAAAACAAAACAAAAAAACAGCCCCTGTAAAAGCCAAAACAATACTGGTAATTTTTAACAATAAAATGCCAGAGTCGGATTCCTCAGACACCGTCTAGGTAAACACCTGTTGGTGTTTACCCAATAAAAGGATATTTTATCCTTTTATTGCTTCCAAGGGGGCCAAGGCATGTTTTTGGAAAAAAAAATTTTCTGCTGACATCAGGGTGCCAAATCCCAGTCTTGGTGGTAGAGGCCCCCCCCAATGTGGGACACCGGTGAGTGCATTCCCAGTGTCCCCAGTTATGTCCTACACCCTCTGTACTGTGGGATACTAGTGAGCCCACACTCCAGTGTCCTAAAATATTGTTTAATATTTTTTTTTTAATGTTTTTGCCGACATTGGGATGTCCAATCTCTATGTCGGCACTAGACCCCCCCCCTCGCCAGTGTAGGACCACTGGGGAGCCCACTCCCTGTGTCCTGAAATATTGTTTGATGTAAATGTTTTTTTTTTAATGCTTTTGTCAACATCAGGATGTCCAATCCCTGTGTCAGCACTACAGTACCCCCCCCCGACAGTGTGGGACACTGAGAAGCCCACTTCCAGTGTCCCCAGTTATGTCCTCCCCACCCTGTACTGTTGTACATTGGGGAGCCCACCCTCAGTGTCCAGAAATACTCCTAAAGATGTATCTGTGAAAAAAGAAAACAGTCCCCCATCTTTTTTTTCCTAAGAAAAAGAAAACTGTCACTCATCATCTCCCCATCCCCGCTTCCCATCCCAACCCTCCCACTGAGCAACCCACCACCTCACAACCCCCGCCCTATACTTACTACTGAGATCATCGGCTGTCATCTTCTATGAACCGGACATGTTTGCACTCTTCAAAGCTGAACAACGAACTGAAGAATCAAGGTAAGTGCCGTATAATGGATATCAATGGCGTTTTGAACTTATGTTGATATCACGCATATTTTATGGTATTTTTGCGCCACATTTTCAACATGGGCTTTTTGGGACCCCACCTCATGAACACTGTCACTGTTGTTTTGTTAATCGGACCAGTTAGGTGATTCTGCGGTCACTGCACGGAATCACCTTTCAGGACCTAGTAATGAAATGACAGTGCTAGTGTTCATGAGGTGGAGTCCCAAAAAGCCCATGTTGAAAATCTAGTGCAAAAATACCAAAAAACGCCTGAGGTATGTGCAATCATTGAAATTTTTCTACACACGCTTATAACTTTGGCAATTTTAATATTTTCACCCAAATTTTCAGCATTGCCGCTGTTTCCACACCACCTCATGAACAGTATAGCTGTCATTTTCACATCCTGCCCAAAACATGTTTTTGCACCTGTGGCACAGAATGGCATGGTCACTATGAGAAATCACTTCGGACTGATGAACAAATGACAGTGCCAGTGTTCATGAGGTGGAGTTCCAAAAGGCATGTTGAAAATTTGGTGAAAAAATTCCTAAAAATGCCCGAGTTACGTACCTCTGTTGAATTTATTCTATGTGTGCACGAAACTTTGGTACTTTTCAATATTTTGCCACCAAATTTTCAACATAGCCATTTTTCCACACTGACTCATGAACAGTACAGCTGTCATTTTTCAAATCCTATGGCGCAGAATGGCATTGCACTTGTGCATAATTACGTTTTGCCTTGCATTTCACAATTCCTCTGTACCGGGGTACATGCGTTGGGGTAATAAGATGGCTATGCTGGCAATTTGGTCACTGTTGTTTGACACATGGAAGGAGCCATGCGCCCCACACCTACATTCATATGTGCTTCCATGGAGAGAGATTGGAGCACAGGGTCCACCACAGTAAAATAAGGATACTATTATACTAACTCAAAAAGTAAGGAAATTCATTGCAAAAAAACTTAATGTATCAGTTAGGGTTCCTATTACAGGAACAAAAGTATGGAAATTCAATGGTATGGTTCCAGATCCTTCTACCTCACCCTGCCCCCCCCCCAACCCTTCACACACCAACCGGCATTGAGGTGTACTTTGGGGTCATCAGACCTAACTCTTACCCCATCCTCCTATATTATACCATCTCAGCTTCCTTACACATTGAATGGAGTGAGAGTTAGGCCCGATGACCCCAAGGCACACCCCAATGCCTGTTGGCATGTGTAGGGTGGTGGGGTGGGGTGGTAGGGTTGGGAACCCTAACACCGAATTTCCATACTTTTGCTGCTGTAACAGGAACACTAACTGATGGATTAACTGAGTTTTTTGCAATGAATATATATATATATATATATATATACATACACACATATATACATAAACAAACACACACACACACACACATATATATATATATATATATATATATATATATATATATATATATATATACTCCCCAACAGGTATTTAATAGGAAGGCTAGTGGGGGGAGGGGTAGTAGAAATAGCTGGAGGCATATTGTGCCACTCATGGTTTCTTATAGTCCAGCAGTTCACCCACCAAATGATATCAGCAACAACAGGTTCTATAGTATTTTGTAGCAATTAAGCTATTGAGTCCAATGAAATTACCACTGATGTTCCCTGCTGCTCTGAAAAAGCACGAGAACAATGTGAAACTTCGGTGGTGATTTTGGAGAGATCTTTTCCTTTGCTGGTAACTGTTTGCCATTTTTAACTTTGTTGGATTCAATAATTTAGTTGCTGCAACACTTCAGAACCTGTTGTTGGAGACGTCTTTCAGTGAGTGAGCTGCTGGACTTTAAAAAACTCTGCGACTTTGCATTATTAAGGTCTGGCACCACTTTCACTTGGGAGCTGCCTTGTTTTTGGATTGTAGTGTTGTACCGCTCCAGGCTGTAGTTATAATCCTTCCCCTTCACAGACAGTAGTTTAAGGGTGGAGAATGATGATGAAAACAGGTTTTGTTCTTTAAACTACAAGGTTCTGAAAGTTCTGAACCTCAGAACTCTTTTTGGTTCTCCCATCCCTACCAGTAGTCAGGGAAACCACAACTGCAGCTTTCTGCCAGTAGATACACAGGCGAGCAGTTCTCTCCACAGCTGACATCAATTCCACCCCATGGTTTAGGTACATGAACGCTCCGTGGCCCGCCCCTCCCTGGGAGCTGAGCCCCATCGCATCCTCAGTGTGCTTTGCATCCTGCCGTGGCATGTAATGACATTTTGGAGTTGTGGTCACAGGCATTGGTTTATGGTTTAAAGAGCAGGTACCTACTGTCAGGCACCCAGCTCCCTCAAACATATATAATTGCTCAGCTGTTGAGGGCATTAAAATTCTATGCGCCCTCTGGTTAAAAGTTATAGCACCCCAAAGTTGCACCCGATAAAACAAAGCCTTGTCTGACACGCCTCCTTTTGTGATGTCAGAAAATGAAGGCTGCTTGTGTGTGCTCCATAGATCTATATGGTGCCATTTGTCAGTAAGCATTTAGTACTATTTAGAGTTGCCACTTGAACAATGAAAGTGACCGCTCCAATAAACAGGGACTGTTACTCCAGCGTGCTGCTTTGATATTTCTACATGGCACCTTTAAATAGTACTAAACCCATAGACATATCACATACATACAGGGTAATGACATGCACCCTCAATATTCATCTTCTGACATCACAAAAGAGGCGTGTCAGACAAGGCTATGTTTTCATGGGGGTGCAGCTTTGGGGTGCTATAACTGTTTAACCAGAGGGAAGTGCATAGGATTTTTAATGCCCCTCAACAGTAGAGCAGATCTACTTTTATATATGTTTGAGGGGAGCTGGGTGCCTGACAGTAGGTACCTGCTCTTTAATGTGTGCAGCAACTGTACTGGTTCCCACTGCTATAATAGTTGTTCAGTTTCTGGAGGCCCCAAAGTTCTTTTTTTGTTCACAAGCTATCTACTGTAACCCCAAATGTTCAAAGGAATGACTTTTTGTTTCTTAATTCCAGCTCTCCTTGCAGGATCTTTTTTTCAAGAAAATGGAATAGTATTTACACTGGAGAGAAACTACCTTGATGTTTAAAATTGGTGTCTTTTTACTGTATTTAAATTATATATTTCTGACAGTGCATGGTAAATATGACAGACAGTGTAGCAATTAAAGCATTCTAAATACTATTTTCTCACATTATAATAAAATAATTATATTTTCCTGAGAAAAATAATTTGGTGTGATTTTTCTAAAGAACCACAATATGTGCCCCTGCCTGTAGCCCTGGTAAATGCATTCGCAGGCATGGCAGTCTGTCTGTCTGACTCTTTCTTGTTTGCCGCTGTGGATTTTCAAAAAACGCACTTCTGTCAGTCAAGCCCTCCATAATCATTGGGGTGAAAACTGAATCATTTCATGTGTCACCATGACACTGGCTGCCTACACTTGACTTTTGTCAGATTAAATCAGAGCTTGCTTGCGCCACTGTGTGTGACACTTTACTCAGAGTGCGCTTCCTCCCCCTTCTGTTGTGGGGTTTCAATTAGGGATGAGTGAAAGTTAAAAAGCCTGTGCTTAAATCAGTTTGGTTCAGTTCCCAAAAAAGTTCAAGTGCTCAGCTGGGTCTGTGAAGTGCTAATAATTATTTTTTTCTTTTTTTCCATGTGTGTGGCTGTTGTTTTGCTGATGCTGGTCCTGCTCCTCTGTTCTATGCCAGGACATAATTAAAAACAAGAATTGATTTTCTGAATGTACTATTTACTGGCAGTATATTTTTCGAATACAATTTTTAAATATTTGTAAATAATCAATATGCAAATACACCCTAATTAACCAGTCTGCATTCGGAGACACAGAACCCAAACTCTTATTGTGCAAACCGTGCTTGAAGCGATGCTCCAAAAGAGGGTGCCCAACCCCTAAACTGGCAAATAGCAAAAGCAAAAACCAAAGTTCCCAGAGCACTCCACTGGGAGGTAGTTGACAATTAGCCCTCCAGATATACCAAGCCCATATCAGGCACCCCTAACAAAGCTTGTGAGAGCCTGGCGCCAGGATGACTTGGTGGTAGTCATCACAGTGCATTTGAGTGAAGCCCGGCAATAATAACAGGTTAATTTAACCTGCTTTCCTTGTCTTTTCAAGTTTGTCTGAGTTCTAGTATATTCTGAGATCTGGAAGACTACTAGGACCCATCTCTCAGTGGAGTGCTGTGTGAACTTTTATTTTTGCTGCTGTCTTAGACAGTATTTTTAGTAAAAAGGGTTAATTTTTGGTTCTGAACTTTGAAGCCAGCCTAGTTTGGGATGGGATCTGTTTATCCCAAGTTGTTTAACCCATTCTTCATTTCAGTCTTTTGCAGAGCTGTACAGTCCATTTACACAAACAATAAACACTTCCCTCTGGTGGCCCCTCACTTAAAGGAACAGAAAGAAGGCATGAGACTGGGGAGATTAAGGAATCCTTAGGGGTTCAGCACAGAGAAAAAGGGTGAGAGAAAGAGCGATGAGAGGCTGAACATATTTACCTACTATAACTTGCTTAAAGTCATACAGTAAGAGGAGGTGGTGAGATTCAAACCTAGATCTTCAGTTTCATAGCTCTGTACTTTAATCACGGAACTGCACTGGCTTACATGACTGAGCGATGATGACCCTCCATTTTATTCAGTTGTCTTGATCCCCTTCTATTTATACGGAGCGCTTATCAGGAGAAACCTGACTTAGCCAGATAGAGATTTACAATTCTGCATGTGTGTCACTTTTCCAGCATGTTATGACGGCGAATAATACTTCTTTACCTTAGCAAGTCAAGTTTGCCCTTCCTGTTCTATATGTAGGTGCAATTCAAAACCCACCTTATGTTGCCGGCCCTGTTGGCTCAGTGGTAGCACCACTGCTCGTGATGTCAGTGACCTGAGTTCAAAAACAAGCTTGAGTGATTGAGGGCTGGCCATGGGAGGGAGGACTGAGTGTCCTAGACTAGAGGATGCGTTCCTCCTTCTGGGGAAGGAGGATGCACTCCCTGCTGCTCTACTGCCACCTGGGTGACTACAGTGGGCAGTACACAAGCATGGGGGTGCATGTGCACATTTGGGGATCCTTGCATACCCATGACGAGAGGAAGTTGGACAAATCAGAAAAAATGGATATGCCCTGGAGCAAGCAGGAGGAGCCTGGGTGTGCCTGGGCCCTGCCCCTCCCACCACTAGCCACCCTCACTTGACGAGGTTTCCCCACATCTAACCCCCACCCCAATGCTCAAAGTAGGAGGTGTGTGTCAGGCATGTCAGGGCCCCACGTTGAGGAAACAGTTCACAGAGTTAAAAGGCAAGGGATTATGTGTTGGGGACATAGGAGGACAGGGCTGAGTCCCAACTGGGGGGTAGGGTGCGCATCAAAGCTGTAAGTTAAAAAAATACCTACTTTGTGCTATCACTGCCAATCCAAATGCAAAACTGAATGAGAGTCTAAAGAAAAAGGTGTTAATATTTCTGTCTTTTTATTTTCCTGTTTAATCCTAAACTTGTAAAATTCTAGCCCAGCTCTTGAAGGTGTAAAGAGCTTAGATTTAACAGCCCTTTACTGAGTCAGTTGCTTCCATCTGTAAATCCCATTATAATGTCAGGCTGGAAGAAGAGGGGGGAACTGCAAAGATGCCATTAAGCATTTGTCTTGGAGGTGGTACTTTCAGAAATGAAACATCAAAAGGAGTTTGTGCTGAACAGATTCAATGTGACAGGACACAGCACAGGCTAATCAAGGAGGCAGTTCCATGGAGAGAACATCTTACTGAGGAAGTACATCAGTCTACCTGAAGGGCCACTTATCATAGCACTGAGCCTCCTATGTAAAGCTATTCTTGTTTTAGGTTTATTTTATTATTTACCTCAGATTGTCTGTTAATAAGGCAAAGTATTTCATTTTCAGTGGGGTCCTGCTTTTATCCATTTTTACTGCTGGGTGGACTGAGGCACTGAGAAGTTACATGACTTGTTCAGGTTTACACAGTGAGTAACTGGCATTGGTGGGTTTTGAACTTGGATATCCTGATTCCAAGCCTATGATTTAGCAGTCGACCTCTTGCTGCTTCTGTAGCTCACATGTGCTTTCTATTTATGTTTTTCTTGGTGACCACTTTGTGGCATGTCACATAGATGAATGGATAATGGAGCTGGGGGCTTATTTATAGCCAGCAGGGACAGCTGATGCATTTTGAACTCTTCTGGTAGGGAAGGCAGTGTGGCAAGGGATTAAAACACTGAGCTATGAGCAGGGATATCTGAGATTCGAATCCCACAATAGCCACTGGTTCACTGCATGACCTTCAGCCGGTCACCTGACCAAAGTGGTCACCAAACTGTAAAACTGGGCAGAAGCAGAACCCCTCTGTAAACAAGATGTTGTATCTTATTTTGGGCTATTCTGAGTAAATACATTAGGGGAAAAAAGCTGGTTCTTCTTCATTCATACCCAAGATGCATATTTTTCAGCAGTGATAACACTAGGAATTAAGAATTTTATTTGTTTGTAAGTTTTTTCACCAATAAGGATACACTAAGATATAACAACTCATTTCCAGGTGTGTGTGTGTGTGTGTGGGTAGGTGGGTGGGTGGGGGTTGACAAGGGGACTGTTGGCCAGACATCAGTGAGAATACCTAATCTTACCATACGTGCCATGGGAACTTTAATTTCCAGTTGTTGTCTAGAGCTCTAACTTCCACCTGGACAGCCACCAAAGATTGGTAGAAGTAACCTTGGTTTAACATCTCATCTGAAGCATCATACCACAACAGTGCACCCTCCTGTACTGCAAATTGATGTAAAAACCTATCCCAGGCCATAAGATACTCCTGTGTTAAATTATATGCAGACGATTCTCCTATTAACCCCTACCAAATGTCCCGAAGCAGCTGAAAAATTACTACAGCTGGTTTAAAAGGGAAAATACGAAACTACTAAAGTGGAGCAGTTGCTGCAGAAATGCCTGATTAGCTTTTAGCATTAAAGTAAACATTTTTAATACCTGTTTTACCTGTTATTTAATCTGCAAAGACCTGCATAGACCTTCATGTTGGCCGAGCTGCCCACGGTTATCTCGTGCACACCAGGCAGTTTCCAGCATGCAGGGTATGCTATTGAGGGCTACCACCTCTGCTTTTATTGATAGCCCTCATTAGCATACCCTGCAGCGCCAGAAGCCACGTGGTGCATGAGCTGACTGTGGGTGGCCCAGTCAACATAACAGTTGGCATGGGTCTTTGAGATTAAATAACGCATTAAACAGGTACTGGAAAATTTTACCTAATGCTTAAAGCCCCAATTGGGCATTTCTGCAGCAAATACAGTGATTTTTATAGTATCCTGTGTTTTTCATTAACAATCTACAACATTGGTTGAAGAAAACTTTTTTGTACACCAAAAAAGAAGTCAATGATATTTGGGACCACTCAAACATTAAACACATAGGGTGGGTTATTCAGACTGCGCCAGGCAGGGGCGCAAGCCTGGGTGCAGCGCAACTGGGTTGAGCGAGGGCAATGTCCAGGTGATATTCAACGGTGCTGCACCATGGCTCAGCACCTTTGAATATGACACTGGGGCGCCCACACTGTGCACGGTGCAGTGGCACTGTGCCAGCGCAAGTGGCAGGTAAGGAGCAGGGGGATGCACCAGCGCAAGTGCGGGTGCACTAGGCGCAGCAACCGTGCTGTTGAGCACTGAGCATGCAAATGAGGCCATAATGCATGCAAGGCGCAAAGGGGCCATTGGCATGTCACTATGGCCCCATTTGCATGTGGTGCGCCGATCTCCATCGACTTGCACTTGGCACCCTGCCAGGTTGCAGCTGTCGGGGACCGACGCCCCATGCCCCACGGTGGGCAATGTGCCCCATCACCCGATCACGAGCATAATAGAATTATATCCCTGGTGGTCCAGTGAACCCTACCCCATCGCCCGATCGCGGGCGTAATAAAGGTAATTCCCTGGTGGTCCAGTGGACTCTACCCCATCGCCCGATCATGGGCATAATAAGAATACATCCCTGGTGGTCAAGTGCACCTGCTTCCCTGTCCGATCGCAGGCATGTGAATGAATAAATTCCCTGGTGGTCCAGTGGCCCCTGCCCGATCGCACGCACATGAATAAATAAATTCCCTTGGGGTCCAGTGGACCCGATCCTCTGCCCGATCACGGGCATATGAATAAATAAATACCCTGGTGGTCCAATGGACTCGATCCTCTGCCCGATCGCGGGCTTATAAATAAATAAATTTCCTGGTGGTCCAGTGAACCTGATCCCCTGCACAATCATGGGCATATGAATTAAAAAATTCCCTAGTGGTCCAGCGGTAACCCCCCTCCCCATCCATCCACTGAGACCCGCCACCCAGCCCCCCCCAGTCAGCGCGGGCAGCAGCTCCCCACCCATAAGCCGCCGCCGCTTGCCAACTGACAGCAAGCGGTATGGCTGAGTACGCCTATTGGTCCGCTGTATGGGCCAATGGGCATGCAGACCGTACTCGTACCCACAGTCCTGAACTGTAAGTGAACTCACATTTGGGACTGCGTGGTAAGTACAGTTCAGATGCCAATATTCCCACGTGAGTGACCAATAGGGCGACAGCCGAAAGTGTACGCCGTCAGTCAGTGGGTAGCCAGGTGGCTTGTGGTGGGGAGCTGCCGCTTGCTGCTGACTGGGGTGGGGCTGGTGGCGGGTCTCAGTGGGCAGGTGGGGGGGTACCACTGGACCACCAGGGATGTATTTTCACTACACCCATGATCGGGCAATGGTGTAGGGTCCACTGGACCACCAGGGATATTATTTTTCAATGACTGCGATCGGGCGGGGGAGTCCACTGGACCACCAGGGATATTATTATTCTATGCCCGCGATCGGGCGAGGGGGAGGCACGACACCCGGCCTGTGTCTGGGGAGGTCAGGTGGCCACCCACAGCAGGCGGCCGCCATGTTGCACCCGCAATATGGCAGCCCACCTGAGGGTGTCCCCTGACATGCTCCTGTTTTACAGGCACATCTTTGTGCCCTCAGGCGGTAAGGAGGGTTGTGCCATGCATATGTGCTGCACATCCCGGCTGAACATCGGGATGTGCCATATATGCATGGGCACGCCCACACTTGCGCTTGCATACGTTACTGGTGCACCCCAGGCATCAGAAATTGCACAGAGCAACAAACCCTCTGAATATCGTGGTTAAGATAGTGGTTGCGAGGGCTAACACTGTTGTGCCCTGCGCAACCCCTTCGAATATCCCACCCCCATCTAAACAAGCTTAAATTTTATGCTTTGAATAATAATACATTAAAAACAAATATGGTTTAGTTATAGACTGTATGGAGCTGGTTGAAAGCTATAAATACTTAGGATTTGGGGTAGATCTGTCCCGGAAATTCAGTACCCATAGCTAACCTTTGAAATAAATCAGCTAGTGGACTTGGGGCATTAAGGATGCCTCAAGTATTGCCTCAGATTTTATGATAGCAGGTGTTTGATAGCCATGCATATCTGATTTTCACTCATAATTTTCATTCATGCACAATGGAAGCCTGGTGGACAGATTAACCAATGCACCTGTATAAACTGGATCAGGTATATCATTAAACGGCATCATTTGTTCAGGCTGTCTGTATGAAACTCATTACTGCCCTGTACTAGATGAACAAGGCTAGCTACCAGTCTCTCTCTTTCTTAGACAGAACAACAGTAACTTACTGTTCTCTATAAATGTGTTAATCAGAAAGCCCGAAAAATATTTAACCAATCCCTGAAAGCAATACGATGCCCAATATAACCTAAGGGATGTGAAATTTAGAGGCCTAGATATTCCCAGGGTAAAGTCCCACTATGGTCTCTTAACATTTGCCTGTGCTGCTGGCAGATCTTGGAACAAGCTCGCTATTGAAACCTGGAACACTGGAACTGTGAAGGCCTTTGTTAATGCTTTAGTTGCACTGCTGACTTACAGATGTCCTTTGTTGCAGAACCTCATTTACTGTACATGTAAAACACACCATTCTTAATACAGGCTTATTATATTGTATATTTAAGTGATAACATTCAGTTAGCAGGAGTATGCAAAGGAATAACAGGCTGATGTGGTGGAATGAAACACCTAAGGCTGAAGGCGGAGGCATTTAATTAAACACAGAAGTAGGTTACTCCAAGTATAGTCAAGCTAACTGAATGTTATTACTATTATATGACTAGGAGTAGTGAAATCAGGATTTTAGAAGTTTTCTGGGATTTGAAATGGAAGATGAGTTTTCTTCTCTGTTCTTTGTGGACTAGATGTCGATAAAGTACTGTGGGAGTATCTTAAATGTGGATTAACTATTGTGGGCACGTATGAAGTAAGTAATAACCTATAACTGCATATACATTATAGGATTTTAATATATAGATCATGATTTTAATACTGTGCTAAAGCATACAATTTTTTCGGTAATAGTATCACTCCGGAGTGATAATACCACAATTCGAGAGTGATAATACTATTGTTCAGGTCCTGTAATAGTATCGTTCAGGACCTGAACGATAGTATTATCAGGGGAAATCAACAGCGCAAGCATACAACTGCCAAAATCATTCATGGTGCCAAACATCAATCAAACATTGTCCCTCACAACGTAGCTATTCATTGGCCATTTTCTGTCTGTGGGGGGACAAAACACCTTCAGAAATATGGCGGCAGTGTCTCGCTTACTGAGAACATACACTATTCATGTTACTTGTTTTTTTTTGGTTTACAACAATATCGCAAAAGGATTTATGTGGCAGATCTTCACCTTCTCCAAGAAGGTAAAAGGTAAGAATAAAAGAAAATTGTTAGTTTGTGCCAGTGGGTGGCAGGGATGGGTGGAAGAAAGACACACAGACTGAGAGAAACCGCGACGGTCAGCTAGGACTCAGATAGTTCTTTGCTAAACAGCCTACTGCCCATAGCAAAAATAAATGGACAAAAAAATCTTGCATCCATATATTAAAAAAATAAAGGATAGCTCACTGGATATTACCAGTGAGATACCATCTCGAGGTTCTGGACACTGTAACCTCTCGAGCTTTGCTCTCAAGGTTTCTACGTGTCCAGAACCTCTCGATGGTATTACTCACCGGTAATATCCTGTGAGCTACACTTTATTCTGTTTTTAATTAATGCATGCCCCAGGGGTGCAGTACAGCACAAGGCTGAAGGCTAAGTGTCCTTATACCCCTGGGAAGTGCATTGAACTTCTCTGATGCACACCCTGTAGGAGCTTATTACACATATAAAATGGCTCTAAGCAGATCTATTGAGTAGGAAAATGGGATTCGGCACCTCACCATGCATTTATAAAGATTTAATGCATGGTCTGGTGATGTCTCTCAGCCAATTACATTTCTAGATGTTTTCTTGTCATTTTATAGATGTGAATAATCTATCATGAGTGTGTCTTAAATGTGGATAAACTACCATGGGCATGTCTAAAATGTGTATTTTCGACTAAGGAAGTGGCTGTAGTAGTTTCTGGGGTATTAAACGACAGTTTTCCTCTAGTCTGATTGGCTTACTATTGATACCTGTGTAGGAGGCTGCAAGGTTCCCTAACAATTCTAGGACAGGCCAGAAGAATCTGGAAGGAGAGGCAGGAAGCTTACTCAGTGACCAAGATGCAAGAGGTTTTTTTACCAGGGACAATAAAAACAAGAGAACTGTTTTCTACAGTGCTACAGGATAATAAAAGAAACAACAAAACAATACGATTAGGACCAACAATTGGTCAAACCAAGAACAGGGGTTAACCCCTTTGAGTCCAAGTCCTGTGTACACTTGGCTGAGATGGTGACACTGCAGATGAACCAAGCTTGGGCTTTTCTATGTGTTGACTGATCAGCAGGTGGGCATTGACCCCACAAAGCGCTTGTTACAAACAGGCCATAGCTGGGTGTCCTGTGGATGAACAACACACAAAGGGGAACACTGTTAGCTGGACGAGGAAGGTGGTGGTCCTTTCTGGCTCTGAACAAGAAGCTGAAGACTTCTGGTTGGCTGATGGTTTTCTGGGCGATCCGCAGCAGTGACCACTGGCAGGTTCCCGGCACCCAGGTGACCTCTCACCAAGACCTCTGGTGGTACAATCTTCGGGCAGCCTTTATGGAGCGACATGGGCACACGCACACTTACGGATGGTCAGCAAAATAAGAAAAGGGCAAGCATGACGTTAACTGTGGTCCCTCAAGCTTGAGCGGGCCAGCTCCTAAGCTGACTCACTACTGGATACCTTGCTTGTGGCTCTCTACTACTTACCATCACAGGGCTGATGCTGCAACACTTGTGGTGGGACTTTTTCACAGGCTGATGTCACTAGAGGTGGTTCTGATGTAGATGGTGAATGGGCTGGGGACCTCCCTGGGTCAGCGTCAGGCTGTCCTGAAGCTGCTCTGGGCAACAAAGGCGAAGCTCGGCATCCAGTACACCAAGGCTCTATTTGATAACACAGTTCAGCAGCAAGCAAACAATTAAGTTTCTAGCAGACAGTTCTGTTCTTGTAGGAAATACAGTCTCCAAGGGGTGCTAGGCAGGCAACAGTGCAGTTCGGTTTGGGTGCTGGGCCACTTAGGCCATAGGATCATCCCTCCTAATGACTATCAAGGAAGGCTGCCCAGCCTCACCCACTAATCAATATATCCAAGGACCTGGCCACTGGGTCCACACTGCCAGCCCCTCCCACCTCTTGGGGCTTTTGAGTCGCTGCACTCCTCTCCTTTAGTCTGGGGACAAGCTGCTGACCAGCTCAGAATGTTCATCTCCCTGGAGACACTCTAGGCAAAACAAAAGGAGGAACGCAAAAAAAAATGCTGTCTCTCTCTCTCTCCCCCCCCCGGGATGCTTGGACCCCTGCCTCTTTAATACCTCTCCCCCCCCCTCAGGGAGCTCACTGTGCCCCCTTGTCCTCACTAGGGTGCTGGCCCTTTAATTTTTCATCTGGGCACTTTACCAGTGTTCCTGGAGCTCTCCTGTATCCCCACTTTGCCTGCTTCCCCCTTTTTGTGCTTTTGGACTCCAGCCCTTAAACTTCTCCTCTTTGCCCTCCCCCTGCCCAGCACCTATGGCGCGAGTTAAACAAAGGATCGGGCACTTGGCCCACTCACAGCCACAGCCCAGAACTAGCACTGCTGGGGGGGGTCAAGAAACCTGACTGGGGAGCTACGCTTCCACCCAGCTTTTCTCTGGCATGCAAGGCTTCAGGGGCGGAACCACATGGTCCCAGGCATGTTTTCTGCCTGGACCAATTTCCTGATGCACCTCTTCGGTCTGGCCAGCAGATGCTTCCCTCCATGCCACATGGGCTCTGGGAGAAGGAGACAGTTCGCGTCTGGGAGCCACTCTCCCACCCGATCAACCTTGCCACTGCTGCTGCTGCCATCACCAAACACCCCAGGACTAAAGAGGGAGGGGAGTGACGCTGGAAGAGCTATGGACACACTGCAGGCCAGGTACTTTCTCTTTGTCTGTGCTCCTCATGTCCTCCATCCTCCACGTCTAGCCACCGACTCCCCTGAGAACCACCACCCAGGCTGTCTTGTAGGGCAGGGGAGGTCCTGGCTTCCAGCCAGCGGATTGGCCACTAGCAGACCAACAGGTAGGGTCTCCTGCCCATGGCCACCCTTTCCAGCTCCAAACGGCATGAAATGAACAAAAGGGACTGGGTGGGGTATGTGAGATGGGGGCGGGACTAGCGAGAGAGAGACCAAAAAAGAGAAAAAAAGTGTCCACTTTGGGGAAAGGGTCCCCGTTTCTTTGTTGTGCCCCCTAACTTTGGGCAGATAAGAGGCTGGAAGGTGAGGGGGAATGAGGAAAGGAAAACCTAACTTTGGGGTACTACACCTGTCATTACTATATTGATTGTAAACTCATTCAGTATTACTCTAATTTTCACAGGTACACTTGGACCAGTATGCAAAGTTGTTATTCAAGCAGGAAAATTCAGTGAATGGAATAATAACGTTACAGTGATCATAATCCTTTATCAATATTTCAATAAATTAAACTACTGTACTACAGTGTTAGTATTGAGTATGAGACCAAGTTCCGGTGTGGGACTAGAACCTATGACCGCATCGATTTTCTGGCCTCAGAGGCAAGCATGCAACCTACCAGGCACTGACATCAGCACTGAATGATGGCAGCACAGGCAGGGAACAGATGCCTTGTGACTAGGCATGCAGGTGCAACCCCCATCTGGATTATGCTGGCAACTGTGTGTCATTGTTAGGGCACTACTTGGGCAGGTTTTACTGGGGGCATGAACCCTGTCGTGTCCTGGGGTGTCACTTATTTTTCCACCTCCCATGAGTGGTGCCACTGAGCTGGTTCCTTTAGCTAGATTGGCTGTACTGTGACTCCATGTACTGTAGCTAGCAACACTGCAGTGGTCAACAGGCAGTAATACAATCCCTTCTGCCAGGAGAAGCATTGCTGATTACTGCCAAGGCCTCGGATATCTCCTGATTTTCTGTGGGAAAATGCAATTAACTGGCATTTGTTTTTGCTTGCTGCAAACATAACAGCACTGATTGATAAATCTGGCTTAGCAGGTAACGCTGGAGTCACTAACTTGGTAGCACCTGATGTTGTCGCTCAGGAACAGTGAACTGTTATCACCATCAGCGATGACCATACTCACAGTTGTTGAGTTATTCCGCAGAGTTTCCACTTTAGTGTTGATGTAGTCGCTGTGTTGCCAGGGCTACAAAGCCCACAAGAAGAAATTTAAAAAAATGATTTTAAACAGGGCTATGATGTCTGAATGATATGCAATTCCCTAAGACTTTTTCTTATCATTTAACTTTTGTAAATGACCTTTTGTGAACCCAGTGGGTTCTGTATTGGATTGGAGATCCTTGTTCCTGCAACAGTCCTGTGCTATGGAGGGATTCTAAATAAGTGATAGACTTTGGTTGAGGAGAGCCACCAGGGTAGACGTACAGTGACACTACAAGTTGATGGGAGTTGTGATCTTTACTGACCCCTTGCCTTTTCTGTAGGTTTTGATGTTGCCTTTGGGGAAGGGGTAGCTTTAGTTTGGAGTTTTAATATTAGCATTTTCTGCTGTATGCTCCTCATTCTCCTGGTCAATCAAGTCTTTAATGTCACCATAATTTGGTAAAACAGTGGTACAGCATTCAGTGAACACAACCAAGACAGGGAGAAAGGGTATGAAAGAGCTGCATTTGTGGGGTAACAAATTGTCACTCCTCTCTTGAGACTAAGGCAGAGGGATAGAAGGAGGTTTTGCAGTTTAAAAGAAACAAGAAGAGCGTGTTGCTTGAAGTAAGGGATCCTGAGCAGTCCACGTAACATACACATATGAGCACGTTCCCACTGTGTGATCTTAAGCAACTCGTTTAAGCTCCTTGTATGCCAGCCTTCCTAGCTCTAAAGCTGGGCTGAAGCAGGAACCCCACTGGAAATCAAATACTGAATCTCAGTCAGGCAGTCATTAGTAAATAAACTGTAGAATGGAATGCCTCACACACCATAACCAAATGCCATTGCTAAACCTTCCTTCAAAACCTGAGAGATGTATCATATCTTTTATTTTACAAGGAGTTAATTGCAATATTAGCTTGCTACTCAAAACAGGAACGCTGAAAAGGCATTTTGAAAAAATTATCTGCACATTTGCGTAATCTGATTTCATGTACGTCTCGAATCATCTGCCAGTCAGGCCAAAGACTTATTCTGGTGCATAATATTATGAGTGTGCTGCTGTTCAACCCATTATAACAGGACGATTAACCTGTTTTGATGGTAGTTTCTTAAAGTGATTTTCACAGAACCATGTAAAATGACACTTTCAGAACTTGAACCACGTAGAAAAGACTTGCGGAGGAAGAATGGGTTTCCTGGCAGACCACAATGCAGCCAGAGGACATTGTACTTGCTCTGTTAGCTAACAGGTGACTGCAGCCCTTAGTTGAGCCTCCTTGTTCCTTCAGGGTTGCAGGGCTCTGTTGTAAATGGGATCAGAGTGTGGTACAGGGATCTACCTGGAATGTTGGTACTGGGACACCATCATATCCGCTGCCTGACATTTGCAACTTGCTGTATTGACTCACGGTTTGCATTTTGTGTGACCTTGCAGGAATCAGTTAAATACCATTTCTTTAAAAAAAAAAAAGTCCACAGTTTGCAAGGTGGGTAGGAAATAAATATGATCCTGTTCATTTATTCTGCATGCTAAGTATTTGTCTAGTTTGGATAATGTACTGTATTCTTTGCAAAAATGTCTGTACATTAATGTTTGTATTTTCACCATTTGTTACTCATTTTCTTTTCACTGTACACTCTGTACCTGGGTTGCACCTGGAAACGAGCTTCAGCTCAGTGTGCCTTTCCCGGTCATCAAATTTTAAATACAAAAAAATAACATAAATGTGATTTTATATAGCACCTTTCATGCACACTGCATCTCAAAGCACTTTACAATTCATGAACAGTTGCCGCAATCATTAGCTGACCGCAGGGGGGTTAAAACAGCAGTATTTGTTAGTCAGGAAAAGCAATTCATCATAGTTTATTTTTAGCAAAACTATATTTCTGACATCCTTAGCCTTATCATCAGTGTATTTTTAATTTCCTCAGAATTGTGTAATAGCTTTTATAACTAATTTTATAATTAATGACTCAAGTCATTAAAGATGGCCACCACTCACTATTTTGAAATATCTATTCCATTGAGGTTACCTTTTAAATGTAATTACAAGATCATCCTATGCCTGTATTTATTTATTTAGTTTTTGTTTACCAGGTAAGCACACTAGACAAAATATTGCCTGTTTTCAGGCATGACCCAGGAGGTTACAGAAACAAATGGTACAACAGAACAAGCAAACATTACATTATTATTTAGATGGTTCTACCACATGTTTCTGATGGTAAGCAGCACACCAAGATATTATATTTTTTTATGGTGGGTGTGGCATGGGTTCAGAAACATTAAAAACATCAAAATCCCATAACTTAGTTAAGGAAGGAAAAAAAATGTAAAGAAAAATTGATTTATTGATGTTTTTGCCAGAGATAAGTTATGGCTGGAAAAAAAACCCTACATGGTGGCTAACAAATATTGCTGCTTTAAATGAGATTGTGGGAGGTTATGGAATGCTGTTGGAGGATAAGTGCAGAGACCAAAAAGTAAGTGTGTGTGTTGTGTGTGTGTGTGTGTGGGGGGGGTTGGTTAAACACAGGGAAGTTAAGTGTTCTGCTCAAGGTCATGCAGTGAGTGAGTGATAGGATTCAAACCATGGCTTCAGGGTTGCAGCTGTACTCTCCAACCATTAGGCTATACTGCCCCTATTGGATTTCCAGATAATTAGATTGCTTGTCCCAACACTGAGGAAAGGTAAATGGGTGAAATTAAAGACTGAATGTAAACACACTGCTTGATCTATTGCCAACAAAGGCCTTTATGATTAGTGAAGGAGTAGCTCACGTAGCATAGCAGTTAGCTGCATTGCCATGCTGTAGCCCAGGGAGCTCAGAAGAGAACTGCCTGAACACCACAGCAACCACCTTGACTTAGCAATATAATTAGTACAAAAATGGCTTGCAATTCTGGTAGGAGCTAGGCTATCAGAATGATGCTGCCATTTCGCCTGACTGTTGTCGCATCTGTTGGTGGGGAGTGATGTTGTCGGAATGCAATCAGAGTTTCAATAATGATACTTGGCAGAGGGGAGCAGAGCTGTTGTTGACCTTCTCAATCTAATGTAATTTCATTTGTGAACAGGCCACTGGTCACACCGCTGCAATGATGCTACTCTGCCTTTGCAAAGAATATCTGATGGTTCTGGCATCCATGCAGTTGCAGAGGCGAGAGGAGGGGAGTGTTAACTGATAGAATGAATGTCTGACAGAGCTGTTGACCCCTATAAATAAGTCCCTCATGAAAAAGAAGATTTGTCACCTGGGAAAACAAAACTAGGGGTGGGGGATCCTGTGCTGTGACAGTTCTTGCAGGCTTTTGTACATGTATGTGCTTCTCTGTGTAACTGCAGCTGGTGTGCGTCTGTTTCCTAGGCAACAGTCTTGCATGATTAGTCTGAACGCAATCTCTGATATGTCAGAAACAAATGCTATTGCAGGAAATATCTGGTGCTGCAAGCCATCAGTGTGACACTTGAAGCAAGGGAAACTATTTACAAAATATTATAAATAAAGATTAGTTTTGTTTTCCTTCAGCAACTTCCCATCATAGTTTGGCATTCTTTGTTTCGGGGAGGAGTTATAATCCAGTAGGGATGTACACTAACATCTGCTTTTAGTGGTGTCTTTCTTCTACACAGTAGATATGTGAGCAGACAGAGAAACAATGGGCCATACTATTTGCCCAAAGCCACACTGTAAATCAGTGGATAAAGTTTTTATTCATTTTAGTTATTTGAAATTTCCCCAGCTGGGATAATGCCATGAGATGCAGAGTCCTGTGCACCACCTACAAGATTGCTTTGCAATATTCAGAGCTCTGCATGGAGCAGGCCCTGCCTGTGACCGATTGGCCTGATATGCTCCCAGCTGCGCTCTCCTTTCCGCCAAGGTATTACTGTTGGCTGTCCCGAGGTCATGCTTGAAGCAGTCTGGGGATAGAACATTTTAAGTGGCAGCTCTGACTGAATGGAACTCCTTTCCCTTCCATTTAAGGAGTTCCCCCTCAGTGGAGGCATTTAAAAGGGGCCTGGAAAGCTATCTGTTCGACCAAGCTTTTGGTACTGATTTATGACCTTATGGAAGGGTGCCCCCGATTTTATATGTATTTATAATTTTATTCATTCTGGCATTTTATTGTTTATTTTATTCTGTCTGCTAAGTGATGATTTACATGAAGCACCCTGAGCCCTTTGGACAGGATGCTCTAAAAATAAAATTGTCTTTCCTTATTTTCAGTGGGGGAGGGGGGTTCCCAGGGATGGCAATAACTTGTAGCAGCATAAATTAGCACCGTAGTAAACAGTCATACAATATACAGTATAAGGCAAAAAATACAATGCAAAAGCAATTACAATGCAAACCCTCATTCAGTACTGAGACAGCACAGGTGGAATAGCAACAATAATGAGTAAGGGTTAGAGTAGATTTCGTCATGTGCTGCAACACTTTGAGGGGAACAAAGGACCAAAACAGATACAAGGGCTTCCCAGATGGTGGGAGAGACCGGTTTCAGAAACTTTTAGGCAGGAGCTTTTCTAAGTTGGGGAGGAAGTAAGTAAAGGGAGGTAGGATTCAAACCAGGGCTCTCCTGGGTCAGTGTACTATGGTCTGAACGCTAGGCCATGCCGCCTTATTTGGTTACTCTTTTACCCAAGATTTGTGACGTGCCAAATCAAAAGCAGTACTGCTTATTAAACTGCTGCCCTAGCAGGCAGCACTCATTTGGATTTGGAAACTTCAGAAATATTGGCAAAAGAGTAACAAAATAAGGTGGGTGGGTTACATTTTTACAGTTTTTGTCGTTTTCTCATGTACGGGCTTTTGCTTCATTAGTAACTCACTGTTAGCTCATCCGATGGCACTGCAGCAGTGCTGCTGCTTGTTAGGCTGGTAACCTGGGTTTGGGAACAGGAACGGGCTGCCAGAGGGGCCAGCGGGGAGGGGGAGGAGGAGACTGAGCATCCAGTCATACACTCGCTTCTGGGCTGGGTGAGGGTCTGGGGCCTACTGCATGAGTGCCCCCTAGCATTCCTATGGCAAGGGAGGGGTGATTGGCCAGCCTCCACACATGCCTGTTGTATGCACTCTTTGGAGGTGCATTGCACCTCCATTCCAGGGAAGAATGTTCAGGCAAAAAACATGGCTTTCAGCAGAATGATGTCCAACTACTGCAGGCTCCACACCAATGACTGTGCTTGTCTCTGCAACCAAGCTAGGTCCAGACACCTGTAGGGCTTAGATCTACCCAAAAGGCTGCACCATGGGGGTTCTCATGGAGGCAAGGTAAGTCCCAGACAAGGCAGGTGATGGGACTGAGCTCATGGTGCAAGGGGTCCAAGCAGGAATATATACTGTAGCGTAAATAACAAAAAAAGGAAGTGTACTGTTAACTCTGTGAACTGTCCAAAAATGTTCTCAGGAGGTAGCACCTTATTTCCTTTATATTTTGTAACTTTGCTATCTCCCCATTCCCCAGCCCCTACCCAGTTGGGGTAACCGGTACTCAAGTCATAAATAAATAAATAAACCTTGCTACGCTCTTCTGCCGCTGGGAATGCAGGTGTGGTGGCTGCCTTCACAGCTGGTGATACCATCGCTACTATTTCTCTTGGTTGAGTGGCAGGTGGTGGTAAGTGAGGCAGACCATCCATAACCTCCCTGTCTGTGAGCCAAGCTCCTTCCTATCTGTGACACGCCCATCAGCCCCCATCAGATTTGATGCTGGATTCCATGGGCTCACATGCAAACCTGATCTCCCAGCCAGCAGTTTCTTTGATAAAGGCCTTCAGTTAGGGTTACAATACAATAAGATATATTGTTCCCTTATTGTCTCTTTTATAAGCTATATTATTAGTAGAGCTATGCTTTTGTCATGGGAGCATTTAACCATGATCCAAACAACAAAAGTCTGAAATAGTAAAGTCATGAGAAGTCATGGCTCCATTGTGTGTTACATAAACCACCTTTCTTGTAACATATTTTTACGCAAACCGACAGCAAAGATTTAAAAATTGCATTGTTAGTGGCAGGAGGCTGCATATTGGTGTGGCCATCTCTGAGACTAAGGCATGTGTGTAGCCTCAGAATCACACACTAGGGCAGACGGAGCCAAATGCATTCTTGGAGGCACAAAATTACAGTTCTGTCATTTCAAAAGTTAAAAATAATGGTGTTTTCTTGGAAATGCTACAAATCATGGTGCAGACCAGCCCAGTGGCATGGCAGTAAGCTACCGCCTGTCACGCAAGCAATCTCGGCTTTGGGAATGGACCTGGGTCATAGTGCAGTCAGTGGAGGTATAAGATGGAGCATCCTAGGAACATGTCTTCTGTCTTGGAGAGAGGGGTTCTGGTGTCCCACTATCAGTCAGCCACCTGACTGAGGCCAGGTCATAGCACAGTAGATTTGCCCAGCAGTGGAGGGCAACCCTGCAGTGCTGTCACAGGCATGCCAGAAGAAAACACTTGACTGGTTTGATGACTCCTTGACCCTCCACAGAATCCACACCATGGACTGGGTAGGGCTCTGGGAAACTGGATTGTGCTCTGAGGGCAGGACAGTCCTCCTCCTACTAGCCCCACCACAAGGAGGTTATCCATGGGGACTCACTTGGAGCCATTTAAGTCCCAGGAATGGTGTATGATGAGGCTAGGGCTAGTGAGATGAAAGACATGATAAAAAATATCATAGCGTTGTCATGGAAAATGCCAGAATTGTGGAGTTTTTTATACAAATAACAAACATCATGGTATCCAAGACTTACATGAGTTGCATGACAAAGGCCCAGCCCTAATTATTAGTGTATCTATTCCCTATCTTTTCACATGTGTTGTAGGCAAGTATTTTAAACTGTGACCAGAGGAATCATTGTCTATGGTCAGTAAGAAACAAAAAGAGAAGCTTTTTTGCTGGTTAAAGATAATACCTTGTAGGTACATAGGTATTATCTTTACCCAGCAAAAAGATTCTTTTTTGTTTCTCTCCTGTTTTACTGTGTGCTAACACAACACAACCTTACCTTATTACAAGATGGCACCAGTATGATTGATACACTAGCTCAGCCTGTGGTAGACTTATTGTAAAATTTTAAGGAATGTAACAGAGAAAAATTCTTTGACAGGGTTCAAACAATTGGTCCTCCCTTCTCCATGGTAACAGCACTACCAGTCAGCTAAAGCGGAACCCACCAATAGCTACACAATAGACCTCTGCTGCAAGCACCATTGCTGCAGTCACTATTGCAGGGCAGCAAATGCTTGACTTTCTCACTCTGACTGCTTTCTCATGCACCAGAGTTCAGTCCATCAACAGGTTAGGACAGATACATGGACTCTTGCATAACCTGGAGGATTATATGCAGTGGAGGGAGGCTTAGGGTTATTCTTCTTTTCTTATCTTAAATAACCTAACAAATAGGAGAGAAGATGCCTTGTGACCATGGCAACCCAATGGGAGACTTGTTGTGTATGTGAAAAAGCAGTTTGCAAATATCAGCACCAGCCAGGTGTGATAAGAGATGCTGCAGTGACAGAGTCCTATAATGCAGAGGAATAGTAACATCAGTGCCCTCAAATGGCAAGAAGCTCAAAGCATGAGAGAAAAAAATTGAAGTACCCAACTGATGGGAAATTTACCTTTAGCTGAGTAGTGAAAGTAACTGTCTCTGGGACTCAGGGTCCTAGGATTGAGTCTACGTATGGATTATAGGTGAGTCTGAAGCAAGAGTTCTAGGTGAGTCTGCTGCATGTGTTCTGGATGAGTCTACAGCCATGGGTTCTAGGTGAGTCCCAGCCTGGATTCTAAGTAAGTCTGTAGTTTGGGTCCTAGCTGAGTCTGCAGCCTGGGATCTAGGCAAAATGCAGCCTGAGGTCTAGATGAGACCCAGCCTGAGTTTTAGGTGAGTCTGCAGCATAGGTTTTAGTTGAATCTGCAGCCTGAATTCTTGGTGAGTCCCTGCTTAGGTTCTAGGTGAGTCTGTAGCATGTGTTCTGGGTGAACCCTAACCTGTGTTCTAGGTTAGTCAGCAGCATGGGGGTTCTAGGTGAATCTACAGCCTGGATTCTAAGTGAGTCTGCAGCATGGGTTCTAGGTGAGTCTACCATCTGGGCTCTTGATGGGTCTGCAGCCTGGATTCTAAGTGAGTCTGCAGCATGGGTTCTAGGTGAGTCTACCATCTGGGTTCTTGACGGGTCTGCAGAGGTTCTGTGTGAGTCCGCAGCCTGGATTCCAGGTGAGATTGCTGCCTGTGCTCTAGGTGAGTCTGAAGTCTGGGTTCTATGTGAGTCTGCAGCATGGGTTCTAGGCAAGTCTGCAGCATGCATTCTAGGTGAGTGTGAAGCACAGGTTCTAGGTGAGTCTGCAGTATGGGTTCCAGGTGAGTCTGCAGCACGGGTTCTGGATGAGTCTACAGCATATGTTTTAGCTGAGACTGCACCATGGATCCTAGGTGACTCTTTTGCATGGGTTCTATGTGGGTCTGCAGACTGGGTACTAGAGGATTCTGCAGCATAGGTTCTAAGTGAGACTGCAGCCTGGGTTCTACATGAGTTTGCAGTCTGGTTTCCAGGTGAGTCTGCAGCATGGGTTCTATGTAAGTTTACAGCACGGGTTCTAGGTGAGTCTCCAGCATGGGTTCTAAGTGAGAATGTAGCCTGTATTCTCGTGAGTCTGCAGCATATGTTCTAATGATCTACAGTATGAGTTCTAGGTAAGTCTGCAGCCTGGCTTCTAGGTAACTTGCAGCATGGGTTCTAGGTGACACTGTGCCTGGATTCTGGGTGAGTCTGCAGCATGAGTTATAGGTGAGACTGCAGCATGGATTCCAGGGAAGTCAGCAGCATGGATTCTAGGTGAGTTCTAGGTGAATCTGCAGCCTGGGCTATAGGTGAGTCTGCAGCATAGTTTCTAGGTGAGACTGCATCCTGGGTTATAGGTAAAACTGCAGCCTAGTTTCTAATTGAGTTTGCAACATAGGTTTTAGGTGATGTGTAGCATGGGTTCTAGGTGAGTCTGCAGGCATGGTTCTAGGTGGGCCTGCTGCATGGATTCTGTGTGCTCTATAGAATGCGATTGAGTGAGTCTGCAGCATGAGTTCTAGCTGAGTCTGCTGCATGGGTTTTATGTGAGTCTGTGGTACAGGTTCTAGGTGAGTCTGCATCCTGGATTCTAGGTGAGTCTGCAGCATGGGTTCTAGGTGAGTCTGTATCCTGGATTCTAGGAGAATCTGCATTGAGTCTGTAGCCTGGATTCTAGGTGAGTCTGCAGCATGGGTTCTAGGTGAGACTTCAACCTTGGCTTTAGGTGAGACTGCTGCATGGGTGGGTTTTAGGTTAGTGTAACAGAGGGGGCAGACATAACAGCACTATTGAAAATGACAAGATAATCATCTCAGTGGGTCCTGTGTATTTTAATAAAGCAGGAGAATGGAGGCAATAGATAAATCCTGGGAGAAGACAACAGGGCAAAGCCATGTAAACAGGTAAATGTGGAGCAGGTATGATGACATAATATCAGCATGTGGGTAGACTACATCTACAATAGGGTTAAAGAGGGAGTCTGGACAAAATGTTTAGCTTCAATAAATTCAGATTTAGTATCAGCATATCTCCAATCAACCTCATGCCAAACATAAGATCCTTAAGTCACTTTGATTAAAAGTTATAAGCCAGTTTGTGATCCTAATTTTACTGCCTGTTGAAACATTGCCAGTTTAACTGAAGTGCTACAGATGATGTCATAACCTGAACTCACAACCTAGTTCTCCCCGCAAGCAACCCTATAGGACCTATTTACCCCACAGTACATAAAACTGTGGTTGTAGTAAAACATTTGAAAAGGAAAGCTGACACTGGGTGGGTATGAACATGCATTTCCAGAGTGTGCAGATGCAAGGCACTTAAGAATGTGAGGTTGGGGGAGCTGGAATGCACTGACTAATACAGTCTTAGAATGTCAAGGTTGTGTGGAATTTTAGAATACTGCAGGGATGAGATTTCAGAATGCTACCAGGCTGCAATTTTGGAATGCAGCAATGACTCAATCTTAGACAATAGCCTGGACATACAGTTTCAGACTGTGGCAAGAAGGTACAGTTTCAGAATGTGGCTGGAACACACAATTTAGTATGTGATGGGGACATCTAGTTTTGGAATGTGTCTAACAAATGCAATTTCCCAGTGTGGCAGGGATGCATAGTTTGGGAATGTGGTGAGGACAAGCATTTCTGGAATGAGATGGGGCTGCACAATTTTGGAATGTAGCGGTGACACAATTTCAGAACGTGGCAGAACTACACAATTTGGGAATGTTTTCAGAATATGGTGGGGGCGTTGCTTTTAGAATGTGGCAGTGACTCGGGCTGGGAGAACTTGGTGAAGTTCTGACCTGTATTAAATAAGAACTGGAACACGGTAAAGTTCTGATTTGTTCTGATTAGTTCTGATTTATTGACAAATATTTGAAAAAATGCATAAAAGTGGCCAAAGTCGGTCACATTTGACACAGAGGCCCAAAGGAAATAATTTAATGGATCATTTGTATAAAAATTAATGTAAAACTGCTAAATAAAAAAGTAGCCACTCACTACTAGACCCTTCATGGCTGGCCTGTAATGGAGACAGAGAGAGAGAGAGAGAGAGAGAGAGAGATGCAAATACCTATATCATTAGTATTCTAACCTGTAAAACAACCAAGATCCCTCTAACTAACATGATGTCCTTCTGATGACTCCCACCCACACCCACAGGCCAGGGACAAATTTATTGTCGTGACTGTGCACAGCACACAGACAGCACAGCAGTCCACCATCACTTCCTTCCAAGATTACCTGATTCCTACAGTACAGTTACTGTTAAGTGACCAAATTCAGCAACTGTAACATGTGCCTCAGAATTTGAATTGGAGGTGCAGACACATCTGGTTCATAGCCGCACGCAGCACAGTCCACACTGGGGTTGGTTAATGCTTATATGTAATGTAATGTGATATACTATAAAACTAATGATAATAAGGAGGAATAATGGGAATGAGTGATGATGATGACACTTGTGTGTATGGTACTTGTACTTTACTTGTGTTGTACTGTAAACAGCCTGCTACAAGTCACAAAGTCAGATTATGCCCTGGGCCACCCACAGCCAGCAGCACAGGTGCATCAACTTGTATGTTGTTTGTCCGAACACTATTATTTTTTAGTACATGAAATCGTAAATGAACACTAACAAGTGATCATGATTCGTGATTGGATGGCACAAGTCAAAGATTTATTTTGCCACCCTGCCGCCCTTGCCCAGTACACATAGCCACACTAAAGCGAGGAAAAAAAGTTTAATTTAGGATTTCTGGGACTGTTACATTTATCATGGGCCCCCCTGCAGTCTCTGTCTCTCCCCTCTGGATGAGATTGTGAATGAATTTTAACAAGTGTTTATGATTCATGATTGGATGGCACAAGTCAAAGATTTATTTTGCCACATTGCTGCCTTTGCTCTGTACACACAGCCACACTGAAGGGAAAAAAATGGACAATTTATGTAACTGTAAAATTTTTCTTGGACCCCAGTAGTCTCTCTTCTCTCTCGTCTGGATAGGAATGGCACAAGTCAAAGATTTTGCAAGCCTGCCCTTTCTCATACACAGTCATTTACACTGTTTGAGGCCAAGAAAAGAAAAAACTTTCATTTGGGATTTTCTATAGCTTTTAAATCTCTCTTGGGCCCCAGTAGTCTCTCCCTCTGTGCTCTGTATCTGGAATGGCAGAAGTCAAAGATTTTGCCTGCCTGTCCTTTCTCATGTACACAGCTACACTGTCTGAGGCCAAGAAAAGAAAAAAACTTTCATTTGGGACTTTCTGTAAATGTAAAATCTCTCGGGCCCCCAGTAGTCTCTCTCTCTCTCTCTCCTCTGGATCTGGAATGGCACAAGTCAAAGATTTTGCCAGCCTGCCCTTGCTCATACATACAGTCACACAGTACTGCCACACTGCCTTAGTTTGCAATTTGCATCCCCCCTGACAGCCAAACCACCACTATCTCCCCAGTCCTAAGTCCCAACTCCCCGACCCTCCTTCACCCACCTCTGATGATCAATTTGTCTTCCCTCCTTTCTCTCACTCTCCCTAATTTCTTCTCTTCCCTTCCCTCTGGCTCATATATTTCTGGCATTTTTTTGTGTTTTTTGGGGGTTTTGGTGATTTTGTTTGGTGACTTTCTCTACTGGTTGACTGGCTCTGCTGAGCACAGCTCCTGCTCCTCCAGTCCTCCTTGCTTGTTTGGGGCCGCGTTGCGCACTCCGCATGGTTATATACCATGAGTGCGTCACATGACCTTCTGTTGCCTGACTGGATGTTGCCAGTCACCTGTACATACTGATGGCATCCCCATGGCAACAGACAACAAAATTAATGAAATGGCATCTCCACTGACCCAGAACCGGACTTCTACAATGAAGTCCGTATTTATCTGGGTCTGTGGATTGTGGATTCGGATCTCCCACGGAGCAGTTCGCCCAGCCTTAACAGTGACATCCAATTTTGGAATGTGGCAGGGATGCACAGTGTTGGAATAGGGTTGGGACAATCATCTTTGGAATGTAGTAGGGCCGCACATTGTCAGATTGTGATGGGGAAATGTAATGAGGGAATCTTGCGAGGATGTAAAATTTTGGAATGTGGCTGGATGCACAATTTTGGAATGTGATGGTGACAGACAATTTTTGGAATATGTTGATGCCACAATTTTGTATTGCAGCATTGACACACAACTTTGGGATGTAGCAAGGACATGAAAGTTTGGAATGTGGCAATGATGCGCACTTCTGAAATATGGCAGGGATGCACAGTG
Source organism: Neoceratodus forsteri (assembly GCA_016271365.2). NCBI lineage: Eukaryota > Metazoa > Chordata > Ceratodontiformes > Ceratodontidae > Neoceratodus > Neoceratodus forsteri. Next base: position 1,232,721,424 of record CM028130.1, read on the forward strand.
TCAGAATGTGGCGGGGATGGGAATTTTGAAATGTGGTGAGTTTGTACAATTCTAGAGTGTTTCAGGGATGAGTAATTGCAGATTGAAATGGTGTGTCCCATCATATTCTGATAGTGTGCACCCCCACTATATTTTGAAATTGTCAGTCTCTGCCAAATGCCTAGACGTGAATCCCTGTCACATTCTGAGACTGCATGTCCGTGACACATTTTAAGATTGCACATTCCTGCCACATTCTGAGATTGCATGTCCCGCCCTAGTAAGGCCTTCGGAACCGCTCCACATAGAAGACTGGTGAGCAAGCGGAGAAACCTGGGAGTGGGTCCTAAAATATAAAGATGGGTAGAGAGCAGGCTGGACAACAGGAGTCAAAGAGTGGTGATATATGGCATCCACTCTGGAGAGCAAAGTGACCCGTGGGGTGCCACAAGGATCGGTACTAGGCCCAGTCCTCTTCAATGTCTTTATAAGCGACATTGTAGAAGGACTGGAAGGGAAGGTATGCCTTGACTTCAACAAAGCTTTCGATACTGTTCCACATAGAAGATTGATTAATAAACTGGGTAGGCTCAGGCTGGGTCAGAAGTTGGTCAACTGGGTGGCAAACTGGTTGGCGGGCAGAAAACAGAGAGTGGTGGTAAACGGTATACAGTCAGAAGAGATGCAAGTCACAAGTAGGGTACCTCAGGGATCAGTCCTCTTCAATATCTTCATCAGGGACATTGCAGATGGACTGGAGGGTAAGGTTTGTCTGTTTGCAGATGACACGAAGATCTGCAACAGAGTAGATGATTCAGAATGGGGGGCAGAATGAGAAGAGATCTGGATAAACTGGCAAATGGTCAGAAGAGTGGCAACTGGGTTTAACGCAAAGAAGTGCAAGATCATGCACATAGGGAAGAGAAACCCTGAAGCCACCTATAGGTTGGGAGGGGAGTTGCTGGCAATCACAAGGGAAGAAAGAGACTTGGGCATCATCATCATCACAGATGACCTGAAATTATCCAAGAAGACCACTAAAGCAGTAGTTAAGGCTAGAGAGATGTTGGGGTGTATTAGTAGGGGTATCACAAGTCATAAGAGGGAGGTAATAATCCCTCTTTACAAGACACTGGTTAGGCCCCATCTGGAGTACTGCATGCAGTACTGGAGGCCGCACCTGCACAAGGACATTAACAAAATGGAGGCAGTCCAGAGAAGGGCAACCAAAATGGTGCAGGGACTGCATCAGAAAACATATGAGGACAGATTAATGGAGCTCAATATGTATACCCTAGAGCAAAGGAGGGAAAGAGGTGATATGATCGAAACATTCAAACATCTTAAGGGCATTAACAAGGTGAAAGAGTCTAACATGTTTCAATATAAGAAAAATAGCAGGACAAGAAGACACAGCATGAGATTAGAGGGAGGCTGATTAAGGGGGAATGTGAGGAAGTTATTTTTCACAGAAAGGGTGTGGATGCATGGAACGGCCTACCTCAGAAAGTGGTGGATAGGAATACAGTGCAAGGCTTCAAACAGGCATGGGACAAGCATAAGGGAGCAATAAAGATGAGTATGAATAGATAGGCCATTGACAGACTACAGGCCTATGACACATTCATAAGGTAGAAAAAATGGGCAGACTGGATGGGCCTTGCGGTCCTTATCTGCCATCAACTTCTATGCTTCTATGTTTCATGGATAACACAAAAATCTGCAACAGAGTAGACACATGAGGGGTAGGCGTGGAAAGAATGAAAGAAGATCTAAAAAAGCTGGAGGAATATTCACGGGTTTGCAACTGTGCTTCAACATAAAAAAGTGTAAAAATCATGCACTTGGGGCATAGAAACCCAGGGGCAACATATCAACCGGGAAGGCAAGTACTAGCAGTCACAAAATAGAAAAGGGACCTGGGGGGTAATCATTTCTGATGACCTTAATGTAGCTAAACGGTGTGACAGGGCAGTGTGACAGGCTTGCTGCATGCTCAGAAGCATAGGCAGGGGTATCGCCAGCAGAAAGAGGAAGGTAATAATACCCCTGTATAGATCACTAGTGAGACCCCTCCTCGAGTACTGTGTCCAGTTCTGGAGGCCCCACCTTTGAAAGGACATAGGGTAGAGTCGGTAGAAAGGAGGGCAACTGAAATGGTGCAGGATCTGCATCAGAAGCCCTATGGGGAAAGGCTAAAGGAATTAAATATACCTACTAGAAGAAAGGAGGAAAGGGGATATGATAGAAACATTCAAATACCTCACAGGTAAAAACAAGGTACAGGAAGGAGCATTTTCCAGAGGAAAAAGATGCTCAAGGACAGGGGTCACACTATGATGCTGGGGGTAAGAGAAATGTGAGGAAGTACTTAATGGAAAGGGTGGTAGATGCTTGGAACAGCCTCCCAACAGAGGTGGCTAGGGTTAAAATTATTACAGGATTCAAGAAAGTATGGGATAGATACAAGGGAATCTTAGAAGTAAGGCAAGGGGGGTTGCAAAGCGGAGACCGAGTAGGGTCTGTGGTGGCACTGTAGGTAGGGAAAATAGGGCAGACTAGATGGGCCAAGAGGTCCTTATCTGCCAACATTGTCTATATTTCTATGTACCCAACATTCTGACATTGTGCACAACCTTGACATTCCATAGCTATGTCCAGCACAGCATTCCAAGACTACCACCCTGCTACATCTAAAGTATGGTACTATGCATATGCACATTCTGGTACTGCATGCACTGCATCTGACCAGGTCATGTTTTTTTTCATTAAATGATTACTGCAGTTACAGTTTCTTAAACTTTAGAGAAATAAATCCTATAAGGTTGCTAACAGGGAGGACTGGAAAGTGAGTTATGGTTATGACATCACCAGCAGTTCTTCATTAGAACTGGCTTTTTGAACAGACAGTGAAATCAGGGATACAAAATGGCTTGTAACTTCTAAATGATGTAACACAGATATCTAATTTTTGATATGAGGCTTACTGAGGTAAGCTGATTCTAATTTGAAATGTAACATTTTGGCTGGATGACCTCTTTAAAGTGCAACTTAAAGTGTTCATGGTAAAATTGGCTGGATTCCTTTCTTGCACACTGGAACCTGTATACCATCGATGTATAGCACTGAATAACAAACCTCCATCCCATGTGACCAAGACTTAAAGTCCAAATTCTGAGATACATCAATGTGTAGGGTACTATATAAAACCCAATTCTGTTCTGCTCAGATGTTTATTCTTTACATTTTTGAACATTGTTCACCCATAAAAGCACTGACGGTTGTATGAACATATGGATATACGACGAAGCCATCAGAATAAGGCCATGAGGTCTAGCTAGTCTGCTCATAATGCACGATCCTTAGCATAAACTATTGACCCTGCCCTCCCAATCCTTCCTTCTCTCCACTGACCCTTATTTTCCCTTAACTCTATCCCACCTCTCTTGGATCTGCCTACTGTTTTCAGTGAAACCACCACCTTCGGAAGACAAGTACCTTCAATCTGCCACTACCCTTTCAGTGAAGAAGTGCCTCTAACCCCTCCCAGTATGAACCTGCATCCCTCACATTTTGATTCCCACTCAGCTTGCAGAGACCTTCTTTGTCCATCCTATTTATTTCAAATATTTGAAGGTTTCAGTCATGTCCCTCTCTCTCTCTCTCCTCTCCTCCAGAGGTACATGTTCAATGCCCTCAACCTCTCCTCATATGACCTACCTTGTTGGCCCATGACCATCTTTATTGCCCTTCTCTGGACCATCTTCAGCAGTTTTATGTCCGTTTTAGGTCTGGGCACCAGTACTGAACACTATTCTCCATATTTGGTCTCACTAGTGACCTGTACAGGGGCAGTATTACTTCCTCTCGCCTGCTGCTAACCCCTCTGGCAATGTAACCTAACATTTTATTTGTCTTTGCTGCTGCTTTCCTACATTGCATGGATTGTTTTGAGTCACTGGTAATCATCACTCCCAGGTCCCTCTCCTTCTCTGATGCAGGTATAGGGACCCCTGCCCGATTGTACAGTCCTTGGGTTCTTGGCTCCAATATGTGTAACTCTTCATGTCTTTGCATTGAAACCAAGCTGCCAAATCCTAGGCCACCTCTTTTGCTTTTTCAGATCTTCCTTTAGGCCTTGTGTCCCTTCAGCTGCGTCCACCTTACCACAGATCTTAGTGTCATCTGCAAATGGACAAATTTTGCCCTTACTGTCATCCCCAGTATTATTGATAAGATATTAAACAACACTGGTCTCAGCACTGAGCCCTGTGGGACCCCACTGGTGACCTTACTGGTACTGGAGAGTTTACCTCCCAGTACCACACTCTAGGTTCTGTCCCTCAGTCAGTTTTCCACCCACCTGGTCAACTTCTCGCCAACCCCAGATCTGCCAACTTCCTGACCAGCTTCTTATAGGGTACAGAGTCAAAGGCCTTGCTGAAGTCCAGGTAAAGGATGTCCGCCACCTGGGTCATGTCCACTGTTTCAGTGACCCAGTCAAAAAGTAAATCAGAGTTGTTTGACATTACATTCCTCCTGTAAACCCATGTTCCCTGTCATGGTGTAGACCCTTTTCATCCATATGGTTTACTAACTTTTCTTTACCTATGGTCTCTGTGACAGGGTTGTATAAAAACCCTGGCCCATTTGTGATACAGAGATAGTTAAAGGCATGGAGCTATTTTCTGTCCTCTTATTCTGTCACTTGTGTATCTCTTGTCTGTCTGATTGCACAATCAAATTGTCTTTGTGACACCTTGGAACTGGCCAGTCCAGTGGTCTCTCAGTTTCTATCTGTTGTCTCCCATCCTCTACTTGTAGTTTCTGTTCTTTTTTTCACCCCTTGTTTCTCTAACGGGTACAATCTGTATGTGAATCATTATTTGAAACTAAGATCCTTGGTTTGCAAATATATGTATAGTTATATTGTTGAAATGAATTGCAGAAAGCTGTTTGGAGTTTGTTAGCCAAGACGGCAAGCTGGAACACAAGGGTGTTGACCTTGAGAAAACCTTTGACCTTCCACAAGCTTGTTTGCAGAGCTGTCAGTAGGGGGAAACCAGCTCTAACCAGAATGTGTTAGTTGGCTGCACCTGTTGAAAAGACTGGATGTACTGGTCACAAGAAAGAAATTGACAACGTTTGGTACATTGTGTGAAAACAGGAGATGTAGTTTAATGAGAAATGGGTACAGAATTTAATTGCCAGATGAAGACATCTTATCAAAAGGGAATGATTATTATTTAGGGAGTTAGAGAGAGAGAGAGAGAGAGAGAACTGAGATTTAGATTTAGCGATACCCTCAGATGAAGGACTTTGTTTTGTTTGAACTGCCTGTATAAGAGCTATCCTGCACAATTTTATGTATTTTTATTTTATTGTTATTGATAATAATGAAACACTACTTGTGAATTTTATGACTTCTCCTGGTTTGGCTATGTTTCCTGACTTGTGCCTCGATGAACGTCTCCATCAGCTGGCACACAAATTAGGTCTGATTAACTAGTCTGTAGTTCCCTGGCTCATCCCTGGGGCTGCCCTCATGGAGGAGCCCCACATGTGCCTTTCTTCCCTCATGGAGTACTACGTCCGACACCAGTGAACTATTGAACACATCAATCAAGGGATCTGCAAGTTCCTCCGCCAGCTCCCTCAGTACTGTTGGGTGTATGCCATCTGGGCCTGGAGATTTATCTATCTTCAGTGCTAGTAACCCTTTTTTCACCCTGTTCACCTCTATCAAAATATATGTTACTCCTGCCACCCCCTTTCCTCTCCTCTCCTTCACCCTAGTGGCACTGGTTCGTCTCTCTTTCTCTGGTGAAGATGAAACAGAAGTACTTATTTAATACCTCTGCTTTGCTCTCATTTCTCCACCAACCCATCCCCTTTCCTGAGCCTAACAATTCTATCTTTCTTGTTCTTTTCTAACTAATATAGTGAAAAGGTCCTTTACCATTTTAATTCCCTCAGCTAACTGCAGTTCCTTTTGGGCTTTAGCCCACTGGACTACTTTACCTGCTAAGTTAGCCATCTTCAGGTAATCCTCCCTGTCTTCCTCCCTCTGGGTCTTCCTGAATTTCCTGTAGGCTGACTTAATTTTCCTTACTGCCTGGGTGACCTTGGTGTTAAATTAGCTGGGAGTTTGGGCCCTCAAGTTCTTTTTTCGAGCCTTAAGCACTCCCTTGTTGAAGTCATTATTCCCCTCCTTGATGACAGCCCATCTTTGGTCCACCTTCATTTCTGCTCAAATGTTTGCCAGGTGATTCCTTAGCAGTTCACCCATCCTTCTGAAGTTTGCTTTTCTAAAATCCAGGCTTTTAGTCTTAGTGGGTGCAGTTTCCCTGCCCATATCTAACCTGTACCACACTGTGCGATGATCACTCCCACCCAGGGGTTTCTTGACCTTAATATCCTGGATGTGGTCCCCATTTCTCAGCACCAGATCAAGGCTTGCCCCCTTCCTGGTAGGTACTGTGATGCTGTGATTCAGAAACCCACTATGCAGTACATCTAGAATCTTCTGACTCCTGGTGCAAGTTACAGAGTATGAGTGGGGTTAGCACTTAGTTCAGTGAGCTTGGATGTGGGTCCATACTCAGATTTCTTATAGTTACTGGCAAGCAGCAGGAAGATTAGATAATATGGACCCTAAGTCCCTTCTGTCACCGTAACAATATTACCATGTTGCAATTGCAATTATTTCATTTATTGTACTGTATTTATTTATATATGCATAAATTTTGGCTGAGAAAGAGACACACTGAGCTGAAGCTTGTTTCCAGATTTAACCCAGAAGCACAGGAGGTTAAGTGACTTACTTGGGGTCACACAGTATGTAAATGGTTCCACATTCACAGCTCAATGCTGGCTGCAACCTGTAGGCTACTCTGCCTCTAAGCCTTTTCAAGCTTAGCACATGCAGTGTAGGTTTGCTCAAATGTGACCATCTGCATTATTTTTGTTATGGCGAGAGGTTGTTAGAGCCCCAGTTAAAAGTGCAATTGAACTGACTAGTTTGTACTTTTTTAACAGTGTGTAACTGCCCTTAGGTTTTCAGGCTTCAGGTTTTCTGGTACAGTGATTCCACACAGCAAAGGTAAAGCCAACTGTCAATGGGGTCTATTCACTAATGGGCGAGGATTCGCTCAAAACATGCATAATCCTGCCCGTGCAGCTCCGTAGCCATGCACAGGCATGCACCAGCTAGCATTCATGACCGCTGGCTACCTGTCCATGTGCCCACCCCATCAGCATGCAGCTGCACATGGAGGATTGTGGCAATGCAGGGGTTGAGCATGGGACGTTGGTGGGTATCCAATAGGATTCCTAGCCTGGGTCCCATAATGGATTCTCATCCACACATGGGCAGGGAGTCCTGGGACAGCATGCACTGTTCAGTGAATATACAATATGCATTTTGTCCGAATGGGCACCCCAGTCCTCCCAGATGGCCTGGCATGCTGTGGCAGCTGTGTGCAGGGGGATCCCATGGCTGCCACATACCGTTGTTGACTTGTGGGGGGCACATAAAGAGTTACACCAGGATCCTTCCTTGCATACATTCTGCAGCCCCCAAAAGGTGCACAGTGTCATTGTGTATAGGCATAATGTGGGTATGCCCCTTGGCACGTCCCCGGCCTGCCTCTGGCACATAGCTGCAAAGCAGCTGGGGGATCCAGCACACAGGGTGCTAGCATGCCCATGCATGAATGCCACAGGGGGTGCGCAGATTACTGCTGCGTGGCATTCAGTAGTAGGAATGCCTATGCGCTGCCCTCATGTGGCACGTAAGCATTTGTGAATAGACCCCAATATCCCTTGACCTATAGTAGATCAAGGTTAAGCTACTGTTGTCCACGTTATCTTTACCAGTTTTTAGTCACTTTTCAAATTTGATAAAAGGATACCTTAAGTGATTCTGCCACCCTTAATATTTGAAACCAAAATAATATGAAGTTGCCTTTTACCGTAGAGGTCAAATATGATATTTATAGCCTGCCCAGTGGTGCTGAGAGTTGAAGTGCTGGATGCCATGCCTCGTGCTTCGCTGACAACCCGGGCTCAGGAGCTAGCTCTGGTTGCTGGGGTCGGCAGGGGAGGGAGATGACTGAGCATCCAACGAGTTGCTCTCTTCTCCCGGGGAGGGAGGGGTGGTCATCCCACTCCTTGACTACCTCTAGGTGGAGGTCAAGGGGCAGCACTGGAGTTAGGGAGGCACAGAGCGTGGCTGTGTGGCATGCCTACATCTCGGGCATGCATGTATTAATGGTCAAGGAAGGAAAGGATGGAGAAGGGAGGCAACTGCAGGCTAAGTGACACCCTGCCTGCCAACCAGCATTCTGTTCCACTCCTGGATAGCTGGAAGCCCCAATCTGGATAATGAGCCCTGGGTGGGGGGAGGATGGCCCTCCCCTTCCTGGCCCCACCACGAGGGGAAATCCATGGGGGACATGGGGCTCAGCAGCATCGGGGAGCAGTGGGTGGACATAGGTGGCAGAGCAGAGGTGAAAGTACCTGCCTACAGTTGCCTGGAGGGGAGAAAATACATATGAAAAAAATACAATATTTATATGGTCTATGCTTTTCAGCCTATTGCTATATTTTGAATATTCAGAAATATATAGCTTCTGGGATTCCACATACAAATATTGTGAAAACTAATGACTTTGACTTTTACAGTAACAGTCTACTCAGGGCTCTTAGTTGACCTCCAGGGGTTCAGGGCCCCCAAAACAAAACAAAACAGGAGTCCCCAGCCAAAATCCTGGGCGTCCTGCTGGTTTGTCTGGCACCAGTGCAGCATCATGCTTACTGTGCAAGAGAGTACCAGACTGCAGACTGCATGTTCCCGAGTGCGGCCGTGCATCCCAGTGATTCACCACACAGACAGAGCTGGAATCTCAACCAGCTGCTGGCATGTAAAGGACGTGGGGCCCCATGTCCTTTAAGAGTTCTAATATGATTACATTTTCTCTCTTTTCTTCACCCATTTAACCAGTTAATTTGGAACCAGATACATTCATGCTATTTGTGATTTTACATGAAAGAAATTTAAAAGGCAAGGATTTTAATCTGTGAACTCTACAGTAAAAGTCAAAAACTTGCTTTTGTATTGCTCATTTCTTTACAACTGATATACTGTTTATCTTTTTACCTTTGTCCCTTCCTAGTTTAAACGTCTGCCTTGTTTACTGCAGTTATTAATTGATCACAGTAGAGATGTAGTTTAAAGAATCCCTCCTTTCATTGCCTGCTTTAACTCTTCTTCACAATAGCATCAGTTGCTTTGGCTGCATTGCCTACTACAGGGACATACCCAGTGCAAGCTACAGGCATACTGCGCTTCGTACAGGGCAGCTGCTTTCTGTATGTGGCCACAGAGCCATGTTCTAGGCAAGCTATAGGCATGCTGTGGTGTGTGACTGGGCAGCTGCTTTGTGTATGGTTATAGGCCATTCACAAAGCATGGTATATCCTTTGTGGGAGTCAGGGGTTGGGTGTTTCCAGTTGCAAAGCACGCTATGGACCCCAGCCATTCGCCATGCATGCTATAAACCTGTGGCACTGTGTGACAAGTCCAGTGCAGGACATTCATGAAGTATGTTATTTCCTTTGGCAGGTGTCATGGGTTCGATGCTTTGGGAATGGCCCCCAGTGTCAGTAACTAAGCATGCTATAGGTCTGGGGCAATACATGACAGGACAGATACTTCACGATTGTCCCAGAAAGCCATTCACAAAGCATGCTGTACATTGGGTAGTTATGGAATGGTGCACTGGGAATGGTAAGCACGGCATTTCCCAAAGCACAGTGTAGGCCAGAGGTACTATGACATGTCATGCTTTATTTATCTTCTTTAAAAAGTTACCAAATTGAAAAAAACTACAGTAATGCATCAGGGTTCATGCAAAAAGCAACAAAAGTAAGGCAGTATGATGTTGCAGTACAAAGTCTCCCGAGCTGTGGTGAATCTGTGAAGCCTGTGTTTGTTGGGGTTTGAACTATCATTATTTTCAGCATTAGCATTGGCCTAACTTCAGCACTGCCTGTCCAGGCACAGATAATACTGTCACACACCAAGGCCTGGAGTGAAGGTGCTGAAGTAAGGGCAATGTCAGCGCTGTATTGCATGATCATTCAAACAGCTAGAAACACAACTACACAAATTCACCAAGGCTCAGGGGACTTAATACCCTCAGATCATAATTTATTTCCTTACTTTTGTCATTTTGTGCAAGAAATTTAACAGATGTATTAATACACATTTTTGCAAAATCTCTTTCTGTCCTGCTATATATATATATATATATATATATACACACACACACTATATATATCTATATCAGATATGGCCTGACTTAAAATATAATTTTTATCTATTGGTCTGTTGATACTGTATCTTATGAGTGGCAAGAGCCCGTTTAAGCAGCAGCTGACGCCTTTAGGAGAACTTTAACAAATCATAATATTTAGACACAGTCCAGCTTGTATTTCACATTAGTGTTGTATTTCTCCTCCCCATTATCTATTATTGAGGTAATTTGCATGAAAACAAGATCATCGCTTTTGAAGAGTTCATCTATTCGTGTTCCTTTCTCCCTACCTGAGGTCAGAATGCACGGCTAGTGACATCACAGTTACTCCCATGGCAACAGATTGTGATGTCACAGCAGAGGCTTATGCCTTGAAGTAGGGAGTAAGCCATAGAATCAGATGCACTCTAAGGGATAAAGATCATGTATTCATGCACATTTCCTCAGTAATAAATCACGGGGAAGAAATCTATAAACTATATATGGAATCAAAGCTGAATTTTGCCTAATTACAATGTTTTTTAAATTTTTCTTTGAGGCATCAGCAGCTCTTTAAATTCAGTAAAAAAAAACATTCAGAAAGATGCTCCATATAGTTGAATGGAGCATACACCCATGCTCTCCCTCTTGGGATACCACAAAATGTGTTAGAGTGGGCGCAGAGCCAGAGATGAGGAAGTGCAAGAGATTGCATGGCTGGCCCCCGGGGTAAATTACGATCCCTTCCCTTCCTCAGGGGGGTTTTAACATTTTTTTAAAACAACGAGAGAGGAACTCCCATGCAGGTAAGGGAACTTCCTCTTTCTTGTTTGGAGCATCAAAAAAGTTGCTCTTTTACACATTCCAGCTGTAAAATAAGGTAGATATAGGGTGCCTTTGAAGACAAGATGTTGGATTACAACTGGGCTGTCCAGAGAAAATAAACTAAAACACATAGGAATTTGTTTCTTGCCATAACTGGCTACCCTGAAAACACCCGTTAGTCCAGGGCTGCCAACATATTGTGCTCTGGATCTTTTCAGCTCATCAGTAGACTCTGCTCACACGGCACGATGCCATGTTGATCAGTGAGGCTACGTTGCTGAAATGCTGTGGATCAGCATTCAGACGGCATGGCCAGGGGAGCGCTGTAAAGGCTTCCATCAAAGTTCCAGTGATTCGAGGAGGGTTCCGACCGGGAAGGGGGCATGGGTGTGAATCGGGCTCCCCATGACAGCAGCCAAAGATTGGGGATGGGTCTTCCAACCCAAGTTCAGCTAAACTTTTTTTCTGGGTCTGTGAACAAAGCTGAACTCAGGGAAGTGTTTTTTATTGTAAACCGAGGGTTAAAAAGTAACAGAAACACAGTCTCACAGTTGAGCCATAACACTGGCTATGCACTTATGCATATATATATATATATATATATATATAGCAAAACAAAATAGTTATATTAAATGCACGCTGAAAATAGAAAATGGAGTTAAAATCTACATTTTGACTGTAGATCTTCTTCAGGAAATATCTAAAAGAGAAAAAAAAAGTTAGTGAAGAGGGTAGGTAAAATAAGGGATATATATGTGGGGAAAGAAGAAAGGGGAAGGCTCAGGGAGAAGTGATAAAAAGCAAGATTAAGACAGAATGCTCGGATCTAAAGGTTTTGGTTCTGGCCTATAATAAGGCCATTACCTCTGCTCTGGATTCCATTGCAGCATTCTGTGTGCATCCTCTCTCCCTTCGCCCTCAGTCCCTAAGGTTCGATGGGGACCAGAGGGAGATGCAACGTCTAGGACGCAGGTTAGAGAGATGTTGGCGGAAATCCTGCTTGAATGCCGACCATCTTAGACTGCTAGAGCATTATCAACTCTATCAGTCAGCAATTACCCATATGAAGGCAGTATTCCTGTCTGGGGAAATTGCAGCTGCACAGAACCGACCGGCTCAGCTCTTTCGAACCGTGGACAGACTGTGCAACCCAGCCTGTCTACAGGTTCGTAGAGCCTTTTCACAATTGTAGTGTGAAGAGTTTGCTTGGTTCTTGCAGATAAGGTGGAGGACATCAGGCGGAGACCCGCAACACTCTCTATGGGAAGAGCTGTGGACCAGTCCTTGGTCGCTTCCTCCACGCTCCTGGAATCTCTTCAAAAGGCTGGAAATCAAGATGTTGTGAGGATTGTCTAAGGTATGCACACTACATGCTGTAGTTTAGATCCGGGCCCTACCGCCTCTGATTATGGGCTGTGGGAGATTATCATCCTGGTTCTAGCGAGGATAGTCTGGTGCTCCCTGAGGAAGGCTGTGGTGACACCAGTGTTGAAGAAGGTTTCTTTGGACCCGACTCCCTCGCAAACTACAGACCTATCTCAAACCTTCCCTTTGTTGGGAAGGTAATTGAGAAAGTGGTGGCTACTCAGTTGGATAACCATTTGACCATCCATAGCATCTACGATCCTCTCCAATCCGGTTTTAGAAAGAGGCATAGCACCGAGATTGCACTGGTTCAGGTGCTCAATGATCTCTTGATGGTGAGAGACCAGAAAAAATGGTCCATTTTGGTCCTGTTGGATCTGTCATCAGCATTTGACACTGTAGACCATGGGGTACTGCTTGAGCACTTGAGAATCATCTGTGGGCTTTCAGGTTTGGTCCACAGATGGTTTACGTCTTTCCTCACTGGTAGAACTCAGAGAGTGGTGTCGGGGATGTTTTCCTCCGACCCTATCTCTCTGTCTTGTGGGGTGCCTCAGGGCTCAGTGCTGTCCCCCATGCAGTTTGCGGTGTACATGCTTCCCCTCGGAGACATTGTAAGACAGTATGGGCTGGAGTTTCATTGTTACGCCGATGATACCCGGCTCTACCTGTCTTTTGCACCTGACCAGAATGGAGCACTCTCAGTGTTTAATAACTGCCTCGATGAAATCCAAGGATGGATGAGGTCCAGCTGGCTGAAGCTGAATTCTGGAAAGGCGGAGGTGATGGTCGTGGATCCTGGTCGCCGGATAGGGGGGTTGGGGACAAACCATCCCTCAGGTTTATTCTTGAGGGCTGTTGAGCTCCCTATCTCTGAACAGGTGCGCGACCTAGGGGTAATTCTTGACGACCAGCTGACACTGCGTGCGCAAGTGTCGGCTGTCGTTAAGTTATCCTTTTGTCACCTTAGGAATATCGCTAGGATCAAGCACCTTATTCCGTCCGGATACCTACCTACTTTGATCCACGCCCTCGTGACCTCGCGCTTGGACTACTGCAATTCCCTTTACTTTGGGCTTCCAGGGGTTGATATCCACCGCTTGCAGCTGGTGCAGAATTCACAGTCTGTTGTTAACTGGGATGCCTTGTTCCTCCCATATTACCCCGGGTGCCATGGGCCTGCACTGGCTGCGGTTCAGTATGATCTCCTTTAAAGTCAGTTTGCTGACTTACAAAGCCCTGCACAGTTTGGGCCCTGACTACCTAAAAGAACTTCCGTCCCTTACATCCCAGAGCGACTGCTCCACTCAGCCAATGAGGGGTTGCTAGAGATTCTGAGGTAGTTTGAAATCTTCAGTGCCGGCCTTTGTATTCGCGCACCGACTCCTCTGAATTCTCTACCCGCTGATTGAGAGAGTGCACGATGGTGGGGGCTTTTAAATAGCATTGAAATCCTTTCTGTGGAGGAAAGCATTTGGGGATGATACTGAACTGATCTGATTTTATTATTTATTATGATGTTGATATTATTTATTCTACTGATTTTTATTATGATGTGTTATTTGGATGTATTTTATAGACTGTTCTGCGCCTTGATTTTTTGAAAGGCGCATTAAAAATAAAGATTATTATATTATTATCTGTGAAACAAAAGGGTGATGATGAGAAAGACAAGGCATAATAGGAGAAAATGAGCTGGATAAGTCCCCAGGTGGGACTAATTAACAGGGTCTAGTAAGAAGACTGAAAGGTGACAAATGTGGGGGAAGGAGACAGAGATGGAGACAAATTATGAAAATGAAAAGAAATTAAATGTGTACAGATACAAACAGACTTTAGGGAAAACAAGGGCTGAAAGATGTCAGTGGAAAATAAGTCTATCATTTAAACGAGAGGGCTGCTGGGAGCCAAGGCTGATGATCATCTTGGTTTCCATGTTTTTCTATGGTCAGAATCCCAGAAGCCCTGCTGAAGGACACAAACAGAAAGGTCATTGGCACTGTGGTCCCTGGAAATAAAGTGGGGTACAATGGGTTTATTAGTGTCTCCATCCCTGACTGCCCTGTAATGTTCCCTGAAATGGTCAGCAAGGCGTCTACCAGTCTCTTCGATGTAAATAGCTGCACACTTCCTGCAAAGAATACAATATACCACATTAGAGGAGGTACAGGAGAACTCCTTGGTGTTATGAAAAACACCTGTGGGACCCTGAATTTCAGTCACACTGGAAATAAATTTGCAGGTGTAGCAGCGAGTTCTGTTGCAAGGTTTGGTACCCGATAGAGAGGAACTGTTGGGAGTAGGTAGGCTGCTTTTTAACAGGAGATTTCACAGGTTGGGTGGCCACTGGTAGGAGGCAATAGGTGGTTCTGTAAAGGAAGCCACAATGACTGGGTCAGTCTGCAAAATAGGAAAGGTACTGGTGATGATCCTGTGAAGAGAAGGTGTGTTCTGATGAAAAGGAAGCACTAGTGGAATTCGTTGTTGTTCTTGCCTGACAGTGTCCTTCCTGCAGGGGCTGAGGTTATGGGGCATGTTACTGTCCTGGGAGAGTGCTCTGTCCACTGTGCTTTTAGGGTATCCCCTGTTGATTAAAAAAAAAAAATATGCATTATTTGGACCTGTTCAGCAAAATCATCTTCTTCACAGCATAACCTGCAAAGTCTAAGAAACTGAATAAGGCAAGCCATTCTTGACATGTTTAGAATGGAAGGAGTTGTGAAGGAGGAAACTGTGAGAGTCAGTGGGTTTATAGTAAACTGATGTCTTCAGTCCAGTGTTCTGTACAGACAATTGGATATCCAAAAAAGGCAGTGTAGAAGAGGATACTTCAAAAGTGTACTGAAGGGAAGGATGAGCCCTGGTAAATTTGTCGAGGAAGACTTAAGAGGGTCTCCTGGAGCAGGAGGTGGCCCCACACAATCATCTATGTAGCATTTGTAGAGTTCAGGCACAGTCCCTGTGAATGAGAGAAAAAACTGTTCCTCCACCCAGCCCACAAATAGATTAGCAAAGCTGGGACCCATCTTGGTGCCCATGGCCACTCCGCTGGTCTGCTGGAAAAAACTGTTATGAAAAGAAAAAGCACTGAGTTTCAGAACAAGTTCTGCCAGATGAGTTAGTGTGTGTGTGTGTGGGTGGCTGCTGGACTTCCTGCTTATTCAGGAAATGCTGCAAAGCTGTCAAGCCATCATCGTGGGGGATCATTGTATGAAGAGATTTGATGTCCATGGTGAATATGAGCTGATGAGAGCCACTGAATCTGAACCTGTCAAATAACTGGAGAGCATGGTTAGTATCTTTAACGTAGGAGGGCAGGGACTCAACGAATGGTCTCATGAGGCTATCCAAAAATGTGGAGATGTGGTACAGGAGCAGGCAGACACAATAGGATGGCCAGGGGTACCAGTTTTGTGGATTTTGGGAAGGAGATAAAACCTGGATGTCCGGGAATGCTGAACGAGTCTTTTGGCAGAAGCAGGGAGCTCTTTGTTTCCAATAGCCGAGGTGACAGTGATGGTGACCTCAGTCTGATAGTCAGCAGTGGGGTCCTGAGGAAGGGAAGAGTAAAACCTGGTGTCAGAGAGTTGCTGTGTGTCTTCAGTGATGTATAGCTCCTCTTACTAGACCACAACAGCACTTCCCTTATCAGCTGGTTTAATAACAATGTCATCCCTCCATTGCAGAGATCTGAGGGCTGCAAGCTCACCAGTTGTCAGATTGGAGTGGTTGTGCCTGCAATGGAACTTGAAGTTAGTGGTGTTTTCCATGCATTGGTTAACAAAATAATCAACAGTAGCAAAACCGTCCTGGAGGGTGTCTATGCACTACGTTGGGGACTGATATAATTGATGGTTCTGGTGATACTGTCATCTGCGGGAAGAGGAGTCTCATTAGAAAAATGATCTGTAAGGTATACTCTGTGATAGAAACACTGCAGATCTACTTGAACCTGGGGTGCATCAAGATATCTGGGTGTAGGCACAAAAGAGAGACCTTTGCTAAGGAGAGATCGTCATCTTGTGTCAGGGGGCGGTCTGGAGGAATACAGAATACTAAATTGTTAGGTTGTGTCTGACTCAACGGCTCATGTTGGTTGCTGATCTGCTGGGTGAGATACTGGAGTTTGACAGATTTGGTATCCTTGCAAAACCGAATGAGAATGGAGTTAAGGTGTTGGATGCAGTGTTTAATAAAAGGAAGGTTATGTGGAGCTGTTTGCTGCAGGAAATCCTTCTGCCTTTAGATGGTTTTGTCCACAGAGATCACCAGTTTCTTGATGGGGAGAATGGTGTTAGTGATGAGTTTTCTAGAGAAGGTTTTCAAAAGCTTATTAGTGGAGGAGACTTGTATCTCAGACCCAAATGAACAAGGATGGAATTTCAAACAGAAACCTTTAGGAATAATACCCAGGTGGCTGCATATGGAAAGAAACTGTAAGTGACTGCAGAGTTTAGTCTTAGAGCAAATGGCAGAAAATAATTCAAGAGAAGACTTAGAAATATAAGAAGGGAATGCAGACATAGATGAAATGAAGGAGCATCGTAGAGAATTCAGAAGAGATTTCAGAGTAGGCATAGTGGATCACAGCAAGTGTAGTACACAAAATGTAAATTGTAAATAACTGTAAATGTAATATGTAAATATACACACGCATGCTCAGTCTCATGGCTCGACTCTGAGCCCATGTTTTTTTCACTTTTTAGCCATTGGTTTACAATAAAAAACACTTCCCAAGTTCAGCTATGTTTACAGACCCAGAAAAAGTTTAGCTGAACTCAGGTCGAAAAAGTCCAGTAAATACGCATTGACAAGCACAAGTGCAGGCTGGGTAAAGCCTGTAACAGTGTTGTGGGTGGTGTGAAGTGGTTCACATGGCAAAAGTAAAATGCCGAAAACCCCACACACTGTGCGATGCCTGGAAAAGAGGGATCGTAGCCACAATGAAATGGAACTCAAAACAGTCTAACTCGGCGTTCAGGAGTGCACAGCAGCAATGATCTCGCTGCTGTGCACCTCCAATAACACCACAGAATTGGCCTGTGAATATGCCCAATAGTAATTGGAGGATGGTTCTGTAAAACACTGGCCTTCCGCTTAAACTGAAGTCCTTGCCAGTGTGGAGACATCTCTAAATCAAGGGGCTTTGCAGGGTGTACTACAGCTGTTTCCATCTTGAGGGGCCCAGAGACCAAGACCTAAATATTCAAAGGCATGAGAACACCTGGAGCCTTGACAAGGTGCAAAAGCATGTTCTCTTACTTTGACTGGTGTACTACATATTAAAATGAACTCAATATTGATGGCTACAGCACATCAAAGAGCTGAATGGATCATGTAGTGAATTCAGCCTTGCATTTAATTGCTACACGCATATATGGACTTTAACCTTAAATTTAACCTTCTTACAGGACTAGCACATATATTTTCAGTTTACTATGAAACTTTAATTCCTCTTTGCTTAGGATTAAGGCCCTTTTGGAAATGCACTAGGGGACCCTAACTGTTAAAACAGAAACATATATATACAAATATATGTAGTTTTATCTGTCTGTGTGTTTGTCTGTGTTAAAACCAGAAACAAACACACACACACACACACACACATGCACACATAGATACATATATATCTATCTATATATATATACATATACACACACACACACACATATATATATATATATATTACATAACTTCATGCAGCTCCTGTGAGGGTATAAATTGACAAACATCAGTGGTTTTTGTTCCAGTCTGGGGATCTGGAGTGATACTTTAGGTCCACAGTGGCAAAAATGCCCTCACTGTAGGTGCTGATGGTTGAAGCTGTCAGTGCATGGAACATGGTTCTATTTTCAGAACCACCATCTCACTCCCTCGCCAGCTGCAGCACAGCATTAACGTCCTGCCCCATACAAAATTACTTTCCCTAAATCCTCAGTTTTGCATTGTAAACTGCTTAAAAAATGATTTCATTTGCACAAATTCTCACCTCAAATACTTTCTCATTAAATTACTGTTTCATTCCATGTCCATATAGCACCCATCTCAGTGATTACACTGAACCTAACCAGCACTCTACTAGATGTAACACCAGGCATCTCACTCTCTCCCACCAGCTCAAGAGACCTTCTTCCAGCACTCCAGTAGACTGCGCCCTGTTCCGCCGAAAACGCACACTCACTAGACACCAGTACGGAAATGGGCTAACACATTGATGCATACATTAGCTTCATATATGCGCTCTTATGAAAATAAAACTTGGGCATCTGGAATCGTTGTTGTACAACAAAACTGAGAAACATAAGTTCAAGTTCAAGTTCAAGTTTATTGCAGGAAAGACTCCGTTGAGCAAGCTCATTCACAAGGAGGTCCTGAGGCACATACACATACAGTTCGCAATTACATAGACAGGAGATATAAAATGTAGAACAACAAAGAAAAAATATATAATACAAGAGGTATACACAATAGAAGTCCTTATGTTATATATGCAGTACATTCCAGCTTTAACCTTGCCCAAAATTATGCAACACATTTCAGCTTAATAAGTAGAGGGCCAGTTGGTACCTAGGAAGTTGACTTGGTGTTGGGGGCCTAGTAGCACCTACATAAATAAACAGAATTAAATGAAAGCAGTAGGGGCATTGCATAAATGGAATATATCATGTCCCCAACGGAAATATATCAATATTTTTCACTCGTGCAATTTGACCTTTGATATCACTCAGGGCAAAGCTACTTGTGATGTCATAAGGTCAAACTGCACTTGTGGAAAATATCAGAGATATTTCTGTTGGGGCCATGGCATATACTTTATACGTTTGTCTGTCAGTCTGTCTATCTATCTGTCTATCTGTCTGTCTAGGATATGCCATGGGCTGCATGAAAATAAATTATCTATTTTTTTTTTGCCATGCCCACAGGAGCTCAGCCCTGCTTCCCAGACCCTGCCCCAGCCCTCCCGGGACTTACCTAAGTGATAGTCCTCCTGGGCTTGACCCCAAAATGGGTCTGCTGAGCAGGTGCTTCCCCAACAGACAACCCGAATCAGGTTCGGTGGACCCCATAAATGGTATACCTCCCTGGCTTGCACCCCAAGGTGGGGCCACGGGGTTGGGTCAGTCCCAATGGAACCCTAAGCTAGGTCGCCACTGAGTGCCATGGGCAGGCGGGGTGGGAGTGGTGGATCAGGGTGTCATTAATGGGGCTGGCATTTTTCTGCTGCTGAATCCCCATGGGAGGTGTGGCATGCAATGACGTAATGGTACAAGGTGCCAATATCTGACATACCTCCCCTACTGTCCAGGCTCTGGCAGTTGCTCCCCCCGGCCTCCACCGGAGGTCAGTCGAGTGCCAGATGCTTGTACACCCTCCCCCTGGAGGATACATAGACAGTGTCAGCAGATAAGGGCCTGTGGCCCACCCAGTTTGGCCATTTGAGCTTGTAAGTTCAGTTTATGTTTTCCTAGAAGTCTGTTGCCCCTTACCCCTGACCTCCAGAATTCCTTTATGTCTATCCCATGCATTCTTAAATCCTGTGATTGTTTCAGCCCCCACCACTTCCTCTGGCAGGGTGTTCCACTTGTCCACCACCCGTTCTGTGAAGAAATTCTTCCTCAAGTTTCCTCTGAATCGTCCTCCCTCCAACTTCATCCCATGCCCTCTAGTCCTGGAACATCTTTTTCGCTTAAAAATAGTGTATTCCTGCACCCTGTTCCTCCCTGTAAGATACTTGTATGTCTCTATCATACCCCCTCTCTCCCTTCTCGCCTCCAGGGAGTTCATATTCAGTTCCTTCAACGTGTCCTCATAGGACTTGTGATGCAATCCATGTACCATCTTTATTGCCCTCCTCTGAACCTTTTCTACCCTGTCTATGTCCTTACGTAGGTAAGGTCTCCAGAACTGTACACTGTACTCCAGGTGGGGCCTCACTAGTGTCTTGTATAGTGGAATTATGACCTCCCTTTTCCTGCTGGTGATGCCCCTGCCTATGCATCCCAGCATCCTATTTGCTTTACCTGCTGCCTTGTATGCTATAACAGTCCATCGGATGTTCAATCCTCCTCCCCCTGGCCGGCCCTCTGACTCCTCGGGTCTGTTCCTGAACCCGGGGTTCTGGTGTCGCAAAAGAAATTATCTATTTTGAATGGCAAGTTATGATCTCTATTGACCTTATGTCACAAGTAGTGAAGTCATGAATGAGGTCTATAGAGATCATACTTAGCCGTTCAAAATAAATCATTTATTTTCATGCAGCCTATTGCATGTGCCATTTAAACAATACCTGGAGCTGATGGGTTTGATGTTAATGATTCTTGTGCCACTTGTTACTGGCAGGCCTGGACAGGACATTAGGAATAAAGGAAGATTCTGCTGAGAACGTTTTGGAGCAGGAGTGGAAATATCCAATGTTCTCTGAGCTGGAGTGGAAATAAATTATTTATTTTCACTCCATCTTCCCTAGTGAAAATAAATGCAATTACAGTATTTGCCACTGGCATTGTATAAATATATATATATATATATATATATATATATATGTGTATATATATATATGTATGTATATATATATATATATATATATATATATATATATATATATATATATAATGGTATCACTAAAGTGCTACCATAGTTAGGGTTGAGGAGCCATTTGCATGTTAAACCTAAAATTTTGCACCTTAATAACTTTACAACGTTCAATGGATTTGCCTGAAATTTGAAATACATGATCAAGAACCATACATCTTGGGATCTGCCAACTTTTATACTGTTCGGATGTATTGCTGCGGAGTTATTAAGCATGATCTGCTGATGCGTTACGCTTTTTGAATTCTTTGTTCGTCCCTACAGGTAGCAACGTTTGCGTGACCAGTCCAAAAACTTCAGGAACGTAGTGCCAAGGTCCCTGATGTGCCTTTTGAAGATTTTGTGAAAAAATATTAAACGGTTCAAAAGTTATTCAAAAAACAATTTCCCATTATAAGTCAATGGGAAAAGTTAACAAAAAGTTTGACACTTTTGTAAATGCACTTTTCAGTGTCGCAAATGGCCCTAGTAGTGTCGCAAATCTGCCATTTTGTTTTCAGTTGGTGATCAGAAAAATGCTTGGCATTTAAAATTGGGACCCTCTGGGGACACAATTCTTTTTGAGTTTACCTAGTCTAGCCCTGAGGATGCTAGGCATCTCCTTATTTTGGGGTTAAACACCCCAGAAATATGTTTTTAAAATTTTTGGAAAAAGTAGTGTCACAAAGTAGTGTCGCACTCATGACACTTTCGCAAATCACAACACTACTTTGCGACACTATGCCCAAAATAACAGGAATTCTTTGCCACCCTGCTGCAAATGAAAGGTTTGTTCTTTTGGGCTGAATTTGGAGGGATGGCAGCCAACATCTCACAGATGTGCCTTTTGGTGGCTTGGTGACAAAATATTGCATGGATGCAAAGTTACGATACTCCAAAGTTGACACTTTTTCCCATAGATTAACATTGTGGCGTCCGCTGCATGACAGGAATTCTTTGCCACCCTGCTGCAAAATAACGGTTTGGTCTTTTACACTGAAGTTTGGAGGGAAGAAAGCCAACATCCCACAGATGTGCCTTTTGGTGGTTTGGTGAAAATAATTACAGGGTGGCAAAGTTATGGCACTCTGAACTTCTCTTTTTCCCATAGGATAACATTACAGCGTTCCGTTGCCTTTCAGGGCCCGTATCTCGGAAGCGGTGCGAGATACTGACTTTTCATCAGAAAGTGCTTAGCCCCTAATGGGGATAAGTATAAAACTAGCTGGAAAGTCATAAATCATATGATTCTTTAAATTTTTTTTCACGCTTATACGGTTCCTGAGATATAGCAATTTAGTATTCCAACTCCTCATTTTCTGCTCCAAGACCCATTATTATGCATACATTCTTTGTACTCACTGTCTTTCTCTGTGCAGCTTTTGGGAAAACCAGCCTGTGCGCTACATTACTGTTACCCTTACTGCTCCACTTGTGGTTCCATTACCCATTTCACTTACTGCTCTGTCTTCACGCCAACATGTGCTACTCCTTTGTGCTTTTGATTTGCGCTTGCATTATTTTTACCATTTCTGTCTACAGTACTGTTTCTCTTTCTGTTTCACTTTTGCGTCACCACGAGACACTACTTCATGCTAGGGTACGCATATGACAAGACATCACCATGGGCCCTGAGCCCTCAAGGCCCCGTCACCACATTACATTCAATTATTTCTCCTTATTCTCAAAAGGAAGGGAATTAGAGGCAAAAAACTGTTTAATGCATCAGTTAGGGTTGTTCCACAGCGACAAAAGTGAGGAAATTCGATGTTAGGTTGAAACCCCTTGCACTGCTCCAGCACAACCCCCAACCGCATCGGGTGTGCATTGGGGTTCCCAGTCCAACCTCACCCCATTCTCCTATTCTCAGCTTCTTTCCACATGTGACTACGTGGGCCAAGTGGTCCTTATCTACCAAGTTTTATGTTTCTATGTCTCCATCTGCAGCTGTAGATATCAAGAAAATCCTGCTGTTCTCATACAGAGAATGGCTCCTCTCACTAAGCTGGGCACTCTGCATTTTGGGGTGCTCAGAAAAGTTATTTCTGGGTGTTTTTTGTAAAAGCCAAATACCAGAACCTAGCTAAACAGGTCCAATTTGGCTAGGTTCAGGTGTTTGTTCTTTTAAATAAATTATTTTATGTATTTTCCATGATTTTTTAGTTTACGGGAAAAAAATCAAGATGGTGGCCATCATGACCTGAAAAACTTTTTTTTGGGGGGGGGGGGTTGTGACAAGTAAGTAAAGCTTTCATGACCCCACATTTTTCATGTCCTATCAGGGTTTTCCAAAAACCCTACTGAGCATGCTCAGAAAAAAAATTTAAATCCTTATATCTCTGGAAATGTTTAATATTTTTTCACGGAACCTTCAAAAAGCATTACCTTGGCACAGGCTGCTACTACCCTGAACGTTTTGAAGAACAGATCCATTCCATGTAGGCTGTAAGTGATCCCTCCTTCATCCCCCCTTTTATCCGCCACCCTTGCTTACCACCAGTGTGCGCTGCTGTCCCATTTTCCAAAAAAATGTATCTTTCCTTTAACCACCAATTTCTATTATCCACCAACATTTAGGATGTATGGAGGTTGGCAGATAAAAGAGCACTGTATAAGAAAAAATGTAGACAATTTAAAAATAACATATGCGGATCTCAGAAAGTGCACAAGCTGCCATCACAAAACTTTCCAAAGATTAAGACCTTGCCTTTTAGACAACACATGCCAAATTTGGGGCAGTTTCATGTAATACCACCAGACCTTTTAAGGTACAAAGTAGGGGTTTAACATAGAAATTCTCTGTCAACCTTAACTATACTGGCACTATCATGCCGGTATAATATGTATGCGTGTATATATCTATATCTATGTCTGTATCTATACATATATCTATGTGGTTAAGGGCACTGAGCTGCAAACCTGGAGACCTGGGTTTGAATCCAGTCAGCCCCTCTTGCATACTTTATGAACCATAGCAACTCACTTAATTTCCTTGTGCTCCCAGGTCATACCTGGAAACAAGCTCCAACTTAGCATGCCTTTCCTGATTAAACAATTTCCCCTTTCCCTTTTCTATATCTATAGCTATCTATCTAGATATATAGAGAGTAATGCATATGCAGGTGTGTGATATGAGGTTTTTTCACACACCTAAGGTGTGTGACAATCTTTATATAATTTTCACACACCAAGGGTGTGTGAAAAAAACTCATTTCCCACACCTGCATATGTTTTATTTTTATAACTGGTACAGAACTGATGCAGAGCTCGTTAAATTACTCTGAAATCACATATCGCAGAGACCAGTTTGGATTTATTTAACTTTTTATCTACCTAACAAGAGTAACAGTTATAACAAGCATTTATTTGGTAGAGCTGAAATGGTTTCTGATAATAAAATCCGTTGCAGGAATTTACAACAGTTGCCCTGAGTTCAGTGATCCATGCAATCCAGTGATCAGATTTAAAATCAAGCAATTGCAGTTCATCGTAGCAAGGAGTTCTTAGAACTAAAAGAAAAAAAAACCTGCTAACTCATGCAATAATTAAAAAAAAACACTGCAGCGTTTGCTCTCGGTTTTGTCACATTACTCTGGTGGCTGCTCTGCTCTGGGTCATTTCGGTTGCCATGTGAACCAGAGGTGAGTTCAGGAAAGCTGGAAAACATTAAGGGATCAGGGTAAAGTACACCGTCAGATAGTATGTTTTGCCAGTGGAATTATGCATTTTTTTTTTACATCTGCCTTATATTTCTGAATAACCTTGCACTGCATAATTTGATTTTGCTAACTTTAACAAATACCTTTATTCAGAATCTGAGTCGTACATCACACATGCCCGCTTCCTCTTTACAGTCGTTTGATTCTATATGTTTATCGATATTCCCTGGTGGAAGACACACTTTGACCCAAACAGTTTTTGCATGCTGCATGCTTTTCCATCCATTGAAAGGTTGCCAATATCTTGCTGCTAGCTGCTGGAAACATGAGGATTTGGGCTCATAGTAATGGAATCAGCTGGGAGGTAACCACCAAAGTCTGGGCAACTTGGTTAAAACATTTGAAATGTGCCTCTGTTTTTTTCACTCAACACTGAGTAGTTATTACAGTAATACTTTATAAATTATTGTGCCCTGATATCTGCTACACTTCAGTGGGCATTATATCTGCATCAATATGTTTTTCAATACTCATTTTACAGGTACTGTGGTTAGTTATGCATTTCTCTTCTGGGATCTGTGCTGGCAGTTTCATTTTGTGTATCATTTTCCTCAGTTTGTTCATGCCAGTTCTCATATTCCTGTACCACAAGGATGTACCGCACTGACGTATTAGTTTTTGGGGCCAGGTAAACTGGCGCCTCACTTGTGAGCATGCTGGCTGGACGATCATCTTTGTAAATCTGGTATGCCAGGAGTGTTTTTTTTGGTGGGGGTATTCCAAATTATACTGTTCTTTAGTGCGCAGGGCAGAATGCATGCAGATGTGAAAAAACAAGAAGTTCAACAGCGATACTGGTTCTTTAATGAAATTGTCTCACTGCTATACAGTACGCTTATATCCTCATCTGACAGGGGTTTGGCTTTTAATGGCCTGCTACTGTTTCCAAACTTTTTAAAGAACTTTTGCTTAGCTTTTATGTTTTTTTTTTGTTTCAACAAAATCTGTTTCTGACCCTTGGAAAATTGATATACTGTACTTGTGTGTTTGAAGGTGCTGATCAATACTGGCAATCATGCCCCTTATACTACTGGGTTCATACACAGACCTCGCTGCTCTTTTTTTTGTACACAAAATATGAAATTGGCAATTAATTTATCCAGTTCAGTAGGAGAAATAGTGTGCACAGAACGGTTATCTTCTGTGTGTGCTAGATAGCTTTGAAAAAGATGGAGGTCGCTTACAGTTTTTCTGGTTGTGTTGTGGTTTTGCTTGTCTACTATAAACTGCTCTCTTTCACTTTCTGATAAAGGGTTAAATCGGTTTGCCATTTTTTAAAAAATATACTCGGTTACTGAGCTTTCATACATTAAATGAGTTTGACTACTGCACATAAACAGTCACTTTCTGGTTGCCCTTATGAATTATGATGTGAGGACTGTCTCATGCAGTTTGACAGCTTACAAGCTGATGGACTTGTACACAGTGGGTCATGAGGCTGCAAACACCGTAATAACTTGGAGAACATCTGAGCAGGTTGTTATGGCATTTGAAACATTGCTTTTATGGGTTGATAACGGGGTCACCAGTTATTTTATATATATATATATATCTATATATATATATATATATATATATATATATCTTTATAGGGATATCACATGGGACTCTAGCATGTAAGCTTTTATATTTTATATATTTTACCAAACCAGCAAAGGGCACATTTGTGGGCAAGCCCTTTGTACCCTGAAAATTTGAGCCCAAATCAACAACCGTTTGTGAACTGCAGAGTGACAAAGAAACAGCTGTCTTAAAATTCCTTTTTCACAAGTTCAAAAAGAATCCTTATCTCACGTTCTTTTTCACAATCTGTGGAAAAAGATAATCCTTTTACAAATTTACGAAGAAAATCCTTTTTCACAGTTCTTTTTCACAATTTACGGTGAAAATCCTTTTTCACAAATTGTGTTTTTTCCCATGGTTTATGAAAAAGGATTTCGATGTTAAAAACGCAATTCTAAGTGACGATCAAAAATCCAACCCCAGAATCAGATTGTACGGGTCCCAATTAGGTAAAACAACTGTTGTTGCTACTAAACCCGTGTATTTTTAAGCTATTTAATTATGTTCTCACTGCTAACTGAAAACAAGATTGAGGCAGCATGGCAAAGGATTCTGCATTTGCGGCAAAGCATTCTGTGTTTGTGGCAAAGGATTCCACATTTTTGCTAAAGAATCCTTTGTAGAGCTGGACATCTATCTGCTCCCATTGGAAATAATAGGAAACTTTGAAATTAATAACTTTTGAAAGGATTAATATTGTTTCACCAAACCTTCAAAAGGCACCCTTATGACCCAAGACCTATATAACCCTAACATATTCAGACCAAAATTCCACACCGTTTTCACCCAGTGACATGACAACAAATTTTAACAAAAAATGGTAAATTTCAAATTTTTGACACCCCCCATATCTCCACACTCACACATCTGACCAGAACAAAATTTTCCACATCAAGAGATCCATGATCCCTGATGGTGCATGCAAAATTCTATGCAAACGCTTGAACAGTTGCAGTTATTAAAGTGCAACATTTTGTGTTTAACATAGAAGTGACTGCTCAGCCCTAACTATAGTTGCACTACTGCACCACTAGAATCTCTCTCTCTCTCTTTCTATATATATATATATATATATATATATATAACACACAATAGGTGGAGTGGTAAATGAGTGAGATAAAACAGTGTATCATCCACTGCAGTGTGATATTTTTACCTCTGCTACTGTGATGATATCAGCCATTTACACACACAGGTCACAAAGGTCACTGATATCATCACCCTAGGCAGCTTTCCCTCAGCATGCAAATGCAGAACTACCTGAGAGATCTCACTGCTGCCTACAGCTAACTCAGTGAGCATTACAAAACACACCTATCCCCCCAACTTCCAGCTCATTACTGTGATGCTCTCAACTTGATGCAGCCAGAATTCCAAACAGCACAACTTCACAGAACAGTCTAAACTACTGCCTGCAGCTAACTCAACTACCACTGAAACACTCACTTGTTCCTCAAACTCTGATTCTCACCCATTACAATTACTGTGACAATCTCAACTTCACTGCAGCCAGAATCCTAAAGAGCACAATTTCACAAAACACTCTGCACTCTGCCTGCAGCTATCTTAATTACCACTGAAAACAGTATCAGCTGTTCTGACACTCTGCCTCAGCTCATTACAATTACTGTGATGCTTCTTAGCTTCACTGCAGCCACACTGCTAAACAACACAGCTTCACAAAAGTATGTTTTTTATCACTTCTGCTTAAAACTAACTCATTTAGCATTGCAAAACACACTTATGTGTCTCTCAGAGTTTATAACACTGCCAGCCCATTCAGAAAAGCTCACACACAGAATGAGCAAACACATAAACAAGAAAAGAACACAAGACAGCATAACAAAACTTCTAAAACTCTTGGCCCTATTGTATATATCGAATACATAATGGGCAGATCGTGCTATGGCAAATATTGTCACTCCTGCAGAGTGAGCTCTGGATATCTCACGTGCCACACTGTGAGATATCCAGAGCTCACTCTGCAGGAGTGACAATATTTGCCATATCACACTCATGCCCATCATGTATCCCCTATATATATATATATATATATATATAGATAATATATATATATATATATATATATATATATATATATATATTGCATAAGAAGGGCAACCAAGTACTTACCCTTCTGCTGCTTGCTGCAGTTTGTGGAACAGACAAAAGGACTCCAAACTGAGTCTCAAGGTGTAAAAAAACGCCTTTATTTAATTTCCAACATCCAGGAAAAAAACAGCAATGAGGCAGACAGCGAGTTAGTCATGCTCCCACAACAGCTTTTCACATGTCACATTGCACATTCCCTCAAGGTATCATCCCCACAACCTGCACCTCATTGTATGCCCATAGTGATTATGAATCGATTATTTAGGGCTGATCCCACAGCACAGTTATAAAACATATGTGATAGTGGCTGGTGCTATAAATATAATAAATAGGCAGACATGTATTAAAAAGATCTCCTGAGATGCTGCAGACTACCCGCAGTTAATGGGTGCGTAAGTAACTGCACTTTCTGAGTGTAGTGAATGTTATAAATAGTAGAGCCGGCTGTGTAATTAATTAATATACCCTTGCTGCTGGCTGATAAAGGAAATTCAGTTATTATTCCTCCAGTTAGTCTATATAAAATTCTAAATCAAACACCAAACACAAATGTAATTTTCCTACGCAGGGCATAAACAGCAGGTCCGAACAGATGTAACAGTTTTGCAGATCAAGTGTAAAATGGGTGGTCAGCCCCAGAAAATGATCAGGTGGTCTCTTTAATGGTTGAACAATTGGTACCAAAACATTATAATTAATGCAGTAATGGATTATAATGATACATAATTGAGATCGACTAGTAGATATACAGTAAATGTTTACATATTGACATAACATGTGTGGTCAAAGAGACTGAGGGAGGCATGCATAGGCATGCACAAATTGTTCTGGGATGAGATTTCAAGAATGGAGTAATGTAAAATTGGCAAAGGTAAATAGGTAAGCTATTTTGTCATAGGGATCAGAGAACTGAAAGAACAGACACTAAGAGAAGCAAGGAAAATAAGGAATAATGTAAGAAAGGAGACTGAGGTTGAATCACATGACTTAGTGGGAGAATAGGCGGGATTAAAGATAACAACCACCTAGCCAGCCATTCCTCTAACCCTGCCAATGGAAGCAAAGCCACTTGGCAGTATCCGGCAGTCCTCCACAGCTGACGTCATGGCCAGGGATGAGTCACAAGAGAGTCAGTGGACAGTACTGCATCTTGTAGCTTTTAAAACTTCTGTTATACTGTGGCCAGTCCTACTGTATTCTTGAGGCTATGTACAGGTTGTGTGAACGCACACCACTGTGTGTTATTGCAGCTATATGTCTGTCTGTCTGACTGTCTATCTATCTAATTAATATATATATATAGAGGGAGATATGACACAATTACTAGTTTTTCACTTTTTTTTTATTAGGGCTATCAAAAAGAAGCTTATAGTAGACCAGGGGCTTATTTTTGGTTTGCATGAGCATTACTTTACCTGTACATGTAAAAAGTCCCATTAGGTGCTCTTGTTCCAGTCTCATTAGGTTTCCTTTTACTTCCATAGACCTGCCTTCTTGGCTGGAAACTGCAGTAGGCATTTTTGCACCAGATCAAATGGGCTCATAAATCAAATCTTCTCTGCATGCTTCCCAGAAATGCTTCATTATAAACCTTACAAAATGACTTTCAGATCCCATTAGTAGATGTAGGAACTGTCTCTCACATTGTTTTTAAATTAAGCAACGGAGCCCAAAGACTTATTATTTTCTTACTAAAGACTACTGCTGCAGCAAAGCTATAAAATGCATGCCAGAAAAACAGAAACTGATCTTACCCTTTGAGGGCAAGACGGATGGTTCCTATTGACTTTGGCGGTGCTATTTAATTTTTGAGTTTTCTAACTGCTGTTAAACAGATGTAGGTGGGCATCACAACTGAAAAAATAAGTTTGGTTAAAGTTTTTTTCTGCTAGCCAGGAAAATGTTTGAAATATAATAATCAGATGCTGTTCAAATGGTTCCATGTTAAAATTGTGACTAAAAAAACGCAACTGTCATAATCACGCTGTTTTTTCAGTGATCGCCGAAATAGCGAGCAGCAATAATAGTGCAATACATAAATAGCAACTACGTAAGAATAGCGCTCAGTGCTGTAAGTGACTTGATAGCATACACTTACAGGCAGGTTGAGATGATTTTTTCTGATCGCTCATCGAACTGCACCATTTCCCCTTGTTGCTCAGTTTAATGCAACACTTCCTGTTGCTAGTCTGCTCTTTTCCCATAATGCATCTTGTGGCCCAATGATTATGGTGCACAGGTGAAAAGTTTTTATTAGTTGTTGTGTTTGCAGCATTCTACTCATTCAGCATGACATCTGCAGAAGGAGTGGAGGTCGAATTCGTGACAAGCCAGAAAGGCAAACCCCTAGCACTCTTTGCTGGCTTCCTGTACCCGGAAGACAAGGAAAAAGCCGGTAAGGTATACTGGCGGTGTGTAGATGTGCATAGATTTTGCTGTCTTGCTCGTATTCATACTGTGGATGGCAAAGTCACTGCACAGATAAAGGAACACACATGTTGTTGATGTTGGTGAAGTTGGGGTCAGGAAAGGATGGCATGCGTCAGAGAGCAAGCAAGGTGGTGTGAAAAGTACTTCTCAGGTTGTTGTGCAATGCACAGCAACTGCACCACAGTCTGTTGCAGGTTGCTTGTCTGATGTACATCTGATTAAAAGAACTGTACAAAGAATATGGCAAGTGGAGCGTGGGTGCCCTGCAATGCCAAGCACTGTAGAAGTATTGGTTATTCCGCATGAATTCACTGTAACTGATTCCGGTGAGATGTTCCTGATTTTTGACAGTGGGAAGGAGTAGGACAGAATTTTAATGTTTGCAACTCAAGTGAATCTTAGATTCCTGCTGGATTGCACAGACTGGATGATGGACGGTACTTTCAAGTCCTGTTCTACACTCTTTGATCAGCTGTACACACTTCATGGAGTGAAGTCTGGCACTGTTGTTACTGCTGTGTACGTCCTAATGTGCTCTCGTAAGACAAATTCTTATGGCAGGGTATTTGCACAACTTAAACCACTGTGTTCTAACCTTGCACCTAACAGTGCAATATTAGACTTTGAAAAGTCTGTATGGAAGGCATTTACAGAAGCCTTTCCAACTGCAGATGTTCGTGGGTGCTTTTTCCTTAGCACAATGTGTATTGCTAAAATTCAAAAACAACCACTGGTGCCACGATAAATGCTGTGCAGATCCTGACTTCGCTGTATGTTAGAATGTTGTTTTCACTTGCCTTTGTGCCACCAGATGATGCATTGAATGCTTTTGATGACTTGCATGAATTTGAGTTTTCAAGCTCACAAAGAGCTTCTGATGCAAGTAATGGATTACTTTGAAACTTCATGGGTTGGTAGGCCTCGGGGTAGATTAGGACGCAGGAGGGCTGCATTTCCACCACACCAATGGAACTGCCATAGTGCTACTACCCTTGGAATCGCTCACACAAATAACGTGGTCAAAGGATGGCACCAAGGATTTAATATTCGGTTAGGTGCATGTCACCTGAGTTTATTGAAACTCATTCAGCACCTCAAGGAGGAGCAAAGGCTTACAGAAATAAAACTGGAGCAGATATTTTCAGGAACCTATGCTGCAACAACAACAAACAAAAAAAAAATACAAGGACAATGAGCGGATTCGTTCCATTGTTGCATCATATGAATCACGGAGCAGATATGATTATCTCAGGGGACTGGCTTACAATTTTCAGTTTCAGGTGTGAGTGCACCTGAGAAGCACCTCCCATGATTAGCTTTTTTTTGTTTTCTGATTGGGCTTGTTTATTGTTTTATGATTCAGCTGTTTTCTTTCATTTGTTTTTCTTTCCAATAAAATCTTTTATTTTAATTAGCATTTTTTGTTAAGATTTGGTTGATTGGGTTGATTTTTTTTATTTCCTTAAAGTCACTGTTTTGACATGCTCCAAAGCCATTTGCTCCTCCTGACAGGCAAATTGCCATCGCTAGTATTGCTAGTTTGCTATTTTGTGCTATTTTGACATGCTCCGTGATTTAATAGCCGTCGCTATTATTGCAAGCACACTGACATCTGGAGGTTGCTATTTCTTACCTATCGCTATTATTTCCTGGTTGCAATTGTGGCAGCCGCTATTTTGAAGTTGTGCTTTTTCAGTCACAGTTTTGTAGTCACGATTATCACAGGTAACCATTCAAATTACAGTAAATTTCTCCTGTTTTAACAGCCTCTGTCTATAACATTGTAGTGTTTTGCAGTAGATTCGATCATGATGTCACAGACAGCGAACTGTGACTTCATAGGTTGTTCAGAGAATTGTGATTTCATTGGATGTTAAGCAGAAGAACCACCATATACAGATCCTTTTTATGCAGAAATCCTTATTAATAAATAATGAGGGAGATAAATTCAGAAATGAAGGAAATCTAAACTGACCTATGAAATGGATTGCCAAAATCCTCAAATCTGATTGACCGACACCACTTTCAGCCAGGATGATATATCAGTACATGTATACATAATAATCCTGATCTGAAAGTAGGTCCTGTCATCAATCAACAAAATCAAGATGGATTCATTTCATAATCCCAATAATACACTCCAGCATGTGAATATCATCAGATGTCATCCCTTCTTAGGTGGCTGAAGTCATTTGGCCTATGGCCTCATGTCTCACAATGCACCTGAAGCAGGATGTTATCCCATATTGTGCACCTTGTTATGTATTACATAGAGGATAATGTATGGGGAAGTGTGTGATACAAGAATTTAATGAACACGCGAGGTGTGGGATGCTACATAAACACTGAGGGCGAAGCCTGAGGGGTTTATTAAAGCATCCCACACCGAGGGTGTACATTAAATTCGAGTTTGACATACTGTACTTTCCCCATATTTTATTTTATGTGTAACCCCTAGATGGCGCTATCCCAGGGGCTACTACCCCTGCCTGATTTGCCACTAACAGGTTGAGGGGCCTGGATCCAATGGCGGGTGCCTCCACCCAGAGGTCAGGGTTTGCAATAGTCAAACTTACTTGGTCACAGCCCTCTGGGACACTGCAACCCCTTTCTTCCCACTAGTGGCCCACACAATATACCAGAATTACCTTCACAGTATACACTTACCCCAGGACTAGTTCCGCACTGGGACCTCCTGTGAAATAAGATACAGTGCAACAATCACAGTACAGTACTTTAACATAGACAAATACCTCAGGCAGTATAACTTTGCTGAAACAAGCAGCTCTGATTTATTTAGGGGATATAACAAGGACAGGGAAATCAGGTTAATTAGCTTATCACTTTACTATCTACCTGTGGCTCTGTGCAGGCCTATCCTACCAGTTACTGCCCCGGGTACCCAAGCCCTAGTGGCTAGTCCAAACCGTGGCAGCTGGTAGGGCCCTTTCACACAGTGAAAAGAAAATTAGTTTAAACAGTCAGCAGTACAGTGATTCCATTTGGATTTAATGTGGCAATTCAACAGGGGGCGACCCTGAATTAGTACTCACGACCTCCAAACAAGATAGGGTCCTTCAACGTCAGCAGGGCTACTCTTGAGCTCCACGAGACTCTTCACACATTTATATGGTAAAAAAAGAAAGTACTATACCAGGCAGGCTGCTTCTCTATCCCGATCGCAATTACTGCACAATACCCGGGAGAACACACAGCAGATTCAGTTCCTGACAGACCGAGTGCAATTCAACAATTTCTCCAGTCTTCTACAGGGTGAGCGTGGTTTCTACTCTTCAGAGATCCTTTGATTCTTTTCACATGACGGATTCAGTCCTAACAAGCAGTTACACAAGCTGCAGACCCGAACTCTGGGCCTTACACACGTTTTTTGACTGAAACTGTGCACTGAAGGAGCACAGGGTTTCTTTTCCTTCACTGCCAGATCTAAACTGAAACTCCAACAGACAAAACCGGGCACTTCCTTTGAGTTCCTCCCAGTTCTTGACTGGATTGGCTGTCACTCACAATAGACTGCTGCTGTTGGTCCAAAAGGCGAAGTCTAAACTACATCTCCCAGAGTCACTGCCCATACAATCCTCTTGTGGCTGGCTCAGATTATGAGTCCAAGTTCTGATTCGTCCAAGGCACCATTTTAGAGCTAGCTTACCCCACACTGATTGGTCCAGTTCAGCAGTTCAAAACTAGAATGGGGAACTAGGCAAACACAGTTCTGACTGCAAAGAAAGCAGGTTAGACAAACTGTAATTTCATTATTACTCTAAATGGTTTCTGGCAAACAGTTACATCTTTCAGACAGGTTCCCTTTGCACTCTAGTGACTGCAAAATGGAGTGAATTGGCAGCAGCTTGAGTGGTACTCAATCAAAGAAACACACAGTCCCCCATACAAACTAATTATGTCTGCAAGCAGACAGCTCTTAAAGAGACAGTACCAGAGGTTGTAAAAACACTCACTGATAAATGGCTTAAACGCCAAACACCATTCAGGCTTGGAGCATTCAAGCAAGCTCCTGGAAGTCTTTTGGGAACCCCCATTTGCAGAGGGGTTACATATGTAATTGCTGATCAGCAGTTTTTTCCCAGCCAGACTTCTGAGGTCACGATTTATTTTAGTGCTTCTGAACTGTCATTGTTTGTCAAACAGTGCACACACACTCACTCACTCTGTCTCTGCCTCTGCCTCCCTACTTCCCCTTTTGTTAGCCTTTTTTTATTTGTTGCTGTTTCTGCATTTGTTTATTTTTTTTTACTTACAGATTGAAGTTGGGATTCACCCAAGTTACCCAAGGAACCGTTGTGCCTTGCACTGGCTCTGTCTGATGCGGATGAAGTGCAGGATCAACCGGATAAATTGCTATTTTAAATGCAGAGGTAGATACCGAGTAAAATAAAAAATGCAAATTACAAAGAGAGACGTGTTTGGTGGGTGCTGGTGGCAGCTCCTCGGTAACTAGGAGATGGAGCCGCCATGTTTTCGAAATTTTCAAACCCGCCCACATAGAGAGCAGAGAGCCAGTGAGGGAGTGCGAGGTTGTGACAGACACAGCACGTGAATGCCGTAATAACCAGCGGGTTATTACGGCAAATATCAACTTGGTCATCCCATTGAAAAAATTGATGACTGGTAATTATATATACAATAATTAACCCCCCTTTGTTGAGAATGAGCAGATTCTCAATGCTCAGTTAGTTTGGTGACATCAGGGGCACAAGAGCAAAGCTTGAGTGCCTTCCTGATGTCGTTGAACTAATGAGGCATTGAAAACCTGGCGAGTTCTCAATGAAGAAGGGTTATGTTATTTTTGTGATGCAATTTTAGCCTGTTTTTCAACTTCAACTGCTAGATTCAGATGGGAGTGCATACCAAGGTTCAAACTGCCCATTTTGAATCAGCATGAATTCTCTGCTACTATGACAGCTCAGCTCGTGCTTCCAAAGCACAACTGGAGAGCATGGTTGTAATTGGTCTAGAGAAACTTGTTCGTCACATTCTAAATGTTTAAGAAGAGCAAGTTCTACATTCTGAAATGTGAAGAACAAGGTTTTAAAACACTAAAAAACAGGCTGAAAGAGTATTATTGCTTATCTGTATCTAAATATAATATTTAAAAAGGATGCAAGCAACCCTTTTTGCATCATATTTCTAGTTCAAAACCACATTTTATGACTGCTCACCTTCTGTACAATTCATTGGTGTTGCAAGTTGTTTTATCCATCTCCTTTCTTAGTAGAGCTGAAATGCATGCTAACGGTGTAATTGTATCCAGCCTTGTTTTGTTTCAGATCCTTAATCTACTCGCATTGCTTACTTCCTGAACATTAGATACATCCACCAGACAGTGCGGCCACTCATGATGCAGTAGTCTCCTCACCTCCCAGTGTATCATGTGTGACTGGGCTGTGTTAGGGGTGTTCCCAAGTCCAGGTAAAATGCAGTGGGAGTGGATCAAGGACTGTAAACAAGCACATTTTTGTGCGGTAACACCAGTATTGTGGGCAGTCTGTTTCTCACTTTAAAAAAAAAAAGAATCAATCTGATCAGCTATATCAGCAAATTCTACAGAATGTGACCAATCATAACATGTTTTTTAAACTAGTGATAGAATGAAGCCTAAGTGGGTTAACAGTGTCCTTTTTTTTCTGAGTAAAAAAAAATCATTTTAAGCGGATAAATGTGCCTCAACTAAACAGCCACTAACCACAACAGTGTCTCCTATGGCCCCGTCCACACTGCACCGCTCAGACCTAGTAATGGATAGAAACTGTTACAACTGGGGAGCGGTGCAGTGTGTCCACACTGCCGCGGTGTCCGTTACGGGACCGGCACTGCCGGTCCACACTTCGGGAGGTGGGTGACCGTTACCGTGGAACCCGATCCCACAATGCAGCTTGCGCTGCGCTAGGGGACTGGTGCCACGCATCCACACTACGCCTGGTAATGTTACCGAGGCATAACGGTTTCATAACCGTTGTTGAAACCACCTCATATGTGGTTTCAACAATAGTTCTGGCTACCTTCTGTAACGTTACAGGTGTAAATGCAAATCGTTGCTAGTAACGGTTTGGGCACCTGTAAGGTTACAGAGGGGTAGTGTGGACAGGGCCTATGTGGACGCTGACTGATCAGAATATCAACACTCACTTCCTCAGCAGTTAATGGTGAGCAGAAATCATTCCATGTTAGAAGATGGTGATCATGGCATCTTATAACAGCAGTTTATGTTAGCTGAAAAAAAATCTGTATTATTAAGTGCTCTTGTCTCAAAAAGTTTTCTGCTTGTAGGAATCCTGGCATTATTCCACCCCCAAAAAAAAAAAAAGTTGCAGAACAATGTTTGTTGTTAATAATTTAAAGGCTGTCTGTGGTTCAGCAGGACAACAGGTGACTTGCACCCCACCCCGATTGAGCGATAATTATCAGCACATGTGCTAGAGTTGCTTGACATTGTTTGTGCTGCTGCTTACAGTACCTGCAGCATGTCCTGCATTCTGCTATCCTGGCTTGTGCTGACTTAAGCTGCCACTGGCTTTTCATGGCTTCTGCAGTTTTCATTTTGTACTCATTGTTTGACTACCCTGTTAGGTCAGGTGCCTCTTCCTCAGTGTCTCTCCTGCCTGACTGTTATTTGCTGTCCTCTGGTTGCCATCACTGTTTCCCTGCCAGTTTGTTGGACAGCTGCTATCACTGCTCCAGCTCCTCCTCTAACTGCTTATATTTGTAGGTTTGCTGTGCCTATTTATGCCCTGTTGTTGGCTGCTGCCCTGCTATCCCCAGTGACCCTACTGCCTAGAGGACCATGTGCTTTTCTTGCTAGTTACCTTTTTGCTGGGGCAACCTCTGCTGGCCTTCCTCATTGCTTCCCCTACTACTCCTTTTGTTGATGTCCTACAGTCTGCTGTGGCCGTGCTTTGCCCTTCTGAAAGTTTGGGCCCTTCAGTCCACTGCTTCTCCTCATGGCTTACACAGTCCATGCTAGCATGCCCTCCAGCCTGCCCAGGCAGTTGCCCAGCTGCCCAGCTCCTCAGTGCTCAACACTTATACCAAGCTGCCATACCTTCATCCCTATCATATTTGCATACTTTAGACAATTGCTTCCAAAACTGCTAGGAACATATCCCCAACCCAGGCATATGCCCCAAAGACCATCATCAATGGCCACCCGCACTGGCAGCAGCATTTATTATTTATTTAACCAGGTATAGCACACTAAGCTGAAAACTTTTTTTACAGGAGCAACCTGGGAGCACAAGGAGGTTAAGTGACTTGCTCAGGGTCACACAGTATGCAAGTGGAAGCTGTGGGATTCAAACCCAGGTCTGGTCTGCTGGATGTCACCAGATTTGCAGCTCAGAGCCTTAGACCACTGCACTATACTGCCTCCCTAGTTTGAAGTTTGAAGTGTCCCACTGTCCTGAGGGGGACAAAGACTGCCACACTGACAGAAATGTTCAAATAACTCCCGAGATAGACCAAGAGACATCAGCAGCACTCATGGCAATGTTTTAAGTGTTTCTCTTTCATGAGGGTAGCCAAGGCAATGCTTGCTGCACTGTTGGCAACTTTTAAAGTAACCCCCCCAGCTCTTCAGGGTGAACCAGGAGATATCCACCACATCAGCGGCAGTGCACCAAGTATCCCTCTCTCCTGATGGGACCAAGACAAGGCTGGCCATACCACTGCAACTTTCAAGTGTCTCTTTCTTGTGAGGATCAGGAGATGCCTACCATACTGATGGCAGTATTTAATGTATTCTTCTTCCTGGCCTGACCCCCAGTCCCCAAAAAGTACCTTGTAAAAATCATTGCACCTTGACCCCATATCCATGATTTGGAGGCAGCAGTAGTCCATTAATTCTTCTGCCACAAAGCACATATCATTACAGCCTGCTTCTGTACATATGACCGGGAAGGAAGAGGTGATTGGTTGCATCAGTTATGATGCACAGCAGACTGACTGGTTGAGTCTTCTGAGCATCATTAACAACGCAAACCATTCAGCCTTCTCCTTCCTGGTTATATGTAATGCACTGTAATGAATGGTAGCTTTGTGGCAGGGTAATGACTCCAGCAAGTCTAAACTAACTGACTCCTGCTCCCTGCAGTCGATCGGGGGCTATGACAAAGTACTTTTTCCTACTGGGGAAGTCTGGCTTGGGAAGGGGTTTAAATATAAATCATGCTGTTGATCACTGTCACAATGTCAGGACCTGATCTGTTTTTTTTTTTAATATTAAATCTTGCCAGTTTGGGGAATGGGTGTGGGCAAGGTAAGAGATTACTGTGGTGCAGAAGGGTGGCCTGTGCTTCCATGACTGAGTTACATACAAATTTGGCAAGGGATATTCTTAGCAGGCAGGGTTAGACAAAGGGGCATTCAAAAGAAATCCACCAGTGAATGTGTCATGTTCTGGTTTCCACTTCTGTGCTTGTCAAATTGTACTGTTCTGTTCCCAAAAAGCCATGTTGGCTGACATCGAGCAGCCTTAAAATAGTAGCAGTAACCCCATACAAAAGACACACAGCTAGCGCTGCTGCTGCCTCCTTTTTATACTGAAGGAGATCCCTTACCCTGGTCAGACAGGTATTTTTAGACTGCTACAGACAGCTAGAGGGAGACCAGGTTGAGTGAGATTTTATTTAGCAGGGAGCATGCAAAAATGGTAGGAGATATGGGCCAGCAATGTGTTTACAGCAACAGCACACACAGGAAACTAAGCCATGCACATGGCATGCATAAAGTAATTAGAAAAACAAAAAGAAATGTGTGCGTGTTGTTTTATTTACTGGCTGCGAGACAGAACACGACTTCAGTGCAAAAACACAAAAGCAATTATTACACTGGAAGGGCAGTGGCAACAAAACCAAGTTTCAAAGAAATATGTAAATACATACATAGACGTTGACGACAGAAAAAGGCTCTTGGCCCATCCAATTTGCCCATTCTACTTAACTTTTCTGCCTTTCCCCTAGTAGCAGTCCTCTCCTTTGTTACTGTCCCCCTCTTTTCTGACTAAACCCACATGCCTTTCCCGCGTCTGCTTGAAGTTGCTGATTGATTTGGCATGTACCATTTCCTCTGGTAGCTCATTCCATTTGTCCACCACCATTTCCACGAAAAAGTGCTTACAGTTGTCCTTTTTGGATCACCCTCCGCCAGCTTTAGTGAATTCCCTCTCATCCCTGTGTTTGAACTCAAGAAGCGTTCCTTAGCATCCACTCTATTTATCCCATGTAAGGACTTTTGTTTTAATCATGTTGCCCCTTCCCTCCTCTTCTCAAGAGTGTACATGTTGAAATGCTGCAGCCTCTCCTCATACATCATTTCCCCTAGACCACTGACCATCTTAGTTGCCCTGTGCTGTACTGCCTCCACCTTTCTGCAGACTCCTCAGGTATGGGCTCCAGTACCTTGGGACAGTATTCCAGGTGCAGCCTCATTAGTGACCAGTGCAGAAGGAGGATCACCTCCTGACCTCTTCTGCTTATCCCCCTCCCTATGCATCCCAGAATTCTGTTTGTTTTGCTCACAGCCCTGTTGCAATGTGCAGATATTTTGTGGTCTCTGATATTATCACCCCTGAACCATTTTCTTCTGTAGTGCTCTTCATTACCACCCCACCCATTTCATATTGCACCTTTGTGCTCCTTTTCCCAATATGCATTACTTTACATTTTTTAGCATTTAATTCAGCTGCCAGATCTTTGATCAGCTCTCCAACCTGGCCAGATCCTCCCTTAATTCCCTTCTCCATTCCTCCATGTCTACCCTTGCGCAGATCTTTGTGTCATCTGCAAAGAGGCAGATATTACCCTTGATACTTTCACCTATGTCACAGATGAATATATTGAAGAGGACCGGTCCTAGTACCAACCCCCTGAGGTACCCCGCTTTTCACCTCCACTACTTCTGAAAACTCCTCATTGACTACCACTTTTGTGTTCTGCCCCTCAGCCAGCTTTCTACCTAGTGTGCCATTTTTCCCTCTACCCCAAGGTCCCAAATCTTCTTGACCAGACTCATATGGAGAACAGAGTCAAAGGCATTGCTGAAGTCTAGGCATACTATATCAACTGCCTGCCCCTTGTCTTCTGCTGTGGTTATCCTCTTGAAGAACTCAACCAGGTTCATCTGACAATATCTTCAACTTGTGAATTTACACTGTCTGGCATCCTTTAGTCTGTTCTCTTCCAGTAAGCCCACCAGATCCTCCCTAAGAAGAGACTCCATAATTTTCCCTACTGTAGATGTCAAGCTGACTGCCCTATAGTTCCCTGGCTCATCCCTCTTCCCACTCCTGTGTAGCAGGACCACATCTGCAGTTCTCAAGTCCCTAGGATCCACACTCCTTGTCTAACAAGCAATTGAAAATGACTGCTTGTAGCCCTGCTATAACCCCCGCTACCTCTTCTAGCTTCCTCGGGTGCAAGCCTTCAGGTCCCACAGACTTATCTACTTTCACCCTTGCTAGCTCTTCCAATACCTTTCTACATTATCTGGACAGTTCCCCAGAATCTTTCCTCCCCCCATCCTAACCCCACATTCTGGCAGTGACCTGCCTTTTCCTTAGTAAATACTGAACAAAAATAGTTGTTCAGTATATCTGCCTTCCCCTTGTCCCCTTCCTCTTCCTATACCCCCATGACCTTGTGCTTCTCCCAGATGTACCAGAAGAATGTCTTATCCCTTTCTTTACCCCCATTGCCGATTGGAACTCTGTCTCAGCTTTGGCTTCCCTTACATTCCTTGTGGTTTCTCTTGTTGCTTCCAGATACTTTATCTTGTCTTTCTCCTTTTGAACACCCTTATACTTAGAAAATGCCCTCCTTGTGGCACTTACTACCTGCTTTACATTGGCTATGAACCACCCTGGCCCCTAAGCCCTTTCTTCTTTAGATGCCTTTGAAATTGAGCTGTCTGCCACATCTAACATTGCCTTTTTAAATGCTACCCACTTTTCTTCTGTGCCCTCTACCTTCACTATGTCCTTCATGCTTTTCTCTGATTTTTCCTTCATGTTGCTGAAGTCCACTTGTTTGAAGTTCCATACCCTTATTCATTTTGCCCCTTTGCCGGTTCTCACCCAGACCTCCAACTGTAGTGTGCTGTTATCACAGGATCCAAGTGGTTCCAGAACTGCTATATTCTGAATTATTTCACTGTTGGTAAGCACCAAATCCAGCAGGGCATCCTCCCTTGTTGGATCCTGAAATGATTGCTCTAGGAATGCCTCCTGGCAGACATCCACCAGAATCTGAACCTACTACTAACAGTGACTGCATCTTTCCAGTCCACATCCAGCATCTTGAAATCTCCAACTACCAACACTTCCCCTAGACTGGTCATCCTCATAACCCACTACTTCCAATAACTCTGTATAAAGTCCGAACTATCCATTGCTTAACCTCATACAAAATGTCCGCCCAGATGAAAATGAGAAAAGTGCCTCTCCCAATTCTCTGTCTGTCCCTTGATACTAGCCTGGTGGCCTGTAGACCACCCTCATCCTGATTTGTTTTTCTTCCTGTTGCTGCTAGTATCCACAGTATTTCCAATTCATCCAACCTCCCCTAGGTTATTTATTTCTGTTGCTTCAGTTACCTCCTTAACATAGATTCCTCCTTCTCCTTCTCCTTCCCTGTCCTTTACCTCTCCTTTCTGAATAGCATATAGCCTGGTATGGTGATGTCCCATTCATGGTTCGAGGCTGCCCATGTCTGTTACTGCCACCAGGTCAAGTCACGCCTCCATGACCAGTGCCTGAAGTTCTGGCCTTTTGTTGTCCAGACTCCTTGTGTTGGCACAAATAATTTTCCAGCATTTCCCCCTAATTCTCCCTTTTCCCTGAGTTTGCAAGATCCTGCTGAGATTTCAGTGGGGGAGGTCAGGAGAAATATCAAATTACACATACCCTACAAATCAGAATATCACAGGAAGCATATACATATCACTATAAATGAAAGTAAGGCTGGTTCGACTTTAAGCAGGATTGAATGGAGTCAAAAGACTTCACAAACAGTCTACAAATGCTGATATCAGCAAACAGACACTTGTTTTGCCCATGTTAGGACTCATCAGTGCCCTAACCGTTAGGTGAGCTAAGGAGAGGAAGAAACCTGTATTGTGATTTCATATATTTGGGCCATAGTAAGGCCAAACTACAATAGAAATTTTAAAACACAAGAACTTCAGTGTAAAAGCACCAAAACAAGTGGTGCCCTGAATGAGTACTGGCAACAAAGCCAGATTTAAAAGGAAATGTCAAATTATACTCACTACCATTAATGCAAAGCATGATGGGAAGTATAGGCATGGGAGTTGCATATACTTCCCATGATGCTTTGTATTACTTTTATACTTCCCATGATGCTTTGCATTAGTGGGGCATGTGGAATATGGCATACTATGTAAGTTCTTATATGCAGTCTCAATGGGGGATATCCTTTGGTAGACAAAGTTAGGCGGAGGCACACACAAATGTAGTCCATGGGGGAAAGGTACATTTTCCACTGTCTTCCTATCAGACCCCTACTTTTTGTGACCCAAGTAAGCCTGCTGGCTACATCAAGTAGTCTTAAAAATAAATCTCCCCATTCGAGACTACATTAGCTTTTCTTCAGAGAGACACAGCTTAATGGTCTTTAAAATTACTCCATTGTAATTGTGTTTTATTGTTTTTCATACCCTGTGCAAACAAGTTGCCTTGATCTCCAATGCATGTTATACCTAAAGTTCTGCACCATGACTTTTTTGCCTAGCATATTATTTAATGTTACATTTATATGTAAAGTCCCATAGCAACAGTGCCTCCTAGAAAATGTTCTGCTTGTAATCCTACAATTACTACCCTGTCTGAATATTCTAAAGATCATGAGGCCATTGTTACTGAGGAAGTATTGTGCTATAGTGACTAACCTGACACATTCCTATTTATTAGTGATCTATTTAGTCTTAGCTGTCTCCAGTCATTGCGCATCCTATGGAGTACTGGAGTGCAGGGGTTGGGATTGACTCTATAATATTGCCACTATCCCCTCCCCACTATCAAGGGGATACTGCAGATTGTCAGGTCATAAGGATGCCTTGGAATCCATTCTAGGCCAGAGGCTCAGCTGAGCTTCACCCACTGGCCCTCCATCCCACGTCAGGGGTACAGACAGTCCATCAGAATCATGCACACCCCACCCACACAGTGGCTGGTGATAGAGGGCAACAGTAGGCAGACCATTTCTGTGCAACAGAAGTATGAAGTGCCCAC
Organism: Neoceratodus forsteri; assembly: GCA_016271365.2. Classification (NCBI taxonomy): domain Eukaryota; kingdom Metazoa; phylum Chordata; order Ceratodontiformes; family Ceratodontidae; genus Neoceratodus; species Neoceratodus forsteri. The sequence continues at coordinate 1,232,765,562 of CM028130.1, forward strand.
TTTCAGAATCAGAAACATAATACTTTCCAGACTGCAGTGTAAAGCTACATACAGAATAGGTGTAATGCTTCATGTCTTAGATATAGGATAGTATATGGGAAACCATACACATCAAGACTATTCCTCCCCGGGTGGATACCTTGACAGATGACCTCGAGAGCGAAGCTTGAGAGGTCCCTCAGTCGGCATGGTATCCACAAGGAAGGGAGTAGCCGAGTTGTGTGTGTTTCCCATACATTATTCTATATAGTGCATGATGGGATGTGATGTCTACAGCTGTCATGTAAAATACAGAAAAACATCATAAGTACACTTTTGTAAGTTTCAAGTCTGCTCTGCTGACCACACTTGAACAACAACTGCCTGCTGGCCAGCACATGCACGGAACTCTACGCTAGCCACTGACAAATCACAAACACTGATTGAGTCACTTGTATTATGATGTCCTCACTAATGCAGAATGAAAAGTTGTTCTGCAATAGTGAGGATGTCCCTAATACAGCAGAATGACTTTCTGTGGTGTATGGCTTTCCATACACTATCGCATTCCACCATACACTATATTGTGATTCCACTAAGTAAATTATTTAAACAAAGACAACATACTAATGTTGAGTAGCAAGTATTAACTGCAAGTCTGCCTGGCTAAGCTCTTGCCTTGAGACTGCCACAAAATTAAAATGTGTTCAGTTTATCTCATAACATAACCTGGGTACAAAGGGTCAACTTTAGTAAGTCTTCGATGTCTGCTGTGGATCAATCATATGTGATGTGGTAGAAAAAAATACTGTGCAGTAAGGGCAAACAGGTGGAAACCCTTCTGGTAGAAAAGTCTGACCATCCATTTCCTTATCTGTTCACCATGCACATGCAAACACAGTGAACATATTGCTATAGTAGTGCCTTTTGGTGGGTGTGACACTGTCTGTCCAATGCAGAGCAGTGTTTTAGGGGTGAGTCAGTGGCACACCAATCATCAGTGAGGCTGATCATGATTGAGTTTGGGCTTGCTGGGTGGATATGGCACAAACTTAAAAAGAAACAGCTGACCCAATCATGGGTCAGCTCTTCTCTTTTATCTATGCCACCCGGCAAGCAAAGCTAATCCTGTCATGGTCAGCCTGGAATGACTGGAATGTCTGCCAGCTGTAAGAGGAAATTGTCCATTGTCCATTGATGTCTGTTACTAGCAGCCCTGTGACTATCCCTGCACCTGACCCTCCCTGCCAGCACCCCCTCCCACAAACATAACACTGGCACTGAGGGTGCCCTGTCTCCTAGTGTCACCACCTCGTAAGTGAAGCCCCTGCAGTCCACTACTGTGCCGCTCCCAATGTGCGGTCACATCTCCTTCACTGCTCTTTTTTTGTTTGTTTTTTGGCCCCATGACTGTCCCACACACCTGACCCTCCCTCTCAGCCTCTCCAAACATAACATTGACACTGGGGGCACCCAGTCCCCCACTGTCACCACCTCATAAGTGAAATCCACGTGGTCCATTACCATGCCTCTCCCAATGCACGGTCATATCTCCTTTGCTTGCATTTTCTTTTTTTTTACAATCCCACTTACCCAACTCTCCTTCTGAGCACCAACCACTCCACAGCCCTCCAGCAAACATATCAGTTACACTGGGGGTGCCCAGTTACCCAGTGTCACTATCAGAAATAAAGAAATCCTTCGGCCATCTTTTTTTTTGTTCTTTGTAATAAACCCTGTGAAAAGAAAAATGTCCATTGATGTTTGTTGTGGCCGTTACTGTCCACCCACCTGACCCTCCTACTCAGCACCCACCACTCCCTTACTTACCCACCGGGGGTCCAACGCCGTAATCTTCTGTGGACCACAGTCACGTTTTCACTCTTCAAAGCCGGACCGTGAACTGAGGAAACAGGTATACGTTTCAATGTATTTCAATGGGGATTTGAACTTAGTGGCATAACTTGACCATTGTTGCATATTTTTGCCCCAAATTTTCAACATGTCTTTTTCGGGACCCCACCTCATGAACACTTCCAGAGACATTACGCAACTCTGTCTCAAAAGGTGATTTTGTGGTCCTTGCGTGAAATCACCTTTTGGGCAGGAGCTGAACATTTTTCTCTGCCCTGGTTCATAAGGCAGGGTCATAAGGAGACTATGTTGAAAATTTGGTGTCAAAATATTAAAAAACAAGAAAGTTATGAACCTACATTGAATTTTGAGAACGCAGGCTTGTAACTTTGGTAATTTTCAATATTTTTATCCCCAAATTTACAACATAGCCATTTCCTTACAGCATCTGATGAATGTGACAACTGTCATTTTCCAAATCCTGTCCAAAATGTGTTTTTATAACTAAAAGGTGATTTTACAGTCCCTGCGCAAAATCATCTTTCCAGCAGGAGTTTAACATGTTCTGTGCCCTTGTTCATGAGGCAGGGTCAGAAGAATGCTTTGTTGAAAATTTGGTATAAAAATATTAAAAAACACAAAGTTAAAAGCCTACATTGAATTTTGTGAATGTAGGCTCATGACTGGTAATTTTCAATACTTTTACCCCAAATTTATAACATAGCCATTTCTTTACAGCACCTCATGAATGTGACAGCTGTCATTTTTCAAATCCTGGCCAAAATGGGTTTTTACATCCTGAAAGGTGATTTTGAGGGCCCTCATGTGAAATCACTTTTCTTGTAGGAGTTCAAAATTTTCTGTGCCCTTGTTCATGAGGCGGGTTCATATGAAGGTTATGTTGAAAATTTGGTGTAAAAATATTGAAAAACAACAGTGTAATGAGCCCATGTCGAGTTTTGCAAACACAGGCTCATAACTTTGGTCATTTTTAAAATTTTGTCCCAAATATTCAACATACATACATACTTACATAATGGGATCAGCAGATAAGGACCTGTGTGGCCCACCTAGTCTGCCCAGTATCAACCACCTCTACTAAGTTTCCTCCCCAAACCCAACCTGTTCCCTTGTTCTCCCAGGATTCCCATGTGCCTATCCCATGCATGCTTGAAACCCGTGACCATTTCTGCCACAACTACCTCTTCCAGCAGGTGGTTACAAGTATCTACCACCTTCTCCATGAAATAGTACTTCCTCAAGTTACCCTTAAAACTGCCCACCCTCCAGCTTCATACTGTGTCTCCTAGTTGCTGAACATCCTTTCATTCGAAATATGCTCCCCTTTGCCATCCTGTTTATACCTTTTAGATATTTGAACATCTTGATCATATCCCCCCCGTCTCTCCTATCCTCCAGTGTGTACATATCCAGATCCCTCAGCCATTCCTTGTATGCCTTCCCCTGCATCCCCTGAATAATCAGAGTAACCCTCCTCTGGACTGCTTCCACCCTCTCTATATTCCTCTTCATCTGTGGTCTCCAGAATTGTACACAGAACTCCAGATGAGGTCTGACCAAAGCCATATACAGGGGCATGATGACTTCCCTCCTTATACTAGCAGTGCCTCAACTTATACATCCCAACATTCTGCTTGCCCTCCCCACCATGGCCTGGCACTGATTTGCCACCTTCAGCTCAGATGAGATGATAAAACCTAAGTCCCTCTTGTTCCACAACTGTTATTCCCACCCATTAATTTCATACTTTGCTCTCGAATTTCCATGTCTCATATGCATAATTTTGCATTTTCCTGCATTGAAGTCAAGCTTTCAAACCTTGGACCACATCTCTAGTCTATTAAGGTCATACCTCATTTTTTCAACCCTCCTTGGCACATCCACTCTATTACATAACTTGGTATGATCAGTGAACAAACACACCCTCCCCTTCAGACCTTCAGCAGTGTCTTTAATAAAAATGTTGAAAAATACTGGTCCCAGTACAGACCCCTGCTGCACCCTGCTCATGACCCTCCCCTTTTCAGAGAGCATCCTGTTTACTGTCACCTTTTGGGTTCTACCCAAGAGCCAGTTCCCCACCCACTTTGTTATGGCTGGACCCACTCCTAGACTACCCATCTTGTTTAAATAATCTTTTTGAGGAACAGTGTCGAAAACCTTTCTGAAATCCAGATAGGCCATGTCCACTGCCCCTCCCTGTTCCACCACTCCTGTCATCCAGTTGAAGAAACCCAATAAATTCATCTGACAGGATCTCCCTCTAACAAACTCATGCTGCCTGTGATCAACCAACCTCTTCCCTTCCAGGTAGTCCACCAGTCTTTCCTTTAGGAGAGCCTTCATGAGTCCCAACCACTGATGTCATACTCACTGACCTGTAATTTCCCACCTCTGCTCTGTCCCCTTCCTTATGAAGCGGTACTACGTTTGCCCTCCTCCAGTCATCTGGAACCTCTCCTGTTTTTAGCGATAAAGTGAACAGTTCCACCAACGGTTCTGCTAATTCTTTCCTGAGCTCTTTCAGGATTCTGGGGTGCACCTCATCCGGACCCATGGCCTTATTTACCCAAAGACTGCCTAGCTCTCTTAAAACCCTTTCCACTGTGAAGGGTGAGCTATCAATCCCTCACCCCCCATGTTCCATCTCAAGCCCCTATCCTCTTACTCGCTGGCGAACACTGAACAAAAATACCTGTTCAGTATATTTGTCTTTAGTCCATCCTCCTCTACACACGCTCCCACCTCCTCTTCTCTCAATCTTGTTATCCCTGTTTTATTTTTCCTTTGCTCCTCTACATATCTAAAGAATGCCTTATCCCCTTCCCTGATTTTACTAACAATATTTAATTCCGACTGCACTTTAGCCCTTCTGACAGCCTTCCCCACTTCCCTCTGTAAGTCCAGATATCGTTCCCTATTCCTCCCACTCTGCATATTCTTGTAGATTAAGATAGCCATTTCTTTACAACACCTAATGAATGTGACAGCTGTAATTTTTTAAATCCTGCTCAAAACGTGTTTTTGTATCCCGAAAGGTGATTTTGCAGTCCCTGTGTGAAATCACCTTTCAGACAGGAGTTGAAAATTTTCTCTGCACTTGTTCATGAGATTGGGTCATAAGAATGCAATGTTGACAATTTGGGGCAACATATTAGAACATAAAATTATGAGCCTGCATTGAAATTTACAAATGTAGGCTCCTAACTTTGGTAATACATAACCCACACAGTGCACCATAACGCATCTAGTACCACAGGGCTTCTATACTAGTGGCAAACATCCAGCATTGACAAATGCTTGTTCCTTTGCCATAGCTGCTTGGTATGGGAATTTTGGACCAATAAAAGAAGTTTGAAGGAATAAAACTGTTAGACCTTACCCAACTGGTCAGTGAATAAATGGTTAACCAATTAAGTAATAATATTTAGGCTAACATAGTTAAGAAAAATTATTCTGTTTTAGTCAATGCCAATAGTTGACTGGTTTAGACTAACAGAACATCCCTGGTTTGGTTTAGTTTATTTATTCTCCTCCATCACTTTCTCAGGCATGCCAATGAAAGTTAGGAAGTGTGTGGATATGGTTAAGGAAATATAAGATGTGAATTATGAGATTAGAGGCATTCGATGTTGCAGTACTATGCTGGAAATCTGCAATAACATCATTAAACATAGTAAGGTGGGACTAAAAATCACTCTGAGTAGAAAATGTTTTTTTGTTTAGTTTTTTTTTTCAAACATTTGTAACATTTGTCTAAATTTAAAACTGTTTAAAATGTCAACATGTATATAGAGAATACTGGATAGGCAACCATGCACAACCAGCCTGTGCTGCCACAGAGGAGATCTGATTACATCAGACCTCGAGAGCAAAGCTTGAAATGTCTGATGTAATCAGAATCCTGAGGAGGCAGCTCAGGCTGGTTGGGCTTGTGAATGCCCATCCAGCATTTTTAATAGTGTGTTTTTTTTTTTTCTTTTGAGTTGGGGAAAATTATTGCGGCTGTGCTCATTAGTGTCATTCTTCTCTCTTCCCACTACATTTGTTGCCTCAACAATTCCTCCCTCAAGCTGTCATGTCTGATGTGAACTGATTTATTGTTTTTTATGGGTCTTCCGGTTGTTTTCGGTGTTCAGTAAACCACTGACTCTTGTCTCAGATAACGTTATAACCATCACTGCAGTTCTCTTTCCTTTTCAAGAGCTTCATGTTCTAAGGGGATACAACAGTTGAGAGAGGAGATACAGGTGACTTACTGATGGATTTCTAATTAGCTGGAAAATCATTGTACTACAGAAGGGTACAACAACATACCATGACCTTTGAACTGTGGTTCATCAATATTTCAGCAGATATAGAAATCTGTTCTGAGCAAGGGCCAACTATACACTATAAGATGCATTAACATAATGTATGTTTTTTTTTTAATATAACTACGTACATGTATGACATAATTATAAAGGCTGTTGTTTCCATACTAGCTAAACCTGGAGATGCATACTATTCAACATTTGAAAGGTATGAATCTCAACTTACCAGGACTGTACAGTGTATGCAATCTAAACTGAACAGTTTGGGAAAGACTAGCCTCTAGTTTCACTTTGATGATGTTAATGTATTTCAAAGACATCATCAAATAATGTCTGCATGCTTATGTTAGAAATATAAATGCGTTGACCTATTTAATATGCATTGACATACTGAAATTGCATCTACATGATTTACATTGGTTGATACATTCAGTAATGTAATATAAGCACATTGAAATAATTCATTTGGAAGGAACTTTTCTACAAAAGGAGAACGGCACCCTTTTTTCGGTTTAAAACTTAGTTCACTGATAGCATCATAAGATGGAATACTTAGTTTTACTATTGCTGCAGCTGTAGGTCACATTAGTTCAGCTCTGTTTTCTAGTTTATACAAAGATCATTATAACATACCAGTAAACTTTGGTGTTCCATATTATACTAAAACTAGCTTAATTTAACTAGCACTTCTTGTATATAGTTTATACCAAGACTATTTTAATTTAGATCAGTAAATGTTCATGTTCTACATTTATACAAAGGCAGATCTAGTTTAACTAGAACTTCACTCATCTATCTGATACCCATGTTAGTAGTTTATACCAACAGAGATTACTATTCTGCATTTAAAGTAATACACATCTAGCTCAACTAGAACTTTAATTTGATAGTTTATAACAGGAATATTCTAGTTTATATCAGTAGACTTCAAAGTTTGGCATTATTCTGAAACTTATCGGGTTAAACTAGAACTTATCTAGTTCATAGCAAGACTATGGTGGTTTATACCAAAAGACTTAACAATTCTGCATTTATAGTAAAGTTGGATTAGTTTAACCAGAACCTTTCTTATCTAGTTCATGCCATGGCTATCATAGTTTACATTAGTAGACTTTCCTGCCCTGCATTCATATTAAGACTGGCATACTTAAACTAGAATTATATCTTGTCTATACCAGTTTAGTTCTAATCTTTTATTGATCAGCTTAAGTCTAAAAGATGGTCATTACAAAATGTTTGGATAAAATCCATGAACTTAAAGTACATATGCTCTTATACCAGTATTATACATTATTAGAAACTCCTATACTAACTGTGTCAGAGCAGCTGAAGCAAATTACTTCAACTCAAACTTCCAGAAAAACCTTATGACCCCGGCCAAATTCTGGAAGGTGATGCAGTCCACCTTGATCCTCCCTCCTAATCCTACTCCCCCTGTTCTGTTCGAGGATGGTTCACCTATCTCTCCCTGCTCCCAGGTTGCATCATACTTTAACAAAGTCTTCACAATTTGTGTCCTTCCTCCTTCTTCACAGCCCTCTAATCCCCCAGCACCCATCTACCTCCTATCTACCTTCTCCTGCCTCTGCTTTGCCCTCTCTCCTATTTCTCCCCTGGAGATCCTGCATGCTCTTTCCTCCCTCCCTCAGCCTCTCCAAAGGTCTGAGCCAGGATGTGTTAGACTCTAATCTACTCCGCCTTTCTGCCCCTGCTATTGCTGTCCCACTCACCCACCTACAAAAACTTTATTTGTCCTGCAGGTCTGTTCCTCAGTCCTGGAAGTATGCCAAGGTTCCCCCTCTTCACAAAGATGGTGACCCTGCCAACTTTCTCCCTTTCTCCCTACTCTTGCCAAGCTGCAAGAGAAGATTGTCTACACTCAGATTTTGGACTTCCTCTATTCCTCCAACTTCCTCTCTTCATTCCAGTCTGATTTCCGGAAAAAACACTGCACCATTTCTTTGCTCTTAAGTGTCACTGATTATCCTTAAGGTGATGGACCAGAATCACATCGCTTCTGCCATTTTCATTGACCTTGCAAAGACCTTTGACATGGTAGCCCACTCCCTCACTTCTGGATAAGCTAAGAGGTGCAGGTCTCTCTGCTCCAGCTGTCAACTGGTTTAGATCCTACCTCACTGACCACCTCCAGTCAGTCCAGATTGGTTATGCCTTGTCCCTGCTCTCAATACAGTCTGAGATTCCCTAAGGCTTTATGCTGAGGCCCATCTTATTCTTGAACTTCTTTAATCACCTCCCCTCAGTTTGTCTTAGCTCCCATATCCATATATATACAGATGATACTGTACTTTTTGCTTCAAATGAATTGATCTCTGCCCTGGAGAAATCACTTCAGCATGACTTCAATAATGTCCAGTGCTGGTTCCAATCCCACCATCTTTGGATCAGTGCCAGGAAGACAGTGTCCATGAACTTTGGCTCAAGCCAGAAGATTGCAAGGCCCCTCTTACTTGTAGTCCTTTCTAACTTGGATGGCACTCTTCTTGAAGCCATTCCCAACTTCAAGTACCTAGGTGTATGGCTGGATGGAAGGTTTGACTTCTCCAGCTGTATCAATGCCATCCACAGAAAGCTCTGTCCAAAATTTGGTGCCCTGTACTGCAACAAAGATTGCCTACCACTCCCAGTCGGCAAGAAAATTGTAACCAAGATGGTGGTTCTGGTGTTGATTATGCAGATGTAGTCTGTGGCCCCACCCCTATCTCCTCTCTCACCAGGCTGGATGCTGTCTGCAATGCCTTTTGCCATTTTGCCTCTAATGCTCCCTCTCATACGCATCACCACCGCCTTTACACTAACCTCTTGATTCAACCCGTGTCTCCCACCACCTCATTCACTGTGCTTCATTTCTTTCAGAATGCCGGTTTTCATCTTTCCCTCCTTATCTCACCTATCTCCTTTCTTTTCTGCCTCCTACACTCTTCGTTCTTGGGACTTTCACACCTTCTCCATTCTCTACTCCAACTCTGCTGCTGGGCAGTCTGCTTTCCCCATACATCTTCCCCCATCATGGAACAATCTGTCCCACATACTTCATCTATCCTCCAATTATTCATAAGCATCAGCTGGTACTCCTCTTAAACTCCTCTTGCTCTTGCCATGGCTAATATGTCCCATGTCCCCTTGCCTCCCTTGGTTTGTTTGTGACCTCTGTGTACCTTTACCTAATTTATACTCACGACCTGAAAGCCTACTCTGGTTCTGGTAATTCCTAAATATCTTTGCTTCATTCTTTCCTGACTGCACAACAATTGTTGTTTACTGTATTTGTTGCCAGTGCAACCTCTCTGCACATGTTCTGTTAGCCCACTGTTTATATTGCCATGAATTGCTCATTTTGTCTGCTCTTTTTTACTGTGTGTTTTGTCTGTACCTGCCTACTGTTTATTTTGACATTTGGTCATTTGTTTTGACTGTGCACTGTTTTGTTCATATTTGACTGCACTTTTCCACTTAATGTATTTGCCTCCTTGTACCCTCTCCCTGGATTGCATCTGGAAATGAGCCTTGGCTGTGTGTTCCTTTCCCAGTTACCAATTTACAGTAAATTAATATATAGAAACAAGATGAAACAAGATGATCTCATTAATACATGAGAAAAAAAGAATAAAAGAGCAATACGAATGATATACTCCATACATACAATCTATAATCTATATCAATACAAAGAGCGTATGTTAAACACATATCAGTTGTAAGAGCACCACACACATTATTAGTAATTTTACGTCAGAATCATGTGCCTCTAAAGTCAGCTGAGAATTTATTTCAACCAAGAACAATGGTAACTGGTAAGATGGTATTTTTTTATGATTTACAGAAAAATATCCAAACCTTACCACTTAATATCTGGGACAAAAAATAAACAACATGAATTTATATTGCAGCTACAAAATGTAGTTACATAATATCAGTCATGACTGTTGCAGTTTTGCTGCTAATAATTTAGATGGAAACCGCTGAAAGCTATACCTAGTGACTGTGTTCCTACGATCTGGGTCAGTAAAACTGTAAGAAGTTAGGGCTCAAACTCATGAATTAGTTTATTACTTGCAGACTAGTCACTAAATCTAGAGGATACCATATATACTTCTCCATGTCTTTTTGTTTCTGTAGTAGAATTAATTTACTTTTAAATAGCTTGCTGTAAATGTCAATAATATCTATATCAGCATCTACGAAAAAAAAAGAAATGTCAGGCCAGTTTTTTGCAATATACTTTCTAAGTGAGGAAGCCAAGCAAGAGTGAAACCTGGGCTTTTGATGTATTAAGTCTCTGAGTATGCCAGCCTAGGAAGATGAGACATGCTTATAATGCTAAGCTAGTAGCTAAAAACAAGAGATTCAGCTAATAGTGTTAGACTCAGCTGGCATAATTCAGCTCTTTTTGCATAAGCCAGGAAACTAAATGGTTCCCCTCAAAATAATCCTTAGGAAATATACATACTTTTTTCCTAATACCATACCTTAGTTTCACTTGTTGACCACACTTCTGATCCATATAATGTCTCCAGCACATTTTGCATTGCACTAATAGAGCAGAATGCACTGAGTGACCCCATATGCTTTATTAAATCTGATTAATCCTAACAACTCTTGCTGCATTTTGTTGGCTGTTACCATACCATGAGATTTCCAGTTAATATTCAACAAACAGTACCACTCCAAGGTACATGTAAGAGTTTATAATTTCTATTTTCTGTCAGTTAATTTAAGCAGCAAATCTAAAATGATACTGTTTGGCTCAAGAAACAAAATTAAACAGAGCTCAAATTATATCAAATTGTTGGTGCTGATTGTTATATTTAAAACACCTAGAAGTAACATTGGATCAAAGCTTTGACTTTCTGGATCACATCTCAAGTAAGCATTAAGCCATGACGAGGTGTGGATCTAATGGGGAATTAATACATGGTTGGGAGGGTTGTGCAGGGCGGCTGAGTGCCTACAACGGCTCCAAATCTATGCATTAGTTCCCATTAGATGTCACCTTCTGAGTGGCTTAATGCTCTTGTAATATGGTTTTGCAAAAGTTATGCTTACTATAAGTGTTCTTTTTATACTGTGAACCAAATAATACACAAACATTTTCTTCTGTTTTTACATTTTTACTGCACTTTCTGGAACTTACAGACAGTTTCATTTATATTGTGATGTTGTCAAGACATCAGGAAACATGCTTAAACACAAACTGTTTCTAAACATTAATTTTTGAAAATTCTGCGAATGTGCATGGCTATTATTGTCATACCCTGCATAGGATGTCCACGATATGCTCATTTTTGGGTTTCGGTATCTGCCATTGAAACTATTTTGCATATTGTCTGACCTTTCATTTCTGTGTAGCACGTCGGTCCGATCTCGTTCCCTGCCATGTTTCATAAGTTCCTTTCCGTTCCACGTTAGTGTGTTTTTTAACTCATTTTGATGTATTTGGGGTGATCCGACTTGGTTTTCCCATATTGTAATGAAAATTAACCATGCCAAGCACCGTGAATGACTGGAAATTAACAGGAGAAAATATTTCTAGCTGCAGTGCCTCTTCGGCTGGCTTCTGCTCCGGAACTGCTTTACTGCTACCTCCACTGTTGTGCTGCATGTCACTGCTTGTTTTGCCTCCGGATTCCTGTACATTTTCTGTCACTCCTGTCAATATTCTGGCTTTTGGTATTTCACTTTTGTATACTCAGGGTCTTTTACTCTTACTTTTTGGTGTTAGCGCACGTTGTGTTTTACAACGATAGTCACGGGCATTTGGGTGGATGGGTGGGAAAGACAGGTACCATTCCAACACAGTATAATGCCATTTACTCCTGCACTGCTTTTTATGTTTGCTTGCACGCATGTGCAAGAAACATAGTGCCATCATCGGAGATTTCAGAGGTGTGTCACCTCCTCCTCCAATTCAGTCAGTGTGTTGGCAGGCGCGGCCCCTGTAAAACAATGCACTCTGGAGCTGTCTATGACAAGCTCCAAAATGCAGTGGCATACAGTTCAAAGGAGGAGCTACGCTTGAGTGAGCAGCAATATGATATCGCCTGCTCATGCGCAGCTCCCCCCACAGAAACACACACCGCAGCATGCATGAGCGTGCTAGCCCCGCATGCACACACTGAATAGCCGACGGGTGCCCAACTCGCTCGGCTGTGCTGCTGCCCTCCTGCCTCCCCAAGCCTGGAAATGCCATGCTGGGTGCCCACCCCAGCGTGGCAAGTATGATCTAGCCGACGGGGTGCCCAATCCCCATCGGTTCCACTGTCTCAACCCCCGGAGACCTTAGTGCCACGCTGGGAGAGCCCACCCAGCTTAGCAATCTATACTTTGGCCACGGGGTGGCCAATCCCCGCCGGCTGAACGGCCCCCAACTGTTCCTTGTGCCACGCTGGGAGCCCACCCCAGCGTGGCAAATGTCCTCGGCCGCTTTTTTTTAACCTGTAAAGAAAAACGTCCCACGCGCATCTCCCAGCCCCTCCCACAACCTGCACCACCCACTGCGCACTCCAGCCTCCCCACACCCCACCCCATCACTTACCTCCGGACCTCGGCGCGACGATCTTCGGTGGACCGGGAACACGTCTGCACTCTTCAAAGCCGACCGCGAACTGAGGAAATGCCGGTAAGCTGTATAATGGGCTAGATAGGGGGTTTCAACTGTTGCATATCTCAGGATTTTTGGGAATTTTTGCACTAAACTTAACATGGGGTCTTTCATGACGATGTCACTGTCATGGTGTTATTCGCTTTCCAAAGGGTGATTTCGCGCGTAAATCACCCTTCGGGCCTGAATAATGCCATGACAGTGACATCATTCATGAGAAGGGGTCCCAAAAACCCCATGTTGAAAATTTAGTGCCAAAATTCCAAAAAATGACTGTTTTATGAGCGTGCGTTGTGCAGTTTCTATGCAGGCTTGTAAGGTCACGAATTTTCAATATTTTCACTCCAAATTTTCAACATTGCCATTTTACCACACCTTCTTATGAGTAGTACAGCTGTCATTTTTCACATCTGACCCAAAATGTTTCCTTCCACTCATGTAGCATACAATGATAGTCGGAAAAGTAAATCAATGTATGGGATAAATTAAGAAAATCACAGTGACACTGTTCATGAGCAAAGGTCTTAAATGGCTATGTTGAAAATTGGTTAAAAATTCCAAAACATGACTGTTTTACGAAGCGCGTTGTACAGTTCCCACGCACGTCAGAAGTCTGCGGAATTTTCAATATTTTCACCCAGATTTTCAACATTGCCATTTTACCACACCTTCTATGAGTACACAGCTGTCATTTTCACATCTCACCAAAACGCGTTTCCGCTTTCATGAAGCATTATGGCTTAGTCGGCGCATGTAAATCAATATACGGGATAAATTAAGAAAATCACAGTGACACTGTTCATGAGCAGAGGTCTAAAATGACTATGTTGAAAATTTGGTGAAAAAAATTCGTAATGACTGTGTTACGAGCGCGGTGTTGCACAGTTCCTATGCATGCTCGTAGTTTGCAAATTTAATATTTTCATCTAGATTTTCAACATTGCCATTTTATTACACTTCCTTATGAACAGTACAGCTGCAATTTTTAATATGTTGCCCAAAATGTGTTTTCGCACATGTAGCGCACAATGTTGCTGTTGGTGTGCGAAAGCAATGTTTAGGACAGATTAAGAAAATCACAGTTACACTGTTCATGAGCAGAGGTCTTAAAATAGCTATGTTGAAAATTTGGTGACAAAAGTCCATAAAATGACTGTGTTACAAGTGAGCATTGCCCAGTTTCCACGCACCTCGCTAGTTCATGACTTTGTAATATTTTCAGTCCAGATTTTCACCAGTGCCATTTTCCACACTTCCTTATGAACAGTACAGCTGTCATTTTCACAACATGGCAGAAGTGTGTTTCACACTTTCAGCGCAGAGATGCGGCGCTGTGGGAAATCATTGTTCGGCACAGATAAAGGAAATCACAGTGACACTGTTCATGATCGGAGGCACCAAAATGCCTGAGTTGACAATCTGCTGTAAAAATCCCCAACCTAATTATATACGGGTGTGCTGTACAGTTTCTATGTACGCGTGACTTCACCATTTTTTTTATATTTTTACTACAGATTTGCAACATTGCCATTTTTACACCTCCCCATGAACAGTACAGCTGTCATTTTTTACATCCTGTTTGGAATGTTTTTGCACCTGTGGTGCTAAATGCCGTAGTCACTGTGCATAAGCAGCTTTCGGCTAACAAACTGATATTCCCCCTGTTCATGAGGTGGGGTCACAAAAAACATGTTGAAAATTTGGAGTGAAAATACCAACGAATGCCTGAGGTATTAGGGTTTCCAACCATAACGCCCAACCCTGTAGAGAATGACAGGCATCAGGGGTGTGACTTGGGATTCTTGCCTGTGATGCTCATACCATTCCACACCCTGCAGTCAGTGAGAGGCATCAAGGTATGCCTTGCACTCTTGACCCCAAACTTCACCTCATTCTCCTATATCGCACCCATCTCACCATATTTCCTAATGAAATGGGAGTGCGCATAAGCCCAAAGACCCCAAGGAACACCGTGACACTTGTCAGTGTCTACAGGGTAGGGTGTGGGTGAAATGGCGAGTCAAGTGCTTGACAACCCAAACGATACCCCAATGCCTGTCACTCTCTGCAGGGTGGTGGTGGTGGTTTCAGTTCAATACTTCACTGCCATTCCTATTACGCAACTCTGTAACTTCTACACTACCACTGCCAATGCCAGCAAGCAAACATTCGGCATTGACAAATGCTTGTTTTACTCTGTGGCTCACTATGGTACTTCACTTTGAGGACGGCATTATTGCAAAATGAATGCTGTCTCCAAAGTATGCCATGTGATTGGTTTTGTCCACTCATCACTCTTGTTTTAGTCTTAGACGTCTTTGCCATGTTACAAGATCTGTTAAAACTATAAACAGCAAACTTGAAATGGCTTACAAAGTAAGGAATAACCAGACTGATAAAGCTTGCCTCTCTATTGCCCAAGGGGTATAAATACCAACACTAGTGTATGGCTTTCTAACCTTTCACATAACCTTGCCTGGTAAACTTGTCAAATTGGATATTCTTTACTACTATATATGCCATTTTGTTCTAAGTGCATATTACACAATGGCAAGAGAGAATGCTGGCCCCTGATTGGTCAGTCTGGGGCTGGACCCGTGATGCTATCCCAGCATAACATCACAGATCTAGTCCCGGCACAAACATGACCACATCAAATGTTAAAAGAATCACTCCACTCTCTACACACAACTTTCCCACACCTGCCTGCCATGAAGTTTCCCAGTACTTCTGATTTAAAAGAAGAAAATAAATCCTCCCCTCCATAGTGAAAGACTAGTAAAACACATCTGTCTTACTTGCTCACCGAACAGTTTCAACACATTCCCCTCATGTGCTCATCATAAACTGAAAAAAAGTAAAAGTCAAGCTGTCAGCACGATCGGTCTCATTCCTGATCAACGACTTACTTCACTGACCCCGGTCGGCAGAGCATAACAGTACCCTGCTCATGACATTTACAGATGTGGCTTTTATTTTACAGCACCTTTAACTTAGAAAAGAAAGAAAGAAATCTAAATGAAGCCAGACATTCCTATAATGTCATCACTGCCATCAGCTTCACTTGCTAGCTCTCCACACCAGCTCCCAAGCTGACTGACTGAGGTGACCCCACGCTTCAATGATTGGCTTCACTTTTCAACTTTCCCCACTTGCCCTGAACTGACTGAGCTCACTGCATGCTTCTCTTCCTTACTACGCACTGTTTTCTCTTCAGTTCAAACACTTTCTTTCTTCTCTCGGTAAAAATTAAAGCAGCTGTACCGGGAGAACAATATCATGCCTAAATACCACTACCATGTTCCAGTTGGGGGCAGTGGCTTCACAAGGACACATGCAGCTTCTTGGCTTCATAGTGAACAGAACAGGCAAGGGAAGAAATGGAAAGAGATACAGAAACATGCTGAGAAATGTATGGAGGGGGGCACAGGGGCTACTGGGACATAGAACAAGTGTGCACATAATTGATAGAAGGTGTAAGATGGAGAGCACTGGAGGGTGAGAGCCACAATAATGGTAGGAGCTTTACCTAGTGGCCAAGATAAGCAGAACTACTTTTCTTCTCAGTATTCTTACACATTGAAAAAAATAATATAAAAAAAATGATTTTAAATGGCTTTTTTCTTTCTTTCTCTTTTACAAACAAGCCATTCTATAATAGGAATAATGCACTCCGGGTGTGTGTCGTGCTGGGATAACGTCACTTCTAGGGTGTTGGACACACTTGGCCTGTGGCCTCATGCCCAACCACCTGAAGCGTGACATTATCCTAGCACGACACACACCCTGTTGTGTATTATTCCTTTACTGAATGGCCCATCACTGTACTCAGATATTTGATGGCTATCACCTGCTGCAACTAGATTTAATTCTCTGGGTTGTTTTCTATTTTTAGTTCTGAAAATCTGAACCCCCCGCATCCCTGTATGGTCTTTTAAGTCCTTCCACTTGCACTTATGTCTTGAGATCCAATGACAAACTTATACTCCAAGTACCTAGGGTATCAACAAACATGGGCCAGAAGCCCTCTGTTATGCTGCACCTTAATTTTGGCATCTGCTGCCAACAAATATCAAAGAATCACCTTCTCTAATGTGCTTTAAAACAAAGCTCAGAATGTTACGATCCCCCCCATGTACCTGCAACTGAACAAACAGTAAATGGCAATCTATTGTATGTTATATATTGTGTATCATATATACTATACAGGTGAAACCTGAAAATAGGCATTTTGTCTAGTGCTCATACCCAAGCAACACAACTTAAATAACATTTTTGGAACGAGTCAGAGAATACTGTGGCACACTGATAAGTGTAACCCCCAGGTGGTGCTATCCCAAGGGCTACTACTCCTGCCTGCTGGACTACCAGCTGGTTGAGGGGCCTAGGTTCTACGGCGGGTGCCTCCACCCAGAGGTCAGGGTTTGCAATGGTTGGTCGAGTTTGGTCACAGCCCTCTGGGACACTGAGACTCCTTCTAATCCCTCTAATGATCCACACAATACACAGGAATTACAGTACCAATACCCCACATGTACACACGGTTCAATCATAAGGTACCACTTACCCTCGAGACCGATTCTGAAGTTCGTCTCGGAAGACCCCCTGTAAAATAAGGTTGATCAACATACACAAACCAATGCAATGCCTGCTGTATAGGTACTGACACTCCAGACAGTTTAAAGTCAATAACATTAAATCTGGTTTATTTAAGGTGAATGGAACACAGGAGGGGGAGATCAAGCTGATTGTCAGAATTAAATCACAGTACTGTGCACTCATATAGGGTATTAGTAGTCACACTCTGGGTACCCAGGTTGGGGGGTGGCTAGCCAGATCCGTTGCTCGGGTTGGCCAGCAGGTGCCAATGGATAGGGCCCTGTAGGGAATAGATATGCACAACACCCAATTGTAATCCGAAGCCGGATGGCTCAGTCCTTGAGGAAAATGAAATAAAGAAAATCAGATGAAACACTAGTGATTGTTAACAGGTCTCAGGGGGGTGCCCAGATTTGTACTCACACTACCCCATGCTGAGAAACTCATGCAGATGGCTGTTCTGGATCACCAGACAAGCAAGGCAGGGAGATTAGATTCTACTGGCCAGGCCCAACTGCTTTGACTAGCAGATGGATTTAGTCCGATTACATTCAGTTCAGCTTTCAGCTTACACTGCATGGTGACAAGAGAACCGGAATAGCTATTCTTCACGAGCATTCAACACATTTATATATAAAGGAAATTACTATACCAGGCAGCTGCTGCTAGGTCCTAATCGCACTTACTGCAAATACCCAGGAGTTCACAAAGCAGTTTCAGTTCCTGACAGACCGCGATTCAGCAATTTCTCCAGTTTTCTACAGGGTGAGCGCCTGGTTTCCACTTTTTCAGCCTTCCTTCCTTCCTTTCAGTCACCTCGGATTCAGTCCGATTCGAGTTTGCAATGGCAACAGACTGACTTCAGGCCTCTCACATGCTTCCAACACAAAACTATACAACGCAGAAGCACAGAGCTCCTTCTCTCCTCACGGTCACAACTGATGTGATCTCCCAGTCGCAGGGCAGAGCATTCTCCTCAGGCGCCACCCACTCCAGTTGGTGGACTCAGCTGTCAATCACTCCAAAGCTCTTTCAGTTGGTGCAAAAATGTGCCAAGGTCGAAAACTTCACTTCCCAGAATTACTAGCTATACCGTCCTGTTGTAAGCCAGCTCCCAGGAGAGTCCGAATTCTGGTTGGTCCAAACAGTCTCCATTTTATAGCTCCCCTTATTCCACTGGTCCAGCACAGCAGTTTAGGTCCAGAATGGAGGGGCAACACACACAGAGTCCCAGCTGTAGAAAAAAGCAGGTTAGACAAACTACAATATTACTACTGCCTTAAATGTTTACAGGGAAACAGCTATATCTTTCAAAGGGGCTACCTTTGCGCCTTCAGCGACCGCCAAATGAAGCGATTACCCCGCAGTTCATGCGGGATTCGAGCAGGGAAACACCAGCACCCCTGGAAAAGCATCAATTATGTCTGCAAGCAGACAGCTCTTAAAGAGACAGTATGTGGAGGCTCTACCAGCACTCACAGTGCCATTATAACGACTTAAACGCCGAACACCAGCAGGCAAGGGAAACACTTAAGCAAGCTCCTGGGAGGCTTTTTAGGAACCCCCATTTGTGGGGTTACACAAGCATACCTTCAGTCAATAAAAAAAACTTGCTATGTGATCTAGGGCTGTGTGAATCTTATGAGTGCTTAATAGCTGCTGCCATGGTTGCACGTATCCATTCCCTTTTACTACCAGTATCTCATTTAATGGTATGCAAAGTACTTCGTGACAGTACGCATGAAAGGTGCAGTAAAGAAAACATTCTGCTCTGTTTTAGGTTAGTCTGCATAAGACCTGTAGAATGTTGGTGTTCTACTTTTCACTAAGGCTGTTCAAGATACTGAAAGCAGCATTTCATTGTTTAGATTTGCACTAAAGCTTGTCTTGTTTAAACCAGTAGAACTGGTATTTTAGTTTACTGATATAACAATTTCTACGAACACTGCTCTGGTATCTATCGGTATGTATAACTAATATTATAAAAAGGGTCTCAGAAATGCTGCAATCTGATTGCCTGTTAGGATTCCAACAGCCTCACATTAATCCATGTTGTACTGTCATGTACAGCCTGATCACCATGGCAATGGATTCTTCCTGTCAGCATTCCATCCTCTAGCACTGCTGAATGTGTGGAATGATGCATTCTGATTTTGAACCAGCATTCTTAAACGGTTGGTGGAAGAACTACTTTATTAAAAATCTCCCTTTAAATGAGGAAAACAATCAAAAAGTACACTTTTAACAAATATTTTTGGAATCGTTTTTTTATGATAGCAATAAGGCACTCCCAGGAGTTAGATTAACAGTCAGTTAATCACCCTCTAGGAGCAATATGGCACTAAGCTATGCCTCTTACCACATTACACCCCAAGGGGGTGATTAACGGACTGTTAATCTAACCCCTGGTCATGCCTTATTGCTTAATAGTGTATGCTAGCAGAATTGTGCTCTGTCCAGCAGCAGAGACTTCCTCTGAGTAGCTGATGCTAGCAGCATGCTCTTCAATACTTCAAAGGGTAAATAAGATAATTTTCTAGATAAAAAGAGGATGAGAAGAGGGGACACAGGAAAGGGTATTGATGGAACCAAAAGCTTTAAAGGAAACAGCACACTTCAGCCCTCTCCAGTCATTAGCCCCCAACTACTGCTTTTAGTTAGTAAACACATCTTCTGTTTACCTGGAAATATTGTTTAAGGAATATTAGTATGTTGTGGAACCTCTGATCTATAGGAACAGCATCTGCCATTACTCAGCATGCATTGACCACATGAAGCAGGCTGGTGCACACAAAATGGCCGTGGTCATTCTTGTTTTTTGGTGGTTAAGGAGCATTCTGATTCACCTTTAAAACTATATCGCCAAGTAAATGAATGATGTGTGTACTAACTATAAACCCTAGACAGGGGATCGCTAATGGCTGGGGAGGTGACCTGCTAGTATGCAGTTTTCATTTCAGAACAGAAAGCATATTTTAAAAGGGTGCCACTTTTAGGTTTTCATCCCCAGCAGATTAAGGAGGGTTGAAAATGTTGGTTTCATGAAAAATGTGCAGGCATCCCACAAAATTCAAAAACAGTAGGAAATTATGTAGATCAGTACATTCAGAACTAGTGACACAGCTGCACAGCCTTCAGACTGCCTGGCATTAAAGTTTTATTCTGCTATAAAACTGAACAGCAGGGCAGCAGAGTGTGCCCTTGATGAAATACTCTCATAAGGAGTTGATGCCTTATGTCACCAAAGTCAAGAGGAATGGCTAGAGTGGTGAGAGGTTCCCAGGGAGCTGACAGACTGCCCCAGTTTTTACAGTTTTAACAAAGAGTTCTTGCACTGACATAGACCTGGGAAAAAGGCTCCTACACAGATGAAAGGGCCCACTGGTGATAAATGAACCTGTCATTAGCGACTGGCTTCTCCAGACTGTACTAGTTCAGGAGGCCTAGGCCAGGGTAGGCCTCAGCTGGCACTACACTTCTGTTAAAGGAAAACTCTTAAGTATAGTTCTTACCTCCTATAGATCTCAAATGAAATCAACAAACATAAAGGCTTGGGGGGTTATGTATGACAGAAAGTCAGTATTTGACTATTGTGAAGCTAGTGTGCATGAAATAATTAGCCATTTAGTAGAGTGCACAAGGGTCTCATCTATGTAATTTCAGTGCCAGTGGCTCAGTAGGTAGCATGCCCGCCTCTAGGGCTGGAAGATTGGGGGTTCTAGCCCCACACCAGGTACTTGGAGTAATACCCATAACTGACACTGTAGTGCAGTATGAGGAGGGGTGCTGCATTGATGAGGTGCCACCCTTCGGATGAGATGTTAAACCAAGGTCCCTTCTGCCCATCTTCAGTCACTGTCCAGGTGGAAGTTAAAGATCCCATGACATTTACTGAAGAAAAGTAGGGGAGTTTGCCTGGTTGCATAACTTGCATTCCCCATCAGTAAACAGGTCCATGTTACCCTCCCCCAGGATGCACCTGAAAACAAGTTATCATAGCTTAGTGTGCATTTCCTGGTCAAAAATTACAAATATATATTTAACACATTTTAATATAGACTAGAATTTGCATTTTATTCATACATGCTGTCCACAAATACTTTACAAAGCAGTAAGTTAGGCCCAGATGAGTAAGTTCAGGAACTATATTTGATGAATGTGCATTAGCTCTTATGCTAACTAATACCACACTGACAGCAATATTACATTAGAATCTGTGTTACTGAGAGAAGGGAATGTTGGCCAGGACACTGGTGACAGCTCCCCCTCTGTTTTAAAAAGCGCCATGGTATCTTTCACTTCACTACTTCATTCTGTTCCTCAAAGCTGGTGACATTGAGCTCTACCCCGGACCTCCTCTTTCCTCACTCCCTCCCCAGTGACCTTCCCAAAGGTCTACAGGTGGCTCACATTAATATTCAAAGTCTCTTGCCTATAATTGACCTGCTCCAACCCCATATGATCTCCCTCCACCCTGATGTCCATATGGTCTCAGAATCTTAGCTTTCCCCTAAAATCCCCAACTCTGTCATCACCATTCCTGGCTACGCCATCTCACATCAAGACCATGTTAAAAAGGGTGGTGGTATCGCCATCTACATTTCCTCTTCCATTCAGTCTATCCCAGTGCCCTCAATCACCTCCCCTACTGCTTATGAGCTCCTCATACTTAAACTCTCCTTCCCTTTCTCCATTCCTATCTTTGTGGCAGGTGTCTAGTGTTGCCCATCTCTGTCCCTACCTGCCATAACTCTAGATCCCAGAATCATTTGTCGTCCCCAAAACCCTCCAAAATTTATTCAAATCAGGTCCTTCAAGTCAACTGATCTATCCTCATTGCATTCTGATCTGCTTTCCACTGACTGGTCCCCTATCTCCAGTAACATCAATCAAGCCCTCCAATATTTCCACACTAAATTCTTACAAATCTGAGATCAGCATGCCCCGCTCCAGAAAACTAGGGTCAGAGGTTCTCACCTCTCCTGGATCTCATCTGAACTTATGGCCTGCCTCCATGCATGTGACATGGCTTGGATGCCCTACAAGTCCACTGGCACACTGGTAAGTCTTAACAAGTACCGTTCCTTGAGGAATACTTGTACTAGGACTACTAGGCTAGTTAAGGCTGAGTTCTTTTCCTCATCTTTCCAGAAAAACTTAAATCAGCCCTCTAAGTTCTGGAAAGTCATCCATGCCCTCTTCTCCCTCTCTATCCAGTCCCCCCCTTTTGGTCTTCAAGGTGGGTGACTCCACTATTTCCGAACCCCTTTCTGCCACTTCTACTTTCAACTCCTACTTCACCACTTGTACTTCCTTTTTCTGCTGTCTGCCTTCCTCACCTCCCCCTACATCCCCATTGACCCCACCAACACTTCCCTTCTCGTTGTAGCCAGTTACTCCATCTTCTTCTCTAAAGGCCCTCTTGGCGCTAAACCCTCAGAAAGGTGGGAGCTATGATGGGCTTGACCATAAGCTCCTGCACCTCTCTGCACCTGCCATTGCCATTCCCATCTCCTCCCTTCTCAACTTTTCATTCTCCCTTGCCTCAGTCCCGGACTCCTGGAAACATGCAACAGTCATCCCTCTCCCTAAAGGTGGTGTCTCCTCCTCTCCTGGCAACGTCCACCCTATATCCCTTCTTCCTACCCTATCTAAACTACGAGAACACATTGTTCTTTCTCAACTCTTCCTCTACCTTGATTCCTCCTTCTTTACCCCCTTTTAGTCTGGCTTTTGCAAAGTTCATTCCACCACCTCTTCTCTCCTCAGGCTCACTGACTCCATCCTTACTGGTATGGATCATGGCCACCACACTGCCACCATCTTTGTCAATTTAGCAAACGTTTTCAACACTGTCTCCCACATTCTTCTCATTGATAAACTCAAGACAGCAGGTCTCTCAGATTCAGCAACTAATTGGTTCAGCTCCTATCTGGTAGGTAGGTCTCAATCTGTGAAAATTGGAGATACTTTGTCCACCTCCCTAACTATCCATAGTGGAGTACTCCAAGGCTCTGTCCTAGGCCGGTTGATTTTCTCCATATTCCTCAATGACCTTCTCTCAGCCTGTTCGTCTGCCTCCATCCATATGTATACAGATGACACAGTCTTGTTTGCATCTGGGTCTTCTTCCTCAGAGTTATCATCCAGGCTTCAACTTGATTTTGACACTATCCTGAACTGTTTCCGCTCAAATCAATTAACACTAAATGCTAAAAAAAAAACTGTCTCCATGTGCTTTGGCACTAGGCAGAGGCTTTCTAGGCTATCCTCCATTCCCACCTTCCACATCCTTTATGGGGTTACAATCGTTGATGTACCCTTCTTTAAATACCTTGGCGTCTGGCTTGACAGGCACCTTGGCTTCTCTCAGCAAATAGACACGATTCATAAAAAACCCCACCCCATGCTTGGTGCCCTTTATAGGAACAAAAGCGGTATCCCTTTACCTGCTCACTGGGAAATAATTTCAAAGATGATACTTCCCAGCTTTGATTATGGTGACATAGTTTACGGTGCTGCACCCAAATCCACTTTGGCCAGACTGGATCCCCTCTTCCACTCCTTCTGCTGGTTTGCCTTGTCCTGTCCTTCCCATACTCATCACTGTTCTCTGTACTCTGATCTTTCCCTCACCTCCTTGGTAGATCGCCACCTAACCCACTGTGCCTCCTTCATCTCTAAATTCTGGCAGTCCTCCCTCCCCCCTTATCTCAATTATCTTCACTCCCCTTTGCCTCCTTCCTCCTGCTTTCTTTGTAACTCAAGCTGTCACTCCCTAATGCTCCCTTCTTGCACATCCCTTGTGGGACAGAATGCCTTCTCTTACCACTTTCCTAAAATCTAGAAATCTCTTTCCCTTACAATTCACTCTGCCTCCTCCAAATGCTCTCTTTCCTTGTTACTCCAAGCCCATACATCTCCCACCTGCTATTGCCCTTAGTCCAGTGTCTTGCCCCCTTTCTCTTTCCCCATCTACTACCAGTCCCCAAGCTACTGTACTACAAATACTAAATGTTTCAACCTCCGCACTCTTCCTCTTCCTTTTTCCCTCCTTTTCCCTCCCCCTCCTTCCACTACCTTCTTTCCTTCAACCGTTTTCCTCCCTATCTCCCCATCACTACTACCTCCAATCTATTCACATTATCTTTCATCCTCTCCCTCCTCCCCTCTCTCTGTCTCTCTTTTTTTCCTCCTCCATTCCTATCTATCTTTCTTGTTTAGCAATTTGCCATTTACATTACTGTATATACTGTACATAGCTGTGCCTTTTGCTTATCAGATTACTGTGCTTTGCTTATACTGTGTATTTATTCCCACCCTGTTCCCCCAGAACACATCTGGAAACAAGCTTTATGGCTCAGTGGTAAATCTCTTTCAATAAATAAATAAATAGGGTGACAACCAGAGAAGGGCAGAGAAGACCTTGGTTTTACATCTCATCCAAGGATGGCACATTCAACACTACAGCACCAACCTAGTGCTGCGGTGCAGTGCCAGATATTCACCAAAATGCCTGATGTGATTATATTGTTTTCTGCCACTAGAGGGTACAGCAGCACTATATGAAAGAGAGTGGAGCTGAAGCCAGTGTTAAGTTGGATTGTTGAATACTTGAATAAACTTGTTGCGTGTCAGTCCTTTGACATGCAATTGATATTCTGATTTTAGCCAGAATACATGACACCTGGTGTGGTACTTGAACCTACAACCATCCTATTCTCCTGGGTCTGTGGCAATATTGGTACCAACTGAGCCCCTGACACTGCAATTTTGGATTTTCTGTCCAACTCCTTTGCTGTATTCAGGTCTGAACTATGATTGTTTCAACCTCAATGCATAGCATCAACTGCCAAGCTCTCTTGGGCACCAAACTGGATCCAGTGTTGCAAATAAGAAAGCAAAGACACTGATCAGAATCTGGTTTACACTTTGTGTCAGTAGACACCTTGTGAAATAATATAAAGTCAGGCATGTCATAGTATTTTAGCATCTCAAAGTGGACCTACTCAGTGTAGTGTCTCATTTCCCAATTCTTCTCCTCTGCAGTAGGGCATAGAACCAGTTCTCATAAAATCTAAATGACTGGTTAACTGAGTTAAACAGATTTTATCTAAGACCCACTATAGTGGATTGAGTTCAAAAGAAGATAAAACCAATTTAAATTGTATGTACTAAGTGGTGAGCTGAGTGTTTTTATTTTTTCTTACAAGGTCATATTATAATACTTATTGTTATTAGATGGATTTCTGTAAACATGGTATTCTCCAGGGGCTTCAGTTGGGGCTTTATATCCTGAATTCCCATTCACATTGATATCGGCCATTGTATGGACGATTGACTTTTTCAAAGAGATAACGAGTGGTTAGCCAGAGTGTACATTTCAGATCAAAGCTATTGAAAGCATCTGTCCCAGATGCACTGGCCCTTTGATCCTCTTCACAAATTTAAAGTATGGCGCCAGTTCTCAGACTGGGATTGGAACACAAGCTGAAGGAAAAGGGTTAAACATCAACCCAGCAGGGCCAAAGATTTTTTCTGCTATTGATGAGTGGCTTAGTCTACAGTAGCTGATATTTAGGCCTGTAGCCACTACCACATTTAGCATGTTGATGAGCACTGGTGCTTTTGTGCCAGTCTCTCCTGACAGGAGTTGCTGCAGTCTGGACGTACTATACGGTATGATGGCCCTGTAAGTTGCTTAAGTGCTTTTTATCCTGTTTTTATACGGTTTATTATGGAATAGTTGGAGGTTGGTGCAGAGATTGCTGTCTCCTTATATAATGCCCGACGTTTGTTGATTGTTTAGTGTGTATGTGTAATTGTGTGTTAAATTTATAAAATTTTAATAAACAGGAAGTTAAAAAAAAAGAAAAGTAAAAAGAGGAGAATGCACTGTTGGGATACGAAAAGCCTATATCATTGTTTTAGGTATTACTCAGCTTTCTCAAGAATAGGTGTGTGGTAGGCCTGTTTCACTGCAAGGCTCATTCCTCATTTCCTCTTCAGTCCACTTCAACAATACCAACAATTCTCCTCTCTTAGTCTTGATGTACTAGTCCCATTAGAAAGCAAGTATGTGATAAATAAATATACATACCAAGATATATATATATATATATATATACATATATAGAGAGAGAGAGAGAGAGAGAGAGAGAGAGAGGCAGTGCTACGTGAGGATGGCCTGCACTACCTTGTTAGAGTGCCCCTTCTTTTCAGATTTGTCAGATTTCATCTGCAGACATACATGCACATTACAAACCCTTAGGGATTCTCAAAATAAAATGCAGCTATTTATATTTCCGAAGAAGATGCAAGCCACTGCATGATATTCATAAGCAGAGGGATTATGTAGACACAGTTTTGTGATAAATTATTAACATCAAATAATTGCTTAGTTGGCCAACACATTGTATTTTGAGTCATCGATGGCAATTCAATGTCAAAGGTATATTTACAGGTCATCTGTCATGTTTTACAGACAAGTAACTGAAAATATTTTCAAAAATACCCATTGATGTTTATAAAAGACTGGCATTAGTTTCTTTTTAGTCAAACAACAAAGAAAATACCAACTATTACACCTCTTCTTGTTTATTTGAAGAACCATAACCAGTTCTTTTTTTCTTTACAGCTGAAGCTGACTCGGACGTATTTGCCACCAACTCTCTCCAGCGCAAGAAGAAAGGACTCCTGCGGCCAGTTCATCACAAGTCAAAGCCTCACATCTTGATTGGCATGCCTCAAGATTTCAGACAAATTTCCTCCATTATTGATGTGGACATCCTTCCTGAGACACACCGAAGAGTGCGGCTTCACAAACATGGTTCGGACAAACCTCTGGGATTCTACATTCGGGATGGTGTCAGTGTGCGTGTGACACCCCAAGGAGTGGAGAAAGTCCCTGGAGTGTTCATCTCTCGCCTGGTCAAAGGAGGCCTAGCTGAAAGCACAGGCCTTCTTGCAGTAAATGATGAAATCCTGGAAGTAAATGGAATTGATGTTGCAGGGAAGTCACTTGACCAGGTGACGGACATGATGGTCGCCAACAGTCACAACCTGATCATCACTGTGAAACCAGCCAACCAGAGAAACAATGTCATCCGCAGCAGTAAGGCCTCAGGTAGCTCAGGAATGTCAACAGACAGCACCCCCAGCCAACAGACCCCAAGCCCAGCCTCGCATTACATCAGTAATTACAGCACAGCGGAAGGGGAGAGTGATGATGAGGGGGACATCATCATTGAAAATGACAGTGTGCCACAGTACATTCCCACTAGTGTAAATCACAGTTATGTTAATGGTGAACTGGAAAAAAGGATCCAGCAAAACCTAGCATTGCACAGCTCATTATTGGAGAGTAAAGGCTCTTTACATTCACTGAACACTCACAACGGAAGTCCCAGCAAAATGAGCACAAGCCAGGAAAACATGCGAGAAGATGGCACAGTCATAACACTCTAGACTACCCTCAGAACATTCCTATTTTTTTTTTATATTACAATAGGGCAGTTAAAGTAATATTCTATTTTTCTCAGGCATTAGTTTTCAGATGATACTTTAACAGAAGAGTCTTACAGTTTAATGCTTCAGTGACTAATTTAACAGCTATCAATATCCAAGGTTTTTACTTTAACACTATAATTGGAAATCATCAGGCCAAAGAAATATCAGCCATGCAAGATTAATTACATCAGTGTTAGAGGACTGCATAAAACTGTATTTCCTGACACAAAGCAGTTTATAATTTAATCCAAAAGCAGTTAGTCATGACACATTAATCATCACATCAGTATGAAGGACTCAGAAATGTCTGATTTTGTTTTCTCAAAAAACATTCATTCTTTTCATTACCTCTTCTAAGTACTGTGATTATATTGTTGTAAATATTCCAGCCCTGTTAGAAAGTTTAATTTTGTACATTTTAAGTAATACCAAGAAGTTATTTCTATACTTCTTTTTGCCTTTATATTTCTGTTTTGTGTGTTTCTGTGTAAATATAGAGCACTGGGAGAAAAACAAATTGAGACTAGCAGCATTAACAGCAGTCCTCGGACCAAATTTTACTTTAGATGAAACATCCTTTCTGTAAAACTAACTTTGCCTTTTTAAGTCACACTGTCACTTTAGTCTGGTTGCATTTTAAGTGGGCCCAGTTCTTAAAAGAAGTCAGTGGTTGTCTGCATATCATACCTCTGTATGTACTATGGATTTCGGATGACCATGGTGCTGTGTGCAGAACTGTGGAGTGGGTAGAATGACAACAGAGAAATGCTTCTGTGCAAAGGCTTTCTTCTCCATATGCAAAATGCATTGACCTTTCAGTTGATCAGTAACTACTATCAGTTAGAAACTGCTCAACTAAGCAGGATTCCTCCTGTAAAACTAAAAGGTTTATATTGAATTCAATTAAAGGCTTTTATCTAATCAGTATAAATAATGGCTAATCAAAGCACCTGTTATTTTTATCTGATGTCTGTAGATTTACTGAAGGGGTAGTCCCTTCCTCAAGAAGGTACTCATTTACTTAAATAGAAATTCCATCTCCTGTCCCCGTTAATTCAAAATGACCACCCCCCCACACACACACACTAATCACGTACTACAGGTCCATACTCTGCATCTTAAGATTATAGCTTTTTAGAGTTATGGCTTTTGTGTATAGATCTGAAGGGGGAGGGGCACTGATTCATGAACCAGCACACGTAGTGAACACAGTGCAACAGAGGCTAATATTAGAACATGAAACACCAAACCTCATTTTGAGCAGGTGGCCTGGGTTTGATCTTCTACCTGTTATCTAAAAGATAAAGACTACTAAAGTTCTTAGTCCAGGCAATTGAGTATCATACTTCTACCCTGGCACAGCAGCTGTGGTACGCTGATTAATACAGGGGCTATGGCTGGAACATTTTAAAAAGGATTTGTAAAACCCAAATAGATTAGCCCCAGATGGTGCATCAGGTAGTGCATCAAGCTCCTGCACCAGCAACCTGGGTTCAGAAGTGGACCTGAGAGCTGGTCACATAACCAAGGGGACTAGGGTAGAACTGCCACTCTGTAGCACTCCCAGTAGGGGAGGATGACATTTGGGTTCTGCCACCACAGCGAACCCCTGCAGTGGGCCAGGGAGCTTGTTTCCTCCACAGGGGTTCTGTGTGTGTAAACATAGAAACATAGACTTTGACGGCAGATAAGGACCACTTGGCCCACCCAGTCTGCCCATTTCCCTGCCTACTGGATAAGCTGCAGATTCTAATTAACCAACAGCCCAGCATCAGAGGGAGGTGGGTGGGACTTAAGGGGATGGAGAGGAAAACCCCCAAATTCATGTCCTTTGGCCACCTGTATGATGGACACCAGTACTCTCAGCCCCGCTCTGTGTGGATCTCCACTGGTCTGACAGTGGGGGAGTGGCTGATGGGGCTGAGGGGTTATTGGGAGGTCATGGGCAGAAGGGTGTGAATATCAACCAAAGGTACAAAAACCTGGTTTGTTTCCATTGAAATCTAAATGGAAAATATTATTTTTGATTCCACAACAGCAATCCTACCTCCAAATTCCAGTAAAAGTTGTATGTTTCTCTTCATCTTATAGAATTAGCACAATAAGAATTATAAAGATAGACAGACAGACAGACAGACAGGCAACATAGACATATTTTGGTGGTTCAGCCCAGCTTCCAGAATGGACTTTCCAAGCCACTTTCTATCCCTCTTCTCCTACAGTGTGTGTATGTTACCCAGCTTCCTTTTGCAACAGTGGCTGTGGTGTGGGCCAGAATCCAATGAGCTGTATACTACGTTGGCAGAGTCTTAGGGCAGATACTACTAAAAGTGCCTTGAAAGGGCCTGAAGGCAGGTACCATCAAGACATTTTTGGCTATGTGTCAGTTAGGCACCACTACACAGGTTTACAAGATATGAGGGCAGATACTGCTACAGTAGGCTACAGCATGGTCTCAGGGATGGAAATTAGCATACACAGCCTGTTCCCTGTGCAAGTGAAACAGGCTAGTGCATGTAGTTTTCTCCTCTGCTTGCACTATGGTGCATGCAAACTTCAAAAGCTGCACAGACTATGTTATATTGAAAGTCGCCACATGGGGCCCACTTCTGTATTTGGCCGCCAGAGCTCGGGATTGATCAAGAGGTGGTTGCATGGTGCCAGGCTGGGGGCTGGACATTAGAGCACAGGCTAACTAATCCCACCCACCCCATGCCTGTCAACTTAGCCAGGAGCACAGCACACAGGTAAGATGTTCAGTCTCATGCTCTGAGTGACAGGGGAGGGCTGGGTGGGTGTGGGGCATGCTACTATGGATGGGGGGCAGGTGGGTTGGTGGATTTAATCTAGCAGTTCAAGTTGGGATCAGCCCACCCCAGACCTAAAGAGCACAGGAATTGGAGCCAGATGGTGATTGACAGCAGATGGAGGAGATGAGTCAATGAATCACCTGTACAGAATGGTGGGGAGGGGTGCCTAGGGTGGAGAGAAAAGAGAGATTGTGTATCCATGATCACTGAATAATCAGGAAGACTATTAGTAGTCCACCCAGAATGCTTGCCTATAACTTGCATAGCATGTAGTCATTAAACCATGTGGTGTGTTTTCCTGTAACACACATAGGTCACTGATCTGGCAAAACACTTATGCAAGTATAGGCAACATATGCAGTTTCCTGTTGACCATGGCGGAAACAGATATCTGAGCACACAGTCAGAGTACTAAATCATCAAGTTTCTATCCTAAAGAAAAAAAACACTTAAAATAAGCATCAATACCATTTTTCAATTATCTGTTATCATTTTTTGACCAGTGTTGGTAGCTTTTTTGGTACACGTACCATGGTGCAAGTACTTAAAAAAAAGTTAGTTTCTTCCCTTGCGTGGTCTGTGGGCTGGTACCACTAAGCAGGCTCCACTCTGTTAATACAGTCACCGAGACCATTCTTATGGTTGTAAATGGGGTTTCACATGCATTCTTAGGGTATGAGAAATGCAAACCAAAGATAGGTGGTTTTGCTTGCCTAAGAATATAAGTGAAACCATTCCTACAGGCATAAAAATGGCCTCTGTGGCTCCAATAATATAATATTGATCAAAATTGATCACTAATAAATTAAAAAAAAAAAAAAAACAATCCCGTACATGTCCATTTCCAGGGCAGCTACACATCACACACTCTGCACAGAATAAGAGTGTCTTATGCGCAGAGGAAAGAAGCGCTCCAACTGGTCCGGAGCACTCACTCAGTCTATAATGGTGTCTGAAAGTAGGTGTTACTTAATAGGCTTCAGCAGGATCTGAAGATAGATACCTCTAAACAGATCAGCATGGTCTGAATATAGGTACAGTACCACTAAGCAAGCTTTGGCAGGCTCTGAAGACAGGTACCATTAAACCGTCTTCATCAGAGTGCGAAGACAAGTACTGTACTACTAAACAGGCTTTGTCAGAGTCTGAAGACAGGCATCATTAAACCATCTTGATGTGGAACCTTTGTAAAAGAGCCTTGGCTCAAAGGTACTTTGTAATCCTAGAATAAATAAATAAATAAATCTTCAGCAGGGTTAGAGGAAAGGTACTACTAAATAGACTTTAGCAGGATCTGAGGACAGGTACCATTTAACAGACTAGCATGGTCTGAAGACAGGTGCCACTAAACAGCTTCAGCAGAATCTGAAGACAGGTGCCACTAAGTAGGCTTTGACTGGGTCTGAAGACAGATACCATTAAACCACCTTCATCAGAGTTTGAAGACAGGTGCTACTAAACAGGCTTTGGTATGGTCTGAGACTAGGTACTACTAAACAGGCTTCAGAAGGGTCTGTGTGCAGGCCCCACTAAACAATCTTAAGCAGGACTTGAGGGAAGGTACCACTAAACTGGCTTCAGCAGGGTCTGGAGGAAGATACCGGTAAATAGGCTCTGGCAAGGTCTGAGATACTACTAAATGGGCATCAGCTTGGTCTCGGGATAGACAACACTAAACAGATTTAGGCAGTGTCTAAAGACAGGTACCAATGAGCAGGCTTCAGCAGGAGCTGAGGGAGGGTTCCACTAAATAGGTTTCAGTAGGTTCTGAGGGCAAGTACCACTAAATAAGCTTTGGCAAGGTCTCGGGTACTACTAAATGGGCATTAGTATGGTCTGAGGACAGACAACACTAAACAGATTTTAGGCAGAGTCTGAGGACAGGTATCATTAAACAGGCTTCAGCGGTGTCTGAGGGTAGGTACTACTAAATAAGCTTCATCAGGGTCTGAGTACTGATACTGCTAAGCAGACATTGGCATGGTCAGAAGATAGATACTTCTACAAAGAATTTAAGAGTCTGAAGACACACTGACAGACTTTGGCAGGGTTAGAAGACAGGTACCACCAAACAGGCTTAGGCAGGGTCTGAGGGCAGGTACCACTAAACAGAATACAGCAGGGTTGAGGGCAGGTACTACTAAATAGGCTTCAGCAGGATTTGAAGGCAGGGACTACTAAACAGACATCGTCAAGGTTTAAGGACAGGCTTCACTAAACAGACATTGGCAGTGTGTGAAGACAGGTACCCCCTAAAAGATTTGGCAGTTTTAAGGCAGGTATTACTGAATAGGCTTTGGCATGCTCTGAGGACAGGCACCACAAACCATGCTCTGGAAGCACCTGAAGCTACAAAGGATTCAACATAAAGATTGATCACCTATTTTGTGTGCTGTAATTTTTTTTCGTACCTTAGTGCACATCCCCACCACCTGCTGATTCACTGGCCATATGTTGCACACCTGGGTGCTTGCATACTAAGGGGATAAACAGTACAGCAGCCCATACCAAGGCAGGTGACTGAGAATCTGCTGGACCTTTCAATCCCTATGGTGGAAATCCCAAGATCCAGACAGTAATCTGGTTCCCCCACAAGGCAGCAGAAAGTGCTGCTAAACCTCCTGTACTTTAGGGATGGCCACTGCTAAAGCATTTCATGTTAAGTGCCCCCCCAACTGTGGGGAGCCCATCCATTGAACAGACATTTTTTAATGTTCTGCTTCTAGCATCCCATACTTGACCTGGGATCCTTCTTTTGTCTCCATCAACGTCCCTTTCTCACCCTTGGAATCTCTGGGGACTGACATCCCTTCTTGCCTTCATTGACTCCTAACTCTGACCCCTGAACCAGTAACCCTTGGCTTCTCCCCCAAAGGTGGGACCTCGAAGTGGGACTAGGCATCTGAGGACATTCTTCACTCAACTGAACGGTGGATGAGAGAGAGATGTTAGTGAGAAGGCGGGCCAGAAAGCCCAGGTGGATGTGGTGAGATGAGAGGGACTTTATCTGTCCCAGGTCTGGCCTTTCACCCCTTACCCCTACCACAGGGTGTGCTTCTGTGGAGCAACCTGGCATTTCATCTGTCAAGGCCATCAGAGAGGCAGATCGCGCTCCAATTCTCATTTGCAATGCCCATGTCTGCCTCGGTCTGTGTGTGTGATGTCCGTGTCACAAGCTATGGAAATGGGTGTGTGCCAATGTAAGGAGGCTCTTTAAGGAACCACTCATTCCTTCTTGCATGATACTCCCTATCTCGAGGCCAACAGGGGGTGGTCATGTGGCATAAAGAGGCGCATCCCCTACCTGAGGCAGGAGCTGTCAAATACGGATGCTGGAACCCACCTTGCTGGTCAGCACCAAATGTCCCAGGCTCAGGGTGCAAAGCCAGGTTGCCTGGATGGCAAAATGTAGTGCTACCACTGAAACTGCCAGCCCTCATGAACAGCTGTTTTCTTAAAGCAAAACTGCATTAATTGACCCCAAAAAGGATATCCTGCTGATTAGTTACTTTAGGTTTCAAGTCTCTTTTGTTAATTAATTAATTACTGCTTTTGATCTACTTGCAATTTTTAAACAGGAAAGTCACACAGCCACACACTGAGATGTGACACCTTGTTTCCAGGTATGTCCTGCGGGTGGGTTATATAAACATATTTTTTTGATGAGGGAATACCTCCCAGGATACTGGGGAAAATGCCCAAATCTTATATAAGGCCATTGGATCTTCATCTTCTACCTGGATAGCCACCAGAGATGGGCAGAAGGGACCTTGGTTTAAAATCTCATCCAAAGAATTTAAATAAATAAGCACACTATAACTTGACAGAGAAAGCACTGCCTGTCACCATAATCACAGGCCTATGGTGCACTTCCACCGCTCACTCTATGTAAATGTGCTTTGACAGGTTTCTGATCTTGTTTGGCAGAGCCTATTTTCATAGTATGAGTGGCAGAAGTGGGCTCGGGATCCGAAAAATGAAGGAGGGCCATGCTGTGTCTTATCAAAACAGGGAACACTTTATTGAAATCAGCATTAACTAGGTACAACAACAAAATCTTTTAGCCTACAATGACACCATTATCATCAGGGTATCCTTTTTCTGGAGGGGGGTTGGAGGGAGGTTTTCAACTTGCGCAGTATTCCTGTAAGCCCTTTCATACTGCTTCAGTAAATTTTTACATAATTCTGAAATTAGATGAGCTAAGAAATCCTTTTCAAACTAATTCATTGGCTATATTCAAGCAAATGGACCAGAGTCACATACCCCACCCTCCCAAAACTGATCAAGTCTATAAATTATTTTTAGACTTTTATTCACTTGTTCCTTTGACACCTCCACTATGATGTAAGTAATAGGCTGATAGAATGATTCCTGTGCCCCACCCCCACCCACCCAGGCTGTATGATATTGAAATTACTGTGAAATCATTGTTTTACCTTATCCTCAGGATTGGGGTTATTATGGCAGGAGGAGGAGCAGAACGGGGAAATGCTTGAAAACAAAACACACAAATAGACAAGCCTGGAAAAGACAGGCATGTATGTAGGGGTGGAGAGGTCTTATAGGGGCTCTGATTCTGCAGTTTGCTAGTTATAGTGGAGATTTAATTAATTGTAGGCTGTTGTACAGCAGCACATACACTGAAGGGAAAATACACTTATGTTTACATTTTTTAGTACAATTTTTGATTTGGACACGTGTAAAGTGAAGTCTGTTTAATGGCACTATAGATTGTTTTGGCTATTTCTTTTGGCATTATCCTAATTTTTTCTTATTTAGAATCCTTTGATAAAGCTGTTTTTTTTCCCCTAATATTAATTGTTTAATTACCTATGCATTCCGTACCTAGTGACATTACTTTGCTGAAGCCTACAATGAAACTTTCCACACAGGTCTTCCACTCAAATGAGGTCACTATGTTTGGAACATTTGAAGTAATTAAAAAAAATGAATATCGAGCAGGAAAAATACATTAAAAGGGAACCCTATATAATTAAAAAAATAGCACCATTTCCAAAAAACAAACACACAAAATAATACTGTAATACACGGGGGCTATTAAACATACATCACTCATGCCCAAATATACAGATATACAAAACATATAAACTACAGTGTTTATGTTCCCTTCAAAGTATAGAATGTGGTGGAAATGGAACACACAACAATGGCAAATATAGTAGTTACATTTCAAGAATAAACCACTGAGCATGTTAGAGCTACAGTACTCTGCAAAATGTTATCGTTTGACATAATTCCATGGTATATTTTCGAACACCACTGCCCTCTGTTGTACAACACATACAGTCTTATCTCAGCTATTATTTGGCTTTATGTTTACAAGCTACAAGCTCTAATTATATCAATGACAGCACTGAGCTAATATATTTTTGCATGTTCAGTCTTCCTCTAATCTCAAAAGACCCACATTGAAAGCCTGCAGGCCCCTGACATTATATTTAGCAGAATATTTTATTTTTAACCTTAATTAAGAAACCATTCTTAATTTGATGCAAAGTGCCAAGGGACAAGTTGGCATCCGAAAGCGTCAAGTAATGGACTTTAGTTCTAGTGTTTTAAAAAAAAATCTTTGATTAATAATTAAATATCTTTTTGCACTAATGATTGAAGATTGCCTGAGAAAGATAAAAGGTACTTTTAAGTGCTCTTTTCTCAATCTTTGTTGCTGGAACTGTAATTGTCATTAATGGTATGAAGGTATCATGTAAAATGGCTTGTTTTTATGCACACAAGAAACCCTGCTGGCTTGGACTGTGTTTGTATTGTCGGAACTGTTCCTTTTTGTAAGCAAACCAGAGCAGTATATGTACAGTATTTCACCACACAGATTCACTTCAGTCACTGATTCTTTTTTTTTTAACTTGACCGCTTAATTTTTATTGAATGTAAAAGCTGTTTTGTCACATTCCTTGTGTTAACAAAGCTTGGTTTATACAGTAGTATGACTTGGCTTATACCACATATTATGCAAAAATCTGGTTTTGTTGACACTTGGAAGCAGGATAAAAGAAGGTGACTGAGATGGGAAAAGCAGCATCTCATTGCCTCATAATTTTAAATATCATTATTTCCACCACCACTTCTGCAAAAAAGAATAAAAAGATAATGATGTTAGGGAATGTTATTGAGGTCCAGCATTTTAGCCAAATGAACTGGAGCCAACATTGCATTTGAGGACATATCTCAGTCATTATTAGATGAAATCAGAATGTACCCAGGACCCTGGTGTTAAGATGCATTATAAATCATAAACCTCAGGAATCATGATCTGATCAGCCAAACATTAGTCCATGTGTCATGGAACTCATGATCTGACTGATAAAAACTGGTCTGTACTCTGTAGTCTCCCAGAAACCACTTCACTGCATTGCAAATGCATATATAGCCTATACTCTGTCTTAATGGACCTATAATAGCAGTTGCCTCAGGCCCACGGCTTACCATACCAGTCAGTAATTCATGGTAAGGCCCAGTGTGTCCGATGAATGGCTCATTGTTGTACACAAACCCCCTTTTTTACTGTATTGTGACCATTGTTTCAACCCCACAGTTTTCATTTAAAAATGGTGCTGCTTGAGTACTTGTGTAGTGGGAATACTAAGCTTCACAGTGTGACTATGCACTAACTGTGCACTCACACGGTTTAAACAAGCCCTGCCAGGTACACTAGCAGAATATCCGGTGCACACTGCTATGATCCTTTATGGTAGTGACACTAGTGTAAAACACAATACACAAGGATAAGCAAAGAAGTGCCATATCCATGGGCGGAAATGACACTGAAAGGTGAACCAGTATTAAAAACACAGAGTTACTTTGCAGTGTGGGCTGCTAATGATTTTAGTAACTTTCATATACTTTCTGGTTTAAACATTTTGATGCTGTAATCACCTCAGTGCTCTAGAAAAAAGTAAATGTATGGCATGTAATGCAGTATCTTTTTCTGAAATACAGCACCTTGGGGCTAGTATCTTTGCAACAATAAATGAGGGGCCTCAAGTGCTGCTGAACTGACTTACGGAACAATCAAAGAGCACAAGAGGTGCAATATATATTGAGAGGGAGCGTGTTTATTACAAAACAGTCTCCTGTGTGATGTAGGATTCAGCTCTGTAATGAAAAATGTTGATATCAATTCAGAAGGCAACAAGGGAGCAGTGAAAGACTTTCATCCTTATGGGATTCATTTCACCTCAAGAAGCCCATGTCTGTGAGTTTAGTATAGTTGGCAGATTTTACTTGCCTGATATTTGGGGAAAGCTGATGAGGCATCGAGTCATCCCATAAGTGGGAGACAGAAACAAAATAGCCACTTGTTCTGATTTCAAGTAAGTAGATGCACATTGGTGTCTGTAAGTATTGTGTCAAGAAAACTGCACAATGGGGCATTTGGTTCTATTCGATGTGCCTGTTGCTCAAATTGTTCACGTAAAAGCCTGTGTAATTGATTTGATCATCATGTAAATTTGTAAGTTGACTCGTTTTCTAAGGGCTTCCCATCATCACCGAATCAGTGAATGAGGGCAATAAACTGAAATTATTCTTTCACCTGGCAAGCAACGAGTGATCTTGATTAAAAACCTTTATGAGAATGTCCATGCATTTAACTATATATGTAACCCAAATCTCAAGAACCACAGGGATCATCTGTACTGAATGAGAAATAATATACTTTTAATGTTTGCTGGTATAGCTTACTGGATATAGAATAGCAGTTTTCCAATATTTAAAAATGAGATGGCACAACTTGGTGGAAAATGTACAAACAAAACGTGGTTCATTCTCTATCGATGAACAGATTTAAACTGACCATGTAGGGGCTATCAGTCAAACCTGATTTATATTTCTGCAGTATGCAAATTAGGAATCACAGCCTAATGACACCCTCTAGTTACCTGTGGATTTAAAGGGAATTATTTCCACTTGCAATGTGTGTGTTTGTTAAAAAAAAGCAGACTGTAGTTTCATTTCATGCAGATGGGTTTTCTTTGCTGTTCCCTTTTGTCATAAAAACTCTACACTTCATTTTATTTCTAAATAAAGGACCAAGAGCCTCATTCTGCATCTTAAAGATATGTCAGCCTGTATAGGCAATGGCAATTTTCAAACCAAGTAAAACGTTTCACATATTGTTCTCTGACAACATCATGCCATGGTTCCGAAGGTTTTTATTCAAAATGCCTCATAAATGAATTGGACTCTCACCTCACAAATTGTACTTTGTTGGGGGGGGAGTGGAGATATTTCTCTTGCCATAGTATGAGCTTCTTTAGTGAGGTGAAAAAGGGTCATGCTTATGGGCATATCCACTGCTCTCTGTGACCATTTGTGCTCTGCAGAATTTCAAAAGTCCGACAGAATGCAATTCTGCAGAATCTTGGAAAATTCCACAGAGTTCCACTGGACGTAGAATTCTGAAATTCCAAAGGTGGAATGTGAACCTTAGATTAATAATTTGCAGTTTACATAAACCACACATTATGTTCATGCAAACCATAGTAAAATTAAGATATGGTGTATGTTATCCACAAAAAATGGAGCTTTGGCTTAAATAAAAAGACTTTTGGAATCTCACTGAATTTATTTATAAATTCTAAAAAAAAAAAAAAAAAGATTCAGAAGTGGTATTCCCATTCTGTCAGAATTCCATGAATGGAATTTCACATTCCACACAGCTTCAGTGCCCTTATTTTGTGGATGAAAGTTTCAAA